>OZ010623.1:4824194-7224194 GCA_963932285.1 Caenorhabditis macrosperma
TCCTCTGTCCGTTGTCAACAACACGATTTATTATGCACCGCCCAGAGCTTTTCCTCTCTTTTCGGAGCCTATTTTTCACTCGTCAATCTCCGTTTTTTCCAATGCATTTTGTCCCTCCCAAGGCAGTCGTTTTTGTTCGCTCTTTTCTCACTGATTGCTTCCAAAGGGGGCGGAGTCTCCGAGAACAGTCGTTCTTTCTCTCTCTGTCACTCTCTGGGTCTTGCAACGACTGATTGGTACATAAAAGACGCGGGGTCAATTTCACTTTTCATCGTTATCATATCATTTCAATTGAAATGATCTCAACTTTTTGTTCTCAATGTAGTTGTGTTCTCGATCAGTTGCAACGTCACTGAACCAATCTGGTTCAAGTTCCGCTGGTTTTTCGGACATGTACAGTACGTTTTTCCAAATGGTCCGTTTTAAATGCGGTTTTGGATAGCTGGTAAGATACCGTATACCCCTCGAATAGAGCACCATGCGAAACGCTGCCGGAAAATCATTATATCTCGAGATTGATAAGAGATAGCAAAAAGTTGTCAATTGCAACCTTGTAGTCCTAGTTTTGATCTACAAGGTTGCTGTTGACAACTTTTTGATATCTCTTATCAATCTCGAGATTTAATGATTCTCCTTGGAGTGCCGCTGGAAACTGTAAATGGACCAAGTTTGCGTTGAGAGACCTGGTATGACCATGCCATGAACAAATTTCGAGGAATCAGGAATACATATCAGCTGAGCCCTTTTCCCAATTTTCGGTGGTCACCATTGAGTGCACATAAGTGTCTCCAATCACCGTTTCCTCACACTGATAACAACTGTTTCATTACTGATAACACCTGCGCCCAGAGTTTCTGTGCCCTTTTTCCTCCTCCTCTCCCCATTTTTCCTCTTTTATTAAAGAGCCAACTCTGCAGTTCACTGCATCGGCGGGTCTCGCCACGAGCCATGCGCCATTAAAGAAACTACTGTGGAGTTCATGTTTCGAGTTACTTTCTACAGTAGTTTCTTTAAAGGCGCATGTCGATTTTCCAAAAAAGTGAAACACGCGCGCCAAGATATCTCGCAACGAAAACATTTGTCAGCGCCGAAACGTGATGCGCCTTTAAAGCGGCGATACGGTAGTTGCCGCAATACGTTTTTCGCGCTTTTTCCGGTGAAAAAACACAAAAAACGCGAAAAACCGCTGAAATTAAGGAAATCGAGTGGAAAAAGACGAAATTAACCATTGCGCAACTACCGTATCGCCGCTTTAAAGGCGCAGCACGTTTCGGCGCTTCCAAATTGTTTTCGTTTCGAGATATCGTGGCGCACGTGTTTGAAATTTTTATTGTGAACACCGATTTTGAAAAACGACAATAATAATGAAAAGTTTTGAATTCGACAAAAATTTGTGAAAACAGTCGTATCGAAAAATTTATGAAATTTCAAATTTATTCTAAATTAAGTATTTGTATAATTTCAAATCAAAAGTTGTACCTAAAATTGAGAACATAAAAACAAAAAACACTCAAAAATAACGAATTTGATACTTTTGATTTTGGCCATTTTTTAAAATTTTCTAAAATTGAACAAAAAATCTCTCTCTCTCACTCTCTTTCTCTTTGTCTGCAAAACAACAACAATAACACATGAAAATGCTCATTGCTCCTCTCCTCCTCTTCTTCTCATTGAAATTCGAGCTCTCTCCCGCATTTCCGGTGCCCAAACACTATAATATTCCGTCCCCTCGTGGCCGTCAGTTTCACCCGAATTCGTGTGTTATTCTCAGAACACCTCCCTCTCTCTCTCGTCGCTCCCTAATCTAATGCTGCTGCTCTCAAAATGAGCTCGATTCCCGAGTTGCTCACTCTTCCGCCGGAGATCATTTTACAGGTGAGAGACAGAGAAGGAAAAGGCGGACAAAGGGCACGCTCGCTTCTGTTTTCAGGTGTTCCGTCAACTGCCACGTCACGACGTCTTCTTTGGTGTTGCTCAGGTGAACCGTCGGTTTCGAAGTGTGGTCCAGAGCAATTTGAAGAGCCTCCGACTGTTCGTGGCCTAACTTTCTCCCCGCGGATGGCCGAACTTTCTCTCTTCCAGATTCGAAGCCCACTGCCACGTCAACATCATCGACAATCGACCGTTGAACAACTACAGAGACGACGGCACCGATCCCATCGTCACCTACACCTTCACCCTCTTCGATCGCCGTGGACCTGGTAGATCAACATTTGGCCACCTACATACCTGATGATTTTCGTTCAGAATTCACCCAGAAACGGCGTCTGTGTCTTCGCGGGAACGACGTGCGGTACAAGGAGCTGCACGTGTCGCACGCGAACGATGGACGGATGCACGCGCAGTTCGAGCGGAACGGAGGAGGCGGAGGAGCCGGCGATGAGACGATCGGAGGACACGTCGCCAGGACGGTCAGTGGGCTGAAGACCTCTGGGCTTATCACGGATCATAGATCGGAAATAGGAGTAAATGCGTGAACCCAGCAAGACACGACTGGCGCGTTTCTCGTGTGTCTGCGTCTCTCCTCTCTCCACACACTCTCATGCGCCTAACTGTAACAAATTCCAGTTTTCGACTCAACATTTTGTCGCAAGAACAGACACCTAGCTTTTGTAGAGGAGAAAATTCTGCGTCGATTGGTTTTTGAAGCATTTCATTTGGTCAAGTATTCGCGAAGGAGATAGCTCCGAAAGTTTCAACTGGAAAATTCGAATTTCCGCAGTTTTCGGAAAATACCGGAAGACTGAGCAACCGTAGCCAGTCGTTCGGACCGAAGTTTTATAGATCACACTCTGGTGCACCTTTTGAGCTATTAAACATCTTTAGAAGGTTATTAATCTTCAATTTTTCAATTTTTATAGTTATTTTCTGGAAAATCGAGTGTTTTGTACCTTCTTCTGAAACTTTTAGTTCGGTTTTTTGAAAAATTGTCAAGAAATGACACAACGCGTGATTTCCTTTTTCCATGAGGGGGTACGGTAACAGCTGTGTGTCCTGTTCGTTTCGAAATTCGATCCAATTCCAGCTGCTCTCCTACATGAACATCCAGGCGATGCGTTTCCAAGTGCGCAAGCAGTGTCGTCTAGAATCGCGACGCATCGAGGACGACTTCTTCGTCGACTGCGTCCAATTCCTCGAGAGAAACTGCTGCCGAGTGGACGTGAAGTTGGTCTTTCCCTCCCCTCCAAAAGATAAAGGGTGTGTTCTTGGCTTCAGATCGCTGCTCCTCTGCTCGAAAAACATTCTGTTCCCGTGGCAACTGAGTCCAAAATCGCTGGCGAAACTGTCCAAGATCGGCGGCCTTCAGAACATGATTCTCGAGAATATGACGACGTTCGATCCGTTCTCAAAGTGTCTCAGACTGCCGACGAGACAGTTGTCGAGTCTGCAGTTCCGATTGGATCCCCGCCATCGGATGGACATTGATCAGTTGACTCTCGAGCAGATTAACGGTTAGTAGTTGACACTTTGTTTATCATTTGTGATCAATTATCAACAAAAAATTGAAAGAGAAATGGATTTTCTATCGAATGCCATCGAAATGGCCCCGCATCCAAGGAGAGCTCTGCTTTTTTCGAAAAAAGTAAACATTTTCAAAAAATTAGTAAAAATGAAAAAAAAAAGTGTAAAGTAATTTTTTTCCATTTTTTCAAAATTTTCAACGCGATGCTTAAAATGCTGAAATTCTGAAAAAAAATAAAGATAATGTGATGGTGAATTGGTTAGAAATCATTTGAAAAATGGGAATTTCAAAAAAAAAATGCAAAAAAAAAGGTACTGACGTATTTCTTCGACTAGAGCGCCACCCCTGCTGGAGAACCATTATATCTCGAGATTGATAAGAGATATCAAAAAGTTGTTAACAGCAATATTGTAGATCATAACTAGGACTACAAGTTTGCAGTTGACAACTTTTTGATATCTCTTATCAATATCGAGATATAATGATTCTCCGGTAGCGTCTAGCTTCAGTCGAGGAAATACGGTATTAGTGACCTTTTTTGAATTTTTTTTTGAACTTCCCATTTTTCAAAGAATTCCTAACCAATTCACCATCACATTGTCCACCTAATTTTCAGAATTTCAGCTAGCTAAAACTTTCAGCATCGCTTCGAAAAAATTGAAAAACAATTTCAATAAAATATTTAATTTTAAATAATTTTTTTCAATTCGGGGTGATTTCGCTGGAACTCGATAGTAACTGCGTTGCGGGCAACAATTGGATACTAGGGATGTTGACCTGATATCAATCACTGATAAGACGTCCATTTGAATGATCATATCATCCAGGAAACCTTCTGAAACTGCTCTCCTCCTCCGCCGTCTACCGATTGGACTTCTCCGCCTACGCCGAGGTGTCGCAGATCGTCAGCTCGATCGATGCTCTCGACATGTGCTCATTCATTGAGGTAAGGGCTCTCCGTGAGCATCAGACCCCCGACTGGGCCCATTTTCAGACGTGGCACTACGCTCCGAAGCCGTGGATAATCAAGGGAATCTCGTTCAATTCGACGGTGACGATCGACGAGTTCCGAGACGCCGCCTACAATGTCCTTCCGTTCGTTTCTTTTGAAAACATGCTCATTCATCTGAAAATCACCTTTTCAGGTCCAACTTTGCCGTTGCGGTGCCCTATTGTCGGTTCCAAACGAACCATCGAAAGTCGAAATCGATCGTTCTCGAGTTGGCATGCTACGCGAACGGGGTAATCTCTCTTATCACTCGGAGATCACTTTGATTATTGATTGATTTTTGCAGAATGCAACCCAGTGGATCATTCGAACCGGTTATATCGATTTGTAGAGAGATTGAATAGAGAAGACGATTAGTTACGATAGAAAGTTCCGATTTGCGGCTCAATTGTATTGTTTTTCGATGAGATTTCGAATGAACGGGTTAAGCTGATCTGATAAGCCGTCTCTTTATCAACCAAACACGTGGAGCCCACAAAAATAAGAACGTGAAATTTTTGGAGCGAATCTTTCTTGAGTTTCTTTTAAAATTTGTGAAACTCATTGCTTGGGACAGCCGGTTGTACTATCGAATACCATCGAAATGGCCCCGCAACCGAGGAGAGCTCTGCCGGAGAATCATTATATCTTGAGATTGATAAGAGATATCAAAAAGGTGTCAACAGCAAACTTGTAGCTCGAAACTAGGACTACAAGTTTGCTGTTGACAACTTTTTGATATCGCTTATCAATATCAAGATATAATGATTCTCCGGCAGCGCTTAAGGTGCCGCTCTATTCGACGAAATACGGTATTAGTAACCTTTTTTTTAATTATTTAAAAAATTCTTACAAAGTAAAGTAAGTAATGGTTTTTCGAAAGAGCTCTCCGCGGTTGCGGGGTCATCTCGACGGCATCCGATAGTATGCAATTAAGAACAACAAGGACGGAATTATAAATTCATTCGAAATCCACAAAAGTAGCCAATCGCTTGCTTGTAATCGGTACAAGAGACGTCGTTGAGAATACGAGCGGAATTGTAATGGCTTCGGTACGCCGCTAAGCAGTTCTCTAGTTGTCGATTATTGCTGGAATCATTGGAAAATCATGGATATTTCTGGAAAAACACCGTCGGATGCATCCTCCGAAACCACCGACAGTTTCGCGCCGACGCGAATTACTGTGGAAAAACTTTTGAAAATTGAAACTTTACTGGCCGGGAAAAATCACACGGAGTGCTGAGGGAAACCTTATTTAAATTTTCATTTTTTGCGGGCGGCGAATTCAAAATATGCGTGTCTAACTCAATTTTCTCCGAGACTGTTTGGTGTAGAAAACACGACGATTCATTTTCGCAAAGTAATCGTCGGATTTAGGAACAGTCGAAATTTGAAAAATCGTCTGCGAAACCGTGTTTTCAAAGCCGTTTAGGACCTCTCAAAACGAGATACCGTATACCGTCAGTGGAGCGCACTTGCTGACCACGTCGGCCGCCAGCACCCCGTGAATCAATTTTGATGGGTTTTGCGGGTGTTTGTCGTATCGATCCATTCCTTTAACATGCTTAATTTGTTTTTTTCAAAAAATCCGCATGTAAATGGGCCGAACACCGTTTGAGTTATGTCTCGTTCGTATCGAGACCGCCAGCAGAAACTCTTTCTTGTCGTTTCGGATGAAAAGTAGACCTACTAGTAGACCACTCGATTTACTCATTTTCTGCGGTTTTTCAACCGTTTTTCACGGAAAATACACTTTTTGTGCTTTTTTTACTGGAAAAAGTGTGAAGAACGGTTGAAAAACCGCAGAAATTGAGCAAATCGAGTGAAAAACAAGAAATTAATTATCACGCAACTACCGTAGTCGGGCTTTAAAGACGCAGCACGTTTCGGCGTTCGTTACATTTCGTTTTTCGCTGCGAGATATCTCACGCGCGCGTTTGAATTTGTTTTGTCGATTCCGATTTTGAGATTTAACGATAATATGTCTCATTCGTTTTGCGACCGCCGACAGAAACTCTTCCTTGTCAAAATACTCTTCCTTGTCGTTTCGGATGAATAGTACATAGACCTACTAATAAAAGAGGGTCATGACTGCGTGACTCCCATCAAGTGCAGCACTGCCAACTGTGTAGCCATCGGTCCATTCGAACGTCTGGAAGATGGAGAGGGAGAGTGATTAGGCACAGGGTCCTAGATTGGAAACAGGAATGAATGGAGTCAAAGTGGCCATCACTCACATTGCACCGCCTGTCTGCCATACACTCCGGAGTCTTCTCACCATCCAGCCAAAATCCTCGTGTATTCGGAGCATCGGAAGTTTGTTCTGAAAAGTTGTTTTTGCAACTCATTTTTCATTCGAAGAATGTCGTAGAAACCCCCCAAAAATCGACTTTCTCGGAATTTTTCAACTGAAATAAGTATCTTGGGTAGATTTACGTGAAACCGCTGTGAGACCCACTGTCGAAAAGTGTAGAATTTTGCGACATTCAAGTAGAATACAGTATGCGACGCGATGTTCACTATGCGTACCGATAATCCAGAGACTCTCCTCGTCGCTGGCCACTCCGGTCAGTTTGAATCCGCGACTCTGGCAGTTATCGATTGATTGACTCTTGGTGATTCCTTCCGTCGCACTGAACATCCGCATGCACACAGTCACAGAGTTTGCTCTTTCGAACATCCGCCACGGCTGCGGACACGAATTAGTGATGACCCATCCGGTTTGGGTAGTGTTCCAGCAATAGGAATCTGCGGCAGTGGACCCACAAAAGTCAATGGTTTCCGGGGACGCGGGACATGTTTCCGAGGGTAGATCAATTTTGAATGCCACGTAGAGACCATCTTGTGCCGTGGATTCAGTCACATTGATGATCAAAGTGGTACTGTAGTTGTACAAAAGACAGTGGTCCGCGGAATCCATGTAGGCCAGAATACAGTCGGGATCAGTGTGACAGTCGTCAATGCACTCTTCCATCGGTATCACTGATCCTTGTTGATACGGGGTATCATAGGGAACCTTCCCGAACATCTTTATCATAGTCATATACCCATGGATTACAAGGGGAAACAGAATGAGCAGAATCATGGACACAAAAAGAAGGAATGAGCAGTTTCCAGGGGTTGCACTCAGCAGTTGTCGAGTGGTTTATACTAGTCATCTATCATTCGCAGACGTCTTTTCCCCCATGTTTTGCTCTTTTTTCTACGTATTCTGGTGTAGTCTATCATTCCGATGCTCCGCTTGTCCTGTGCGACTTCGCGGGTCCGCGTTTCTTGCAGAGCACTGCAAAGTTGTACCGTAATCCCTTTTTTGTGATTTGCACTTTTCGAGAACCAAATTTACAAAAAAAAAACTAACAAAATTCGCCGGAAAAAATAGGCATTTTCTGCTCAAATTTGGCTATTTGACTGCAATTACCGTTGCCGGTCATCAGCACCGCGTTCTTATGGGCAACCCTGTATATTATCAGTATCCCCAAGTTTGGAACGGAGGCGCATAAATCTCTCACTAAACAAATAGTCTCGCAATGGCTTCGGCGTATTTTATCTGTTCGGGTGCGAGATAAATCGATTTATTCGTACACAACTGTTTTCGGTAGATCGCGATTGGGATATTTTCGTTTTCATTATAGAAAGCGCCATTGAAGGCTGCGTCGCGGACGGCGCAGTGGTTTCAACTTTTGCAGGACAGATAATATGAACATGGAAAAAACAGAACAACAAGGACGGAATCATAAATTCATTCGAAATCCACAAAAGTAGCCAATCGCTTCATTGTATTCGGTACACGAGACGTCGTTGAGAATACGATCGTAATTGTTAGGGTTTCGGTAGGCCGTCAAGCAGTTTTCCGGTACCCCACCATAACTGAAATCATCTGAAAAGTATGAGTGTCTCTGGAAAATAGATCTACACGAAGATGAACGACATTTCCGCGTGACTGCCTTCAACTGCACCACTGCCGACTGTGTAGCCATCGGTCCATTCGAACGTCTGGAAAGACAGAGAGTGATTGGGTGATGAGTTCGAAATAGTGTCTCTCATTCATCAAGTTGTGGCTGCGTCTCAGAAATTGCTCGTTCTCTTTGAAGCTATTTAAAAGTTATGAAAATGAGTCACCGGCACTAGTGGAGCAGAGGAGCGCGTTTGCACTGGACGTGCGCCAAGTGATCCCGTGGGATATGCCACGCGACCTTCGGAGATGTCCGCGGTTTGAATTCCAGCACTGTCGGAGTGCAAATGTTTTCAAATTTGGCTGCGACCACGTTGCCTGAGTATTCAACGTTTACGCGTGTGATTCGTGTCGATTTACGAGAGCGCATATGGTTAAGCGTTGAATACTCAGGCAACGCTCGCAGCCAAATTCGAAAACATTTGCAGTCCGGCAGCGCGGGAATTCAAACCGCGGACATCTCCGAAGCTCCCGTGTATGCCGAATCATTCGATTATTCATCTCAGACTTTTGTTACAAAAATTGGCAAAAGTGGATGATCAATCAGGTCGGATAAACGTATCTTTCATCAAGAATCTTATCATATCCCCTTATCACTCACATTGCATTCGTCCACCACACACTCCGGAGTCCTCTCTCCATCGAGCCAAAGGCCCCGGCTATCGGGGCTGTTGGACGTTTGTTCTGCAATATGGAACTATTTATCATAAATCTTGAAACATGCGCAAATGCGCTCTGCTGGACTCGTGTTGGTCTCGCCACGACTCTTGGCTGCGTCTCTCGTGGAACACACGAGACAGAGACGAGAGTCGTGGCAAGACCAACACGAGTCCAGCGAAGCGCATTTGCGCAGATTTCAAGATCCGTTTGAAATGTATAAAAGGACCTCTCTAAACAAAACGTACCGATAATCCAGAGACTCTCCTCGTCGCTGGCCACTCCGGTCAGTTTGAATCCGCGACTCTGGCAGTTATCGATTGATTGACTCTTGGTGATGCCTTCGGTCGCACTGAACATCCGCATGCACACAGTCACAGAGTTTGCTCTTTCGAACATCTGCCACGGCTGCGGACACGAGTTAGTGATGACCCATCCGGTTTGGGTAGTGTTCCAGCAATAGGAATCTGCGGCAGTGGACCCACAAAAGTCAATGGTTTCCGGCGACGAGGGACATGTTTCCGAGGGTAGATCAATTTTGAATGCCACGTAGAGACCATCTTGTGCCGTGGATTCAGTCACATTGATAATCAAAGTGGTACTGTAGTTGTACAAAAGACAGTGATCCGCGGAATCCATGTAGGCCAGAATACAGTCGGGATCAGTGTGACAGTCGTCAATGCACTCTTCCATCGGTATCACTGATCCTTGTTGATACGGGGTATCATAGGGAACCTTCCCGAACATCTTTATCATAGTCATATACCCATGGATTACAAGGGGAAACAGAATAAGGAGAATCATGGACGTCTCCGAAAAAAGAAGGAATGAGCAGTTTCCAGGGGTTGCAGAGAGCAGTTGTCGAGTGGTTTATACTAGTCATCTATCATTCGCAGACGTCTTTTCTCCCGATGTTTTGCTCTTTTTCTACGTATTCTGGTGTCGTCTCCGAGTTTTTTGAATGTTTTTATTCGAAAAGCGAATTGGAATTAAATTTCCGACATGTCCAAAGAAGAAAAATCAAGTAAACACACAAATATACTGTCACTTTCGAGCCCTTTTCCCTTTTGCTCTCAGTAGATCAATAGACCCATTGGTCTTTCTCATCCAGAAAAAGAAGGCCGGAATGAGGAGAGCAGTCATCAGAACGGCGCCTGCCACGAACAGGCCGATTGTGTGAGTGATCGGAAACAGTTCTTCGGTGGCCGATAAGTCGTCTTCTGTCGAAGGAACCACTGGTGCCGGTGCGGAAGTAATCGGTTCAGGAGCAGCAGTCGGCGGTGGAGGAGGCGTCGGACGGGGCGGAGGAGGCCGCTTGACAGGAGTACACGGCTGAAAAATTAAATGAATTCATATATTGAGGGAGTCTTTTTCCTCTCGCTCTACCTTTTATTAAACCAAATATTATCGTCGTATATCAAAATCCGAGTTCACAATAAACATTTCAAACGCGCGCGCCACGATATCTCGCAATGAAAAAATTTGTCTGCGCCGAAACGTGCTGCGCCTTTAAAGCGGCGATACGGTAGTTGCGCAATCATTAGGTAAACTGACCTGGGGAATGCAGTCACATGATCTCTTCTTGCGGAAAATTGAAAGCATCTCCTCAAAATTGAGAAGTTATCAGTGAGACGCATTGATTAGAAAGGTGTTGGCCCTTGTTCCCGATGACCACTGCCCTGGCACGTGTAACAAGAGTTCCCAATTGTTAAATCTGATTCTTTGTGTCTTTTTTTGTTTTCTGATCAATTCAATAAATAATAATTTGGAAAATGCTTCACCTTCACACTTGCAAAAGAGAACTTCCCATGCCGGGAATCGAACCCGGGCCGCGTGGGTGAAAACCACGAATCCTAACCACTAGACCACATGGGAGCGGTGACAACTCGAGTTGTTTTTGCCGATTGGTGATGCGCGTGGTTTGAAAACTTCACTGGAACATCAATTTCCCCGTCGTTCCCGCATACAGCGAAAATATTTTCATGTGATTTCCACCCATCAATTTATGAAAAATAATGATAATCACTAGATCACATGGGAGCGGTGACAAAGAGGCAAACTGTCGCCGTTTATTCACTTACTCAGTGATGGTTATCGATCGGAGAAATCTACGCCAGTTCACGTTTTTCAAATTAAAAAAAGATGATTTGTTGCACAACGTTAAAAATAAGAGAAAAGTACGGAAAAATTGTGTCATTTCTCTTCTGGAGCAGCTCCAGTTCTTGGTATCCTTCTAAACTTCTTACTGTCGTCAATTAATGCGCCAGGCGTGTCACGAAGTGTGCCAGTGTTCGTCAAATCGGCGTAAACCCGGTGTAGGGCGGCATGTGCCAGGGCACTGGATATCGGGAACACATGTCATTGGGAAAGTTTGGAAAACAGTTACGGAAGTGTTTTCCAATCGGCGAACATGGGATTTATAGAGTGCATTGTTTCATACCCTTGTTTAAGTCTGGTAAACATGGATGTTGGTATAAAATAGGATTTTTTGAAAGTTGCAGCCTTGTGAACTAGAATTAGAACTAGAAGCACCACTGGAAACGCCGTCTCCGACTACAACTACAACTACAACAACTGTGGCTCCAACGAGCACAACTGCGGTGGAAGTGATTGCGAAGAGCGATGCTCCGTTCCCGATCATCTACGCAGTTGGTGTGTTCACAGGAGGCGCCTTCTCGATGGCAGCTCTACTCGGCATCCTGTTCGTTCTGTTTCTGATGACGAACTCTCGCAAACCACCGCCCAGGCGGACACCCAGACGGAAGAACAAGAGAGCTCAGACAACGACAACAGACGACATTTGAGCGTGTTTCGTGAACAATTTCCATTGTTTTTTCGTCGATTTTTATTAACAATTCAAGATCAAACATCGCGGTTTCAAATTTTTTCAAAAAACTTATTTTAAAACTAATAAGAAAACTGGATTCGAATGTAAATACTGAAAACATTTCCATGGCGTTCGTTGATCTTGCTACGGAGAAAGGAGGGGAGACCAGCTCGGGTACTTTTGCGCAGGAATCCGCTGAAAATCGGCAGAAATGCCGCAGAAGTGGGCGGAGTTTGGGAGAAAGATGCAAAAATCGCTAAGACGCAGAGAAAAATGCAGGAGAGAGCGGTGATGTCTCACCCACCTTACGTAAGGGTGGTTCGGCAAGATTGCCGCAGAAAATCGGCAGTTTTGCGCATTTCTGCCGATTTTCTGCGGATTCCTGCGCAAAAGTACCCGAGAGCACACAGTCTCTAGTGACAACACGGGGGTGCTGCGGCCGACGTCAACAAGTGCGCTCCATTAAAGTATACGGTACTTCGTTTTGAGAGGTCCTAAACGGCTTTGAACACACGGTTTAGCGGACGATTTTTCAAATTCCGAAAATTGCCCTCCGACGATTAATATGCGAAAATGAGTCTATGTACACCAAACAAACTAGGAAAAAATTAAGTTAGACACGCATATTTTGAATTCGCCGCCCGCGAAAAAAATGAAAATTCAAATGAGGTTTCCGTCAGCACCCCGTGTGACATATCCGAGCAGATCATTTTGAACATAGAAAATACTACTGTTCACATGTCTTTTGCACCTGTGCGTGAGCCCCCCTCTTGCCCCTTTCCCACACACATCACAAGACGACAGAGTGATCTCTGGTGGACAGTTGGGGTGTATGTATTATATTTTACTTCATTCAATAATTTCGACATTCAAATATTCAAATCGTGGCTACTTGTCCTAATGGTTGCTTTCTCTTAACGTGGAATTCTGTATGGCTTATCCGGAACTCCAACTGACTATCCGGATTCTGTCGATTTATCAACTGTTGGATGAGCCGTCGAGTCTCTTGGGTGGTGGAGCATTCATAGATGCGGAACCTGATGAACTCGTCGCCTTGTCGGATGGCTGCCTGGAAAGTTATCAATCTGATAAGGATCCTGACCATTTATCTCTCACCTCGACGATCTTCTCGGCTTCTTCTATCATCAAACATCTCGAATAAATTGTGACTTTTGGGAAGGGAAGCAGTTTCTCGAGTGGCACTTCACGAGGATCGTTGATGATTGGCGTCTGTTGCACTGCCCGTCTGTTGCCCGTTTTTGTCAGATACACCTCTCGTGCTCGATTCCACTGCTCCGTGGTCGTCACTCGGTTGAGGTTCTGGAATGAGAACTAAATGAAAGATCTTTCCCATTCAACACTCGAAACCTCTTCACGGCGTAGCACAAGTTCCATTTTTTCGAGAACTACGGGTTTGATAACTGATAAAAGTGTCATTATCTCGTCCTGAGGCGCCAAGAGTTCATTTATCAGACTGTTCACTTTCATCTGCTCCCCATTCATCTGTGCCGCAATGCACTGCACCAGGACTCGCGCGTCTCTTCTGATCTGTTCTTCCGCGTACACGTTGACCGGTCTGCTCACTTTCAATGCGGCCACAGTGACTCTCGGATTGGCGACGATTCCCGAGAAATCGATAGCACTTCGCTGGATGTAGTCCTCTCCGAAGACACAGTTCTCCTCGTTCTCCACTGCCTCCCGTCTATATTTCACCACTGTCTTTTGACGAGAATCAGTGATGAGTGTCACTCGAACATTGTTACCATACACATACAAGGTTATACTCTTGTAACAAGGCTCACACTCGTTCACTATTCGACGCATTCTCTGCGAACATTGTCTCATTGAAATTCTGGAATATCTCTCAAACACATAAGATTTTCAAGCTCCAAGAGCTGCGGATCTCGGATTTTCAAAAAGATCAATTAGAAATCACCTCGAAATCGGGGCCATATACTTGAAAACTTCGTGTTGAATGTGCCAAGGAATTGCCAAAAGGGGAAAGGAATCCGTCATTATTAGAACGAGCGCCGATCAATAAGTGGTCCGCGTGGCCAGAGGGCAGTGGAAGGGGGAATGAGGGGGTTAACATGCGGTTCGTACTGTCCAACAGAGAGCAAAGGTCACCCCGTCCTCTTGTGATGCGGACGGGGGGGGGGGGGGGGGGGGGGGGACTCACCTCGATATTCGAAAAGCATGCACATATTATCGTTGTTTGCCACGTGGATTCTGTCACTTCTGTGACATCCAGCGTACCCGTCAGCGGCCGAATCCGCTGCGTTCCTGCGACTTCTAACCCTAGCTGCCAGGTCCCTTCTGGCCGCCGTTTGCTCCGTTAAACACGGTATACAGAGGTCTTTTGATACATTGAATTGACTGAATATCATACAATATAAGTAAGAAGTGATAATTTTCAGAAGTTTTCAAAACGTTAGAGAAAAAATTACCGAATTTTGTCAAATTCTTTATAAAAACCCCAAGAAAAACAAATAAGTGAACATCTAAACGTGGTTTTCGGACTTTCTTCTTCTGCCCGATCGTCATGACCAGTATATGCATTGATTGATGTTTGATTAATCTTGAATTGTTAATGAAAAATCGACAAAAAAGAAAGGAAATTGTTCACGAAACACGCTCAAATGTCGTCTGTTGTTGTTGTCTGAGCTCTCTTGTTCTTCCGTCTGGGTGTCCGCCTGGGCGGTGGTTTGCGAGAGTTCGTCATCAGAAACAGAACGAACAGGATGCCGAGTAGAGCTGCCATCGAGAAGGCGCCTCCTGTGAACACACCAACTGCGTAGATGATCGGGAACGGAGCATCACTCTTCGCAATCACTTCCACCGCAGTTGTGCTCGTTGGAGCCACAGTTGTAGTTGTAGTTGTAGTTGTAGTCGGAGACGGCGTTTCCAGTGGTGGTAGTGGTTCTAGACAAAACTGTAACTTTCAAAAAATCATCTTTTATACCAACATCCATGTTTACCGCACGTCCACAAGGTGGTGAATGAACGCATACTACAAGTGGGCCCTCCAAAATATGGGTCCAATTGACGCCCATTTTCGCCGATTGTAAAACACTTCCGTAACTGTTTTCCAAACTTTCTCAATGACATGTGTTCCCGATATCCAGTGCCCCGGCACATGCCGCCCTACACCGGGTTTACGCCGGTTTGACGAACACTGGCGCATTAATTGATGACAGTAAGAAGTTCAGAAGGATACCAAGAACTGGAGCTGCTCCAGATGAAAAATGACACATTTTTTTGTACTTTTCTCTTATTTTCAACGTTGAAAAGTGAAACAAATCATCTTTTTTTAATTTGAAAAACGTGAACTGGCGTAGATTTCTCCGTTCGATAACCATCACTATGCAAGTGAATAAACAACGACAGTTTGTCTCTTTGTCACCGCTCCCATGTGATCTAGTGATTATCATTATTTTTCATAAATTTTCTGAATGCGGGAACGACGGAGAAATTGATGTTCCAGTGAAATTTTGAAACCACGTGCATAACCAAACGGCAAAAACACCTCCAGCCGTCACCGCTCCCATGTGGTCTAGTGGTTAGGATTCGTGGTTTTCACCCACGCGGCCCGGGTTCGATTCCCGGCATGGGAAGTTCTCTTTTGCAAGTGTGAAGGTGAAGCATTTTCCAAATTATTATTTATTGAATTGATTAGGTAACAAAAAACGAACAAAGAATCAGAATCAACAATTCAATTGTGATCAAACAAGTGGAAGAGCGAGTCGTTGACGAGGAACGAACGACGGGTGGGTTTCGACGGATTGACGTTGTCGGCTCTCCAGCTGCGGCTCTCCCTTCTCACTGCTCTCGCAACACTGTCAGCCCAGTGCTTCGGAATGAGCGGGGACACTTCGAAGCGGATCGCATGCTCGTCATCCGCCCCTTCCGCGCCCAGTCCCCTTCCATCGATCTCCAGAAGGCTCTCGAACTGTTCGTAGTTCTTATTGTGCTCGAACCGCGAGAGCTGCGTGCAGAATTGGATCAGTTCCTGTGCCGTGAGCAGTTGAAGACTCGTGTTCACCGTCTTCAAACTCCTGAACGGCTTCTGTGCTCCGTTGCGTTTCTCCAGCTCCAGAATCATCTCGAACGCCTTCGGATCGAACTGGAATCCCAATGATCCACGGGGCGAGTGGAGTTCCAGAGCCTCCAAGCACTTCATCGACCCGATCACATCCGACACTTTCACTGCGCACTCCCCCAATTGAGCCACTCGAAGACGTCCCAGATTGCGTGATTTGGTGAGGAGGGTCGAGAGGGGCTCCACGTGGCACTGCTCCTCGAACACAATGTTCAGCGATCGGAGCTCGCGGAGCCAACTTCCGGGAAGGGTGAATGCGACGAATTCGAACATCTCCTTCGCGTTTCGTCCCACTCTGATGTCGACGGAGGGCACGGTGGAGGCGCGGATGATCTCGTAGAAGGTGTCTTGGGTGACATGGAAGACGTGCCGACAGACGCATTCGGCACGCGCGATCTCGACGCGAATCGACGAGTGGCAGATGTCGAACAAGAGTGGAACACATGGAGAGCGGGAGGTGCTGAAACGGGATCAGTGAATGGTTATGGTAAGTGCATGGTCATTTCGTTCAAGGAGCTCGATTTATCGCGAGAACACACCTGGGTCTGCTAAATCGAAAGCGTTTTTGGGTCTGCTAAGTCGACAACACACATGGTTCTGTTAAACCAGAACGCTTCTGATCCTGCTAAATATGAAGCGCACGCGTTTGGGTCTGCTAAATCGACAATCACTTGGGTATGCTAGATAGAGAGCGCATTTTGGTCTGCTAACTCAAAATCGCTTATGGGTCTGCTAGATAGAGAGCGCATTCGGGTCTGCTAAATCGGAAACTCAATGAGCTCGGTTAAATCGATAACACACATGAGTATGTTGAACGAAAATGATCTTGGGTATGCTAAACCGAAAGCGCATTTGGGTCTGCTAAACTCCTTGATATCAACTAACCTCTTCTCTGCCTTCCTGCCGCTGAATCCTCGTGTCGCCTCCTGGAATGCTCTCGACGGCTGACGAATCGAATGGTCGATTTCCGGCGCAGTGAACTCTCTCAGTTCATGGCACAGCAGTTTCCACGCTTCGATGGTGAGGGCGTCTGAAAGTGTAAAGTTGAGGTGAGGGAAAAATTTCGAAAAATTTTCAAAGCCAAAAAACCGAAAAACTAACCGCTCTTGTTCCGATGGAATTTGCACTTTTCCAGTGAGTAGGCGTCGCGAAGGACGTTCTCCTCCAGTCGGATGTCCTTTTCGAAGGAACGGACGACAGTGGAAACGGTGACGGGGGAATACATTCTTATAGAGGGGGATACGGGAGAAGAGGGGGAGAGATGGGGGGAACGGACAGTGCGTCTGACAATGAGACAACTGAATGAATGAAGGGGTCCCAAGTGGTACGAGGGGGAGGAGGGGGATATGTGTAGAAGGGCATGTGAAGAAGTCGATGGAGCGCGTTTAGCAACGGACTAGGTTTATTAGAAAAACATAATGAACATCGGGCACACAAGAGTAACTCATATTCTGTGAGGGCACTTAAGGGGATAATAAATATATTGGAACAAGTGAGATTGGGCACAGAAACGGATATAGTTTGGGGAGAATCTAACATGATAGGGGGAGAGGGTACTGCGCCAGCAGTCAGTCAAAACAAAAAAACGAATAATATTTGATCACGAAATAGAAAAAAAGGCACATTATTTAAATTTAACATTTTGATGCATTGCTTCGTTGCTCTTCTATTTGGTGGAGGTATCTGAAAGAATGGTACCATTTATATTTCAGATCTCTATAACTCTCAAATTACCTCAAAGCTCTCTTGGCGGCCGTCGCTTTCGCAATGCGATAGTTTCGCCCCATTCCGGTGAATCGCATGTTGTTGCCAACGTCGACGGTGACGCGCACCTTTCCGCTCTCCAGAATTCGCTCCATTTTACTGAAGCGAGCCTTGCTCTGCTCCAACTCCATGAGCTCTCGGATCGGCGATCGTGGCGGGTTGGCGCAGCACGACTCGATGGTGCCTCGCATCATGTGGAAGATGACTTGCCACGTGGTGTCGAGATTGCGTCCCGAGTCGAGGTAGATGGCTCCGGCGACCGACTCGAATATGTCGCCCATCGCCTTCGGCACCTCAATGTCCTCCTCGTGTCCTTCGTCTATTTCCTCTTCCGTCGTCACCATGTACATCTGAATGGCGAATCTGATATTCGAAAATGGAAAACGAGTTCACTAACCTCAGTGTTGAAGTTGGTATCGAAACTGCGTTCGGCGCACAGCTTCACAAATTTCTCGATCATATGATGGAGTCCCGGACACATTGCGATGAAGTGCTTCTGGAACTCGTACTTGACAGCCAACGAAGCGAAGATCGTGTTGTTGACGAGGGCCGATCTGAGATCAGTGAGCACTCCGGGGCTGTACTGACGGACGTCTTCGAACAGATAGCGAGTGATCATGTAGTCGAGAACGGCGTCTCCGAGGAACTCGAGACGTTGGTAGCATCCGGTGACTCTGTTGTTGATGTAGGAGGCGTGGGTGAAGGCTTGCACAAGGTAGGCGCGGTCTTTGAAGCGATAGCTGGAAATATAACAATGTTGGAAGGCTTTTGAATCTCTACCCTCACCCAATCTTCTCCTCTAATTGCGCAAACTGGAACTGTTGCCACAAGTTGTTCAGCGCCTTAATCGAAGCATCCGGGTTGGTCGGCGAGTCGATGAATCGGAGCAGTGGCGGCGGAACGTCGGTCTTCGCGTCCTTCTCGATGACTTTCAGTCCCATCCAATTCATAACCTAGAAGATATTCATGAGCAGGAAACGTAAGAATGCTCCAAACCTTGAGAGTAGGATTGGGTCCCAAAGTCAGCAGATGCACTCCAATGAGAGCTTCGATAGCGTCGGCGATCGATTTATCGGAAATGTTCTGTTGAGTGAGCAAGTTGTAAGGCAGCGGGGAGATGTCATCGACACGGGTTTGCTGCAGTTTCGGGAAGTTGATCGTCTCTATTCCGTCGACGGTGCTCTTCGAAACATCGCCGCCAATGTCCCATCCGGTCTTGCTCTCGGGCTTCTCCTCGATTTGTTGTCCGTTCAAAATGCGCTCCATTTCGTTGTCTTTCTCTTCCGCGTCTTCAGTGTTTGGCGCTTTGAAATCGCAAGTTGGCACGTAGCTGAAACTTTTGAATTTTGAATAAGGATTTAGAAAATCACAGAAAGCTTTTCATCTCCTCCACTTACCACGGCGGAAGCCACGAATCGTGAGCATCAAACTTGTTGGCGACGATGAGCTGCGGAACTCCCAACTTCTTTCCGAGTCGATACAAATTGCAATTGGAGACCTCTTTGCTGCGAGCGAACGACAGCTTTCCTTCGTGTTGATCCAGAAGAGTGTGGTAGAGGTAATCGGTGACGGCGTACTTGAGGAACGAGTCTCCGATCGTTTCGAATCTCTCCAACGAAATACCGTCAGCCGCGTTCGACGTCGTGAGAGCGGTGAGAAGAAGACACGGGGAGACGCCCATGCCGACTTCGGCGTCGATGTGCGAAACGAAATCCTCCGCGCGCTCTCTCATCAGTCCCACCATCGTCGGACTCTCTTTCTGGAACGAGAACGGACGAGACGGCACGTCGTCGGCGGCCACGGCGAGGATTTCGCAGCTCTCCCGCTCTCCGACCGTCTCTTTCGGCACATTGTCGTCGAGAGTCAACTTTTTGAGAGCTCCAACAGACAGCTCTTCGATCTCTTCATCCATGGTGATGCTGGGGTGAAGGTATTCCTGAAGACATTTATTTTTTTAAATTAAAGTTTGCGTTCTCCTACATCGACACTATCATGCTCGTCATCACTCATATCCTCGTATTGCTCCAAATCGACAACTTCCTCTTTTCGTAACGGCTGCTCGCGTTCCGACGACATCTCGAGACACTCCAAACGCTCTCTGGCCTTTTCAATCGCCTCTTTCTGAAGTTTCAGCAGTCGCTCCTCTTCTTTCGTCAGTTTCTTCTCCTCCCGTTGAACTCTTTTCGGTTCTTCTGAAACGGCCGCCGGAGCAACTGCGATCGGGTCGAAAACTCGGCCAACATCGGCCATAAGTGTCTGCATGTTGACTCCACCACTTGGACCTCCGAGGATTTTCTGAAACCAGCGGAAATTAATAGGGGAAAATGGGAGAAAACGAACCAAATGACTCTCCATATCCACATCGGCGACTTCTCCAGCCCCCGCTCCCATATCATCGTCGCCCCATCCAGTCGGAACGATCGCATCAGAGCCAGCCCACTGTTCAATCGGCTGATTCCACTGATTGCCCATGGTAAGGCGCGCAGTGTAGTCGTGCATCACGAACGGAGTGTCATCGTCGTCATCGTCGGAAATGGTGCCACCGTGAAGACCTGAAGAGGTTGGTTGTATTCGGGGGCTTGAATAACGAGAGAACTCACCGGAATTCAGCCCGACCGTTTCCTGGTCGTCGCCTTCGTTCCTCTCCTCTCTGCTAATGTCCACTCCCATCCGAATCGCCTCTTCTGGATCCCATACTCCAATGGCGAAACTTCCGTCCTCTTCGAGAGCCGCCGCCGCCCTCCGTTCCCTCTCCTCCTGCTCTTCGTTCGTTTTTCTGTTCATTTCTCTCAACTGCTGTATCTTTTTGACGATGAACGACTGCTTCTCCTCGTAGGCCGACGGATAGGTGAGAGGGCTCCATTCCAAGTTGGTCGGAAGCTTGGTCGCCTTCGGATCCACATCGAACGCTTTGACCAGAATGGTCTCACGGAGCTCATCAGAGAGAAGCAGCTGGTTGAGTCGGTAGAAAACCGACGGAAGCGCAGCAATGACATTCCAGAGAGTGGCAGAGATCGGGTGGACGTCCATGAGTTCGGGAACCAGAATCTGTCGTTGTGTGGACACAGGCAACGAGTCCTTCGAGTCTTTGGATTCAGAAGACGCCGACGGAGTGGCACCGGAATTCGACGAGTTACTCAGTGTGCGCACGCGGCGTACTGCGGTGTTTAGACGAGCTTGCAGCAGATTGAGGCGGCTGGAAAATACAAGTTTTTTTAGAAATTATCGAAAGACTTACTTCGATGTGAAGTCAACGTCCAGAAGAGATTGATCTTGATCATAAATCTCCAGTTTGTACTTTTTGATGAAGTACTCGTTGAAGGTGGTGAAATGGGTGTCCGGGAAGGCGGACGTCGGCCGGTGATTCGGAAGAACCTCGGCGACGTAGTAGAAGATCGGTTGCTCGACGTTTCGATACCACGGCATCACGATGGCGTCCTTGTAGTTGTCGGCGTTGAACTTGAACTTGCGACGAGTCTCGTCACTGGGCACACGCGGCATGCTCTCCATGTTGGCGACCACTTCCGACACGTAGTCCATTTTGATAGAGTAGTAGCCTTCTTTGCCTAGAAGAAAAAAAAACGATTTTTGGTGGAAATAGAAGCAGAACGAACTCTTGTCCAGTGGCACGATGAGCGTGTTCATCGGAGTGTTCATCGACACATCAAACTGAACATTGCCAGTTTTGCACATTTGGAGCACTTGAGTGAACAGATAGTCGTGGAACGCTTGTATCTGCTCCAACTCTTCTTCTGTCACAACAGCCTAAAAGTTGTTGTTGTTTTGGATGAGGTCGCCGAATTGAAAAGAAAAACCTTCTGCGGCGCCATCGTCAGTCGAACTTTCATGTCTCCTTGTCGCAGATAAACCGGGAACGGCGGGACTTTGGGAATGATTTTGGTGCTGAGGAAACCGAAGCAGTGCTCGTAATCGGTCGGATCTTGGAACTTCCGGCGTTTCGGATTCACAATCTCCTCCGGCTCGCGGACTCTTTCCAATTCGAACGCGTAGATGTAGCACTCTTTTCCGGGCTCGACGAGCGATTCGTTGAGGGCGCGAGCGATCTGAGAGATCGGGAAATGAGAGTGATGAGATTTTTGGGGAAATGGCTACCTTTTTATCGTACAGCTGCTTTCGCTTGGACGATCCGACCTTTGCGTTCACTCCTGGCGTATACTCATCCGGCTCTTCGTCAATGTGCTCCAGAAGTTTGGCAATCGACTCGCGACCCTTCGGAAGCAGATTATCGTCCAGTTCTCCTTTCTCGTGCAATTGACGGCAAGCCTGAAAAAAGGAATTCGTCGAGTAGATTGCACGAATCAAACCTCAAGAGCAACGGCCATCTGAGCCGCCTTCTTGTTCGGCATCGAGTCCTTGAGCACAATTGCGTGTTTGATGGGCGAGTTGATCGGGAGAAGAAGTTCGGCGCAGTAGCGAGTCACTCCGTTCTCCGTGACGGGGATTATCCGATTGTGAGGCACAAGACGGGTGAATATGTCCGATGGCAGTTTTCCACAGTATCTGGAGAGAAATCGACGTTTTTTGGCGTTTTTTTTTCAAAGTCACCTGTTAATCAGCGCAATCGCATTGGACAACTTCAACGTGGCACCAGTGGATTCCACAGTGTAGGGCGGCATCAGATTGTCAACGTCTTCCAGATCCTCCACCATCGAATCATCGTCAACCGGGTTGTTTACAGTTCGGTAGCGACTTAGAAGAAGCTGAAATTCATCATTTGTGGTACCGTCAATACTACTCATTTTAATACCTTCTCAATTTTTTGGAAATCAGCCAAATCGTTGGTACACGCCTGAATGTCCTTCTCGTCGACCATCACAATGTAGCGAGATCCCGCTTTGCGAGCTCTTCCTTTCGATTGGATGTAGGAGCGCATGTCGAGTGGACGGTCGAATTTGACGACGACGTTACACTGCTTCACGTCGACACCTTCTTCAAGAACCGAAGTGGCGATGAGAACGTTGATGTCGTTTTTGTGGAAACGGCGGAGTGTCTGGAAAATTAAGCAGCTCAGAGAAGTTTAGGCATGACGGTCGGCAAAATGGGCGGAGTTCCCTCATTTCTTGAAAAACGCTGTCGACAGATTTCAGAAAATAAGTGGCAAAATCAAACTGGCTCTTGGTCAAAGTACAGTAAAGCGCGGTACCTGGGAGACGTCAGCCCATCCGGATAGTGACGTCTAGCCTCGACGTATTGAGAGAAAGTGCCGAAAAATGCACATTTCGGTTTTGATTGACAAGAACCGTTAGCAGGTTAGCTTGATTAATCACGATTAGACTATCTCAGTTGTTGTTTTCAACATGTTAATCTTGTCGGCGGAACTGTTCGACACTGCCTCCACACTGGTGCCGACATTTCTCAGGCAAAATGTGGCAATTGTGCCAAAAGTTCTCTGAGTAGCGGTCTTTCTAATGACCCACATGTTTTATGGTCCAGTAAACAACCCACCACTACATTTACAATCTCCCAACGACCTAGCCTCTATATTATAGGAAAACTAGTCAGAACCGTGGTCACGGTGGCCGAGTGGTTAAGGCGTGAGTCCTTACAGTGAGCTCATGGGGTAACCCGTCGCGGGTTCGAATCCCGCCCGTGACAAAATTTTTTTCTGAAAAACTCACATCAGTCTGCCGTTTGTGGAGTCCCTGATTATCCGAATTTGCCAAATTCTGTCCACTCGCTCCAACGACGTAATCGGAGCTGATGAACGAGAACTTTGACTCCCATTGACGAATAGCACGAACCATTGTCTGAAATAAAGTTGTTTGAAAGAAAGCACCAGGAAAAAACGAACATGAAGAGCGTAGGCGACGTATCTCTGATCGACGAAAATGATGGCAGAAAGGAATTCGGGCTTCTCCAAATGCATGCGTTCCGTTTGGAATTCGGGTTGGAACATTTCAAAGACTTCGAACAACCGGATGATTCTCTGGGGGATGTAGCGTCGCATTTGCTCTAAACTTTTGATTTCCCGCATCTAAAAAGAACACAGAGTATGAAATTTAACTTTCCCTTTCAAACCTCTGTATCCAAAAACCGTTTTATAGTGACCATTGTCGTTTTGGCGAGGATCAGGAACAGTCTTGCCTTGTCAGGGAGCACCTGAGCCTTCGTGTACTTTGTGAGCTCCTTGTCCCACATCTGAGCCATTCTCCACGCCGCCCAGGGTCCCAGTTGTCGAAGGACCGCCCGTGTCGTCTTCAGAGAATCTCTTATCACTCTCCGCGGATCCAGATCCAAATCCGGGTGGAATGCAGTGGAAGTGTTCACAAATCGTTCCGTACTCTCCAAAAGTTCGATAATCTCGTTGTAGTTTTGCAATTCGAGGTGTTGAACTTCGAAATCTCGACAAATCACTATCGCTTCGTACGGTTTTGCGCCGTATTTCGAGAGCTGGAGAACAGAAAATGAGATATGGATAGCGATTAGAAGACATACCGAAACTAGATCGCTAGCAGTCTCTATTCCACTGTCGAGGACAGTTTCCAGTTTGGCGAGCTGCTCTTCCAACTTCTCCGGAGCCACTTTCTCTTTGATCAAACTGGCGGTCAAGCCGAGAACTCGAGGAACCTCTTCTCCGGCTGAAATGTTTTTTTTGGATCAGACATCCCCATTTGTGTGATATTCAATTGATTCATCTTTCAAATGTTGTTATCACTCACCCTTCTTCAACTTTTTGTATTCTGCCATGATCAAACGATAAGGATGCTTAGATCCCAGGGCATGATGGCATTCGTCGAAAATGAGCACACAGCTGGATTGAAGTTTGATGTATGCGTGGTTTATAAAGTCCAAAAAGCATTGAGCGGTTATAACGACGACCTGGAAAAAAGATTTCAGATTATGTGCATTTTAAGTCAAAACAATTTTTATTTTTATTTTTTGGGGTTCGTCTCGAAGTGACCAAAAACGCCCAATTTCGTGAATACACGAGATTTTGGACACATTGAGCCAAAATATCCGGAAAATTAAAAGTGTGCACCGGTAGCTACTATGTGGGATCAATTTCCAGTATCAAAAAGTGTACCCTGGCAAATTTACAGAAAATTCCAAAACTTTGTGTAAAAACCCTTACTTTGTCAGCTACAACGTTTTGGAATATCAAAAAGAAGCCTCTTATTTTAATTTTTTTCAAATTGAACATAGTTATGCTATCTGCCAGCCAAATTTAATTTTTTTTTGATCAGCACGTTCTTGTTTTCAAACCGTCTATTTATGAGATTGAATTTCGAAGTCCTTTTCGAATTTCTGTTTTTTTTCTGGACTTTTCTTTTCGAAACTCATGTTTTGTATCTTACTCAATTACAATAGAGCAGTTCAAATAACAAAAGTAACGTTTTGGCGGCAGACGTAGGAGACGCATTATGGTTATCGTGTGATAAATAATCCAGTCCCTGGCACGTTTTCCAATAAAACAGCGCTCTTCATCATTTGGCCTCATTCGACTCTCCCTTTTGAGTTTTAAATAATAATTCCATCCCCTACATGATGTTCCTTCATGAACGCATCGCAGTCGGTCTTGCTGTTCCACAACTCATTGCTCGTCTGTCCGTGGACTTGTCCGACTTTGAATTTCGTATGGATTTCAATATGTTTCGCTTGTTGCTCCACAAGATTCACTGAAAATTACAAAGAAATACTTCAAAAATCGATTTTTGAGAATTTGCTCATTTTTAAATGACCACGAACCTTTCTCAACGATGAAGAACGCTCGGCGGCCTCCATTTTCGATCGGGGCGAACATTTGGACTCCATACTCTTTCAGCAAAAGGACCGCAATGAACGTTTTACCGGCACCTGTTCCCAACTGCACAATTGTGTTCTTCTTCAGCGCCTTGTCCAACAACTCCACCTGTAATTCAAAATAAATGCACTTTTCATTGAAATTTGACTCACCTGGTAGTCTCTTGGATTGAAGCATTGTAGATCAGGTCTTAATCTGACCATTTAGTCTGCAAAAGCATTAAATTAGAGAGAAAAACAGGCAAAAAACGCGTTCGGTAGTGGAAAACCCCCCAGTACGCGGGGAAAAAGTGCAAGACGGGGCGAGAATGCAAACACGCTCTACTGGTTACCCCTTGCACCCCTTCAAGTTGAATTTAATAGAATGTAGACATATAAACATTTAAAAAATGAATTTTACCGCTCGAAAACAAATTTTCCATTGAAAAAACTCGTTTCTCCACGTAAACTCGCTTTTCGTGGCGTGACTCAATGTTACAAAAACAGGTATGCGCCTTTAAACCGTATCCGTCTTCGATTCTTCTCATCGAAATTCCCCGTTCCCCATCGCTTGTTCTCGTCTGATTCTCTTCCAAAATGTCGTTTTTTAACAGAATGACCGAGTCGAAAGAGGCCGAAATGCGGTACAGGTGCGTGTTTTACTTAAAAATTACAAAAAATTCCTGGAAACCTCGCTGAAAATTCGAGAAAAAAACTTACTCTCAATTTAAACCTTGACAGCTGTTTCTTTTGCAGAAAGTTCTGCGTAGAGAAGAAAAAAGAAGTGTGGGATGCGTTGATTTTGTACGCGAATCAATCAAAAAAAATCGAAAAAGTGTACGATATGACGACAGTTCTGCAGAGGGTTCAGCAGGAGATTATGGTGGTATGTGGAGTGGAATACATGAAAATTCTCATATTAAGAACAATTTGTAGTTTGCAATGAACAACGGAATTGGCACACCTGAAGTCTACGATGCGGCGGAGCTGGTTTTCCCGTTGGCGATGCAGAAAGTGGTCATCAAAGTGCTCAAGCCCTATTTCCTCTCGCACTGGGCCATTTATCGATGTGAGTCTATCGTTTTTCAACTATAATTTCATGTTTTTCCATTTCCAGTAAATAGCTACAATCCACATCGAAAACTGGACTATGGACTCGATGTGAACGAAGCACTAGTTACACAAGCCAAAAAAGACACGTACACACAGTACATCGGAGACTTCAATACATTTGTCAACGAATTGTGAGGAAATTCTGTTTTTTAAACGTTTATTCCAATTATTTTGTAGAAAATCGGGAATCATGAACGTGAGTCGTCATCTGAACGCCGCGATTGCCCTCTACATCCGCGAACTGGCCGCCACGTTGGTTCTACATCAGAAAGGCGTGTTTGACGACGAATTGAGGTGTTCTTGGCTTCAGGAGATGATGGAGAGCCTTCGAATGTGGGCGGATCAGATAACGATGCAAGATGCGTTCCATATGATCAGTGAAACGATTTATAAGGATGTATTCGATTTGCTCGCTAAAAATGTGAGAATATGCACTTAAAAACATTTAATTCAAAAATAAATAAATTCTCAGGCCTACAAGATGGTCGCCGTCGACTTTCCGGAAAAGTTCCGGGGAATTATCACTATGAAGTACTGTCTTTTGAAAACGAACAACTACGGGCGAGAGGAGCTGACGAAGCAGTTGATCGATCAAGTGCAGGCGAATCTTCTGCTAGCCTGTGAGTTTTCTAGGATAATTCCCGCTAGAAAAGTTCTATTTTCAGCGATTGATACAAAATTGATTCTGAAATCGTACGCTGCCTGTGTTGAATCGTTGCGAGAAATGGACAACAGCTGTGTGGTGATGCACAAGGTGTGCGGAGTCATTCGCGAGTATCTCAAGTGAGTTTCCTTCTGAATTTCATTGAAATCAGTCAATTTCTCTATTCAGAAAACGCCCGGACACTGTGCAACAAATCATCAGCTATATCACGTCGAACAAGAAAGACGAGCTGGAGAAAGACATGGTTGGTAGTGTAAATGATCACTTCTTCTCATAAAATTATAGTGTTTTCAGTCAAAAACGGTCAGATCCGCAATGATGGACGAGGAGGAGCTGCGTGGTGTGAACGACGACTTCCTCCCTGAAAACATGGAGACGATGGGCTGGGAGAAGTGGATGCCGAACCCAATTGACGCCACGATTGGTTAGTTTTAAGAGAAAATCTCTCTCGGCGAAAAACTGTCATTTCCAGGAGATGGAGCACCGGGTCGCCAGGGAGTCGACGTTTTCAACATGCTCGTTTCTGTTTACGGATCGAAAGAGCTGTTCGTCAAAGAGTACAGGAATTTGCTCGCCGAGCGACTTTCGGGTTCGGAGAACAAGGATGTGAGAATTAATTCCTGAACTTCCACTCATTATCGTCTCTAATTTTCCAGCCATTCTTCGAGAAACGCTACCTGGATCTTTTGAAACTTCGGTTCCAGTACAGTGAGCTGCAGCACTGCGAGGTGATGCTCCGAGATGTGATGCACAGTCAAGAGATCGATGAGATGGTCGAGGAGCGGAAAGAAGAGCAAATCGTTCCCGTCGCCGCGTGCATTATCTCCAGCCATTACTGGCCGAAGCTGGAGCTCGATAAGCCGGAAACGGTAATTCTCAAGTTTTTGTTCTCATTCTGACTTGTTTAATTTCAGAAAATGCCGGCCGTTCTCGAACGAGCCATGGACAACTATAGGGCGATGTTCCTCGAGGCGAAACGCGACAGACGTGTCGAATGGCTCCGTGGCGTTGGGTGAGTTGATTTCGCTCAAATGCCATTATCTTGAACCATGTCTTTCAGTTGCGTCGAAATTTCTTTGGAACTCGACGGAGTCCAAGTGGACCGCACCATTCCGAACATCTACGCCGTCGTTCTGTTCTTATTCCTCGAGAAAGAGGTGTGGCAGACTGCCGAAGTGTCGGAACGTCTCAAACTGACGACAGTGGTGACGAGGCGCCGACTCGAGTGGCTCGTGAAGCAGGGATTCCTGTATACCGTAAGTTTCTTCAGAATCACTTTTCATGTGCAATCCGCTTTTCAGAACCCTGCCGTGAGCAGTGAGACATGGTCGCTGACCCGCAACGCGTCGACGATTATGCCGAACCGTCCGGGAAGTCCGAGCAACGAAGAGGAGGAGGATCCGGAGCCAGAGGACAACTCGGATATGGTCGACGCGTTGGAGCAGTACTGGGGATACACGAGGAACTTCATTGTGAGTTTTTTGGGGAATTCTAGTCATATTTATTATAAAATTCACCCGAAATGACGATTTTGACGAGAAAATTTTTTTGTCTCGGCCGCCAATGGTTTTGAAGCGAATTTTGAAGCATCTCGAAACGACTTTTACAGTAGAATTAGATTGATTTTACAAAAATCCGGTATCTCGCCGACTTTCTTGCGAACTTTTTCACAAAACAAATTCAACATGGAGAAAAACGGCATTGAAATGTTCGAAACTTTTCCATAGTAATTCGCTGAAAAAAAATGTCGGTGGTCTAGAAAAATCTTCATTTCAGAGAATGCGTCCGATAGTATATGTTCCGAAAGCTTCTAAACTAAAAAGAAGTGGGCCGAAACCCTCAATACGTCTTTTTTCCAGATGAATCACGCTCCGAACGGAGAGGTGAAGGCGGAACGAATGCACCGCGTCTACCGAATGTTCGGCTCTCCGACGTCCGCTGGACCCACTCTGGATCACGTCACTGCGTTCCTGCAGCGGAAAGTGGCTCTCGGACTGCTCACGTGCATCAACGGAAACTACCGTATTGTGAGGGAGGAGCCGGCTCCCGCCTAGATCTCTTTCCATTTTCTCCTCCGCATTCTCATTATGATCCTCATTGTGATTGCTACATCTCGTTCTCTCGGTTCTCATCATTCTTTCCAATTTCTCATTCTTGTGTACTATGTAAAGCTATTTATTATTCATATTCCCGACATGACGATCATTACATGACACAGACTGTCTGATTTTACACGATTATGTTGGTACAGGCAATGTTTCTTGGATTTTTAACAAAAATTTTGCAGATTTCTCTACTCAAAGTCGAAAATGTCGGCGAAGATGAAGCATCGGCGTTTTGTGAAGTGCTCGACTTCTTCGAGTTTCCGGCGAATAACCCGGCCGTGGAAGAGACGCAGACGTTTCGAGAAGAGGGAATTCTGGAAAAATCGAAGAATTAGCTGGAATTTCAGTCGCGAGGACTCACTTTGACGAACCGTCGACACCTCTCGAACCACTTTGTGTACTCGTCGCTCGTCTTTCCGAGCAGCATCTTTCGGTACAGTTTGTACATTCGCTCGGCTGTTTCGCGCGAATAATCGAAAATTCCCGTCTCGAGTGTCAAATTCTCAAAGTTTGGCAGTTTTGAAGCGACGAATGCCACGTGGATGCCCAGATTTAGATCGGCTGGAATCGGAATTTCAGCCAGGGAGAGCGGGATCGTGAGGCGAATTGTCATCGCCAGATCCGAACCGCCGCACTCGTTGCATTTCTAGAAAATTATTCAAATAACTGCAAGAATTTCGAATAAAAACGCACCGTGTCCTCTTTCCGCATCTCTATGAAATATCCGGGCGGATGAGATTGACAGACTTTTGTGAAGATGACGTGCTGCATTCCGTACCTCGAGAAGTGACTCCAATCGAATGGATACGAACTGGAAGTGAGGGATTTTCAGCAATTTCAGTTTTCTTTCCAAAACCCACTGCTCAAAAGTCAATCCATCGTTGATTTTGACACTTTTCCGAAAAAGACTCATCAGCTCTTCGTACGGCGTTTTGGGACCTTTAACAAATCAGAAAATCGATATTTCTCCTCCAATTCGTTATTCCAGAACTTACCAGAAGACAGAGTGGTTTCTGAATCGGTTTCCAGATAGATGCCGTTGATTATTCGCCATTTCGACGATCCGTTCGTCGATCTTCGAATTTCTTGATTCGCACGGGCCACTGATTCGAAGAAATTAATGTTTTTTATAAAAGAAGTCAGTGGTGTCGGGGCGGGAGCTGAAAATGAGCACAAATTGGGCAAAACGGTCGAAGAGCGTGAACTTGCCTGGTTTCGGCCGTTTTTCAGGCGGTTCCTCTGGCTTTTCGCTTTTCGCACTTTGGGATTTTCTGCTGTTTCTCTTCAATTTCTCATTCAATTCACTGTGACATTTTACACTTTCCGAAAGCGGCGAGGAAACGAATTCCAGACGAATTTCCGATTCATTTGGCTCATCGGCTCTGGAATTTTTTTTTTATTTGAAAATTCAATTTTTATAGCCAACGGTGTTTTTCTGAGATTACCTATTGATTTCGAAGCTTTGATCATTTATCCAGCTCGCACAGTACGAGTTTTTCTGGTTTAAATGCGGAGCTGGAGCTGTTTTTTTGTCCTGAATTCAAAATATGTCTTTTTTGAAAAACGACAAATCAATCAATACCTTGGCTTCTCCGTCGAAGAACTTGTCCCAGGCTTGTGCATCGGTGGTTTCTGTAGGGTCTGAAACTTGTTTTCTAAATTTTCCGTTAATTTTAAAGGTTTTTCACTCACTTTCTGTCAAAGTTTGCATTTCGCGGCGGTCGATTTAAAAAGTGCTACGGTCGACAACATTTTCCACTTGAGAGTACGCAATCGTCATAGACGCACCGCGTGCATCACACTTGACGACATTCCGGAATAATTGTACTGTAAAGTTTACACTGATCGCTTATCATCATTCCCTATCGTTTTTTGATGCTTCAGGATGATAATTTGATAAAGAGATGATTTTCAGCTCTGGCGAACAGCACATGAGCAGAAACAACTAATAAATGGCTTCACGGTACTCGGGTTTGTTGAGAACGGATTTGGAGAAGTAACCTGATTGAAAAGCAGTTTCAGAGCAAAATGGAATGACAGAAACTGAAAAGCTTACACTTCCAAAGGTCCGGAAGCGAAAAGCACAGCTGGTGGATGAGATTGAAGCGCTCAAAAATGAGGTTTGCCAGTTTTTCAAGTATTCGGAGAATCTGGCAGTAAATAGATGAAAATTAAGTTCAAAAACGTTTGAAATCCATCAAAACTCTTTAAAAAGTCATAATTCATAATTTATCATCAATTTTACTTCGCATTTCTAAAACCGCGGCTGTCTAGCGTTGAAAAAAATTGCGAAATTTTTCTCAACTTTTGGCAATTCGCTTTCATTTAAAGGTACGAGAAGTGGACGAAGAACTCGAACAAGTCTATTATACCCATCCTAAATCGAAAGAATATCACAAAATCGTGGTAAATGGCCGGAAGAAGTTCAATCAAGATCCGTGGAAGTCGTTGGATTGGCTCGCGCAGAGAAACATCGTTGCCAAGGATCCACACGCGCTGGCCGTTTGGATGAAGGCGGTAAGTTCGATTTTTGATATTAAAATGTAAGAAATTCAAATTAGAGAGCAAGCAAGTAAGCAAATTCCCAAAATGATAAATAAACAGTTTTTATTATAGGGCGAAGGATTGTCAAAAAGCGCGATTGGCGAGATTCTCGGCGATAATCGTCCTTTTGCACTGGAGGTTTGTGACTTTTTCATTGATTATCTTTTGAAATCTTCAATTTTCAGACTCTTGACTATTTCACCCGAGAGCACCGTCTTCACAACGTTCCAATTGTGCCAGCTCTAAGACAGTACCTGTTCTCGTTCCGGCTGCCTGGTGAATCGCAGAAAATCGACCGAATTCTCATCAAATTCTCGGAAATTTACGCGGAACAGAATCCGGACTATGGAACGGCGGATCAAGCGCACACTGTGGCCTACTCGTGTATTATGGTGAACACTTTGCTTCACAATCCGAATGTCAAGGATAAACCGAATCTAGAGAAGTATATCGATATGAATAAGGTGAGGGTTTTGCTTGAAAAGACGGAGAAACGTCAATCAATCGCGTTTCCAGGAACTGTTGGCCCGTGGAGCGATAACGATCGAAATGCTGACAGAAGTGTACGAATCGGTGAGTTTGGCTCAGTTCAAGATACCCGACGAAGTGACGGCCAGTGGAAAAGGCAGTGTGAATGACATTCTGTTGCACGCCGAGCGCGAAGGATGGCTCTTCAAACAGAGCAGCAGCCCCGTTTTCTCGGGACCTCTGTCTTGGAAAAAACGATGGTTTGTGATTTTTTCCCTGAACTCAACACAAAATTGTTATATTTCAGGTTCGTGCTCTCCGAAAACTGCCTGTACTACTTTGACCAGATGACCGATAAGGAGCCGAAGGGAATCATCACCCTCGTGAACGTCGGAATACGCAAAATCGAGGCTCCCACCAGGTCGTTCATGTTTGAGGCAAGTTTTTTGAAATATTGTTTTGAGAAAATTGTTGCTAGAAAAATATCTAGCGTTCACGTCGATTTTCAAAAAAATGCTGTCAAAATATCAGAAATCCCAAATTTAAATTAAAATTTAAAAATTTCTCGTGTTGGTTCTGCGGGGAAGTTTTGCATTTTCAAACCTTTTTAAACAATCGTGTCTGACAAACAAAAAATATAATTCCAATACTTGATAGCAATGTCAAGAAGGTTTTATCGTCGTTTAATTGCGCTCAGCAGATTGAAGTCATTAATATCAATCAATTGATTTGACGTTAGTTGTTTGACAAAACTAGGCCGTGATTTAATTTTTAAAAAAACGTAGATTGTCATCAAAAAAAGATGATTACGATCGAACTCTTCAAGCAATTTTCGACATTTATTCAGAAGTCCGCTTTTGCGCTTTTCTCGACATCGTTTCAATAGAGAAAAAAAATATAAAAAAAGAGTAGAATAGGTCCATTACAAGCTCCCACACCAAACCGCTTAGAACCCCCGGAATTGCAGATATATTCACTGTCCGATGGTCAAATAAAAGCTTGCAAAACCGAACAAGACGGTCGTCTCGTCGAGGGTCGTCATTCCGTCTACCGCATCTGCGCCGTCAACGACGAGGACATGCGATCGTGGATCAACGCGATCTCCCGTGTCATGGGCCCCCAGCAACACACATTGACACGACCAAAAAGTACGCACTAAGAGGGGCTGGAACCCTATTTCTATGTATTTTCTATACAAAGTCCGTCGCGAGTCTATCGTGTATTCTTCCTCCATTTCGCTTCCTCTTCGTCGTTCCCTTGTACTACCCCCCTTTCCAAAACGAGTCATATTTAGGCCTTTTCCTCTCATTTATCTCTTCATTTTCTCTTTCTCTCTCTGTATTCTCTGTTTCGAGCATAATAATTGAAACATAATTCAGTTTAACGTCCTTTTCCCTTTTTAAAAACACTAATAATTTTCGCTTGTATACTTTCTCTTTTCTGTCTCTTTTTTCTAAATTTTATCCGGAAAACTCGTTGATTTCGCCGATTTTTCCTGGAAATCATCGATTTTTCTCTTTTCTCGCTCTACGCAAAAAAAAACAATTAGTCATATTCCATTATCCATTTTTTCTGACTTCAGCTCATAGGTTCTTCGCCTATTTCTATTTTTCTCCGGTCATTCCCCTTATCCTCTAATTTCCTCTAATCAACTCTCTTCCAGATGCCTTATTCTTTAAAAAGTCTGGAATTTATGCAAGGAGTCGAGCAATTTCGACTCGAGGAGAATCGAGAAGACGTCGAGGAGAAGTGCGACGTGGATGTTGCCGTTTCGGCGGAAACCGACGCCGGAATGTCGCTGATGCTTGGTGCGTGGGACGGAATTCATTGGAAACACGGAGAAGTCCGTTGGGAATTCGGAGAAATTGAGCGAAAAACAATTTTCTTTTTTTAGCCAAGTTTTCGAAAAAATCGTAGATCACTCGGAACCAGAGTTGGAGAGGCAGAATGAGAATTGTCGAAAACTGGAATCCCGATTGAAAAAAGATATATGCGGAAATTCAAAATTTAGGAAAATTCCCTAGACAAAGACTGCAAATTTTATATTTTTCCAGTTCAAAACTTTTAAAAACAACAAAAAAATAAGAACCGCGCGCCAGCGTCGTTTCCGGAATCAGGAACCCCCCGTACAAAAGTCTCCTTCTCACTCGATTTTCCCCCAATTTGCAGAGTGGAAAATGCGAATATCGGAGGATTCGGACATGTGCACAACGTGTAACTGTCCTGTGGATTTCGGTGATCGCGCCGCACTTCTGGAACATTATCAGTCGAATTTCCACAGGTAAATATATTATACTTAAATCTCTTTTTCCACGAAAACGATGTAAAAATCGCTCTTTTCAGAACGAACACCCTTCGAAAAGCCAAGAATCTGCCGGTTTACACGGAAGAGGATTTTGAAGGAATCGATAACACTGATAATGGTGGGATATCAAAGTTCGCTGACATCTTATCGATATTTCCTCTTCCAGACCTCACAACAGCCCAATCGACAATCGGTCTGGAATCGGACGACGAGGAATTCGATGCGCTTCTCCTGCCGGCCAATCGATCGTTTTTCACGAAAAATGAGCTCGTTTTCTCGGTTCCCAGGTACTTTTTTAAGATGATACTCGGAAACTCTGAGTTACATAGAACATTGCAGAAACATCCTTCCTGTCGATGAGCCGGAGATCTGCGCCTCCACATTTCTGCGTCCGTTCGATTGTGCCATTTTCCTGTGGAATGGAGGACACTTTGCGGCGGCGATTTTTGAAAAGTAAGAGCAATTTTAACACGGAGCCTTGTGGAAATGAGCATTTCAGTGACAAGATGACCGTTCAGAAGTCGTTCCATCGATACGTGGCACGTGCGAAGCAGGGAGGCGTTCAGTCGCAACACGATTCGGGAGGCAAGGGAGCCGCGAAAAGTGCGGGAGCGCAGTTGAGAAGGTATTTGATTGAATACTGCGGAGGATGGTTCTCTGATTTGCAAAAGTTCCATTTAGATACAATGAGCAGAAAATGAAAGAAGAAATCCAGTCGATAATGGTCGGATGGAAAGGACATCTTCAGAAGACGCCACTGATCTTCATCAGATGCGCCACCTACCATCGTAACGTCTTCTTTGAGGCCGACGCTGGTGTGGAAGCCAGGGATCCGAAAATCAGGTACACGACATAAATTTTCTGAATTTCTGCTTATTCTTGACTTTCAGAACGATCCCCTTCGAAACACGCCGTCCGAACATTGACGAGATCTCCGACTGCTGGCAACGTCTTCAACTCGTCGCCGAGCACGGAACCGATGCGGAATTCCGCGCGGAAATGTCAGAAGTGCGAGAGAAGCGGAAGCGGCTGGCACGGAAGGTTGCTGGAAAGAAGCGGAAAGACGGCGGAATGCAGATGCTCTGCGAGTGGAGCGATGAGGACGACGACGCGGACAGGGGGGCGGAACCGAAGCGGACGCATCACATCAAAGTGAGACCGGTGCGGAAGCCCGAGGAGACGGTGATCCAGTGGCCGCGGCTGGATGATGAGTGGAGGCAGAAAGTGAGGAAATTCGGTTGATAATATAGAAAATGAGCTGAATTCTCAGACGTACAATCTCGTCCGCCAAGATGACGTCACTGGTCTGAAAGCTCATTTGGAGGCTCTCAACGAAGATGTTCTTTCTGAGGTGAATATCAACGTTTTTTTTCAGTAGTTTTCAAACGTTTTTTTCAGGCTACGGACTATCTGAAAAACGCCAAAATACCACCAAACCGATCAACATTCCTTCATGTTTCTGCGGCGAGCAGCTCGAAAAACTGCCTGAAAGTAAGCCTTTTTTCAATTTTCCCACTTAATTCTCACTTTCAGTACTTTTTAAACGAAGTGCTCTGCGACGCAGGATCGAAAGACGGCGCTGGTTTGCCACCGTACTCTTCATGTGCGAATTCGGAAATCAAAGCGATTTTCATTGATTACCGAGTGAAAAACGAGGAATCGACGGCTAATTGGGGCAGAACTCATATCCCGGAGCCGAAGAAGAAGGTGGAATTGAGCGAGGAGCAGGAGAAAGAGAAGGAGGAGAAGAGGAAGGAGAAGAAGGCGAGGCAGAGGGTTGGTGGCGATAAACAAGAATATTCCATCAGTTCATCAATTTATCTTTCAGGAAAAGGAGAAACTGAAGAAGGTGGCGGCGAAGAAAGAGTCAGAGGAGCAGGAAGAGCGACAAAAGTACGTGCAAATGACGGAGAGGGAAAAGAGAGCGATGGCCGTGGAGCGACGGCTCGCCGGCTTGCCGCCCATTCTCAGGTGTCACCAGGTGCGTGGAATACTCTGAAAATGAGCCAACTCTTTTCTTTTTCAGTGTGGAACCCAATTGCCTGCCACTCCATTCCAATACTCTCATTTCAATTTCTGCTCGACTTTGTGTGTTGCCGAGCACCGAAAAGCCAATCCGCAGTAGCATTTGTTTCGTTTTTCGTTTTCTTGTTAACAATTGTTTTGCTCATTTCCGTTATTGAATTCCCATTTTCTTCAATCATCTGGTCAGTTTCTTCCCGTGCCTTTCTTGTTTTATGAAAAAATGAATTTTTTTTTCTAATTTTTTCCTCCCTTATCGTAAATGGTCATTTTATCGTATTTTGAACGATTTGGAGATATTTGAATTGTGAAAAGAAAAAAACAATTGAACTGAAAATACAACGAAACTATCTTTAAAGAAAGATCTTTCAGAAAAATGAAAAGTTCGCTGAGACTACTGTCGCAGGCGGGTGTCGCCCGTCGATTTGAAATGGCCAATTACGATGCTCAGCAGGTTAGAACGCAAGGCAATTTAGAGTTTTACTTTTTTGACATGTTCAAATTCTTCGAAAACTGTCAAAAACCCGTTTTTTCCGAGATTTTCCGTGATTTTCGGTCATTTTTAGGTGGAATACATGCGAGAACAGTGCATAAGCGTCGACGAGAACGACAAAATAATCGGAGCGGTGAGCAAAGAAGAGGCTCATTCTTCGCGGCAGTGTGAGCTCTTTTCCTATTGGAATTCCAGAAAAATCCATCGGTTTCAGTGGTTCTGCACCGCGCGTTTTCCGTATTCTCGTTCACCGCCGACAACAAGCTGTTGATGCAGAAGCGGAGTGCCGAGAAGGTTTCGATTGCGGAACTGCGGAGCTTTCAATCGATTTTTGCAGATCACTTTCCCGAATTTGTGGACGAACACGTGCTGCAGCCACCCATTGCACACTCGGCAAGAGATGGACGGCGTTTTGGGTGCTAAAAAGTGAGATTTTGAATTTTAACAACAACAGCACACGTGTATTTGCAGAGCAGCAATCCGAAAACTCGAGCACGAGCTCGGAATCACAGGAGTGTCGACGAATCAGCTGAAAATGGCGGGCAGATACATTTATAAGGCGAAAATGGACACGGCGCCGTGGGGAGAGCACGAGTTGGATTATGCGCTTATTTTGAGGGGCGTCGGGCGGGAGAGGTGCGAAATCAACGAGAACGAAGTCTCCGAAGTGCAGGAGGTCTCGTTTTCTGAGCTGAAACAGTGGATTCAACAAGGTAATCGCGGGAGTTTATGGGAAAATGCGGAAAAAACTCGATGATTTTTTCTCGACAATGTCCTCGAGAAGTACACGCGAACGCCGGTGAAAAACTTCGGCTAAGTCGTCGTGTACTACTCGTGAACAATGACGTCGACCGCCTTTTTTTCAGTAATTCTCTCCTATTTTCTTTATGGACCTATGCACGCAGTGCATTTTTTGCATTTTTTTCCTTTTTTTTCCTTTTTTCGGAATTTTTCGGAATTTTTTTCGCATCGTACCGAGACCTATTCGCCGTTTTTAAGAATGCGCCTTTAATTTCTTTGCGGATTCTCACTAATTTCGTGTTTTTCCTAGATTAATAGTTCGAAACGGTCCTTTCTAAAGCGCATCCACTGTTTCCTGAATTTTAGAGCTTGTCATTCCGGAAAAAAAGGAGAAAATCTGAGTAAACTTTTAAAGGAGCGGATATTTAAGTGAAGGAAGGGTCTCGCAACGAGCGATTTTTGTAGCAATTTTCTGCCATTTTTTGCCTTTTTTTGCCATTTTTTCCTGTGAAAAAATAGTCCGAAAAAAGGAAAAAAAAGGAAAAAAATGCAAAAAATGCACTGCGTGCATAGGTCCATTATTTATTTGTTTTCCAGAACCTCAATCGTTCACTCCATGGCTCAAATTATTCTCAAAAACAGAAATATTCCAAAATTGGTGGTCGCCAACCGCCACAATGTCGCCAGAAGACACAAAAATATATAAATTACACTGAACTGGTTTATTAAATATTTATCTAGTCATTTATTCTTGAACTGCTCATAATCGCCTTGTGTTAGGTACGGATAGGAAATGCCATTAATTGTTTATTCATCTCAATAAAGTCTCGAGTGACAACTTTTTCGAATATCGTTTTTTATCGATTTTTCCTAATATTATCGGTTCCGACCGGATGAATACTTGAATTAAAGTGTATTTATACTTATTTCTCTCATTTTCTGCCCCTTTTTCTTGCGAAAAATAACCACGAAATAGAGAGACGCAGACGTGACTATGCTGACGCGTTCTTACGTCTTGACGCGTTTCCAGTGCCCTTGGTTCATATTTTTCGACGTGTTCCAGCTTTCTCATTTTTAATTTGTTTCATGTAAAAAGTAAGAATTTTTATGGAACTTTAATTTAGAAAAAGTCTTTAAGCTTCAAATCTATTCATTCTTTCCATTATTTTTCAATTTTCAAACTTTTTTTTCGCAAAATTCTTTCTTCACAGGATTTCGCTTGAAACCAGAATTTCTCCAATCTTCTCAATGTTTCAAGAAAAATTCATCATTAATTTTTTGAATTTTTACAGGGTGATGATCAAGTACCACGTGTCGCGAAGCGCTCGCCTCTGGGCCTACTGGAGCAACCTTCCGCATCAGATGCTCAAGAAGTACCCCGAGCAGACGATCTTCTACGCGACGTTCGGCGTTGCGACCCTCATCGCCGGCGGCTTCAAGATGAACAAGTACCTGACGGAGAACGAGAAACCCTACTACCGCGGCTACTACGACGTCGTTCGTTCCGACGATCCGATCGCGTTGAACTGGCGAAAACCAGAGGAGTACCCGGCGCCGTACCTGCTCTCCTCCGTCGAGACCGCCCATTGAAACGATTAACATGGAAACAATCAAGCGATAGAATTTTGAAGGTCCAATCTTTTTCCTGGATTTTTGAGTTTTAGATTATGTAAATGAAGAAGTTTTTTGATTATTGATTTGTATTCAACTATATTTTTTATTCTTTCGAGTGTTGATCAGCACTAATATATCTAAATGTTATCTCTATCCCGAGCATAATCATATAATCGTTTTTTACAGGGTACGAGAATGCACAACATTCTAACACGCGCCAACTCGCTTCTCGCGTTTACCCTCTGGGTAATGGCCGCCGTCACTGCCGCCTGCTTCTTTTCGACCGTCTTCCTCGACTACACCACGCCGGCGAAACTCGATATCTACGATCTCAAAGTGTTAGTTTCTGTTATTTATGTTAAAAATATAAGTGAACAAGGTTTCAGTAGGAATGTGGTCGATTACGCGACAGACGACGAGAAGGTGGATCTGGCGACATTTTCGTTCAATTTGGATGTCGATTTCACGAAGGTCTTCAACTGGAACGTCAAACAGTTGTTTGTGTACCTTGTCGCCGAGTACAAGTCTGCCAACAACGTTCGTTTCATAATTTTCCTACTCAGCGGTTAATTTTACGTTTTCCAGGCTGTGAACCAAGTTGTTTTGTGGGATCGAATCGTCGAGAGAGCCCAGAGAGTTGTGATGAAGGATAAGAATTTGAAGACGAAATACTTCTTCCTCGACGACGGAAGATCGCTTCTCAATCACAAAAATGTCACCTTCATGCTTCGGTGCGTTTTCAAAGTGTTCATGTCTTGTTACCTCTCCTTCTTTCAGATACAACGTGATTCCAAACTCTGGCTACCTGCGTCTCGTGCAATCGCCTAACCAAGTCGTTGTTCCGTTCCCCACCGAATACACCCAAACGAGACGGTGAAGGCGTTCCGAATCACTCGAAATTACGTTACAAAAACACATTTCTTAATACTTCTTCTTCTATATGGGTTGTTGTGTTTCTGTTGGTTTTTGTCGACACCAAAGCTTTTTTCTCGGTTTTCTAATCGTTTAATTTATTAATTTATTTCCGCATATTTCATAATGAAAGTTTCAACTTCCGGGGTAGAAATCGGGCAATTTTATTGTTTTACAACAAAAATCGGTTGCTTGCTTCCGATACTTTATCTGAATTAATGTTTTTTTTTGTATTTTTCTGGATTCGTTCAAAATTTAATACATGTTCTCTTGTTTTGCAGCACCATGGGAAAGTTCTCGAAGATCAAGAAAGTCCAAAAGGAGGAGGCAGAGTCTGCTCAGCAGAAGATGGAATGGGAGGCCGCTGGAGCCAAGGACTCGAGCTCCGACGACGATTCCGATGATTCGGTGAGTAACTGGAACATGAAACTGTTAGATATCACCGAATTCGTTTTCAGGACAACGATGATCAGCCGCAAGTTCAGACCGAAGAGACTCGCAAGCGTGCGGAGTTGTGGACGAATCGCGAGCGAGTGCTCGTTTTGTGTTCCCGCGGAGCGGATGTTCGTACTCGTTTCCTCATGAAAGATCTCAAGGTTAGTGCTGAAACGCGAGGGAGCTGCTTCCATTCACGCCTTTCAGGACCTGCTGCCGCACGCGAAAGGAGACTCGAAACTGGACCAGCAAAAGTCGCTGAATGTGCTCAACGAGATCGCCGAAATGAAGAACTGCACGAAAGTGATGTACTTTGAGAGCAGAAAGAGAAAGGACACGTACCTCTGGATGTCGAATGTCGAGAAGGGACCGTCCATCAAGTTCCTCGTCCACAATGTGCACACAATGAAGGAGTTGAAGATGTCGGGTAATTGCTTGAAGGCCTCGCGTCCGATTCTTTCGTTCGATGACGCTTTCGAGAAGAAGCCACAGCTCAAGCTCATCAAGACTCTTCTCATCCAGGTTTGAAAAAAAAAACGACTTTTTGTAAATTTCGGTTATTCTAGACGCTCGGAACTCCACATCATCACCCTCGCAGTCAGCCGTTCGTCGATCACGTCTTCAACTTCTCCGTCGGAGAGGGAGACAAAATCTGGTTCCGTAATTTCCAGATCGTCGATGAGAGTCTTCAGTTGCAAGAAGTCGGTATGTTAATGAATTGTTTCCCCGCTAACTCATCTAAAAACCGTATCTTCCAGGTCCTCGTTTCGTGCTCGAAATGGTCCGTCTGTTCGCCGGTTCGTTCGAAGGAGCCGTTCTTTACGACAATCCGAACTACGTGTCCCCGAATGTGATCCGTCGTGAACAGCGCAAGGGACAGACGACGTACGTCGAGAAGCAGTTGGCTCTGAAGGCGTCGAACGCGAAACAAGCGCGTGTCACCGAGATTCTCAGCGAGAAAATGGAGGATTTGGTTGGAAAGGTAAGCTAATCGATAACCAAGTCGTTTTCTAAAGATTGAATTTCCAGGAGTTCGACATTCAAAACGGAGACGCCTCCGAGGCTGCTGCCCAGATCTCTGCCCAAATCGAGAAGCGTCGTGTCCGCAAGAAGAAGGACCAGAGAGCCAAATACACTGGATCCGCCTGATTCCCATACTCATTGTGCATCAATTGTTGTTCATCGTTTATCAATGTTGTTTTCCCCCATTTCATTGTTGATTTTTACCACCTTCTATTCCGTTATCCAATAAATTTGTTGCTCGAAAGTTTCTTTTCCTTTTTTTGATTATGTGTTCAAACCAACTCGAATTTATTACTTTCAATTCGAAATCTTCCAGCTTATCTGAATCCTAATTGTTCTCAGAATGCTCTCCAGAATACCTCGCCTCTCATCAATTTTCCCGAATTCCCGTCGATATTTGACAAATTTGCACGTGGAAGAAGAGTATTACGAAGAGTTTGAGCCGTCTGAAGCGCCAATTCAGAAGACGTCAGAAGAGCCGAAAAGCCGACGGATCGTGGGTTCAGAAGGCACTTCTGGCGGCGATTTTCTCGAGAATGTTGTGAGGGCGTTGACGGATCAACGTGCCAAAGATGTGTTCGTGGTGAGGGCCGACGAGAAGGATATGACGCCGTATTCGCATCGAGTAGGTGGTTGGTGAGGGGGAAATGTGGGAAAACGGCAAATTCAGCCGTTTTTCTCAGAGAAAATTTGAAATAAAGTTTTTTTGAGAAATATTCAGTGAGCCATTTTTACAAAAAGCAGCTCCTCCAAAATTTTCGTTCGTCAAAATTGGACAAAAATAATAACAAAAAGCGTAAAATCGTCGTTTTTCCAGGTGGTCTGTTCGACATTCAACGGACGACAAGCGGCGGCGATCTCGGAGAATCTGCGCGATCTGCTCAAAATCGACGGCGCCGACGGAGTGACGTCACACGCGAAACGGAGCACGAAACGGAGCAATGGGTGGTATGTGAGCGAAGTGGATCAAGTGCAGGTACTGATATCTGATTTGTCGTATCACTTTCCTTGTTTGAAGGTGCACGTGATGAGTGAGGAGTGTCGGGAAAAGTACGATTTGGAGGCGATTTGGTCGGGCGATGATCGTGTTTTGGAGGAGATTGAAGCGCTCAGAGACTCGATTCTGTTGCCGCCGAAGCGAAATGATTAGGTCTTTTTTTTCCAATTTTGTAGATTTTCTCATAATTTTCACTAAATTTTGATTTGAATCGTTTTCATTTTAAACCTTTTCGGTGGACCCGGCGAGTACGAAGAAGAGGTCGTAGCAAGAAAAGGAGCGAAAAAGAAGAGAGGGTTCTCGTATATTTATTAGTTTGTGTTGTTGCAAAAAGAACAGAATTGAGAATGGAAAACAAGAAAATATGTACAAGTTATCGATAGCAGATTTCCATGTCGTATAATCTGTCAATATTGTGTTCCATTAGAGTACGGTCTTCGTTGAGGTCGATTTCCGGGACATCTAGCACGAATTCATCCGGGCTGCAAAGGAAAGATTTTAAGATTTCCAGAAGTTTCTTGAAAGAGAAAGGGAGAGGGGCTACACTTCCAGACCTCACTCGCTTTCCCTGTCGTTCTTCTTAAGAGAGACTCTTCGTAAATGGTCGAGAAGCCATTTCACAGGCGCCGAAAGTATTTTTGATTGGGCTGATATTTTGCATAGGGGTACCTTGGGGGACCCTAAGTCCAAAATGACCACTTTTGGATTTTTTGCTCACCGGCTCGCGGAGCCCCGGAGCAAAAACGGACTCGGAAAAAAGTTATCCAATAATTCTGAAACTTTTGTCACGGGGGTTTTTTGGGTCGTAGAATACAAAAATCACAACGAAAAGTATTGAAAAAATTTTCAAAAAATAGTCATAGTGCAAAAAAGTCGAAATTTTTCAGTTTTTTCGACCTCCTGAAAATTTTAGTACTCAGCCCTTTTGAGATTTTTCTATTTTTGAGTAACACAACCATAGATACACAACATATCAAAAAATCTCAAAAAGTTAGGGGGACCCACTTTGGGAAATATGACCATTTATGAAATTTTAGTACTGGAGACGACCTATTTTCGGCTGTAGTGAAAAATTTTGAACTGAATTTTTCAAAGTGAGTATTATATTCGTAATCTACGTCCCAAAATACGTCGGATTAGTTTTTGAAAAAATTTCTTGAAGGGGCTCTACCCGACCAAAAATCGACCTGAAAGTTGAAAAATGAGGTCATCACATTTTGATTTTTTTCGGGTATAGTCTCAACTGGACCTATATTATTTTATATTTTTATTTTGTAACTTAAATACATACCCATTTATTAAAATTAACTCCCAGACTCGGAAGATATCTTTCAATTTTTTATGATTTTTTGCCCTTTTTTCGAACGTATCCCTATACATGAAGCCATTTTGAAAATAGGTCGAAAAAAGGTCAAAAAATCATAAAAAATTGAAAGATATCTTCCGAGTCTGGGAGTTAATTTTAATAAATGGGTATGTATTTAAGTTACAAAATAAAAATATAAAATAATATAGGTCCAGTTGAGACTATACCCGAAAAAAATCAAAATGTGATGACCTCATTTTTCAACTTTCAGGTCGATTTTTGGTCGGGTAGAGCCCCTTCAAGAAATTTTTTCAAAAACTAATCCGACGTATTTTGGGACGTAGATTACGAATATAATACTCACTTTGAAAAATTCAGTTCAAAATTTTTCACTACGGCCGAAAATAGGTCGTCTCCAGTACTAAAATTTCATAAATGGTCATATTTCCCAAAGTGGGTCCCCCTAACTTTTTGAGATTTTTTGATATGTTGTGTATCTGTGGTTGTGTTACTCAAAAATAGAAAAATCTCAAAAGGGCTGAGTACTAAAATTTTCAGGAGGTCGAAAAAACTGAAAAATTTCGACTTTTTTGCACTATGACTATTTTTTGAAAATTTTTTCAATACTTTTCGTTGTGATTTTTGTATTCTACGACCCAAAAAACCCCCGTGACAAAAGTTTCAGAATTATTGGATAACTTTTTTCCGAGTCCGTTTTTGCTCCGGGGCTCCGCGAGCCGGTGAGCAAAAAATCCAAAAGTGGTCATTTTGGACTTAGGGTCCCCCAAGGTACCCCTATGCAAAATATCAGCCCAATCAAAAATACTTTCGGCGCCTGTGAAATGGCCTAGTGGCCATTGTTGAGTAGTTACAAATAGTGTCTCTTAAAACGCTCCTCTTCACTTACCTTCTACACAACCTCGCAGCGACAATCCTCTTCAAATCGCCGATTGTGTCTGATTCTTTACACTCGAATATCATCTTCCCTCTACGCTCATCCACTATAGGAATTTGGACTATTTTCTGAAATTCAATTGATGTTTTCCAACCGAAATCAGTGTCGAATTACCTCGAAAACCCCGAAATCGATTTGGCAGTTGTTCATCTCATCAACGATACTATACCGCTTGCCTCGGGCACTCCGCAGTTCGAATTTCTCGAAAAAATCATAGAAAAGTTTAATCATCCACTCTCCGAATTCCTCCACACGACAATCATCCACTGTCATATGGACATCCAGATGGCTATCATGGATGTGAGAGGGTATCTGGTGAGAATTGAAAGCGGGGTCTCGATAGGCGAACATGTCGATTTTCATTTTCAAATCGGTCGGATCATCTATCCAAACCGAGTTCATGATGTTTTGTATCATTTCTGTCGTCCTTCCGGCTCTCATGTAACGAGTTTCGAATGTCTTTGAGAACCTCACATGCACCTCTTTCGTCGGGAACACTCTTCTCACATTGGCAAACAGATTCTCGTATGGTGTATTTCTTTTTCTCCTGTATCTTTCATCTGCAATCGCCATCGACATTTTACTCGAATTCTCCAGATCCACTTCCACCAGATCCATGGCGTTACTCGAGAGTCCCATGTCCTCGTACGGTTGGTCGAATCGGATTTCAGTGAAATATTCGAATTTCGACCAATTGCTCGAGACGATTGGTCTGAGGGTCTTCGCATGAAACTCGAGTTTCACCCTCTTCACATTCCATTTTCTGATCATCTCATCGATTATTTCTCGGGGGAGAGATTGCGTTGGATTATCACGATTACTAGCATCACGTGAACAGTGGTAGTATCCCCTTCGCTGTCCTTTCGGCTTCTCGTAGAGTTTGAGAACGAGCCGTCGACAAGTGATATTGGGAGTTATGATGGCGGCCATTCTCTCGAGACAATCGTCCTTGCCGACTGCCGACTCGGCACATTGTATGGCAATCTTCTCCAGTAAACTGTAATAAGGGAAGGGGGTGTCAATTGAGGAGAGCCACTCACTATTCGGAGACGATGAGTGTGTCGTAGTGATGTGTCTGTTCACGGAATGCATCCAAAAGAACATCCAGTTGCAGGGGACCGTATTCTCGACATCTCACGGCTATTCTTGCACACTTTTCTTCATCTTTATTGAACATAACGTCAATTCCAGTAAACACGTTCAGCTTATCACCTGGAAATGCACATTGAGTTCTGTGACAAGGAAAAAGTCATTTCACTTGTTCAATCACAATCTTTACTATCCTTCTTATACTAAAAGGCAAAGGATGTCTGTTCGTATGGTTCTTTGTCCACAGCCGTTTCTTAGCCCCCACTGGACTGTTTTGGCCCATTTTTGGCACACACGGGTCAGAAATGTTGACCGCAAGGTGCACGTAAATTGTTTAAGCGATCCATGAAGTTTGACGGCTTCTGGAGCACGTGTTCAGTTTCTTGTATCAACTGCGCATCCTACCCAAATAGGTGGCGTCAGGCGCCTCGATTTGGTTGGTTTTCTATGAATTCGCAAGGGTACACTTTCTGATACTGGCAGTCGGTTCCACATAGTGGGCGCCTTTCTAGTTTTCCAGATATTTTATATATTTTTTCTCGAAGTGTTCAAGTTTGTAAAAAACCGCAGTTTGCGCAAGTATTCACGATGTCGAGTCGATTGTTAGTATCAGAAAGTGTACCTTTGCAAATTTACAGACAACTCTGATTGATCAAGACTCTCTTTGTGAGTGAAGAGAAGGTGACTTACAGTTGTCTTCAACCATGGCCAGTAGATGAGAAGCGAGTCTACGCACAGAGCCTTTCTTCGCTCTGATGACTCTTATCGCATGAATCTCGACTTTGGCGGCATATTTCAGGAAACTGAAATCCAATTGTTCGAAACCAATCCATCTCTCTAATTGTACTCACGTCCCGAAATCCCGCAATCCTGGGAGTAGTTTCGTGCACCCATTGAGTGTTAGTTTGCCGTTATCACTCATTCCAATGCTGATATCCCGGAATTCCTTCCGGAACTGACGGAGAACAGCCTGATTGAATGTCTTGTTGACCAGCTGTAATTGTGAATTCACACCTCCTCTTTCTCTCCGAACTCACCCTGTATCTCACTTCCTCCCATACATCGTTCTCATGGTTAAGTGGCATGACCATACCAGTTATTCTGTCCATGAGCAGAGAGTTCCCGAATACCTTATCTCTAGCCGTGTTATCATTCTGTAATCAGTGTGTTTTGAATGTGTTCTCAGACGCCCACTGATACCTTTTTAGTCATCTTCGAATCTCCTCCGCTCCCATCTCCCGAGAGTTTCCGTTTTCTGTTTCCATTTTCCGATGATTCAGCTTCCTTCAGTTTGCGGGAATTCGAATCGGCCATAATAAGTGCTCCACCGTATAGGAATAGAGGGAGAACAGGGAGAATGGGGAAAACTCGCGAGTGGCCAGAGAATCAATCAATAGAAGGGGCGTCCTCCTCCATGACACACACAGAGGGGGAGAGGGGGTGAAGGGGTCATCTAATCGTGGCCCTCTATGACAACTGTGTACACTGCCTCTAGGACCAGGAGCAGAGTGTCGGCGTTAGCCGATGCGAACAGACTGGTCCAAGAGACATTTGAGTGTTCAGACACTTTCTCGGAGACCGAATTCGCTGCGTGACCGCGATTTCGAGCGCTTGCTGCCAGGATTGCTCAAAAACGAAATGGATTACTAACATAGGTCGAAGCAAGCAATTAGTTGAAACTAAAACTTGAATTGAAAGTTATAACCGCTGGCGGACATGCTGCGGGTTTATGAGAGCACACAGCGCCTCGCACCAGGACACTTGCGATGTTAAAAATCAGCGAAAAAACGGTATTTTCTGACAAAATTGTGTTTTCCTGAAAAACAGACCATTTTCGCACAAAAAAACCAACCTAACCATTGTAGAGGATCGTCTTGCGATCGTTTTTAGCTATCGTTCACCGCAGAAAACTCAAAACTCACAGAGGACATAGAATTTTAGTGAACCCTTGTCAACGGAAAATGGAAAAACTCGACTTTTGTACTGTTTTTGAGGGTCGGAATAAGAAAATAATGTAATTTTCATACTGTCCATCCGTTTTCCATGTCATCTGTCAAGTTTCGTACTGCCAGAAAACGTGTAGAGGTTGCTGAAGCCGAACTTCGCGATCTGCTCAAAATCGACGGCGCCAACGGAGTGACGTCACACGCGAAACGGAGCACGAAGCGGAGCAACGGGTGGTATGTGAGCGAAGTGGATCAAGTGCAGGTGCTGATATCTGATTTGTCGTATCACTTTCCTTGTTTGAAGGTACACGTGATGAGTGAGGAGTGTCGGGAAAAGTACGATTTGGAGACGATTTGGTCGGGCGATGATCGTGTTTTAGAGGAGATTGAAGCGCTAAGCGAAATGATTAGGTCTCTTTTTTTTCCAATTTTGTAGATTTTCTCATAAATTTCACTAAATTTTTATTTGAATCGATTTCATTTTAAAGCAAAACAGTTATTGATTGAGCCATCCGTTGAGAACATCGGCGATCTTCTTGCGGGCGTCAGTCAAGTAGACGGTGTCGAGCGACGACGCTGCGTACATGTCGGCGCAATGGGCGGTTCCTGGAATGGTTCAGATGATAAATGAGGATTATCAGATGGCCAACAAACCATTGATAACGACGGGGACGATATCAGTGCTGTTGCTGGTCAACTTTCCGAGTGCGTGCCACGGGTCGATGTCTCCGTTGGGCAGGAGGATGCGTGGCGTGTTCAGGTTGGCGCGTCCTCCGTAGTTTCCGTTGGTGTAGTCGACGGAGGTCTGCACCTCCTGCGTGTTGTAGGCGGCTCCGTAGATGGCGGTGCACTCGTCGATGTAGTACTGCGCGGGCAGGTTGTTGACGCCTCCGAACCACGGACCGGCGCTCGGCGACGCCGTCGACTGGTAGTAGCCGAACTCGGTGCACGTCTGCCAGACCCACGCGCGGTCGGACTGCGCCTCGCCGAACGTCTCGTCCTTCATGAACGAGATGAAGCCATTGTAGTCGATGTCGTTGCAGCCAAAGTACTCGTTTTGCAGGTTGAAGTAGTCGTTGACCTGCTTCATCTTCTGAATCGTCGTCGTCTTCGTGTTGAGGTGGTAGCGGCAGATGGCGTGCGAGATGGTCAGTTGGGTGGAGAACGAGCCGGCCGCGTCGTTCGAGTACTGCACGATTTCCATGTACGGCGAGTAGACCGTCTCCCAGAAGTATTTGAGCGATTTGTCGTCGAGTTGGACGTCTTGGCACAGGCTGCAATTGTGGACTTGGCATGAGAGCAAGTGCGCTCTATTGGACCCAGGTGTGGTTTTGACGCCCATCTCTAGTGCACGACTGTTCGAAATTTCGCTGCGTACCTTTGTATCGTTTTACAAGGCCGCATTTGTTACTCAGGCAATGGTACGCAGCGAAAATTCAAAAATTCGCAAATGGCCAGTGAAACGTGCGAAAAATGAGGCGCAGACATCAGTAGAGCAGTGGGGCGTGTTTGCATTGTATTATCATTGTATCTCAAAATCAGAGTTCGAACTTCGAACGCGCGCGCACGATATCTCGCAATGAAAACATTTGTCATCGCCGAAACGTGCTGCGCCTTTAAAGCGGCGATACGGCAGTTGCGCAATCATTATTTTCGTCTTTTTCCACTTGATTTCCTCGATTTCAATCGTTTTTCGCACTTTTTCCAGTAAAAAAAGCACAAAAGCGCGAAAACCGGTTGAAAAACCGCTGAAATTGAGGAAATCAAGTGGAAAAAGAAGAAATTACTTATTGCGCAACTACCGTATCGCCGCTTTAAAGGCGCAGCACGTTTCGACGCTGACAAAGTTTTTCGTTGCGAGATATCGTGACGCGCGTGAACTCTGATTTTGAGATAAAACGATGATATGAACACACTGCGATTTGGAGCTGCCGCAAATTAAAAACCGCAATTTCTCGCTGATTTCGAGAATCGTGTTGTTTTTTGAAAATTTGCGGTAGAGCGCATGTGCCAACTCACTGGAAAGCGGCCTTGAGTTGTTTTCTTCCGTCGGCCGACTGCAAAAGAGTCGAAACCAAGTTGAATCCGGCGGTGACGCTGGCGGCGCAGTCGGACGAGTTGCGCGAGATCGAGTTCTTCACCACTTCCAGGTACTCTGCACAAATAATCAAATAATCATCAAGACACTCCCCTCATCAATCCGCCCGTACCAACAAAATCGACCTCGGCCTGAACGGGTCCACTGGATCCGACGGCGGCGTAGACGAGTTCCGGATGTTTGGCTCGGGTCCAGGCGGCGAGGGCTCCGGAATAGGAGCCTCCGAAGGTGACCCACTTGGCGTTGGCCAACTGAGGGTACTGGGCGGTCATGGCCTTGATGAAGGCGGCGGCGTCCTCGATGGCTTGCTCCGAAGACAGGTACTTGAGGTTGCTGACGGACATGTCCTTGGTCGGGAGCGTCTCTCCGTAGAACCGATGCTCGATGTCGAACACCCAGGCGCCTTGCTGCTTCGCCAGGGAAGTGATCTCGAGTCCAGCTGAAATGATATCCAATCGATCAGAGTCCCCCAATGCAACTGACGATAGGAAACCCAGAAACTCGACTCTGGACCCTCTCCGCCGAGCATCAGAAACGCCGGTCCTCCCTCCTTGTACCACTCGTTGTTGTGCCAGTATCTCTGTTGGAACGTCTTTCCGACGGACGAGTCGAAGTGGTCGAGGGTTTGGGTGAACGTCGACGAGACGACCGTGTCGAAGTTGATGAGGTGCGAGACGGCCGACAGCTGCAACTCATTCACTTCAACTGTCTGCGATCAATGTACGCAGCGAAATTTGAATTGGCTTTTATTACCGTTGTATCTCAAAATCGGCGTTCACACAACAATTTCAAACGCGCGCGCCACGATATCTCGCAACGAAAGCCTTTGTCAGCGCCAACAGGTGCTGCGCCTTTAAAGCGGCGATACGGTAGTTGCGCAATGATTCATTTCGTCTTTTTCCACTCGATTTCCTCAATTTCAGCGCTTTTTCAGCCGTTTTTCGCGCTTTCCCCGGTCAATATGCACAAAAAGTGTATTCTTCTTGCTCCGCTCACATATTTTCCTGTATTTTCATGTTTTTCCCGACTTTGGAGTCAAATTTTGGGGAAGAACGGCAAAAATGACAGTTTTTGGGAAAAAAGCAAGAAAGATGCCGCCGCGGAGCCGGAAAACGAAATGTTGAGTAAAAACTGTCATTTTTGCCGTTTTTCCTGAAAATTTGACTTTAGAATCGGGAAAACCATGAAAATACAGGAAAATGTGCAAGCGAAACAAGAAAAATACACTTTTTGTGCTTTTTTTCCGGAAAAAGCGCGAAAAACGGTTAAAAACCGCTGAAATTGAATAAAAAGACGAAATTAATTATTGTGCAACTACCGTATCGCCGCTTTAAAGGCGCAGCACGTTTCGTTGCGAGATATCGAGGCGCGCGTTTGAAATGTTCACTGGGAACTCCGATTTTGAAATACAACGATAATATCAATTTCAATGAAAATGGTGAAGTCTGCAGTTCACCGCATCGGCGGGTCTCGCCACGAGAACATTGAACTTTTTTGAAAATCAACATGCGCCTTTAAGCAAAACTACGGTAGAAAGTAACTCAAAACATGAAATCCACAGTAGTTTCTTTAAAGGCGCATGTCGATTTTCGAAAAAAATGTTAATGTTTTCGTGGCGAGACCCGTCAAATGCGGTGAACAGCGTTGACTCTAGTTTACGCCTGCACGAGAAGAGAGTCGTGGCGAGACCAACAAAATCAGCGGAGCGCGTTTGCAACCCCGAGGTTCCAAGATTCCAAGAATTCAAGGATTTGTTCAATAGAGCGCAATTGCATCTCTTTTGGCTCCCCGTGAACTAGAGAGACAAACACCTACTTCCTGGTGGTTTCGTAGTGCACTACAACATTGAAATTGTCGCTGATATGCGATAAAATAATGATAAAAGATTGCAATGCTCGTCAATTTCATACATTTCTAATCTCTCCGCCGATCCAATGCTATATATTTACATACTTTGCTATTTTCGCGGCGAGACCCAATGCAATGTGTACACATTATTGCCTCATCGGGTAACTGCGCTCTATTGCTAAAATCAGAGAAGTTTCGAATTTGCTCAGAAAAAATGGAAGCTCCAAACGCTGCCCCGAAGAATCATTATATCTCGAGATTGATAAGAGATATCAAAAAGTTGTCAACAGCAAATTTGTAGATCATAACTAAGACTACAAGTTTGCAATTGACAACTTTTTGTTATCACTTATCAATCTCGAGATAAATTGATTCTCCGGCAGAGCTCTTGGGGGGGGGGGGTGATCTTGAGGAAATACATACAACTCAAGCGATAGAGCGCGGTTAACACCGAAATGAGGTGGCAAGGTGAGAAATCAGTGCTCACCGGTGGAGTTCTCTTCATACCGCCACGTGGACGTCCTCGGATCATGTTGCGTCTGACGCGTTGCTCGGTGGCCGGAGCAGCGAGGAGCACCTCGGCGAGCAGGCATCCTGAACTGCTCGATTGAGCTGGGGAGCAACCAACCTATTTGAGACTAACCTGCGAGCAAAACGAGCAGCAACCGGCTCGTCGTCGTCATTTTCCGATTCGGGGGAAGGGGAAAAAGAGTAAAAAGACGGGCCCGATAACTCACTTATACGCCCATCGCTTATCAGTGGAAGCATGTTTTAATTCCGTTTTCTGATACGATCACAGGATGATAATTTGACGAATAAATCATTGCGAATTGACGTATTTGAACTGTGATAAGAGCACACGCGTCGAGCTGGAAGATGACTTTGAGACGATGATGAGGGCGCGCAAGGGGCAACGATTCGGCGCGGTTAATGTTTTTGCAGCAACTCAACACACAATGCTCAGGTGGTTTTTCAGGTTTCAGAGCGATTTCGATTTTCGTCTTGTTTCGAAATTGGAAAAAGATGCAAAAATGCAAAAATTTGACGACAAAAAGTTAATAATTTAATCCGATTTCGATTATTTTCTAAGAAATTGGCAACAGAAAGTGAGGGAGAAGCGAGAACGGATAGAGACTCACGACGACGACGCGTTTTTTGCACTTTCTCATTGCACCCAACTTCTCCGATGGTTTTCTCTAGTTGTCTTATCTTGTCTTTGGAGTCAGTCGAAGTCATTTAGTGATCTACTTGTTGTTCCTTTCGCATCTGCACTCTCCTCCAATCACCACGCTCTCTTCTACTCCTCAACTCACCTCGTTTTGAGATTCATCGGTTGTCTGTTGTGATCTACTAACAAGGTAGATCCCTTTGGAAGATATCCTTCTGGTTTGCACCCAAAACTGTAACTCCCCAATCTCTGGGCTCAAATAGCGCCAATCCGCGTTCTGCTTCAAAAACAAGGAAAGTTACATGAGCGTGGGCTCCATAAAGGAACTTACCGTATTTTCTACACGCCAAATCTCAATATTGATAAGAGATATCAAAAAGTTATCAACAGCAAAATTATAGTCCTGATTGTGATCTACAAGTTTGTCGTCGACAACATTTTGATATCTCTTATCAATCTCGAGATATAATGATTCTCCGGCGGCGTTTGAGGTGCCACTCGAGGAAATACGATAACTGAATCGCTTTTCGTTCCGCAACGAAACGCGCTATGAACCGATATTGCAACATGAAGTCGTTTTTCTAATGAAAACATAACCATGGTTTCGCAGAGGAGGGTTTTTTTTTTAAATTTCGATGTTATTTTTCATAAATGACCTCATATTTGTAATGTAGATCCATAACCATAACTGACCACAACTCGGCTCACGAATGTCTGTTGATTTTTGTAGAACGATACCTCGAAAAGATATTGCGTGGGTTTAGGCTGTGACATAGCCAAAGCCCAGCTCGATCTGACTAGACACAGCGGTCGATTTTGCATTGCGATACAAACTTTTACATCATCTGATCTAGCATCCATTCGACTGATTCCTCTTCAGACAGTTTGATCCTAAAGATGCTTTCACAGTAGATCGGCAATGCGAGGTGGGGTACCACAAAAATGCTCTTATGGGAAAAACACACAACTCTAGCCCTGGATCTAGGTCTTCTGAATCTCAAAATATAGTTGGGACATCTATCACTTTGGCACAGAACACTCTATCTCATTGCTCGAAGAACAGCTCGAAAAGTGTGCCCCTCTCCGCGAAAAGACCTGTCGACTAGTCATTGAGTAGCCGCGGGGGGCGCGCGGCTCGAAACTCGTCTCCGCGTCTTCTGTGTGACTTGTCTCCTCCAAATACGGTTCTTCAAGTGTCTTCCCCCTCGCACAATTGCTCCCTTTTCAATGGAAAACTTCTTCTTCTTCGTTGTGGCGGTGTGTTCTTCAAACACTTTCCCACTCACGCCTCCCGCGCAGAGTCAGTTTACCTTCTCCCCCATCCCGTTATTCACGATTTCTTCCAGTTCTCTGGAAAATGTCCCCCTTGTACATAGACCCCTGTCCTTGCCTGTTTCTCTTCTGACCTTGCCTTATTCCTTGCCCCCAATGAATATTTTGGAAACATAACAATATAAGACCACCTGGACTCCCTCCCGAGACACGCAACAACCCCATTGCGTAACATAACTTGGGGGTGGCTGAGAATTCGGAAATCACAATATACACAGTCCTAGAAGGAAGAGAGAGAGAGAGATAGAGAGAGAAAGAGAGAGAGAGAGAGAAAGAGAGAGAGAGACCTTGACGCAATTCTCGTTCTGCCTCCTGTAACATGGTCATCATTGGCGCATTTTCAGGGTCTTCTGGATTCTGGACCGTTGGCGCTTTTTTCGTGTCTTTGTGCGTTTCTGGCGCATTTCTCGTGCTTCTATTGGCTCTCGATTTGACGCGTTTCTCGTGACTTTTCGATTTACCGAATTCCTCCCCTTTTTTGGCGACCCAATATTGCTTCATTCCCTGGCGCGTTTCTCGTGCCTTCAGTCTCTTTAACTTGACCCATTTATCGTGCCTTTGCGCGTTTCTGGCGCGCGAGAATCCTCCTCTTCTAGCGATCCAGTGTTCCCTCACTGTTGACGCATTCCCAGTCTCTACAACTTGACGCATTCCTGGTGCCTTTGCGCGTTTCTAGAACACCTAGAAATCCGCGTTTCTCGTGTTGATATTCTCTCAAACTTGACACATTTCTAGAGCCCAAAGTCGTCTGGCACCACATTTCCCGTTGAAACCTCTCAGTCCCCCTAATCTATAACCAACCATAACCGTTCCGTTTTCGCTTCCAACTCTCCTTCTCCAATCCGTATACAGAGACCTCAAAAACCATCGAAAGAAGAAGAAGAAGAAGAGACGGTGGCGTCCAGTTTGTACTCGTCGCGTCACGCAACAGTTCCTTTCCGTTTATACCCTCCCCCACTCAATTATAATTTCATGAGGGGAAGAAAAAGTACAATTACCCCCCCCCCTGGTTTCGTTATGCAATGATTGACTCTCCTCCTCCTCCTCCGTCTCGAATCCGTAACGGTAACTGTCAGTGTCCATTTGGCAACTTGCCAACCTTCGGCTCCATTCCCATTTGTTTTCGCGCCCTTTCCCGGCCCTTTCCCATCGCCATTCGAACATCGAGAGAGTGAGTTGAAAACGAGAGTGATGACAGCGAGGGAGGAGGCCATCCAAAAAACACACCTCTCGTCGTTTTATGCACTGTTTTAATGACGAAATTTGAGGAGGAGGAGGTGGTGGTGGGATAGTGGGTTACGGTTACTATCGGATGCCATCGAGGAGAGCTCTGCCGGAAAATGATTATATCTCGAGATTGATAAGAGATATCAAAAAGTTGTCAACAGCAAACTTGTAGATCAGAACTAGAACTAGAAGTTTGCTGTTGACAACTTTTTGATATCTCGTATCAATCTCGAGATATAATGATTCTCCGGAAGAGCTCTCCTCGAGGCCATTTCGACGAGGTGAAGCATAACTTAGTATCTGAAATTGTCACGATTTGTTGATCATCATCATTGCCACCCAGTCAACAATACGTTGACTGTTATCACTTTATCAATCAGATGATCTCTCTCTTTCTCTCTTTCTCTCTCTCTCTCTCTCTCTCTCTCTCTCTCTCTCTCTTTCTCACTCTGCTCTCATCCATTGATTTTCATAAAATTCTCTTTCTGTGCTCTGTTTCATGATTGATCTCTTCAACTGATTGTGATTATGTGATATGGCTTCAGGTAATTCACATTTTGAAACTGTTAGCCACCACCACTAAACTGTGTGTATCTTTTCTCAAAATGCTCTGTTTAAGCTCGTTTTTGGACTGAATTGTGAGGAATTTTTTGTTTTTCTCACGCTGGGTTTTGGTCGATTAGTGTTCGGAGACATTGGAGATCAGTAACTGGCTCATAGATCTCGTGTGGAAGTCGCCTGACTTGTGAGTATCGTGTTTCCCCTCGAATAGAGCGGCACCCAAAACGCTGCCGTAGAATCATCATGTCTCGAGAGTGATAAGTGAAATCAAAAAGTTATCAACAGCAAACTTGTAGATCACAACTAGGACTACAAGTTTCCAGTTGATAACTTTTTGATATCTCTTATCAATCTCGAGATATAATCATTTTCCGGCAGTGTCTAGCTCAATTCGGAGAACTACGATAAGGCTACTTCGTTTTGAATGAAAAATTGAGAAAAATTTTCAAAAAAACCAAAAACTTTGCGCCTCCACGAGAAGTACACAAGAGTCGTGGCGAGACCCACAAATTCAGTGGAGCCATTCTAATCGAGGGAATAGGGTACTTTCGTGAGATTAGGCCATAGATGCTACTGAGGGTTTCAAGTTCAAGTCACGGGTGATTCTGATAAGCAATGATAAGTTATCACTGTATCAATATCCCAATATATCACCTGTCTCCCCCACCCCTCAATCAGATCCCTTTGTCACCCACCCAAATCCGTTTCTCCACAATCGGCTCTCTTAATCTCAAAAAGACAATAGATCGGGGGGCAACTTGTTCTTGTTGCCCCCACTCGAAAGTTCAAAGGAGATCTAAAGCTAATGCGGACAAAAGAGGTGCAATACGCTGAGAGAGACGGTAATTAGGATGCAAAGAGGTGGGGGACGATACCTCATAGGCTCTTCGTATTGTCCCCCCCCAGCACCTAATTACCCTGTCGTCCGGTCGACCGGAAACGACCAAAAAAGAGCAAATCATCGGCTTTGTTCTCGAAGAAGGCGGCTTCGGATATGAATTCGAATTATAATACGACGATGAGAAGAAGAAGAAGGCGACGCAAATATTTGTGAGCTGCTGCTTCTTCTTCTTCTTGGTCTCGTCGTGGAGAGGAGGAGAAGCTGTCAGTTGCACAGTTTGAGGGGTCTTAGAAGACGTCCCGGGGCGGGGATTCTGAACGACTACTTGCGACCCCCTTGGTTCGCCCATTTTCGCGATTTTCGTGGGATTTTTTCGAAAAATTGAATTTCTCAAAAAGTTGCATTTTTCGAAAGTTGATTTTTTCGAAAAGTTGAATTTTTCGAAAAGTTGAATTTTTCGAAAAGTTGAATTTTTCGAATTTTCGGCGAAATTTGAAGTCATCCGTTAATTTGAGATTGGAGCGCATTTACTGACTCATTCACATTGGATTCATTTGATGTTTGGTGGTTTTTATGGCATTTATGGCATTTTTCAAAAATTCAATGTTTTTTTTTGAAAAATCCCGATTTTTAGTGATTTTTCAAAACACCTGAAAAATCCTCGAAAGCATAACTCACTTTTTTTCTCAAAACCAGCGATTCATGGAATTTTGAAAAATTGAAAAGTTTGCCAATAGAGCGAATTTGCATTTTTGGAAATTTTTCAAACAATTACCAAAAATTATTGAAAATTGAAGAAAATTCCAAAAATCTCAAATTTTTAATTCAAATTTCTTTCAAAATATCAAACATTTCAAGAAAATTTTCAGAAATTCCAAAAAATTCCGAAAAAAAATTAGCAGTGTCGAAAATTTTTTTGTGTAAACTTCCATCGATTTTATTTTTTTTATAGAAAAATTTCCAAAATTTAAGGATATTTTCAAAAATATCAAAAATTGGTCAGAAGTGTTCTAAACCCCTGTAACCCTATTCTCCCATTTTGAAAATAAAAAAGTGTTTTGAGTTTGGAAAAAATTTAAAAAAAAATTAAATTTTCAAAAAGTTCAAAAAAAAATCAGCAGCGCTTTGAAATCCCAAAACCTTCGAAAAAATTCCCAAAATTCAAGGCTTTTTTCAAAAAAATATCAAATTAATAAAATGTGTTTTCCAGATCCCCTTTTACCCTATTTTAGCACGATGAACCAGCATTTTTCCGGGTTCGGCCACCAATCAGCAATCCTGAAACGTGGGCCACGCCCCTTTCGCAACCGCCGCGTGAAATTTTGCAACTTTGCCGCACGCAGGTCCGATTGGCGGAGTCCCTCTAAAAACGCCTTTTGAAAGCCTAGTCCCCGCATCGGAATCCAATTTTTCGGGTCAATGTGTGCAAATTTTGGACATGAATTTGTTTTTTAATTCGAAAATCAATTTAGAAAAAAAAAATTTTTAAAGTATTTTTTAAAAAATTAAAAAAAAATTGGCAACTTTTTAGAAGTTTTTCGAGAAAAGTGCGAAAAACCCTCGGGGACTAGGAAACGGTGTCAGGAGGCGGACATCGCTCGTGGTTCGTCGTGTTCAAAGATTCCTCACACCCCCAAAAGTGTCCTCCCCCCGCTGAAAACATGGAAATCCGTCTGAAATAAGGGTCTTGACCCCCGCGTCCAAATTGAAATGTGGTAGTACATAGATAAACACGTGGTGGTGGTCCTCGAATCGCTCATCTCCATCCATCCATCCATCCGTCGCCGTATTTGTCTAATTGTTCGCGTTTCTCAGTTAGCACATCTGCCGCCTCCTTCCCCTCCCCGCACCGCACCGGTTAAAGTCAATAATCGGGGACGAAGAGAGCAATCGAAAGGATATGTGCTTGCATCCATCCATCCGCCCGCGACAATTCTCTTGATTACTGTAGTTGGGAGGAGGAGGTCTTCTTCTTCTTCTTCTTCTTCTCCTATTTCTTCATCGAAATACAACATAACGAATTCTGAGATGAAAGGGAAGAAGATGATCATGTAATTATATAGATGATGATGGATCGTCGAATGAATAACTTATCTCTCTCAATGAGGGAAGTGCCTCTCCGGAAGCTCTGGAAGAAGCTCCGGAAGCTTCGGTAGATCATCAGGGACAAATCTACAGTACCTCCTGCTCCTCCTCAATTTTTTCACGGGCGGCTCGGTTTGTTTTGCGGGTTTTGAGGAGGAAAGGTGAGTGTGCCGACCGACCGAACGCATTCTTCTAGAACTAATGGCCATCTGTGGGAGAGCAGCATTTCCCGCACACACTCACCTTGTTTTTGTTATTCCCCCCCTCCTCCTACAGTACTCCTCCTCGTGTGTCTCTCAGAAATCGGCCCCCGTCCCATCCCTCACAAATACACTCACACATGTCCAATCTAGTAAAGTAGGAGGAGGAGAAGCGCCTCCTCCTTCTTGTGGTGGTGGTCGCCGTTTAATCAATTATTCAACCGATACACTCTTTCTCTCTCTCTCTCTCTCTCTCTCTCTCTCTCTCTCTCTCTCTCTCTTTTCCAATAAGAGCACGGAAGAGATGAAGAAGGAGATGAGGAGGAAGCGCCTCTCTTTTTGGATGGATGGACGGGAAAGTGGGGGAGAAGGAGGAGCAATCGTCTTCAGATGCCCCCCTCCTCCTACGGTATCTGCTTTAAAATTGCGCTCCATTGAACCTTTTTCGAAGTTCCTTGGTTCCATTCGTGCTCCATTGAACCTTCTTTCAAGTTTCAGTGGAGCGCACTTGCTCATCGATAACCTTGGTTTGTTCACCATTATCGTTATCACCAGTTCAACGTCATGATTAGTGTTTTTGAGAGTTTCGATGATAACTGGCCTCAGAAGCGTACGGTTCTTGATCTTATTGAGTTGTATGGGTCCATTTTGCTCTCAATGATACTAGAGGTGCTCCGAAGAGTTTGGGAACGCCCAGGAGCTCAAATCCCGTTTATCTAGAGTCCGTGAGAGCTACACAGTGTTCGTGCTTGCGTTATAGAAATTACGGGTTTCTAAAGATCACATGAGAGTTTGGGGCTCTTTTTTGAGCTCTCTGGAACCTCTAACTGTCCCTAAAAGACCCCGAGACTCAGATCTTCAACCCCCATTCCTCTTCGAACTCACCTGATGTCCATTCCGTTGCAAAACCCCTTGAGCATCTGAGAAATGCTCCGGAAGGCACTAAACCTCATATGTCCTGGCTCTGATGACTTTTTACAGGTCCAAAAATCTTATTTAATCCTCACATTATTAGCAAAAATTAAGAAGGAAACGGCACCTAGGGTCCAGACAGTTTTGCGAACAATGTTCTCAATCAGTCTTTTTTTCAAAAATTCCACAGAAAACCCCCAATTTTTGAGATGTCTTCTGAACTTTGAGAAGTGGTTTGGGATATTCTTTTTTTAGAAGTTTTTATCGGATACCATCGAAATGGCCCCGGAGAGCTCTACCGAAGAACCATTATATCTCGATATTGATGCGAGATATCAAAAAGTTATCAACTGCAAACTTGTAGTCCTAGTTATGATCTACAAATGTTCTGTTGACAACTTTTTGATATCTCGTATCAATCTCCAGATATAATGATTCTCCGGCAGAGCGGGCCATTTCGACGGCATCCGATAGTACCTGCAACACGTGACTGTAACTGGAGACCTGGCCAAGATAGCTGATAACGGTCAACTGATAAAATGTAGATCAGGTTATCACCTTTTCATTGATACCGTAACCCTTGAATTTTCATAAGGATAAAAGGGCTACAAAGCTTTTGAAATGCGATGGATTTGTCTAGACACCTCCGCCACCCAAATCATTCACTCTTCCATCTTCGAGCATCTTTCTCCAGAAGACACCCCTCCAAGTGCTCATCCCCCTCCCTCCCGTCCGAATCCTCCGGTTGACTGGACATGTCGTCCCCCGTTTTGACTCTTCCGTTTATTTCTCCCGCCATTTGACGACCCCCCCCCCCAACCCCATCAAAACTTATTATAAATCAACAACGGAAACAATGTTCTTTTCGGCCGCCTCGCTCTCTGATTACACCTTTTGCACGCGTAAATTGCTCCTCCTTCGGTGTTCAAGGTGACACTCTTCCCGCCCTTCGCCCGCCCAGCTAACACCGTTGTTTGTGTTTGGGCCGTAATTAGAGGGAAAGAAGAATGGTATGGTATGCTAGCCATGCGCAGCCGTAGCAGCAGTACATTCCGATAATTGGAGGAGGAAGGGCGCGAGATTTTCGAATGCAGAGACACAGCCGCGGATTACTGTAGATGTGGCTGTTCGGCTATATAGTCATCAGGCGGCTGCGTGTACGGTTACAATTATAGTGAAGGGGGGGAAATAGGAACGGGGAAAAACGGAAAGAGATTGATTTAGGGTCCGCCGCCGCCGCGACAATGAGAACAATCGCCGACCGACTGGTTCGTGTTTTTGGGTTACTGTAGGAATATATAGATAGTTTGTGCTTTTTTTGTATATAAGTATTTATAATATTTTCGAGGAAAAATTTAGAAATTTAGGAAAAAATTTTGTTTTTTTTTGAAATTTTTTTTTGAAAACATTTTTTTTTCGAAATTTTTTTATTCAAAAGTTTTTTTCCCCCAATTTTTTCCTGAACTATAAGCTTTCAAATAGATCATTTTCACAATTTTGAGCTATTTTTAAAGTATTTCAAACATTTTTGAATAATAACAAAAATTGGAAAAAAATAACAATTTTTGGAATTTTTTTTTCAAAAATTTTTCTTCGAAAAAGAGCTATTTCAAAAATATTTTGAGCTTTTTTTTTTAAATTTCAATCAAATTCGAAAATTGAAAAAAACAAATTTTTTTTGAAACTTTTTTCCAAAATTTATTTAAAAATCCAAATAATTTTGATTCTCTATTTTTTCAATGTTTCGACAATTTACAACTCTCCAGTAGTTCTATAGTAATTTTTCAAAGCGAAACTGCGATTTGCTCCAATTTGTTCTGAAAATCCGGGTGATACCCTGAAATCCGGCAACCTCCAACTTCAAAAAATCATAACTTCCTTCAAAATGCTTATTTTTGCGCAATCTTTTTTCCATTCGATAGGAAATCCAATTCTGCGTGTTTTATCAATTGATATCAACTCTAAAAAATTATTTTGAAATCTAGAAAAACTCATTTGAAAACATCGTCTTTTCTCGGTCTGCAAGAGCCAGTTTCCTTTGTTCTGATTTTCCATAGTTTTCCCAAATGCTCTATGGAGAATGGAGTCCAAGTTCCTCTGCAGTGTCTAACCGATCCTCCGTCTCCTTATTACAGTATCCTCCTATCGAAGAGAGAGAGAGATGAGTGAGTAATCCGTCCCTCGAGTATCTATCCGAATGTAATCCGCTTCGTCGTGTTGTACCTGTGTGTGTTAATTTGCCTCCCCCCCCCACCCACTGTCTATTCTCTTCCCTACCCGTTAATCCGCTCTCTGCGTCTCTCGTGTCCGCGTGCTCTCTCGCCCAGGTGCCGTGGCCGAAAACACTTGAACTCTCGGCTGGAAACGACCCAACTTATAGGAAATCGACTCGTTTGCGCACTCAATTTCCTTTCAGAAACAGATTAGTCAGTGTCCCCCGACTGATAAGAGTGATAAGAGCACAGGAAATTGGATATTTCAGAATGTGTACTAGCTGACGGAGGAGGGGGTGTGTACGAAGAGAGGGGGTCATGTGAGAAGAAACTCCGTCATTCCGGAGTGTCGTTGGGAAGATAGTAAAGTTGCTCTATTGAGATGAGAGTATGCAATCTCGCTCCATCGAAAACATTCGAGAAGCTCTAACTCTACTGTTGATTTGGATTCGAAATGTTCTCAAAATGATCTACTTCCGGGTCTCACCTTGAGCCGGTGCTCCAGAGCTCTGTACAATGGAGCGCACTTGCATTCGCAACGTTCCTCTTAAATGATAGAACTCCGACAGGGCTGATTTGGGTCTGCTAAATCACCCCAATTTTTAGCAGACCCAAGAGCGTGGAATGACTTGGGTCTGCTAAATCACCCCAATCTTTAGCAGACCCAAGAGCGTGGAATGACTTGGGTCTGCTAAATCACCCCAATCTTTAGCAGACCCAACTCAATTTAGCAGACCCAAGAGCGTGGAATGATTTGGGTCTGCTAAATCACCCCAATTTTTAGCAGACCCAAGAGCGTGGAATGATTTGGGTCTGCTAAATCACCCCAATTTTTGGCAGACCCAACTCAATTAAGATTTAGCAGAGCCAAGAGAAATGACTTGGGTCTGCTAAATCACCCCAATTTTTAGCAGACCCAACTCAAATTAGCAGACCCAAGAGCGTGGAATGATTTGGGTCTGCTAAATCACCCCAAGTTTTTATCAGACCCAACTCAATTAAGATTTAGCAGACCCAAGAGCAGAAAGAGCCAATATATCTAGTTTCATCCTCTTCACACCTCCACTGATACCAATGACTAATGATAACAGACGCCCCCAGGGACCGCAATCAGTCATTATTCCCTTTTCCAAGCGCGCCCCTCACCTGCCCCCTTGGTTCCCCCCTCCCTACCGATCTACCTGACACTCACGCACAATCGCCTTTGTCTCTCTTCGCCTACCCGAATTCTAAATCAAAATCTCATATCCGCAAAAGGATAAGTACCAGATTTCCGTTGTACGTGAGTGAGTGAGCGAGTGTGTGTCTCTTACCAGTCCTTGCGAGGGAGGAGGCAGATAATAAGTTTTATGGTCGTCGCTCGGATATAATAATCGGCGAAACACTGGGAAGGGGGGGGGGGATGAGGTAAAACTTTCGTTTGTCAGCCACCAGTACCAGTCAATCAAAACCGCCGCCACCGCCGCCTCATCGTCGTCGAAATGGCCCAAAACGAGGAGAAAGTGAGAGAAACGACGGGCGGTACGGTAGCCGCCGGCAGGAACTTCAGTCTCTCTCTCTCTGACGACTTCAGGCGGAAGTGATCTCTGGAGCCACTTGGCCAAGGGGGATCCCTCATTTAGCAGACCCAATCTCTGACAGAAGGTTGTTGGGTCTGCTAGCTCTGCGAGCCTTTAGCAGACCCATAATCTTCCGGGTCATATGCTTTATTAGCAGACCCAACTATTGGTTCATCAATCAGAAGGCTTGTTGGGTCTGCACTAAACTTTGCAGACCCATATTCAGCAAGTATTCGTCTTTTGGTCTGCTAACTCGCCTGATAATTAGCAGACCCAATTTTACTCAAATCCATAAATCCATACTCACTGACTCCAGTTTCCCATGTTGATTTGATTTAGCAGACCCAACTACTTTCCCCACTTTTCCTTATTTAGCAGACCCAAGAACATGAAGGGGCGAAGGGTTTGAGATGATTTGGGTCTGCAAAATCATCAAATCTTTAGCAGACCCCAAAAGCTTGAGTTGGGTCTGCTAAATCACTAGATCTTCAATAGGCCAATTTTCAAGCGTTTCGAGAGAAGCAAAGATAAAGACAGATTTGGGTCTGCTAAATCATCAAATCTTTAGCAGACCCAAAAGCTTGAGTTGGGTCTGCTAAATCACTAGTCATTCAATAGACCAATTTTCAAGCGTTCCGAGAGAAACAAAGATAAAGACAGATTTGGGTCTGCTAAATCATCAGAATCTTTAGCAGACCCAAAAGCATGGAATGACTTGGGTCTGCTAAATCATCCTATCACTGGCAGGCCCGCATTCATCACATCTCTCTTAGCAGACCCAAACGATCACTTGGGTCTGCTAAATCAAAGTCGGGTCTGCTTCCGTTCCAGTCCCTCCTCTCGGGGAGAGCACTCGGTGTCTCTGAGAAGGCGAAGAAGGCGAAGAAGAAGACGAACCGCCGATTATTGTTATTATTATTATTGGGAAGGAGAAGAAGATATGAGAGGAGAGAGAGAGAGCCGTCGCCGTCGCTTTCCCAATATCAACTTTATAATAATTTCCCCCCTTGGGTAATTACTTCTTCGTCTTCGTCTTGCCCATCTGTCAATACCTTCTTCTTCTTCTTCTTCTTCACTTCTCACCCGTATATTTTGCTCATTTGCCCACTTCGACCAAATGCACCAAACTCGACGACAACTCTCAGACTACCGTACCCCCTCTCCTCTCCAGAAGCCTTCCTTCGCCCCCCTTCCACTTCTCCGAGAGTTCATTACTCTCCCCCTTCTCCTGAGGGCTGCGCAACAGGTAACCCGATGCTCTCATATTGCCACCCATCTTCTCGTCACTCGCTCTCTGCGTCTCCACCCCGGCACACTCTCTCGCACGCGCGGCGCCAACGTGCGTCGACGAGAGAGTGTGGAGAAGCGGAGAGACGCAGACGCGCCCCCTCCCCCCGCCGCGCCCAAGATTACTGTAGAAGAAGTGGCGGAGATCGGAGGGGGATTTGTCAATGTGTCGGATACGGTCCAATTCGACGTGTAATTTGACATTGAAAGAAGAAGAAGAAGTGTGAGTGAGTGAGTGACAAGGAAAAGTGGGTAACAGCAGCCAGCGGCAGGAGGCGACGAAATGGGCATGCGCGGGGCGGGCATGGGGCGCGCGCGCGTTTTATGACGACGACGGTCCCGCCGGCGCACATAAGGGGCCCTTGTTTAATTGAAATTGTCTCCTTCTTCTTCTTCTTCTGCTGGTTTAGAACGGCTTTGGGAGCTCTTCTTTGAGATGGTTACGGTATGCGCCTTTAAAGTTGAGGAATTCGGTGCGAGACCCAGGTGAGCCCCCGGGAACCCTTGGAGCCCCCTGGAGCCCCCCAACTCGAAAGTAGACAATCTTACGTAACCCGGTGCGCTCTTCCTCCCCAAATTCATTGAAACCCGATAGATTTGTATATGTTTATGGGAAGATTCACTTTCCCCCCTTCGTTTCCCCCTTCCCGGTTGCCCCCCGGGGCTGGGGGATGAGCTGGGAGCCATTGCACGTGTGTGTGTGTGTGAAACTGAATCTTTTCCTCAGAAACAGAGACTACGGTAGGTACAGTAATCCGGTTGTTGGGAAGGAGGAAGGAATCATTCCCGTCTAATTTGTTTACACGTCGCTCGTCCGGAGTCTTCTCAGGTGACGACGCTTCCTCTCTCAGATTCGTTTGTTTATGTTTTCGTCCCTTCCCCCCCCCCCCCTCCCACCGAATCATCCGATCTACCCAACCCACAAATCCACGTGGCATCCGGGGAGGGTTACTGTAATTAGTCGCCCCATTCCAGGGACTTTGGACCCCCTCATGCCCTTTGTGTGCTCTAAGCGTGCCCTTCCATGTCTTCTTCGCTTGTTTGAATTCTATATGAACAGGTGTGTTATCAAATTACGCCCTCTGGAGCATCGAGAGATTGATCACCGTTCGAGACAAGGTGACACACCGTGTGTTTGGTTAGAGATCGAGTGCATTTGCGCTCCATCGCGAACATGTTCAAGCTCGGAAAAGTTTCCTCAGTAGAGCGCATTTGCAGCATAGCTGTGTGTGCACAACAAGTTCACTTTGACACTTTTTCGGTGCCGAATTGAAAGTGCGCTCCATTGGGAACACTGGTTCTCAGGTTTCTCTCATTCACAACACTCCGCTCCATTGCTCCATTGAGAACACCATCTCTCTCGATAGAGCAAACTTACAATATGCCCTTTCTTAGAGAATGAAGGCGCAACTGAAAGTGCGCTCCATTGAGAACACCATCAAAGCTCTCTCGATAGAGCGAACTTGCAGTACAAATGAAACTTTGAGATGGCAAACGCGCCCTATTGAGCTTTGCTAGAGAGTTAACAATAGAGCGAACTTACCAGAGCAATTGTTGAAAGTGCGCTCCATTGAGATCCCCCCACACACCTTCCTTTCAATGGAGCGAACTTCTAAGGAAGTGCGCTCCATTGCAAATGCTTGCAAACCTTCTCTTCTCCATCCTCATATATCCAGTCGGCTGTCTCACAGTACCTTCCCTTGGGAGGGGGTCACATGCTTTGTTTAGCTGCTCACACACACACCTTCCCCCCTCCTTTTCCTTGATTTCCTCCTCCCCGTCCCCCATCCGCCGACAACAGTACCAAGCGAGCGGCTAATCTCCCGCTCCATTGTACCGGTTGCTAACTGAGATTACTGTATTCGGACTCCCCCGACGGACCGACCTGTTGGCCCGTGACAGACGGGCGGCACTAATTTGGCGATGAGCAGCACCGACAAAAGAAGACGTTTTGTGCACTCTTCCTTAATTGCTCCTTCCACACCGAAAGCGCGCCCTTTCCCCGCCCCCTCCACAACACACCTCATTCTACCGCTTCTTTCTCTTTCCGACTCGACGTCTTCCGACCGACCCGACGTCTTCTGCGTCATTTGATATATTATGAATCACTTCTTCTTATCACTTATCACCAGCGTCATCCATTTCCCCCCAGGGAAAAAGTGAAGTTCTTGAGGTGATCTACATAAACAACTTTTCAAGATGGTTTTTGATCGAATCTCAATATCACAAGGGGCTCTCAATTTGGAATTTTCCGCGTATTCATGGGTTTTCTTGATTTAAAAAAAAATGTTTAACTGAAAAAAAAAATTTTTTTTGAAAATTTTCTGAAAATTTTCTGAAAATCAAAAAAAATTGGATTTGCTGAATTTTTTTGATATTTGATTTTTTTTTTTCTGAAATTTTTTCTAGAAGCTTATTATTTGTAATTTCAACTGGAAAAAAACAACAAAATTTGAAATACGGAACATTTTTTTTTTATCAAAAATTTTTTTATATTCAATTTTTTCGGTTTTTCCTCGTAAATCATATTCTCGATTGGAATCTTTTTTTTTAATTTTAAAATTTTTTTCCAAATCCAAAAAAAGCCAAAACCGTCAGTTTTCGATATCTCAAGACGATTCTCAATTTTTCAAAAAAAAAATTTTTCAAAAAAAAATCCAAAAATTTTCCTCTTCATTTTTTCTCCAATTTTTCCCAAAATCTAACCAAATTCTGCTCGAAATTCTCTAGAAAAAGGCTCAATTTCGTCAAAAACTCACCTTCTCCAGTTCGTCCAAGATTCCCGGGGAATCCGGGGAATTCCCAAGTCTCAGGGGGTCCGTGAGCTCCAAAAATCACAAAAAACACTGAAAATCACTGAAAATCACTGAAAATCTTCAAATTCAACGTTTCTAATTCACTAAGGAAGTGATCTCCGGGCTCCGGGAGTCCTGGGAGCCCTGAGAGCTCTAGGGGCTCTCCGGGTGAGTTCCCAAGACGTCCAAGAGCCCAGACACCCCTAAGACACCCCCCTAAGACACCCCCTAAGAATACCTGTCCTCCTCCTCCAATTGTTGCTCTACTCCTCTTCCAGTAGAATACTCCATATTTCTTTTCCCTCTCTCACTCTCTCTCTCCTTCCAACACAACCAATCGTCGCCTCGCGCCGACTCCGCCCACTTCTCTGCGTCTCCTCTCTCTCTGTCGCAAGCCACGCCCACTTCCTCTTGTTCACATCCTCATCATCGTCATCGTCCTCATGGCTCCTCCTCCTCGGAAGAATATGAGTAGTAGTTGTTAGTTTACAACCACCACTTCTTCGACCTCACAGGTGAGTCTTTGGGAGGGCCTTAAGGCCTTTTTAGGCCTTTTCAGGCCTTTTCAGGCCTTTCAGCTTTAGGTGTTAAGGTCTAAGACACCCTAGGGACATCTTAGGACCCCTATCGTTTCATCTAAGACGCTATTTGGGATTTTGGGTCTTGAAACGAAGACAAAAAGCTTGGCTACAGTAATCCTTTGGTTTCTAGGGTGTCTGGGCCTTTTTTTTTATTTTTAAATAAGGTTATGAGTTTTTGGAAATTTTTGGAAATTTTTGAAAATTATTTTGCTATTTCAATTAAATTTTTTTTTCTCCCCAATTTTCCCCAAAAATTTCTCAAATGGGTTACGGTAGTTTCTAAGATTTTCGTAGAATTTTCTAAGAATTTGAGAGAAATTTCTGGAAATTCTTAGAATAAAGTTAAAAGAGAAAAAATAAGGATTTTTTGAAATTTTTTGAAAAATTTTGAGAATAATGTTTTTTTTTGGATTTTCAAAAAAATTCCAAAAAATTCCAAAAAATTCCAAAAAATTCAAAAAAAATTCCAGAAATTTTCTACACATATTAAACATTTTCTGGGATTTTTTTCCGTACCCAAACCAAAAAAAAAAAAATTTATTTTTTTTTCGATTTTGATTTTTTCCGAATTCATATAAGAATGTATAAGAAAGTGTGTGTGTCAAAAATGCAAAAAGAGACAATGTCTGATGGACAACACATTGTCTTCGGGGCCGAAAAAGAGGGCAGAAAATGCAAATTTAGATGATGAAAAATTGATGTCTTCATCATTCGGCGGGCGCCATTCTTATTCCGGATTTCGTCCTTATTTCTCACTTTTTCATTTCTCATTCTCTTTCTTTTCCTCCTCTTTTCCTCTCTCTATCATTCACCTATCCTCCTGATTTCCTCCTTATTCCCTTTTCCCTGTCTCATCCTTAGAACATCCTTCCTTTTCCTCCTCAATTCATCCTCCTTCTCTTTGCTTTTTTCCTCCTCCTGATGTCCTTCTCATATTCTCCTCAATGCTTCCTCTTTATCCTCTCCGAATCCTCTTGATTTCATTCCTCTATCATCTCCATCCTTTCATTCTCCTTTCCTCTCTTTATCATTCACTTATCCTCCTGATTTCCTCCTCATAACCTCCTCCTTGCCATTCACTTATCCTCCTTCTCTTTTCCTTCTTAACCTATCCGAATCCTCCCGATTTCCTTCTCTCATCATCCTGATTTCTTTCCTCCTCATATCCTCCTCCTTTTTCATTCCTCATTATATCATCCTTCCTCTTTCCTTCTATTTTCCTCCCCATATCATCCTCAATTCATCCTCCTTCTAATCTCCTATCGCTATCCTCTTCCTATCATCTTCATCCCTTTCTTCCTCCTCATTTTTTCCTTCTTATCCTCTCCAAATCCTCCCGATTTCCTTCCTCTATCATCATCATCCTTTCCTTCTCCTTTCCTCTCTTTTATCATTCACTTATCCTCCTGATTTCCTCCTCATATCCTCCTCCTTGTCATTCACCTATTCGCCTTCTCTTTTCCTCCTCATTCTCTCCGAATCATCTCGACTTCCTCTCTCTATCATCATCATCCTTTCCTCTCTTTATCCTTATCCATTCCTCACTTCATCCTCCTTCCTCTTCCTCCTCCTTCTCTTCTCTCTTTCCATCCTCCTCTTTTCCTGTCTTTATCCTCTTCCTATCCTCTTCCTATCATCCTCAAATCTTCTAAATCTTCTGTGCAATAGTACCTCCCTTTCTTCCTCCCCAATTCATCCTTCTCCTTCTCTTCTCTTCTCCTTTTCCTCCTCTTTTTCATCCTTCCCCCTCCATAAAAACCATGGTGACGTGTCAAACGTCGTCGTCGTCTTCTCAAGTGTCAAACTTTCGCACTTCTCCCCCCACTACATACTAGTTGCTCCCCTCTTCTCCTCCTTTCTTCTTCTTCTTCTTCCTCTCCATATCATCTACAGTATCCTCCTCCTCCTCTTCCCAATCTTGTTCCAATTCTTCAGAGACCCATTACCTAAATTGTTTCTTGTGGCCTCGCCTCGGATCGCATCTGTGCTCTTCCTCCTCCTCCTCCTCTTTCTCTTCGTTTACTCCATTTTAATCGGTTTTCGCCAAGAAAATGTGCATTTGTCTGTGTGTGTGTGTATCCGTGGGACCAATTCCGTTGATGACGTGGCAATTCGATTTGCACTCACTTACACAAATCTGGGAGATCAGGAAGATGTTCATTTTTTCACAAGGGACTTAGAGATGAGTTCTGATGAGATTTGATGAGTTGGAACTGATTTCTGGTGGAATTGAGTATTTTGAAAATTTTTTGAGAATTTTTAGATTTTTCAAAAAAAAAAATTTTTTTTTTGAAAATTTTCTTCGACTTTTGAGTATTCTCAACTGCTATTACACACTGTCTGGAACAATTTCTAGCAATTAAAAATTCCCAAAAACCTTTAATTCAAAATCCAGCGATTTTCCTCGAACTTTGCCATACGGAGCCCATTTCAGTGTTTCAGAATTTTCCGAAAAATCCGAAAATTTGTCAGAACGTTTTTGAAGTAATTTTAGAGCGATTCCAACATTTCTCTAAAAATTAGGAATTTCTAAAAAATTTTTAAAAATTCCCAAAAACCAAATATTCGATTTTCCAACAAACGACATGTTTTGGGACCTTTATGAAAGTTTTTCAATTTTTTTCAAATTTCTCAAAATTTTCCTATAATTCCGACATACTTTTCATTTGTTTCTGCGCATTTTTAACGCGTTTAAAAATTTCTAAAAATTTGAAAAAATTCCAAAATTTTTTTTTCCAAATTTCCCATATATCGTCGCGTGCCTCTTGCGTGCCCGCCTAATCCTGCGACGATCACTTCTCTCGAAACAATGATACATACAGTTAGATTATGCAAAAAGACGCACACACACACACACTCAGTCACTTACACACCGCACATTATCATAATCCGTTCAAGCAATTCGTAAGATTACGGTTGGTCGTGGTTGGAGGGGAAGTGCCACGTCACTACCGTACTCCTCCTTCTCGTCGTATTCCTTTTTAATATAGATATATATGGTCGGGAAGAGATTCAATTCAATAACATCCATCCATCCGCCCGGAGCCACCCCCCACCGAGTTCCCCCTTCTCTTCTTTTCTTTCTTTTCCATTCTTCCCCCATTCCCCCATTCCGCCACCATCACCACCTTCCCAATTTCATTCTTCTTTCAGGCGTCCACTCCTATCTCCCATATCCCCCCACCTACCACTTGTGACGTCATCCGAAATGTCATCCGGACTGCCGCCGATCCTGACAGCCGCGCAGCCGGCCGCCGCCAACGGATTCAGCTTCAACCAGGGCTTCGCGCAGTTCGGCTACCTCTTTCCGCCGATTCCGCCCGCCGTCGTTCAGCAGTCGTTGGGAGGACAGGGCTCGGCGAGCAGCAGCCAGCAGTCGACAGCCATCAATCGGTTCAAGGTGAAACGACACCGACAGCGAGTCGATGCCGGCGAGCCCAGGAACACGTATCAGGTGAGCAGGGGTGGTGTTGCCACGTCATCTAGAATACTGGGAGACAGTACCACGTCATCTAGCCTGCATCCCTGACATGGTGTTGCCACGTCATTTAGAATACTGGGAGACAGTACCACGTCATCTAGCCTGCATCCCTGACATGGTGTTGCCACGTCATTTAGAATACTGGGAGACAGTACCACGTCATCTAGCCTGCATCCCTGACATGGTGTTGCCACGTCATTTAGAATACTGGGAGACAGTACCACGTCATCTAGCCTGCATCCCTGACATGGTGTTGCCACGTCATTTAGAATACTGGGAGACAGTACCATGTCATCTAGCCTGAATCCCTGACATGGTGGTGCCACGTCATTTAGAATACTGGGAGACAGTACCATGTCATCTAGCCTGCATCCCTGACATGGTGTTGCCACGTCACCTAGAACGACTACTGGGAGACAACTGTGAACATTGCCAGTCTTCTCACAAAGGAAGTGTTTTCTGGAACGACTTTTCAGCAGATTTTCCTATATTTTTGCAGAATGACACTTTTTCATACTGGTAGTTGATCCTGCATACTGGCTAACTGCGCAAACTTCTAATTTTCCAAATTTTTTGCCTTAAAGTGACCAAAATTGTGTTTTTTCACGAAACCGGGCGTTTTTGAGCACTTTGAGACAAAATATCTGGAAAAGTAGAAAGTTTGTGATAAAATCCACTATGCAGAATCAACTACCAGTGTTAAAAAGTGTCATTCTGCAAATTTATAGGAAAATCTGAAAAGTCGTTCCAAAAAACACTTGCCTTGTCAGTACCACGTCATCTAGCCTGAATCCCTGACATGGTGTTGCCACGTCATTTAGCCTGTCGTTTGAATCTTGACATAGTGTCCAATGAGTCCAATGAGTACCCCAACATCTATCTTTCCAACGAATTCCCTAATGCGCCTTTAAAGTACAGTGTCATTTCTCAAACTTCACACACTTCTTGATGACGTGGCACTTCTGATGATACTGCAGGAATCCAATTTTCGTGTCGAGACCCAACTGTCTTAGTGACGTGGCATTCAGTTCCTATCACTATATTCTGTGCACCTTTAAAGTACAGTATCCCACGATTCTCGAGTACAGTAACCGTTTCGTTCCGAGACCCTGCTCGCTTAGTGACGTGGCACTTAGTGCTAAAAGACCACTATGCGCCTTTAAAGTACAGTAAGGCATACTGTACTTGGTCATGCACCACAATGAGAAAGTGTGTTCTGCAAAGAACGGGGGAGGGAGGTGTTTCCCACTGTAATATATTCCGATGCGTGGCTGATTTCCTAATCAGTTGTCCTCCTCCTCCTTATCAGTCTCATCATTATCATTCAGGGCACATCGTCCTCTTCCTCTTCCTCCTCTTCCAACACCTCTACATCGTCTGCCACGTCATCACTGCCACTCGTCGGTGCCACGTCATCATCAACAGCGACAGGGACAGCAGTGTCAGAAGCGCCGTCGATGACGTCGATGATGTTGCCGAAGAAGAAAGCGGAGGAGACGAGGAGCGATGAGACGGTGGCCGACGGACAACAACCACAGGTGAGAAGACGGAAACGGAAATCGGATTAACCCCCTTCTTTGCAGGAGAACAATCAGTCGCCGATGATCGCCGCCGATGAACACGAAGACGTCGTCAACGGCGGAGACGTTGGCGACGATGAAGACGACGGCGAGGAAGAAGAAGACGTGGGGAACGAGTTGGAGGAGAACGAGTTGGAGGAGTTCCGCGAGGAGAGCCCCGGCAGCAACGGGTCGGCGGCGTCGAAGCGCAAGAGCTTCTTGCCGCAGAAGATTGGCGAGCAACTCGGCATTGAGATTGGAGAAGGTGCGTGCATATGACCGCGCTTTGCATTGACGAGCTGCATCGTGTTGTGTGGCGCAGTGGCGGGCGGCGCTGGCGTTGGTTTTGCCGTCGCTGGTTCGAGACCACTTGACGCTATCTCTTTTTGCAGAACCGGAACAGATCAACGTTACCGTTGGAGCGTCAGTTGAGGAGAACGACGAAGTCGCCGAGGAGCCGGAGCATAGAGAGATGTCGGCTCTCCAGTCGCAATTGCAGAACGGAAACATTGCGGAGGCGCAGCGACGGATCTACATGACGTTTTTGGAGCAGCAGAAGAAGCAGATGCTGGTGAGAGAGAGACAGAGAAAAAGACAGTAATCCACAGTAACCCCCCTCAATTTTCAGCTGTCTCAACAGAACAAGATCAATTACGATCAGTTGCTGACCAAGTTGAACCACGAGCTGATGAACGGATTCATGAAGACCGTCGACAAAATCGTCAGAGAATGGGCTGCAGAGCAAGAAGTCGTCGTCCCGCCAGCCCCTCCACCGGCCCCATTCCACCCGATTTTCCCCGGCAACCCGCTGTTTCATTTGCAGAACCCACATCGTAAGTTGCGCGCAACACAGCGCAAGCGCGCGCGTATCACTACCCGCCGCAGCCGGTTGACTCGTCGGCCGAATGGTCTAGTGGTATGATTCTCGCTTTGGGTGCGAGAGGTCCCGGGTTCAATCCCCGGTTCGGCCCATTCCTTTTGCAAATGTGTGGCTTTTCAGCGATGGGCGCCGGCGGCATCTTCCCGCCGAATTTCAACGCATTCACCGCCTTCAACGCCCTCCGTCGCAATCTTCAAGACGCCGGCGACGCGTCCGAGATAAAGAAGAAGCGCGCGAGGATAGAGATGAAGCGCGAGGAGGTCGTGAGCAGCAGAGCGTCTCCGCTGAGCGCCTCCGCAAGCCCGCCACTCGGCACTTCGACGCCAATGAGCCGCTTCTTCCCGCCGCCAACGATGGTCGGCTACGGAGCGATGAACTTCTGCGGCGGCGACAGAGAGGACTCGCCGACGAACTCGGACGAGCTGAGCGACTCGGGATTCGAGGGCACGGGCACGAGTTCGATGCTGACGCCGATGCACCTGCGCAAGGCCAAACTCATGTTCTTCTACACGCGGTACCCGAACTCGAACCTCCTCAAGTCCTACTTCCCCGACATTCGCTTCAATAAGGGCAACACTGCACAACTCGTCAAGTGGTTCAGCAACTTCAGGTGCGTCTAGTACTCTGTAATTTTTTTAAATTATTTTTGAGAAATTTCAAAAAATTAAAAAAATTTTATTTTTCAATTTTCTTGATTTTTCCCAATATTTCGACCAAAAATCAAATTTCGTACCATTTTCGAAGCCGCCAAATCATGTTTTTCTGAATTGTCGTCAAATCCAATGTCAAGTCCGCAATCACCAACTCTGCGTTTTTGCGTCAACTTCGCAGCAAAATGATCAATTTTTTTTTTTAATTTTTCGCCTAGAAACAATTCGTTTTGAGACGTTGAACATTTGTCGAACATTCTGGAACTGCAATATTTAAAAAAAATGCTATCCTCCAAAATTGTCGTCAAATTCGGTGCTGGGATTTCACATCAATTTCCCCAAAACCCAGTTTCTCCAAATTCTCCTAAAATGTCGTCAAATCCGGTGCTCAGTACGCATTCGCCAAGTGTCTGTGATTTTGCGTCAAATCACCCCCCCCCCTTTTCTGAACTGTCGTCAAATCCGGTGCTCAGTACGCAATCACCAATTGTATGTGATTTCGCGTCAAATTCGCCAAAACCCAATTTCTCAAAATGTTCCTGAAATGTCGTCGAATCCGGTGCTCAGTGCGCATTAACCAAATGCCTGTGATTTTGCGTCAAATCACCCCCCCCCTTTTGTGAATTGTCGTCAAATCCGATGTCCAGTCCGCAATCACCAACTATCCGTAATTGCGCGTCAAATCGTGTCCACCGCCGCCGCGAAATGACCTTTGCGGGGCGGTCGTGACTCGCTTCGACGACGCTTCTCAATGATGATGATGATGATGATTTTATGATGAACAGCAGCACGGAGGAGGAGGAGGAGGACACGACCGTAACTCGTTTCCTCTCCGAATGGGCGCCCAAACAATGAGTGGAGGGGGTCTTAAGGTGGTGGTGATACGCCTCGTTGACGTCGTCCAAAAGTCTTCGAATCGCTTCCTTCAGTCCACTGACGTCTTCATTTTCAATAAATAGAAGGGGGGAGGGGGATTATTTGAATTGGGGTGAGAGGAGGAGGAATTGACTGTTTGTTTGATCAGGGGGCCGTGTCTTCTGAAGGCGAAAAATGAATGGAACTGCTTCCCAAACACATTTCTGACGATTTGGAAGATTTCTAGACGTTCTATGGATTTTTTGGATTTTTTTGAAATTTTTTGAAATTTTTTGAAATTTTTTGAAAATTCCCAAACATTGACTGTTTGTTTGATGGACGTCAAGGGGACTTTGGAAGGCGAAAAATGGATGGAACTGCTTCTCAAATACATTTTTGACCATTTGGAAGATTTCTAGACGTTCTATGGATTTTTTGGATTTTTTTGAAAATTTTTGAAAATTTCTTTAAAATTTCCAAAATTGACTGTTTGTTTGATGGACGTCAAGGGGACTTCTGAAGGCGAAAATGAATGGAACTGCTTCTCAAACACAATTCTGACCATTTGGAAGATTCCTAGACGCTCTATGGATTTTTTGGATTTTTTTGGATTTTTTTGGATTTTTTGAAAATTTTTAAAAATTTCCAAAAATTAGCCAATTCCCCTCTCCCCTTCGATTTCGCACAACTTTTCTCAAAATGCACCATATTCGCTAAAATTTTGACACTGGACAGTTAAAGACACTCTTTATGGACAAAAAATGATTTTGGAGTGATACGTGAGAATTCAGAAGCGCCACGTCATCTGGAGAGGCGAAAACCAAAGATTTTTGGGAGATCTCGTTTTTTAATTTTTTTAGGCGAAAAAAATTGAAAAAAAATTCAAAAAATAGCTAGATACGTTCAATAACCTATTTTCAAGCTACCTCCATTTTTTGGAGAATTTTAGAATTTTTCCTAAATTTTTGAAAAAATTTGCAAAAATGCACATTTTCTCAAAATTGTACATTCACTTCGAAAGAGCATATCTCGGCTCAAAATGCTCCGTTTGAGCTCATCTTTGGACAGGAAATAGTTGAATAGTCTGAAAACAAGGTCCTGAAATTATATAGTGCTACTTTGAAATTCAGAAGCGGCACGTCATCTGAAAGTCGTCGGAAATTCGAAAAAATAATCGAAAAAATAAAAAAATTGCAGAGAGTTCTACTACATTCAAATGGAGAAGTTCGGCCGTCAACTGCTCGCCGAGGGCGTCCGCGACCGTTCAGAGATCGTGGTGACGAAGAACAGCGAGCTGTTCAAGGTGCTCAACACGCACTACAACCGCAACAATCACATCGAGGTGAGAGTGCACACTAACCGAGCTACAGTAATCCCCTCAATCCTTTTCAGCCACCAGACAACTTGGTCCGTGTCGTACAGGAGACGTTGCGCGAGTTCTACGACGCCATCAAACTCGGCAAAGACTCGGAGCCGTCGTGGAAGAAGACGATCTACAAGGTGAGGAGGAGGTGTCGTCAGATTCGATGCATTGTGTGCATTGCAGGTCATCAACCGGATGGACGACCCGATTCCGGACCGCTTCAAAGATCCAAACTTCCTCGGAAGCCTCGAGTAGAACGACGACGTCTTCAGCTGAATTCCACATCTTCTGTGATCCCCCCCCCCCCAATAATCCCCCCTGTCTATCCGCCGAATCCTCCTTAGTCACACTCAATGTGCAATCCATTTCCATTTCCATCCCGCCTCCCCCCCCCCCCCCCCCCCTTATTTATTTGTTTCTCACCCCTTCCCGCTGCCACGTGGCATAATCAATCCAGTATCATCCATTATTACACCCCCTCCCCACTTGTATTCTGTATACCCTTCATAACCTTCTCCTTTCGAGACCAAATCCTTATTTTTCACCTTCTTTTTTTCACTATTGTGCCTGCTGCGTTTTATCTTCTTTTTTTCAATTTTTATTTTTTTTGGTATGAAAAGGTCAAATAAATGTGAAACCATCTTTCGACGATTCTTATTTGGGTTACCGTATTTCCTCGCATTATATCTCGTGATTGATAAGAGATATCAAAAAGTTGTCAACGGGAAACTTGTAGTCCTAATTGTGATCTACAAGTTTGCAGTTGACAACTTTTTGATATCTCGTATCAATCAGAAGATATATTGATTCTCCGGCTGGGGTGCCGCTCTATTCGAGAAAATCCGGTAGCTGGAAGATTTCTATGGGGTTACGATGGACTTTTGCACCAGTTTTCAAGAAAATGAAAACGTCTCCAAATGGACAATTCACTATTCGTCTAGTACATAGACTATGTGACAAAATGAACCCACTACCGACCGTCAGTGATTATACCACTCGAATAGAGCACAAGTGCCCGTGTCAAACTGGTGGAGCTGTTCGAACAAGTGGGTCTTGCAGAGATTTCTCGTAAATCTACCCAAACGCCTCTTTGTACTGTTGAAAAATGTCAAGAATGCCGACTTTTGAGACTTTTTTTTGGACTCGGAATAACGTGCCGCCCAGTGGAGAGAGCGGCACCCAAAATGCTACCGGAAAATGATCATATCTCGAGGTTGATAAGAGATATCAAAATGTTGTCAACAGAAAGTTTGTAGATCAAAACTAGGACTACAAGTTTGCTGTCGACAACTTTTCGATATCTCTTATCAATCTCGAGATATAATGATTCTTCGGCAGCGTCCACTTTTTCAACACTGTAGAACCCAGAGTAAAAAACAAATTCGAATTTATTTTTCCATACTAATCGACTATGAAGAATGAGTAGTTGACACTGGCAAAGAGGCGGATCTCGACGGAATGTCATCGCTGGAAACGAAGGATTTCACCACAAAAAACAGTCCCCCACAGAGTACCACCCACCTAATGATTCTCGTCAAATCATCAACCTTGCCTCCTCCGTCGATGGGAGCCGTCGACGTCTTCTTCATCCTCACCATGTTCATTTTACCGTTCGCCGCCACCTTCATCACCACTCCGTCGTTCTGCAAATCCCGGGAGAGTTATCGAGTAGATCAAACGAACAACTCTCTCACATCAGTCTCATTCATGTAGCGAGGCGCCGAGAAGATGGTGCACAGTTTGCGGTCGGCGAAGAACCGGAAGCCGGCCGGCATCATTTGGTGAGCACGCACGATCAGCAGCAAGTGGAGACGTTCGCAAACGTCGTGCACTGCCGCCTTGTTGAACCACACCGACAGACCGCGGTTCATGTTCGGAATGTAGGCGGGCGCGCTGAAACCACGCCATGTGAGGTGTCGTCGCCTCGTGAGCCCAGGCTTCGTCGGGACCGGAAACGGAACTACCGACTACCGATTTCCGACCAAGCCTGCTAGAAACCCAACGCACTCTCCGTTCGCGAATTCGCCGTCCGCCGGGTCAGCCCACAACAAGTCCAGGGCGGTTCGGTCAGTGTGAACGTCAACGAGAGGCCGTTGGATCTGGAGGAGAATTGGAGGGATTGGTAAAAGAGGGCTTTGCCTACATTGGTGATGCTGTTGAGCGAGGCCAGAGTGGGTCCGATGCCTCCGTGCATGCAGAGGATCTTTCGGCCGACGAGACACGCGAGTGGCATCCACGCGAACACCTCGTTGAACCGCTCCCACAACTCATTCGCCGCTTTCGGAGGCGTGATGCGGCGGAGGAGCTCTTGCTGAAAGGACACTCAGCACTCGTGTCGAGACCATCCATTGAGAGAGAGACAAGGCAGCTGGCGTTGTCTGATTTAGCAGACCCAACCACCACTGGAAGCATTTAGAAGGTTGTTGGGTCTGCTAGCTCTGCGAGTCTATCGAAAAGTGTTCAACTGCAAACTTGTAGATCAAAACTAGGACTACAAGTTTGCTGTTGACAACTTTTTGATATCTCTTATCAATCGCGAGATATAGTGATTCTCCGGTTGGGGTGCCGCTCTATTCGAGAAAATCCGGTAATCAATCTGATTTTGAAGTTTCGTCTCTGTCAGACACAATATTCGCAATTTCACAACGATACTCGCTATTGAAATGGCTTCGATTCTTGGACGCCCAGCCAGCCAGTTCGGTGGAGCGCGTTTGCAATGTGGTGCGCTCTTGGACAGTTACCAGGGTTGCACGGAATTCCGATGTCGGTTTAGTGAAAAAGCCATCTCCCTGGCAGTTGCCCTCTCTGAAACAAGTTCACTCACCCTAAACCCGTACACAAAATTGATGGCTCTCGTTTCGTGATTTCCGCGTAGAAGGACGTACTGATCTGGGAAGACAACCTACAAATCAGTCCCCCCGTTATCTCTTATCTTTCTTCTCACTTTCAACGAGAAAACGAGACATATGCACTCGAGGGAATACGGTCCTCGATCGACGTAGTCGCCCAGGAACACCCATCTGAAGTTGAAGCTCATCCATCCATCCATCCATCCATCCATCCATCCAATCAGAACAGTTCTCACCTGTGCGCCGAGAATCCGTAGCCTTGCTTCCTCGTCGTCGTGTTCAGTGTGCTTCTCGAGTTCAGAAGACGTACGAGATCGATGAATTGTCCGTGAATGTCGCCGACGATTGTCACGGGCGGCGCGATTTCCGCCAGTGTCCGCTCCTTTTTGAACAGCACAATCACCTTCTGGAGGAGCATCGTCAGTTCGGTAGCTGTGTACGTTTGCTGCAAGAACGAACATATTATTCCCGTAGGGACGGAGGAATCGGGTCTCGCCACGAGAACATTAAACTTGTTTTGAAAATCGACATGCGCCTTTAAAGAAACTACTGTGGATCATGTCATGTGTTGAGTGAATCGGTAGACCGTAGTTTCTTTAAAGGTGCATGTCGATTTTCAAAAAGTTGAATGTTCTCGTGGCGAGACCCTTTTTCTCCCACAGTATGCTCTTATCTATTAAACTATTAGGCCACATTCCAGGAAAAACATAATACTCTTTTGCGCAGGATTTTTTGCAGGAGAGATGTGAACTTTAGCCAGAAATCGACTTTTTCGAGATTTTGTGACACTGAAAGGCGTTCGGGTGGTTTTACCAGCCATCGCTGTCTCGGAGAATGATTATATCTCGAGATTGATATGAGATTTCAACAGCAAACTTGTAGATCAGGACTAGGACTACAAGTTTGCAGTTGACAACTTTTTGATATCTCGTATCAATCTCAAGATATAATGATTCTTCGGCAGAGGTTGAGGTGCCATTCTGTTCGAGGAAATACCGACTTTTTTTACCTTATTTGAATAGGGAAAAATTTTGAACAGGTGTTCAAATAACGCAAGAACTCAAGAAAAACGTGTTTTTCACATCAATCCAAAAATTTTGACTGTCCGAAAAGTGACATCCCCCTCTTATAACCATCTCACCTCCTTGAAAGTGTTCCAATTTTTGACGAGCAAGTGTCGTTTACAGAAATCAGACACATTGAACTCTTCGGCCGTCGACTGCAATCAGTAGTTGATATCATTGATAAGTGAGAGGAGTTACCATAGTTACAGTAGGCGGATTGATAAGAAAACAACTAATAGAGATACGAAATGAATGTTTTCGGAAATGATTTCGAGACGACCATTCTCTCCGATTTTGGGATGTTCACGTGGAGGTCGAGAGCAGAGTCAGGAGTCATAGATAAAGAGGAGAACCCGGAAACGTTTATTATCATTTGGTATTATTATCGCCCCTCCGTATCATTGATCACTTTCCCATCATCGGACAGATGAATATGTTGCCGAAGAGACGGACGAAATTGCAGTGGGTCGGGAAGACGATCGCCTGGCAGAACGGGTTCGAGAGGATCGTCGAGAGACACTCGCAGAACTGATTGTCGCATTCCATCTGCGGCAGTTGGCAACTCGCGTAGCAAATGTCGTGGGCCATGCAGCATTGGTTCACTGCAAAGTTGAGAGGATAGATTGGAAGCGGTGGGGGGAGGTTTCAACACTCTCGCCAGACTCACGTCCAAACGAGACGTGGAATAAGACAATTTGAGTTTCCCGCGGTAAAATTTCTTCGAAACTCGCTGCGTAGCGACTCGACGATACGGAGCGAAATCTGCGTTTCTCAATGGAGCACGCTTGCACACACATCGGCGGACAAAGAGAGCGTCAAGCCGATGGGGGCTCCCCGTCAGTTCGTCACCACGATACTATTATCGTTGTATCTCAAAATGGGAAATCATAATAAAAAACGCGCGCCTCGATATCTCGCAACGAAACAATTTGTCAGCGCCGAAACGTGCTGCGCCTTTAAAGTGGCGATACGGTAGTTGCCCAATAATTAATCTCGTTTTTTCCACTCGATTTACTCAATTTCTGCAGGTTTTCGCCTTTTTTATCGTTGCGAGATATCGTGGCGCGCGTTTGAGAACATTTAACTTTTTTTTTGAAAATCGACATGCGCCTTTAAAGAAACTACGGTAGACAGTAACTCAAAACTTGAAATCCGCAGTAGTTTTTTTAAAGGCGCATGCCGATTTTCAGAAAACGTTTAATGTTCTCGTGGCGAGACCCGATTCCTCCCACTCTCTGTCATTACATTACACATCGAACTGTACAGAGAAAGAGTGGCAAACCGAAAGTTCAACCAGATTATGTTCGATTGTGTCCGACTGAATGGCAAACAAACAAAACCATGAAAAGTTGTGATCTACATGTTCACTTGGCACTCGAAGTGCGCTCTAAAGTTGAATGTCAACACTTCTGACCTTTCTACAGAGTATTTCCCTCGAAGAGAGCGGCAATGCTTCCGGGGAACCATTACATCTCGAGACTGATAAGAGATATCAAAAAGTTGTCAACAGCAAACTTGTAGTCCTAGTTATGATCTACAAAGTTGCCGTTGACAAATTTTTGATATCTCTTATCAATCTCTAGATATAATGATTATTCCAAGCTGTGTAAACCAAATAACGGCAAATGCAAGGGCACACGTTGAGCGTGCGTGCCCCTAAAAAAGAGACCCAACTCACACTGTATCTGGTCGCATAGAAACGAGGAAGTGTACGAGATGGCAGTGGACAGAGCACCACTTCCACACCGATAATCCTCATAAGGCACCAATTGGCAATCGATCAGATCAATCAGTATCAGTATCAGCACAGAGAGTGGAATCAAAAAACGGGCGGCGGTGGGAGAGGCGGAAAACATTGGATGAACAGAAAAAAACGATGAAATTTGGGGATGGACATCGATATATTTGCAAGTTAAACACACTCTGCGTCTCTCCGTTTCGTGTGCTCTCTCTCTCTCTCGTCGAGAGTCGAGAGTGAGAAAAATGAGTGAACTGAGTGAGGGGCGGGAAGGGGGCGCGGGACGAAACCGGACAATGAGTCATGTGGTGGTTGACACACCTGGAGACGACGGTTCGCGAGAATGAGCACAACTCGGCTCAAAATGCTCCGATTGGGCTCATCTTTGGACAGGGAATAGTCAAAGGGGTACGGAACACTGGTCTGGAATATCAAGTGATTATCTGAAAATTGGAGTGAGCCAGGGTGTCTGGAAGTTGGATTGTATTTGAGTAATGAAAACTCGGCTCTAACGCTTGTTTTCTTGAGTGAACGAAATTCAGGAAAAGTTGAGAAAATAGTTGGAGATGTTCAATAACCTATTTTCTAATTACCCCCCCCCCTTTTTTTGAGAATTTTAAAGTTTTTCCTAAATTTTTGAAAAAATTTGCAAAAATTCACATTTTCCCAAAATTGTACCTTCACTTCGAAAGAGCATATCTCGGCTCAAAATGCTCCGATTGAGCTCATCTTTGGACAGGAAATAGTTGAATAGTTCGAGAACAAGGTCCAGAATTTACATCATAATACTTTGAAATTCAGAAGCGGCACGTCATCTGAAAGTTGTGGGAAAATCGAAAATCAGGGTCTTTGAGAAAATAAACAAATTTTTTTTTTAATTTTTGAAAATCGGAAAAAATTCAGAAAAATTGTGCAGAGTATTTTTTTAGAAGTCAAAGAACATTGGTCTCAAACATCGAATGCTTGTGGGAAAATTGAACTGTATTACGGTGTCTGAAAGTTGGATAAGATCGGATGCCATCGAAATGGCCTCCCGAGGAGAGCTCTGCCGGAGTATTATTATATCTCGAGATTGATAAGAGATATCAGAAAGTTGTCAACAGAATATTTATAGATCAAAACTAGGACTACAAGCTTGCCGTTGACAAGATATTGATATCTTTTATCAATCTCAAGATATAATGATTCTTCGCCAGTGTCTCAGAATAATGCTTGATAGGGTGAATATGGATGCTTCTTGGGGAAAAATGCATTAGTCATAGGCTTCAACTGCTCCGATTGAGCTCATTTTTGAACTCAAAATACGAAAACAAACAAAAAGTGGTGGAAGGGAAATTTCAGGTTTCCTATCTGAAAATCAGAACAAATTTTTTTACATTGCCTAGAAGTCAAATAAGGGAATCGTAAAAGTGTTTGGAAAGCCTTTGATCAATTTGATTTCTCAGCTATCCCTTTTCTTATCAGCTGATCAAATGAAGTGATAAGGTACTAGAGAAACGAAAATGATGATAAGAGATATCTATTTCGGTCGATTTGGTCTTGAACTGATGTTGAACGATTTCCGGTTGAAAAGTATGCAGACAGTTCGTGTTTTCCACCGGAATTCTGATGATTCTCAACCGTTTTTTGAGATCAAAAGGGCTGTTTGTACGGGAGAAAAGAGGAGAGATGGATAGGGATCAGACAAAGAAAGCGGACGTTTTTTTGTATAGGATTGGTTACTATCGGATGCATGAAAATGGCCCCGTGGAGATCTCTGCCGGATAATCAATATATCTCGAGATTGATAAGAGATATCAAAAAGTTGTCAACTGCAAACTTGTAGATCAAAACTAGGACTACAAGTTTGCTGTTGACAACTGTTTCATATCTCTTATCAATCTCGAGATATAATGATTCTCCGGTTGGGGTACCGCTCTATTCGAGGAAATTCTAAACTCCGGCGGACTTTTTCATATTTAACTGTGCAACACCAGTTGATTGCCGAGCGCACTGGATAGTGATTCGTGTCTTTTCAGTAGATCACAACCCCTTCTTCTTATTCCCTACCTTTTCTCTCAAGACAGACACCCAATTGTTCCAATTAACCGTTCCACTTGAACGTTCCCCTTCGTCTACTTGATCATTTCAAGTACCCTACTTCAGAGAGAAAAACTTGAACGGACGAGAAGAGAGTTCTTGATCCAATTGAAAGATGCACTTTCGAGATGTAGTTATCATATCTCAGTAGATCACTAATGCCAGTGAATGGGAAAAGACGTCCATCTCTTCTCTAATCAATTTCTCACTTCCGCTCACTCTCACTGTTGTTGTTTCCCCTCTTATCACTGATATGATATCACCAGATCGTTCGGGAAAGCATGCGAAACTGGGTGAGAAGATGAAAGACAAAAGACGACACTCGGCGTCACTTTGAACCTTTGGAGCGGTGATCCGGACGTTCTGATGACGTCATGAAGACCTTTTTCGAGGGATGCGGGTACAGTAACCCTGTTCGCTTCGAGACCCAACTCTTCCCGAACAAGTGGCCGCAGTCAAAACACCCCTATCTGCGTCATTTTGAACCTTTGATTGCATGGAAGGCGGTTCACTTCATGGGTGTCTGGGCCTCTCACCTGATCTCTCGGGGGGAATTCCATAGGGTATCCCCCAGACCACGTGGCAACCTTTGGTCCATGTCTGAAAAGACGTATTTGGGGCCAATTTGGGGTAGATAAGACTCACAAAGTTTTGAAACTACAGAAGGGTTACTGTAGGACTACTGTAGGGTGACAGTGAGCTGGAAACGGTAGAAACGTCTATCCTAGACTGCATGTGCTCCGATTTCGCTTGGACCCTCTGGGGACACTGGCCCAGACACCCATAAATTGCAAGGGTACACTTTCTGATACGGGTAATCGATCCCGCATAGTGGCTTCCTGTGCAAACTGCTAGTTTTCCGGATATTTTGTCCCAAAGTGCCCAAAATTACGTTTTTCAACGAAATCTAGCGTTTTTGGGTACTTCCAGACAAAATATCTGGAAAACTGGAAGTTTGCGCTGGTAGCCATCATGTGGGATCGATTACCAGTATCAGAAAGTGTACCCTTGCAAATTTATAGAGAATTCCAAAACAATCCCATTGTACAGGTACAGTAATCCCCGGTTCTTTCTGAACCTGCAGAGAGGAACCCTCGTGGTCTCTATGTTTCTGAAAAACACGACGACTGCGTCATTTTGCATCTTTGGTGGACTGATCCAAATGTATGGGTGTCTAGACGTCGCGTGATGTCTCGGGGATTCCATTGGGGGTGTCCCCAGACCACGTGAGGGCATTTGAGTACTTGCGGTGAGTGTCCTGTAACTACAGTAACCCAAGTATAGTATACCTCACGTCCAATCCAAAGTTGAGCTTTTCGAGGCTTGGAAAGCTGTGAGTGACGTCACAGGTCCATTGGCCAGGTACAGTATCCTCGCTTCGAGACCCTCGACTCTCGGAATGTACCGATGAAAATTTATGGGTGTCTGGGTCCCAGAGGGTCTGGTTTTGGAGCTGTCTATAAATTTGCAAGGGTACACTTTTTGATATCGATAATCGATCCCACATAGTGGCTACCTGCGCAAACTTCCAGTTTTCCGGATATTTCGTCACAAAGTACCCGAAGTCCTGGTTTTTCACGAAAGCGGCCATTTTTGGCCACTTTGGAACAAAATATCCGGAAAACTAGAAATTTGCACAGGAAGGCACTATGCGGGATCGATTACCCATATCAGAAAGTGTACCCTGGAAAATTTATGGGTGTCTGGGCCACAAGATGTGTCCCCAGAGGGTCCCAGCGAAATTGGAGCATGTAGAGGCTGGGATAGACGTTTCCAGCTTCTCGGGCGATACTGTCACCCTACAGTAATCCTACAGTAACCCAGACCCCCGGGGATTCCCCCAACAGGCCGTGGTCAGTGGCAGAGAAACGAGAAAACAAGACATCGTTTGATTTCATTCGCATTTTGATCTTCCTCTCTCTCTCTCTTTCTCTTCCTCTCTTCCTCTCTCTCTCTCTTTCTCTTCCTCTCTTTCTCAGATGATGTGATGATAAGAAAGTGATAAAAAGGGGTTCTTGTCTTGCAAACGGAAGAGATACACAGTGGTAGTAGTCAAAGTTCAGACCCCCAGCAGCAGTGGTCAAATGTTTATTCTTCTCTCGTTTTTTCTCTCCATCCGCGTGGTCAGTAGTTCCCGCCGCCGCGGAGAGCACTTCATTATTGACTTTTCAAAACTTTCTCTTGAGCAGCAGCATTTCCGACTAATACGGTAGTCAGGAGTCGGTGAGAGGGGAGGAGGAAAACACGAAGTTATCACTCTCTCTCTCTCGAAAACATGTGTGTATCTTGTCCTTTCCGTATTTTGTTGTGTGTGTTTCCGTTTTTTGTAGGGATGGTGGTGTCCTTGACTGGTCAATCCGTCAACTGATGATACGAGTACGTGGGGGGCTACTGTAGGTACCATGTGCCACTTGCCACGTCACGAACCGGATGTTTAGGGGAGAGGATTACTGTATGTACTGGTAGGTTCGTTGGTGGTGTGGAAAGCAAGAGTGCCACTCAGTTGGTGGCCTTGTCAGATTTTCGGCCATCAATTCTAAGCTGGCAGCCAAGGGTCCTAAAAAAAGCCATAGAGCTCAGAATTGCCCTAGACCAATGATACTACCGGATGCCATCAAAATGGCTCCGCGAGCTCTGCCGGAGAGTGATTATATCTGGAGATTGATAAGAGATATCAAAATGTTGTCAACAACAAAGTTGTAGATCATAACTAGGACTATAATTTTGCTGTTGACAACTTTTTGATATCTCGTATCAATCTGAAGATATGATGGTTCTCCGGCAGAGCTCTCTTCGATTGCAGTGCCATCCGATAGTACAAGTACGAAAAGTACGAATAGTACGAAAACATAGTACGATAGTACACAGACTCTAGGATATTTATTGTGAATCTGAGCCCACAAAGTCCTAGATCTCAGATCCGTCGCCAACGTCCCAATACTCGAATGTCACGTGGCCTCATCGAGAATCCTAGGCCACAGACCCCTAGATCTCAGAAATGTCTCGGTCACCAAGTTACGATACCAATCATTTCAACCTGTCAGTCGTGGTGTCGGACCCTAGGCCACTAGCCAAGATTTCTAGGCCATCCGTTGGACACGAATCCCAGGTCTTTCTGGCCATTGGGGACCTTCATGAACGGTGTCCTGTCCTCATGGCCTAGGTGTCGGATTCTAGTCCATCCGTTGGAAAACCTAGGCCACAGAGCTCTAGACACACAAATCCCAGGTCTTTGGTACCTTCATGAACGGTGTCCTGTCCTGATGGCCTAGGTGTTGGTTTCTAGGCCATCCAGCGAACTCGACTGAAGAGTCGATTGAATTCCTTTTCCATTCCACCCATTCCTCTTTTTCGAGACCAAAGTGTTCTCTTCTCCCTTCAAACAGTTCACCCTCTCCTCCTCCTCCTCCCACTCGTCTTCTTCTTCTTCCTCTCCCCCCCATTCGGTTCCAAAAACGCTTCTCCCTTCTCATTCATTTGAATTCTCCACCAACACACACAATACCATTCTCGCTCCTTGCTCGGTGCTCTCTGTTTATTGTGCGTGCTCCTCCCCCCTCGTGTGCTCCGTGAGCACATAGAGAGAGCCCACCACCTGTCCATTCATAGCCTGCGCGCGCACGTTCTGTGTGATGACCAGTCATTCACCCGCTGATTGACCTATCACTGATTCTTCTTATCATCCCCCCATCTCCTCTATCCCTTTTTCGCTCGTTAAAAAAGTGTCGTCGCCCGAATAAGAAGAAGACGAAGAAGAAGGCGTCGTCATCGCGTTCCGACGCCGCCCACTTCCTGTGTGAATTTCGTATAAAACCTTGAGATCATCAGCCGGTCGTGTCCACTTTGTGTCTCTTTCGTTTTCCTCTTTTCTTTCCTCTTCCTCCTCTTCTCATTCCTCTGTCATTCCAGAATGCGAGGAGGCCTTCTCATTTGCACAATCTACCTCGTCACGACGTGCGTCGTCTCCTCAGTCGACGTCATCCCGCGCGAGATCCTCTTCCAAGACGCCAAGTACTCGTCGGTGTCTCTGAGCCCCGACGGCAAGCAAGTCGGCTACGTGGCGCCCGACGAGGCGGGCGTCAAGAACGTCTTCGTCCGCTGCTCCACGTGCTCCGCCTCGCGGCAAGTCACGTTCGAGCAGAGCCATCCGGTGCTCGACTTCCTCTGGACCGCCCTTCCCGACATTATTCTCTTCGTCCAGGACAACCATGGCGACGAGAACACGCGCTTCTACAAGAAGAACATCTCTCTGGTGCGTCTCTTGACATGTACATCATATCTGACGACAGAATGCACAAATTTTTAAACTTTCAATTTTTCAACGGGAAACTTGCTAAAATCGTTTTTAACCTCAATTTCAAGCATTTTCCACTTTTTTCCACTAGTTTCCGACAAATTCCGAAGTGCAACTGATTTTACGACAAAATGCACAGTTTTCAAAATTTTCAAAATTTCTACAAAACACTTGCTGGAAACACCTTCTTAAGCAAATTTCGGTATTTTTGAGTCAGTATTGACGTACATCATATCTGACGACAAAATGCACAACATTTTCATTTTTAAATTTTTCAACGGAAAACTTGCTAAAATCGTTTTTAACCTTTCAAGCAATTTCCACTTTTTTCCACTAGTTTCCGACAAAATCCGAGGTGCAACTTATTTTACGACAAAATGCACAAAATTCGAAAATTTTCATTTTCTCAGAAAAACTAATATTTATGTAGTTCCAAACTGTTTTTGAGCATTTGTTGCAAGTATCAAAGCTATTTGAAGCTATTCCATTATGCATTACATTTCACGACAAAATGCACATTTTCCAGTCCGCCGACAAGAACGAGCGCGTCGTCATCAGCGACAAGCCGAACGTGAAGGCGGTGCTGATGGCGAACAACCTGATCTCGGAGACGGTGCTGCTGGGCATGAACGACGAGAACCCCGCCCTGCACAACATCTACTCGTTCGACGTGCGCACCGACCAGTTGACGCTCGTCCTGCGCAACAAACGCTTCCCGACGTTCTTCTTCGACAACGAGATGAACGTGCGGCTGGCGAGCGAGGAGGGGCCCGACGGCGAAATGATCTACTACCGGCCGGACGGATCGTTGGCCGACGCGCAGTCGACGAGCAACGTCGAGTGGAAGGAGTACATGCGCATTCAGCACGACGACAAACCAATCACTTTGTGAGTTGTTTTGACTTGAAAAACACACCATTCGACGACAAAATGCACACATTTGACACACACCTTATTTTACGACAAAATGCACAGTTTTCAAATTTCTCCGAATTTTGACAAAAAACGTGCGAGAAACGCTTGATAGTCTAATCTCAAGCAAATTTGGGTATTCTTGAGTCAATCTTGACGTACATCATATCTCACGACAAAATGCACAAAATTTCAAAATTTCAATTTTTTAGCGGAAAACTTATTAAATTCGTTTTTAAGATCAATTTCAAGCATTTTGCACTAGTGTCCGACAAGTTTCGAGGTGCATCTTATTTTACGACTAAATACACAAAATTCGAAATTTTTCATTTTCTTAGAAAAACTAAGATTTTTTTTGCAAATATCAGAGCTTTTTGAAGGAATTTTAAGCTATTCCACAGTGCATTGCATTTCACGACAAAATGCACATTTTTCAAAAATGCGATTTTCTCGTGAAAAATGCTCCCTTTTCTTCATTATAACTAAATTCTTGTCATTTTCCAGGCCGTTGACATTCGACAAATCGAACAACTTCATGTTCTGGATAATGGGCGAGGGCAGCGATCTCGGCAATCTGGTCGTCTTCCCGTTCGACGATCCGACCCAAAAAGAGATCCTCTACACGGCACAAAAGGCCCAAATCGGAAATGTGCTCATTCATCCCGTCGACAAGACCCTTCTGGCCGTGACGGAGGTCTATCACAAGCCGGAGCTCTTCGTCGCCAACGACACGTTCATGGGCGATCTTCAGTACTTGGTCAATCTCAAACCAACCGGGTCTTTGAGAATTATCAGTATGACTTTGGGTGAGTAGATCATTTCTTATCAGTGGCTAATGATAACAACTTTAGATATGTCCACGTGGTTGGTGACGTATGCGTCGGCGGACGAGCCAAACGACATTTTCATCTACAGACGGTGGAACAAGAAGGCCGAACTGTTCATGAGCACTCGGCCAGAACTCAAAAAGTACACGTTGAACAAGCAAATCGGCTTCGATTTCCGCACCCGCGACGAGATGACCATCCAGGCGTACCTCTCGCTGCCGCCGCAAGCGCCTCTTCTCAAATCGTCGCAGGTGCCGGATGGCGATCGGGCGTACGCGAATCTCGGAATGATCCCGGCGGTGCCGCAGAAGATGGTCGTGCTGGTGCACGGCGGTCCGAAGGCTCGCGACCACTACGGCTTCTCGTCGATGAACGCGTGGCTCACGAACCGCGGCTACGCAGTCCTCCAGGTCAACTTCCGCGGCTCGACCGGATTCGGAAAGCGGCTGACGAACGCCGGCAACGGAGAATGGGGACGCAAGATGCACTTTGACATCCTCGACGCCGTCGACTTTTCCGTGTCGAAGGGCATCGCGAACCGATCCGAGATCGCCGTCATGGGCGGCAGCTACGGCGGCTACGAGACGCTCGTCGCGTTGACGTTCACTCCGCAGACGTTCGCGTGCGGCGTCGACATTGTCGGGCCGTCGAATCTGATATCGCTGGTGCAGGCGATCCCGCCCTACTGGCTCGGCTTCTACAAGGATCTCATCAAGATGGTCGGCGCCGACATCGTCACCGAGGACGGCCGCCAGTCGCTGCAGTCGCGCTCGCCGCTCTTCTTCGCCGATCGCGTCGCCAAACCGATCATGATCATTCAAGGGGCCAACGATCCGCGCGTCAAACAGGCCGAATCGGATCAGTTCGTGACGGCGCTCGAGCGGAAGAACATCCCCGTCACCTACCTGCTGTATCCGGACGAGGGGCACGGAATCCGCAAGCCGCACAACAGTATGGAACAGCACGGACACATCGAGACGTTCCTGCAGCAGTGCCTCGGCGGCACCGCCCAGCCCTTCCTCCCCGGACAGTACAACTCGACGGCTATCGTAAGTGCTTCGGGAGCCCTCCATGATGAATATTTTCTCTTTCTTCAGATCAAAAACGTTGGAATTGAGGCGCCGGTGGTCTCTCTGGCTTCCCGGATGGCTCCATCGCACGCGCCCGCAAGGGGGCCTTTGGCGCCGTCCATCTTCTATAGACCGCCCGTAAGAGCGCAACGTGTCATGTACAGACCGACAGAAGGCGTCATGACGAGAATTTTCCCGGTTCAAGGCTAGAAATCGATAGTTTTCATTCATTTGCCCCCACGCCCCCCGCCCAGTTGTTTATACATACGTGTCTATTTGTTTTTTTTTTCACTTTTTTAACCTGACGGAAATTACCTTAATTTCATATCCAATCATAGCTTTATTTGTTGTCAAAATTTGTGTGTGTGTCTTTGAATGTATTTATTGAATTTTATGACTTTGAAAAGCTTTAAAAACCAAACAAAAAAGAAACTTTAATAAATATTTTTGAATTTATATCTTGAAAATAACTCGAAATAGCATATTTTTGAAAATAAAACAAAATTTCATAGAAATTATAAAATACCAGCTGAAAAAAGAGGAAAACCGTACAATTCCCTCGCAATTTCTTTAAAGGCGCGTGTCATTTTTCGGCGGCCGGGTCCCAGACCGATTTGGTTTCCTAGGCCGTGTACTTCTCGTGGACGAAAAATTTTGCCGCGAAACGGCGTTTCCAAACAATTTTTTCATGTTTTTACCCGAAAATTGATTTTATTTCTGAAAATTCTAGGGTAATAATTGATTAGAAAAACAAGAATTGCTTAAAGTATACAATCATTTCGAAAAAATCCAATAAAAACGCTTATTTCCTCAATTTTCGAATTTCTCTCAAATCTTCTTCATTGATTTTACATTATATTCGTTCCTTTTTTTCAATTAATATTTCTTCTTGCAGAATGGTTGCCGCGCCGACCGTCGTTTCCAACTTGCCATGGGTTGAAAAGTATCGGCCGTCGAAACTGGACGAATTGGTCGCTCATGAGGAAATTGTCAAAACTTGTGAGATTTATCCAATTTCTCCGGTGAAAACCTAATTTTTCACTGTTTTAGTGACTCACTTCATCGAAAAACGCACTTTGCCGCATCTTCTCTTCTACGGACCACCGGGAACCGGTAAAACGACGACAGTGCTGGCGGCCGCCCGGAAAATGTATCCGGAAAAGAAAATGGCATCGATGGTGCTGGAATTGAACGCTTCCGACGAACGCGGAATCGATGTTGTGAGGTGAGAAATGAGAATATTGCACATTTCAAATTACCTTGTCGTTTTCAGAAACACAATCGTTAATTTCGCTCAAACAAAAGGGCTTCAAGGATTCGGGAGCTCGTCAAGCGCTGATAGCGTTTCTTTCAAGCTGGTGATTCTCGATGAGGCTGATGCGATGACGAAAGACGCCCAAAATGCGCTGAGGAGGTGACAAAATGAGAAAACTCGGAAATTCAACCGATTTTTTGCAGAGTCGTCGAGAAATACACAGATAACGTGCGTTTCTGCATTATTTGCAACTATCTCGCCTCAATCATTCCGGCTATTCAGTCAAGGTGAGAAAATTGAAAAATAGGCCGTAAAACCGTTGGTTTTCCAGGTGCACTCGTTTCCGATTCGCGCCGCTCGCCGAGAAGCTGATCGTTCCGAGGCTGGAGTACATTGTTCAGCAAGAGTGTCTCAAAATGACTCCGGACGGCAGAGAAGCGCTTTTGACGGTGTCCAAGGGAGACATGCGAACTGTTATCAACACTCTTCAGGTCGGTTTTTCGAAATTCGAACGAGTTTTGCAATTTCCGATTTTTAGAGTACAGCGATGAGTTTCGACGTCGTCTCGGAAGGCACCGTCTACCAGTGCATCGGACAACCGACGCCGCGGGAAATGAAGGAAGTCGTGAAGACGTTGCTCAACGATCCAGCCAAAAAGTGCATGAATAGTTCGTTTTTAGACGGAACCGTCATTTTTTAAATAATAATTGTTCAGTTATCAAAACGAAACTCTTCGAAAACGGATATGCGCTCCAAGATGTGATCACACACCTCCACGACATTGTTTTCACATTGGATATTCCTGATGAGGTATGGAAAAAAATCGGTTTCAACATTTAGGGACATGAAAAAAATTTTGAAACCAGAAGCAGGAAAAGTAGTAAAATAACTTCTCCATACTAGTTTTGGAGCCAGTACGCATCGTTTCGAAGTTTTAACGTGAGGAGCATAATTGAACCGAACGCGCAATCAAACTACTTCAAAATGCACCATTTTGATTGTAATGAGGGTATCATTGAAAAAAGTGACGATTCATAGAACGCAACTATTAAACAAATCTGGAAGATGAATTTTTCCAATGACGCAAGGCAAGTTATAAACCTATAAAGGCGACATAGCAAAAATGACCAAACCCGCCCGGAACTTCCACTTACGAAAATATCAATTTCAGGCGCTATCAGTGTTGATCAGCGGACTGGGAGAAGTCGAGGAGAATCTTTCGACCGGATGCAGCAACGAGACCCAATTGGCGGCCGTCGTCGCCGCTTTCTTCGAAGCCAAAAATCTTTGCGTCAAGGAAATGAACGCCGTTTCGGCGGAAGCGATGGAGCACTGAAAATGGGGAATCGTCTGGTGTTCCCTCGTCGTTCTGGATCTCTTTTCTATCACTTTGACCTCTAACTCATTCGGTATCTTCTTTTTTCTCATATTTACATGTATGTTTTATCGATAAACTGGTGATATGCATTTTGACGGAAAATATGGTTTTTTTCCGAAGAATTGAGTGGAATTGTACTCTTCTTTATACCTTCTTGTCATTACTTTAGTTTTTAATTTTTTTCGTTATTGTAAAAGCCGTTATTTCTAGGAGGAATGAATCCCAACCAGCCGCCGAACTACCCGCCGGGACAGTATCCACCACCGCAGCACTATCCGCCAATGTACCAGGCGATGGCTCCTCAGCAGCATCCGATCTACATTGGACAGGCCACTCCGCAGTATCCGCCGGCGACGCCCTATATGGAGCCGATGCGAACCAGTAAGTATTTGCGATTTTAAAATAGTGGAAGTTACACTTTTTTGAAAGATTCAAATTTTTCAATCAAAAACAAAACTGTCACAACTGGCCGTAACGAGAACTCCCACGTACGGGATATTTCTGAACCGGAGAAAGAAATAGATTCGGTCATATTTCTCTTTTTCCCGCGAAATAATAGCGCTCAAGTTCTCTAATAATATCAAACATCTAAAGCCTCATTCTGTGGTTTAAGTTTTTCTTTTTTTTTCTCCGGAAAAGAAATTTAGGAATCTCCGGTTCTTAAGACACCCTCGGCCGGAACACTGGGTTAGCAGGAAAGAGCTCACCAGAATTCATATTTTGTCCGTTTTTGACGAAAGGCTCTTTATTTTTGCACAGAACCTCATAAAGCCATCGTTCGTTCACGTAAAAAAAAGCGAAGTCCGTCAAAAACTGACATGTTCTGCTGAAAATGAGTCACAGACAGAGTTCCATGAAAACCGTATTCGGCAATTTTTAGCTCTCACAATTGTAAAAGTTACAATAAAATATAAATTGGGAAAACGTATTTACGCTCATTCCTTTAGTTTTTTTTTGATTAAGTGACAGACCTATTCAACCATTTTTTGTCGAAAATCGATTTTTCCTTATTCAAACAACGTCGTAAAAGTCGCGAAACGACAGAGAACTCGTTTCCCGACAGTGAAAAAAAAACGCTTTGATCGAGACCAACTGCCGTAAAAATTGTTCAATGCTATCGCAGAACTTCAATTTTGGTGACTTTTACGAGCGAGTTCAATTTGTTTTAAAAGTCGGTCCAGTATTTTTTGCTCAGAAATTAACTTGTCGAGTAGAATTCTCTTATTCGAAACAGGTGTACATAGCAGAGTTTTGCAGAATTCCGTTTTCCACAACATAAAAAAATTCGGAAATAGATGGAAATAAATTCCAAAAATGATACAAATCATGATATTTGTTGTGTTTTGAGACTCCAAACAACTCGGAAAATTTACTTTTAAAAAGAAGTATGATGCTGAAAAAGTGGCTGAAAATTACGGTTGTTATCTTTTCAAACAGCATAAGAAAATTGCGTAGATTGTTCAATTTCGATTTTAAAAAAACCAAAGTTTCTATCAAAAAGCTCAATTTCAATGTTTCCGAAGCTTCAGTAAAACAAGAGCCGATGTGGGGACAGGACGCTCGCTACGGAATGGCCGCCCAGCCGCCTTCCGTTCCGTCGAGCATGCCGCAGTACCCGGGACAAATCCCGCCGATGCACACCGGAATGCCGCTGCCAGGCATCGAGATTGGCGGCCGACCACAAGAACCGTAAGCTGGCCGCGTAAAGACGCAGAGATGCTCACCGCCGGAAAGTGTAATTTTCAGAGTAGCACCGAATCCAGTGCCATACTCGACCTACATGTCGCCGATACCGCCGATGCCGACGGGTGTGAACTCGAGCAACTCGCTGCTGGCTCAGCATCTCGCCGCCGCGCCGTCCCATCAGCCACAGCAACAACAGTCTCAACCGCCGCCGCAGCACTCGTCGCAGTTGCATCAGTTGCTGCAGCAGCCCGTCTATCCGCCACCAGGAAATCAGCAAATGCAGCAACATCACCAACAACAGCAGCTCCAGCAGCAGCAGCAGCAGCAGTTGGCCGAGCAACAGAGACAGATCCAGATGCAGGTGGGACTCGAGTTCCGGTTGAAAATCGAAGAAAACTCATCTTTGGCCGCAGACAGATTCTGTCCGAATCGGTCAATGAAGTGTTTTTCTCCCCCGAATTGTAGCACTAATCCAGAGACCAAGAAAAGGAATTGAATACAATCTGTCTCTCTCTCAGAATGCAATGCGTCAACAATCACAACAGCAACAGCTGCAATACCAGCCAGAGTCGGTGCAGACGCACAAGAACTCGTTCCTCTCCGCCGATCCGTCCAGTCACGCGTTCCCGCCGTCGGCATCTTCGACGCATTCCGCGTATTCCAGAGCTCAGGTATGTTTTCAAAAAAATGCGTTTTGAAAAATTTTCTGATCTCTTACAAAAAAGGAACATTGAAACAATATCAAGCAGAACTATTCGCGTGTACTAGTCAAATTCTAGCTCTGATATGACTTTTCAAGACGAAAGAACAGTTTTTAGTGGAAGTTTCAAAAATCGATCCCACAAATTCCGTAATTGCACGAAAGCTCGGGGTGCTGACGGAACAGGACCGATTTGTCCCATTTTTGTTGTGGAGATCCGAAATATTTTCCTTACATTTGAATTTTCTAAGAGATCCATAAAGTTTGAATGCCATAGCGCCAGCCGGATTGAAAAGAAGACTTCAATTATGAGTAAGTGAGAAACAGCAACTTCCCGCTGTTTATGACGTGTTTTCGCATGCACTGCATACTGAGTACGGGTTGGTAATTGCTCTTTGGCTTAGGCAAGTGACAAATTGAGAATATGCTAATTTTCGGTGGTGGCCGTCTTTCGTGAAATTGCTCGAAATTGCCCGAAATAAACGGCAAAAAGGTTCCATCTTGAGAAGAAATGTTCGATTTGTTCAGTGCGGATTAGAAAAAAATAATAGCTTTGTGGATAATCTCCCTCATTCCGTTTGATCACCGAGAATAAGATTTTCGAAGATTAGTCGTTAGTGCACGATTATTTTCCGGCTTTTCTTGATAAATTGGAGATTAACTCGTGGAGCAATATCTCGCGTGCTCTCATCCCTTCAAACCGTTCCCGTTTTCCAGGAGATGAACGCTGCTCAAACGCTTCCGTTGCCGCCGACACGTCCGGAGCCGCACACTATCGAGGATTTCCAGAAAATGACGACCGGCGAGTTGTGCATTCTGGGAAGAGAGCTCGTCACGGATCTCAGTGTCAAGTTTGTTTAGTTTTCCGTTTTCGAGTCCATAAATGCGTTTCAGAACGTCTCAGCTGTCGCATATGCTCAAGAAGGTGATGGAGCGGAAGAATTTGAATCAGGGAGAGAACCCCAACGAATTGTCGGATCAGTGCCGCTCGAATCTCGAGAAAATGAACGATATTCGGTAAATTGGCACTTTGGCTGAAAATTGATAAATTTCGATAATGTAGGCAAATAATCGAATTGCGACGTGCGCCCGGATGGAAACGGATGACCGGCGACGACTACTTGACGCTGATGTTGGAGGATTCGGAAGTTAAGGAAGAGGATAAGGAGCGGCGGGCCGAGTTGGAGAAGAGTGCGTTTTTGTTGTAATTTCAACAGAATCCTACTATTACAGATCTCGATTTAGAAAAAAACGAATTTTACAAGAGGTACTTCGAAACCTCACAATTAATTCAAAATTTGAACCTACATATACAAAATTTTCTTTTTCAACCAAATTCGAACGCTTACGAGTTTTGGTTTTGAAAAGTCGGGATAATTCCGTTGTACATTGATAAACAAGAAGTGTTGTAGTCTCATTTTGTGATTTCACTATTTTGATATCATTCTTCTGAAATATCAACTGTCTTCGCATTTTTGGAACACCTTCTAGTGGTACTAAATATATCTTAAAACGGAACATACTTTGATTTTTCGATTTTCAAAAAAAAGCGAATTTCACTAAATTTGAAAAATTGGAATAATTCCGGCCATGTATGTTTCACAACGATCATCCGAGATTTCTGAAGAAAATGATAACCGAACCATAATCGACTTCTCTGATGTCTCATTTTTCCCCTTCCAGGAATTCCGGCTCACACCGCGAAAACGGCGCCGAACGAGGGTGACGTGTGGTATCAGGGACGTTGGATACCGGAAGAACTCCATCAAAAGTACTTGCGATTCGAGGCTAACAAGTGAGTTTTCGATATGTTTCCCTCCTCTGGAATTCCATTTGTTGCAGAGAAACAATGAAACTGCTGACGAACGATTTGAAGAATCTGACGTGGATGCTCGAGGTGACGAGTCCGGGACATTTGAAGAGGGTCGATCAGACGAAGATCTCGAAGAAGAGAGAAGAGCCAACGTGATCTGTTTTTTTTTCTGCCGTCTTTCAAATTGGCCTTTTCTTACTGTCGAAATCACCCAAAGCGGTCTCATTGAAGTCTCATTGAGAATGTGTGATCTATTTAAAATCTTCATTTCTGAGAGTAGAAAAAGAGAAAATCTCTTTTTTTTTCTTTTACATTTTCAACGAGACCAAAAGCAGCCGTGAATCGTCAAATGCGCCACTTTGGATCATTTCGATAATACCTATTTATTCTTTTTTTTTTGCAAATTTTGTGTATTTTGGGCATTTGCACATGAAACAAAAACGACAAAAATTGAATGATTCATAAAAAATCTGGACAATTTTGAAAATACAGAAAATACAAAAAAAAACTTGAGCCATATAAAAAACAAAGAAATCAACGGAGCGAACGGAACGAGTAGCGTTGAAGACGGACTGCCGATTTCAATGGAATCGCCAAAAGACCCCAGCACGCGGTGAAGTGACGAACCTGATCAGTTGATCTACCGCAGGGGAACAGGAAGGAAAGGACTTACGAACGCCTCGGTGATGGCCACATTCTTCTCGGACACCCATCGAATCGTGTCCACCAATTGAATACTCGCCGAGAATCGATTCGCGACGAAGAGCCGGCCTGATAAGAAGTGATAAGTGTTATCAGTTATCAGTAGATTCAAATCAATACCCGCTTCATCCCTCGCCAACGCGCCGGGTCGCTCGCAAATCGCCATCCGCTTCTTGTCCACAATTCGCGATTCTCGAATCGAGACGAGAAGGACGTAGTTTCGACGGCCTGAAGGTACAGTAAGGGATTACTGTAGATTACTGTTGATTACCCTCGACGACGAGAAGTTGGGTGATTGGGCCGATGGTGGCGAAGGCGAGCATGTCGACGTAGGCCTCCGACAGTTTGTACTCCAATTCGGTCCATTGGCCGATTGGCGTCAATTCGTACAGACCCGAGAACGTCTGCAAACATGGTTTCCGGAATGATTTCCGTTTCTTCAACGGTTTTCCGGAATTCCGGATGAGCAGAAGGAAAACTACTCGAATGTGAAACCCGGAAAGCGAGAATGCGTCCGACTTCTTTATCCGGATTCCTGGCCGAAAATGTTTTCCGGAATTCCCGAATCCATTTACTGGAAACGACCGAGTCTGGCTGACCGGGAAAATGTTTATTGTTCTTCGCCGGTTCTTCCGGAATTCCGGAAAGAGCGAGATTTCGAAAAACGTGAAATAACAGGATTCAACATGAAAAAAGGTTTTCTGGATTTCGGAATTTCGCTTTTCCGGAAACCCCCGTGGCTCACAATGGTGTCTGGAATACGGCATTCCGGTCACTTGGCCCTGTTCCTTCATTTCCGGACATCGCGAATTCCAGATAGAAACCCGAAAACCTTGAAGTGATCCTCAATCCGGAATTCGAATTCGGTTGACCGGAATGAGAGAAACAGAGATTCCGGACTAAGAGTAAGGAAAATTCATCTGGAAATCCAGAAATTCCGGATCCGGTTCCGGTTACGAGCCTCCATGTTCAAGATGTTTTCGCGCGTCTAAATACCGGATTTCCTCTCGAATAGAGCGGTACTCCCAGACGCTGCCGGAGAATGATTATATTTCGAGAATGATAAGAGATATCAAAAAGTTGTCAACAGCAAACTTGTAGTCCTAATTATAATCTACAAGTTTGCAGTTTACAACTTTTTGATATCTCTTATCAATCCGGAGATATAATGATTCTCCGGTTGGAGTACCGCTCTATTCGAGGAAATCACGGTATTTTCATTTTCCCAAAAGTTCTCAAATTGGCTGCGTAGTGCACCGACCCGACTCAACGATACCATGTCCGTGAATCTGTGCAAACACCCTCACGTCAAAATACACAATACCGAAGAATTGGGAAATTTCGAAAATACAGGGCGTGCGTCGGATGTAATCGCGCTTTTTGGCTTTAATCTTGCTGCGTACTTCGCGTCTGCGTCTCTACAATTTCAGGCTGCATATCCAAAATAGCGTGAAAACAGTCGAGACGCAGACACTGTGGAGCGGAGGAGCACAATTGCATTGGATATGCGCACTTTTTGATTCCGTACTTGAGAAGGATTATAAGCAGCCAAATTGGCGATTCTCATTAGAGCACGTTCAGCAACTCCCTACCGTACCTCTCCACAAACACACAAATAAAGATGATCGTTGTGTGCAATGCTCAGCCGTTCCCTCAGAATCGTACACTCCGCAAGCCACGAGGGACACTCGATTTTCGCCACGTACTCCAGTTCGAACGTCAGTTTGATGACGTGTCGAGTCCAGTGATTCGACGCGTTTCTTGCGTCCGCCAGCACCTGAAAACGGTCGAAATTCAGCGGAAACGGACAATTTTTATTCTGGAAAATGGAAAACACAGCAAAGTTTATTCCCGGGAAAACGGAATTGGTATGTGAAATTCGGATATTACCGTTTTTTCTCAAAATCAGAGTTCACAATACACAATTTCAAACGCGCGCCACGATATCTCGCAACGAAAACAATTTGTCAGCGCCAAAACGTGCTGCGCCTTTAAAGCGGCGATACGGTAGTAGCGCAATTATTAATTTCGTCTTTTTCCACTCGATTTCCTCAATTTCGGCTGTTTTTCAACCGTTTTTCGCGCCTCTTTCGGTAAAAAACAGAAAAAGAAAGAAAAAAGTGCCAAAAAACGGCAAAAATTGAGGAAATCGAGTGAAAAAGGCGAAATTAACTATTGCACAACTACCGTATCGCTTTAAAGGCGCAGCATGTTTCGGCGCTGAGCAGCGCAATTTTTGTATGCAGCGCAAAACAATTTTTTTTTTTAGGTTTTAATTTTTTTTTCTTTTTTTTTTCTCTTTTTTTTCTCTTTTTTTCTTTTTCTCTTTTTTTCTCTTTTTCTTTTTTTCTCTTTTTCTTTTTTTCTCTTTTTCTTTTTTCTCTTTTTATTTTTTCCTTTATTTTTATTTTTATTTTTTTCTCTTTTTCTCTTTTTCTTTTTTTCTTTTTTTTCTAGAGGTTATGCTAATCTTCTCTGTATTGTTCCAATTTTAGTATATGTTCTCGGAAGAACAAGACACCCGCACACCCCGTCCACCTATATACCCCCTCCCTCCCAAGTGGCCGACACCTCGCGGGTTCCGCCAACCACCATGTTTTGTGCACATGTGGGCGGGGCCACGACGTCATCCTCATGATTCCAGTTGACGCGTACGATACGAGAAAGCGATCTAACCAGGGTTGCACGGAATTCGGTTTTCCGTTTTCCGCACTTTTTCGGCCTTCCGTTTCCGTTTCCGGTTTCCGTATTTTCAAAACCGCTTTCCGTTTCCGTATTCAGTTTTCCGTTTGGAAAATGATCATTTCCGTTTCCGCTTTCCGTTTTCCGTAAAAGTTGACGGCTTTCCGTACAAAAACGGAACCCGGCATAGCCCTATTTTCATATTTTCAATGAGATCAATTGCTTCAAAATGGAGTCATAGGGTGGGACAAAAGTCGTTTTTTTAATGTTTTGATCGTTGGGAACTATTTTGTTGAATTTCACGACAATCATTCAACTTTCGGCTGAATGGTACCATCAAAGAGCAAGCGTACCACCATTCTGATTGGACGAAGATTCGCTCACTAGACTGCGCAGGAAGAAAAAGTCATTTCCGTGCAACCCTGGATCAAACCCTTGCGAATTATCGTCGTCTCTGTGATTACCGATTACGAAGTGGCGACTTACTGCTGGCTCTAAAGCCTCATCGGAAGAGATGAAATTGCGCTGCTCACAGAAATTTCGCTGCTTACGGAAAAAACCAACCCTTCCTGAGCAACTCTGATGAGGAGGATACTCACCAAAATGTGCTCCTTGTGGTAGACGGGGCTCCAAAGTTTTCGGAAATCCGGCAAGTTTAACTGGAAATCAATCGAATAAACTCAAACCCCCTTCATTTTCTCTCACTTTCGCAATGACATTTCCCTCCAAATCGAAGAGCAAAACGCCGGCTCGGTCGTCGGTGACGAGGACTTGTCCGTTGGGAAGGACCAGTGTTCCCGTGATTTCCTCCAGGATCCCCTCGCCGATTAACACCGATTCCACGTTTTTCGGAAGACTGAAACATCGTTTCGAGAGATGATGATGCAATCGCGCCCCATCGAAACGGCGCAAGACGCTTTTAGCATTGGAGCGCATTTGCATCAAAGTCGATTAGCCCGCGAAGTGTCGGCAATTCGGTAGTTTCGATGCGGTTCTTGTGAGCAGCCGACACCTCACGGGTTCCGTCCAATGCAAATGTGCTTCAATGCAAACCCGACTTTCCAGTGTTTCCGTTTGAGAATTGATGATTTCCTGGCATTTCGGTGGAGCGCGATTGCATCAAGGTGCAAATGCGCTCTAGTGCACAAACACTCACCCTCCACTCGGCAACTCGGAAATGGGCGGCAGCTGAGAGTGATCGTCGATGGTCTTCTGGAACACTTTCGGCGCCTCTGCCGCCAATTCGGCCAACCTGTGAAAAGTGTGCAAATGCGCTCCATCGCACCACTCGTCCATTCAACTCACCCCTTCGCGACGAACTTTGTGTTCTCGGCGACTTGTTGTGACTTTCGGTCGAAATCCTCCAAAATGTCGTTCGCCTCGCGGATGGCCTTGTTGAAGTTGCGCTCGCACTCACCTGGACTACTGTACCTTCGAAAGTCCGCAATCACCAACAACTCACTGATGTCGAAACTCATGCTGTTCTCGTCGTTCGGCGTCTTCGGCTCCAGTTTCGACGCCTCCGATCCGTTTTCGTTCGTCTCTTTCTGAACTGTCTCCGGACTGGTCACTGTCACTTCGGGTGGCGGTCCCACAGACGGTTTCCGTTCGAAGGCGTCCATCAAAGTGGGCGTGGCCTCGATTACGGTAGCGGGGGTTTTGGGCGTCTGGGGAGGATCGTCGTCTCGGATCCACACGATGTCATCCTCCTCGTCCGCCATAACTGCATGAAATGGATTGGAGAGGAAAAAGAAGAAAAGGAGAAATTTCAAAAGAAGAAGGATCCATCCCATGTACTTCAAGGGGACGGTCCACTTCTACGGCGATTTCCTATTTTAGTACAATGGGTTTCCTAGGTGAATTAGCCTTATTGGTACCAGTCTAGAATTGGTTTTTGTCAAGAAACCACAGAAACCCCAATTGTGGACACATTTTCCAAAAACAGCTACCGTTTTTCCTCGAATAGACCGGCCTGGAACGCTTCCGGGGAATCATACTATATCTCTTGATTGATATGAGATATCAAAAAGTTGTCAACTGGAAAATTGTAGATCACAACTAGGACTACAAGTTTGCTGTTGATAACTTTTTGATATCTCTTATCAATCTCGAGATATAATGATCCTCCGGCAGTGTATGGCTCTATTCGAGCGTAAAACGTCTTCTGAAACAGTTTCGCTCGAAAAAACAAATATTTTTAAATAATTTGTAAGCCAGTCTTTTCTAAATACTGTTCGATTGAAATAACTCGAAAGTTAAAGTGAAAAAAAATTTGAAGAAAAATTTTTTTTTCAAAAATCCAATTTTATTTGCAATCTGAATACTTATTTACATTTGAAAATCTTTTTCTCTCCAACTTTTCGAATTACCAACCAAAACTGAAGTTCCATTTTAAAAAGGTTCAAATTTGTTTCGACGATTGAGATTTTGTGAAATTCTGAAAAACCGCCCAACCTTTTCAATATTTAAAAAATATATTTGAATTTTCCCCAAAGCCACTTCATTCAGACATCTGTCAAGACACAACACGTTACACTTCGATGCGGAGCCAGAAAAAAATGTAAAAAAAAACAAAAATAAAAAGAAAAAAGGGGGATCAATCGATTCGACGTGGAGCCAACCGATCAGTGTGTCGTCGTGTTTTCGGGTGTGGCACACGGCGTTTCGGCAAGTTTAGAGGGCATTTTTACACACTGAGCATGGAAGACGCCGAGAGAGTGTACGAGACGAAGAGACGCAGACGACACGCAGACGGATCTGATCAGCGGCGGCGGCGGCGAAGGGACCACTCGATCGATTGGGCCGAGTTTCTGGAGGGTCTGAAAGTGCGCTCCAGTGAGAATTTGGGATTACAGTAATCCGAGGAACGTTCAGAATCGTTCAGAACTAAGAAGTTTGAAAAACTCAAGAAAAAAAATGTTTTTTTCCAGGTTTTTCAGATTTCTGCGTTTTTCCGTCGGATCAGATGCATCTCTCTCTGCAAATACCGTACTATCCGCCTCTTCCGAAGTACATATTCTTGTTCTGAGCAAACAATCTTCAACTATATGTTTGTATAGGCAGTTGAAACCGGCGGCCACAGTTTATGCGTCAGTTCCTATCGATTTTTCCGTGTTTCCGTTCAAGCGTTCCGACGGAGAGAGAATTATACCTGGTGGCGAACTGCAAAACTACAGTACTTCCGCGCCGAAATTCGGGATTTTCTGCGCGTGAAGAAGAGGAAGTTTAGTGCGAACCAGGGGGGAGGCGTCGTCGAATCGTAATGCTGTCAATCACCGATAGTTCACTCATACAAACGACCCATCAAACTGATAATATCTCGCGCCTCGCTCCGCCTTACAATTTAATCGCGTTTTCCCCCCGCAATCGCATCTTCTCGCGGCGAGAGAGTGCGGCGAGAGGAGAGAGCGCAGAGTTGCTGTCTGTGATTGCGCGTCGTCGTGTTTGCGGACCGCAGAAGAGTGGGAGCGAGAATTGTCCAAAAAATTGGCGTTCTTATCGATTTTTCGGGTTCCGACGGTTTTTTGAAGCTTTTCCTTGTGGTTTTTATTGAATAAGGTTGAAAAAGTGTAAGATTTATTGCATTTTACCCCTGAACCGCCGAAACCTCCCCGTTGAACTTGATTTTTGCCATTTTTCAAAATTGAGCACATGTTTCAGACGAAATGTCAGACGATTTACACGATGACAGGCGACAAGACGATGAAACGTGTGAAATTGAGAGTGATTCGCAGCCGATGAAGCCGAATTCGCTGACGGAACAGGTGCGGAGACGCAGAAATGCGCGAAAATCGACACGTTTGCAGGTCCTCGACGAGGAAACGACGTCGGAAAGATTGGCGGATCCGGTTGTCGAGTCGGAAATCGATGTCGTCGGTGAGGAAGAAGAAGAGCCGGAGGTGAGTGGACCCGGATTTCGGATTTAGATGGTTCCACGAGGAGTTTGGCGATTATGCTGCGAAGCTTTGCTTCTGGCCGTTTCCGCCGAACTTTCTGACCATATGCCTCTTGGAATTCGATATTCAACCCCCGAGACACGGAAAACAGACGGCTCATTAGTTCCAGATCGTGATGCCGGCGGTAACTTCGAGTGGAGAGGTGCTGCGACACGAAGATCTGCACACTCCGACGAAAGAGTCGGTGCAGAGAGAGCGGGAACTCGAGGAAGAGGAAGAAGACCCTTCGAACCGCGAGAAGGTGTTCTCGAGTTTCCCGTGCCAAGTGATTCCCGAGACGCTGTCCAGATTGACACGAACTCCGCCGGACGGAGAGCATCTGGAAGTGCAGCGGAACAAGAACGGCCGGTTGCGGATCTACGTGATCGACCACTTCAAAAAGTTCTCCCCCTACTCGACGCTGACGCATAAGCCGTGTACGGTGTGCAACAGGATAATGAAGTCGGGCGAGATGCACTTGAACTTTCCCGCCGACCTCGATAGGAGGAGGATTTGGGCGAATTTGCTCGGCTTCAAGTACAGGGACATTCTTCGCAGCAAAATCGGCCCCGTGTCGTTTTCAATAGCCGCCGGGCCGATTTGTACGGAGCATTTCGCCGAGGAGTGCTTTCGGAATCATAATTTCAACAAGTCGGCTATTGAAGCGTTCGGAGTGCCAGTGGCGATTTCTCCCGATGTCAAGACAACGCCCAGCAAGAAAAGGTATGACTTTGGAATAAATTATTCTAGGATTTCACCAAAATGATCCAAGATGGGAGTATAGCTCCAATCCAGACCACTTACCGTTTTTGCCAAAGTTCCAGAGTGCCCTGGGTGTGTACCATATGCGATTTCCACTCGTGCAGCGTCGTCGAGCTCCAGACGCATCTGCTCGATCACACGGAACAGATGCTGAAGAAGAAGGACAGCGTCCTCGAGGTACCCATTTCCTTTTGTTGCTTCTTCCTGCAAAATTCCGATTCCAGGTCCCAGAGGCTGGATTCATGTGTCCGTTCTGCCGAAAGTGTACTTATGGCTATAAAACAATAACGGGATACCGGAGGCACTTGAACGCCGCTCCTATCCATCATTGTCATCTCAGGCGGATCTACGAGTTTGCCAAGATGAACTGTCGGGCGTCGGAACTGGAGCCTATAGAGAAGTGGGACAACTGGACGCGACGGAACGTCTATGTCGCTTATCACGGATGCGAGCCGCCCGTCAATGAAGTCGTCCTGACGCCGTCGCCCACGAAGAGTGTTTACGTGAGTTTCGATTTCCCGGGTTCTCTTCTGAATCCCATTTTTCTCTCTTCAGAATCCGGAAGAACGAACACGATTCGTGCAGGATGAGGAGAGGCGTCGGAAGGCCGTGCGTTCTCTCGCATTCGTCGGAAAAGAAGGTGGAACGAGTGTGAATGATCACAATGTGATGCAGAGAGCCGTTTATTTGCAAGTTCGCCGCAATCTGGAGCACAAAAAGCGTTATCCGTGTCCCGAGGATGAGATGGAAGAAGAGGAACTGGGTGCGGCGACGGCTGCGGCGAAGGAAAGGCACGACGAGCAAAGAGGGCTGTCTGTTGAGGAACTGGTCGACGAGGAGGAGGAGGGGGAGGTGGAGGAAGTCTCCGAACCATCGCCACAGCTTCCGATGGGCGCAGAGAAGCGGAAAAGCCGTCGTTTGGCCACTTCTGTGACGAGTTCTCCGATTAAGAAAACGTCGCAGCCGACGGTAGCATCTTGTCCGACGACTCCGGCGAAGAAGAAGAGGAAAGCGTCTACTGATGAGTCGGAGACTGCTGAAGACACTGATTCGGCGCCTCTAGAGCAAGAAGCCGTCGTGTCGAATGATCCACGCGAGAAGCTCCGGCAGAAGATTCGCGATGAACAGTTCGCGAAGATGATTCAGAAACGGCAGCAGCAGGTGAAGCGGTTGGTGAATGCGAAACAGTTCAAAGACAAGGTGACGACCCCGAAGAAGCCGAGAAAGGCGACGACGTTCCAATTGGTGAAAGGGGTTGAAGTGAACGATGAATCGGTTAGTGTTTCCATTGAACTGTATTATAGAGTTACTGACCTTTTTTCCAGACTGACGGAAACGCGGAAGATGAGTCGAACGAAGAAGACGAAGAGACATCTCCGTTGGAGCAGACTCCAGAGCCCACGATGACCACGAGACGATCATCAGCCAGGAATCTACAGAAGAAAGGCAAAGAATCCTCCACTCCACCAGTAAAAAAAGAGAAAAAGGAGAAGGAAACGCCGAAAGATCCCGAAGAGCGGCCGCTGAAATCTATGCTCGCTCGGTCTCTGGCGACCGGAGTTCGTTTTTCGATGGCCAAGTACCATGTGCCGATCGATGAGCTCACAACGGTTCCCGCTGGACCTCTCACTACAAAGTCTCTCTCCACTGGAGCAATCGCCACATCTCCTGGGTCTACTCCGACCACTTCTTCGACTTCTGTGGCTCCGGCGGCCGCCGCTTCGAGTTCTACTTCTGGAAGTCTGTTTTCCAGAGGATTAGGGGCCTCTCAAGATAAAGGACCTTCGAAACGACCGGTTAGTTCGTCGTACTGATACCCATTTTCTTATTATTCCATCATTCCAGGCAGTTCTCGGAAGACGTCCGATCATTCTCTCTCCACGAAAACGTGCCGCCGCTTCGTCTTCTTCATCTGCTTCATCTTCCTACACTCTGATGCATCACGAATCGTCTCCGATCATCACAACGCACACTATCATCGACGAAATGCAACAGAGTCTGATTCCAGCGAAAGAGATCGACGTTGAGCTCGTCGAGGAAGTCATCGGTAATCACATGGTCCATGACTCTCCGATGACCCTCGACGACATCGCCACGTCGTCTGGTGTCGATCTGAAGCAGCAGCCGATGATGACGCTGGCGGAGGCGCTCGAGTTGAAGGACGGTCCGAGCGGTGGAACGGTCAAGGATCAGGAGCTCGAGGAGATCTCCAAAGAGATGATGAAAGAGTCGCACTACTACCGTGCCATGGAGGACGCCATCAAGTGCAGAACCGTCACCAAAATGCGCGCCGATATGCGTCTTTCAAGGCACTGCATTCGACAAATCGAAGCGGCCAGAGCTAGGTGAGCATTTAGATCTGGAAAAGGCTGGAACTCATCAGGAAATTTCAGAGCTCGTCTCTTCGGAGAAGGCAGCGAGGACCAGTACCAGATACTCTACTCTCATGATGGTGCCCAAGTGGTGAGTTTTCTTCATTACACCATCTCCTGCTCAATCTCCCGTGACTCTTGTTGTGTGTTCACCAAGTGAACAACATATTTTCCGTCTAAAAATCTCTGCGTCTCAACTAGAAATCGAAAATGTGTTCCGATGACAAACCTGATCACTGGTTGTTATCTCTTTATGTTTTCAGACAGCCCTTTGGTGGCTACATTATGAATATATGTACATTATCGATTTTCTTATTGCAGGTCCCGAAAAATCAATTGCACCAATCGGCGGAAGACCCCCATCAGCAGTGATGTGCCCCCTCAAATCCCCCGAAGCCCCCCGAATTCTTTCATGTGAATTAGCTCTGAGTCATAATCATTTGCCTCTTCCCGCCGTCCGCCTCATTCAAAAGTTCTTTCACTCTTCCAATAAGAAAACTGAAAATATTCTGTAAAATTTTCCCATAATTCATCATATTCCCGTTCTCCCCCCGCACCATTAGGTTTTGGTATTGCAGTGTGACAATTAGATCTTCTAGCTTTTTTCCACCCCAAATATACAAACACATTTATTTAAATCCCTACTCATGTCTCATTTCTTCGCCTCGAATCCCCCTTTTTTTTTTAATTTTCACCCTAGACTTATTTAGATTAATGATACAAATCTCTTATCAAGAGCTCCTTTTTCTCTTCAGAATCAAAATTCTAGTAAGCCCCTACCCTTCCTTCAATTTACAGAGTTTCTATTATTATTGCTTTTTTCTCTCCCAAAGATGAGTGCCAAATTGACTGAAAGTCGCCTTAAAACGTAAATAAATTTTTTCGGTTTTTTTTTTCAAAAAGATGTTTTTGTGTGTGTGTAAATGTGCAGGTTATCAATATCCAGTGGTAAAAATACTTTTGAATTTATAAGAAAAGGTAATTTTTCAATTTCTCCAGTATTTAAGACAGAAAAATGACATCACCGGAGGAAACGGCGTCGTCTTCGTATCACGTCGAGGAATTGTTCCATCGGCACCGCAACGAGGATACCATCACGAAACTGTTCTCGTTCTTCTACACACCAGTCGGTTCGTTTTTTTTTTGAATTTTTTGAAAAATTCGAGAAAATATAATCAGATTATTGATTTTCGGTTTTCGGTTTTCTAGAGAAAACTGTGCTATTTATCAGCTACTAAAACCGTAAGTAATGTCTGAATTCTGAATTCGACTACCGATCGATTGAGAAGAAGCAGTCGGAATTACGGTTTTCCGGAAACAATATTTTCTGAAAAATGAGATTTTTCCGTTAAATATTTTCCGGAATGCAACTGTTCGGTGAATTTCTGAAATGACGTCTTCTGAATCAGTCGGGAGCCCTGAATGCCTTTTTATAGATCGTAAATTCTGAGAAAAACACATTTCATTCTCAAGAATCTCCCAGATTTTCACTTTCTCCGTTATATTTAACAAAAAACATATTGATTTATTTCAAGTCGCCGTATTTGAAATTTTTGCGCATTTTTTTCGGGTTATATTTTTTCCCAATCAAAAAGAAAATGGAAGAAGTATGGTAATTACAGAATATTGATTTTGTCAAAAATTGGCCGTGCTTCAAATATTTCCAATGAATTCTCAGAATCGAAATTTTTTTTTAAATAGCCTATCCGCTTCAACAGGAACAATCTTTTTTTTAAATATAATCGATCGATAAAAATGATTTGGCTCTTCAGCGGAGCCATTCGTATTGCTCCTCTCCGAAAACTCGAGTTTTTTAGTATCCAGCCATTTTCCGGAACGGCCTTTAACCTGAAGGTTTCCGGTCCGATCAATAACCGGAAAAACTGAAATCGTCCGGTTTTACCAAGTAATTTCTTTTTCCGAGTGCAAACACACATGTTGTGACACATCTAAATAGTAACAGAAAAAATATTCTAAATCAGATTCGATTTGAAATTTTGAGAAATCAAAATCGAACAATGGCAGTTGTAATGTGCTCAAAAAGTGCTCAACCCGAAACGATTGATTAGCATTATCTGGGACTATTATCATTTCTGATCTCAATTTCCCATATTAGAACCCCACAAATCGATAACGCCATTCAATTTTCCACAGGCTTCATAATCTTCTTCATTCGCTGTTTCCTCGGCTGTCAAACGTTTGTGGTGGCATGTATGCTGCGGAAGTCGGCGGCTCTTCGAATGCACGCTCTCCGGATGATGTGCTCGATTCTCGGAATCGTCGTCGAAAAGACTGGAAAGAGGTGAGTGAGAAAACATCCTTCCATTGAAACACTCTTTGTTTCAGAGACGAATCGGCGCGTGTTCTGTGCGCGAACCACGTGTCGATCCTCGATCATCTGGCCATCGACATTCTCACTCCGTGCCTTCTGCCCTCTGTTTGGGACATTCCGGCCGTCATTCGATGGTTCGTTTCTTTTTTTTTCATAATCAGATTATCACCCGATTTCTTTGAGTTCAGGTGCTTTGGATACGTCGATTTGGGTGCGACTCGAGGAAGAAACGCGTTGGTCGACGGAGCAAAAGAGCTGATTGCTAAAGAGAAAATGCCGCTTCTCGCGTTCCCTGAAGGAGTTATCACGAGTGGAGAGAAGGCGCTGCTCAAGTTCAAGTGAGTCTTTGAGATAATTGATTTTTCGAGAAAATAATAGAGAAATATGGAAGGGGGACTTTGAAACTGAAAGAAAACCAGTTTCTAACCAGGAAACGTAATCATCAAACTTTCTGGAATTTTCAAAAAATAGGCGAGTTCTGGTTTTTGTTCCCCGTTTTTCATGTTCTGTACTTAAAATAAATCATTGCCTTTTTCTGAAATTCCACTTCAGATTAAATTTTTGAAAATACTAGATTTTTTCCCTAAAAACAATTATGTTCACAAAACGCAAGATATGCATCTTTTCGAGTTCAGGACTATCTTTAAAAAACGGTTTTCTAAAAATGCACGTCACATAAAAACTTTCAGATTTTTTGTGATCTTTCTGAATAAATTCCGTTTGGATTATGTTTTTCGGGTGCGAAATTCCGTATTTCAAAAAGAAATTGCCATTCCGGCCAACATTTGGATGTACCAGAGTAACTCTCTGACAGAGTTGTGTGGTCTGATTAGAGAAAATGGTCAAACGGTTGAAAGCGGAATTTTTTACATTATTCAGATAAAACACGGGTTCGGCGGATGTGTCGTTTGGTTTTACGCGCTGCCGAGCTGAACATTTTTTTGAAAACGCAGCCGATGGTATCAAAGTGAAATTTTAAAATGAGCAGCTCGGCAGCGCTCGGAATTCAAACAGGAAACATCCGCCGAACTTCCGTGTGCGAGTGCATTCTCTCCTCTCATCGAACCGTTTGCAGTACGTGGTGCTTCGAAGTGTCGTCCGTCGTGCAACCGGTCGCCGTGCGTGTCTGGCGTCCGTACCCGTGGAAGGTGTCCGTTTCGGTGCTCGGCACCTCTTGGTGGACGGACCTCTTCTACTTCTTCTCCCTCCCGTTCACTGTGATCTCCGTCGAGTATCTTCCGAAGATGGAGCAACGTGAAAATGTGAGTATTACGAGATTCGAAAAGCATTTCCAATTCCAAACTTTAGGAATCCTTGGAAGACTTCACCGGTCGAGTCGCTGACGTCGTGGCGAAAAATCTAAAAATCCACGTGTCGAGATTCGGAATCGCCGACGTCGCGGAGGCTGTGAAGCGAATGAGAACCGACAGTGAACAGGCGAAAAAGACGGTCGTCGTCAAGGAGAAAGTGAGTCGTTTCTTCGAGCCCTCCTCCTCTAACTCATGTTTTCAGCCAGCCGTCCGTCTCGTCGATCCACGTCAACTGGACGAGTGCGCGATGCGTATCAAACAATCGTTCCCCACCTACCACTTGGCCGCCATTCGCAAAGATCTCGAAAAGACACGCAGTCAGACGAGCACTGTCAACAACCTGAAAGCCGGCAAAATTGCACTCTCCGACGCTGACGGATTTATTCCAAAAGTGAGTTGGATTGTAATAGAGTTACCGTAAAAACTCTATTTTAACGGCATGCCGTTAAATTTTTCAACCTCATTTTTTTAGTGCCCTTAAATTAGAGGTGCCGTTCACTTACAATTAGTAGTGCCGTTAAAATAGAGTTTTTACGGTATGCGAAAACCATTCGTCGCTTAACGAATAGTCAATGAGAACCGGCTACCTAAAATTTTACACGCTCGGATACAGACGATATCAGACGATTTTTCAAAAAATCGAATATGATTACGGATCATCCGAAAGATGAATTCGCACCTGATTTTTGAACCAAAGGCTGTTTCGGCTTAGAATAGGACTGCTTTGTAGGTGTGAAATCGGTTTTCAAACTGATCCGAAATCAAATTCGACATTTTGAAACTCGTTTTGTGAAATTCACTTTTTTTTGTTGAATATCAAAAACAGTAAGAGTAGGATTTTGCCATTCACAAGGGAACCTTTTTACCTCGGGTATCGGATTTTCTACATTTTGCACACGCATTCCCGATGCATTTTTGAGCAAAACCAAAAAAAAAACAGTAAATAATTTTTAAGAGTAAAATTTCAGAGAACTCATTTCTGATAAAAAAATATTCGAAATTCTCGAAAAATCCCGCCAAATTTCCATTGCGACTCTTTTCAGGTGACCGTCGACGCATCGGGATGGCGCGAAGTGTTCGAAACTCGAAAATGGCAATTGATTGAGAAGAATCGCAAGAAATACATGACGAGAGACGCATGAATATGGCCCCCGAAGGAGAAAGAGGAGGATAGAATTCGTCTAGTTTCGGCCCCCTCCCGACGACTGAATCAAATTCAAAAAACCAAAAATTCCAAGTGTCTACTCATTTTATCCATAATTTATTTGCCCCATTTCTCATTTTCTTGTCTGCTTCCGTGCGCTGTTTTCCCTTTTTCCTTTGTTTTCTCGCTCGTCTAATAAAACCAACGATTGGTTATATTTTCAAAAATGTTTATTATTATACAAAGTAAATTTTACAATTATATAAAGAGGAAATCAGAATACTCCCAGAGGAACAAATCATCTGGGATAGGATGTGGGGTGGGTGTTTTTTTGGGATTTTTTTACCGCGTGTTTTAGTTGCCGAAGAAGAGAATAATACCGTTATAACGAATGGATCTGGGAACGAGAGGAGAGAAAAGAGAAAAATGATTGAAACGAAGAAAGCAGGATGAAAAGAAACGACAAAACTCGAGATCGATTGATAGGAGGAGAGGGGGAGAGGGTATGAAGAATGAAGAGAAAGAAAGAGGTGAGAATATTGTCTAACAGTCGAGGAAAACAGGAAACCGGCGGTGAGGAGGACCAAAAGACAGGAAAGAGAGAGAGAAAGGAGGAAGAAAAAGGAAAAGAAATGAGGCGGGGGGGGGGTCAGGAAAACGAAATATTGGATAGAAATGCGAAAATTGTCTACTGTACAAAACATTTTTAAAAACAACGAGGATAAGACGGACAAAGATCATCGGAGCTCTCCTTCCTCCATTTCTTCGACGTGCCGCGGGAAGACCGGTGGGACTGGTGGTGGCGGCGGTGGTGGTAGCAGAATTGTCGAAGAGATCGGAGGCGAAGACTCCGGCGGGGAGATGTGTTGCTGCTGCTGCTGCGATCCAACACGAGTGTCAGCGGACGGTGGGCGTCTGGAAACTGGTTAATGTTGAGGAAAAATACGAATACAATTTGAATTTGAGTAACGTACCGCTGTTTATTCTTCCAGTCCATGCGCATTTGCTGATAAGCCGAAGGTTGATTCGACGGCTTTTGAACAGATATTTGCATCAGAGGAATCGGTTTTCCGGTTCCGGACATCATCTTCATAGCCGACATTCCACTGCTACTGGCACTCTCCTGGATCGTCGTCATGGTCACCTGCACTTGCGTTTTGTGATGAGAGTGGTGTCCGTTGAGAGAATTGCCAGATGAGGATGAGGAAGCGGCCACGAAGTTTGACTGGTACTCCATTCGAGTCTTCTTGGTCCTGTAACTATGGAGGAGTTGATTACAAGTTTCATTACTAACTATTTCCCAACGGCTGAAATACTTACCCATTCACCTCTTCCTGTCCACTTGGTCTCTTCAGAGCGCGAGAATCATCCAAATGCTGCTGCTGAGAATTCGGATGATGGTGGTGGTGAGAGGGATTCTTGTGTGAATGATGACCGTGGTAATGACCATTCTGATGATGAGAACCAGAAGTCGACGACGATGACGTCGAATGGTGATGATGGTGACTAGGTTGGTGGTTGTTTTGATGGTTGTTATGGTGACCGTTGTGGTGATGATGATGAGATCCGGAGCTCTCACTGCTTCGGGAGCTGTGGTGCTTCTCAGCGGCCACCCGTTGCAGATTGTGCTCCATCAACCCCTGCTCGACGACCTTCTGATTCTTGACATCTGGAAGGAAGCTCTGTCGTGGCGAGTCAGTAGAGGTGACCGAGGGCGTCTTCTGTCTCCCTTTGTACGACTCCAGGTCAATCTTTTTCAGATTTGAAGAAGACGAGGAAGCGGGAAGGGAAGATGAGGTAACTTGATGTGCGTTTGGCGATCGACCCACAATCTTCACTTTTCCATGCGGATCTATCTTCTTGAGACTGCCGATGTGACATTGTGGGTTTCGAGCGTAAATGTCGATGAATTCACGAGTCATCAATTCGAGTTCGGCACGAGTGAGTGACGAGTCTTGAAATTTGTACCAGCTATCTTTCAAATCCTGGGGCACAATTTCATCCATTCGAATGCTATGGAAATAAGCGGCGATGTTGACGCACGCGGTGGCGATGGCGGCACACGAGTATCGGATGCTCCAGTCGGTGACCACGAGAACGTCGGTGGCCATATAGTAGGCTGTCTTCACCATCTCTTTGTATACGTTGCGTCCTCGTTCAATGTGCTGCATCAATTTGAGCACAAACTGATGTGGCAGATCAATGTGTAGATCGAACGCTGAAAACATTCAGGGTAATACATCAGAAGGAAAAGTATGATCACTTACAGATGGTTCTGAGAATGACTTCCTCCAGGAAAGTGACAACGTCACACTGATCCAAGAAGGTCTTCTCCGACGGGAACGTCTTGTGGTGCGGGAACTTGAGTTGCCAGAGCTGATTGACGACGTACTTGAGCTTCTTTGGCGAATCCTCGTTCTTTCCTGCCAAGAACACGCACGCGGCGGCAACATCTCGAAAGTCGACTCGTCGGAATGAATGAATTTTGAAGAATCGATTAAATAGTGTCACTGCTGCGCCGCTGAGTCCGCTGGAATGATATGGCAGTGCTCGATGAGAGTGTATCCAATTGTTTGGAAAATTGAAAGAGGATCTCAGAGAATCGAGCAGAGTCATACTAAGACACCCGGCAGTCATCTTCTCTGGCCAGGAAGGAGTCAGGAACCGATCCAGCTCCATCAGCCCACCCTTTTCTAATCCCCTCCCAATTTTTACTCCCATCACTCACTGCTCGCCTTTCCCATATGTGAGATGCAGGACAACATCCGAGATGAACATGCCTCCTTGCTGTCGTTTTGACAATTCCTCTCCGTAGCTCATACCGTCTCGCCGACTCGGTGAGTCTGCCATCAGCTGAAAAATGAAACTAGATGGATTTGTTTCAAAATCTCGGTTATCCTAGTGGAGGTTTAGAATAATAAAACACTTACGTCTTGCTTTCTGAAGAGCCAGGCATGCATCATCCTGCCATACCGGAAACCATTCTTCTCCGCGATCAATTTGTTCGAAAACGACATAGTGCTGAAAACAAAGAAAAATTAAACAGGAAGAAAGAAAAGGAATGACGATAACGGAGGAAAGAAGAATAAGAAGAGAGCAAGGAGGAAGACAACTGACAAAAGGGCAGAGTGAGGAGGACGACGAAGAGAATGAAGACGAGGGATGAAACGAACGATATGAGAGAGTCAAGTGAGTAGTGAAGGGGAGGTGTAGAAGGGGAGGTGGAGAAGGGGAGGTGTAGAAGTGCACGCCGTACGCGAAGATCGATAAAATTCTGGAACGCGCGCAGAAAAGGGCAGCTGCAGATGTGCAGCACGAGGGGAAGAAAAAAGGGAACGTCACTAGTGCGCGAGAGTGAATAAAGAGGTGTAGTGGTGTCTCTTGATGGTGTACACCTCCACGAGATGTGCGCGAGCACATTACTGAGGGGATTCTCAGTGGTCAAAGACGGGAAACGCAGTGTTTGGGGTCGACATTTTGCCTATCCTTACCTGAACACTGTAGGCTGAGTACACCGACGCTCTTCCAAAAACGCCGAAGGGACAGGCTCCGGAGGTCTTCACGGAAATCCAGCTCAGTGCACTGGAATGCCGAGGCCCAAAAAGCCTCACCCCACCAGGCCCAGCAAGCCGAAGTGGGTGCACAAAACCAACACCAACAACAACATGCTACCAACAATTCAAATCTCTGCCCAAGTTCCCCGCAGACCTCCTCTGCCCGCCCGTCCGGTGACGCGAGCGGAGCACACGGTCATGGGCGATCAAATCACGGGCGCCAAGGTCACATGATGGAATTGGATACGGATTCAAATTCAACCACCCCGAACCCCCTACTAACACCAACTACCGATCGTCAACAACAACGACAGCACTCTCGAACACGACGTGTAGATCTCCGTATTTGCACTTACAACGTGCGATCCATCTGCTCGGATGCCCAACTGGAACAATGATAGAAGAAGCCTCGAAGATCAAGTGCGACATCATCGGTGTGTGCGAGACAAAGCGAAAAAAACGCGAGAAAAGCAGTACACGAGAGCGGTGCCGGAATGTTCAATGAATGAGAAGGTGATGAATTGAGAGAGGGGGGAGGACTAAAGAGAAGAAGAGTTATACTACTGAGATTTGAAAGATCAAGGAGCAGGAAACAGAAAGGAAACTGGTCCACGGAATAAGAATGACTGAATGACTGGATGAAGACACTCATTCCCCCTTCTATTCACTACCAATGGGCGTGTCATTGGGCTCACGGAGCCCCCTTTCCCAGGTCGGTCATGTCTTTGACACCAAACATGGCACATGAAAAAGGAGACAAGATGGCACATAGACAGTGACGACATGGGGAAGGTGACATCGTCTGGAATACCGTCGTCGTAATCGGCCAATTTTAAATTTACAACAGAAATGTGATATTTTCATTTCGAAATAACAGTTGAATAAGTAGAAATGAGCCATTTTGATCAATAAAAGGGCGATAACACGAAGAATGCACACATGTACCAGAGTTTGAGAGAGAAGACCGATATCTGGCGAAAGTGATATCAGCCGTGGACAGAAGGGGGAATCACTGTCTTCATTCGGTCAACCTCATTTCTGTTTCTTGCTCCGTGAACCAGTTTTCTTTCTGTTCTCTAAATCTGATTCTGTCACTGATTCGTTTTGTTATCAGTATTCCAAACAGTCACGACCATCAGCCCAGGAGGACAGAAACATGCCGTGTGCTCTTTTCTAGAGCACATCGACCATGTGCTGTTTTTGTAATGATCAGTTTCCAGTGTTTCAGATCAGAAATCGAAATTGGGAAGGTTGGAAAATGGGAGAACAAAAGTGTCAAAGCAGGATAAATGAGGGAAAATGAAGGACCAATAACTCCTACTTTGATATGAATCGGAAGAAATGAAGAATGAGAAAACAAAGGAAACTTGAAGTGAGCCTAGAATAGGTTTGGGGATAACTGTAGAGGAAACGTTCTGGAGAGAAATAGGAAACTCCTAGAAGTTCACCGAGAACACCAGCTCCCTCTGATCCTTACGTTCATCGACTACGAGAAAGCATTCGACAGCGTCGAGCACGACTACATCTGGAACTCGCTCAACGGCCAGGGAGTCGACGAATGTTACGTGGAAATCATCAAGGCTTGCTACAGCGGATGCACAACATCTATAAAACCGTTCAACTCGGAGGTCCAAATTCCGATCGGCAAAGGCGTGCGGCAGGGAGACCCAATCTCCCCAAATCTGTTCTCCGCTTGCCTCGAATCGATTATCAGATCGTGCGACTGGAACAACTACGGAGTTTCGATCGACGGAAGGCCACTGAATCACTTACGTTTCGCCGATGACATCGTCCTCATCTCCCACGACTCCGCCGAATCAAGCAGGATGTGTAGAAGACCTCGTGAGAGCCAGTGCCACAGCCGGCTTGAAAATCAACGAGACAAAGACAATGACGCTCAGAAACCGATTCTCCGACTCGAACCAAGTGAAGATCGGTACCCGGCCATTAGACGTCGGAGAGTTTCGAAAAACTCTTCTTTCTCTGAATCGTCGGTGTCTGGGGCATATATTTGGATGAACGAGAGAGATGATCTTCTGTTTACTCTCGGCTCGATCAATCCAATTCGATGCGAGATTTGGCGATAATCAGTTATTCTGTTCATCACCTGCGGCGTCACTACAAAACCGATCTAGAAAACAGTCCGTATCATATTATTTTCTCCTGAACTCCACATCGAACTGTTGTCGTTGGTCTTCTGTACCACTATGTTTCCATTTACCGTAAAAATTCTATTTTAACGGCATGCCGTTTAATTGTTCAACCTCATTTTTTAGTGCCGTTAATTAAGGGGTGCCGTTCATTTAGGGATGCCGTTAAAATAGAGTTCTTACGGTACATTCATCGATCATCGGATTCATTTCCGGCAGTTTCCTAACTTTCTCGGTTCTCGAAATCATAATCGTTCTGGGGAGAGTGTTGTTTTTTGGATTGCTCAGTTTTTGGTGCTTCAGACGAGGTCACCTCCCTCCGCCATCACTGTCTATGTGCCATATTGTCTCCTTTTTCATGTGACATGTTTCCCGTCAAAGACATACCGGGGAAAGGGGGCTCCGCGAGCCAACTGACACGCCCATTGGCAGTGGATAGAACAGGGAATGACTGTTTTCATTCAGTCATTCTCATTCTTACTCTTTCCTGTTTCCTGTCTCGAGACCTTTTCAAAGCGTTTCACCCCCACTGGTCTTTCTTCCCTTTGGCGTTCTTGGAAGAGCGTCGGTGTACTCAGCCTACAGTGTTCAGGTAAGGATAGGCAACCTGTCGACCCCAAACACTGCGTTTCCCGACTTTGACCACTGAGAATCCCCTCAGTAATGTGCTCGCGCACATCTCGTGGAGGTGTACACCATCAAGAGACACCACTACACCTCTTTATTCACTCTGCTCGCGCACTAGTGACGTTCCCTTTTTTCTCCTCCTCGTGCTGCACATCTGCAGCTGCCCTTTTCTGCGCGCGTTCCAGAATTTTATCGATCTTCGCGTGCGCGTACGCGTACGGTGTGCACTTCTACACCTCCCCTTCTCCACCTCCACTTCTTCACCTCCCCTTCATTACTCACTTGACTCTCTCATATCGTTCATTTCATTCCTCGTCTTCATTCTCTTCGTCGTCCTCCTCACTCTGCCCTTTTCTCAGTTGCCTTCCTCCTTGCTCTCTTCTTATTCTTCTTTCCTCCGTTATCGTCATTCCTTTTCTTTCTTCCTGTTTAATTTTTCTTTGTTTTCAGCACTATGTCGTTTTCGAACAAATTGATCGCGGAGAAGAATGGTTTCCGGTATGGCAGGATGATGCATGCCTGGCTCTTCAGAAAGCAAGACGTAAGTGTTTTATTATTCTAAACCTCCACTAGGATAACCGAGATTTTGAAACAAATCCATCTAGTTTCATTTTTCAGCTGATGGCAGACTCACCGAGTCGGCGAGACGGTATGAGCTACGAAGAGGAATTGTCAAAACGACAGCAAGGAGGCATGTTCATCTCGGATGTTGTCCTGCATCTCACATATGGGAAAGGCGAGCAGTGAGTGATGGGAGTAAAAATTGGGAGGGGATTATAAAAGGGTGGGCTGATGGAGCTGGATCGGTTCCTGACTCCTTCCTGGCCAGAGAAGATGACTGCCGGGTGTCTTAGTACGACTCTGCTCGATTCTCTGAGATCCTCTTTCAATTTTCCAAACAATTGGATACACTCTCATCGAGCACTGCCATATCATTCCAGCGGACTCAGCGGCGCAGCAGTGACACTATTTAATCGATTCTTCAAAATTCATTCATTCCGACGAGTCGACTTTCGAGATGTTGCCGCCGCGTGCGTGTTCTTGGCAGGAAAGAACGAGGATTCGCCAAAGAAGCTCAAGTACGTCGTCAATCAGCTCTGGCAACTCAAGTTCCCGCACCACAAGACGTTCCCGTCGGAGAAGACCTTCTTGGATCAGTGTGACGTTGTCACTTTCCTGGAGGAAGTCATTCTCAGAACCATCTGTAAGTGATCATACTTTTCCTTCTGATGTATTACCCTGAATGTTTTCAGCGTTCGATCTACACATTGATCTGCCACATCAGTTTGTGCTCAAATTGATGCAGCACATTGAACGAGGACGCAACGTATACAAAGAGATGGTCAAGACAGCCTACTATATGGCCACCGACGTTCTCGTGGTCACCGACTGGAGCATCCGATACTCGTGTGCCGCCATCGCCACCGCGTGCGTCAACATCGCCGCTTATTTCCATAGCATTCGAATGGATGAAATTGTGCCCCAGGATTTGAAAGATAGCTGGTACAAATTTCAAGACTCGTCACTCACTCGTGCCGAACTCGAATTGATGACTCGTGAATTCATCGACATTTACGCTCGAAACCCACAATGTCACATCGGCAGTCTCAAGAAGATAGATCCGCATGGAAAAGTGAAGATTGTGGGTCGATCGCCAAACGCACATCAAGTTACCTCATCTTCCCTTCCCGCTTCCTCGTCTTCTTCAAATCTGAAAAAGATTGACCTGGAGTCGTACAAAGGGAGACAGAAGACGCCCTCGGTCACCTCTACTGACTCGCCACGACAGAGCTTCCTTCCAGATGTCAAGAATCAGAAGGTTGTCGAGCAGGGGTTGATGGAGCACAATCTGCAACGGGTGGCCGCTGAGAAGCACCACAGCTCCCGAAGCAGTGAGAGCTCCGGATCTCATCATCATCACCACAACGGTCACCATAACAATCATCAAAACAACCACCAACCTAGTCACCATCATCACCATTCGACGTCATCGTCGTCGACTTCTGGTTCTCATCATCAGAATGGTCATTACCACGGTCATCATTCACACAAGAATCCCTCTCACCACCATCATCATCCGAATTCTCAGCAGCAGCATTTGGATGATTCTCGCGCTCTGAAGAGACCAAGTGGACAGGAAGAGATGAATGGGTAAGTATTTCACCCGTTGGGGAATAATTAGTAATGAAACTTGTAATCAACTCCTCCATAGTTACAGGACCAAGAAGACTCGAATGGAGTACCAGTCAAACTTCGTGGCCGCTTCCTCATCCTCATCTGGCAATTCTCTCAACGGACACCACTCTCATCACAAAACGCAAGTGCAGGTGACCATGACGACGATCCAGGAGAGTGCCAGTAGCAGTGGAATGTCGGCTTACGCTCTTGGTGTTAGCAAGATGATGTCCGGAACCGGAATGCCGATTCCTCTGATGCAAATATCTGTTCAAAAGCCGTCGAATCAACCTTGGGCTTATCAGCAAATGCGCATGGACCGGGAGAATAAACAGCGGTACGTTACTCAAATTCAAATTGTATTCGTATTTTTCCTCAACATTGACCAGTTTCCAGACGCCCACCGTCCGCTGACACTCGTGTTGGATCGCAGCAGCAGCAGCAACACATCTCCCCGCCGGAGTCTTCGCCTCCGATCTCTTCGACAATTCTGCTACCACCACCGCCGCCACCACCAGTCCCACCGGTCTTCCCGCGGCACGTCGAAGAAATGGAGGAAGGAGAGCTCCGATGATCTTTGTCCGTCTTATCCTCGTTGTTTTTAAAAATGTTTTGTACAGTAGACAATTTTCGCATTTCTATCCAATATTTCGTTTCCCCGCCTCATTTCTTTTCCTTTTTCTTCCTCCTTTCTCTCTTTCCTGTCTTTTGGTCCTCCTCACCGCCGGTTTCCTGTTTTCCTCGACTGTTAGACACTATTCTCACCTCTTTCTTTCTCTTCATTCTTCATACCCTCTCCCCCTCTCCTCCTATCAATCGATCTCGAGTTTTGTCGTTTCTTTTCATCCTGCTTTCTTCGTTTCAATCATTTTTCTCTTTTCTCTCCTCTCGTTCCCAGATCCATTCGTTATAACGGTATTATTCTCTTCTTCGGCAACTAAAACACGCGGTAAAAAAATCCCAAAAAAAACACCCACCCCCATCCTATCCCAGATGATTTCTTCCTCTGGGAGTATTCTCATTTCCTCTTTATATAATTGTAAAATTTACTTTGTATAATAATAAACATTTTTGAAAATATAACCAATTGTTGGTTTTATTAGACGAGCGAGAAAACAAAGGAAAATGAAAAAAAAAGAGAAAACAGCGCACGGAAGCGGACAAGAAAATGAGAAATGGGGCAAATAAATTATGGATAAAATGAGTAGACACTTGGAATTTTTGGTTTTTTGAATTTGATTCAGTCGTCGGGAGGGGGCGAAACTAGACGAATTCTATCCTCCTCCTCCTCCTTCGGGGGGGCCATATTCACGCGTCTCTCGTCATGTATTTTTTGCGATTCTTCTCAATCAATTGCCATTTTCGCGTTTCGAACACTTCGCGCCATCCCGATGCGTCGACGGTCACCTGAAAAGATCGTAAATTTGGCGGAAGTTTCGAGAATTTCGAATATTAGAGTCTTTCTGAGAGTCGGCCACCGAACCACACTTTCCAGCGCCCCGCATCGGGTCCAACGATGCCAGCGCTGACAGTCGCCACTGTTTTTAATGATCGAACTGATTTTTTAGAAATTATTTCTGTCGGAGCATTTTCCGACTATGTAGATTCTCGGAAATTTTTCAGAAAAATACCGAAAAAATGTTTTCCGAAGGATTCCTTTTTAGCAAAAATGTGTCGATTCTGAGGTTTTTTTTCGACTTGAAGGACTGAAAAACCAAATAATTTGAAACATTTTTGACAGTTTCACTCTGTTTCAGCTCATTTTCAAAAGTTTCGCAATTTCCGAAAACTTCGGAACTTTTTTTCGGAAATATTATCTTTTCAGACTTTGTTTCGAAAGTTTTACTCTGAAAAATTATTTACTGTCTTTTTTTTTTGGTTTTGCTCAGAATGGCAATGCGTGTGCAAATTTGTCGAAAATCCGATATTATCGTTAAATCTCAAAATCGGAGTTGAAAAAAAATATTCAAACGTTCACGTGAAATATCTCGCAGCAAAAAAAGCACTGTAAACTCCGGAACATGCTGCGTCTCTCAATTCACACTACACGTTTCGCACGGCGAACCAGCGGCGGCGTCTATCAGTAAATTTTTGCAGCATTTTTCCGGGTTCGGCCACCAATCAGCATTCCTGAAACGTGGGCCACGCCCCTTTCGCAACCGCCGGTGCAACTCCGCCGCACGCAGGTCCGATTGGCGGAGTCCTCCCAAAAACGCATTTTGAACGCCCTCTTCCCCGTATTTTCCGGGCAAAGGACTTAAATTTAGGACATGAATTTTTTTTTAAATCGTTGGAAAATTAATTTTGAAGGTTTTGTTTAAAAAAAAATTGAAACTTTTAAGAAGTTTTTCGAGAAAAATGCGAAAAACCCTCGGGGACTAGGAAACGGTGTCAGGAGGCGGAGATTCAAAACGCAAATATGGCCTGGATTTTCCTCTAACACGTCGCTCGTGGTTCGCCGTGTTTCGGTGTTTATAATTCTTTTCTCGCTGCGAGATATCTCACGTGAACGTTTGAATATTTATTTTCAACTCCGATTTTGAGATTTAACGATAATACCCGAGGTAAAAAGAGTCCTTTGTGAATGGCAAAATCCTATTCTCACTGTTTTTGATTTTTAACAAAAAAAAGCGAATTTCACAAAACGTGCTTCAAAATGTCGAATTTGATTTTGGGGCTCAAAATAGAGTTTTTACGGTATTCGAAAACCATTCGCCGCTTAACGAATAGTCAATGAGAACCGGCTACCCAGAATTTCAAACGCTCGAATACAGATGATATCAGAAGATTTTTCAAAAAATCGATTATGATTACGGATTTTCCAAAAGACGAATTCGCACCTAACTTTTTGAACCAAAGGCTGTTTCGGCTTAGAATGGGAATGTTTTGTAAGTCTGGAATCGGTTTTCAAACTGATCCGAAATCAAGTTCGACATTTTGAAGCACGTTTTGTGAAATTCGCTTTTTTTGCTGAAAATCAAAAACAGTAAGAATAGGATTTTAAAATATTTTACAAAGGACCCTTTTTACCTCAGGTATCGGATTTTCTACAAATTTGCACACGCATTCTTGATGCCATTCTGAGCAAAACCCATAAAAAAGACGGTAAATAATTTTTCAGAGTAAAATTTTCGAAACAAAGTCTGAAAAGATAAGTTTCGACTGTTTTTCCAAAAAAAGTTCCAAAAAGTTCGGAAATTGCGAAACTTTCGAAAATGAGCTGAAACAGAGCGAAACTGTCAAAAATGTTTCAAAATATTTGGTTTTTCAGTCCTTCAAGTCGAAAAAACGTCAGAATCGACACATTTTTGTTAAAAAAAGAATCCTTCGGAAAACATTTTTTCGGTATTTTTCTGAAAAATTTCCGAGAATCTACATAGTCGGAAAATGCACCGACAGAAATAATTTCTAAAAAATGAGTTGGTTAAAAATTCCGACAGAAAAAAGTTCCGAAATGAAAATTCGGAAATTTGGTCGTTTCGTGTCTGGTTCCCACCACGAGGTTCCTTTGGCAACTCTCTGCCAGACTTAGGAAACTCTTTGGCAAAGTCGGCAAATGCGTCAGTAAGCAGCTGGCGCGTTTCTCGTTGCATTCCTTGAATTTCTTGAGCTGTTTAAAATTGCAAGAAGAAACTTCAATTGGGAAACTCTCTGGCAGAGTTAGGAAACTTTCCTATGAGTTTGCCAGAGAGTTTCCAAAGTCTGGAGGAAACTTTCCAGAAATTTACCGAGAAATCGTTTGGAATCAAATTTGACAAAAGTGAAAGTTCCACGGAACCAAATTTAACTCCAGTTTCTCCAAATCTAATTGTAATTTTTTTAGAATTTAATTCCAAATGCACCATATCTGAGTCCAAACTTGGTTCGGAATTAAATTTGATTCAATCTAATTCAAATAACGTTCAAATTAAATTCCACTTTTTTTTTGAATTCCAATTCAAACAAAATGTGAATTAGATTGAATCAAATTTAACTCCAAACCGAGTTTGGAGTTAGTCTCTAATATTCGAAATTCTCGAAAACGCCCCCCTCCCGACGACTGAATCAAATTCAAAAAACAGAAAATTCCAAGTGTCTACTCATTTTATCCATAATTTATTTGCCCCATTTCTCATTTTCTTGTCCGCTTCCGTGCGCTGTTTTCTCTTTTCCCTTTGTTTTCTCGCTCGGTAAATAAAACCAACAATTGGTTATATTTTCAAAAATGTTTATTATTATACAAAGTAAATTTTACAATTATATAAAGAGGAAATCAGAATACTCCCAGAACAAATCATCTGGGATAGGATGGGGGTGGGTGTTTTTTTGGGATTTTTTTACCGCGTGTTTTAGTTGCCGAAGAAGAGAATAATACCGTTATAACGAATGGATCAGGGAACGAGAGGAGAGAAAAGAGAAAAATGATTGAAACGAAGAAAGCAGGATGAAAAGAAACGACAAAACTCGAGATCGATTGATAGGAGGAGAGGGGGAGAGGGTATGAAGAATGAAGAGAAAGAAAGAGGTGAGAATAGTGTCTAACAGTCGAGGAAAACAGGAAACCGGCGGTGAGGAGGACCAAAAGACAGGAAAGAGAGAGAAAGGAGGAAGAAAAAGGAAAAGAAATGAGGCGGGGGGAGAGGGGTCAGGAAAACGAAATATTGGATAGAAATGCGAAAATTGTCTACTGTACAAAACATTTTTAAAAACAACGAGGATAAGACGGACAAAGATCATCGGAGCTCTCCTTCCTCCATTTCTTCGACGTGCCGCGGGAAGACCGGTGGGACTGGTGGTGGCGGCGGTGGTGGTAGCAGAATTGTCGAAGAGATCGGGGGCGAAGACTCCGGCGGGGAGATGTGTTGCTGCTGCTGCTGCGATCCAACACGAGTGTCAGCGGACGGTGGGCGTCTGGAAACTGGTTAATGTTGAGGAAAAATACGAATACAATTTGAATTTGATTAACGTACCGCTGTTTATTCTCCCAGTCCATGCACATTTGCTGATAAGCCGAAGGTTGATTCGACGGCTTTTGAACAGATATTTGCATCAGAGGAGTCGGCATTCCGGTTCCGGACATCATCTTGCTAACACCAAGAGCGTAAGCCGACATTCCACTGCTACTGGCACTCTCCTGGATCGTCGTCATGGTCACCTGCACTTGCGTTTTGTGATGAGAGTGGTGTCCGTTGAGAGAATTGCCAGATGAGGATGAGGAAGCGGCCACGAAGTTTGACTGGTACTCCATTCGAGTCTTCTTGGTCCTGTAACTATGGAGGAGTTGATTACAAGTTTCATTACTAACTATTTCCCAACGGGTGAAATACTTACCCATTCATCTCTTCCTGTCCACTTGGTCTCTTCAGAGCGCGAGAATCATCCAAATGCTGCTGCTGAGAATTCGGATGATGGTGGTGGTGAGAGGGATTCTTGTGTGAATGATGACCGTGGTAATGACCATTCTGATGATGAGAACCAGAAGTCGACGACGATGACGTCGAATGGTGATGATGGTGACTAGGTTGGTGGTTGTTTTGATGGTTGTTATGGTGACCGTTGTGGTGATGATGATGAGATCCGGAGCTCTCACTGCTTCGGGAGCTGTGGTGCTTCTCAGCGGCCACCCGTTGCAGATTGTGCTCCATCAACCCCTGCTCGACAACCTTCTGATTCTTGACATCTGGAAGGAAGCTCTGTCGTGGCGAGTCAGTAGAGGTGACCGAGGGCGTCTTCTGTCTCCCTTTGTACGACTCCAGATCAATCTTTTTCAGATTTGAAGAAGACGAGGAAGCGGGAAGGGAAGATGAGGTAACTTGATGTGCGTTTGGCGATCGACCCACAATCTTCACTTTTCCATGCGGATCTATCTTCTTGAGACTGCCGATGTGACATTGTGGGTTTCGAGCGTAAATGTCGATGAATTCACGAGTCATCAATTCGAGTTCGGCACGAGTGAGTGACGAGTCTTGAAATTTGTACCAGCTATCTTTCAAATCCTGGGGCACAATTTCATCCATTCGAATGCTATGGAAATAAGCGGCGATGTTGACGCACGCGGTGGCGATGGCGGCACACGAGTATCGGATGCTCCAGTCGGTGACCACGAGAACGTCGGTGGCCATATAGTAGGCTGTCTTCACCATCTCTTTGTATACGTTGCGTCCTCGTTCAATGTGCTGCATCAATTTGAGCACATACTGATGTGGCAGATCAATGTTTACATCGAACGCTGAAAACATTCAGGGTAATACATCAGAAGGAAAAGTATGATCACTTACAGATGGTTCTGAGAATGACTTCCTCCAGGAAAGTGACAACGTCACACTGATCCAAGAAGGTCTTCTCCGACGGGAACGTCTTGTTGTGCGGGAACTTGAATTGCCAGAGCTGATTGACGACGTACTTGAGCTTCTTCGGCGAATCCTCGTTCTTTCCTGCCAAGAACACGCACGCGGCGGCAACATCTCGAAAGTCGACTCGTCGGAATGAATGAAACTTGAAGAATCGATTAAATAGTGTCACTGCTACGCCGCTGAGTCCGCTGGAATGATATCGCAGTGCTCGATGAGAGTGTATCCAATTGTTTGGAAAATTGAAAGAGGATCTCAGAGAATCGAGCAGGGTCATACTAAGACACCCGGCAGTCATCTTCTCTGGCCAGGAAGGAGTCAGGAACCGATCCAGCTCCATCAGCCCACCCTTTTCTAATCCCCTCCCAATTTTTTCTCCCATCACTCACTGCTCGCCTTTCCCATGTGTGAGCTGCATGACAATATCCGAGATGAAGATGCCTCCTTGCTGTCGTTTTGACAATTCCTCTTCGTAGCTCATACCGTCTCGCCGACTCGGTGAGTCTGCCATCAGCTGAAAAATGAAATTAGATGGATTTGTTTCAAAATCTCGGTTAACCTAGTGGAGGTTCAGAATAATAAAACACTTACGTCTTGCTTTCTGAAGAGCCAGGCATGCATCATCCTGCCATACCGGAAACCATTCTTCTCCGTGACCAATTTGTTCGAAAACGACATATTGATCAGTGCTGAAAACAAAGAAAAATTAATCAGGAAGAAAAAAAAAAGGAATGACGATAACGGAGGAAAGAAGAATAAGAAGAGAGCCAGGAGGAACCCAACTGACAAAAGGGCAGAGTGAGGAGGAGAAAAATTGATGGGAAAAGGAAAAGGAGCACGAGGAGGACGACGAAGAGAATGAAGACGAGGGATGAAATGAACGATATGAGAGAGTCAGGCCGCACTAGTGCGCGAGCAGAGTGAATAATAAGGTGTAGTGGCGTCTCGGCGCGCGTCAATACGATCGATACAATTCGAGAACAATTAGTGCGGAAACGGGGAGGGTAGTACAACCGTAGATGTTGAGAACGAGTGTTGTAAATCAATCATAAAGAAACAATGGAATTGTAAATGAGATAATAAATATGCGCGTTGAAGGCAATTCTGAATTTGGAAAAGTTTACTCAAAAAAATCGTTATTTTGCGGGAGTTCGTGAGCGAACTGCGAGAAATTGATGGAAGAAATTAAATTTTTAAAAATTAACCAGAAAAGATACCGGTTGTCAAAATCACGTGCGGGAATTCGATGAAAATGAGCAATGATGATGAATTGCGAAATACCTCACAACATTCAACGATTATTCGCGTTTCTCATGACAAAATTTGAAAACCACATGATAATTCAGTGCAAAATAAAGTGTTTCAAACAATTTTGCCGAAAAAATGCTAGAAATCGCGTAGTTTTCAGGAAATAAATCATCTTTTCGTCGAAAAACGAAAACCGGCTGTTTTCAGCGAAAAAGCTATGCTTTTCCGATATTTTTTCGACTACTCGATAAAAAATATGTTTCAAAATGTAAAAATCAATAAATTACCGCAAAAAAAACAAAAAAATTGATGACTCACCGGCGGCAAAAGAGCACAAAAGGGAAAATCGCGTGGATGAGTCAAAAAATGGGCGGAGTCTGCGACCGCTACGCAACACGTCACGCGTGCGGTAGAGCGCGCTTGCAGCATTCAAGCCAGAAATCAACTCGGATTTTTATTAATTCATGGAGAAAAAAGCAATAAAAAAGCATCATAATTTTTAATTAAATAATTTTAAAAATGTAGAAAAAATTCAGAATTAAACTCAAATGCGATGTCGTCGTCGAGTCGAGGCGCGGGATCACCAACACAACGACCCGCGCCTGTGGTTTCACCCCGCAAATGGTTTTTCACCAGGGAGGAGGCAAGAAGACCGCTGGAAGTCAAGAATGTGACGTTTTTCTCTTTAATTTCAGATGAGAAACACGGCGAGCATGAAAGAGGGAATGTCGAGGGAAGAGGAGATGAATTATCGACAAATGGCTGCCGCGTTCATTCAGGAGATGATAGATGGGCTGAATCAGGTTAAGGATCCAAGAATGAAAATGTGAGGTTTCAATTTATTATCAGTAGTAGAAGACTGCAAGAAAATCCTGCATTTTTTGTCAAAAGTCTGCGAAAAATCAACTTTCCGCAAGGTTCCAGCGAAACCGTCAAAAACTTTTTAAAAAGCTTTAAAATTACTGCAAAGGCTCGGAAGACCGGAAATTCTTCTGTTATATATCAATTTCCACCGCTAAGCCATTGATTTGTTCTGCAGGACGCACACAGTGCTCTGCGTTGCTCACACTCACATGCATCGCTTTTACTACTGGCATAGCTTCAAAAAGTTCGATTATCGAGTGAGTTTTCTCATTTTTCTCTTCTGAATGAGCCATTTCTCTCCAGGACGTCGGTGCCGCGTGTGTGTTTCTAGCGGGTAAATGCGAAGAGTCTCCTCGGAAACTATCGCACGTTGTGTCCGTTTGGCGGGAACGGAGAGAGCGGAAGCAATTGGCCACTGACACGGTGAGAAGTGTTTTTTTTGCTTCCTAATGAAAAACAACGAGATTCTCCTACAAAAATTATTCAAAAATCATTCATAAAACACGAAAAACCTCATATTTGAATTCAAGGCAAAAATGGAGGCTGCTCAAATCATTGTGATGCTCGAGAGTATGATTCTGCAAACGATTGGTTAGTTTTTGCAAAGATCTTCAAAAATATGTAATACTCTCCAGCATACGATCTAAACGTTGCACTTCCCCACTTCAAAGTGATAGAAACTAGGAATAAAGTTGATCCAGGTACCGAAGAGCCTCCAAACGTTCTTTCAACTCAATTTTTCTTTAGAACAACACTACAAGAATCTATGGAATTGCGCGTACTATTTCTCCACTGATGTGTAAGTTTTTGCATTCTTTTCATCACGAAGATAATCATTTCCGTTTCAGAATCGCTGTCACCGACTGGTCTCTCCGATACTCGGCCGCTTCGATGGCCATTGCGATCATCCAGTTGATGGCGACTTACGCAAACGTTAAAGTGAGTTGTTTCCTTTCAAAACATCAGAGAAAAGGAACAAACCCCCATGTTTATTATTTTCCGTTTGGTGATCAGACCTGTGCCGCCTGATTAAGCAAACCTAAACGGTCTCCGTCGCTGCAAAATTTTTTTAAAATTCTGATTCAAATCTCTTATTCTTGATTCTCTTGTCAACAAGATCGCGAAAATCTCGAAATCTATTTCTCGCTTTGAATCTTTACTTTGTAAAGAAAAAGTCCGATTTTTCTAATATTTATATATTAGAAACTTGCCAATTTTTGAACACTGATTGCGTGAGAGATTTTTATTGCAAATCCACAAGGGTAATGGGTTTTTCTTAAAACTCAAACGTTCAATTGAATCCACAGAAAAAGTGTCGGAGTAGGGCAACTACATATTCAAAAAACCTCTGTTATTTAAAACAGAGAACAGTTGACACTTGAAATCAAGAAAAAAGCAGTTATGCGAAAATTGTGGAATTGGAAATTTCCAATGGTCGTTTTTCGAGTTGAATTGTATACGTTTTTTTACCATTAGAACAACAAACCAAATTTATTTTTAAAAAATGTAAAAATCTCTAACAACTGTTGTAGACTTTTCATGAAGTTTCAGAGAGTATCTTTTATCCGTAATATAGATGATCCTTTAAAACATTTCAGATCGAGAAAGTGTTTACAAACTATCTAACACTGGACGGTGCTCCGTGTGCTTGGTATGCCTTGTTCGACAGGACGATGACGGAAGAGAAGTTGAGGGCGATGGAGCTGGACTTTGTGAACACGTACCGGCAGACGTGCAAGTTCCATTACGCCGCCAAATACAGTAAGTGTTTATCTCACTGAATGAGTGGCCAGTGCTGTGTATCTAATCGGAATTCCCCATCGGAAGTGTACTTAATTCTCTAAAAAGTTCCAGACTTCCGCGAGAGCACAACGCCTAGACCACCGGAGCATCTAGACGTGTTCAATCGGAAAGTGGTGAGATTTTAAAGAATATTGACATGTGCACAAACAGAAAACTGAAAAACCACTAATCCCTCTAGGACCGCGGCCGGAGTAACAGTCCGCTAGTGTTGGTGAACAACCACCACCAAATGCCACCGGATTCCAACGGACGGCCTCGTGGATATGTGCCGAAGGACGAGCTCACCGTGGAAAGGTTGCTCACAGCGAACCACTTACCCATTCGATTTCTCGAAATTCAGACTCAACAAGGAACGGATTCACGAGGAAGAGCGTCGGAAACGGGACCACGATCGGATGTCGGGAAGGATTGACAACTCGAGCAGGTAGAATACGACGGATTCATCCGAAATCACGATCCTCGATGTTTCAGCAGTGAAAAACGTGCTCGGATCGACCCCCTGTACAACAACTTCGTGTCGTCGACGTCTTCAGTGACGTCATCCACTTCCAACGGCAAACTCGCCCCGCCACCGCCCCAACCTCCAGTGTTCGTCCAATCGAGTCAAGTGGTCTCTTCCTCCACTTCCAAGATCTCTTCCCATCGGAGACCGCACGACAGCAGGCCGCACGGCAACCCGACGCCGTCCTCATCTTCGTCGCCCGCTTTCAAAGCAAGGTGTGTTTTTATCATTTTGGAAACAAAAATCTGAAGATTTGGTAGAAAAGTATAGTTTCAAGATTCCTCACAATCAGTTGAACGCATTCTCAAAACTTACACGGAGAAATTTCTGATCTCCGCGTGTTCTCTAGAGGATGTTCTAACCTTCCCAAAAATTTTTATTTTTTTCGAGTATTGCAAATTACGAGCTTGAATTACGATTTTGACAAAAAAAGCTCTCGGTAGCGACTGATGGTCTGGAAGCGCCTGAGATGACTGTATGGGTGGTTTCCGCTGTCTTGAATCTTTCAAGAAACAAATTCCGACGGAAAATTAGTAAAAATAACTGCCCGGAACGTTTTTGTCAAGAAACCGCTTTTTATGAGTAGCAGCTGTTCTCAAAAGTTTTCATTACAAATCAGCAAGCTGAAAATCGGACGGTTTTCTAAGAAACAAAAAAGTTTTAAACTTGTATTTTACAAACAATTTGTGCTTGAGCTGTCCGTACCAATCTTGGGCTGTCGGCAACTTCGGCAGCATGAATTTATCAGAAAATCTTGATTTTCAACTAAAAAATAACAAAATTTGACTTGACGTTCATTCGAGGTGAACTTTTCAGCTGATCTGTTCCAAATTCCAGCATTTCCATGAAAGTATTCACAAAAATTAGCCAACACAGTATTTCCTATATCTAAATCCGATCTGAATCAGTGAGAAATTTGAAACTATTGAATTCATCCAGAATGACGATTTTGGCGAGAAAATTTTTTTGTCGGCCGCCGGCGGTCTCGAAACGAACCAGACACAGCTCAACGTTTGTTACCGTAACCCTTGTTCTGAAAAGACGGTATTCGGCCGACTTCCATTCAGATCTTTCGATAACACAAATTAAGCAGGCCAGTTAAAAATTTCAACACTTTTCCACAATAACTCGCGCCGGCGCGAACTGCCAGTTGGCCTAGAAAACTCTTTCTCGTCAAAATCTTCATTTCGGATGCATCCGATAGTATCTATGAACAATAGTTGCAGCTGCAATTCCGTCCTGTTCGATAACTCAAAAACTGACCAAACATTCAAAATTAGATCTGCGAATCACCGATCGACGTGCTCATTCCCTCTTAGTTTCAGCGCACGCGCGTTCGACGTCGCCCCAATGCTGACACCGCCGATAGCGCCGAAGATGCAGAGTGGCGACAACTCGGACATGGATCTCGAAGACGGCGAACTCGAATGAGTACTCCTTTGTCTCTCTACCATCAGCAGATCTCTTTGAGTCCTCCCACTTGCCCCCTCTCTCTAATTTATTCGTTTTCTTTTCTGTTGTTGTCCCCTACTTCTTTATCGTTATCTTTGCTCAATTCGCCCCCGCCTCCCCCTCCCTTCAAATGGTTCAAAAATTGTCTGTAGATACCCTGAAATTCGCGGTGAAACATTGCAAGTGTTCCTTTCTCATTCATTTACCCTTAGGTTTTTCAAATGACTTATTTCCTCCTCTAGACTAGACTATCGAATTCTTTCCAGCAGCAGCGGACCGCCCCCACCGCTTTCAGATTATTCTTGACCAACGCCGGTTTCTCTTTGAACTTTTATTGTTACCTTTACTCCCTTTATTCCCCCCCGCCTCCTCCAAAGTTATCCGACAAGTAGCTGTCTTTCTGTTTCATTTGTCCCCCTCTCCCCCTCATCCCGGGATCCCAATCCCCCCTTCCCGTCTCTATGCGTGGCATTTATTCCTTGAACTCCAGTAAAATCAAATTTTTTTTGTTCAAAAGAACAAAAGGATAATCTCGAAATGTTCGGGAAACGTTTGGTAAGAATCGATAGAGATCACAACAAGAAAAAGGTCTAAACGGAGTAGGACAAAACCAAGAAAATGACGATTATGATGGCGAGCAAGAGGAACGGATTCGACGGCTGCGAAGCGGTGTTGTACCACGGTATCTGATAGTAGTTGGGGTTCTGTCGCGAGTAGGGATTGTAGCCCGACGGGTTGTACGTGGCCACTTGCTGCTGCTGGTTGATGGGCAGCTTGGACGCTTCTCGCGCGAAGATCTGAACATTTTTGTTTGAATTGATTTGCAGCATTTTCCGAAATTATTATTTTTCCGTTTTCCGTCGTTTTCTTCCAATTAAAAAAAAATTTTCTTTTGAAAACCTTTTTTTCAAAGAATAAGAACGTTTTTCCATCAAATTTCTAGTTATTGTGGTGATTTCGAGCGAAATATCAGTTTTAAAAAAAAATTTGGCAAAACATTCCGTTTTCTATAATATAGTTTTTTCCATTTCGTTTTCCGGTTTCCATTTTCCGGAAGAATATTTATGTGAAATTCGGATGTTTGAAATCACCCCAAAAACTTGGAATTTAGTGGAAAATTTTGGAAAAATGTCAATTTTACTGACTTTTCGACAAAAGGAATCGCATTTTCGATTAGAATCGCGGACAATTTTATAAATTTCATTAAACGACAACGTTTGAGCGTCCGTTCGCAGAATTTCCTCAGCGCCTACTGGACCGATTTGGCGCGATGATGCAATTTTCTAAGCGATCAATAAAGTTTGACGGTTTCTAGAGCACATCCAGATCTGTGTGTTCGCTGTGAAACCAGACCGTTCTCTCATGTAACTGATAACCACTATCACCATTGAATGGCCGATCACCTACGTATGATGGTCGTGTAGGTGATTGGTGATCGTATATTATTCTTAAAATTATTTTCGCTCACTTGGAAGAGAAATCCAAACCTAGTCCCCCGTTGGTCTCGTATCGATGGGGCGGATCCAGCATTGCTGATTGGTCGCTGAGGCCAATCAGCGTGGTGGCCGAATTTTTCCCTCCTCTTCCAAGGGAGCCGAAATTTTTTTAAGAATAATACGAGAAACTATCGCTGCCGCGTTGGACACTGACAAAACAACTCAGTAAGATCTCGGCGAACGATCGGCGAGCTCGCCGTGATTGGCGAACTAACGGCAATTCGCCGATTTTTTGGCAAACCATCGGCGAATTCGCCGAGAGAAACCGCCGCATTCGCCAATGATTCGCCGATTCGCAGGCGGCGAACCATCGGCGAATTCGCCGTTTAGTCAACTACTACAGGTGCGATGCCCAGCTCGCGGGTCTCAACACGAACTCTTAATTGCACGCAGCGCCAATAAAAAACCGCAGTGACTAAAAGTGAACCCCACCTGTGGATGATTGCAACTTCCGCCCTTGCAACAACAGAAATAACACGGTCCATTGGGCGTGTTGACCATACTGCAGCCCTGTTGGTTCACGAACCCGGCGCCTTCTCCACACACCGCACCGCCCACCTGCAATTGATTATCAGGTGATTAGACGAATGATTCCATCGGATACCTCAATGGGAAAATTGGAAGCGCATCCGAAATTGGCCTGTTGGGAAGCTGGTTGGTACCTGGAAAATGACCGTTTCTTTGGTGTTTCGCCTATTCGAGGGAACCTCGGGAACATCTGAAATTGGGGTTGACTGTTGTAATTGTAATTGTAATTGGAATACGGTTGAGAATACGGGGATGATGGAAACATTCCGGCGACTGGGGAGTGAATACCGGGAGGTGTCAAGTGCTCCAGAAGAATGAGCACACACACACAGTGTCAATAAATACTAGAATTCAAGTGCACAAGTGTATGTCCACAGAATAGGGTGAAAGTTCGCGAAAAAGTTAGGAGCATGTTTTTTGGTTTCGTCGGATGGTGGATGGTTCTCGCGCGGGGGAACAATCGGTTTATAGTTCAGTTTTTCGAAATTTTCACAACTTTTGTGTCAAAATGAACCGTTTCAGCTGGATTGGATCTTGGACAGGAAACAGTCAGTGGGTTTGGAAATATGATCCAGGTTTTCTGGAAGGATAACAGGAACGTTCCTAGGTACACGGATCGTCTGAAACTTAAAAAAAACCCCTGGGGCTGTAGTTTGGGTCAGAAATGCCCCAGGGTCTTGGAAGAGGAGGGGAAAACTCGGCCACCACACTGATTGGCCTCTGCAACCAATCAGCGACGCTGGATCCGCCCCATTGATACCACGGGGGACTAGATTTGGATTTCTCTTCCAAGTGAGCGTCTTGAAACGTTGAGTGCTCCGCCTTGCTTGCAAACAAACTGTTTCAGCCTCATTCCAGTTTCAGCCAAATTTCAGACCGCCAGTCATCCTTCTCATGAAGCTGTCCCCTGTCCAAAACGCAGTGCACACGGTTCATTTCGAAATGGGCCCCGGCAATTAGAGAGCCAAGACTAGCAGGTGTAACTGTCTGAAAACTCACGCGACAGCACACCAATCCCTGTTGACGGCCTGTTCGCACTGCTGGTTCTGGAAGCCTCCCTGGTTGTTGGTGAGCACGTACGAACCTGTAGATCGATAATCGAGGGTTCTAGACTGGCTAAATGTTTTGAATGATGACCTAGATGGTGATATTCACAAAATCTGGCTTCACATTTTAGGTCGTGTGAAATTAATTGTTCTCTTTTTTCCGGCCGTGCTGTCGTTCTATTTGATATGGTCAAAGCGCGAAGGAAGGGCGAGCGGATCAGGGGGTGGTCAGCAAAAGCGCTCCACTGAAACGAACTCCTACAGTAATCTCTTTGAGAAGTTCTATTCCCTGTCTCCTTATTCTTAGACGGTGTGGTTGATTTGAGTTAAATGCTGAATCACGGACGTGGAATGATACAATTTGAACTTCCCGCGGTAAAATTTCCTTTGAACTTCCCGCGTAGCGACTCGGATACGGAGCCAAATCGGCGGTTCTCAATGGAGCACGATTGCACGCACGTTGGCCCCCCGTGCTGAATAAGAAGTGTATGACCATGTTTCTGATTCCCTTAACAGTCACAACAAGCGATTTGGGTCAAGTTCTCTGATTTTTCTCTTTTATTCAATTGAAACATTGAAAGAAACATTGGAAACGTTGAGCAAACACGACCACACCTTCTACAGATAGTCTCTAACTTGGAGAGGAAAGTGTCCTCTTACCGTAATAACAATTGCCATTGGGTTGCGGGGGACATGCGAGTGCCACGTGGCAAAAGAGAAGAAATCCGAAATTGATCATCAACATCATCATGTGGAAGGCACGGAGGAGAGGGAGAAAGTGATAAAATGATATGATATCAGAGGGAGTGTCCATGTGTGTTCTTGCGTTTTCAATTCCCCCACCCCCTCCCCGAGAGACAAATTGGTTTTCTCCACGAATCCATTCAAAACAGCCCGCCGCCCGTGTGTACATATGTACTCTTACGAATTCGAAAAGGGGAGCCGAAAGGGAAAATAATGATTATGGGGGGGGGGGGCAGATGATTAGTTTCCTCGGTGTGTACACTCTCATGTCAAATCGAATCGAGTGACTCATTTCGACGGCTACTGTACACTTTTGACCGTTTTTCAGCATTCGTAACGATCTGTGAGGGGCCGCTGGATTGCCGAGAAGTATACACTGGCCGTCATACAAGTATATTATATATTTCAAAAATCTTGGAACCTGTGCAAACGCGCTCCACTAGACCTGTGTTGGTCTCGCCACGACTCTTGTCTGCGTCTCTCTTGGAACACACGAGATAGAGACAATAGTCGGGGCGAGACCAACACGAATCCAGCGGAGCGCGTTTGCGCAAGTTCCAAGATTTTTGAAATATGTAATAGCTCCACCGCACAATTTGAAAATATGAGAAGAATCTCAACTTTTTCGAAAATGGCGAGTTGAAAACCGGAAAGTACTCGCAAAATGAGGAGGGCGGGACAATTTTCGAGAAGATTTGCGGAAAATTGTAAAAATTGTTCAGCTGGTAATGCAAAAAACCCAGTATAGCTCCACCTGGGATTTTTCTGTAATTCCAAGTGTTTCTGATCTATTTTTTGTTGGGAATCGTGAATATTGATTGCCTAAACTCATTTCCACTCTCAACTTCTTGAGCCCGCCCCTCCCCCTTCACCCATGTGGCTCCAAGGGGCCTGAATGAATCCGGATGAAGCGCTCAGAGCGGCAAACAGTTTCCATTAGCTTTTTATTTGATTTCAGACTCTTTCAGATCATTTCGACACTCCTAAAGTCAGAAAATTTGGAAAATCTCTGAAAATAATTGGTGATGTGGCTCTCATTCACAACCCATAGCGGAGCTCTGGGGGTGTCGCTGTGGAGCTATACTTATGACGGTAGAAAAAAAAACGCTGCTCTAGATAGAGATATAATACGGTTTATTGAGAAGATCCTGGAGAGGACGGTACAGAATAGGAGGGACATGAGAGGGGGGACCAAAGAGAGGGGGGAGTTATTGACGATGTGTGTGTGGTGTTATCTGTGGGAAATGTTGATAAATCTGAAAAAAGATAAATTGGAATGAGGAATCGTAACAAAAATGGTTACCATAAAGAAAAAAAGAAAGCGGCTCTCACTGTCTCCATCCGATAGCTTCTGAATCTTCGCGAATGATGGCTCCGGCCCTTCGCGCCCACCGCAGCAGCGTTTCGAAGAACTCCGTGTGCGCCAGCTGGTCAGTGTTTCCGAACACGTAGAGGCCATCGGTGCTGCGGGAAACGGCGACCAGCGAGCGCTCCTTGTTCGACACGAACTGCAGTGTTCGCCTGATGTCGGTGGCGTTCCGGGAGCGGCAGTTCTTCATCGTCGACAGAAGGACGAACTTCGCCTGCTGGCCTTGGAAGCCATCGATTGTCCGGACGGCGACTCCACGTGGCACCATGGTGGTGATGAGGGCCCTCTGCCGCCGGTGGTAGACCAACACGACAAAGTCGCTCCACTGCACTCTTGGATTCCTCTGCTGGACCTTCTTGAGGAAGTTCTGGATCGCGAGCGCCTCCTCGATGCTGACTCCCACTTGCGGAGCGCTGTGCACGTTGAAGAAGACGCAGGGCGTTCCGTCGGCGGCCCTCGGCAGTCGCATCCTCTCGGCGGCGTTCTTGTCGCCCAGGTTCGGCGGTGAGACGACGTTGATCTTCGAGTAGACGGGACGGATGATGTTCTCCGTGATCTTCCGGTGACATCGGTAGATCTGCGTCAGGACGCTGACGCGGCCAGGGTTCATGTCCGCCAGACGCTCCATGTCCGACGTCTTCATCGTTCGAGCGACGTCCGCGTGATCCGGGAACGGGCAGAAAGGGCGGAATAGGAGCGGATCTCCAATCAGCACCACCTTCTGCAGCTTCGTCAGGGCGCAGAGGACGGCCAACAACTGATACGGAGCGAGCTGAGACGCCTCGTCGACTATCAAGTGCGTCGCCTCCTTCAGCACCGTGCTGAACCGGAGAAGAAGCGCAATTGTGGCACCGACGATGTTCGGCCGATAGACGGCCATGAAGGCGTCGGCGAGCGCCTTCTCCTCGTCGTGGATCTTCTCCAGGTAGTCGACGATGGCGGCGGGGTCCGTCGTTCGGTGCATGTCCTGCGTCGTCTGCTCCAACTGCCCTCGCAACCGCCGCAGGCTCTCGTGTGTCTTCTCTGACTTTGGGATCCAGTCCTGGTACTGCCTGGCCTGGTGTTGGACGACCAGTCGCTTCTCTTCCGCCGACGCGGTTTGCTCGGCAGTCCGTGACATCAATCTGGTGGCGCGGATGCCGTCGGAGGTGCCGATTGCTGACAACGCGCCCTCGACCGCGATGTTTGACGCGGAGGCGATGACGACCATCTTCGTCTCATCCAGCAGCAGCTTCGCAGACATTCCGATCGCCGCCGTCTTACCGCTTCCCGGAGGCCCGACGCCGACGCTGATCCCCTTCTCCTCCAGAATCGAGCTGACCAACGAGACTTGCGAGTCATCCAGACCGAATCCCTTCGTCTCGCCTTTCGACTCCTTCCGTCCGGACAACGTTCCCCCAGCGTACTGTGGGAAGAGGCTGGACGAGCGGAATTCGTGGAATCCCGCACGGATGGCTCTCCAGGCGCTGAAGTCGACCTGGTCCGACGGTCCGATGTCGATGCGAACCGGCGTCTCGGAGGCGGCCTTCAAGAGGTGATTGCGTGCGATGGGGAAGGCCAGAGTGACGCGCGTCTTGTCCACCAACGTCTCTGCACCGCTGATTGTGACGATGACTTCGGTGCTGGAATTGTTCGTTGATCCGGGAAAGCGGGCGACCAGTGTTGTTCCGACAGTCCACGAGCAGCCGTCGTTGTCCTCCAAAGTCCAGCATGAGTCAATCTCCGCATGACATTGGAATTCCTCGCCAATTCTGAAGAACTTTGGCTTGAACCCCCTCAGCGTTCGCTCGTTCGCCAGCTCCCGGTCGATCCGTGCACGAAGTGCTGCGTCTGCGGCTAAGACGGCCCTCACGTACTTCTCAGGCTCCATCACATCCGGTCCACTTCCCTTCCGGTAGATCAGTTGGAGGTCGTGGTCGGAGATTAACTGCGGATCGTAGATCGCCGTCTTCCCCCGCCTGGCGGTGTCGTTTCGGACTGCTCTCACGCCGTCGACCGTCTCTTCCAAATCGAAGAAGGGACGGGTCTGGTATTGGCACACCCAGTACATTTGTCCGTTGGTGAGCGGTGAGTGTCCCGTCGGGTTCGGGAACACGAGGGTTGGCAGCAGAAAGCCGTTCTTCAGATCCTCGACGATGACTCTGACGATGGATGGAGAGTTTCCGTCTTTGACGGTGATCCCGACGACGTGCTTCTCTCCTTCTGTCGACATTCCCTCGTCGGGCGGCAACTGAATGACCATGGCTCCTAGCTTGCAGTCGTCCAGCGGTCGCCGATATCCTTTCCTGAGAGGAGCACTGATTGGTGTCACTTTGAAGATCCGCACCACCGCGGTCAACTTCAACGTCTTCGGCAACACGGACATCTCGGTTCCGACGATCGTCGTCAGCTTCATGCTTCTGAAGATCACTTCCTGCCCTTCGATTTCGGCTGCGATCAGGAAACCGTCGTCGAAGGTCATTTTGACGAATCCACTGATGTATGGGGCGTCAGCGGGGGATTCACCCTTGCCGATCGCTTCTCCGAACGGAATGCGGCTTCTATTCGGCAATCGGACAATCGAAGCGGCTTTCAAGTCGGCGATTGTAACGGGTGCCGACGACGCAACGACAGTGTTTCCGTCGTCGGCGAGGGGCGTCTCAGTTGGTGGTGGTGTCGAGACGGCGACGGGCGGCACGATGACGTTCTTCTCCATGATCCTCTGCAATGGCAACAATTGAAAAAACTTCTTTTATCAAAATCAGCGGATGTGGAAGTAGAAGTCTGCAGTTCACACCGGATCGGCGGGTCTCGCCACGAAAACATTTCACATTTCGCTACAAAACCGATTCACATTCAATTTTTGTCTCCAAGATTCAGAAAGACATGATTGTCTGATGACACGGTGGGTTTGGGGGTTTGCAGTCAGGCGAGAGCAAACATGAGGATACGAAGAAATGAGAGCCACCGAGGATGGTGATACGGAGTGAATGAGAGCAAGGAAGTGGATGACTGTGGGCACTAGGAACTGAGTCAAATGGACTTACCGGATGAACGATACGTTGATTGATACACGATGTACGTTGATTGATTTGGTGGCACGAGGACGAGTACCTGTAACGATGGATGTTAACCATAAGAATCTAAGAAGGGAAATAAAGAAGAGTCCGAGAAATGATCGAGACTGCCGCTGTCTTATCTATCGCCACGAAAACATTAAAATTTCACATTTCGCTACAAAACCGATTCACATTCAATTTTTGTCTCCAAGATTCAGAAAGACATGATTGTCTGATGACACGGTGGGTTTGGGGTTGGCAGTCGAGAGCGTCAAGGATAAACGAATGGATGTAGATGATTGTGGGAACTAGGCAACGAGAACTGAATCAAATAGACTTACCGGATGAACGATACGTTGATTGATACACGATGTACGTTGATTGATTTGATTGGTTTGATGGCGCGAGGACGATTACCTGTAACGATGGATGTTCTAACCGAGAGAATTTAAGAATCTAAGAAGGAAAATAAGGAAGAGCCGGTCGATTTGAAGAGATGGTGAATGGGTACCGAGAAATGATCGAGATTGGACTGTCGTTGTCTTATCTATCTGTGTGCGGCTCTTCTAGTCCTTCTTCTATCTTATCATCTGTCGACTTTTTCCCAGCGGCCGGTTGTAAATACCTGGATGCCTCCTCTAGTGTTTCGTTATCATATCTAGAACTACGTGTGCAAATTGTTAAACGTGTGCTGTCGTTTCCGGGGGCCCGTACACAACTTGTGATCGTCCAACTCCGATGATGTGCATTCTTCTTCGTTTGTGATGTTTCCTGAACCGTACAGGATGTCAAATTTGAGTATTTGGGGGGGTGGGGGGACATAAGGGTTTCCGGAAAAAAAATTTCCGGAAAATTTCACCACCAGATCTTCGCTATGGGTTGTGAATGAGAGCCGTCAAATTTTCTGACATCAGGAGTGTCAAAATGATCTGAAAGAGTCTGAAATATAATAAAAAGCTAATGGAACCTGTTTGCCGCTCTGAGCGCTTCATCCGGATTCATTCAGGCCCCTTGGAGCCACATGGGTGAAGGGAGATGAAGAAGTTGAGAGTGGAAATGAGTTTGGGCAGCCAATATTCACGATTCCCACCAAAAAATAGATCAGAAACACTTGGAATTACAGAAAAAGTACCAGGTGGAGCTAAACTGGGTTTTTTGCATTACCCACAACAATTTTCACAATTTTCCCCAAATCTTCTCGAAAATTGTCACACCCACCTCATTCCGCGAGTACTTTCCGGTTTTCAACTCTCCATTCTCGAAAAAGTTGAGGCTCTTCTCATATTTTCAAATTGTGCGGTGGAATACTTGTATAAAGGACTACGAGGGAAATGCGGTAATCTGCTCGTCAATGACATTATCTCACCGGAAAATTGATCGATTGTGCTGAACATTTCTATAGAAAAACGTAATCCTTTATATTTGAGCACAGGTGAAATGCATATTTTAGGCATTTTTATTTATTTCTATACTTCATGCAGAAGTGAATTCGAATTTTAAAAAAAGTATAGGTGCGGAGTAGGGTGATACGTAGTGAACGTATGGGCGAGATCTAGAATTTATCGGCGTCTTTTGCGTTGTCTCCACCTGTGCCAAACGTCTCCTGGCGCAGGTCGTCGAATCATTGTCCTTGTGGCTTTGATCAGTGGTCCATTTGATATGAAGACGAGCCTTTTGTGAATGGGCAAGTAAGATCGAACTTCCAAAGTGAACTTTCACGCTTCGGGTCCGCACTTGGAGATGCTGACTGTCTCATTGGGCTTACATCCTTCGACCGTGACTGGTATTGGTGCACCTTCCTGTTCCTCTTCCCCGCTCTCTTGTTCTCACCCATTACGGATCCAACGCTTCCCGTGGGCCCATATCCTACCCATTGTGGACCCATACGGGTAGTTATGCCTCCGTGATGGGTCCGCCGCATTTCACCTGGGAGGTTGCCAGCAGCAACTTTTCCAAATCCCATTTTCTTCTCAAAGTGGGTACAAATCACCGTTTCAGCTAATTTTCAGCGACTTCTCTTCAGCGCCATGGATACATAATTCCAGTCTTCCACGGACCATTCTGGAGCCTGCTCTCCTTCCCCCATCAGTTTCCCTCCCGTTCTCCCAATGAGATTCCTCTCTGAAATGCTTGCTCTCTGAAATTCTCTTTTTCTCCAGAAAACCAAGAATCTGCCTTATTTCATATTCGCTCCTCCCGCCGCCGACCCAATTAGTCGTCTTCTTCTTCACTTTCTCATAAACATCGCAATTAAATTTCCCCCCGCATTTTGCCAGTTCGTTTCTCACTCTCTCTCACTCACAAACGACCACCGTTTTTATCCGCGAAGACATCCATCCCCCCTTTTTTAGGCGAAATATGCAACGTCGTGGGCGTCTTTTGAACCGAATTTTCCTTGAAAAACCGTTATTTTAAGTGACATTTTTATATATTTATGTTTTCTCGGAGATAGACGCTGCCGTAGAATCATTATATCTCGAGACTGATAAGAGATATCAAAAAGTTGTCAACAACAAACTTGTAGTCCTGGTTGTGATCTACAAGTTTGCAGTTTATAACTTTTTTATATCTCTTATCAGTCTCGAGATGTAATGATCTTTTGGAGATGCCGTTCTATTCGAGGAAATACGGTGTATCATTTTTCCCCCTCACATTGTTCCGTTTAGGTAATTAAACCACCCTGATGTTGGCCCTAACAGGCCGAAACGTCGGTTCATTTCTATCATCCTCACGGTGCTTGCCAAATAAACTGATCTACCCAAAGCAGCCTGCTCTTACTACTGATAATAGCAATAAGCGCCTCAACGAACTCGCCCCTCAACTGTATCGAAATTTCACTGAAACTCTTCTAGAAACATTCAAAGAACTTCTGCGCTTTTCCCATCCTGAATCCCTTCTCTCTCTGTGCTCTTTTGAGCTCATCGGTCTCTGTGAGAAATGTATCCCTTATGTGCTACTCTCATGTACTGAACTCTGCTCCTGAGCATCTTCTTGTTTCCGTATTCTAAATCTTCACAAACAATTGATCTTTCGAACTTTTGGTTCGCATGGAAGCCATTTTTTAGAAAAGATAGTACTTATTCAAAAATTGATTCAACAAGCAAATTGGTTCCTTTTGATAGGGACGAATTGAATTTGAATCGGTTTTGTAGCGAAATGTGTCTTATGTTCTTTATAAAAACGAGAATCAACCCTTCGAAGTGTAACGACACTCAACTTAACTAACAGTGTCAACCACCGCAATTGAAATTTCAACGTTTCGCATTCCGAACGGTTTTTTTTCAGTGAGTACAGTCCCCCCGACGTGTCTCAGAAGGTGTTCATGGTTAGTCAGTGCTCTTTTTCCTGTGAATCTTCTCAAAAATGCAGGGATGCAGTTAGTTCAATAGAGCGCATTTGAGCAGGGAAGTGTTTTTACACAAAGTTTTGGAATTGTCCATAAATTTGCAAGGGTACACTTTTTTATACTGGTAGTCAATCCCATATAGTGGCTAACTACGCAAACTTCTAGTTTTCGAGATATTTTGTCTCAAAGTGCCCCAAAAACGCACTTTGAGACAAAATACCGTAAAGTCTCTAATAGAAGGGCGCCCCACACGCTGCCGGAGAATAATCATATCTCGAGATTGGTGTGAGATATCAAAAAGTTGTAAACATCAAACTTGTAGATCAAAACTAGGACTACAAAATTGCCGTTGACAACTTTTTGATATCTCTTATCAATCTCGATATATAATTATTCTCCGGCAGCGTTTGGGGTGCCCTTCTATTAGAGACTTTACGGTATCTGGAAAACTAGACATTTGCGCAGGTGGCCACTATGTGGGATCGATGACCAGTATCAAAAAGTGTACCCTTGCAAATTTGTGGACATTTCCAGATCTTTGTGTGAAAACACTTCCCTTGTGAGGTGTTGAGGTGTGGATCTTACACCAAAAACCTTTTTTGACAGTGTTTTTCGAAGGAATTTTATGTTGAAATATTTTTTAATGACTTCATAACGCGATTTCAAAGCCAAATTTCAAAAATTTGCAGTCCCGCAGCGCGGGAATTCAAACCGCCGGACATCTCCGAAGGTTCCGTGAGCGTCCCTCGGATACTTACTTACTTGGGAGGTCTGTTGACCGTGCAGACCGCAACAAAGCGACTTCCACTTGTCCCTGTTCTTCGCGATGGTGGTCCAGTGGGTGGTGGTGTTGCCGTAGGTGTTCTTGACGTTCAGGAATTTTGTGAATGGAGTGGTGGTCTCCCTCGCGGCCTTTTCTTCCATCTTGGATACCACGTTCCGTTGTCCATCTACCGTCCTCTCGTCTCGCCGTGTGACCTGCCCAGCCGAAGGTCCCGTGAAACGTCCCTCGAGGAAATAAGGCCTAAAAAGTGTTGATGAGCCCCGCAAAAGAGAGCATCGCCCGTGTCGTGTCTCGGCCCCCGCCACCCCCTCATGCGAACCTTGTTCATCAATCAGCAGAGAAATGTTCTTCACCTTTCCTCCCACAACTGCCACCTCCTCCTTCTTCTTCTCTTCTATTCGCCCAATTAACATATCCGCTCGAATATTCATCGTATTCACAAGATATATTCGGAAGGGAAGACTGAAGAAGCGGGAGACGAATACGAGAAAAAAACCGGAGAGAGAGAGAGAGAGAGAGAGAGAAAGAGAGAGGATATTTGCATTTACACGGGGATAAATAATGCTCCCGCCGTCGAGAAACGAGAGAGAGACGCATTCCACCCACCACCTCTACAATTCGGTCCGTTTCCCGTTTCCCTCTTTTCCAATTCATAAAGATAGATACGGAGAGAGAGAGAGAGAGACATTAGAATGCTTCTCATCATATTAACACACCAAAGTGGACGAGGAAATGCGCTGTGAATGGATAAAGAGTTGTCCCGGACGGACGGATAGACGACGATGAGAAGAAGAAGAAGGAGGAGAAGAGGTTTTCCGAATGCTCTTTTCAAGTCTATTTTTGAGAGATGGGGGGGGGGGTGTCTAGAAGGGGGCAAACTCTGTGTTATTCATCCCATACGGCTTGTTTCTGTCGAAGAAAAACGTTTCATGATCTCTGGAGCATCCTCAAAACGCGCTTCCTTGACCTTGCTCTGACTATCGTTGCGTCTCAAAATCTTGCTTATTATCGAAATTTTTGGGTTGGGGCCGAGTTGGAGGATTTCTCGGTCACCGACAGTCGCGCGGCGGCCGTAGATCAAGATGGGAGAAATCATTTTCGTCCCTCCGTTTTTAGGGAACATTTTTGTGCACAACTATTTCTCATTGTGTCTACTACTTTTCATCAAAAAATCAGCACTAAAAACAGCAAGGAACTGTCTTTTGGAAATAAGGATTACGGTAACATTCGTTCAGCTGTGTCGAAATCGTTTCGAGACCCACTCGCCCGCCCACTCGCTCTTCTCTCGTCCTCAACGCCATTTTGGGTGATTTCGATTGTACTTGGACATTTGGATAGTCCATATTTAGCTGTGGACTAGATACTACCAGGAACTTCTGGATGGCCAGGAGACGTGTTCGGCAATTATTCCGATCAGTCTCCTTCCTGCTCTTCCCAGGGCCTAATATTAACTTGTTTCTAATTTTAAGAGGAGTTCAAAATAAAAATTTCAAACGCGCGCGCACGATATCTCGCAACGAAACAACTTGTCGCCGCCGAAACGAGCTGCGCCTTTAAATCGGCGATACGGTAGTTGGTGAAAAAGCAAAACGGTTGAGAAACCGCTGAAATTGAGGAAATCGAGTGGAAAAAGACGAAATTAACTATTGCGCAACTACCGTATCGCCGATTTAAAGGCGCAGCACGTTTCGGCGCTCACAATTTTTTTCGTTGTGAGATATCGTGGCGCGCGCGTTTGAAATTGTACAGAGTTTGAGCCACATCAAAACTGAAGTCTTGATGGTCCTGCAACGATCTGACCCTTGTGCATTCACAGTTCCGTTGGAATTTGAACTACCGTAAAAACTCTATTTCAACGGCACCCTCCATATTGTCGTTTCTCATTGAAAAAAATAAAATTTCGTCACATTTCGCATGTTACCTCGGGGTTTTAACCGTTTTTCTAAAAGATTTACTAATTTCCCGAGGAAAAATCCCCAGTGACACCGAAAAAATGAGTCGAACAAATAGTAAACGGTACTTTATAAAATCACGGGGGGCCAACGCCGACGTGCTCTATTGAGAACCGCCGATTTTGCTCCGTATCCTGAGTCGATACGCAGCGAACTCCATGGTGAACGGCCGCTTTCGCTCCGTATCTCGAGTCGCTACGCAGTGAATTTCGAAGGAAGTTTTACCGGGAAATTCAAATTTTATTATTCCACGTCGCGTTTGGACCCCCGGGTAAAATGAGGTTGAACAATTAAACGGCATGCCGTTGAAATAGAGAAATCAGGAACTGCCTCCCGAAATGAACGAGGAACAAAACAAAGAGGAGTCGTGTCTACCTTGCTTTCCAACCTTGTTATTCCAATGGACTAATCCGTTACCTATATACATACACACTCCTTCTTCTTCTTCTTCTTCCCCTCCTCATTATACCCAGATTAAAAGTCTAAACTCGGGAAGCCCTCTCATCCTCCTCTCATCTTCATCTCACCTTCATCATCCTTTTGATCTCTTTGAATGATTTGTTCTTCCCCGGTTAAAAATAGACCATTTCAAGCAGAATTCTTGATTTTTCAACTCTGAAAGATCTAAAAATACCTTCACTCCTTCCTTGATTTTAGAATATTCATCGTCTCGTCACTCGTTGACCTTTTCTTCTCAATTCCCACTTTTTCCGGTTTTTTCAGTCTCCGTGCTGGAATTTCTCGGAATTTGACACTGGACAACAGCAATTAATCGACTTGTGGGCACTGGTTTTTGAGCCATTCTTATTGTCTTATAGGGTGTATTTGAGAATGTTCCAACTTTCGAGGTACACTTTGTAGACACTTGGGAACATGGACAACGGGAAATAGATAATGGTTATGGTTACCTTTCAAAGAAAATCATGTGGTCCTATGACGATCCATCCACATGCCTGGATAGGAAAACCCGAAAAAAGGGATCGAGAATCATTTATACACTGCTAAACCGCTGGCGTGTACGCAGCGGGTAAAATCGGATCTGCGTGTACGCTGCGCCTGCGGGTCCGCCAGCGGTCACGGGTCGCTCGGCGGGTAACTCGCGTGTACGCTGCGGGCACACCGGCTTGAGCCACATTTTGGCACTTCCCATACATTCCAAACTGGAAAACTGTTTTTATTTTTTCAAATTGTTCAAATTTAAATTCCAGCCAAATTTCAAAATTTTGGGGTTCCAGTGTCATTCTAGAAGAGTCGGATCATCGTGTTTCAGAAGTCTCTGGCTATCCGAAAAGTCCACGAAATAGCCTCCCACTCAACCAAGTCAGCAAGTGTGCTCTAATGCGAATTGTGATTATTGCCACTTTGCAAGGACATCCCCATTGTCTCGTCAAACTTGATACTCTGTTCCAAACGCGCTCCATGGCTAAATGATGGTCTCGCAACGATTGCGGCGAACATTTTTGTGGCGGGAATTTAAAAACTATTTTTTTGGGATTTTTTTCAAAATTTTTAAAATCAAAACTTTCAAAAAACAAAAAAAAGGAGCATCCCAAACGCTGTCTCGGAGAATCATTATATCTCGAGATTGATAAGAGATATCAAAAAGTTGTCAACAGAAAACTTGTAGTCCTAGTTATGATCTACAAGTTTGCAGTTGACAACTTTTTGATATCTCCTATCACTGTCGAGATACAATGGCTCAGAAAGCTCTATTCGATGAAAAAGGATATATTCATCAAATGTTCATCATTTCCCGTTCGAACTAGGAAAGGTCCAAAAACCAAAAGACACCCCCTCCACTGCTCCCCTTCCCCCGTATCTTCTTGTCAGTGTCTCATATCAGATTACATGATAAAACGGAGAGAACACAAGATAACATCCCTGTTCGTGTTCTTCTTCTTCTTCTCAACTTCTTCTCTGATTTTTTCGACAAAGTTCATGTTCTTGGCTGAGAAATGCCAATGGGAAGCGAGAATAAAATGCAAATTATTCACAATTTCACTCATTCCCACTGAATAATTCATCGTTTTCCATTGGCTCCGCCCGTGTTTCTCTTTCTCCACAGTTCCCCCATTACTCTCATTCCAACCCCCCCCCCCTTCCCCCGATTTTCACTATAATTTCTCTGAAATCTTCTCGTGGAGGTGCCAATGGACACTTGGGCCAACGCGCGTGCAAGCGTGCTCCATTGAGAACCGCCGATTTGGCTCCGTATCGTCAGGTCGCTACGCAGCGAATTTCGCGTCGCGTTTGGACCCCCGTGAATGGATAATTTGATTATTATATCCGTTGTATCTCAAAATCATAGTTCACAATAAACATTTCAAACGCGCGCGTACGATATCTCGCAACGAAAACAATTTGTCAGCGCCGAAACATGCTGCGCCTTTAAATCGGCGATACGGTAGTTGAGCAATGATTATTGTCGTCTTTTCACACTCGATTTTCTCAATTTTTCGCGCTTTTTCCGGTAAAAAAACACAAAAATTGTATTTTACGTGAAAAACGGTTGAAAAACCGCTAAAATTGAGGAAATCGAGTGGAAAACGACGAAATTAATTATTGCGCAACTACCGTATCGCCGCTTTAAAGGCGCAGCATGTTTCGGCGCTGACAAATGTTTTCGTTGCGAGATATCGTGGCGCGCGTTTGAAATTTTGTATTGGGACCTCCGATTTGAGATAAAACGCCTCCACGAGAAGTACACGAGAGTCGTGGCGAGACCCACATTATCAGTAGAGCGCATTTGCGACACAACCCCTTCTGTGTCCGACATTTAGAGAAAAAAACACGAACTTTCCGCCCATAATCAATGAGAAATTCAATTTCACTTTGAGTGAAAACAAGACAATTGTGTGTTGTCTTCTCTCGAGACACACTTGTTCGAAATTTCAAGGAAACGGCTTCAAATTTTCGAAAATTAAAATAATAAAAGGATGGAATGAGGATGGGTGTACTTTCAGGAGTGACACGTCGAGAAGAGACGCTGACGCATTTCTAGTGACATTGACGAAACATTGACGCACTTTCAGACGTTTCGCTGATTTTCCAGATGACCCTGACAGAGGACACTGGCTGGGTTCAGTGTTGACGCATTATCAGTGTATTTTTGACGCATTTTTCCCCGTGTGCTGACGCATTTCTGGTGCCTTGACGCACTCTCAGTGTCTCAACGCAAATTCCCGGACGCATTTCCAGTGCTGTCTCTCATGTTTGACGCGCTGGCGCATTTCTGGTGCATGCGCGGAATTTGACGTTCTACAGTGATAATCTACAGTGCTCTGACACGCTTCTAGTGCTCTGGCGCATTTCTGGTGCTTTGGCGAATCTCGCGTTGCGCCCCCAATGCTGACGCGATTCTCGTCGTCTTCTCACTCTGCTCTTTGCGCATTTTCGGTGCTCTGGCGCATTTCTAGAAACCTGACGCACTTCTTGTCCTGAAGCTTTTTGTATGGTTGGAAAGCAATCTTCTACACGTTTTCTCTGGCTGGCGCATTTCCGGTGCTCGTCTGATCCTTCTCTGTATGCTCCGTGCGCGGTTCTCGTGCTCTGACGCATTTCTCGTGTTCACGGTTATAGTCAACATTTCCTTGACGCACTCCCAGTGCTCTCTCTCTCTCTCTCTCTCTCTCTCTCTCTCTCTCTGCGTCTCCCATCTCACTCCACTTGCTTGCGCGTTCTTTGTGCTCTGGCGCCGTTCCCGTGTGTGCCATGACCTCATTAAACACCTTCTCCCTCCTCTGTCCTCGTGTTGTTGTGTCCTTCCCCCGGCAACCCCCCTCCGCCGGTCGTTGTTCCGTTGTCTATCCCCTGTTTACACCCCCTCTCCATCTCAATATTCGCCCCTTCTACACTTCCGAATACTCTCAAAACACACTTCTGAAACGTCAGATTTTCAGCGATTTCTTTTTTTTTTTTCGAATTTTGAATTGTGTGTCCCGGGGGAAGAATAGCACCTGCTAATGAAGGCGTTGCAGGATATACGTGATTTTTGGCGGTTTTCTCTCCAATTTTCTTGTTTTTTTCAGGAAGAAGCATTGAAACAAGGATTACGGTAGTTGTTGCAATCTTTCAAAAATTTATAGTTTTTCAAAATTCGTTTAAAAAGCTAATTACTCGAACACTGTCGAAAAATCATTATATCTCGAGATTGATAAGAGATATCAAAAAGTTATCAACAGCAAACTTGTAGATCACAACTGGGACTACAAGTTTGCTGTTGACAACTTTTTGATATCTCTTATCAATCTCGAGATATAACGATTCTCCGGCAGCACCTGGCTCTATTCGAGGAAATACGGTATTTCTACGAATTTCGCCGCAAACCGATTGTTTTTAATTTTTTAATTTTTAATTAATAAAAAAACCCACTGAATTGTGTATTTCTCGTGAAAAAATCCAAATTCAAAAAATTTCGAAAAAATTCCCAAAAATAATGTCTCATCGATTCACTAGAAGTTTTCGAATTTCCCACAACGAGAGATTTTCACTCTATTTCAACAATCGTGTCGAGACCATTCGGATTACTGTAGCGTACAATTGCCAACCAACAGTCACCTTGTGTACTTCTCGTGGAAAAAAGAGGTTTTGAAAATTTTCAAAAATTTCAAAAAAAAAAAAAAAAATTTTTTCGCAAAAAATCGAAAATTCAAAATTTCCCGAAACGAGTGGTTTTTATTCTATTTCAATAGTTTCACTTGAAATTGTGATTTGAACCATTAAAAAATCGTGTCTAGAGATATCATTCTCGTTGTGGAAATGGAGTTTAACTTCGCTTTTTTCTCATTTTCCCCGAAAAAATCGAAAAAAAATTTTTAAAAAGAAATCAATTGTCCACGAGAAGTACACAATTGCCATCTCTGACCTTTCCTCCGGGTGACCAACTACTGTATGCGCCTTTAAAAGAATGAATGGGAGGGAAGAAGTGCCGAGTTCTCAGGACCACTCGAACTTCTCTCTTTCTCTGCGTCTCTCTCTCTCGCTGTCTGTCTGCGTCTCCTCCCTCGTCACACTCTCTCCCTCTCTTCATTAATTAAGTGAGAAGAGCGTCGAAATTGAACTTTTCTCTCTCTCTCCCTCGTTTTCCACCCATTTCATTCCTTTTCATCATTTTTTCCTTCCCATTTTTCAGTTTCTCTGAGTTCATATTCGGTGGTTTCTCGTGTCGAAAGTTCACCAAAAGTCCACGTCTTCTTCTTCTTCTGAAAAATGACATATTCATCCTGACCCCTCACAATTCAGATGATAAGTGGCCATAACACATGCGATAGCCCTCATTATATACATAAACCAGAATACGTCATGAGAGAGCGATGAGAGAGAGAGAGAGAGTTAGACGGTTAGAGATGAGAGAGCATTCCAGATGGATGAGAGTGGGCTTTCTTTTGAGATATCAGAGGTTCTCTGGGATTTGTGGGATTACTGTAGGATTACTGTAGCTACCAGTATAGTTCAAGAAGCTCCGAATGATATAGGACATACTGTAAGGTTACTGTAACCAGTATGCATTCTGAGCAACACATTTTCTATACCAGGACAATTTTCAAGTACCTATTTACTATCGGAGAAGAGCTCTGCCGGAGAATCATGATATCTCGAGATTGATAAGAGATATCAAAAAGTTGTCAACAGCAAAGTTGTAGATCACAACTAGGACTACAAATTTTCTGTTGACAACTTTTTGATATCTCTTATCAATTTTGAGATATAACTGATTCTCCGGCAACGTGGGCTCAATTCGAGGAAATACTGTATGTTTATACTTTCGTTGGTCCATGAACTATACCAATGACTTTTTCAGTGCAAATACTCTAAAATTGTACCTCTGAACCTTTTTCATCTCCATTCTAAACATCCCCATCAGAACTGTGCCACTAGAAGCAATCGTGTTCACTGAAAGTGCGTCAGCACTAGAATTGTGCCAATCAGAGGCCTGAAAGCACTGGAAATGCGTCAGCAAGTGTTTCTCAAGTGTTCCTGGATCCTTCCTTTAAACCGTTCCCACTTCCCTCCAATCCAAAGAGTTCCTGAGAGAATCCGAAAGAGAACAACTTCCTTTCGGAGGACATTTTCCCCATTTCCTCTCCATCCAAACGAACGAACGCAATTCCGTATTCACTCACACACACATTTCTTTTCGAGAATCCCTAATCACCCCCCCCCCCGTCGAGTTCCCACGTGTTTTCATGATCTCGCTTAACTTCTCTCCTCCCATTCCTTCGTCATTTTCCCCTCCCTGGATTTCGGATGACTTCCTCCTGCTCTCGGGAAGTCTCGATTTGTCTCAAAGTCACACTTCTACTCTCAATAGAAGGTTATTCACTTTTGGAAGTCCATCGTCTAGGTGCTTCTCTGCATGTTTCGTTTCTACTGGCAAACGCGCTCTATTTAAATTATGATGATGATCTACAGTGGCAGCCATTCTCAATTATCATTGGGGCGCGTTTCCGAATGATCTTAGTGATCCGGAAAAACATTTGACCCTGAGGACTCATCGTTTGGCTCCCCAGAACAGAAACCCCAAAACCGCAGACATTTCCAGCATTTTCAGCTGTTTCATTGTCTTCATGTGAAGTAATTTGAATTAACTTTACCTTGATACAATTCGAGCTCCCTCACAATCTGTTTCAGACAGTGAATTGCGGAAATTTGGGGGTAACATATCGTATTTCGTCGAATAGAGCGACACCTCAAATAACGCTACCGGAGAATCAATATATCTCGAGATTGATAAGTGATATCAAAAACTTGTCAACAGGAAACTTGTAGTCTTATTGATGATCTAGAAGTTCGCTGTTGACAACTTTTTGATATCTCTTATCAATCCCGAGATATAATGATTCTCCGGTAGCGTTTCGGGGGCCGCTGGGTATTCAAGAAAATACGGTATTTCCATGATTTTCGCCTAAACACCGGTAGTTTTTAATTCTGAACAAAAAAGCCGTTTCAACACCTTTTGAGTTTTGTACTTCTCGTGGAAAATTTCAATTTTGAATTTTTTTTTGAAAATTCCTAAACATAATGTTCTATAATAGAAATTTTCGAACTTCCCACAACAAGTGATTTTTGCTCTATTTCAACAAGCGTGTCGCGACCATTTGGATTACTGTAGCGTGCAATTGCCAACCAGCTATCACCTTGTGTACTTCTCGTGGAAAAAAGGGGTTTTGAAAATTTCCAAAAAATTTCAAAAAAAAAAATTTTTTTGTTTAACAAAAAATCGAAAATTCAATTTTTCCCGAAACGAGTGGTTTTCATTTGATTTCAATAGTTCTAATTAACTAGAAAATTGTGTCAATTCGTGAAAATACGGCTTGTCATACTGTTGCCGTTTACATCAGTTTCCGAAGGTCATTTTGTCGAAGGAGAGCTGAAATTTTTGATCTACCCTTTAAAGCCCATTTCCGTATCTCCCAGCTCAAATAGTCCATCAGAGTTCTGGTCATTTGAAGAAAGGGTGTCTTACGGTTTATATTGTTGTCTCTCGTGAAACTGCGCTCTATTGCTAAAATCAGGGAAACAACTGACGGTCCATTGGTGAATAAGGTCTCCACATATCTTCTGAATACCGTCGTCGTCGTCAACGTCTTCTTCTTCCTCTTCTTCCGATTGCTCTCTCGGATCCGCGGATTGACGTCATGGTGTGTCTTCTTCTAATCTGACTTGAACCCCATTTTCCAATCAGTAAAAGTGTGCGAATGAGAGGGGAGAAACACCAAAGATTGACCCCGGAGCAGTTAATTGGTGCACGCGAGAAGAGGAGAGGGCCTACTGCCAGTCACGTCCGCCTCTTCTCCTTATCACTCCTTATCAATGACACTGTGAACATTGTTCCTTTCTTTTCCCCTTGATGGCCAATCCCGGCCGAAACGTCGGAACTATCATGTCGAATAACCGGTGCTCCAAAAATAAAGTGATCCAAAAGGGCGGTCTGCTATTATACCCTATCAATCTTTTCCCTTTGTGAATCCTTATCAGTTGGAGATCAAATGTTCCCACTGATCCCTGATAAGTGAGAGTCTTATCAGTCTTCACCTGAAAGTTCCTCATTTCACACACAACAAACCGCTGATTCTCCCCCGCAAGGACAGGTGCAAATGCTGTGAGAATGTCATGTCTGCCCCCGTGGACACCTCCTCACACTGCTCTTTCAGATCTCTAGGCACCAATGTTTCAGCTGTTTCAGCTGTTTCAGACTCTCCCGGCATGTCTGTTTTTCAAAAAATCCCCTAGCTCAAGAGAAACTTCCTTTTTTTTGTTATTGAAATTTCGAAACTTGTCTCAGCACATTTCCCCTCTCCAGCTCTATCTTCAGGTAGAGTTGCCTATTTGGCAAAGTTCCAAAAATTCGATTGAATCCATTCAACAACAGTCAAAGTGTCTCTATTTCACTGGAAAACAGTCTGTGAGAAATACGAGGGGATGATGTTTTACATGGAATAGCTGAAACCCAGTGTCCACTGTCTTTTGATTGGAATAATCAGTGAGCCCCTTACCACTACAAGAACTTTTGAATTCCAATTTACAGACAATTTTATGGAAACGAAGGTTCATTTGCCGAACAATACTTTGAGGTTTCCAAAAAGAGATCCTCTAATGCCTTCGAAATGACCTCTAAGAGAGCTCTGCCGGAGAATCATCTATATCTCGAGATTGATATGAGATATCAAAAAGTTGTCAACTGCAAACTTGTAGTCCCAATTATGATCTACAAGTTTACTGTTGACCACTTTTTGATATCTCTTATCACTGTCGAGATACAATGCTTCTCCGGCAGTGTTTGGGGGGTATCTTCAAGCAAATACACTTTCGGCGAAGCTTAAAGTCGTCTTTTTTATCAACGCTTTCTATCGTTATTTCAGCTGATTTTGGACCAAATTCCAATTCCAAAGTAACATAAAATAGAGTCGAACGAAAAAACCGCTGAAACTGAGGAAATCGAGTGGAAAAAGACGAAATTAATGAACAACCGTATCTCCACTTTAAAGGCGCAGCACGTTTCGGCACTGACAAATGTTTTCGTTGCAAGATATCGTGAACTCCAATTTTCTCAACAACCGCCACTGCTCTTGCCATCCAACTGATCTCATTTTCTTTAAATACACCCAAAGATCAAAAGATCAAAAGATCAGTAGCTCATTGTGTATCTCCAGACGATCCGTGACCTTTTCTTGGCGAACGTGCGATCCCTTTTCCCAACTGTCGTCCAATTATATCAGAATTCGTCATTTGTTCACTTTCAACTTCTTCCTCCTCCTCCTCCTCCCATCATCATCATCACTCCTCCTTCTCCTCCTCTCCTCGAATTAATCAAAACGACGGCGATGGCTCATTTGGAAGAGGAGGAGGGGAGGATCCTCCTCCTCCAAGAGCATCAAGGTGTCTTTCTCTCTCTCTCTCTCTCTCTCTCTCTCGTCATTCCTCTCATTTGCATTCTGTCCTAATTAATTCAATGTCGTTGTCGTCGTCGTTGGATCGACGTCTTCTTCTTCTTCTTCACTCCTGCTCTCCTCCTTCAAGCAATTCAGAAGACGTCCCGTGTTTTCTCCCCCACCTACCGTAATCCCCCCCCGCCCTTCTCCGCTCCGCCCATTTTCCCCTCTCTCCCCTCGCTTCCCTTATCACTTATCACCTTCAGAAGTCGTCCCCCCCCACGTCTTCTTCTTCTTCTTCTTCTCCTTCTACTGCTCCCGAATGTCCTCCTCCTCCTCATCCGCCGAAGAGCCCGACACCAACAATCTGACGTCTTCAAATGGAATCGGCGTCGAGTTGGTCACACAGATCATGTACGATATGGTGAGTGTGTCTAGAAGAAGGCAGAAGAACGACGTCATCTGAGAATGCGTGAATCGAGAATTCAGTCGCGAATCGGCTTCTTTGTCACGCAGATTCCATTCGAGCACGCAGAAATTGCGAGAAGAAGGAGGGAGAATGGAAGAACTGGCGAGCTCTGCCGGAGAGCCATTATATCTCGAGATTGATAAGAGATATCAGAAAGTTGTCAACAGCAACTTTGTAGATCATAATCAGGACTACAAGTTTGCAGTTGACAACTTTTTGATATCACTTATCAGTCTCGAGATATAATGGTTCTCCGGCAGAGCTTTCGGAGCCATGTGCCAAACTACAAGTTTTGCGGTACTTGACCCTGGGAAGTACGCAATTTTGACTATAAGGACTATACAATACAGGAAGTTTTTAGCCATGCCCACGCTTTGAAAGTGTCTTTTTGTTCTTGGCTCCATTTTGAGCAGTTTTCTGTAAAAGTTGGCGATGAGAACGAGTGGAGTGCAGTCAGAAATCAATCGATATCTCATTTCGTATCAGTGATATCAAAAAGTGATCAACTAAGAAAATGATCTAGAGATGATTTCCTATCGATTCATATTCTTACTTGCCCATTTTTAAACACTTTGACACATTCTATCACCAATTAAAAATACCTGAATTGCTCTAAACACAAGCAATCACAAATCAATCAATATCTCGCTTCTCGTCATCGATATCAAAAAGTGACCAACTGAGAAAATGATCTGGAGATGATTTCCTATCGATCCATGTGCATACATGCCCACTTTCCACTTGCCTTCGTTGTGCTCCAAAGCTCCAAAGTCAGCAGCTCATTCAGCTCATTCGCAACTCATCGTTTCCGCGGCTAAAAACCAAAACCCGAAATTGGATTTTCGTGCAAGAAGACGACAAAAGAAGAAGGCGAAGAGCTCCTTCTTCCTCGTCTCGGGGGGGAACAAAAGCACTTTCACACGTGATTCGATCGTTTCTCTTTGTCCCTCCACCACCGGCCGCCATTAATTATGCTCGTCGCCGTGATGATTTTACGAGAGAAACTCTCTTCTTCTATTGCCACGTCACTCTTTTCTTCACGATTGACGCATTCTCGGTGTGTGTCTTGACGCATTTGGGGATGGAAATGGAGGGGAAACTTTTGAATATATTCAGATGGGGGAAGAGAAATGTGCCATTTGTTTGCAGAAGAAGTACAATGTGGTCACTGATGTTCTTCCGCCGCCCAACCACGAGGACCTTCACGTGATGATCATGGCCGTCTCGTATCTTCTTTTATTTTTATTAGGTAGGCAACGAATGGGCGCGCATTGGGCACCACGGGGGGATACAGTACCCTTGTTGGAGCACCTCTTCAGTAATCAATCGATAACAAGCCGGGTATCAGAGATATCAGAAAACGATCAACTGATAAAATGATCTAGAGATGATTTCCTATCGATTGATACCCTAACTTGTCGATTTTTATCAATTGGTGATTATTGACAAGGTGATTAAAGTTCAGCGGGAAAATTTTTTTGTTGGTTTTTTTCGAAATGAGATTTTGGGAGTTTCCTGTTTTAGAATCAAATTGGAAATTGTAAAATCTGAAAGTAGACGTTGAAAATTCGAATCGAAAAAAAAATGAAAAAAAATGAAAACATTTTTTTTTTTGGATTTTTGAATTTTTTCTAAAATTTTCATTTCCTTATTTCCAACATTTAGTTTTTCATCAAATTATAGATAATTCAATGCTAATAATTTTATCAGTTGACCGCTTTTCGATATCTCTTATCATTCTCGAGATATCTTTCGAAAACCCTCCAACACCAATGTTTCGGTTACTTATCACAAATCAATCGATATCTCCGTTCCCCTTCGAGATATCAAAAAGTGATGAACTGACAAAATGATCTACAGATGATTTCGCATCGATCCATGTGCATAGACCCTATACTCCTATTCCAGGTACATGTGGAAACGTGGCGGTTTTGACGACGATCTACCACGTGGTGCGTTCCTCGCGCGCCACTCTCGACAACACACTCATCTACGTGATTGTGCTCTCGTGCGTCGACTTCGGCGTCTGCTTATCACTTCCTATCACTGTCATTGATCAGGTACACTGATAACAGGGGTTACTGTATGCGCCTTTAATTCCAGATCCTCGGCTTCTGGATGTTCGGAGTGATCCCGTGCAAACTGCACGCCGTGTTCGAGAACTTTGGAAAGATCCTCAGCGCTCTCATTCTGACGGCGATGAGTTTCGATCGATACGCGGGCGTGTGTCATCCGCAGAAGAAGTTCCTCCGATCTCGCAACTTTGCCATCACAATCCTTCTCGGTAGGGCGCGGATTACTGTAGTCATCGCGTCGAGACCCATTTCGATTTCCAGGCCTCGCCGTCTACGCGTTCATCTCACTTTGCCCCCTCCTCTGGTCGTTCACCGCCCGCGAAATCATTCTCTACGCCAAGGAAACAGGTACTGTAAACACGGCGACGCACAATTGCACAGTAGGCGTCGAGATTGACGCGCAGCGCAAACTTGCTGTGTTTCATCTCATCATTTTTGATCTCCTCTCGGTTCCATTTCATTTTTTTTTCCAATTTCCCCACTCGTTTTCCAATTTCTTTCGCTGTTTCATTCCAATTAGCCGCTTCTTTTGCTGCTAATACTTTCGGGATTAAGTGGACGAAGTGGCGGGGGCGAATGGGAGAATGCTCTCTCTTCCGCTCTGTTTCGGACCAACAATGGGGACTTTTTTCAGCTCCAAGCACTCTGACCCGAATGAAGATTGAAAAGTGTACGGTCGACATCGACTCGTCCATGTTCACCGCGTTCACTATCTATCAGGTAAGAGAGGGTGTATCATGGATCATAGCAATGAGAAATTGTCAAGTTAGGGTATCAATCGATCGGAAATCATCTGTAGATCAATTCCTCTGTTGACAACTTTTTGATACCTCCGAGGAGAACGGAGATATTGATTGATTAGTGATAAGCATTTTTTGAAAAAATTTGATTGTTGAAGAAGACACGTTAAAAGTTACGAACAAAGCCAAACTATACATGTATACACATGAATCGATAGGAAATCATCTGTAGATCAATTCCTCTGTTGATCATTTTTTGATACCTCCAAGGAGAACGGGGATATTGATTGATTAGTGATAACCATTTTTTGAAAAATAAGACTGTTGAAGAAGACACGTTAAAAGTTACGAACAAAGCCAAACTATACATGTATACACATGAATCGATAGGAAATCATCTCTAGATCATTTCCTCAATTAACCACTTTTTGATACTTCCAAGGAGAACGGGGATATTGATTGATTAGTGATAACCATTTTTTGAAAAATAAGACTGTTGAAGAAGACACGTTAAAAGTTACGAACAAAGCCAAACTATACATGTATACACATGAATCGATAGGAAATCATCTCTAGATCATTTCCTCAATTGACCACTTTTTGATATCACTGCTCCTATTCGAGATATCGATTGATTTCTGAAGGACACCACTTTTCAGTTCATCCTCTGCTACTGCACTCCGCTCGTCCTCATCGCCTACTTTTACACAAAACTGCTGACCAAATTGCGTGAGCACACAAGAACTTTCAAGGTGAGCAAGTGCGCTCTATTGAACGCTCTATTGAACCCGGGTCTCACCACGAAATGCGTGCTTGCAGAGCTCGCAGATCCCGTTCCTGCACATCTCGCTCTACACGCTCGCCGTCGCGTGCTTCTATTTCCTCTGCTGGACGCCGTTCTGGATGGCGACCGTATTCGCCGTCTACCTCGAGAACTCGGCCAACTCGAGCAGTGTGCCGCCCGTCTTCGTCTACATTATGTACTTCATTCACGCGCTTCCGTTCACCAATTCGGCCATCAATTGGATTCTATACGGTTCGGTTTCGACCAGGAAATAGGAGAGGTAGATCACTATTTGCAGGAGCTCTCAACGGACAACTCCAACAGAGATATCGATCGAATCGGTCGAATTCGACGAAGAAGAACACGACGAACTCGGCGGCGATGCACAATAAGACACTCACCACACTCCCCACCGCTTCCAATTATCAGGTGGGCACGTCCGGAAAACCTGACCGGAAAGTTCCGGAAAATGAGAAGGAGGGACATATTTCGCATAGGATAATGGCGGAACTCCAAATTCAAACGCACGCCACGATATCTCGCAACAAAAACATTTGTCAGCGCCGAAACGTGCTGCGCCTTTAAAGCGGCGATACGGTAGCTGCGCAACTATTAATTTCGTCTTTTTCCATTCAATTTCCTCAATTTCCGCGCTTTTTCTGATACAAAATGAACAAAAGGTGTATTTTTCTTGTTTCGCTTGCATATTTTCCTGTATTTTCATGTTCTTCCCGACTCTGAAGTCAAATTTTGGGAAAAACGTCCGTTTTTCCCAAAAAATAAAAAAAATATTATCTGGTCTGCAAAAGTTAAAACTTCTGCGCCGACCGCGACGCAGCCGCGACGCGGCCGCTCATGCGTTTTTTCGCCACGAAAACTGTTTTCTCGACGAAAAGTACGGATTTTGCAGGACAGATAAAATGGAAAACAGTTTTGGAAAAAGATTCAGAAGTTAATGTGAAAAATGGGAGCGGTTTTTCAAACGAAAATGATTTTTACAAAACCACCGTATCGCCGATTTAAAGGCGCAGACGAATTTTTCACTGCGAGGTATCGCGTTTTAAATTTCTATTGTGAACTCGGATTTTGAGATGCTACAATCGGATTCCATCGAAATAGCCCCGCAACCGAGGTGAACTCTTCCGGAGAATGAGAAGTATATCTAGAGATTGATAAGAGATATCAAAAAGTTGTCAACAACAAACTTGCAGTCCTAGTTTCGATCTACAATTTTGCTGTTGGCAACTTCTTGATATCTCTTATCACTGTCGAGATACAATGCTTCCCCGACAGAGCTCTCCTTGATTGCGGGGCCATTTCGATGGAATCCGGTAATACAAGGCTTCGAGATTACGATAGAGCGCGATTCCAGGTAAACGGCTCGATGACGTCAATCGCGGCGGCGGCCACGTCGGCGGCTCCGTCGGCGTCGAACGGCAACAACGAGGTGCTGGTGGCGACGACTTCGAACGAAACGGACGAGGTGGCGATGGACGTGGTGAATGTGCGACTCCTCAGCAGCCACAATCCGACGTTCCTCTGATCGTTTTGATCTACACATTGCGGGTCGATTGCTTGTAGACTCCTCCTCTTTAGCTCTCTCTCTCTCTCTCTCTCTTCCATCCAGTTCTCAATCATTTTTTGTCTTTGAATTTCAAAATTCTCCTCTCCCTTTTGATTTGCTCTCTCTTGAACTTTTGATCTTTTGATCTCTCTCTCTCTCTCTCCCTCGCCTAGTCAATTTTTCTGTCGTTCGGTTCTCGTTTTTCATGACTTTGTCACTTTGTCTCACACCAAAAAAAAAATGGAATAAAAATGAAATGAAAACGTTTGAAAATGAATGAATGAGAATCTCTCGGAGAAATGCAAATGGCATGGCGCTTCCACGTCAATCGGCTGGCCGTCGTGATCTCATTAGTTTGCAGATGAAACTTCCAGAAATTGAGAGCGAAGCGAGCGGAGATTAGAGGCCAAAAGAGCACGAAAGTGACACTTTTGCTAGAATTGGAGTACGTGGATTACGAGGTTTTTGCGAGAAATTGGGGAACTGCTTCTGTGTAGAAGGTGTTTGTTATTCGAATAGTGGATTCTCCATTTTTTTCCATTTTAGCAAAAAAAAATTTTTTTTTTGAAATTTTTGAAAATTTTCAAAACCTCTATTTTCCACGAGAAGTACACAAGCTGACTGTTACAGTAATCTTATGGGTCTCTTGACACGATTTTTTCGACCATTCAAATGAAATTTTCGAAAAAAAAACTCAAAACCACTCGTTTCGAAAAAAAAATTGAATTTTCGATTTTAGTGGAAAAATTTTTTTTTTGGAGTTATTGAAAATTTTCAAAACTTCTCTTTTCCACGAGAAGTACACAAGGTGATAACTGGTTTGTAATTGCACGCTACAATAGTCCAAATGGTCTCGACACGCTTGTTGAAATGGAGAAAAAATCACTTGTTGTGGGAAATGCGAAAACTTCTATAATAGTTTAACGATGCATTATTTTTGAGATTTTTTTCGAAATTCTTGAAATTGGAGTTTTCCACGAGAAATACACAATCCTGTGGGTTTTGAAGCGGTGTATTTTTTCAAGTATAAAAACAACCGGTTTGAGGCGAAATTCGTAGAAATACCGTATTTTCTCGAATAGAGCCAAGTGCTGCCGGAGAATCGTTATATCTCGAGATTGATAAGAGATATCAAAAAGTTGTCAACAGCAAACTTGCAGTCCTAGTTATGATCTACAAATTTTCTGTTAATAACTTTTTGATATCTCTTATCAATTTCGAGATATAATCATTTTCCGGCAGTGTTTGGGGTGCCGCTCGAGGAAATACGGTGAAAAAGCATTAAAAAGAGGATATTTTTTGAATCAGTGGTTCCGGCCTGTTTGCAAACGATTTTTTTAACCTGCCCTGGCCCCTATTCTGGATTACGGTGGGTCCTTTCTATACCCAACTTCTCGATCACTGGACCACCCACAGGTGTCATTCCGACCTCCTTCCAGCCTCATCCAAACTCCAATCTCCAATGTTTCCTTCGCCTTCCCGACACCTTCCGCCCATTCTCCTCGACTTCTCATTACCACTTTCAAATTCGAAATCTCGCGCGCGCGCGCGCGCGGGGATTCACGAGGCCTTCTGACTTTGTTTCAACCCGCCGCCTGGATCCAAAGCAAAAACGAGAGAGCGGGCCGGGGAGCGGAGACGCAGACACGCGGGGACCATATTTGTTTTGTTTTCAGCGGCATTGAGACGGAGACTTAGAGGCCGAAGGAGAAGCGGAGGGAATTGGGAGAAGAGAGAGAGAGAGAAGGAGGAGGAGGAGGAGGAGGGGCATTCGGGAGAAGGACGATAGTCCCTTCTATTCAAATGATAACGGCTTAACTGTTCTCAAGGTCTTTCTCGCTTTCTCAACACTCTCGTTTTCCGTATTTTTTCCCTCTTTTCCTTCATTTCTCAATCCTCCACTAAAATGTTATAAAACTTGAAGTACAGTACCCGGTACCCAAGAGGCGAACGTTTCCGGAGAATCATTATATCTTGAGATTGATAAGAGATATCAAAAAGTTGTCAACAGCAAACTTGTAGTCCTAATCATGATCTAAGGTACTAAACAACCTCATTCTAGATTCAAATTCTTTTTCCGAAACTGATAGGATACAATCATTTTTAGCTGGCAGTGACTTGAAAGAACGGAAGTTTTCCCCTCTTTTACAAAAATTATCACAATTTGGCTCCAAGTGCTCTAATTTGGCTCAAACTTGGATGGAGCATAGACTAATCGGTTGTACACATTCTTCGCTTGACAAATGTCATGTCATCAGAACCAATAAGTGTACCTTCCAAGTTGTTCCCCTGGTAACTTCTGAGCTCAACTATTGTCTGATAACAGTCTAGGGGGTTTAAGACATGTTTGCACAGTTATGAATCCCTGGTTTGAGGATCAGAAGCGCGGCGTCATCTGGAAGTGGGATGACTGGGATTTTTGTTGAATCGGATCGAAAAGAAAATGGAAGAAGATGTGTGGTTTTGAAGCGAATTTCTGACTTATCCACAGCGAAGGTTTTCGATCTGAAATGTCATGTAGTTCAATGATGTTCTCACAAACTTTAGTTACGTCTGACAAGGGAACCATTTAAGTCAAGGTAACAACTTTGGAAAACGGACTTCATAGGTTGAAAGAGGACCTTTAGTAGGTCATAAATCCGTTTTCAAAACCTGCTAAATATTATTTTGAAGTACTGGAATTCCGGTCTGAAACGCCATTTTCAGGCGTTACGGGTCACTGTGAACTCTCTGTTTCGTTTGAAATTTTGATTTTTCTTGGTCTTTCTGCTATTTTTGATGGTTTTTTCAAGTAGTAGTCTGAAAAACAAGTTTCCGGGAAAATGTTGAAAATCAGAACCGAACCAGAGAGTTCAGTGACCTGTAAGGCCTGAAAATGGCGATTCAGACCGAAATTTCACTACTTCAAAATAATATTTAGCAGGTTTTGAAAACGGATTTATGACCTACTAAAGGTCCTCTTTCAACCCATGAAGTCCGTTTTCCAAAGTTGTAACCTTGACTTGAAAGGTTCCCTTGTGAGAAGATCGTGGTGAACAGTATGGCGTACATGAAAACAGTATGGCGTACATGAAAAAAGGAAGTTGTTAAGAGAGGCCAGTGATAATGATAATGAATATATGCCAGTATGTAGAAGACTGCGAGTCATTGCCTCCGTTCGATCAAGTTCGGTTGAATTCGCTTGTTACGGCTCAAAATGATCCATTTGAGCCCAGGTTTTGCTTCAGAACAGTGAGCATATCTCGGAATGAAATCAGAGACTTTGCTTTTCAAAACGCAGCCCCGCATTTGGAAATTGTAGGATTACTTACATCATACTCTAGTCAAGCTAAATGTCAGTCTTGGAATAGTCTGAAAGTCTAGAAATATGGTCAGTAAGAGGCAAGGCTCTAGTTTGATTGTGAGATTCAGAACGTCACCCGAAATAAACAAAGTTTCACTTTTTCCCTATTCCCTGGGATAAGGTGTCCTTGAAGCCAACAGAACAGAACATTCCAATAAGCCGCTTATCAATTTGTACATAGTTATCAGCGACACACAGAATGTAGTTGATTGTGTCTGAGAATCCGCCCGTCGAATCTTCGGTCCCCTTAAAACCCCAACCACCTGTCGGAAAGACTTCAAAAGGGTCGGTCGCCGATGGGCAGCCGGGTGTCGAACACACTGCTCCATGTTTACATTCCCCCGCCCAGACACCCCCCCCCCCCTCCTTCACTCCAACCTCAGCTCTTCAAGAGTATTCATCCTCCTCTTTCTCTCGATTCCTTCTCTTGATTCCTTCTACAAATCAGACATTGAAAGCAGCAAGAAGAGATAATCCTCTTGAAAGTGAGATGTACAACTGTCTGTCTACTCGTGTACAACTGTCTCCGAAGGGAAGAAGATGCTTGTGAATATGTGTCTTCTCCCACCGCAAGGTCACTGCTCCTCTTGTCTTTTTCACTTCTTCTTCTTCTTCTTTCAAGATTTGAATCTTTCACTTTTTTTATGGATTTTTTTGTCAGCACAAAAACCTAGAATTTCTATTGGAACCGTTCCCAGAATAGGGTAGAATCGCTGAACACAACCACTTTATTCATTTTTCGGAGAGATGGTGAAGTTACAAATTGCAGAAATTTTGGTACGGACCATGAAAAGATAGCGCTCACGTAGAGCTTTTTTTAACGGCACCTCGAACGCTGCCCCGGAAAATCATTATATCTCGAGATTGATGAGAGATATCAAAAAGCTGTCAACAACAAACTTGCAGTCCTAGTTTTGATCTACAAGTTTGCAGTTAACAACTTTTTGATATCTCTTATCAATCTCAAGATATAGTGATTCTTCCATGGGGTGCCGCTCTATTCGAGGAAACGTATGGTATCACTGTGTTTCGCCTTGTTTCGAAGGGATTTGGTTATAAAACTACCGATTTCAAGCGAAAACTGCTCAAATGACTGCCTTTTGAATCAAAATTGGACATCTTTTACCGCGTTGAAGTTGGTTAGAGGTGTTCCTTATCACCAGCCGCCTTCATTCCTGTCGATTTTCAGTCGAAATGGGTTGTGATTGGACTCTTTTGCCCAATTCTAATGTTAGGGTCTCGCCACGAAACGTCCTAAATTATGATTTGAAACTTCATAGACGTCGTGCAATTCAGATGTGCAGGTGGTTCATTTCGGTCATTTCTTGTGCTTCTTCTTTTCAATTACCGTAATCATTCCCCCTGGAAAAGGGTATTTTCTCCGCGCCTTTTCCCCGTTTGTTTACCGAGACACCCTGTACCTACCGTATCCGGATGACAGATGTTCAGGTGGGTAACCACCAAATAGTGACAAATACGCTCGTTTTTTCGTCGATGACACCTGTTTGGGGCGTCGAGAACACTTTCGAATGTTTCTTCTCGAAAAAATATGATGATTGCGCTCCAATGGGGGTCTATGAGAGCTAACAGGAAAAGAAAAAGAGGGAAAAGTGCCAGAATGCACGGGGGGTTTAACGCGTGCAATGGTGCTCCATTGAGAACAGTCGATTTCGCTCCGTATCGTCGAGTCGCTATTATGAGTTCGCCGCGAGCGTGGACCTTATTTTTGACGTGAAACGTGTTGAACCTGTCTGCGTCTCTGAAATTTACGTGCTGCCTCGCTATTTCGTTGCGGGACCTTCGCTGACACCGCGACTGCGGAGTCCACGCTCGCGGCGAACTCATAATACGCAGCGAGTTTCGAAGAAGTTTTACCGCGGGAAATTCAAATTTCACTATTCCACGTCGCGTTTGAACCCTCCCTCCGTGAATGGATCTTGACGACGAGACGCTTATCTTGAAACCTTTTATTTCGCTGAAAACGCTTTTGGCTCAATTACCGGAACACGCTGATTACGGTAAAACATGGTCTCACCACGAAAAAGTACGAGGAGAGCGGTTCTGAACTTCGAATTCCACCAATGAAGCGCTTTTTTCACAGTTTTCAAAGTGTTTTCTTGAGAAAAGGAAGAGGAAAACGGCCAAATTGGATTAAAATTATTGATGTAGAATTCATAATTCCCATTCCGAATACACGCTCCCGGAGAATCATTATATCTGGAGATTGATAAGAGATATCAAAAAGTTGTCAACAGTAAACTTGTAGTCCTAGTTATGATCTACAAGTTTGCAGTTGAAAACTTTTTGATATCTCTTATCAATTTCGAGATGTAATGATTATCTTTGAGGTGCCGCTCCATTCGAGGAAACATACGGTAACTTTGCAATACCGCTTTTCGTACCGTTACAGTAATTCAAAGACGCGTGATTATATTATTCATCATCAAAACTTATCACTAAAGAATGAGATGTTCATTTTGCCCAACTCCTCTCTCTACCGTAATCCACGACTACAGTAACCCAAAGACGCACATCCAACCCCAGAACCCGTCTAGAAGTGAGTCCTCCACATCCAAACGCCTTATCACTCTAATCACCATCCAACCTTTATCACAATTCCCCCGTCGCCGCTCTCCGACGTCACAACCTTTTCCCCGCCCCATCCGCGCCCCCGTCTATAATTATTCGCAACTATGTACATAGTCGTCGCCAAAAAGCCAATTGATTACTTTTGATGATAATAAACGCTGCCTTCGCTTTGGTTCTCTCTTTGGGTCTCACCACGAACGATCCATGGCTCCAGAGTGTCGGGAGACGGAAAACAGGCGGTTGTCGCCGCACGCGTCACTGATTAATTGAACCATCCACTCTCTGCGTCTCTCTCATTCGCACACTCTCTCTCTCTCGTTTGAAATATGGTAATCGTTTCTCTGCGTCTCTCTCTCTCTCTTTCAATTCTTCCCACCACCCAAATGTTTATAAACAAGAGGGGGGAATACGGAACGAATAGGTGTCGAGTTACCACCGAACCATTTCCAGAACACCGAATCAATCAATCAATCGATATGAGGAGCTCCGCCGGAGGACACGAACCGCCCAACTACGCCGCGTTTCTCGCGTCGCTTCGCAGTGAGTTCTCGTCTGCATTTTTTCGTCATTCATGGTGCTCGTTTCTGGTTTGCACCATATCTTACGCGCGAATTGGAATGTTTTTCAAATTGTGTGCACTTTGTCGTAAAATATGATGCCTCTCTGAATTACACCATACCTCACGCGCAAACGGAAAGCTTTTGATTCGGCTTCGAAATTCTGGTGTATTTTGACGTGGTGGTGAGTGCACCAAATTGACATTTTTGTGCACATTGACGTCAATTATGATGTCATCGCTGTACATCATACCTTACGCGCAAACTTCGACTTCAATGGAGAAAAATGTGGGAACTTGAAATTTTCCAAAAAGTATTACATGGTGGTGTTTGAATCGAAATGACATTTTTGTGCACTTCGTCGTCATTCATGGTGCTGTTCACCATTTACATTTACATCATATCTTACGCGCAAATTGAAATGTTTTGAAAAAGGCCAATTTCTAGGCACCTTGTCGTAAAATCTGGTGCGTCTGCATTACACCATACTTCACGCGCAAACATTTCGAAAACACAAAGACAATGGTTTCAAGTGTGCTCTATTGCGAACTCGTCAATTCGATTTGGCTGCTTACACTGAGTATCGAATGCTACACGAAACACTTTCGAAATCCCCGTGTATTTTGACGTGGTGGTGTTTGCACACAAATGACATTTTTGTGCATCATACCTTACGCGCAACGCGGGGAGCATTTCGAAAACGAGCCAAAACGGTGTTCATCATCATCATCATATCCCCCCGTTTGCCTTCCCTCCCCGTGCATAATTTCAATGGGAAAACGCGGTGGGGACGAATAATTTACGAGGTGGGCGCGCGTCGAATGACCCCATTAGACTCCTGCTGCGGCACTGTTTCAATCGGCGATTTATGAGCTCTGTGAGGGGGGCGGGCAAGGGGCAGACAAGGGGCACGTTTCGAACGGAAATACACACACACAATGGCTCACTCTTCTCTCTCTCTCTTTTTTCCCGAAATGTTTATGTTTCAAATGTTGCCACCTCGATAGTGTTCCTCTCCAGACTATTTAGTACTTTTGATTGATGTACAGTAGCCCTTCGTGATATCATCTAGAGGTAACTGCGCTCCAATGGACTCTCCGTTTCCATGCTCTCTCTCCACTTTCTTTATGACGAATTGTTTTCCCTCAAAGTTTCCCCCGAGAGTTTATGAACTTTTCCGTATGTGTAACCGGAACTAGAGTCTATCGGAGGGACGCCATGGCTTCGCATAGTAACTGTTTTTGATCTACAGCGCGTCAGAACTCACATGTTTCTTTGAATTCTGTTGAATCTGTACTGGTTTTGACATGATTCGGCACGATTCTCTGAAATAAGCTGATACGACAGCCATTCGATTTTCCTGGAGCAGTCATCCCACTCATTTTCCATTAGAACTTTGAAATTAGTAGGTTTCAAAAATCGGCAAAACTTGGATACCGTATATCCTCGATTGGAGCGGCACACCAGGATCACTGTATCTGGAGATTGATAAGAGATATCAACAAGTTGTCAACAGCAAACTTGTAGCCCTAGTTATGATCTACAAGTTTGCTGTTGGCAACTTTTTGATATCTCTTATAAATCTCGAGATATAATCATTCTCCGACAGCGTTTGGCTCTATTCGAGGAAACTCGGTGACTGTTCACTCTGCCGAAATTTGAAACATATTTTTAGTCCATCATTAGAATACAGTTCTATTTTGCAATTGAGTAATGCGTGAGATTTGATGAATTTGGTTCATTTTCGGCATTCCGGATGCCAGTTCACGGATTCCGATTCTAGAAATCACTCACCCATGCTCCAAAGCGCCCAAACGGACCTCTCTGTTGTTAGCAATGGAGCTAAGTTGATGGACAATGTTTCCGATCGAATTGACTATTTCCAGTCCAAAAATAAGCCAAAACGGAGCATTTTGCGCCGAGTTACAGCGTTTTGAAGTTGAATTCAAATTGTTGGATTTTCAGCCAACTTTCAGATATTCTCTCACTCCCAATTTCTCAGTTAGGGCTCTTGGATTACAGTACCACGTTATCAGACCCTTTGACTATCCAGATTCCAAAAATGAGCTCAATCGGAGCATTTTCAGCCGAGTTATAGACAATCGAAGAAATGAAGCTGTTCCCGAATTTCAGTCAATTTCCGGGATTTCCAGCCCGTCAGCTAAGGCTCCAAACACTTGGGCGCACATTTCTGAACGTCTAATGTGCTCTCAAAAAGCTCGGAACCCCTCGAAAAACGAACTTTATACGGATCGCTAGCGCAAAAGCCATATTCCGCAAAAACGCTGCTCCGGAGAAACACTATATCTCAAAATTGATAAGAGATATCAAAAAGTTGTCAACAGCAACCTTATAGTCCTATTGCTGATCTACAAGTTTGCAATTGACAACTTTTTGATATCTCTTATCAGTCCCGAGATATAATGATTCTCCAGGACAACGTTCGAGAGGTGCCGTCAAAACGGTATCCCCCCCCCCCCCCCCCCACCAGAATGTGTTATTCGAAAGAGCAGAATCCATTTCCCCGTCCGCAGCCAGGGCGACGGATTGTAGTTGGGGGGAGGGGGCCTCTGCCTCTGTGTCTCGGGGCAGTAGATATATCAATTTCCGTCGCTCTCGCCGGTGTGTATTTCGATTCAAAACCAGTCATCCGTCGTCCTCTTCTAACACAACAGAACAACCGAGAGAGAGAGCCATCCACCCGGCTGGCTCCATTACCTGTCCCTTTTATTCCCCCCTGGACACAAGGGGCCAATTTACTCTCTCTCTCTCTCTATTGTCTAATGCCCCGCCAACGAGGAGTCATCCCACGATCGGAGAAGATGCGCAATTGGGTCGCGAGGGCCAAAATCCACGTGGATTCCAAGACGACGACAGGTGCGTTCTGTGCATACACCACATTTGACGCGAAGAACCCGGAAGCATGTCTTCCCGAATGCATTGCATTTGACGCGCAAACTCTCGTGATTCGAGGACGCGTTGTTTTTCTGTTTTCTCGTTGGATTCTGACTTCTCTCTCTCTCTCTCTTCCTATAATCCGTGTCTAGAATCCAAAGTCCAAGTCAGAGACAACTGGATTACGGTAGCCTAGTGATGACGTGGCAATGACCGCACATAGTGGTAATACTGTAGGTATTGGTGTCACAAATCGGCTCCTCTTTTTGGCAATCGGATTAATCGGTGGATGAGTAGACAGACAGAGAGGTAGGGGCTAATTTCCGGGTGTGACATGTTACCTTTTTGTGTCGGCGGGGAGGGATTTCGTCCAATTTCCGGACGATTGAACTGACGGACGGACGGATGGGAGGACACTTTCAGTCGGTTTCAGACCCGGTTTCAGAGCTATTGTTTCATGATTTTTACTCAAAAACCTATTGTTTTTGGAGCCCTAGGCTCTGGATTCTGAAAATGCGCATGATTAGATGGGCGGTTCAAATCGGAAGTTAAATGAGAGCACAGTCATTTCGTTGCATTAAAGCGCGTTTGCCGACTTGTTTCGCCTTGTCTAGTATGGAGGGGAGTATTCGGCTCACTCATTCGGCAAAGAGTATTCGGCTCACAGCTGCCACGGCGAACCAGCGGCGGCGTCTATCAGTAAATTTTTGCAGCATTTTTCCGGGTTCGGCCACCAATCAGCAATCCTGAAACGTGGGCCACGCCCCTTTCGCAACCGCCGCGTGAAATTTTGCAACTTTGCCGCACGCAGGTCCGATTGGCGGAGTCCTCCCAAAAACGCCTTTTGAACGCCATCGTCCCCGTATTTTTCGGGCAATGGTCTTAAATTTAGGGCATGAAATGAAATTTTAAGATCGTTCGATTAATTCTGAATTTTCTATAAAAAAAATTTGAAACTGTAAAGAAGTTTTTTGAGAAAAATGGGAAAACCCTCAGGGACTAGGAAGCGGTGTCAGGAGGCGGTTTCCGCCTGGATTTTCCTCTAACATGTCGCTTCTGGTTCGCCGTGGCTGCAATGAGTGATACAGTAACCGCGCCTCTTTAAAGGCGCATGCCGATTTTCAAAGAAACTTGATGTTTTCGTGGCGAGACCCGCCGATGCGGTGAACCGCAGTCCGTCGTTTTTGATAAAAGATAAGTGTCAAAAACGTGCTCCCCCGTCGGGTACCCCTCCAGATGCTCTTCTTCTTCTTCTTCTTATTCTCGTCCAATTTCGCAAAGACATCAAGAGAGCGCCGGGAAATTGGACGTCGTCGTCGTCTCTCTCGCTCAATTTCGATGCAATGAGACATGAGAAAATGGGCACGAAAGGGGCACGAGAAGGGCGACGAACGAATCGAAAAAAAAACGGTCCATTAAACGAAGCAGCCGCCGCCGCCTCGGTCTCTTTTTTGGCAACGAATGAAGAAACATTCAAGAACAGAAACACAGACACAGTCAGTCAGTCAGTCGTTTTTTCTGTGTGTTCGAGACGAGAGAGACGCAGAGAGAGAGAGAGGGATTCCACAAAAGGCGCCGTTTGACCCCCCGCCGCACACGCAGATTTCTCTCATTTTTCCCCCAGACAGAGGTGTGAATGAATGTTTTTTGGGTAACTACTTGGAGAAAAGATCTTGGATTCAATTCAGTACGACACTCCGATATCCCGATGTGTGGAGGAGATTGGAGATGTGGAGATTGAAGAAGAGATGGAGATGAAATTTTTTTTTCCGAATTTTTTTTGGATTTTTTTTCAATTTGAAATTATTGGGATTTTTGAAAGCGCATTATTTGAACATTGCAAAACGGGAATTTTTGAAATTTTGAGAATTTTTCTGGAAATTTTTAAATTTTCGAATTTTTTGAACTTTCGAAATGTTCGAAATTTCTCGAAACTTTTCATATTTTCCTGATTTTCTGGAAAAAAACTTTTTTTTAAATCAAAGTTTTACATTAAAATTGAAAACGTTTCAATTTTTTTAATTCTGAATTTTTGAAAATTCCTGAAAATTTAATTTTTTTCGAAAAATCTAAATTTTCTCAAATTCAATTTTTTTTTTCAAAAATCAAATTCTCATATTTCAAAAAATCTAGAAAAAAACAAAAAAAATAAATATGTAAAAAAAATTTCAATAATTTTTTTGCTCAAAATTCCAAAAAAATTTCTGACATTTTTCGGAATTTTGACAAAATTCCTAAGCAAATCGCGCTCCACTGAACAAAGCCACCAAATCGTCCATTTGTTCACTTTGAATCTCAAATTCCGTGTAATTCTCGGGGGGGGGGGGGTATCTTCTCTCACTGATCTCTCCGAAAAAAGGAAAAAGAGAGAGAGACCTACCGGAAAGCAGTGTCTGCGTCTCTCTCTCCGTCTCTCTCGTCAATCGCTCAATCTTCATTTCGTTCCGCGCTTTGACCTATTCGCGGGCGGTCTTCTTTATCTTCGTTATCAGTGACACAATCGCATCCGCCACCGAAACAGAAACATATATCTTCATCTGGTCTTGTTTCTTGTCTCTCAGGCTCATTTCGGTACTTGCGCTCTATCGCTAACATCCCGAGAATGATGGCTGAAAAACATGATTTTCCATTGCGGTCGTGGATTTTGAACGGATAACTCAAAATCCAATGAAATGGTTAGCTATATTGCAAACACGCTCCACTGATGTCTCTCGCAAAGACTCTCGTGTGTACTTCTCGTGGAGGCGGGAAAGGGATTTTTTGAAAAATTTGCTTGAAAAACTACCTCCATCAGTGACATCTTTTCTGAAATTTTCGAGAAACTGGATCCAAATTTTCAAAAATTCGTATTTCCCGCCTCTACGAGAAGTACACACAAGCGTCGTGGCGAGACCCACAGTGTCAGTGGAGCGCGTTTGCAACGAAGGCTTCGAGATTACTGTATTTCCTCGAAACAGCCCCCCGCAACTGAGGCGAGCTCTGCCCGAGAATCAATATATCTCGAGATTGATAAGAGATATCAAAAAGGTCTCAACTGCAAATTTATAGTCCTGATTATGATCTACAAAGTTACTGTTGACAACTTTTTGATATCTCTTATCAATCCCGTGATATAGTGATCCATTGGCAGCGTTCGGCTCTATTCGAGGGAAAACGGTAGTTCTAGATCATCTTTTCCTCCTTTTTCCATTCTGACCTCAAATGACCTCCAGTCAGTGTTAATTTGATAAGCTCTCCCTGCCCCCCCTCTCTCTCCTCTCTCTCTCTCTCTCTCTCCTCTCTCTCTCTCTCTCTCTCTCTCTCTCTCTCTCTCTCTCTCTCTCTCTCTTCTCTCTCTCTCTCTCTCTCTCTCTCTCTCTTCTCTCTCTCTCTCTCTTCTCTCTCTCTCTCTCTCTCTCTCTCTCTCTCTCTCTCTCTCTCTCTCTCTCTCTCTCTCTCTCTTTCTCTCTCTCTCTCTCTCCCTCTCTGTACCTTCTCCATCTCATTCGCGCCCCATCCGCGCCCTCTTCTCAGATAACCATCAGTTTTAGACACCCCCCTCTCTCCCGCCTCCCGTCCGTTCCTAAATAGACCTGGTTTTTTGAAGAAGAACACGCGAATGGGTGGGTGGGTAGGAGGGGATTAAAACGAGACACACACACACACAAAAATGCAATAAAAAATGGACGGGGCGATGGAGAGAGAGAGGATCATCGAAAAAGGAAGGACACAGAGTGTCTATGTATTACATGGATGGATCACTTTCTGCTGTCAGGGAGATCTCCCCTTTTTTCTTTCGGAAATTATGTTTTAGAGCCCTTTCACAGGGATCGGGACCTATCCCATCCGAGATGGTCCCAGAAAATTTTTTTTATTTTTTTATTTTCAATAATTTAAGAAACAATTTATTTCCGTAACTCCAACACTCTTACCTCTCGATTTTCGGCAGAAAGACGTTTTTTGGTACTTGTCACTTTTAGGTGTCTTTTCCAAAAGACACCTAAAAGTGACAAGTACCCTTTTTTTTGGTAATTTCAGTACATTTTCGAAATTGTAGTTAAAAAGTGGATTTTTAAGAAAAATTTGGAATATGAAAAAAAAATTTTTTTTTCAAATTTGCCGTTTTTAGGGATTCTTTTTTCGATTTCTGACTAGTTGTTTTAAAAAAGTTTTAATTTAAAAAAAAGAGAATTAAAATTTAGAATTTTTTTCGCGATTTTTGAATTTTTTTTTGAATTTTTAAAATTTTTGAAATTTTCGGAAAAATCGTGTACATTTTATTTTTTAAATTTTTTTTCTTTGAATTTTTTTAATCCCCAAATGTTTCCGTTTCCCAGTAGTATCTAGAAACATTTTTTTCATAGATAAAACAAAAATTTTTCTGAAAAAAAAAATGAAAAAGAAAACGAAAATTCAAAAATTCAACTTTTTTCAATTTTTCTAAAAAAAATATCGAAAAAAAACTGGAAAAATCTCAAAAATCTTTTGCTGAAAAATAATTTTAAATAAAAAGATTTTGACCCCTCAAAAAGCCCTACAAGTGTCCCCAATTTGTCCCTTCGTCCCATTTGTCCCATTTGTCCCCTGTTCCCCTCCCCCTCCCTCAAAAAAGTGATCTCCACGCCAGCAGCAGGTAGGTATATTGTTTGCTGTCGCGCCGCCCGTCCCCCTTTCCGTTGGGGGGCCACCCCGTAGGTGCTCTCGGAAGTGAGCACACAAACTATGTGGAAGAAGAACTGTGTTCCCCATCAGCCGCCCGCCCGTCTTCTTTTTCCCACCTATCGTATCCGGGTTACTGTAGTTTTTTCCCCCTTAGTTCATCATTGCTCTTCTCACCTTTTGCAAATTCCTCCCCCTTTTTGCTCTTCCCTCTCTCTCTCTGCGCCTCTCACCTACGTATGCTCTCTCGCGTCGACGAGACGATAGAGAGAGAGAGCGAGAGAGACGCAGACACGAGACACAAAGTTTGCGGCGCTCGCGCCCCCTTCCAAAAAAAACGGCTGGGTGGTCTAGTCTTTCGCCCTTTCTGCTGCTTCCCGAAGAGACGTTTCGCAGAGTGTCTGCGTCTCCGCTGCCTCCCGCACTCTCTCGCCGCCCTCCCGGGGCGCCGCCGCCACTTTTGATATGTCGCCGGGCGAAGAGAGAGAATCTCTTTTTTCTTCTTCTCCTCTGTTCCATTTTCAAACATTCGTCCTTTTCCTCCTCCTCTTTTGGCAGAGAGACAGAGAGAGAGAGAGAGAAAGAGAGAGAGAGAGAGAGAGAGAGAGAGAGAGAGAGAGAGAGAGAGAGAGAGAGAGAGAGAGAGAGAGAGAGACGGTAGGCGCCGGAAGGCAAAGAGAAGAGGAGGATTGCGTCGTCGTTTTCTGTACTGGAGGTTTCCCTCCGTGTAACACACTCTCTTATCACTTATCAGTGTCTTTCTTTCTGGATACCTTATCGCCTTATCGCCCCATTTTCGCCGGTTTTTCGTAAAATTGGAACTTTTGTCCGCAAAATTGAAATTTTGGCATTTTCCCTATTTTTTATCATTCGTTTTTTTGATCCGGAGTTTCAAAAACACTTTTGACCGGAAAAGAGGAAATTTTCTTATTTTCCAATTTTTCACCGATTTTCGCGATTAATTGCTGAATTTTGACGTCGTTTTCCTAATTTTTATAATTTTCTCCGGTTACCTAATTTTCCGGAATTTCAAGAATTTCAACCGGAATGACAAAGAACATTTTCCATTTTCCCCCCGAATTTTCTCCAACTTTTCCCGTTTTTTTGAATTTTTGATATTTTTCAAATTTTTTTTAGAAATTTCAACTGGAAAATGGAAAATGGACGTTTTCTTATTTTCCATATTTTTCTAAAAATCTTGAATTTCTCATTTTCCCGAATTTTCACCGATTTTCCCCCCAATTGCGGAATTTTTGTGTTTTCCAATTTTTTATAATTTTTCCGGACACCGAATTTTTCGGAATTTCATCCGGAAAATGGGAAAAGGAAGCTTTCAAATTCGCTAAATTTTTCCAAAATCTTGAATCTCTCATTTTCCCGAATCTTTTCAATTCCTCAAATTTTTCTAAAAAATCGAAAAAAAAATTTCCGATTTTCTTCATTTTTCGGTGATTTTTTTTTGAATTTTTAAACTTTTATCAGATCGATCAATACAAAAACCATTTTAAGTTAACTAATTTCAATTTCCCGCCAAAATATTCGTTTTCTGATGAACGAGTTCATTGAGAAACTAGAGCAATTTTTGGAAAAAAGGAGCACGATTTGCATTGGAGCGCATTTGCTGACTTTCGATAGTGATTCTGACCCCCTCCTATCTAATCGTTTTTTGTATATTTTCCTTATTTTTCTGGAATATTTCCGGTTTTTTTTCCGAGAATCAAACTCCTTAAAATCAGCGGTTTATCTGTGATCATTACCTTATTCCCTCGAATAGAGCTAGAAGCTGCCGGAGAATCATTCAATCTCCAGATTGATAAGAGATATCAAAAAGTTGTCAACGGCAAACTTGTAGTCCTACTCATGATCTACACATTTGCAGTTGACAACTTTTTGATATCTCATATCAATCTCGAGATATAATGACTCTCCGGCAGAGCTCTCCTTGGTTCGATGGTATACGATAGTGTAATCGGTTTATGGTCATTTTAAAAACTTTTTTATGCTCTGAAGCTTTAATTTTTTGCTAAGAATTATCAGCAATTGGGTGAATTAGGCCTGGAATCAATCTATCGTAATGATTCCAAAAAAAAAATTCAGTGACTACTTCAAAAAGTCGATGCTCTTTCCCTTCAGTAGAGCGCGTTTGCTTTTGGCTCGAAAAGATTCTGGAACTGACACAAACCAGCCCCAAATACCTCTAGGATTATCTAGGACATACCACCTTACTCCAATCCGCGCCCCAGCGAACACAGGGATCCTTTGAGCCAAATGAGGGGACCATGACCTTCCAGAGACCGCCCATATCGCAGGCGCAGGTGTCTCGAGACCACCCCGAGTGTTTGTCCAACACCTTCTCATCACCATCACTTTCAAATTCCCCATCCATCCATCGGATTCTTTCGGTAGGATCGTCGCAACGTGAGGTGTCTGTGTGTGAGAGTGAGTGTGTGTGTCGGGTGGCCCATAAATCGTCGATTCCTCCTCCTCCTTCTCTCTCTTCGTCGTCTTCTTCTCCTTCCAATACCAGCCGGCCACTATAAATCTCGGTCCGAAACGATGTCCGTCGGAGGAGGCGGAGGAGGGAAGAAGAAGAAGAAGAAGACGCTAAGGAGGCAACTTCTCGCGCGTTTTTTCAATTTGTAAATGCCCTCCAGTCTTCTTATTTTATTTGTTTCACTCTCGGGAAGAAATCACTTCCAGATGTCCCCTGTCGAAATACACTTTATTATATCCTCCGACTCAGCTAACGCGCTCTACCGAAATGCCTTGACTACAGTAACCCGTTATCAGGAGTCTTGACCAGGCATTTTTTCGATTTAAGCCCAATTTCCATCCATCCACCCACCCCACAAAAAAGGGCCAAAATTGGAACCCTCGGATTCAATGGCTTGTTGTTATTTTTGTTATTTTTGCTGAAAACTAGACATCTAGAGCTTTAAATTGGTTTTTCAGCGGAATCATTTCGTCGAAATTGAAATGTTTTATGACTTTTCAAAGTTTTCGAGGGACTATGATTTTTAAGACACTTTTTCATTTTGATCCCTTGGTGACTCTTTGAAGGTTCCAGTTTGATAAGTACGCATTCTTCAAACCAGTCCACGAAGAAATGAGAATCCAAATGGAACGAGGTGCCCTCTCGCAGTCCCGCACCCCTTTCAGGGCTCGCGGGCTCATTTTCGAACACGGAGAGCAATTGGAAAGGCGTCTCTTTTCATGTTTTACATGCCATGGCCCATCGGCTATTCAACTTTTTATATGCTCTTCTGTTCGGAAACAGCAGCAGCAGTCTCATATATGTATCAATTGAACATTCCAGTCGTTCTTTTGAGGATATGTTGCAAATGTGCTCTAGCGGACGAGCAATGTGTTTTTGAGGATTTGGGGAAGGGTTCGCAACTTTGTTCTTTCTGAAATTCGCTCATTTGCGCAGCGCTAACAGTGCCCTCATAGTCATTAATCTGACGAGATGGAATGAGGTTCTAGAAGAGTGAGAAATCGAAACATACCGGAAGATCGGAGTGTAGGGAACAGTTTTCGTTTCAGAGAATCTGTTTCTTGAACTTCCCAAAAGTTCTGAAAATGCTGAAATTGGACAAAAGTACCATTTTTTTTTGTGTTTTTGAGCACCTACAGTATGAAGGTCACGATGGAGCGCGTTTGCATTATGAGGAACTACCGCATGAGCAGTTGTCATATCTCATATTCTAGACACTATCTCTACAGTAAAGTATACAACTTGTGAGTACGGTAGAGCGCATTTGCATCCAAATATAACAATTGGCATTTAATACCCAAAGCTCACCTCCTACAGTACTAGGCGATTGCGGTGGAGCGCAGTTGCATTGCGCAAGAACTTTCAGCTCTAGAAAAGTGCGGACATTTGCAATTAGAGCACACTTGCCGTCTACAGTATACCCCAATCGCTTCGAGACCCGTTGCAATTAGCCTAATTGGCATCGCACCCTTACCGTAATCCTTATTCTTCCGCTCCTTTCTTCGTCTTCATTTCTCATTTCTCATCCATATACATGCTCCTCGACTCGGCACATTATTCAACTCCTTCCCCATTTTCAGCCCTTTCTCTCTCTCTTTCTCTGCGTCTCTCTCTCTCTCTCCTTCCCTCTTTCACTCATTCCACACTCTTCCTCCTCCACTCAACTATAAAACACAGAAAACGAGAGAGCAGATGTTTCTCGGCACCCCTTCTCTGCGCTTCTACCCTCCCGCACACTCTCTCGTCGACGAGAGAGTGCGGCGGGGCGGCGAGACGCCGAGAAATGGGAACACTTGGCCTTCTGAAGTCGCGGCGGCGCGACGAGGAGCCAGCCGGCGGCGGCGGCTCGCCGTGTCCTCTCTCTCTCTCTGAGGAGGACCATGTGTGCTCCGCGGAGAGAGAGAGAAAGCACCCCCACCCCACTGCTCCATGCGCCCTCCGCAGAGCACAAGTGTTTCTTTTTCTTCTTCTGGGGTCACTTTTTTTCTTATGGAAATTCACATCTATGTACGGTAAGCGCTGCCAAAGAATCAATATATCTCCAGATTGATAAAAGATATCAAAAAGTTGTCAACGGCAAACTTGTAGTCCTAGTTATGGTCTACAAGTTTGCTGTTGACACTTTTTTCATATCACTTGTCAATCTCGAGATATAATGATTCTCCGGCAGCGTTTTCCCAGAGTTCGTCCATTTTTCCAATTCCACTCTAACTGGGGAAACCCTTGCAGGATTACCTATGGAGCGCACTTGCCTAAGAGCTCAAAGAGTTCAGAATGCGCTCTATTGAAAACAAATGTCAGATTCGCAATAGAGCGAGTTTACTCTAACTATAGTAACTCAACAGTTGCGTAGGTGTTCGGAACTTTCAAAGTTTTCTAAAATTTTCCAATTTTTGTTTATTGAAGTGCGCTCTATTGATAATTCATCGGGATTCGCAATGGTGCGCGTCATGGAAAATAGAGCTCTCAAACCAGATAGTATCTCGGAAATGCGCTCCATTGAGATTCTTGAGAATCTCGATTCTCAATAGAGCGCGTTTCGTATTAGTATCTGCGCTCCATTGACAATCGGCTCTATTTGGCAGTGGAGCGCGCTTCCAACCACTGATCCATCCGGCTCGTTTTCTGCCGGGTGCCGCCGCCCCAGACACGTGAAACCCGACACCTTTTCGGTCCCTCCGTGCTCACTTTCCACGCGTCCCCTCACACGTCATTGTTTGCTTCTCTCTCTCTCGGCCCCTTTCTCGCCCCTCCCGCGCCCCTTGTGAGCCTACCGTAATCCCAGCGGGGGCCCAGAGGTTGCAACTTTTCTCTCTCTCATCAAATCTCTTCGTTTCCTCTCCTCCAAAACTTCTTCTTCTTCCTCTTCTTCAAATGAAATCTTGTGTGAGAAGAAGAAGAAAAAGAAGAAGAAGGACATCACAAGAGAGAGCGCGCCGCCGTGTGGAGCCAACGAGAACACGCGGGCGCCGAAGAGACGCAGAGAAAGAGAGAGAGAGAGAAGGAGACGCCTAATTAGGCTAAAACTCTTCTCCTTCTCCTCCTTTCTACTTTTACTTCTTCGCTTCGCCCCCGACCGCTTAAAATCAAAGTTTCCCTCCCATTGAAGAGAGAGAGAAAGTGGGCGGAGCCTATTCTCCTGTTTACTCATATTTCCAATTAGGCGGTTCCCGCTGGAGAAGCCCAGAAGGGGAGGGATGATCTTTGAACTGTCCCCAAGAGAATCGCTGACGCACTTCCGGTGCGTCGGGCTGAGAAGGCGCCAAGGGACCTGGCGAGTTTTTGGTGCTTTTGAAAATGAGTAGGTAACTGGAAATCCGTCAAGCTAGGGTCAAGAATCGCATTGGCGCGCATTTGGTGTCTAGCAAGACCTGGAGACTGACGCGTTTTCACAGACAGAGCCTCTAAAGAATTTGTGACAAAGCCGCCTAGTTGGCGATAGGGCGCACTTCCAACCCATCTATACAACGGGGAACGCACACACAGCTGCCGCCGCCGCCGCCATGGCCCCTTCTCTCTCTCTTCTCTCGGCGAGAAAGGCCCCCGAGATATCTCCATGTCCTTCTTCTTTCCGCTGGCGCCCCACCACTGGCCTCTTGGCTCCGTCGCCGTCAGTGCATGTGTGAGCATGCGGTAGAGAAAGAGAGAGAGAGAGAAAGAGCACGACGCTTCGTTTTATAGCACACACTGAGCAGGAGGACTAGAGCACCAGCAGCCGTCGCCGCCGCACGACGGCTCAGAGGACGGACGTCGTTCTTTCTTCTTCCTCCTTTTTCCTCTTCTTCTTCTTCTATAATTCTAGTATGACGTTTGTCTTTGGAGCAGAAACCAATGGGACGGGGAACGGGGATACAGTAATGTTTTCACACTCACCTCTACATCTCAATACTTGTGACTTTTTGCGGAAAACAACGTTTTTACAACGTAAACTACATTTTTTCTGTTTAAAAATTCAAAAAAACTCACCGGAAATCGCTGAAAAATTCTTCAAAAACCGTAAAATCCCAATGAGAAAATCCACAAAAATAAACAATTTACCGGTTACTGTATTCGTTGCGAGACCAAATGCTACAAATTGGCACATGCGCCTTTAAATGTTTTGTTTTCGAATTTGGAATTTTTCACTGAAAAACCACAACTTTTTCTAGTTTTCCCCAATTTTCCATGTGTTCAATGATTTTAGAAATATCAAAAATCGGTTTTTTCCCTAAATTGCTCAATTTTATCCGCTTTCAACCAGAAAAAAACGAATACTTCTCACGTTCCGAGAATTTCGATTGAATTAATTCGAATTTGGCCGATTTTCTCACCTTTGACCTTATTCATCTCTCAATTTATCTCTATTTGAATCAGCTTGATTTGTGTCGAATTCATTCGTACTCTCTCTCTCTCTCTTTTTCTCTCTCTTTCTCTTTTTCTTTCCTCCAAATTCCTTCATCATTACTCGCCGGCCGCTCGTCGTCGCCCCCTATCCAATCACTTTTTCGTTTTGCTCCCCGTGTCAAAGTGTATCAAAGTATCAAACCGAGAAGGCCTCTGCGGCCCCAATACTACTAACCTGGGGCACGGGGTGCTGAGGAAAACCTAATTTGAATTTTCATTTTTCGCGGGGCGAATTCAAAATATGCGTGTCTAACTCAATTTTTTCCGAGACTGTTTGGTGTAGAAAACACGATGATCCATTTTCGCAAAGTAATCGTCGGAGGGCAATTTGAAGAACAGACAAAATGTGAAAAATCGTCCGCTAAACCGTGTTTTCAAAGCAGTTTAGGACCTCCTAAAACGAGGTACCGTATACCGTTAATGGAGCGCACTTGCTGACCACGTCGGCCGCAGCACCCCGTGCTGGGGCTCCCCTCAACAACCACCCATCGATCCCCCATTCGCCGCCGTTTTTTATGCGTTTCGTCCCGCCGGCGCGCCTGTTCTTTTGGCTCGAGATGAAGAGGATCTTCCCAACGATGATTCAGAATCGCGTTGATAAGACGGGCGGCTCTTGCCCCCGGCGGTAATTGCTCGCCAGATTGTTACAATTTGATCCCGTGGATTCATCCGCCGAGCCGCCGAAAATCCACACGTTTCTCGACGATTCTCGCGAAAAACTCACTCCTACCGTAGTCTCGCAGATTTTCACCCGCCGACACTGAAAAAATTAGATATTTGCTGCTTTGTGGCTTTTTCTAACTTTGCAAACCGGCAAAAAACTCGATATTTTTAAATTTTCAAAAATTTGAAAAAAAAATCGCAAATTTTCATATTTTTTCAAATCTGGCCTATCATCTCCGTTCTGAAATCACATCTTTGAACGAAAACCCCGAATCTCTTGGAATCCCTGTCCGAAACAATGTCTTTGTTCGTCTCTGCCTCAATTTTCCGGCAATCGTTCCGTCTTTTTGTCGCGCCAAAAAATCGGAGGGAGCGAAAACGGGGCGGAACGAAATTAGCATAGTCTGCGTGTTCGGCGACAGTGTCATCCTTCTCCTCCTCCGCCTCTATACCACCGGCGGCAACATTTTCTCTTGTCCCGGCCCGAAAAAGTGCAAAAGAGCGAGAAGAGAGAGACGAAGAGCGACAGTTCTCTCCTCACTCGCCCCACACACTCTCGCGCCTCTCTCTCTCTCTCTCGTGTCGCTCTTCTCGTTTTCAGAGGGAAAACGAACCCGGCGTCAAGCGGGGGGAACCCATAAAATGTGCGCCGCCGTCGGTTTATGGGGGGCGGCGTTTGGGCAGGCGAAGAGGAGAGACGGCGCCGCGGAAGCGGCCGAGAGAGCACGCGAAACGAGGAGACGGCGAGAGCGAGAGAGTGGAAAGAGCCAAATGTTGCAAGATTAGAGGAGGAGAAAGAAACGGACGACGGAGAGAACGCGTCGTTTTTTGCTCCGGGGAGAAGGAGAAGCTCACCCGGGATTCTCTTCGGGGCCCAACATCAACTGCACTTTTTCTCATTCTTTCCCCCTCCGGCCGTCGGCTTCTTTTTCTTTTTGGAGTTGCAAGTACTTTGGCAGGCATCCGTTTCACGGCCCTCCAAAAACTTGCGTTTAGTTTAACAATTCCTCGATCTTTTTCTCCCGATTTCTCGACTTCTCAACTTATTTCCACGATTCTTAACTAATTTCTTTCTTATTTTCGGCTTTTCCTATTTAAAAATTCCCAAAAACTCTGGTTTTCGTTGAAATTTCCTACTGTAGCTTTTAAAGGCGCACGCCTCATTTCGTTCCTAGGTCTCGCCACGACTTGCTCATTTTCCAGTATTCTCCAGTTATTCTTGGTTTTTCCTACTATTTCTCTATTTTCTCATTGAAATTTCTTTGAAATCCTTGTCTCTTCTATCAAAAATTGCCATTTTTGTGTCACTTCAGTCGCCAAAATCGCTCAAAAATTGGCCGTTGATTTCTCTCTTATCAGTAACATTTTCCACTTTTTCGACATTCGCAATCCATTTAGGCCAGTTTTGTTGCACTATTCTCTTAATTTTCCTATTGTTTTATATAACGCCTGGGCAATTTGTAAAAAATTCTGATTTTTTCCGAATTTCGTCATTTTTTGAAATTTTCTAAATTTCCTCAAATTTTCCAAAAGTTATATTTTGAAGTGTTTGCACACTATAATTTCATTTGAAATTTTCTAAAAATGCGAATTCCACTCGCAACCGTGAATTGTGGCCCACGACGTCTCCGCGCACAATAAAAGGTCCCGAAACCCATTAGGTGCTTGTAAGGACCGCCCGAATGAAAAGAAAACGATCGCATTTGTTATTCTAATGAGATCGGCCACCGTAGCAGGACACCCAGGTCGTGGTTGGTTTCTATGGAGAAATTACGGATTCGTGTTATTCACTTAATTCCCCTTGATTCGATTTTGACCTCCAACTTGCCAAAACCCCCCCCCCCCATTTAAATTGGCGAAAATGTAGTTTAACCGCTGTCAAAAATGGTTAAAATCCCAGCCTCCATCAGAATGTCGTCCCCTTTCGAAACACCGCATCAATCGAAACCTTACGTGAAAAGTATATAACCGAAAAGAAAAAAACGGGCGATGCGGATGGATGATAAGCGGGCAGAGGCGCAGAAGGGGGCAGTTTTACACAGTTTCTGCCCCCATCCCAACTGTTTTTTTGCGTCCACGACGACGACGACGCTGCCGCCGCTGCTGACGACGAAGACGACGATGGTTTCGGTCGGAAGCGAGGCGCAGAAGACGTCGTCAAGTCACTGTTGGTTTTTTTGTGCATACTGTAGTGCGAGAGACGCAGACGGCGCGGCGACGGCGTCTCTTTTTTTTTTGGTTTTCGGTGATAGATGGAGGAGGCGAATGCCGTAATCCACACATACACACACATTGAAACCCGAAATTGGGAGGGGGAGGATGCGATGACAGCGACGTCTTCTACCTCCTAGGCTGCGGTTTCAGTGGTCATTTCGATGGCATCATCCAGAAAGTTCTCTCTCTCTCTCTCATTTGGGTCTCACCACGACTCTCTTCGTGATAAGAGTCTCTCTCCATTTCGCCGCCCCGCCGCCGCCGCCGCCGCTTCTCAAAATGTTGCGTTCGAAACGCCGTTTTCAGTACGTGCGCTCGCTCGTCGAGAATTTTTGACGGGGCGAATATAACGACTGATAAGTGATATGCACTGATAATGGGTTTGACTGGTTGGGGCTGTGTAGGAGAGGAGGAGGAGGAGGAGGACAGGCATCGATTGGCACAATGTGCATTCGTTTTTTGAAACGAGTCCTCGATTACTGTAGAGTTCCGTGTGAGGTATCCTAATCGGATTAGCATAAGCCCTTCTAGTTTGATGTCTCTGGGTCTTGCCACGAAAGATACAAAGGTACCGTAACGTTGGTTACGTGTCATCTCCCACCTCTCTCCTCTCTCTCTCCCGATCGGTTCTCGCTTATCACTCTTATCATCATTTAACTTTTTTCTCTTTCCTTTCTTCTCTTTCTTTTTTTCGTCCTCTTTCACTTTCATCGGAATTCTCGTGCACTTTCTCTCTCTCTCTCTCTTCGTCTTTTTTTCTTTCCGGTCGGGACTACGGTAGCTATGTATCATTTTTCACGCCTTTTAAACAGTTCCCTGAAACGTTTCATTTGAAAGCGTCCACGCACCAGCAGCAGTAACAGAGAGACTCTTTATCAGTCTCCTCTCTGCGTCTCTCCGCTTCACGCGCTCTCTCGTGCACTCGGCCCGGGTTAACCACCAGAAAAGGAGGCGAAATGAGTGCGGCGGGGTTCTTTCTCTCCCCTTCGCCGCGGGTTTATCAGTTTTCAAAACGAAATCAAACTCCTTTATTCGCTCTCTCTCTCTCTCTCTTTTTCACTTTTCTTTCCACAATGCTTCTGTTCTTGCAGGGAATGTACCCGTCAGCTCGTCACATCATCATTTCGTGAACCCCTACCACAGTTGGCAGCAGCAGCAACAGCAGCAGAGACTTCTGACGAGTTCCGTGGTCGGCTACAGTAACCCGCAGGAGATTGACGAAGAAGACGAGGTGGTGGACGTCATTTCGCAACAACACCATCGCCAGAACAACGAGAACGACGGCATGATGGCCCCAACCACTGAGGTGAGTTTCTTTTTGAAAAGAAACATGGAAACACGTCTCAAAAGCGTTCCAGGACCCCGAAGTGGTGGTGGACATTCAACACAACGATCAGAAGAAGGCAATGAACGGATGGAGGAAGAACACCGATATGGACGACTCTGATGACGATGACTTGGTAGGTTTTCCGGAAACATCGGCAATATTGTGGGAAATCGCCAAAAATACAACCAAGTTTTCCTCCGGAGACCCGTCACATGTCTCATTTTCCCAGTGATGTGAGAGCTTCTCGACTCCCATAGGTACGAGTTCAAATGATCTGAGCTCACATCGCGACACGCTTCACTTCCAAATCAGAGCTTATTAGAGCCGTGGCGTCTAGACCGCCCGTTGGCTCGTCGCATTCGATCATCGAACACTGCGTGAGCGTGAGCGTGTGTGTGTGCTCTGCCACGTCTTCGTCTCATCATCGCGATAAGTGGGGGTAGAATGCGAAAAAAGATTAAAAACTCGCAACATTTGCCTACGCTTATCGCATCACACACTGGAAAACGGTCTCCTCTTGTTCTCGATCGTCGCCATCTGCCGCTCCCTCTCTCTCCTCCTCCTCTCATTTTTCGTGTCGGGGAGTTCTGGGCGCTATTGCCACTGCCGCTGCCGCTGCTGCCCAATTGTTTACCACTTCATCTTCTTCTTCCCGCCCCGCGCCGTTTGCCATGTCAGAAAAGTCCAAATTGTCGGTCCAACAACGATGACTCTGAAACTACAAGACATTCAAGGAGACCGAGAGACGCGAGAGGAGTGCTCTTGCACTTTCCACCGGCCACTGGTACCGCCGAGCACCGGCCGTGGTCGACGCGGCGTCGTCTTGCTCGCGCCGCTGGAAAACGCGAGAGAGGGGCGAAAAGAGAACGAGGGGTTGGTGCTCCGGGGGGAAAACGGGGGAATAATCAGAAACTTTGTACTTCTCCTCGTCTGCCAGTGGCTCATCGGCATTCGGATTGCTCATTCATCGCGTTCTGGCCTCGATTAGTCGCATTCAGAGCTGGTTTTCAGAGCACCAAAGAGTCCGCAAAACGCTGTCTAGAGAGTTTCCGAGACTTGTGGGAATGAGAGCGAGCGTTTTTTGATTAGTTCCTTCCAGGTTTCTCCGAGTTTCTATTCGCGGCTCTGATTGCTAGTTTCTCCGCCGCGTTTTCCGCATTGAGTAGAGCTGAAACTTGCAATTTTCGAATTTCGGCCGTTTCTCAGTTTTCTCTTGACATCAAGATCCGGAAAAGTTCAGAAAACTAGACATCATAATGATTAGCTATATTTGCGGGAAAATTGTGTCACTTATTTTTCCTCTCTTCTCCCACAACACATCTCATCGTTTCTCTAGTTCCAGCCGAAGCCGATGGATACGCTGAATAGGATGAAGACCGAGGAGGAAGACGACGACGAAGACCTCGACGACGACGACCTCGACGACGAGCCGCTGGACATCGACGAGCTCGACAGAGCGCCTGAGGAGTCGTTACTCGATGAGGCGGACGCCGCTCTCAAACCGGACCCCGAACTTCTGAAACCCACCATCGGCCAGTTCACGGCCAACTTCCTCCGCACTGCGTGTCCGCCGTCGCATCACACCAAGAACAACCCGCTGGATCTGAAGCCGCCGGTGCTCGGTAAGTGGCGGGTTTCAAAATAATATCAGAGGTGGGAGGGGAGCTCACGAGACGCCACCTCGCCGATTCGTAGCCGTTTCGTCGTTTTTCCGACGGCGACGCGGCAGCTTCTGATTCGGCGCCGACGTCGACGAAGAAAAGGGCAATCACACTTTTTCAGAAGGACTTACCCTCTTCTTTTTTTACGCAGCTCACCGCGAGCCGCCCATTATTCACGCTCTCACCTTTTCCTCTCTCTCTTGACATTTTGCGCCTCGGTGAGCACCTAATGAGCATTTCGAACACGAGATGCACACGGAGTTTTTTAGTCATATTCTCTCTCCCTCACCTGACCATCTGTTCCGATATGTGATTCTGATTATTCAGAGCCTTCACTCCATTTGCTAGTGAATTCTCTCTTCTTGAGGTTCTCGCGACCATTTCGTGGTCACATCATCACCCCTTTTATCACCCACTTTCGCTCCCCGGGCCCCCTCCATAGACCCCCTCGAAAACCAACTAACAGCGCCACTCTGTGTTTTATGTGTCTGTGGAGTGCTCGCGGAGGAGCCACAAAGTTCGCCCCGAAGGCTGACTGATAGTCCTCTCGCGTCTCTCTCTTCACCCACTGATCCCCCATCTCTTTGTGTGCGTGTGCATTTCTTCTTGTCGGGGGTCTCCGGGAGAATATCACTGCCGACCGGGAGAAGCAGGCGAAAAATGAGAAATGTTCGTACTTTTTTCGCTTCTGTTCTCCTGAAGAAGAAGAAGAAGAAGAAGAAAAGGAGGAGGAGAAGAAGAAAACCGAGGGGCCCCTGGATCGAGCCCGAGTCGCCTACCGTTGATTGATTACACGAAGGTTTTGGAGCCCTCTCCTGCCGCTCAGTGTTTGTGTATCGTTTAGTTTTAGTTTACAAAGTGAACTTTTTTCTCCCTTCTGGACCCCATCTTCTTCCCCTTCCCCTTCTTCTTTTTCTCCTTTTCATTCGACTCTTAATTGTTTATCACTTCGTTTCGATTCCCCTTCTTTGGGGTCTGATGACGACGTTGGGATGGCGACGATTGGTTTCGGGTGTACTGTAGGTCGACGACGAGATAAGAAGTTGGCAACTTCCACCCCACACACAACTTGTATTATGCTGAAAGGGGAAAATCATCCGTCAGGGGGCCGATAAGCGGTGTGGCAAACGAAGTGGAATGGCGGCTTGTTTCGTCGTCGTCGGGTCGCCGACGGCGCTGGATCGAATGTTTAGGAAGATGGGAGGTTGATGGGATCGAGGTGTAACAAGGTGTGTAATCCAACACACACAGGTTCCAGAGGCGCCTTTCTTTGTTTTTCAACGCCTAGGTGGTCCTTCGAATACGGTGACGTCATCAGCAGATGATGAAATTTGGCGAGAGCTTCTCTTATGAAGGAATGAGCAACTTTCACAATTGGCTCCATTTGAACGAAGCGCCCGTGGTTACGTGGCACGGCGTCTTTCCTCGAACAAACATCTCTCATCTGAATTTTGATCGCGCTCGAATCGAAAAAGAAAGAGAACAAAATTCGTGGAAATCGAAACCAGTTCCCATCTACAGTAACTACTCAATCATCAAATCGGTTTTAATGATGAAGACTACCCGGAACCCTCGACGACGACGTTTTCTCTTTTGTTTCGCCACGTCTTCTCCTCCTTCGTCGTCTTCGTCTTTCACGGAATTTTTTTGCGTCTCGATAGATACACATCTCACAAACGCTCTGTGTCTCCTAGTTGGGCAGCTTCCCTTATCATCAACCAACTCGCCTCCCCCCTTTTTTTTGGTTAGTTTCCATCAAATATCGAAAGTGAAAGTCGTCGGTCTCTCCTCTTCGTCGTCTTCTGCAACAGTCCGTGTACTCCCCGGGTTTTGTTATCATGGGGGTATACGGTACACTGCCCCCGCCCATATCGTCGCCGTCTTCGCCTGCCTTCGCCTTGGAGGTTCAGGCATCAAACCGTGATGATTACACACTGTTTCGCCATCTTCTTTTGCAGTCCCAAAAAAAAAGAACCAGAGACACCGAATCCCAGCGAGAGACCCAGAAAAAGCATAGATGAAAGAGATAACGGGAAATCGAGAGGGTGGAGAGATGCCTTTGGGTAGTTGGCGCCGAGGGGAGGAGCACGGCCACCCGGCACGCTTATCAATTTCCCTGAGACGCCCCCACCACTCGCTTCGGATGGACACGAAGGTAACCAGCCGATCATCATCGTCTTTATTCATTCGACGAATCGGTTGCATCGTCGCCTGCCTAACTCCCTCCTCCTCTGATTTCACTGATAACTACTGCACGCAATGAATCGCTTCTACAACGAGCAGCGAGCTGCGATCCTCTTGTCGGTTTCCGAGGCACAAGGTGAGAGATTACGGTAGGAGAGCACTGGTGTTTCAAACTTTTGGAGCTTCTGAGCCTTTCGGGAAGTTGGGAGGATTACTGTAGCTTTGTCCTCTGGGCAGTTGCTATTGCTCTCGATGATGTCGGTACTTCTGTGTGGTCTCCGGGGTGATCTTCTGAACGCTCCTTCCCAGATGACGTGGCAACTCTAGTTTTCGCACTTTGTCTCCCACGATGACATGGGTATCTACGCAAACGTAGGATAATCATGAGGTGCTCCTCACACGGCTCTTTCGAGTTTTTCTCGCCCTCTTCTTTTTTCTTCGTCGTGCATTTTCTGAGAAAACGCACTTTTTTCCCGGTTGCCCCGGGTGTGTGTCGGTCGGTCGCACCTACTCATTTTCCTCTCTCTCGCACTGCAATGCCCTTTTTTGAGCTTCACGCACACCAACTCACCTTGCCGCCCCACCTCGAAAAAAGGGGAGGAGCCGAGAGTTGATTGGCGCGGCGGCGGGGAGCGAGAGGGTAATTTGAGTTTTCCTTATCACCCGGCCTGCCAGCCACCGCCGCCGTCGTCGCTCTTGTCACTACCATTCGATGGGCACACATCATCTCATCGACATGCGACTGTTTTCCATCGTTTTTGCCATTTTCCCTCCCGGCCACCACCTTCAAAACTTGTTATGTGTGCCACAAACCGCTTATCGTTTTCCAACTGGAGGCTGTTTTGACCGCCCGGATCGGTAACAACCCATTTTGCACACAGTGTTTGATGTAGCGAAGAAGAAAAAAGAAGAAGCAGCGCGGAGGACGGGGAAGAGGAGTTGAAGTGGAAATTAGAAGGCGTTGTGCGAAGAGAGAAACTCTGTCGCTCTCGTGCTCTTTTCGAAGGCGAATGCTAATTAGAGTGCAACGAGAACGCGCGTGCGCGCGGCGCCACGACGAGGAGCCGCCGGAGCGCGAAGAGCGCCGCCAAACACACGCCACGAAGCACTTTCAGACGAAACGCTCGTTTTAAGCCCTCTTGGTTGGTTTTCGGACTGCAAGCTTTTGTCTGATCTGCGGGTTTCCCTCCTCTTGGGATTTCTGCTCCGTCCGCTGTCATCTTCTCTCCCTCGAAAAAAAAAAGAGATTTGTCTTCCGGTGGTGGGTTCATTTGTGCAACATCTGCCAAAATCGTGCCAAATAAAGAAGACACACTTGCCCATCGTTCACTCTTGTCTCAAAAAAAAAAACGACAAATTTCACGCGCACACCAGCTGCTCATCTCCATGTTCCCCCTTGCCAATGTGTCATTTCTCACTGACTGGCTCCCGAAACCGTCAAGAGGAGGAGAAGGACCGACTTTTTTGCCCTCTGTGTGGCACGATGCCCCCGCCGCCGCGGCGCCTTCCAAACTTTTTCCCTCCTCCTGCCCCTCATCTTTTTCCCTTCTTCTCGTTTCGAATGCGAAAAATTGCGACGGAAAGAGGGGCTCTTCGTCAACTCTCTCCCTGTTTCTCGGCATATTTCGACGTCGTCGTCGTCGTCGTCGACATTCCGAATGACGGACGCCGTGGACGCACACATACACACACACACACACTCGTAGACCGCCTAGTTTGGCCGCCCCCGGAGCAGAAGGAATGTTTCATGGCTCTTTTTTGAAGAGGAGGAGAACTTCTGCCCCCTCCTCCCCGCTCACTCCACTCGCCCATCATGCCTGCCTTCTGCTCGGCGAGCTTGAGTGGCGGCACGGGATTACTGTAGGTGGCCAATTTTCCCATGGCGGGCACAGGACACCAACTTTATTTACTCTTTTTTGGGTATGCAAATTTACGCAAATCACACAGTCCATCGCGATTAGCACAGTCAATTTTCCCTCTTTTGGTGGTCTATTCTCTTTTTTTCAGTTCTTCTTCATACTCTGTGTTCTATATCTGCCTAGTTTCCTTTTGCAAATGTCACCGGCAAAACGACTCGTTGAGAAGCCGCCGAACTACTGGAAACGAAATCAGCGACTTTCCAGGTGTTTCCCGCAAAAGTGGGCGTGTGTCGTTCTCGGTTTTTTCTAACCTCGACAAGAGAAAATAACAGGCCGAAGGCTGTAATTCCGCTTCACCCTCACGTCGCAGTTTTTGTTTAGTGTTTGCAGAACTCGAACCGAGCGAAACTCATAATTAGCAGAAATTTGGTGTCGCTTCAAACATTCGCAGTGTTCCGCATCAACAAGACTTCTTAGTTGAGAGCACGTTTTGACGAAAACCTCTAATCCTTCGGCTTTATTAATGGAAGTTATCCCTTTGGACTCTCCAGCTACAGTATGCCCCCCTCTGTGGGCGCCGAAACGCGCAATGTCTTCCGGGAACTTCTCCCTTCGGACCTACACGCTATACCCCTTCCGGCTGCTTTCCGAGGCGCCCCGCGAGAAAAAAGGAGAAGAGAGGGCGCAGGAAGAGGCGAGAACTTAAAAGTGCACACAGAGGGCACTGAAGCTTTTGCTCGATGTTTCCACGCTCACGCACTAGCACGGGCGGGCTCGACCGCCCATCATCATCTTCTTCTCCTTCTGCTTCTGCCGCTGTCGCTTTTAGTTGCTCTTGCTCGCGAGGAGCAAAAAGAGAGCACGAAAAAGGCGTCGGCGGCCAGGGAGGGCCACACGGCGCCCTCGGCGCGCTCGCGCTCACTCTCTCCATCGCTCTCTCTCCAGGCGGCTCCTAATCATATATTCCGCTCCACTGATCTCTTTTGCCGCCGGGCTCCCTGCTGGCCCCGTGCGGCCGGCGACTCTCGAGCGATTCTCTGCCCTTCCTCGCTTTCGTGCACTATCTCGAGGCGCCGCGGCCACCACGCTACGCCACACACGTAGCCAACGAGAGAGCACGTGAAGTGGGGAAGCGAGGGGAGACGCGTGCCCTCGAAGAGATAGAGAGAGAATGTGCCCTTCGGCGCCAAATGTTTAGATTATGGTGATGATGATGATGACGAAGCATTTTCCGTGCGAAAGGAAATCGAATTTCGCGGCAAGCATGGCCGACGGCATAAACAAGTTTAACGCCGCCGGGCGCGAAAAAATGTTTGAGAACGGCAGGTACAACACGGGAACTTCTGAAACTGATATCTTCGACCTTAATCTGGGATTAGCTCTCTCTCGGATCCGTCTGCTCATCTCCCGTACAAAAAACATGTTCGAAACTTGGAACAATTGAGAAATAATCCCCGCCGAGCACCGTAGTGACAGCTTACTGGTCGGAAGAATAATGCGCGACTGATCCGCGATATCTGAAACCTGGAAACTGGGGGGGATTTGGTGAAGTCAATCCGATAAGAGATATAAAAAAATGCACACACTAATCTGTTCCCCTTTTTATCCGAGCAGGGATGTAGCCCGCCCGCCTCCTGTGGCGGATATCATGCGCTAATCCTGATGTAACAACCTCACACATCGACCCAGCACTCGTGAATGTTTCAACTTTCGAGAGAGAGAGAGAAAGAGTGAAAACGAGAAAGTCCTTCTCTTCTGGAAGTTGTCACAAAAAGTTGAGGCTCACTCTTGGGACGCCGCCGCCCTCCTCGGAACTCCCCTCTCTTACTTTTTGGCCCGCGCGCGGCAGCGGCTCCTTCCTTTTCGGTTTTCCTTCTGCCGACAAAAAACCCCCGCTGCTGATTGGCAATTGAGACGAGTGTAGGTCGCGCCGTCGAGAAATCGAGCCTAATTTGGACTCGGGAGCCGCAATGCGATTGATTCATCTCTCGACACACACACACACACACAGGAGCAGCACATTTGAAGGCGCTGCTCAATAACCGGGACGGAAAGTGTGCTCTCCTCGGTCTCACTGCGCCGCGTCGCCGTCCCCTTCGTCGTCCTTCTCGCATTTGGAATGATGAGAAGTGAGAAGAGAAGCGGTTCCCTCCCATCTCCTGCTCTTCCTCCTCCTCCTCCTTCGTCCCCTTCTCTTTACGTCGCCACTGCTCCTCTCTACGTATTCATATCCTCATCAGCAGCAGCAGCAGCATCATCATCGCCAGGCGTCGAGGTCTTCCGATTGATTTCGAATTAGTTCGGGTTTCACACGTCTCCAGACGCTGTTGCTCTCTCGCGCGCGCGCGCTACAGTAGCCGTTTTGTTTATCGGAAGTGCGACTGTCGACACCTGATACGCCGCCGGGACGAAAGGCTCGCCGACTTCGCGCGCGCGCACCACCATAAATCTAACGGTTTCCGCGCTGACAAGTCTCCGCCTGCTCATCATAAAACCATCGTAATTGGGCTCCTGGGCCGTCTCATCTCTCACTTGCTCCGCCCCTTCCTCGCCTCTCCTCTGCCATATTCCTACGTACCCTCATTCACAGCTCGCTCGTCGTCCCCATTCTTCTATTTCCCCTATTGCTCTCGATTTCTAGAATGGATCCGAAAGATCCAAACGCTAGCGAGGAGATGGATCCTCCACACGTGCACTTGGGTGGTCAACCGATTGACCCGTCACACGTCTATCTTCTCACTCCGAACAAGTCCTTTGCGAGCACAGTGTCGCCCCCTTACGGCTCACCACTCTCCAGTGCTTCCCTCCTCTGGAACACGTCTTCCTCGTCATCGTCTTCCGGTTCGGCAGAATCGAACTCTGCCAACTCGTCGCTCTTCTGGCCTCCTAGTGGCTCTTCGCCCACTCTGATGCCGCCAGAAATGGTCAGATATGACTTCCTTAGAAACGTAGAGTTGCGGAAGCTCATCGAGCACGTTTCCGAAACGCATTGTGAGTTTCCTTCAGGATGGGGTCTCGTGAGCTCGAAAGAAAGAGGGAAAACATCTAGAGGGTTATTTGGGAACTTTGAGAATTTCTAATTGTTTCAGTGGCACAAACTAGCGCCGCTAGCAGTTCCACCAACACCACGAGCAGCACCAGTACCAGCAGCACCACCACCACCACAACTACCACTACCAAAAGCGACGCCGCCGAATCATCGTCAGGAACAAACGGTACGGTATTCAACACAATAAGCTCAAATTACTGTGGAATGGGAGGGTTGGAAAAATACATGGCGGTTCGACAACTGCAGCTAATTTCGGGAAAACTCTCCGGGACGCTATTGTTGTTCCAGAGCCATCGTCTTCAACTGCCGCCGCCACCGCCGCCACCTCCGCCGCCGCCACGTCATCAGCAGCAGCATCGTCTTCAGGCGGCGCACCTCCGTCAGTGGTGCCAGTCGTCAAGTTCAACACACAAACCGGTCCGAACGGAAGTACAGTCGCCACTTCTGTAGGTCAGAATGTGCGCCTCACGGTCAATGTGAGTGTCAAATCTTTTCCCCTTTTCTAACACAACCTCGCTTATGCCTCGCTCCTTCAACTTTCGCATTTCCGCTTCGATTTTCCATAACGGTTTTCCATCTTTTCTAATTTCGATTATTACGATTTTTGATCGAGCCTCGTCTTCGAGGCTTTGCTGTGCCATTGCTGTGCTCTTTCCTCCTTCACGATTTCCTCTATTTTCAGGGTAAACGCGTCGGACGCCCGCCGGGAACCTTCAAAAGACCACCGTACGATCTTCAAAAAGCGAAAAAATCAGTTTATCAGAGAAAATCACACAAAAACGGGTAAAATGGCTATCAGAAACACACATACAGAGTCGCAGAATTTTGTTCTTAACGCCTTTCCAAAAAAAAGAAAAAGAAGTGCTCTTTATTGTTCTCTATTTTTCAATGTTCTCCGTTTCTTTGCCTGTCTTCGCTTCCACGTCCAGTCCATCACTTACCCGATTTTTGTTTGAATTTTCGAAATAATTTCGGTCCAAATTTGAATGATGATACTAATTTTGTGCAAATTCGGCTACAAACTGAAAATTGTTTTCCCCGCAAAGGAAACGACGAAGCCTCACCCAGAATCCATTACAGTAATCACCATCCGCCGGCTGTAAACGGAGAAGAAGTCGACGTGGAGGCGCTTAGCGATTTGACGTGTCGCTGGAAAGATTGCGGACAGAAGTTCTCGACTCTCAAGGTACCGGAGCCCCTGGAGGATCAGTGTAGTACTGTAGCCGTCGCTTTTGCAGGGACTCGTCGAGCACGTTCACGACAAGCACGTGCAATCCACGGATCAAGAGCACCACGCGTGGCGCTGCGAATGGGAAGGATGCGATCGGAACGAGACGTTCAAGGCACTCTACATGCTCATTGTCCACGTTCGAAGACACACCGGAGAGAAGCCGAACAAGTGCGAGGTAACCGAAAAAGAGATGATCGGGGATTCAGAGAGGAATACGAACATCTTGCAGTACCCGGGATGTGGGAAGGAGTACAGTCGACTGGAGAACCTGAAGACGCACCGCCGAACGCACACTGGAGAGAAGCCGTATAAGTGCGAGTTCGCCGACTGCGAGAAGGCGTTCAGCAACGCTTCGGATCGAGCCAAACACCAGAATAGGACTCATTCGAATTTGGTTAGTACATTTGGTGTGGGAATGGTTATTTGGTGGCTTCCTTCTTATTTTTTACGATTTTGGATTTTGAAAAATCGGAATAATTCCGTCTAGGTGAAAAAGTGCGCGTCCGCGAAATGCGATTTTTGTCCGCATCGCCATCACATTACTCGCGAACGCGCGCCACCCGTTGAAATTACAGTTAACAAGCCCTGAAAGTGTTTCAGAAGCCGTACGGATGCCAGATTATGAACTGCTCCAAGTCCTACACGGACCCCTCATCTCTCCGCAAACACATCAAAGCCGTGCACGGAGACGAGGAGTACGAGAAGGCGAAGAAGTCGCGACCCGCCAACTACTCGAACCGTCGACGTCCCGACCATCGGCTCGCACCGCCCACCGGAGCCATGTCTCATCCGTACCTCCAACCGGCGCACACACAGACTGCTCCACCGCAGAACTCTCATCAAGCATTCCAAGTAAGCCATCTCGGGACACGACTGCACCATTTCTCTTTACTTTTCTGCATGCTCAACCACTTCTGCCCCTTCTAATTCACACACACACACCCACTTTCCCCCCTATTTCTGTTCGTTTTTAGATGCAATTGGCTATGGCTCAACAGCAGCAACGACACATGATGGCTGTGGTACGCGGTTTGAACAATATTCATTCAGTTTCTTTTCTCTCATTTTAACCCAATTAGTCGGATTTAATCTGTCCATCAACTGCTAATCTTCTCGGGATTTTCGGAGGTCTCTTGGCATGTTTTAGCATCTTTTTTGGGAGGTTTTTGGGTTTTTATTACAGTTTTTTTTGTAATCCCCCCTCAGCACCACTTACCCATTCACACACTCCATTAGCAGGATCGAAATGAGGAGCAGTACTTAGGCAATGATTTGAAGAAAAGAAATTTTCGAGAAAATATTAAACGTTTTCCAAGCGAGACAATATTCATTGTTTTTTCAGGCCGGTGTCCCAATGATGGACATGAACATGAACATGAACAACGCCGCAGCAGCCGCCGCCGCAGTCCAAGTCTCGCAGGCCCAGGCTCACAACGCTCAGATGTTCCAGTCGCAGATGTTCCAGCAGGCTCAACTGGCTCAATTCACCGCCCAGGCCCAAGTTCAGGCTGCTCAGGTTCAGGCCCATATGAACGCTCAGGCTCTCGGCGTGCAGGCGCAGATGAATCAGATGGCGTTCCAGAGCAATCTTTTGTCAGCACAAGGCATCATGTCTCCGTTCACAAACCCACTCGCCAATCCGCTGGCCAATCCGCTGATGCCGACGAGACCCAACAACCTGATGCCGCTGTTCCCGCAACACCAACTTCATGCGGGCACGCAGATGCCGTCGATGCTTCCGCAACTCACCCCGCACACTCCGATCACTCCGATCACGCCGATCGGCACGACGGGACCACTCTTCGGAATGCCCAATCTCATGATGCAGACGCCGACGCCGACGCGCGAGACACTGCGCTTCGAACTTCCGGCTCCGCTCGTTCAAGCTCCGGCGCCCGCTGCTCCACCGGTCTTGTTGCCACCGACAGCTGCTCAGAGACAACAATCGAGCGAAGGCTTCCTCGCTCTCAACCGCGAGTTGCAACTGATGGAAGAGAGAGAGGAGCGCGCGATTCGCGTCGTCGAAGACGATACTGACGACGAAGACGAGGATGAGCGAATCCGAAAAGTCAATGTGTCGCCGAACGGTCGATCCTTCGGAGGAGACCCGGACAGAGGAGATGGATCGAGATCGTCTCACTCGACTGGATCCAGCGGCAGCGGAACTCTCGAGATCGGCCAGCACATTGGCCACGAAGCGCGCAACGGATCGTCGGGCGAGAGAGTCACCAGAAGCTTCCTCATCGCCGACATACTCCAATTGGCCTCGGACATCAACAACGAGAGTCTTTTTCATGACAGTAAGCATTTTATTCATTTCCAACTCACAACTCTATTCTTGTAGCCCTTGACCTTTCGATCTTCGAGACCCGCAACCCGCGTCGTCTCCACCTCATCTACGATGCGTACCGTCGTGGTCACATGAGCGGCACCCACAACTACAGCTGGGGACGTCGTTTGTTGTCGTGGCAAGAGTGCGTTTTGCTCCATCAGTTCTACCACCATCCGCTCTACAACCGATCCACGTACCATTTGGAGCCGCGCAATCGCGCTCGTCAGACACTGTTCTACCGCGTTGTTAACTTTGTCAATCAGGCGGGACGTCGACAGATACTCCCGGTCATCGAAGAGGACGAGTCGGAGGACGATGAGACCGATTCGGACGGGCACGGGTTCGCCGAAGGAATAAGCACGCTGATGCAGACTCCAGAAGTGAGCGTCGAGAATGGACGTCTTCAGTGGAACAACGTCGTCGAGGGACTCGAGGATTCCGATGAATCCGGAGACGAAGGAGGTCCGAGCCTCGGATTCAATCAGGGTGGAACGGCCGTGCGTGCGGCTCAGAGAAGACGTCGTCGTGCAAGACATATGGCTCTCAAGCAGGCCTACATAAACATGGACAGAGAGCTCGCCGCCGAGCAATTCGGCTACGGCAACCACGGAATAATGGGCGGAGACAACAACAACGGAAACGGAGGCCAGGAGCACTTGGAACGCACATTCGCCCACACCTTCGCAGAGACCAAGACAGAGCGCGAGGAGTTGAAGGCCGAAATAGTCGAAGCGTTCGAGAACGCATGGGAAGAGACTTTCGACATCTACAAGAGCAAAGTTTGTACGAAGGAAGTCCCAAAAACTCGATTGGTGAGCTCGTTTTTTATTGAGCGTTGCACAGAAAAACTGAATATTTTTCAGACCCAGGAAACCTACATTCCCAGCAGCACTTTCCGGAATGGGCTTTCTCCTCGCTTCAATGCTCACAAGATTGTGATCGAAGAGCCCGAAATGCGTCGCGGACTCCTCAGCTTCGTCACCATTGAGATCGACAAGGAAGAAGTGGAGAACAACATCGCCTCCATGGATTACGGTGATGAAGCAGAGGACGACGAGGCAGCGCGCGAGGAGGAGAGACGCAGAGTCGCCAGCGAACTAGCCGGTGAGCACGGAGTTTCGACGATGGCTCATTCATACTTTATTGCAGAGTTCGAGGAGATCATGGCTGCCAGTTATGGAGGAGTTGTCTCGCCAGCCGTCACCGACTATCAAGAGGTGAGGGACACGAATTCAGAACACCATACCATTCGGATTTTCAGGATGCCTCGTGGGGAATGTGGTTCGGCGACGAGGACGACATCAGCAATCTTCAGTCCGTCGAGAGCGTTTTCACTCTGAGCCGTAGCCAATCCGAAGACCGCGATGAGGATTCTCCATCGAACAATCAACAAGAGTTCTAACTCTACCGGATCCCAACAGGACCGGACATCTTCTCACAACAACGTTCTCAGCAATATAGTAGTTATATATCTGTTCCCGGATGATCACAGTAGTCTCGTCATCCGTCTAGTTCACCAAATTCGGCTGTATCAGCCTCCACATATTCTCATGTCCCGTTGCATATTACCCCCCGCTGTTCTATTAGTAGCCATGACCTATCCTGTTCTATCATTTTTCCAGTTTTCTTCTTTTTCTTTTTTTTTTCTGTTTCTGCTACACTAAACAACTCATATTTCTTTCTCTCTTTCTCTCTCTCTCTCAATCTCTCGCTCTCATCCACACACCCCCAGTAGAACCACACACACACACACACCTCCATCAGTTTCTCGTTGAATCTCTATCCGTATTTACAGTAGTCTTGCCCGATTCGCCCTCAAAAACGCCCGCTCCCCGTCCCAGAATTCTCCGCCAACCCGGACCCCTCTTTAATTTCAACGATCTCCCGCACCAATCACCGAAACCGTTTCTTTTGTAGGTCAAAACGCAGGGTCTATTTCGTTTTTTTTTCCCGTTGTCTCCGTTTCAAACACCATCGAAAACACGCAAAACCAGCCGTCTTTGAATTTCTAAAATCCACAAATACCCCCCAACGTCTCCCTTTAAATTACTCTTTTTCTATCCGCACTGAGCCAAAAATTGTGCTCCTCCCCCTCCCCTCCTCCCCCAATCCCCTCTATGAATTGAGTGTTCAATTCGGTGAAACGCTAGAAATTCTGTTCTCACTATCAATTTCCAACTTTCCACCGAATTTTTCTTGTTTTCCTTTCTCCTCTCCTTTCTCTTGTTTTCTCATTCTACCCTATCTGTTTCGTTGCGAAATGCCCCATGATTCGAACCCCTTCCTCTCTGTGAATCTCTCTCTCTCCACGTACAGTAATATTACCGTAATGAACAAAATGTATAGGATAGTCTCTCTTTCTTTTCTGTCTCACATATCTCTCTCTCTCTTCTCTCTCTCTCTCTTCATCCCTCTCTTCCACACTCTCTCTCGCCCCCTTTGTCCCCGCATCACACTGTGTCGATTTGTCAATTTGTTCATACCATCATGATACAGTGTAATCATCAATAAATTCCAACAAACATCGAGCTACTCGACGCGGATCATCGTCTCCAGGTCGTTGCGGATCTCGTCACTTCTCTCGAACAACACCTCCAGCTGAACCTCGTTGTTCGGTCTCCCGTCCTTCATCACGAATCGGACGCCCACTCGACTTCCCGCCTCCTCGAACACCTCCGGCGCCGACAGTTCCCATCGTTTGAGGTTTACGAGCAGTGAGGAATCATAGTAGATCTCGGCGAAGAGCTCCTCCACAGAGGAGCACTCGAGTCTCTTGGCTCCCGAAACGATCCGAATGGTCAGTCGCTGGCCCTTGGCCTCGATCGGAAAGTCTTTGAGGGCACTGCGCAGAGCCTTCGCCACAGAGGGCCTCGTCAGATTTTCAGAGAAATCGTAGACGATGAGCATCTCGTCGGTGACGAGAACCTTCCGAATGACGGACATGAGATGCCAGTGCGACTCCTGGTTCTCCTCGCGAATCGGCTCCAACGCCAACACCGACTCCTGCTGCAGCCACACCTCGGCCGCCGTCAGCCGATGCTTCGACGGCTCGACGAGCATCGCGGATCGGTCGAAACGCAGCTCCGTCAGCCAGTGTCTGGCGGTCCACTCGGAAGCGAAGCCCGTGCTGCGCCAGTCGAAGTCGTTCTTGAATCGCCACTCGACCCGCTTCACTTTCCACGCGTCGAACATGGTCTCGATGAGCTCTCGCGGCGTCAGGTGCGGTTTGTTCGTCTCCTCGGGGCCCGTGAAGTAGACGCGGAAAACGGACATGTGGACGACGAGACGGTCGCAACTGATGTTGGGAGTGATCAACGCACGCAAACGCTCCAGACACTCTTCGCGGCTGCCGCTCGCCCGAACACACTTCACCGCCATCACGAACATCATACTGAAAATTTGAGGAATTGTTGAAGATGAGACACTATTTATTATCGTTGTATCTCAAAATCAGAGTTAAATTTCAAACTCGCGTCTCGATATCTCGCAACGAAACAATTTGTGAGCGTCGAAACGTGCTGCGCCTTTAAAGCGGCGATACGGTAGTTGCGCAATAATGAATTTCGTCTTTTTCCACTTGATTCCCCTCAATTTCAGCGGTTTTTTAAAACCATTTTCACAAAAAATACACATTCTGTGCTTTTTTACCGTGAAGAGCGCGAAAAACGGTTTCAAACCCGCTGAAATTGAGGGGAATCAAGTGGAAAAAGACGAAATTCATTATTGCGCAACTACCGTATCGCCAGTTTAAAGGCGCAGCACGTTTCGGCGCTGACAAATGTTTTCGTTGCGAACGCCATCGAAAGGCCCTTTCGCCCCACATCCGATGATTTTTATAATATTTGTTCTCCTAATTTGGAGTTACTCCGAATTATGTTTTTACGCGAAAAAGCCAAAACCCCTCAGGGAAAAGAGCCACGCTATCACAATTTCTCACCTCTGGCGAACGTGGAGAATGTCGAAATGAACGGGTTTATCGAACGAATTGAGCAAAACGTTCATCTGAAGAGGTCCGTATTCACGGCAATACGGCGCAATTCGCTGGCAAGAAGCACACCCATCCGGACAGATTTCGTGGACATTGACGAGGCGCTTCATGGACGGATCTGCAGAAAAAAGGTTCAACACGGCCTAGTCGGAACCGGAGAACGGAACTGCTGAAAGGTTACACCATGTTTCACCGTATTTCCTCGAAAAAAGCGGCACTCCAAGGAATAATCATTATATCTCTTATCAATCTCGAGATATAATGATTCTCCCGCAGCATTGCCGCTCAATTCGAGGAAATTCGGTAAATAGATCTTTCTCAATTTTCCAAATTTCCGGTAGGTCCGGAAATTAGGTGGCTAATGTCCTATTTCCGGTTGAAAATCCTTCATCTTCCGGATATGAAAATTGGTTGAAAAGTAGAATCATTTTTGGAGTTTAGCATCCGGAATCCGGAAGTCACAAATTGGAAAACGCACAATTGTCTCCGATCAAAATGTCGAAGAGAGCGTGACGAGTGTTGCAGAAGAGCTCCGAGTCGGCCATCGCCCACACGCGTTCCATCTCGAAATCCGACACTTTCACTTTTGCCACGTTCGCAAGAAACCTGGAAAAAAGGAACGAAAAGGCTCAAGTTTAAACGACTTTTTGCATGAAGACGGAGTTTCGCAATGGAGCGCATTCTGTTGCTGACAAAGGTTCCAAACCAGTAATCGCATGTTTTGTGAGTGCTCTAACTTCGAAATCACGAAAGCGGCTCGTTAAAGAAGCAGGTTGTTTGTGTGTTTCATCACGTTTTAGACAAGTTTCAGACACTTTGTTTTTGATATATTATCCGTCCTGCAAAAGTTGAAACGATTTCGCCGACCGCGACGCAGCCGAATATGTGTTCTCTCGCCACGAAAACGGCTTTTTCGACGAAAAGTACGGTAGAAAAGCCGCGTCGCGGCTGCGTCGCGGTCGGCGCAGAAGTTTCAACTTTTGCAGGACGGATAATACACATCTTGAAAAAGCAATTAGGAGATGTGCGGTTTGAATTCCCGCGTCGCCGAACTGAAAATTTTTCAAATTTCGCTGCCACCGCGTCGCCTGAGTATCCAACGTTGAAGCGTGTGGCTTGTGTCGATTTACGAGAGTGCAGCATATGGTTAAGCGTTGAATACTCAGGCGACGCCGCACGCAGCCAAATTCGAATCCAAACCAACCGCACACATCTCCAAAGTTCCCGTGCCATTGTCTCAGTGGAGCACATTTGCATCCGCACTCACTTTGCATGCTGCTCGATATTCTCGGCGGAAATGGTCTTGGCGTTCATCTGAATCGACGTGAAATCCTCTTGAAACATGTCAATCTCCTTCACGTAACTCTTCGGTTTCGCCACTCGGATCCTCTTGTATTCGGATCGGATCATCCGGAGACACGCCGCGTTGAACGCCTTGTTGACCAGCTGGAAAACCAGTCTGCGTTTCTCTCGAAACTGTTTGTTTTACTATCGAATGCATTCGAAATGGAGATTTGAAAGAGTTTTCTAGGCCACCGAATTACTGTGAATAACTGGCCAAAATAATTCAATTTTCGCCGTTTTTCACAGTGTTTTCTTTGTGTAAATCCATTCCTTTATTATGCCTATAAGCGTTGTAACTTGTTTATCGAGAAATCCGTATAAAAATCGGCCGGATTTCAGATTTTTGAAAAAAAATAATTAAAGTTTACTGTAACAGTCGTTTACAGCTGTGTCTTGTTTGTTTTGTCAAAATCGTCGAATTCTCAATAAACACGGACTGCAGACGTTGACAATTACTGCAAATGCGCTCTCTTCGAACTGTCTGGTAGCATGCCAAGTTGGCAATGTGCCAGGTATTTATAACATGGCCGCATTGTTAGAAAATGACAATTTCCATTATTTTTCAGTTCACAGCCTTCTTCTGTAATTATTCCAATTTCGAAGTATCGAAAATTTCGGAAAGCCGCCGAGAAAATGAGCTGTAAAAAATGCGCTGTGTACTTTTGCGTCGCGACTCAACGAAGAGCGCGTTTGCATTTTTGTCAGCGCCCGCAGTCCGTGTTAATAAACCGAAAATTTTCAACGAAAGAGGAAATTCATCGAAATCCCCCCAGTAGAGTCACCAATTCAACCCCCATTCTTTCCGGTTCTGGAATCCGGAAAAAAACCGGAAACCTTGCCGTTGGACCCCTTGGCCACCCGCTCACGAGACTCACTCTCAGCTCCAAATGGTTGATCGGCTCGTTCGTCATGTACTGCATAATTTTGCCGACGATCGAATCGTTTCCAAACACTTTTTTGATTAGTTTGTCGTTCTGGAAACAACGGGAGAATGGGGACGTGAAGGGGACAAAAGACTCACATCAGTCTTGACGAGGAGCAGTCCGTCGGCGATCTCACTCGGATGCTCACTCGGATGCGGCTCCATATGGCTCTGAAATAGACACATTCAGATAATGATCAGAATTGCGAGAGAGCATGCAAATCGTGGAGAGAGCAGACAAAGGAAAACAGTAAATTCGCCGAGAAACCGTTCGAAAATACAAGAAAACCTCCCCCGAATATCGGCGAAAAACACAGGAAAATCGCGCCGAGACGAGATTCTTTTTGGTCTAGAGACGCAGAGAAGCGTTCCATGAGAGAGTGGGTAGATCAAAGAGAGTCGAGAGAGACAGAGAAAGACCGGGTGACTGTGATGGTGAGTCTGAAAACACCTTATTCGTGTTCTTATGGCAATTGATTATGGGGTAGTGGCCTGCAGTATTCTAGGGTAGACCCAGATGACGTGGCAACTACAGTAACCTTCCACGCGATGCAAAAAAGGGAATGCCCCCAGGCGGGATTGAACCGCCGACCTTCTGTTTACGAGACAGACGCTCTGCCACTGAGCTATACGGGCTTCGTGCCGCAGGGGCAATGTTTGCGGTGATGTTGACGGGGAAAACGGAGAATAGGGACTTGAGGGGAAGTGATAGGAAACTGTTTCCGCTAATCATTTATCAAGTAATCAGTGATCAAGTAATCAGTGATATCATCGATTCGAGATCACTCTCCGCACGAGACCCATGTATCCAACAAAGTAGATGACGAGTGTCAAGTAGATCATAGCGATCCAGTTGGTGTATAGGTTGTCCGAGTGGAACGAGAAGTTCTACAAACAGAGAGAATGTTATCCACAGCTACAGTAACCCACCTCAACTACAGTAGTCCCACTCGACTCGCACATCTCGTCAGGAACCGTCCGTTTGCGTCCAGAAGGGTCGAGGGCGACACAAGTGATGTTGTCGAATTGCTCGTGGCCGAATTGGTTCAGGACGAGCGATTCGTATCCGTATCGGAACCTGGCAAAAGTTAGACCATCAAGGCGGGGATTCTCCGCGGGGGGTCTCACCACGAAAGATACTGTACCCAGCTGATCCACGCGTGCATCTTCGAAACGTTCGTGAACAGGCCGCCCGTCAGCGAGAAGATGGTCAGCAGCGGCCCGGTGACAGTGACGGCGATCGCGTACGAGGGAGCCGTCTGCAATAACCGGACATTGTTTCCGGAATTCCGGAAAGGACGGCCTACCGCACAAACGGCGATGCCCAACGCGGCGACGTTCCACTCGATGACCATACACGTGAAGAGTTGGCGGAGAAAAGTGCCCGCCGCGGTGGGGAAGCCGACGAAAAAGTACGAGGCGACGACGAGAACGACGCCGTCGACGGTGAATATGGGCAGGAAGGAGAGGATTTTGGCAATGTAGTAGGCGGATATCGGGTAGATCCGGTCGTCGTATTCGCGCACGAGGGGCGGGTAATCGGCGGGCATGAACGCCTGGATGCCGAATATCGTCGAGTAGGTCAGTTCGGAGATGTAGTAGAACAGGGCGCCCTTGTAGCCGGCGAGCCCGTCCTGAGTTATTTTCGGACGATTAGTACGATGCTCCGCAATTATTATATATTTCAAAAATCTTGGAACCTGCGCAAATGCGCTCCGCTGGCCTCGTGTTGGTCTCGCCACGACTAGCGTCTCTGTCTCGTGTATAAAATGAGAGACGCAGACAAGAGTCGTGCCGAGACCAACACGAGTCAAGCGGAGCGCGTTTGCGCAGGTTCCAAGATTTTTGAAATATATAATACGGACACATTCTTTTTTTTCCCGAAACAGTACGACGCTCCGAAATTGCGGAGCAATGCAAATGCGCTCCGCTGCAATTATGGGTCTTGCCACGACTTTCGTGTACTTCTCGTGGAGGCGTGAAATAATTTTTTGAAATGTTTTTTTTTGAAAATTTTCAAAATTTTCAAAAAAAAATTTTTTTGTCGTCGAAAAAAAAATCGAGAAAAATGTCTTCAAATTTTGAAAAAAAAAATCATTTCCCGCCTCCTCCACGAGAAGTACACGAGAGTCGTGGTGAGACCCACATTATCAACGGAGCGCATTTGCAACTGAGCTCCTGAAATTGCGGTGACGTGGGAATTTTGAAAAAAATTGGATCGCTACGTTTTTTCAAGTTTTTGATACGATGCTCCAGAATTACGCTTGTCTGTTTTGAGGTGAGCATCGGGATTTCGGAGCGTCGTACAACGCGTGCGCCAGCAACAGCTTCCGATATTTCGCAAGTTTGTACGATGCTCCAGAATTCCGCTTCCTCACCTGATCAACGTCCAATCGGAAGAAGAGAAACCCGATGAACAGTCCCATGAACAGCTTCTGAAGCAGTTTGGCCTTCATTATTGCCGGATTTCTCACGTTGTCAAGCATATATCTGAAATTCCAGCCATTTAGACAGATGACTTCTGGAACAGCCAACCTGTAGAAAAGCGCCATGAGAAGTGAGAAATAAGTGGCCGAGTGGTGCGGAGTCATCGATCGGACCTCTTTCGTTTGATCCATCAACTGGAACAGTCGCTTGTGATAGACGCTCTCCTCGAACTTGTCGCACAACTGCTGACATCTCGTCTTGCACGCCTCCGCCTCCGACGGCTTGATGGCGAGCGTCTGAAATTCGAACATTCTACTGAGAGACGAAATCAAAAACGAAATGCCCCCAGCCGGGATTGAACCGCCGACCTTCTGTTTACGAGACAGACGCTCTGCCACTGAGCTATACGGGCATGCACAGGTAAACTGCGCGGGATGTATTATACAAGCTCGTGTATTGTACGCGTATCATGCACAAATCGCGGCCGGTCGTAGCTGCGGATGGTGTGTAAAACACGTACAAAATACATTCTGCGAGTCCCGCCCACTTGCGAAAATCACACGTTATAAGTCGAGTGGCGGAACCCGCGAGGTGTCGGCTGCTTGGTCTGCCGCGCACATTACATGTATCGCAGGCGCATCTGACACGAATCGCGGGAGGGGGCGACTTGTGAAAACGACGAAGTTGCGCTCAACGAAAGAGAAGGGAACTGATGGAGAGAAGTGGGGACAGTGAGCAGTAAATCGAGTACTTCATTTATTCTGATCACTACGGGTTATTGTAAAAATCTTTTCCTCGGTTTCAGCCTCCTTAGAGGGGCAAAGCGAAAGTTTGTGGCTCATTTCCCTTGTTTCAAACTGTTCTCCCCGCAACTGATTCTGTTTCCAATGTGAGAACCATATTTAAATATATTGGGAAGAAAACTACTCGGAATAAGATTTCCTCTCATGGTACCTTTTTTGTTGCCTTACGACTGGAGAAATATGTGAAATTCATGTGGATAAGGACGGGAGTTCCATTTCTCAGTGAACATGTGAACACTCAAGAATATTTCATCTCTGATGTTGGAAACTCGTCTCTCCAGCTGAAACGGAACTATTCTCCTTCAACTTTGTTTTCGTGTTCACTTTTATCCTTCAAAAATTATGTTGAAATCGGAAGTGAAACACTCTGAAAATCTTCAGCGCGCCCTCCTGCATGCAAGCGGGCGAGAGAGTACACTGTCACGCAGAGGCGCCAGACGGCGAGCGTACGATTCGTCGCGCGGCATTGTAGCGTTTCTTTGATTTTCTTTGATTTGAAGCAATTGTTATTTCGAACAACACTTTCTTATTATTATTTCAGTCAACACATTTTTTTACGCGTATTTTGTAATTTTTCTATTTTTTGACGAATTTTGATGCTACAGCTTGCGGACTTGCATTTTTTCAAAAAATCAAACTGAAAATGTTTTTCAAAAATTCACCTAATATTTCCCAACCTTTTATTTCGTTAATTTATTGTATTCCTTTTCGCAAAGCTTAGGCCTAAATCTAAATTTTTCCATTCCTCAATGTACGGTAAGCAGTGTACGCAATGCGCGCGGCACGCACAATTGCGTACACTGCCTCTTCGAAGTTTCTCGAAGTCCGTTTCTTCGCCGAATTTCGCGTTTAAAGCCCTTTGTCTCTCTTCTTTTTCATGTCCAACTGTTCTCAAAATTTTTGTCGTATAAAATTTCTGCTCCGTGACCGTTAATTATCATTTACTCTCAAATTTCAGCGTGCAAGGAGTTGCGAAATTCGCCCAATTGGCCTAAAACGAAAGTTGAGGACGACGCAACTGCCGCTTACGCGGGCGTGTCAGCTGGACGAGATGGTAAGGTTTTCGACTCGAAATATATTTTTTAAAAAGTTACTTTTCAGCAGAAGTGCCGTCGGCGAGAAGATCCCGCCCGCCAAAGATTAGCAGCTGGAGTGGCTTCCAGCTACACCCACCTTGTGGAAACTGTGAGTATTTATTTTTTTTCCTGTGGGAGAAAGCAGAAACATCCCGACTACGCCGGATAACTGCATTTCTGATGGAGGTCGCAAGTCAACCACTTTTTCAGGAGGAGGCCGCTGACGCCAATGCACCACCAACTCTGTCTCTACTGGCTGGTCTGCCTCCCCACCCGACGAGTTCTCGACTAAAACTACAGGTACGCCGGTTATCGTCGAAAACTATTGAATTTGAACGCTTTGCAGAGTTCTTCGTAGAAGACGGTTCGAAGCGGCCACACAGCCGCCTGAGTCGATGCCACGTGTCAAGAGAGATGGATGCGCGAGGAAGAATCATGCACGTCAACAACAGGCGTTTGTGCTCTGCCTCAGCCAAGGACTCAAGCTGGGCGTAGGATGGATGGTTCTATATAACGAAAATGTAAGTTTCAAATTAAATTCTATTTTAATGAGCCATTTTCCGGTTTCAGCGTTCTTCTGAGGAAACCAGCTCAACTCACGGAAGACTCGGAAACGCCACTCCGCCACTCTCCATGGACGACATTGCGACAATCTGGACAGATGCACCGCACGGACAATCATCATCGAGTACTACGATCACGACGATCGATCCAATAATTCATTAATTTTTTCCTCGTTTTTTAATAATTTCTTTGAGCGCCCAAACCCCATCTATCGCTGGTCCCCCGTTTTCAATCGTTAATTTTTGTTGTAATTTGGTTAAAGAGGCCAAATAAACGTGTATTCCTATTTATTGAAGGAGTTTTGAGTACAAATGGATGGGAAAGGGCGGGGAACGGGAGGGGACCCAAGGAGCGAAGGAAGGAAGGTACGAGCTGGCTGCGATACATGTATTGCGGCGGCCGCGATTTGTGTATCGGTGGCCCGCGCCACATGTATTGTACACGCCCGGCTGCGATATATGCATAATAGGCGCCAGATACTAATCATCGCGTGTACTTATTTTGGCAATCTCAGACATCGCGCGGGCGCACAATACGTCCCGCGCAGTTTACCTGTGTGCTGGCGGCCGGCCGCCGCAGTGCGTACATCAATAAAGTAGTCGGCGGGGTTCGTGTGGTCGGGCACTTGGTGACCGCACGCCGAGAAGTGATGGATCGCCTCGTCGATGGCTCCGTGGAAAGCGATGCGTCCCTGCGCCAGGAACACCACCTGAGCAAAAGAGTCGATCGTCAATAGAGCGCACTTGCACACCTTGTCGAATATCTCAAAGACCTCGGAAGACGGCTGATGAATGGTGCAAATGATGGTCTTTCCCGTCTGCACGGCCATCGCCTCCAGCGTCCGCACCACTTGCAGCGACATGTGAGAGTCCAATCCGGTCGTCGGCTCGTCGCAGAAGATGATCGGCGGATTGTTGAGCATCTCCGTCGCGAACGCCAAACGCTTCATTTCACCGCCTGCAAATTTTTTTTAAAAATTTATGTGGAGCACAATTGAGCGCTTTTTCTCTTAAATCATGACTAAAAATGAACTCTCAGCGCTCGAAAATTACAGCTGAAAACCTAGCGGTGAAAATCGAAAATTTCGTTTTTCAAAAAAAAAAAAATTTCGAAAAAAAAACTTTTTTTTAAAAATTTTCAACTTGAAAAAAAAGGACGAGTTGTCTATTTTTTGATGAAAAAAACAGAAACAAATTTTTTAAAAATTGTTTTTAAATATGAATTAATGCATTAATCCATTTTTTAAAGGAACAGATAAAAATAGAAAAAAAACATTTGAAATTTTTAAAAAATGTTCACTTAATTTCACAATTTGCGCAAAAATGAAAAAAAAACTAGATTTTAGAAAAAATAAACTTTTTTCCCTTCAAATTTCGCATTTTTAAATGGCAAATCAAATGCCGTATTTCCTCGAACAGAGCGGCCCCTGGAACGCCGCCGGAGAATGATTATATCTCGAGATTGATAAAAGATATCAAAAAGTTGTCAACAGCAAATTTATAGATCATAACTAGGACTACAAGTTTGCTGTTGACAACTTTTTGATATCTCTTATCAATCTCGAGATATAATCATTCTCCGGCATCGTGTAGCTCTATTCGAGGAAATACGGTGAAAACGGTAAAATTATCCGTGGAATTAAATATTTTTCTTTAAAAAAGTCACTATTTCCTTTTTCGCCAAAAAAAAAGCGTTTTACAACAGAAAGAAAATCAAATTTGATGAAATCCCCGGGGGACTTCACTGATTGCATTTCAGTCAGAAAACAGGATTACTGTCATCTGGAAAGTCCGCAAACACGCACCCGAGATGCCCTTCTTGATGCCGGGCACTCCGATTCGGCTGTTCTTCGGCTTCTCGAGCAGCATCTCTTTCATCACCTCGTCCACTCGTCTCGCTCTTTCTGTCGACGAGGTGCCCGGCGGAAGACGCATTTTCGCTTGAATGTCCAGGTGTTCTTGCACCTGATTATCGATTTTTCCCTTGTTTTACTCACTTTTCATGTCCCTATTCAAACAGTTGATCGAAAAACTTACTTACTTGTTAGTTGAACATTTGATTTTTGAAATTATTTTCAATTTTGATGAAAATCAGCATTTTTTAAAGGATTTTCAGTATTATCGTTGTTCCTCAAAATCAGAGTTCACAATGCAAATTTCAAAAGCGCGCCACAATATCTCGCAACGAAAGAATTTGTCAGCGTCGAAACGTGCTGCGCTTTTAAAGCGGCGATACGGTAGTTGCGTAATCATTAATTTCGTCTTTCTTCAATTTCAGCGGCTTTTCAACCATTTTTCGCGCTTTTTTCCGGTAAAAAAGGACAAAACGTGTATTTTTCGTGAAAAACGGCTGAACACGGAAGCTTCGGAGATGTGCGGTTTGAATTCCCGCGTCGTCGAACTGCAAATTTTTCGAATTTGGCTGCGACCGCGTTGCCTGAGTATTCAACGTTAAAGCGTGTGATTGGTGTCGATTTACGAGAGCGCATATGGTTAAGCATTGAATACTCAGGCAACGCTCGCAGCCAAATTCGAGGAATTTGCAGTCCGGCAGCGCGGGAATTCAAACCGCCCATCTCCGAAGCTCCCGTGCTGAAAAAACAACCACTAGCGAAAAAATGTCTGAGTAGGCGCATTAAAAGATAAAAATGATTGGAATTTCAGAAAAAAATCGCACAGTGAGTGTTCCGAGAAAGAGGTCCTCCTGCTGAACGTACGCCGAGACACTCGTCACTCCTTTTCCGATATTCTGTCCGTTTACGAGGATTTCTCCCTCCACTACCAGACCCTGAAACAGAGATAATTACGGGTTTTCGCTTTTTCGAGAATTTCAGAGATTTTCAGCTCTTTTCTTATCTGGAGAAATTGAATATTTCATTTAATTTTTTTTCCTGATATTACTATCGGATGCCATCGAAATGGCTCCGCAACAGAGAAAAAGCGGCTAGGTTCGCTTGGCAGGTCTTGCAGCGGAAAAATGCACAGCTGAAATGAATGTTACAGTAATCTCGTGTTTATTTTTAGAATTTTTTTTGCTTGTACGTGAAAAATGGCGCGTTTTACCAAGAAGATGGTACGTTTCAATGATATTTTTGTGAAAAATGCAAAAAAAAAATCCGACGAAAATTGGTTAAACGCGCCATTTTTCAAGAAAAAGCAAAAAAATTCAAAAAAAACACGATAAAAAAAATTCAAAAAAAAACATGATTAAATACTGTAACATTCATTTCAGCTGTGCATCTTTTTTCGACTGCAAGACACGCCAAGCGAAGCGAGCGGCTTTTTCTCGGTTGCAGGGCCTTTTCGATGGCATCCGATAGTATCAATTCCAACGGAAGTGGCGAAGTCTGCAGTTCACGGCAGCGACAGGTCTCGCCACGAAAACATTAAGAGACTACGGTAGAAAGTAGCTCAAAACATGACATCCACAGAGTGCCCCAATCACCTTCAAATTCCTCTGCAGCAACGTGTTCAAAAGCGTCGTCTTGCCCGCCCCACTCGCGCCCATCAACGCGATGACTTCTCCCGGAACGGCGCATCCGCTCACTCCGTTCAGCAGCACCCTTCCGGCCGTCGTCGTCACCTGTGCAATGGAGCGTATTTGAGACACAAAGGAGCCCTTCAGAAGAACCTTGAGATTCCTCCACTGCAAAGTCACCAAATTGTCCCATTTGCCCGCCGCATCGGAGGCGTTTATTTCGGCCTCTCCGGCACTCAGCAAAGATTTCGTCGTTTCTGGAACAAGTAGAAATTGAGAGACGCAGACGAATGAATTCTTCGTTCGAATAGAGCGCACTTGCATCATCACATTTTAGGCCGGAAATTGTTGTTTCTCAGTGTGAAATTCGGCAATTTTCACTACGACACTCCAGAATAACACTTGCGACTGCCCTTGGTCTTTTTTACCGGCCGTGGAACAGAGCCACCGGTTTTCTTTTTGTCGTTTTCATTCAATTTCATAAATACAACATTTTCTCGAAGTAAATGCCAAAATTCAAAAAATTAGAAGTTTTTAAAAATCCTAAAAAATGAGGATTTTCAATCGAATTTAAAAAAAATCAGAATTTCAAAAGAATATTTTTTTGAAAAACTGCTTGAAAATTTCAGTTTTTTCTCTACGAAAAAATCAAAGAAAATATTTACATCCTCTTGAAAGTCCATTTTTTCCAAAAAAAAAAGAAAAAATTTCGAATTCTGAAAATGTATACTTTTTATTTTTTCAAAAAAAAAATATTTCTTCGAATAATTTTATCAGAAATTCAAAGAATTTCGAAAAATAATTTCTAGCATTTCCAAATTATTGCCAAGTTTGTGGCTCCATGGGAAACTGTTGAAAAAAAATTAAAACATTTTTTTCAAAATTCCAGAAATTTAGGAAAATTCGAAAATGATATTTTTGCAATTGTTAAAAAAACACTTTTTCCAAAAAATTTGTAAAAATCAACAAAAAAAGCATTCTTGTAAAAAAATGCTAAACAATCCCAACAGAGAAAAAAAATTTAAATTTTTAAAAACTCGAAATTAAAAAAAAAAAAAACCTTCAAAATCAAAAAAATTTTCTTCAAAAAAAAAATCACGCAAACGTTGAAAAAAACAGACCAATTTGAGTTGATTCCATTTTTAGAAATGGCCAAAAATCGATGCGATTCGAAAAATTCAAAAAATTGAAATTTCACGTTTTCAGAAAAAAAACACAATTTTTATTTTTTCGAGTATTTTTCGATTTCTTCTCTTGTTTTAGTTCAATTCAATTCACAATCGTTATCAGTTCATTGCCAACGGTTGATAGTTCTGAAAGGGGGCGTGGTTTAGTACGATGCTCCGGTGGTTCCGACCTGTTCAGTCAAAAAGTACAATTTCTCGAGTTCCATCTTTTGCGGAGCCCAAATCTCGTGGAGCACATCCCGCAAATGGCAATTCTTCAAGACGGGCTGATTCGCGAGCCCCGGAACCAGAATGGGGTTCCAACCGTACTCGGGCACGTATTGAGACGGCGCCACGTGTTGCTGGGGGTACTGTAGCTGGGGGTACTGTAGTTGGGCGACGGGGGCGTACTGTAGGTGTGCATAGTGTAGTTGTTGGTGCTGCTGTTGTGGTGCTGCTGCGAGATGTTGGTAATAGTCAAAGTGCTGCCAGACACCGTAGTCGACGGGCGGCCACGAGTAGTGCTGCTGCTGCTGCTGTGGAAAGTGGGCGGAGCCTATTATTTCATTCGATTCGTCGTCAGAAGAGTCGAATCGACGCACAGAAGACGTCAGCGACGGAGGAGAATTCCGCGACGACAACTTCACCGCCATAAACTGCAATTTCTCGAATCGAACGTCGAAAGCGGCGCCACTCGACACGTGGATCACCGACAGAATCGGTATGTATCGGTGGTTCGGCTCCACGTAGATCTGCAAACGGAACACCTCGATCAGCGGGTCTCGAGACCACGACGCTCTCGTGTATTTCTCGTAGAGACGCGAAACTAATTTTGTTTTTTTTTGAAAATTTGGCGACAATTTTCTAGACAACCGTTTTTTACGAAAAAAATACATTTTTTTGTGCTTTTTTACCGGAAAATGCGTGGAAATCGAGTGGAAAAAGACGAAATTAATAATTGCGCAACTACCGTATCGCCGCATTAAAGGCGCAGCACGTTTCGGCGCTGACAAATTTTTTCGTTGCGAGATATAGTGGTGCGCGTTCGAAATTGTTTATTGTAAACTCCAATTTTGAGATACAACGATAATAACAACTTTCTTGCTAAATGTCGCCAAATGAAGGACACAAATTTCAATGCTAAAATAATTATTTCGACATCTTGAATATTTTTCGGTGGAGCGCGTTTTCATCAACACGAGAAACATTCGCTTTTTTGCTGATTTTTCAGCGAAATTTTCTACAAAAAGCTTGAAAAATCGGTGAAACTTCATAAACATTGATAGTTTCCGAGAAAAAACGGTAGAAAATGATCATTGTTTGCGAGCGCCGTCCAGAGGCCATCTAGCCACTTTCAGCGACACGAATAATATCAGAAAATCGATAATTATCTTGCGAAAACGTTCCAGTCCTACTTCAGTGAAATTGATTAGTTTTCTACAGCACGCGAGAGTGACGGATATGTGTGGTTTAAATTCCCGCGTCGCCGAATTGCAAATTTTTCGAATTTGGCTGCGAGCGCGTTGCCTGAGTATTCAACGCTTAACCATATGCGCTCCCGTAAATCGACACAAAGAACACGCTTTAACGTTGAATACTCAGGCAACGCAGCCAAATTTGAGAAACTTGCAATTCGGCGACGCGGGAATTCAATCCACACATATCCGAAACTCCCGAGCAACAGTGACAGTGGCGGCCGCGAGTTACTGTTTAAAAAAATTTAAAAATTTCAATTGACCGGGAAAAATCGATTTCGTCCGATTTCCCTGAAGTTTTCGGTGTAAAATTGTTTTAATTGCTTCTATTGATTTTTTGTCAAAAAATCCGCACGAAAAAAACGGTCAGAACTACGCTTTGCAGAGTAAGGGTTACGGTAACAAAACGTTGCGCTGTGTCCGTTCGTTTCGAGACCGACATCTCGTCCTCACTGCATTTTGCGAGAAAACGATTGAATTTTTGTGCAATTAATGGAAATGTTTGAGAGAATTGAGTTTTTCCTCGGAAACTCCTTCAAAACCCTCACCATATGACGTCCGAGGTCTCTCAAATGTTTGGTGATTCGTAAATTATCGAAATGGATGATGGTCGAGTGCCACGTGGATCCCCGTTCCTTTCGCGATTCCAACTGTGTGATTCGACTCAAATGCGCGTTTATTCCCGCCGGAGACACCGCCGTCCACTGTTCCTGTTGCCAGTGGTATCTACAAAAAGAAGGAGTTGTCCGCAATTCCGCATTTTCGGTTGTAAAATCAGTGAATTTTGGGAAGTTTCAATTATCCACAAGTGCGCTCTAATGCGAACCAGTTTTCCGGTTTTATCATGACTTAAATTTGCAAAATTTATATTTGTTTAGTGGAATTCTGAACACGGAGGAAATATTCGGACTTTTTGAGTTGTTCTCCGGAATTTTTTTCCGGAAATCCAAATACAAAAAATCGGGAGAAAATCCGGCGTCGTTTCCGGGCTTTCTCTCTCCGGTTTTTTTCGGACCCTTTTCTTAATTACTTCCGCAAGTGCGCTCCAATGCACACCGGTTTTCCGGCGAAATATCGTGTCAAATATCTCAATTTTTCTCAGAAATTACGTTTTTTTTTCGATTTCCTAATGGACCTATGCACGCAGTGCATTTTTTGCATTTTTTCCTTTTTTTTCCTTTTTTCGGAATTTTTTTCGCAAAAACTCGATCGTACCGAGACCTATTCGCCGTTTTTAAGAATGCGCCTTCAATTTCTTTGCGGATTCTCACAAATTTCGTGTTTTTCCTAGATAAATAGTTCGGAACGGTCCTTTCTTAAACGCTTCCACTGTTTCCTGAATTTTAGATCTTGTCATTCCGGAAAAAAAGGAAAAAATCTGAGGAAACTTTCAAAGGAGCGGATATTTAAGTGAAGGAAGGGTCTCGCAACGAGCGATGTTTGTAGCAATTTTCTGCCATTTTTTGCCTTTTTATGCCATTTTTCCTGTGAAAAAATAGTCCGAAAAAAAAGGAAAAAAATGCAAAAAATGCACTGCGTGCATAGGTCCATAATTTTAAGTTAATTTCCGAAAAACCGTATCATGTTCGTCCGGAAAGGAAGACGTGGACATTTTATTTAGAAAATTGATGAATAAAACCTGTTGAAATTTTCAATTTATTCGAAAAAATCTCGAAAAATATAAATTTTGTTTTGCCAATTTCTTGAAAATCGCATCGCACTTCTGGAAAGAAGGACGTATTTAAATAAATTTTCTTATTCAAAATCGACGGAAAAAAAAGCGTTTCAGTTTCCTTTTTTCCGAATTCGGTCGAAACACTCTCTGTTTCTGGTTCATTTTCAAAGAGCTCTGCTCACCTGTATTCGTCGACCAACTCGAGTCGTATCTTCATCTGATAAACATCGTCCGGATTGAGGCCACTTATGAGGAATTTGGGCTCCGGATGCATACGGGCGCCTCCGTTCCGAACGATCATCTCGTTTCGCGAGTCGTTGTACTGCTGCTCGTCGTACAGGAACACTTGCATTTCTCTGCCTTTTTTCCACCACCGAAGAGGGAAAATAATAATTGCAAAGATATGAGAAACGACGACGGGATGACATCCCACGTTTCCAACACCTTTTTCATCACATTTTTCGAACTTTTTCGGCAGAATTGGCCAATGATTTGAGGGTTTGTACGTGAGAACCTGTTAACGGTGTTTTGTGCTTTTCAACACTTTTTGTATAATATCGTTATTTAAATTCGAAATTTCTTTTTTTTTCAAATTTATAATACTTTTTGAAAAATCTATACGATTTTTTCTGCTTTCATTTAAAAATATTATCGTTTTCTCGCAAAATGGCAGTGAGGACGAAGAAAAGCGCGAGTGGGCGAAACGCCGGTCTCGAAACGAACGACACAGCGCAAGGTTTTGTTACCGTAACCCTTGCTCTGAAAATAGGGTTTCTGATATTTCTTTCGTGCGGATTTTTGTACGAAAAATCAATAGAAGCAATAAAAAAATTTTAGCACAAAAAATTTCTGGAAAATCGGACGAAATCGATTTTTCCTGGCCAGTTGAAATTTTGAAATGTTTTTACAGTAACCCGCGGGGCTTAGAAACCTCCGCTGGCCTAGAAATTTCCTAGCTCGTCCACACTGCCATTGTTGGAGAAAAATATAATATTTGTTTTTTTTCGAAAAATTTCAACGAATTTATTGTGCCAGTTTGCGCGTCGATTTCCGCGCATTGTGCAAACATCATCACGCCAATTTGCGGGAAAATATTTCATTTTTAATTTTTCTCGCAGAATTTCTAACTTTCAAGACCGTTTTTTTGTTTTCAAAGTATTTTCAAGCTCAATTTTGTTTTCAAAAACCCAATTTTTATTCTATTTCTCGGCAAATTACACGCCGAACCTGTATTTTTACTGCAATTCGCATTTTCTCGAAATTTCCTTTTCCGAATGTGTATTTTTTCCGGTAAAGCTGTACTTTCTATTTTTACCCTCTTTTTCCCTCTACCCTCTTGTTTCTAAAGCGCTTCTTCCCGCGATTTATTTATTTTCCATCGTCGTCATCTTTAAAACTATTTTTTAAGCCCAAAGCGCTTTCAATGCCGCCTGTGGGCTTTCGTGATTTGACACATTTTATCACTTATTTACAGAAAAACCTCTTTATTCTATTCTAACCATTACATTACATTACATCACACACTATCAAAAATAAGTCATTGAACTTTTTCTCCGGCGTCTCCCATTTCTGTTTATTAGTTTCGTCTTCAGTCGTAACGCAACTCAACGTCGTAGTTGTTCAAGAACTCGATCGTCTGGCGGTACAGTTCGGCAGTCGCATCGATGTCGACGTCGAGCGTATCTCTCTTCTTCTTCGAGCCCTTCACACCAAGCGTCGCTTTGTTGCTGGGCACCGGCAAACTGACGGCAACATTGCCGGCATTCGTCGGGTCGCTGTTGGCCAGGTTTTTGAACTGATCCGCGGCAATTTTGATGTGATCCTGTAATGTTTTATTTCGAATTCACATTCATTCCAGTTTTCGGGCGGATTCTCCGAACCTCCCAGCTAACAAGCTAGTCAAGCCCCACAACAGACTCACCAAAAGGATCTTCTTGATGTCCTGTCCTTGTGTTTTGAACTCGTTGACGACGATGTCGGGAGTGATGACAGAAGTGTGGACGATGTAGTCGTCGACTTTGTGTTGTAGCAGCTCGCTGAGGATGGCTTGGTTGTGTTGGCCGGAAGCCACCTGACCGTACGCGACGGCGAACAAGGCGAGAAGCACGGCGAGAGACGCTCTGGAGACATCCCGAGGTGCTGGTTGCTCGGCGAACTCACCTCATGGTTGTGTCGGTTTCGGTCCTTGAGTGAAGGAATAACTCGCTGCCGATGTTTTCGGTTTCGTTGACAGTGTGGGCGGAGTCTGATGGACTGGAGATAAGGAGGGAATTAGGGTGACGGGCCACGTGTATTTACGTTTTTCCCCATTTATGATGACTTTTCCTGTTTTTGTTTTTTTCCCGACTGTTTGTTTGTTGTTGTTTACACGTTCTTCGCAAATTTTCGAGAATCTTGTCGCCTTTTTCCCCTTATTTTCAGTTTTTATCAAAGTCTAAATTTTCAGATCTGCGTTCGCTGGGGATGGCCAAAATTGGACCGACACTCGATGATCAACGAATGAAAATTACATCGATTTGAAAAAAAAAATTAAAACGAATAAAGAAAAAAATCGAAAAAAAGCAGACCGTTTTGAAAAATTGAACGTTTTTCTTCCACCCACTCAGCTCGTAAATCACCCGACTCGAACGACCACTTCTTTTGATAGATTCAGAGAATCGTCTGATGCCGAAAAACTCCCTTCGGAAAGTACCTTATTTGTTGAAAAATTTTGAAGAAGTGCAACAATACTTGCCCAGTTCGAAAATGTTATGCTCAATTCATCTTCCGGAAGTTCCGAACCGGAAAATATTTCGAAACCGTTCTTTTCGGAAACGGAGATTTCGAGAACGAACGTACTTTTCAACTTCTCATTTTCAAAAAAGCCTATTTATTGTGAAATCTTAGAAAACCAAATAGAATCCCTAAAAATTCTGCTAAAAGTTTAACATTTGGCAAGAGTTCGGTAAAATTTTCGAGCCGTGAGTAAATCTGATATTTATAGTAAAAGTAAGTTGGTTCACAAGTTATGATCATCCGATATACCGTAAAAACTCTATTTTAACGGCACCCCTAAGTGAACGGCACCCCTTTTTTAACGGCACTCCATATTATCGTTTCTCATTAAAAAATAAAATTTCGTCACATTTTGCATGTTACCTCGGGGTGTTAAGACACATTCTCTGAGATTGACCAATTTCCCGGGAAAAATTCCCAGTGACACCGAAAAAATCAGTCGAACAAATAGTAAACGACACTTTAAAAAATGAGGTTGAACAATTTAACGGCATGCCGTTAAAATAGAGTTTTTACGGTAGTTTACAAGATAGTCATTTTCTCGATTTCATTATACATCTGGAACGTCCTTTCCATTCTTACGGAGCACTCTTCATTTCCTATGAATGTGTTGAATACTATTGCTGGAAGTGCTGTTCATTAAGCTTCTGATATGAAACCAGGAATCCCTTGAAAAAATCTGAACACTGAAAATATCAACGATGCCACAAAAGCTGTTGGAGGCGATGAAGATGACAACCGATTAAACTTCTGATCCACTGGATTCCTATCCCTCAAAGTCCCTCAAATAGTTTTGGTACCAGTGAAATTCTGTCTTGAAAACTAATTAAAAAATGTTTTTTCTGTTATAATTTTCTCGCGAAGCCCGCCCGCACAGTTTCATTTTGTGTTCTATCGTGATCACATCAATGCAAACATTGACCGTTCGTCTCGAAGCCCGTATAGCTCAGTGGCAGAGCGTCTGTCTCGTAAACAGAAGGTCGGCGGTTCAATCCCGCCTGGGGGCATTTCTCTTTTTGGCATGAGAAGAGCTGTAACTGCCACGTCAACAACACAGTGCTCAAAGTATGTAGGTGTCGGACCTTCTCCACGTCACCAAAACTAGATTCTGCCACGTCACTAAGAAAGTAAATGACATGTATTGAGATTTATAGCCCTTTTCCGAACTTTCTGGAATTTTGAACTTCAATTTTCAACTTGTCAATCATAACCATTCAGTTCTCAGGTAGTGTTATCCATGTTCTGCTCATGCCACGTCATCTAGAGTTCCGTGGAAAGCGGGAGATTGAGAGGGTACTGTGGTTGCCACGTCAACAAGCCAAAGCGGTAACTGACTTGAGACTATGTCTCCCATATGTATCGTTTTCTCCGATGTACGGTATGGTTGTGCCACGTCATTATGGATACTTAACCACTACATCTGTGACCACGTCAACTAGACTCAAACCCCTTTGTATTTGCTCTCCATGCTTCTAATTGTTCAATAAAACTATACATATGTTAATATTTACCCTATTCTCATGCTAATTCTCAATCCCTCGCCCTCAGTTACCTGCCCTCTAACCCTCTCCACTTCCCGGCACACACACATATTGGAAGAAGAGTGGCGCCGCGCTCCCCTCCCTCCTCGCTCCCCTCCTCTCTGTCTCTCCCGTCCTTATAACCGCAACGGCGACCACCCGAAGTGCACGCCCGTATAGCTCAGTGGCAGAGCGTCTGTCTCGTAAACAGAAGGTCGGCGGTTCAATCCCGCCTGGGGGCATTGCTTTTTGTTGGAGTGGGGATTTCTCGAATGAGTGAGTGTTCTTTGATTGCCGAGTGATATGATTGTGAGCGGCGAAGGTCCTATTTTTTAATGAAAATAGAGTAATAACACGTGGGCCGGATGATCATTAAAGTCAATGACGTGGCAAAGGGCTACAGTAATCTTCTGTGAAAGAAGTCGTGTTCCAGAACCTTGAACCTTCTTTCATATAGTCGACCACATTTTCAAGGTCATCCTTCATACCTGATACCATCTATTTTTATTATTATATCCTCAGGGGCACAGTGGGGGCATGATCGAGGGATGCAGTCCTCTCTCAATGAATATTACCCCCTTCGATTTCCATTTTTCCATTGGAATAGGTACCATCCTTTAAAAATAACAAAAACCGGCTCCCACGTTCCGCGTGCTCTTCCACCACGCCGCCAACCTCATATCGAGAAATGGCGCCGACTGCAGGGCAAGCCCGTATAGCTCAGTGGCAGAGCGTCTGTCTCGTAAACAGAAGGTCGGCGGTTCAATCCCGCCTGGGGGCAATCGGTTTTTGCCACGTCCCTCTCGCAATCCTTCCTTCCACCTCACCACTTCCAACGCGTCCCCCCTCCCCCAAGCAGCCGTCGATGTCTGTCGTCTCTTCACTTGGCGCAGTGTCTCGTCGGGTGTGTGACAGGAGGAGGCCGCAGAGGCCCCCTCTCGTCTCGTCCCACTGACCCCTCCCGTTCTCTTCCTCTCCCGTCTTTCTTCTTCTTCTTCTCATTATAACTTTTTTGCAGTTCGATGCAGGAGACAACTTTTACCCCTCTTTTTGCGGATTTCTGGTCTCCTTTTTTTGGGTTTCATTGGATTTTTCGGAGAAGTTTCGAAAATTTTATAAAAATTGCGGAAATTTTAAATTCATATTGTATTTTCTCAATAATTTTCTGGAAGTTTTTTTAATCCTAGAAAACACTCGAAATTATGTTCTGAAAATTGAAAAATGTGTTTTTTCAAAATTCTAATTTTCAAAAAAAAAATCGAAATTAACCCAATTTTCGGAAACATTTTCTTGAATTTTTCTATTCGTGAAATTTTTTTCCCTTTCAATATTTTTTTGAAATTTCCAAAAATCCCATAAAATTTTATTCAATTTTTCTTTCTTCCACGTTCTCTTGAAGACGTAATAAATAATAATAATAATAATAATATCCAAATAATTTTTCAAGATTTCGTGATTTAAAAAAAATTGAAGAAATTGTTTTTCAAAAAAAATTTTCTGAAAAATCGGAAAAAAAATCGGGAAAACTCCAAAAATTTCCGGGAAGATGATTCTGTAATTTCTACGATTTTCATGAAAAAAAAATCCTAAATTTATTTAAAATTTCTGTAATTTTTTAAATCTCATTTTTGAATTTATTTAATCTCATTTTTGAATTTTTCTTCAAAATTCCAATTATTTCCCAAAAAATGCACTAAGAATCCAAAAATCCCAAAACACCTAAAAAAAACCTCCCAAGATGGAAATAAAAATCCTTTCATCCAAAACGCCAGCATATCCTTTTGAAAACTACCGTACCCTCCAGGCTTGGTCGGAAACGGAAACGGAATTTCCGAAATTTCCGACTAATTTCGGAAATTTTTTCCGTCGGAAAAATTTCCGACTTTTTTTTTCGGAAATTTTTTCCGTCGGAAATTTTTCCGAAAAATGTCGGAAAAAAATTCGGAAAAGAGAAAAAAACAGAAAATATCCTACCGTACCGTTAAAGGCGCAGAGCGGAATATATGCTCGCAGCGATTTTGCTACGGTAATTTATTTTCGAAACTTCGAATTTCGAAAACATTTTTTTTTATGTTTTTGAGGTGTTTTTTCCGTTTTTCTCGTAGTTTTCTCGAGGATTTCGTATCATTCGGCTGTCTAAACAAGTAATCTGAAAAATCCACCACTTCTGAAGCCGAGCGTTTATTCTCAACGGCAAGAGTGGTTCTCTCTGATAATCGCAAGCTATTAAGTCCCGAAATTTTTTCCAAACTTCTATTCTTACAAAAAAATGTTCCACTTCTCGGATTTTCAAAAAAAACAAATAGAAACAAATAGTTTTTTCGGTTTTTCTAGTTTTTCTTTAGTTTAGATACTGTTTTTTCTTCATTAATTGAATGTCTTTCTGTCCGTTATCAGAATAAATCATTTTATGCATCGAAAATCGTTACATTTCCGACATTTTCCGAAAATTTCCGATTTTTCCGACTTTTTTTTCGGAAAAAAATTTCGGAAAAAAATTTTCCGACTTTTTTTTTCGGAAAAAGATCCCGGAAAAGATTTTTCCGACTTTGAATCTCGGAAAAAAAATCATTTCCGAAATTTCCGAAAGACCGTTTCCGACCAAGCCTGGTACCCTCCCCCTTTTAATTCGCTTCGAGACCCATTTCCATTGACAATTTCCATTCACAATGGTAATAATTCATTGGAAAAGTGCAAATTACCCTCTCTCCACACACAGTGTCCACCCACCCACCCACCCATATACCACTGACACTTCCATTGTTCCATTCATTCATTCAAAAGTTTCCCCCTCCCTCATACCCAGAGAATACATTGAAACGGGAAGAATACGTGCAGTTGACTCTTCCTCTTCCTTCTCCTCCTCCTCCGCCACCGCCACCGCATCAAAAACCAATTGTGTCCTCCGCCCCGCGTCGTCTTCCGCGCGGACGGCGATGCGGAAAGAAGAAGAAGAAGAAGAAGCGACACGATGATGATGACGTGTCAGTGTTTGCGAATGATATAATCGCGAAAAAGAAACAAAAAATTGGGGAAGAGGCGTCGGAAGGTATGCGATGGCGGTGGTGGTAGGGACAGTGTAAACATTGTCGTCTCTGGCTGAAAGTGATAGAAGTTTTACTGAAAATCACACTTCTAGAAGTCAAATTGTTTAATAAGCCTTATGTTAAGATTCAAGAAGGTTTTAAATTTGTAGAAAAGTGGAAAATCTTCGGAAAACGGTCAAAACCGTCACCGACTGATTTTTGGCGAAGAAATCGGAAAACTAAGAATGTTTCGTGTTTTTTTTTCTGGCGGTTTTGAGGCTAACTTTTGTGATTTTTTGAAACTGTTATTATGTATTTCCTGGAACGTGACGTCCGGGTCTCGCCACGTGAAAATTGAACTTTTCTCGAAAGTCGACATGCGCCTTTAAAGAAACTACGGTAGAAAGTAACTCAAAACCATGAAATCCACAGTAGTTTCTTTAAAGGCGCATGTCGATTTTCAAAAACGTTTAATGTTCTCGTGACGAGACCACATTCCTCCCACCCTCTGCCATTACGCCATTGATTTTAAAATAATGTTTTCCAGCCGTGAGAACTTTCACAATTTTGCAAGTTACATAATGTAAAAAAACGTTTCCAATCCGAATCATTCAACGATAATGCTGATTATCTCATAGTCATATCTATATTAGCACCCCAAATGTACATATTTGGCACCAAGTTCTCGGGTTGTTAAAATTAAAAAAGTTTCTGTCAAGTCCCAGAAAATCTAGAATATCCCCTTAGCTTAATTGACTGTAATTTTATTAGAATTTGACGCCCAATTCGACAATTGTTCGAGCCAAACTACTTTAGGCCGCCGCTATTTAATAATTTCAAAAATTATGAGAAAGCTTCAAAATGTTGAGCTAGAGAATGTGTGACTGTTCATATTTGAATACACATACTCTATAATAGGGACCCGTATTGCCTTATAAATAATTTCAGGGTGAAACTGCGCTCTATTGCTAACAACAGAGGAATTGGCCCTGTTAGTGGTAGAGCGCGGTTCACTCCGAAATGAGGTATTTACCATTGAAAGTCTCCGATTATTTTTGACGACTAGTTGAGAACGAGAGGATCAAACGAATCCTCGATCCTTGTGAACTATATGATAGAGTGACGCTCACTAAAAAACCGTGGAGTACTGTTGAAACGCGCTTCACTCAAGAAAATCGCAATTAGTCCGGTGGAGCGCGTTTGCAATAGGTTTCCAAGAACCCTTCTGGATTCTTCCTTCCTCCTCTCAACTCTTCCCCCGTCCATCACCGTCTCCATGTAACAAAAGCCTTTTTCAGAAAACCATTTCCCCTCCCTCTCTCTCGCCCTGTTTGTCACGTAACTTCTCTTCTCAGAAACCCCCTCCCCCGTCGTCTCCAAAAACACTTTCCCTTTCGCCGTCTGCAACGTCATCCATCTCTGTCTCTGTGTCTGCGTCTCTTCGATCCGATCACTCATTACTCGAAGAATTCGTTAGAATACGTGGCCAAACGACGTCTTATAAGTCGGAGAGAACTTCCTCTTCCTCCTTTACAGTTTCCTCTTCCTCCTCGTTTCCTTATCTTTCTCTCTAAAAATGCTCCAAATTCAGAATGCGTGAGGCAGTGTTCCTACTGCTCCCTCTATTCCTCGGCTGCTGCCATGCCGATCTGTTCACCTCCATCGCCGACATGCAGAGTCTTTTGGAAACGGAGAGGAACATTCCGAAGGTCCTCGACAAGTACATTCACGAGGAGGAGCAACGACTCGTTCAGCTCAAGAAGCTCTCCGACGAGTACTCGACCAAGAACGAGAAGGCGATCGAGAACGGACTCAAGGACATCACCAACCCCATCAACGCCTTCTTGCTCATCAAGAGGAAGGTTCGCGAGAGAGATAGTGACCGAAAATAGTCGAAAGGGGCTATCGGAATGGCCCCGAAGAGAGCTCTTCCGGACAATCAATATATCTCGAGATTGATGAGAGATATCGGAAAGTTGTCAACTGCAAACTTGTAGATCATAACTAGGACTACAAGTTCGCTGTTGACAACTTTTTGATATCTCTTATCAATCTCGAGATATAATGATTCTCCGGAAGAGCTCTTCTTGGTTGCGGGATCATTTCGATGGCATCCTATACTATTTTGCATAAAAGTACTATAGGGGTTACAAAAACACCATATTTGAAATATTAGCTCCCTGGCTCGCGGCGCACATTTAAATCTATTCGGAAATTAGGTTTAAGGGGTTATATTGACGATTCGAATCCAATTTTCATCATTAAAAATTTTGAAAAAAAGATTTTCACTTTTCTCATATTTCACAGAAAACCTTCTATAGGGACTGCAAAAACTGATTGCAGATTCGGATTCTGCGTATCAAAATACGTCGATTTACTTTATAAAATCAAAAAATTGAATATATGACCATCCAGGCCACATTTCGTGATTTTCACATTTCGAGTGATATCTCTGGAGTGATAAGAGATATCGAAAAACGTTCAACTGCAAAAATGATCTACACAAGATGTTCTTTCAAAATATGCAAGAATTGGAAAATTTTCAAAAATTTTTAAAAATATCAAAATTCTCTTGAAAATTTTTCAAAAAAAAAATTTTTTCTCAAATTTTTTCTAAACGTTTTAGAACTTGAAAAAGCATGTTAAGTAGATCATTTTTGCAGTGCAACGTTTTTCGATATCTCTTATCACTCCAAAGATATCACTTGATATGTGCATTGAGGAGGGCGCTATGAGAAATGGTCTTTTGCGCATGTTTGTGGCTACATATGCGCAAACGCGCTCCACTGGATTCTGTTGGTCTCGCCACGACAACTGTCTCACTGTATTCCACGAGAGACGCAGACGAGAGTCCAACGGAGCGCATTTGCGCAGGTTTCAAGATTTATATGAAATATGTAACAATTTGATCTCCAAATCCTCAAAACTTCTTTAGATCTTCGACTGGAAGGACATTGAGTCGAAGATGAACGCGAACAAGGCGGACGGCTTCGTCTCGGCGTTCTCCGACTCGAACTACGGCGTCCGCTACCCGACGGCCGACGATTTGAGTGGAGCGGCGATCGGATTGCTCCGCCTCCAAGACACTTACCGTTTGGACACGAAGGATTTGGCGGACGGGAAGATCTACCAGGACCAGGGAAATTACACGTTCTCCGCGAAGGACTGCTTCGAGATCGCTCGCGCCGCGTACAATGAGCACGATTTCTATCACACTGTCATGTGGATGCAGGAGGCGAGACGCAGACTCGGAGACGAGGGCGAGGAACCGACTGTCGATGTGGAAGATGTGAGAGAGAGATGAAGAGATGGCAATGAGTTACAGATTGTTACAGATCCTCGAGTACTTGGCATTTGCTCTTTACAAGCAGAACAACTTGAAACACGCGTTGAAACTCACCGAGGAGTTGTACAAGAGAAGTAAGTGACAGCACAGTTAACCCTTTTTGAGATGCGTTGCGGTGGTGACGCGGTTCCTACTATTGGATGCCATCGACTGCCGGAGATTGATTATATCTCGAGATTGATAAGAGTTATCAAAAAGTTGTCAACAGCAAATTTGTAGTCCTAGTTGTGATCTACAAGTTTGCTGTTGACAACTTTTTGATATCTCTTATCAATCTCGAGATATAATGATCCTTCGGAAAAGCTATTCGATAGTAGGTTGTTCTGGAACAGCAACGCGACCGCAGCAGCCCAACTCTACCACCGTAATTCCGGAGTATCGTAGTGGAAAATTTCCAAAAACAGAAATAATCTTTGGAGCTGCGTTGCGGTCGCGTCGCGGTTCTTTCTCTATGAACGGTGTTCTCTAATGAATGCAAATGCGCTCCATTGCTAACCGAGTGTCAATGCAAAATGGCTCGAAACGCGCTCTGCTGCGGATTTTGTGGATTCAGCCACGAGTCTCGTGTACTTCTCGTGGAGGCGCGGGAGTCGTGGCTAGACCCACATTATCAGCGGAGCGCGTTTGCATGTTTCCGATATGTACTAGACGATCATCTGTTCAGATCCATCGCACCCGCGCGCGAAGGGAAACGTCAAGTGGTACGAGGATCTTCTGGAGCAAGAAGGCGTCCGTCGTTCGGACATGCGCAAGAACCTGCCGCCAATCGACAACCGCCGTCCGGATTCCGTGCTCGGCAACTCGGAACGGACCATGTACGAGGCGTTGTGCAGAAACGAGGTGCCCGTCTCGCAGAAGGACATCTCGCGCCTCTACTGCTACTACAAAAGAGACCGCCCGTTCCTGATCTACGCGCCGATCAAGGTGGAGATCAAGCGGTTCAACCCGCTCGCCGTGCTCTTCAAGGACGTCATCTCCGACTCGGAGATCGCCACGATTCAGGAGCTCGCGAAGCCGAAGCTCGCCAGAGCCACTGTCCACGACTCGGTGACCGGAAAGCTCGTCACCGCCACGTACCGCATCTCGAAGAGTGCGTGGCTGAAGGCGTGGGAGGATGAAGTCGTGGAGAGGGTGAACAGGAGAATCGATCTGATGACCAACCTCGAAATGGAGACCGCCGAAGAGCTGCAAATCGCGAATTACGGCATCGGAGGACACTACGATCCCCACTTTGACCATGCGAAGAAGGAGGAGTCCAAGTCGTTCGAGAGCCTCGGAACCGGCAACAGAATCGCCACCGTCCTCTTCTACGTGAGTAGTCCATCTTTTAGTCCCTGAATTCCCATGATGTTCAGATGTCGCAACCATCGCACGGAGGAGGCACCGTGTTCACTGAGGTCAAGTCGACTGTGCTGCCAACGAAGAACGACGCCTTGTTCTGGTACAACCTGTACAAGCAGGGAGACGGAAACCCCGACACGAGACACGCCGCCTGTCCGGTCCTTGTCGGAATCAAATGGGTGAGTCGATGGCGAAGGGCTTAGTGCTCTTTTTGGACCTATTACACTATTGAATTCACCTGAAATGACGATTTTGACGAGACATTATTTTCGCCGGCCTCCAGCGAAACGGACGAGTCACGTTGTGTCTCAAAATCAGAGTTCTCATTAAAAATTTCAAACGCGCGCGAACGATATCTCGCAGTTGCGCAATGATTAATTTCGTCTTTTTCCACTCGATTTCAACAATTTTTCGTGTTTTTTCCGGTGAAAAAGATCTGGTCTGGAGATCTGGTATTTTCTTCTCCCACGTTCTCTTGAAGACGTAATAAATAATAATAATAATAATAATTTCAGCGGTTTTCGACCGTTTTTCGCGCTTTTTCCGTTAAAAAAGGACAGAAAGCACAAAAAGCGGAAAAAAGTTCAAAAAACCGCTGAAATCGAGTGGAAAAAGACGAAATTAATCATTTGCGCAACTACCGTATCGCCGCTTTAAAGGCGCAGCACGTTTCGGTGCTGACAAATGTTTTCGTTGCGAGATATCGTGCGCGCGCGCGTTTGAAATTGTTTTTTGTGAACTCCCATTTTGAACGATAATACTGTAACACTCATTTCAGCTGTGTCGAGTTTTTTTTCTCGCAGTTTAGCAATTTTTTGATAATAGCAAAAAAAAAATTTTTTCCTGTAAAAATATGGGAAAATTGTTCACAAAACTAAATTTTTAAAAATGTGGGGAAAAATTATCACAAAATAGCGGGAAAAAAGGTGGACACAGCTGAAATGAGTGATACAGTAACCCGGCCACGGCCCGCACTTTGTCGCTAGAACTCCGTACATCGCAGGCAGTAGAAGCTGTCTTTTTACAGCGATTTGTAGACTTTTTCGAATTTATCATTGGAGCGCATTTGCTATGGCAAAACAGGCAATCCTTCCTCAATTCTTCCATCCTAACCTAGACCAAAGATCTCTTTATCTAGTGGAAGCCCCCAATGGCTGAATTTAGCATTAGAGCGCATTTCCAACATCCTCGATCAATTTATCTGTGCAGGTGTCAAACAAGTGGATCCACGAGAAGGGCAACGAATTCCGTCGTCCGTGCGGTCTCAAGTCCTCCGACAAGGAGCGATTCGTCGGCGATTTGGGAGTGGGTCCGGAGCCGAGAAACGCTCCGAATCTGTCGCCAGTCCTCGGAAAAGACGTCTGGGAGGCTGTGTGAACTCTTCGACTACTACTTATATGAGAATTACGCATAATTTATTACTATCCCCTCATCACCAACCAAAAAACCGGGTGGTTCCGAAGTATACTTGTTTCTGTTTTGTTGCCTTACTTTTCTTCATTTTGAAATGAATCACTTGCCTTTTTATTGAAACCATTTGCTCGATTGACATCGGATTTGACGACAGTTTGCGGAATTGCATGATTTTGAAACGGAGCAAAAAGAGACAACTTTCGACATTTTGTTGCGTCAACTTGAGACGCAGCCAGTTTTCCGAGGCACTTCATCCGTCTGCGCTCTCTCTTCTCTAACAGTGTCCAGATCGTCTCGTACCCTCGAATCTACTCTTCGCACAATCAACCAAACTTCGTGGCATCGACCGAAACTCTGTGCATTCATTCCCGTTTTGGAATCACATGTTCCAATTTCCATCGTACTCAGTCTGACAAGGGAAGTGTTTAGGGTGACCTAGTTATATTTGGCTGAAATTTCAACCAGGGGTGGGTAATGGTCCCAATAGACACCTCCAATGCTCGGTTTCCGCCGGAGAAGCTTTTGAAGCTTCATCTCGACAAAAAACCGTAGGAGCTTCGTAGAGAGTTGAGAGTTGTATTTTCGGAATCAGTTAATCTTGAGGATATCGAATATGTAATAATAATTGAGGCTCAAAAAATGAGCTTTTGAAAATTTATTGAAACTTGGAGCTCGCCAGCTCTCGGGAACACCGTGCACCTATACGCCCTCAGTTCCTTCATTCTGCAATGAATGGGTGGTTCAGTCGGTTGGAGGCGCGAGTGTGATGTGGAGGGTCTATGGTTCGAAACCCGTTTTTTAGAATTGTTTTTTTTTTGTTAGGCTCGGTTTGTCTGAAAACCGGTTTAAAAGTGGTTTTTCATGCTCCGAATAGGTGTAGGATTGTTTTTCAGCAAGTTCCAGCAAAAAAAATCTGTCAAAAATTTTCGACCCTTGGCATGCATTTCTCGAAATTTTTGAAGTTCTTCATTTTGCCTGAAAATTGAGCAGTACTATCCTCACATCATTCCTAATAGCTTAACACCAATTTAAGAGCAATTCCAGACAAAACATGTATGACTGAAAAAATAGCAAATAATTATAACCTATTGGAGGATCGAACCCACACCTGCCACTTGTTACCTGCGCCCTCACCCACCGAACCACTCAACCGCTGTCGGCGGTCAGTTTTGAGGGTGTATAGGTGCGCGGTGAATTTCGACGCGCCGAGCTTGATGTTTTAGCCCTTAACCATAGGGTTTGAAGCTGACTTCAAGGTATCCCAGATATTATTTCATATCTGAGATCCTCGTGATCTCAGGATTCCATACGATACTGCGCGACATCTCTACAAAGCGCCTACGGTTTTTTGTCGAGATGAAGCTTCAAAAGCTTCTCCGGCGGAAACCGAGCATTGGAGGTGTCTATTGGGATCATTACCTACCCCTGGTTAAAATTTCAGCCAAATATAACTGGGTCACCCTAAACACTTCCCTTGTGAGCAAAGTATTACATATTTCAACAGTCTCACTCTTGCGATACGTCATCAATTCGAGTCACGGATCAATACAGTCTTCCTCTCACACACATCTTTTATAACTGCCATGATGTCACCCCTTCCCCCTTCTCCACATAATACGGTCCGTGAGAGACCGCAGGTGTCCCCCGCCCCTTTGGTGTGGTGAACGGGAGGTGTAGATGGACTCAACCTGAGCACAGAGGGAGATAGGCAGTCATTCGTTCACTCTGTCTCCCTCGAGAACGGTGAGTCTTTTCCCTTCTCCTTCTTTGCAGTCTTCTCACATGGAAGACAACTGAGTTACGTCGACAATGGTCAGTCAGCTGTACAAAGGTGAGTCTTTTCTCTTTTTATTCCAGATCCATCCACTCGACAAACGGTGCCATGGCACCCTGGAGATGGATCTGCAGGGTTTCCCCCACTCGACACACAGTGCCATGGCGCCCTGGAGATGGAGATGCAGGGTTTCCTCCACTGGACACACAGTGCCATGGCGCCCTGGAGATGGAGATGCAGGGTTTCCCCCACTCGACACACAGTGCCATGGCGCCCTGGAGATGGATCTGCAGGGTTTCCTCCACTGGACACACAGTGCCATGGCGCCCTGGAGATGGATCTACAGGGTTTCCCCCACTCGACACACAGTGCCATGGCGCCCTGGAGATGGATCTGCAGGGTTTCCCCCACTCGACAACGGGTGCCATGGCGCCCTGGAGATGGAGATGCAGGGTTTCCTCCACTGGACACACAGTGCCATGGCGCCCTGGAGATGGAGATGCAGGGTTTCCTCCACTGGACACACAGTGCCATGGCGCCCTGGAGATGGATCTGCAGGGTTTCCTCCATTCGACACACAGTGCCATGGCGCCCTGGAGATGGATCTGCAGGGTTTCCCCCACTCGAGACACAGTGCCATGGCGCCCTGGAGATGGAGATGCAGGGTTTCCTCCACTGGACACACAGTGCCATGGCACCCTGGAGATGGAGATGCAGGGTTTCCTCCACTGGACACACAGTGCCATGGCGCCCTGGAGATGGATCTGCAGGGTTTCCTCCACTGGACACACAGTGCCATGGCGCCCTGGAGATGGAGATGCAGGGTTTCCTCCACTGGACACACAGTGCCATGGCGCCCTGGAGATGGATCTGCAGGGTTTCCTCCACTGGACACACAGTGCCATGGCGCCCTGGAGATGGAGATGCAGGGTTTCCTCCACTGGACACACAGTGTCATGGCGCCCTGGAGATGGAGATGCAGGGTTTCCTCCACTGGACACACAGTGCCATGGCGCCCTGGAGATGGATCTGCAGGGTTTCCTCCATTCGACACACAGTGCCATGGCGCCCTGGAGATGGAGATGCAGGGTTTCCTCCACTGGACACACAGTGCCATGGCGCCCTGGAGATGGAGATGCAGGGTTTCCTCCACTGGACACACAGTGCCATGGCGCCCTGGAGATGGATCTGCAGGGTTTCCTCCATTCGACACACAGTGCCATGGCGCCCTGGAGATGGATCTGCAGGGTTTCCCCCACTCGAGACACAGTGCCATGGCGCCCTGGAGATGGAGATGCAGGGTTTCCTCCACTGGACACACAGTGCCATGGCGCCCTGGAGATGGAGATGCAGGGTTTCCTCCACTGGACACACAGTGCCATGGCGCCCTGGAGATGGAGATGCAGGGTTTCCTCCACTGGACACACAGTGCCATGGCGCCCTGGAGATGGTTCTGCAGGGTTTCCTCCACTGGACACACAGTGCCATGGCGCCCTGGAGATGGAGATGCAGGGTTTCCTCCACTGGACACACAGTGCCATGGCGCCCTGGAGATGGAGATGCAGGGTTTCCTCCACTGGACACACAGTGCCATGGCGCCCTGGAGATGGAGATGCAGGGTTTCCTCCACTGGACACACAGTGCCATGGCGCCCTGGAGATGGATCTGCAGGGTTTCCTCCATTCGACACACAGTGCCATGGCGCCCTGGAGATGGAGATGCAGGGCTTCCTCCACTGGACACACAGTGCCATGGCGCCCTGGAGATGGATCTGCAGGGTTTCCTCCACTGGACACACAGTGCCATGGCGCCCTGGAGATGGATCTGCAGGGTTTCCTCCACTGGACACACAGTGCCATGGCGCCCTGGAGATGGAGATGCAGGGTTTCCTCCACTGGACACACAGTGCCATGGCGCCCTGGAGATGGATCTGCAGGGTTTCCTCCATTCGACACACAGTGCCATGGCGCCCTGGAGATGGAGATGCAGGGTTTCCTCCACTGGACACACAGTGCCATGGCGCCCTGGAGATGGAGATGCAGGGTTTCCTCCACTGGACACACAGTGCCATGGCGCCCTGGAGATGGATCTGCAGGGTTTCCTCCACTGGACACACAGTGCCATGGCGCCCTGGAGATGGAGATGCAGGGTTTCCCCCACTCGACACACAGTGCCATGGCGCCCTGGAGATGGATCTGCAGGGTTTCCTCCATTCGACACACAGTGCCATGGCGCCCTGGAGATGGATCTGCAGGGTTTCCTCCATTCGACACACAGTGCCATGGCGCCCTGGAGATGGATCTGCAGGGTTTCCTCCACTGGACACACAGTGCCATGGCGCCCTGGAGATGGATCTGCAGGGTTTCCTCCATTCGACACACAGTGCCATGGCGCCCTGGAGATGGATCTGCAGGGTTTCCTCCACTGGACACACAGTGCCATGGCGCCCTGGAGATGGATCTGCAGGGTTTCCTCCATTCGACACACAGTGCCATGGCGCCCTGGAGATGGATCTGCAGGGTTTCCTCCACTGGACACACAGTGCCATGGCGCCCTGGAGATGGATCTGCAGGGTTTCCTCCATTCGACACACAGTGCCATGGCGCCCTGGAGATGGATCTGCAGGGTTTCCTCCACTGGACACACAGTGCCATGGCGCCCTGGAGATGGATCTGCAGGGTTTCCCCCACTCGAGACACAGTGCCATGGCGCCCTGGAGATGGATCTGCAGGGTTTCCTCCACTGGACACACAGTGCCACGGCGCCCTGGAGATGGATCTGCAGGGTTTCCTCCATTCGACACACAGTGCCATGGCGCCCTGGAGATGGATCTGCAGGGTTTCCTCCACTGGACACACAGTGCCATGGCGCCCTGGAGATGGAGATGCAGGGTTTCCTCCACTGGACACACAGTGCCATGGCGCCCTGGAGATGGATCTGCAGGGTTTCCCCCACTCGACACACAGTGCCATGGCGCCCTGGAGATGGAGATGCAGGGTTTCCTCCACTGGACACACAGTGCCATGGCGCCCTGGAGATGGAGATGCAGGGTTTCCCCCACTCGACACACAGTGCCATGGCGCCCTGGAGATGGATCTGCAGGGTTTCCCCCACTCGAGACACAGTGCCATGGCGCCCTGGAGATGGATCTGCAGGGTTTCCTCCACTGGACACACAGTGCCATGGCGCCCTGGAGATGGATCTGCAGGGTTTCCTCCATTCGACACACAGTGCCATGGCGCCCTGGAGATGGATCTGCAGGGTTTCCTCCACTGGACACACAGTGCCATGGCGCCCTGGAGATGGATCTGCAGGGTTTCCTCCATTCGACACACAGTGCCATGGCGCCCTGGAGATGGAGATGCAGGGTTTCCTCCACTGGACACACAGTGCCATGGCGCCCTGGAGATGGAGATGCAGGGTTTCCCCCACTCGACACACAGTGCCATGGCGCCCTGGAGATGATTCTGCAGGGTTTCCCCCACTCGAGACACAGTGCCATGGCGCCCTGGAGATGGATCTGCAGGGTTTCCTCCACTGGACACACAGTGCCATGGCGCCCTGGAGATGGATCTGCAGGGTTTCCTCCATTCGACACACAGTGCCATGGCGCCCTGGAGATGGATCTGCAGGGTTTCCTCCACTGGACACACAGTGCCATGGCGCCCTGGAGATGGAGATGCAGGGTTTCCTCCACTGGACACACAGTGCCATGGCGCCCTGGAGATGGATCTGCAGGGTTTCCTCCACTGGACACACAGTGCCATGGCGCCCTGGAGATGGAGATGCAGGGTTTCCCCCACTCGACACACAGTGCCATGGCGCCCTGGAGATGGATCTGCAGGGTTTCCTCCACTGGACACACAGTGCCATGGCGCCCTGGAGATGGATCTGCAGGGTTTCCCCCACTCGAGACACAGTGCCATGGCGCCCTGGAGATGGATCTGCAGGGTTTCCTCCACTGGACACACAGTGCCATGGCGCCCTGGAGATGGATCTGCAGGGTTTCCTCCATTCGACACACAGTGCCATGGCGCCCTGGAGATGGATCTGCAGGGTTTCCTCCACTGGACACACAGTGCCATGGCGCCCTGGAGATGGAGATGCAGGGTTTCCTCCACTGGACACACAGTGCCATGGCGCCCTGGAGATGGATCTGCAGGGTTTCCCCCACTCGACACACAGTGCCATGGCGCCCTGGAGATGGATCTGCAGGGTTTCCTCCATTCGACACACAGTGCCATGGCGCCCTGGAGATGGATCTGCAGGGTTTCCCCCACTCGACACACAGTGCCATGGCGCCCTGGAGATGGATCTGCAGGGTTTCCTCCACTGGACACACAGTGCCATGGCGCCCTGGAGATGGAGATGCAGGGTTTCCTCCATTCGACACACAGTGCCATGGCGCCCTGGAGATGGATCTGCAGGGTTTCCCCCACTCGACACACAGTGCCATGGCGCCCTGGAGATGGATCTGCAGGGTTTCCTCCACTGGACACACAGTGCCATGGCGCCCTGGAGATGGAGATGCAGGGTTTCCTCCACTGGACACACAGTGCCATGGCGCCCTGGAGATGGAGATGCAGGGTTTCCCCCACTCGACACACAGTGCCATGGCGCCCTGGAGATGGATCTGCAGGGTTTCCCCCACTCGACACACAGTGCCATGGCGCCCTGGAGATGGATCTGCAGGGTTTCCTCCACTGGACACACAGTGCCATGGCGCCCTGGAGATGGATCTGCAGGGTTTCCTCCACTGGACACACAGTGCCATGGCGCCCTGGAGATGGAGATGCAGGGTTTCCTCCACTGGACACACAGTGCCATGGCGCCCTGGAGATGGAGATGCAGGGTTTCCCCCACTCGACACACAGTGCCATGGCGCCCTGGAGATGGATCTGCAGGGTTTCCCCCACTCGACACACAGTGCCATGGCGCCCTGGAGATGGATCTGCAGGGTTTCCTCCACTGGACACACAGTGCCATGGCGCCCTGGAGATGGATCTGCAGGGTTTCCCCCACTCGACAACGGGTGCCATGGCGCCCTGGAGATGGATCTGCAGGGTTTCCTTCACTCGACACACAGTGCCATGGCGCCCTGGAGATGGATCTGCAGGGTTTTCTCCACTCGACAAACGGTGCCATGGCGCCCTGGAGATGGATCTGCAGGGTTTCCCCCACTCGACAACGGGTGCCATGGCGCCCTGGAGATGGATCTGCAGGGTTTCCCCCACTCGACACACAGTGCCATGGCGCCCTGGAGATGGATCTGCAGGGTTTTCTCCACTCGACAAACGGTGCCATGGCGCCCTGGAGATGGATCTGCAGGGTTTCCTTCACTCGACACACAGTGCCATGGCGCCCTGGAGATGGATCTGCAGGGTTTCCCCCACTCGACAACGGGTGCCATGGCGCGATGGAGATGGATCTGCAGGGTTTCCCCCACTCGACATACAGTGCCATGGCGCCCTGGAGATGGATCTGCAGGGTTTCCCCCACTCGACATACAGTGCCATGGCGCCCTGGAGATGGATCTGCAGGGTTTCCCCCACTCGACATACAGTGCCATGGCGCCCTGGAGATGGATCTGCAGGGTTTCCCCCACTCGACATACAGTGCCATGGCGCCCTGGAGATGGATCTCCAGGGTTTCCCCCACTCGACATACAGTGCCATGGCGCCCTGGAGATGGATCTGCAGGGTTTCCCCCACTCGACAACGGGTGCCATGGCGCGATGGAGATGGAGATGCAGGGTTTCCCCCACTCGACATACAGTGCCATGGCGCCCTGGAGATGGATCTGCAGGGTTTCCCCCACTCGACATACAGTGCCATGGCGCCCTGGAGATGGATCTGCAGGGTTTCCCCCACTCGACAACGGGTGCCATGGCGCGATGGAGATGGAGATGCAGGGTTTCCCCCACTCGACATACAGTGCCATGGCGCCCTGGAGATGGATCTGCAGGGTTTCCCCCACTCGACATACAGTGCCATGGCGCCCTGGAGATGGATCTGCAGGGTTTCCCCCACTCGACATACAGTGCCATGGCGCCCTGGAGATGGATCTGCAGGGTTTCCCCCACTCGACAAACGGTGCCATGGCGCCCTGGAGATGGAGATGCAGGGTTTCCCCCACTCGACAACGGGTGCCATGGCGCCCTGGAGATGGAGATGCAGGGTTTCCCCCACTCGACATACAGTGCCATGGCGCCCTGGAGATGGATCTGCAGGGTTTCCCCCACTCGACATACAGTGCCATGGCGCCCTGGAGATGGATCTGCAGGGTTTCCCCCACTCGACAACGGGTGCCATGGCGCCCTGGAGATGGAGATGCAGGGTTTCCCCCACGCGACATACAGTGCCATGGCGCCCTGGAGATGGATCTGCAGGGTTTCCTCCACTCGACATACAGTGCCATGGCGCCCTGGAGATGGAGATGCAGGGTTTCCTTCACTCGACATACAGTGCCATGGCGCCCTGGAGATGGATCTGCAGGGTTTCCCCCACTCGACAACGGGTGCCATGCCGCCCTGGAGATGGATCTCCAGGGTTTCCCCCACTCGACATACAGTGCCATGGCGCCCTGGAGATGGAGATGCAGGGTTTCCTTCACTCGACATACAGTGCCATGGCGCCCTGGAGATGGATCTGCAGGGTTTCCCCCACTCGACAACGGGTGCCACGCCGCCCTGGAGATGGATCTGCAGGGTTTCCCCCACTCGACAACGGGTGCCATGGCGCGATGGAGATGGATCTGCAGGGTTTCCCCCACTCGACATACAGTGCCATGGCGCCCTGGAGATGGATCTGCAGGGTTTCCCCCACTCGACATACAGTGCCATGGCGCCCTGGAGATGGATCTGCAGGGTTTCCCCCACTCGACATACAGTGCCATGGCGCCCTGGAGATGGATCTGCAGGGTTTCCCCCACTCGACAACGGGTGCCATGGCGCGATGGAGATGGAGATGCAGGGTTTCCCCCACTCGACATACAGTGCCATGGCGCCCTGGAGATGGATCTGCAGGGTTTCCCCCACTCGACATACAGTGCCATGGCGCCCTGGAGATGGATCTGCAGGGTTTCCCCCACTCGACATACAGTGCCATGGCGCCCTGGAGATGGAGATGCAGGGTTTCCCCCACTCGACAACGGGTGCCATGGCGCCCTGGAGATGGAGATGCAGGGTTTCCCCCACTCGACATACAGTGCCATGGCGCCCTGGAGATGGATCTGCAGGGTTTCCCCCACTCGACAAACGGTGCCATGGCGCCCTGGAGATGGAGATGCAGGGTTTCCCCCACTCGACAACGGGTGCCATGGCGCCCTGGAGATGGAGATGCAGGGTTTCCCCCACTCGACATACAGTGCCATGGCGCCCTGGAGATGGATCTGCAGGGTTTCCCCCACTCGACAAACGGTGCCATGGCGCCCTGGAGATGGAGATGCAGGGTTTCCCCCACTCGACATACAGTGCCATGGCGCCCTGGAGATGGATCTGCAGGGTTTCCCCCACTCGACATACAGTGCCATGGCGCCCTGGAGATGGATCTGCAGGGTTTCCCCCACTCGACATACAGTGCCATGGCGCCCTGGAGATGGATCTGCAGGGTTTCCCCCACTCGACATACAGTGCCATGGCGCCCTGGAGATGGATCTGCAGGGTTTCCCCCACTCGACAACGGGTGCCATGGCGCCCTGGAGATGGAGATGCAGGGTTTCCCCCACTCGACATACAGTGCCATGGCGCCCTGGAGATGGAGATGCAGGGTTTCCCCCACTCGACATACAGTGCCATGGCGCCCTGGAGATGGATCTGCAGGGTTTCCCCCACTCGACATACAGTGCCATGGCGCCCTGGAGATGGATCTGCAGGGTTTCCCCCACTCGACATACAGTGCCATGGCGCCCTGGAGATGGATCTGCAGGGTTTCCCCCACTCGACATACAGTGCCATGGCGCCCTGGAGATGGATCTGCAGGGTTTCCCCCACTCGACAACGGGTGCCATGGCGCCCTGGAGATGGAGATGCAGGGTTTCCCCCACTCGACATACAGTGCCATGGCGCCCTGGAGATGGATCTGCAGGGTTTCCCCCACTCGACATACAGTGCCATGGCGCCCTGGAGATGGATCTGCAGGGTTTCCCCCACTCGACAACGGGTGCCATGGCGCCCTGGAGATGGAGATGCAGGGTTTCCCCCACTCGACATACAGTGCCATGGCGCCCTGGAGATGGAGATGCAGGGTTTCCCCCACTCGACATACAGTGCCATGGCGCCCTGGAGATGGATCTGCAGGGTTTCCCCCACTCGACATACAGTGCCATGGCGCCCTGGAGATGGATCTGCAGGGTTTCCCCCACTCGACAACGGGTGCCATGGCGCCCTGGAGATGGAGATGCAGGGTTTCCCCCACTCGACATACAGTGCCATGGCGCCCTGGAGATGGATCTGCAGGGTTTCCCCCACTCGACATACAGTGCCATGGCGCCCTGGAGATGGATCTGCAGGGTTTCCCCCACTCGACAACGGGTGCCATGGCGCCCTGGAGATGGAGATGCAGGGTTTCCCCCACTCGACATACAGTGCCATGGCGCCCTGGAGATGGATCTGCAGGGTTTCCCCCACTCGACATACAGTGCCATGGCGCCCTGGAGATGGATCTGCAGGGTTTCCCCCACTCGACATACAGTGCCATGGCGCCCTGGAGATGGATCTGCAGGGTTTCCCCCACTCGACAAACGGTGCCATGGCGCCCTGGAGATGGAGATGCAGGGTTTCCCCCACTCGACATACAGTGCCATGGCGCCCTGGAGATGGATCTGCAGGGTTTCCCCCACTCGACATACAGTGCCATGGCGCCCTGGAGATGGATCTGCAGGGTTTCCCCCACTCGACAACGGGTGCCATGGCGCGATGGAGATGGAGATGCAGGGTTTCCCCCACTCGACATACAGTGCCATGGCGCCCTGGAGATGGATTTGCAGGGTTTCCCCCACTCGACATACAGTGCCATGGCGCCCTGGAGATGGATCTGCAGGGTTTCCCCCACTCGACATACAGTGCCATGGCGCCCTGGAGATGGATCTGCAGGGTTTCCCCCACTCGACAAACGGTGCCATGGCGCCCTGGAGATGGAGATGCAGGGTTTCCCCCACTCGACAACGGGTGCCATGGCGCCCTGGAGATGGAGATGCAGGGTTTCCCCCACTCGACATACAGTGCCATGGCGCCCTGGAGATGGATCTGCAGGGTTTCCCCCACTCGACATACTGTAACAGGAATGGTATTTGGTATGGCGTACTCACCAAACCCTGTCATTATTCCCTCTGTGTGCTTAACTGATGTTGTGGCGCCACATTTATTCAGAAGTCGGTATTGGAGAGAGGACGGCTGGGCCGACCTCTCTCCACCGAGGAGGGGTAAACAACTGAATACAATCGGAATGACCTACGCCAGTTGGCGTAGGAGATAACAGATGCGGGGGAAGACAGTGATTAATGGTTCCGCACAGCGGAGATCTTTTGAACTGATGTGCGGGGGAAATGAGGAAAAGTGAGATTACACAGACCATGAGAATAGGCCTGTGACAATACAGTGCCATGGCGCCCTGGAGATGGATCTGCAGGGTTTCCCCCACTCGACAACGGGTGCCATGGCGCCCTGGAGATGGATCTGCAGGGTTTCCCCCACTCGACATACAGTGCCATGGCGCCCTGGAGATGGATCTGCAGGGTTTCCCCCACTCGACATACAGTGCCATGGCGCCCTGGAGATGGATCTGCAGGGTTTCCCCCACTCGACATACAGTGCCATGGCGCCCTGGAGATGGATCTGCAGGGTTTCCCCCACTCGACAAACGGTGCCATGGCGCCCTGGAGATGGAGATGCAGGGTTTCCCCCACTCGACAACGGGTGCCATGGCGCCCTGGAGATGGAGATGCAGGGTTTCCCCCACTCGACATACAGTGCCATGGCGCCCTGGAGATGGATCTGCAGGGTTTCCCCCACTCGACATACTGTAACAGGAATGGTATTTGGTATGGCGTACTCACCAAACCCTGTCATTATTCCCTCTGTGTGCTTAACTGATGTTGTGGCGCCACATTTATTCAGAAGTCGGTATTGGAGAGAGGACGGCTGGGCCGACCTCTCTCCACCGAGGAGGGGTAAACAACTGAATACAATCGGAATGACCTACGCCAGTTGGCGTAGGAGATAACAGATGCGGGGGAAGACAGTGATTAATGGTTCCGCACAGCGGAGATCTTTTGAACTGATGTGCGGGGGAAATGAGGAAAAGTGAGATTACACAGACCATGAGAATAGGCCTGTGACATCCCACCCCCTTTGGAAAGATGGCTTCGTCCTCGAAGCTGGATGAAAAGAGCTTGAGGGAAACTCACTTTTCCAAAGAGTTAATTACATCAATAACCAGAAAAAACAATGCCTTGCGGATCCCCCTCTCCCGACAGCTGCTTCGTCCCTGAAGCTTCTCATGGGAAAAATTGTAAGGTGTTGTTTTTGATGAGAGTTCGACAGGTCGAATCAGTTGTGAGAGAGGACAAACCAATCAAACACACAAAATCAAGGAAAAGTGAACAAGTAGAATCTAGGCCTAAGGAGTATCGCTGCAGCTATTTGACATTGAAATGCGCTCAATCTTATTCTAGTAGCCAGCCTCAATTAGAATCGGCGTTGAGCAGTCGCGGTCAATTACAATTCAATAGGAAAACAGAACTCAAGTCAATTGGGAAACACAGTACATCAAAATAATAGGGGGAGAAATGTGGGTGAAAGATTCTGCTCAAGTAAACAATTCAACTGCGAAAAATAAGTTCAATCTCTTTCTGAACTTTCAATGTCTCAATCTCTAGGCTCTATGGCTCTCAGGCTCTATGGCTCAACTCTCTTCCGGCGTCTTTTGCGCATGCGGGGAGTATTAATTCAGAGACAATATCAATCAATAACTAACAGTTGTAGGGTTGAATCAAGTAAAAAATGTAGAGAGGATTTCTCACGCAGAAAAAGTGCCGCTCCTTGTGTTCCATGAGATGATCTGCATACGATGACTTCTCGGCTTCAATAGTAGATGTTCAGCTTGTCCAAGACGAGTAGAGAATAAGAGGGGACTTGGGGTGGAATAGGAATTAGAATGAATAATCTGACGATGGTGGTGGTTTCCAGGTGTAGCGGTAAGGTGGGAACCTTTGTCAGCACTCAGGTTCTGAGTCCGTAGACCACGGAGTTCGCAGGAAAATAAACTGGTTAAAGTACGCACAGTTTATTTTCCCTACTGTTGGGGACCTCCATGTAACAGGAATGGTATTTGGTATGGCGTACTCACCAAACCCTGTCATTATTCCCTCTGTGTGCTTAACTGATGTTGTGGCGCCACATTTATTCAGAAGTCGGTATTGGAGAGAGGACGGCTGGGCCGACCTCTCTCCACCGAGGAGGGGTAAACAACTGAATACAATCGGAATGACCTACGCCAGTTGGCGTAGGAGATAACAGATGCGGGGGAAGACAGTGATTAATGGTTCCGCACAGCGGAGATCTTTTGAACTGATGTGCGGGGGAAATGAGGAAAAGTGAGATTACACAGACCATGAGAATAGGCCTGTGACATCCCACCCCCTTTGGAAAGATGGCTTCGTCCTCGAAGCTGGATGAAAAGAGCTTGAGGGAAACTCACTTTTCCAAAGAGTTAATTACATCAATAACCAGAAAAAACAATGCCTTGCGGATCCCCCTCTCCCGACAGCTGCTTCGTCCCTGAAGCTTCTCATGGGAAAAATTGTAAGGTGTTGTTTTTGATGAGAGTTCGACAGGTCGAATCAGTTGTGAGAGAGGACAAACCAATCAAACACACAAAATCAAGGAAAAGTGAACAAGTAGAATCTAGGCCTAAGGAGTATCGCTGCAGCTATTTGACATTGAAATGCGCTCAATCTTATTCTAGTAGCCAGCCTCAATTAGAATCGGCGTTGAGCAGTCGCGGTCAATTACAATTCAATAGGAAAACAGAACTCAAGTCAATTGGGAAACACAGTACATCAAAATAATAGGGGGAGAAATGTGGGTGAAAGATTCTGCTCAAGTAAACAATTCAACTGCGAAAAATAAGTTCAATCTCTTTCTGAACTTTCAATGTCTCAATCTCTAGGCTCTATGGCTCTCAGGCTCTATGGCTCAACTCTCTTCCGGCGTCTTTTGCGCATGCGGGGAGTATTAATTCAGAGACAATATCAATCAATAACTAACAGTTGTAGGGTTGAATCAAGTAAAAAATGTAGAGAGGATTTCTCACGCAGAAAAAGTGCCGCTCCTTGTGTTCCATGAGATGATCTGCATACGATGACTTCTCGGCTTCAATAGTAGATGTTCAGCTTGTCCAAGACGAGTAGAGAATAAGAGGGGACTTGGGGTGGAATAGGAATTAGAATGAATAATCTGACGATGGTGGTGGTTTCCAGGTGTAGCGGTAAGGTGGGAACCTTTGTCAGCACTCAGGTTCTGAGTCCGTAGACCACGGAGTTCGCAGGAAAATAAACTGGTTAAAGTACGCACAGTTTATTTTCCCTACTGTTGGGGACCTCCATGTAACAGGAATGGTATTTGGTATGGCGTACTCACCAAACCCTGTCATTATTCCCTCTGTGTGCTTAACTGATGTTGTGGCGCCACATTTATTCAGAAGTCGGTATTGGAGAGAGGACGGCTGGGCCGACCTCTCTCCACCGAGGAGGGGTAAACAACTGAATACAATCGGAATGACCTACGCCAGTTGGCGTAGGAGATAACAGATGCGGGGGAAGACAGTGATTAATGGTTCCGCACAGCGGAGATCTTTTGAACTGATGTGCGGGGGAAATGAGGAAAAGTGAGATTACACAGACCATGAGAATAGGCCTGTGACAATACAGTGCCATGGCGCCCTGGAGATGGATCTGCAGGGTTTCCCCCACTCGACAACGGGTGCCATGGCGCCCTGGAGATGGATCTGCAGGGTTTCCCCCACTCGACATACAGTGCCATGGCGCCCTGGAGATGGATCTGCAGGGTTTCCCCCACTCGACATACAGTGCCATGGCGCCCTGGAGATGGATCTGCAGGGTTTCCCCCACTCGACAACGGGTGCCATGGCGCCCTGGAGATGGAGATGCAGGGTTTCCCCCACTCGACATACAGTTCCATGGCGCCCTGGAGATGGATCTGCAGGGTTTCCCCCACTCGACATACAGTGCCATGGCGCCCTGGAGATGGATCTGCAGGGTTTCCCCCACTCGACATACAGTGCCATGGCGCCCTGGAGATGGATCTGCAGGGTTTCCCCCACTCGACATACAGTGCCATGGCGCCCTGGAGATGGATCTGCAGGGTTTCCTCCACTCGACATACAGTGCCATGGCGCCCTGGAGATGGATCTGCAGGGTTTCCCCCACTCGACAACGGGTGCCATGGCGCGATGGAGATGGAGATGCAGGGTTTCCTCCACTCGACAACGGGTGCCATGGCGCCATGGAGATGGATCTGCAGGGTTTCCCCCACTCGACAACGGGTGCCATGGCGCCATGGAGATGGATCTGCAGGGTTTCCCCCACTCGACAACGGGTGCCATGGCGCCCTGGAGATGGAGATGCAGGGTTTCCTCCACTCGACATACAGTGCCATGGCGCCCTGGAGATGGATCTGCAGGGTTTCCCCCACTCGACAACGGGTGCCATGGCGCCCTGGAGATGGAGATGCAGGGTTTCCTCCACTCGACAACGGGTGCCATGCCGCCCTGGAGATGGATCTGCAGGGTTTCCCCCACTCGACAACGGGTGCCATGGCGCCCTGGAGATGGATCTGCATGGTTTCCCCCACTCGACAACGGGTGCCATGGCGCCCTGGAGATGGAGATGCAGGGTTTCCTCCACTCGACATACAGTGCCATGGCGCCCTGGAGATGGATCTGCATGGTTTCCCCCACTCGACAACGGGTGCCATGGCGCCCTGGAGATGGATCTGCATGGTTTCCCCCACTCGACAACGGGTGCCATGGTGCCCTGGAGATGGATCTGCATGGTTTCCCCCACTCGACAACGGGTGCCATGGTGCCCTGGAGATGGATCTGCATGGTTTCCCCCACTCGACAACGGGTGCCATGCCGCCCTGGAGATGGATCTGCATGGTTTCCCCCACTCGACAACGGGTGCCATGGTGCCCTGGAGATGGATCTGCATGGTTTCCCCCACTCGACAACGGGTGCCATGGTGCCCTGGAGATGGATCTGCATGGTTTCCCCCACTCGACAACGGGTGCCATGGTGCCCTGGAGATGGATCTGCATGGTTTCCCCCACTCGACAACGGGTGCCATGGCGCCCTGGAGATGGATCTGCAGGGTTTCCCCCACTCGACAACGGGTGCCATGCCGCCCTGGAGATGGATCTGCAGGGTTTCCCCCACTCGACATACAGTGCCATGGCGCCCTGGAGATGGATCTGCAGGGTTTCCCCCACTCGACATACAGTGCCATGGCGCCCTGGAGATGGATCTGCAGGGTTTCCCCCACTCGACATACAGTGCCATGGTGCCCTGGAGATGGATCTGCATGGTTTCCCCCACTCGACAACGGGTGCCATGCCGCCCTGGAGATGGATCTGCAGGGTTTCCCCCACTCGACAACGGGTGCCATGCCGCCCTGGAGATGGATCTGCAGGGTTTCCCCCACTCGACATACAGTGCCATGGCGCCCTGGAGATGGAGATGCAGGGTTTCCCCCACTCGACATACAGTGCCATGGCTCCCTGGAGATGGATCTGCAGGGTTTCCTCCACTCGACATACAGTTCCATGGCGCCCTGGAGATGGATCTGCAGGGTTTCCCCCACTCGACATACAGTGCCATGGCGCCCTGGAGATGGATCTGCAGGGTTTCCCCCACTCGACATACAGTGCCATGGCGCCCTGGAGATGGATCTGCAGGGTTTCCCCCACTCGACAACGGGTGCCATGGCGCCCTGGAGATGGAGATGAAGGGTTTCCCCCACTCGACAACGGGTGCCATGGCGCGATGGAGATGGAGATGAAGGGTTTCCCCCACTCGACAACGGGTGCCATGGCGCCCTGGAGATGGAGATGAAGGGTTTCCCCCACTCGACAACGGGTGCCATGGCGCCCTGGAGATGGAGATGAAGGGTTTCCCCCACTCGACAACGGGTGCCATGGCGCCCTGGAGATGGAGATGAAGGGTTTCCCCCACTCGACAACGGGTGCCATGGCGCCCTGGAGATGGATCTGCAGGGTTTCCCCCACTCGACAACGGGTGCCATGGCGCGATGGAGATGGAGATGCAGGGTTTCCCCCACTCGACATACAGTGCCATGGCGCCCTGGAGATGGATCTGCAGGGTTTCCCCCACTCGACATACAGTGCCATGGCGCCCTGGAGATGGATCTGCAGGGTTTCCCCCACTCGACATACAGTGCCATGGCGCCCTGGAGATGGAGATGCAGGGTTTCCCCCACTCGACATACAGTGCCATGGCGCCCTGGAGATGGATCTGCAGGGTTTCCCCCACTCGACATACAGTGCCATGGCGCCCTGGAGATGGATCTGCAGGGTTTCCCCCACTCGACAAACGGTGCCATGGCGCCCTGGAGATGGAGATGCAGGGTTTCCCCCACTCGACATACAGTGCCATGGCGCCCTGGAGATGGATCTGCAGGGTTTCCCCCACTCGACATACAGTGCCATGGCGCCCTGGAGATGGATCTGCAGGGTTTCCCCCACTCGACATACAGTGCCATGGCGCCCTGGCGATGGATCTGCAGGGTTTCCCCCACTCGACAACGGGTGCCATGGCGCCCTGGAGATGGAGATGCAGGGTTTCCCCCACTCGACATACAGTGCCATGGCGCCCTGGAGATGGATCTGCAGGGTTTCCCCCACTCGACATACAGTGCCATGGCGCCCTGGAGATGGATCTGCAGGGTTTCCCCCACTCGACAAACGGTGCCATGGCGCCCTGGAGATGGAGATGCAGGGTTTCCCCCACTCGACATACAGTGCCATGGCGCCCTGGAGATGGATCTGCAGGGTTTCCCCCACTCGACATACAGTGCCATGGCGCCCTGGAGATGGAGATGCAGGGTTTCCTCCACTCGACAACGGGTGCCATGGCGCCATGGAGATGGATCTGCAGGGTTTCCCCCACTCGACAACGGGTGCCATGGCGCCATGGAGATGGATCTGCAGGGTTTCCCCCACTCGACAACGGGTGCCATGGCGCCCTGGAGATGGAGATGCAGGGTTTCCTCCACTCGACATACAGTGCCATGGCGCCCTGGAGATGGATCTGCAGGGTTTCCCCCACTCGACAACGGGTGCCATGGCGCCCTGGAGATGGAGATGCAGGGTTTCCTCCACTCGACATACAGTGCCATGGCGCCCTGGAGATGGATCTGCAGGGTTTCCTCCACTCGACAACGGGTGCCATGGCGCGATGGAGATGGAGATGCAGGGTTTCCTCCACTCGACAACGGGTGCCATGGCGCGATGGAGATGGATCTGCAGGGTTTCCCCCACTCGACAACGGGTGCCATGGCGCCATGGAGATGGATCTGCAGGGTTTCCCCCACTCGACAACGGGTGCCATGGCGCCCTGGAGATGGAGATGCAGGGTTTCCTCCACTCGACATACAGTGCCATGGCGCCCTGGAGATGGATCTGCAGGGTTTCCCCCACTCGACAACGGGTGCCATGGCGCCCTGGAGATGGAGATGCAGGGTTTCCTCCACTCGACATACAGTGCCATGGCGCCCTGGAGATGGATCTGCATGGTTTCCCCCACTCGACAACGGGTGCCATGGTGCCCTGGAGATGGATCTGCATGGTTTCCCCCACTCGACAACGGGTGCCATGGCGCCCTGGAGATGGATCTGCAGGGTTTCCCCCACTCGACAACGGGTGCCATGCCGCCCTGGAGATGGATCTGCAGGGTTTCCCCCACTCGACAACGGGTGCCATGGCGCCCTGGAGATGGAGATGCAGGGTTTCCCCCACTCGACATACAGTTCCATGGCGCCCTGGAGATGGATCTGCAGGGTTTCCCCCACTCGACATACAGTTCCATGGCGCCCTGGAGATGGATCTGCAGGGTTTCCCCCACTCGACAACGGGTGCCATGCCGCCCTGGAGATGGATCTGCAGGGTTTCCCCCACTCGACAACGGGTGCCATGGCGCCCTGGAGATGGAGATGCAGGGTTTCCCCCACTCGACATACAGTTCCATGGCGCCCTGGAGATGGATCTGCAGGGTTTCCCCCACTCGACATACAGTTCCATGGCGCCCTGGAGATGGATCTGCAGGGTTTCCCCCACTCGACAACGGGTGCCATGCCGCCCTGGAGATGGATCTGCAGGGTTTCCCCCACTCGACAACGGGTGCCATGGCGCCCTGGAGATGGATCTGCAGGGTTTCCCCCACTCGACAACGGGTGCCATGGCGCCCTGGAGATGGATCTGCAGGGTTTCCTCCACTCGACATACAGTTCCATGGCGCCCTGGAGATGGATCTGCAGGGTTTCCCCCACTCGACAACGGGTGCCATGGCGCCCTGGAGATGGAGATGCAGGGTTTCCCCCACTCGACATACAGTTCCATGGCGCCCTGGAGATGGATCTGCAGGGTTTCCCCCACTCGACAACGGGTGCCATGCCGCCCTGGAGATGGATCTGCAGGGTTTCCCCCACTCGACAACGGGTGCCATGCCGCCCTGGAGATGGATCTGCAGGGTTTCCCCCACTCGACAACGGGTGCCATGGCGCCCTGGAGATGGATCTGCAGGGTTTCCTCCACTCGACATACAGTTCCATGGCGCCCTGGAGATGGATCTGCAGGGTTTCCTCCACTCGACATACAGTGCCATGGCGCCCTGGAGATGGATCTGCAGGGTTTCCCCCACTCGACATACAGTTCCATGCCGCCCTGGAGATGGATCTGCAGGGTTTCCCCCACTCGACAACGGGTGCCATGGCGCCCTGGAGATGGAGATGCAGGGTTTCCCCCACTCGACAACGGGTGCCATGGCGCCCTGGAGATGGAGATGCAGGGTTTCCCCCACTCGACATACAGTTCCATGGCGCCCTGGAGATGGATCTGCAGGGTTTCCCCCACTCGACATACAGTTCCATGGCGCCCTGGAGATGGATCTGCAGGGTTTCCCCCACTCGACAACGGGTGCCATGCCGCCCTGGAGATGGATCTGCAGGGTTTCCCCCACTCGACAACGGGTGCCATGGCGCCCTGGAGATGGATCTGCAGGGTTTCCTCCACTCGACATACAGTTCCATGGCGCCCTGGAGATGGATCTGCAGGGTTTCCTCCACTCGACATACAGTGCCATGGCGCCCTGGAGATGGATCTGCAGGGTTTCCCCCACTCGACAACGGGTGCCATGGCGCCCTGGAGATGGAGATGAAGGGTTTCCCCCCACTCGACAACGGGTGCCATGCCGCCCTGGAGATGGATCTGCAGGGTTTCCCCCACTCGACAACGGGTGCCATGGCGCCCTGGAGATGGAGATGCAGGGTTTCCCCCACTCGACATACAGTTCCATGGCGCCCTGGAGATGGATCTGCAGGGTTTCCCCCACTCGACACACAGTGCCATGGCGCCCTGGAGATGGATCTGCAGGGTTTCCCCCACTCGACATACAGTTCCATGGCGCCCTGGAGATGGATCTGCAGGGTTTCCCCCACTCGACAACGGGTGCCATGCCGCCCTGGAGATGGATCTGCAGGGTTTCCCCCACTCGACAACGGGTGCCATGGCGCCCTGGAGATGGATCTGCAGGGTTTCCTCCACTCGACATACAGTTCCATGGCGCCCTGGAGATGGATCTGCAGGGTTTCCCCCACTCGACATACAGTGCCATGGCGCCCTGGAGATGGATCTGCAGGGTTTCCCCCACTCGACAACGGGTGCCATGGCGCCCTGGAGATGGAGATGAAGGGTTTCCCCCACTCGACAACGGGTGCCATGCCGCCCTGGAGATGGATCTGCAGGGTTTCCCCCACTCGACAACGGGTGCCATGGCGCGATGGAGATGGAGATGCAGGGTTTCCCCCACTCGACATACAGTGCCATGGCGCCCTGGAGATGGATCTGCAGGGTTTCCCCCACTCGACAACGGGTGCCATGGCGCCCTGGAGATGGAGATGAAGGGTTTCCCCCACTCGACAACGGGTGCCATGCCGCCCTGGAGATGGATCTGCAGGGTTTCCCCCACTCGACAACGGGTGCCATGGCGCGATGGAGATGGAGATGCAGGGTTTCCCCCACTCGACATACAGTGCCATGGCGCCCTGGAGATGGATCTGCAGGGTTTCCCCCACTCGACAACGGGTGCCATGCCGCCCTGGAGATGGATCTGCAGGGTTTCCCCCACTCGACAACGGGTGCCATGGCGCGATGGAGATGGAGATGCAGGGTTTCCCCCACTCGACATACAGTTCCATGGCGCCCTGGAGATGGATCTGCAGGGTTTCCCCCACTCGACAACGGGTGCCATGCCGCCCTGGAGATGGATCTGCAGGGTTTCCCCCACTCGACAACGGGTGCCATGGCGCCCTGGAGATGGATCTGCAGGGTTTCCTCCACTCGACATACAGTTCCATGGCGCCCTGGAGATGGATCTGCAGGGTTTCCTCCACTCGACATACAGTGCCATGGCGCCCTGGAGATGGATCTGCAGGGTTTCCCCCACTCGACAACGGGTGCCATGGCGCCCTGGAGATGGAGATGAAGGGTTTCCCCCACTCGACAACGGGTGCCATGCCGCCCTGGAGATGGATCTGCAGGGTTTCCCCCACTCGACAACGGGTGCCATGGCGCCCTGGAGATGGAGATGCAGGGTTTCCCCCACTCGACATACAGTTCCATGGCGCCCTGGAGATGGATCTGCAGGGTTTCCCCCACTCGACATACAGTTCCATGGCGCCCTGGAGATGGATCTGCAGGGTTTCCCCCACTCGACAACGGGTGCCATGCCGCCCTGGAGATGGATCTGCAGGGTTTCCCCCACTCGACAACGGGTGCCATGGCGCCCTGGAGATGGAGATGCAGGGTTTCCCCCACTCGACATACAGTTCCATGGCGCCCTGGAGATGGATCTGCAGGGTTTCCCCCACTCGACAACGGGTGCCATGGCGCCCTGGAGATGGAGATGAAGGGTTTCCCCCACTCGACAACGGGTGCCATGGCGCCCTGGAGATGGAGATGAAGGGTTTCCCCCACTCGACAACGGGTGCCATGGCGCCCTGGAGATGGAGATGAAGGGTTTCCCCCACTCGACAACGGGTGCCATGGCGCCCTGGAGATGGATCTGCAGGGTTTCCCCCACTCGACAACGGGTGCCATGGCGCGATGGAGATGGATCTGCAGGGTTTCCCCCACTCGACATACAGTGCCATGGCGCCCTGGAGATGGATCTGCAGGGTTTCCCCCACTCGACAAACGGTGCCATGGCGCCCTGGAGATGGATCTGCAGGGTTTCCCCCACTCGACAACGGGTGCCATGGCGCCCTGGAGATGGAGATGCAGGGTTTCCCCCACTCGACATACAGTGCCATGGCGCCCTGGAGATGGATCTGCAGGGTTTCCCCCACTCGACATACAGTGCCATGGCGCCCTGGAGATGGATCTGCAGGGTTTCCCCCACTCGACATACAGTGCCATGGCGCCCTGGAGATGGAGATGCAGGGTTTCCCCCACTCGACATACAGTGCCATGGCGCCCTGGAGATGGATCTGCAGGGTTTCCCCCACTCGACAAACGGTGCCATGGCGCCCTGGAGATGGAGATGCAGGGTTTCCCCCACTCGACATACAGTGCCATGGCGCCCTGGAGATGGATCTGCAGGGTTTCCCCCACTCGACATACAGTGCCATGGCGCCCTGGAGATGGATCTGCAGGGTTTCCCCCACTCGACATACAGTGCCATGGCGCCCTGGCGATGGATCTGCAGGGTTTCCCCCACTCGACAACGGGTGCCATGGCGCCCTGGAGATGGAGATGCAGGGTTTCCCCCACTCGACATACAGTGCCATGGCGCCCTGGAGATGGATCTGCAGGGTTTCCCCCACTCGACATACAGTGCCATGGCGCCCTGGAGATGGATCTGCAGGGTTTCCCCCACTCGACAAACGGTGCCATGGCGCCCTGGAGATGGAGATGCAGGGTTTCCCCCACTCGACATACAGTGCCATGGCGCCCTGGAGATGGATCTGCAGGGTTTCCCCCACTCGACATACAGTGCCATGGCGCCCTGGAGATGGAGATGCAGGGTTTCCTCCACTCGACAACGGGTGCCATGGCGCCATGGAGATGGATCTGCAGGGTTTCCCCCACTCGACAACGGGTGCCATGGCGCCATGGAGATGGATCTGCAGGGTTTCCCCCACTCGACAACGGGTGCCATGGCGCCCTGGAGATGGAGATGCAGGGTTTCCTCCACTCGACATACAGTGCCATGGCGCCCTGGAGATGGATCTGCAGGGTTTCCCCCACTCGACAACGGGTGCCATGGCGCCCTGGAGATGGAGATGCAGGGTTTCCTCCACTCGACATACAGTGCCATGGCGCCCTGGAGATGGATCTGCAGGGTTTCCTCCACTCGACAACGGGTGCCATGGCGCGATGGAGATGGAGATGCAGGGTTTCCTCCACTCGACAACGGGTGCCATGGCGCGATGGAGATGGATCTGCAGGGTTTCCCCCACTCGACAACGGGTGCCATGGCGCCATGGAGATGGATCTGCAGGGTTTCCCCCACTCGACAACGGGTGCCATGGCGCCCTGGAGATGGAGATGCAGGGTTTCCTCCACTCGACATACAGTGCCATGGCGCCCTGGAGATGGATCTGCAGGGTTTCCCCCACTCGACAACGGGTGCCATGGCGCCCTGGAGATGGAGATGCAGGGTTTCCTCCACTCGACATACAGTGCCATGGCGCCCTGGAGATGGATCTGCATGGTTTCCCCCACTCGACAACGGGTGCCATGCCGCCCTGGAGATGGATCTGCATGGTTTCCCCCACTCGACAACGGGTGCCATGGTGCCCTGGAGATGGATCTGCATGGTTTCCCCCACTCGACAACGGGTGCCATGGCGCCCTGGAGATGGATCTGCAGGGTTTCCCCCACTCGACAACGGGTGCCATGCCGCCCTGGAGATGGATCTGCAGGGTTTCCCCCACTCGACAACGGGTGCCATGGCGCCCTGGAGATGGAGATGCAGGGTTTCCCCCACTCGACATACAGTTCCATGGCGCCCTGGAGATGGATCTGCAGGGTTTCCCCCACTCGACATACAGTTCCATGGCGCCCTGGAGATGGATCTGCAGGGTTTCCCCCACTCGACAACGGGTGCCATGCCGCCCTGGAGATGGATCTGCAGGGTTTCCCCCACTCGACAACGGGTGCCATGGCGCCCTGGAGATGGATCTGCAGGGTTTCCTCCACTCGACATACAGTTCCATGGCGCCCTGGAGATGGATCTGCAGGGTTTCCCCCACTCGACATACAGTTCCATGCCGCCCTGGAGATGGATCTGCAGGGTTTCCCCCACTCGACAACGGGTGCCATGGCGCCCTGGAGATGGAGATGCAGGGTTTCCCCCACTCGACAACGGGTGCCATGGCGCCCTGGAGATGGAGATGCAGGGTTTCCCCCACTCGACATACAGTTCCATGGCGCCCTGGAGATGGATCTGCAGGGTTTCCCCCACTCGACATACAGTTCCATGGCGCCCTGGAGATGGATCTGCAGGGTTTCCCCCACTCGACAACGGGTGCCATGCCGCCCTGGAGATGGATCTGCAGGGTTTCCCCCACTCGACAACGGGTGCCATGGCGCCCTGGAGATGGAGATGCAGGGTTTCCCCCACTCGACAACGGGTGCCATGGCGCCCTGGAGATGGAGATGCAGGGTTTCCCCCACTCGACATACAGTTCCATGGCGCCCTGGAGATGGATCTGCAGGGTTTCCTCCACTCGACATACAGTTCCATGGCGCCCTGGAGATGGATCTGCAGGGTTTCCTCCACTCGACATACAGTGCCATGGCGCCCTGGAGATGGATCTGCAGGGTTTCCCCCACTCGACAACGGGTGCCATGCCGCCCTGGAGATGGATCTGCAGGGTTTCCCCCACTCGACAACGGGTGCCATGCCGCCCTGGAGATGGATCTGCAGGGTTTCCCCCACTCGACATACAGTTCCATGGCGCCCTGGAGATGGATCTGCAGGGTTTCCTCCACTCGACATACAGTTCCATGGCGCCCTGGAGATGGATCTGCAGGGTTTCCTCCACTCGACATACAGTGCCATGGCGCCCTGGAGATGGATCTGCAGGGTTTCCCCCACTCGACAACGGGTGCCATGCCGCCCTGGAGATGGATCTGCAGGGTTTCCCCCACTCGACAACGGGTGCCATGCCGCCCTGGAGATGGATCTGCAGGGTTTCCTCCACTCGACATACAGTTCCATGGCGCCCTGGAGATGGATCTGCAGGGTTTCCTCCACTCGACATACAGTGCCATGGCGCCCTGGAGATGGATCTGCAGGGTTTCCCCCACTCGACAACGGGTGCCATGGCGCCCTGGAGATGGAGATGCAGGGTTTCCCCCACTCGACAACGGGTGCCATGGCGCCCTGGAGATGGAGATGCAGGGTTTCCCCCACTCGACATACAGTTCCATGGCGCCCTGGAGATGGATCTGCAGGGTTTCCTCCACTCGACATACAGTTCCATGGCGCCCTGGAGATGGATCTGCAGGGTTTCCTCCACTCGACATACAGTTCCATGCCGCCCTGGAGATGGATCTGCAGGGTTTCCCCCACTCGACAACGGGTGCCATGGCGCCCTGGAGATGGAGATGCAGGGTTTCCCCCACTCGACAACGGGTGCCATGGCGCCCTGGAGATGGAGATGCAGGGTTTCCCCCACTCGACATACAGTTCCATGGCGCCCTGGAGATGGATCTGCAGGGTTTCCTCCACTCGACATACAGTTCCATGGCGCCCTGGAGATGGATCTGCAGGGTTTCCTCCACTCGACATACAGTGCCATGGCGCCCTGGAGATGGATCTGCAGGGTTTCCCCCACTCGACAACGGGTGCCATGCCGCCCTGGAGATGGATCTGCAGGGTTTCCCCCACTCGACAACGGGTGCCATGCCGCCCTGGAGATGGATCTGCAGGGTTTCCTCCACTCGACATACAGTTCCATGGCGCCCTGGAGATGGATCTGCAGGGTTTCCTCCACTCGACATACAGTGCCATGGCGCCCTGGAGATGGATCTGCAGGGTTTCCCCCACTCGACAACGGGTGCCATGGCGCCCTGGAGATGGAGATGAAGGGTTTCCCCCACTCGACAACGGGTGCCATGCCGCCCTGGAGATGGATCTGCAGGGTTTCCCCCACTCGACATACAGTGCCATGGCGCCCTGGAGATGGATCTGCAGGGTTTCCTCCACTCGACATACAGTGCCATGGCGCCCTGGAGATGGATCTGCAGGGTTTCCCCCACTCGACAACGGGTGCCATGGCGCCCTGGAGATGGAGATGCAGGGTTTCCTCCACTCGACATACAGTGCCATGGCGCCCTGGAGATGGATCTGCATGGTTTCCCCCACTCGACAACGGGTGCCATGCCGCCCTGGAGATGGATCTGCATGGTTTCCCCCACTCGACAACGGGTGCCATGGTGCCCTGGAGATGGATCTGCATGGTTTCCCCCACTCGACAACGGGTGCCATGGCGCCCTGGAGATGGATCTGCAGGGTTTCCCCCACTCGACAACGGGTGCCATGGTGCCCTGGAGATGGATCTGCATGGTTTCCCCCACTCGACAACGGGTGCCATGGTGCCCTGGAGATGGATCTGCAGGGTTTCCCCCACTCGACAACGGGTGCCATGCCGCCCTGGAGATGGATCTGCAGGGTTTCCCCCACTCGACAACGGGTGCCATGGCGCCCTGGAGATGGAGATGCAGGGTTTCCCCCACTCGACATACAGTTCCATGGCGCCCTGGAGATGGATCTGCAGGGTTTCCCCCACTCGACATACAGTTCCATGGCGCCCTGGAGATGGATCTGCAGGGTTTCCCCCACTCGACAACGGGTGCCATGCCGCCCTGGAGATGGATCTGCAGGGTTTCCCCCACTCGACAACGGGTGCCATGGCGCCCTGGAGATGGATCTGCAGGGTTTCCTCCACTCGACATACAGTTCCATGGCGCCCTGGAGATGGATCTGCAGGGTTTCCCCCACTCGACATACAGTTCCATGCCGCCCTGGAGATGGATCTGCAGGGTTTCCCCCACTCGACATACAGTTCCATGGCGCCCTGGAGATGGATCTGCAGGGTTTCCCCCACTCGACAACGGGTGCCATGCCGCCCTGGAGATGGATCTGCAGGGTTTCCCCCACTCGACAACGGGTGCCATGGCGCCCTGGAGATGGATCTGCAGGGTTTCCTCCACTCGACATACAGTTCCATGGCGCCCTGGAGATGGATCTGCAGGGTTTCCCCCACTCGACATACAGTTCCATGCCGCCCTGGAGATGGATCTGCAGGGTTTCCCCCACTCGACAACGGGTGCCATGGCGCCCTGGAGATGGAGATGCAGGGTTTCCCCCACTCGACAACGGGTGCCATGGCGCCCTGGAGATGGAGATGCAGGGTTTCCCCCACTCGACATACAGTTCCATGGCGCCCTGGAGATGGATCTGCAGGGTTTCCCCCACTCGACATACAGTTCCATGGCGCCCTGGAGATGGATCTGCAGGGTTTCCCCCACTCGACAACGGGTGCCATGCCGCCCTGGAGATGGATCTGCAGGGTTTCCCCCACTCGACAACGGGTGCCATGGCGCCCTGGAGATGGATCTGCAGGGTTTCCTCCACTCGACATACAGTTCCATGGCGCCCTGGAGATGGATCTGCAGGGTTTCCTCCACTCGACATACAGTGCCATGGCGCCCTGGAGATGGATCTGCAGGGTTTCCCCCACTCGACAACGGGTGCCATGCCGCCCTGGAGATGGATCTGCAGGGTTTCCCCCACTCGACAACGGGTGCCATGCCGCCCTGGAGATGGATCTGCAGGGTTTCCTCCACTCGACATACAGTTCCATGGCGCCCTGGAGATGGATCTGCAGGGTTTCCTCCACTCGACATACAGTGCCATGGCGCCCTGGAGATGGATCTGCAGGGTTTCCCCCACTCGACAACGGGTGCCATGGCGCCCTGGAGATGGAGATGAAGGGTTTCCCCCACTCGACAACGGGTGCCATGCCGCCCTGGAGATGGATCTGCAGGGTTTCCCCCACTCGACATACAGTGCCATGGCGCCCTGGAGATGGATCTGCAGGGTTTCCCCCACTCGACAACGGGTGCCATGGCGCCCTGGAGATGGAGATGCAGGGTTTCCCCCACTCGACAACGGGTGCCATGGCGCCCTGGAGATGGAGATGCAGGGTTTCCCCCACTCGACATACAGTTCCATGGCGCCCTGGAGATGGATCTGCAGGGTTTCCCCCACTCGACATACAGTTCCATGGCGCCCTGGAGATGGATCTGCAGGGTTTCCCCCACTCGACAACGGGTGCCATGCCGCCCTGGAGATGGATCTGCAGGGTTTCCCCCACTCGACAACGGGTGCCATGGCGCCCTGGAGATGGATCTGCAGGGTTTCCTCCACTCGACATACAGTTCCATGGCGCCCTGGAGATGGATCTGCAGGGTTTCCCCCACTCGACATACAGTGCCATGGCGCCCTGGAGATGGATCTGCAGGGTTTCCCCCACTCGACAACGGGTGCCATGGCGCCCTGGAGATGGAGATGAAGGGTTTCCCCCACTCGACAACGGGTGCCATGCCGCCCTGGAGATGGATCTGCAGGGTTTCCCCCACTCGACAACGGGTGCCATGGCGCGATGGAGATGGAGATGCAGGGTTTCCCCCACTCGACATACAGTGCCATGGCGCCCTGGAGATGGATCTGCAGGGTTTCCCCCACTCGACAACGGGTGCCATGGCGCCCTGGAGATGGAGATGAAGGGTTTCCCCCACTCGACAACGGGTGCCATGCCGCCCTGGAGATGGATCTGCAGGGTTTCCCCCACTCGACAACGGGTGCCATGGCGCGATGGAGATGGAGATGCAGGGTTTCCCCCACTCGACATACAGTGCCATGGCGCCCTGGAGATGGATCTGCAGGGTTTCCCCCACTCGACATACAGTTCCATGGCGCCCTGGAGATGGATCTGCAGGGTTTCCCCCACTCGACAACGGGTGCCATGCCGCCCTGGAGATGGATCTGCAGGGTTTCCCCCACTCGACAACGGGTGCCATGGCGCCCTGGAGATGGATCTGCAGGGTTTCCTCCACTCGACATACAGTTCCATGGCGCCCTGGAGATGGATCTGCAGGGTTTCCCCCACTCGACATACAGTTCCATGGCGCCCTGGAGATGGATCTGCAGGGTTTCCCCCACTCGACAACGGGTGCCATGCCGCCCTGGAGATGGATCTGCAGGGTTTCCCCCACTCGACAACGGGTGCCATGGCGCCCTGGAGATGGATCTGCAGGGTTTCCTCCACTCGACATACAGTTCCATGGCGCCCTGGAGATGGATCTGCAGGGTTTCCCCCACTCGACAACGGGTGCCATGGCGCCCTGGAGATGGAGATGAAGGGTTTCCCCCACTCGACAACGGGTGCCATGCCGCCCTGGAGATGGATCTGCAGGGTTTCCCCCACTCGACAACGGGTGCCATGGCGCGATGGAGATGGAGATGCAGGGTTTCCCCCACTCGACATACAGTGCCATGGCGCCCTGGAGATGGATCTGCAGGGTTTCCCCCACTCGACATACAGTGCCATGGCGCCCTGGAGATGGATCTGCAGGGTTTCCCCCACTCGACATACAGTGCCATGGCGCCCTGGAGATGGATCTGCAGGGTTTCCCCCACTCGACATACAGTGCCATGGCGCCCTGGAGATGGATCTGCAGGGTTTCCTCCACTCGACATACAGTGCCATGGCGCCCTGGAGATGGATCTGCAGGGTTTCCCCCACTCGACAACGGGTGCCATGGCGCGATGGAGATGGAGATGCAGGGTTTCCTCCACTCGACAACGGGTGCCATGGCGCCATGGAGATGGATCTGCAGGGTTTCCCCCACTCGACAACGGGTGCCATGGCGCCCTGGAGATGGAGATGCAGGGTTTCCTCCACTCGACATACAGTGCCATGGCGCCCTGGAGATGGATCTGCAGGGTTTCCCCCACTCGACAACGGGTGCCATGGCGCCCTGGAGATGGAGATGCAGGGTTTCCTCCACTCGACAACGGGTGCCATGGCGCCATGGAGATGGATCTGCAGGGTTTCCCCCACTCGACATACAGTGCCATGGCGCCCTGGAGATGGATCTGCAGGGTTTCCCCCACTCGACAACGGGTGCCATGGCGCCCTGGAGATGGAGATGCAGGGTTTCCTCCACTCGACATACAGTGCCATGGCGCCCTGGAGATGGATCTGCATGGTTTCCCCCACTCGACAACGGGTGCCATGGCGCCCTGGAGATGGATCTGCATGGTTTCCTTCACTCGACAACGGGTGCCATGGTGCCCTGGAGATGGATCTGCATGGTTTCCCCCACTCGACAACGGGTGCCATGGTGCCCTGGAGATGGATCTGCAGGGTTTCCCCCACTCGACAACGGGTGCCATGCCGCCCTGGAGATGGATCTGCAGGGTTTCCCCCACTCGACAACGGGTGCCATGGCGCCCTGGAGATGGATCTGCATGGTTTCCCCCACTCGACAACGGGTGCCATGCCGCCCTGGAGATGGAGATGCAGGGTTTCCTCCACTCGACATACAGTGCCATGGCGCCCTGGAGATGGATCTGCATGGTTTCCCCCACTCGACAACGGGTGCCATGGCGCCCTGGAGATGGATCTGCAGGGTTTCCCCCACTCGACAACGGGTGCCATGGCGCCCTGGAGATGGATCTGCAGGGTTTCCCCCACTCGACAAACGGTGCCATGGCGCCCTGGAGATGGATCTGCAGGGTTCTACAACAGGACGACAGGAACTTTTTTTTTCTAACTTGACGAAAATTTGCGGAGTTGAATACATTTGCCGGTCAAGAGAACGATGCAAAAGACCGTCCCCCAGACTTTAGTTTAGCACCCATATCATCAAGTCCTCCCATCAAAAACCGATTTATTCAATCTCGAGAATAGTCGACGGCAGCTGTCTCTGCGGCATCACAATCGGGTGTTTCGAAGAGAACGTGGATATCTTCCGAGCCTGAGTGGACACTTTGCACGGGAGGATGTCGTCGAGTTCCCGATAGTTGCGTATCTGAATGATACGTCCCTCGAAGCGTCGTCGTTGGATTGTCGTCGTTTTGGAGGGGAGGGCGTCGAGGGGAAAAGCGGTGGACCTGGGAGGGATGGCTGAGGAGTTTTTGAAAAGGAGGACTCACATCTGAGGGCAGTCCTTGTTGGTGATGCATCGCATTCGGTTCAGTTGGATGAAACAATCCTCGTTGTTCACCTGAAATCAAATTGGCGTTCTGAAGCTGTGAGAGCGGCGGCGAACCTCGTAGACGATCGCTGGCATTGCTTTGTGATGGTGGAGGATTACGGTATGGAGGATAAAGAGGAATAGGGGGAAGTTGAAGTTGGGGAAGAGGATCGGCAGTCCGAGGAGTGTTTGGTGGCAGTAGATGCCGAATGAGACGTCGAGGAGCTCGATCTGAACAAATTCGAAGGCATCTCATTTGACGACAATTTGCAGAGCTCAATGTTACATACGTACAGTAACTGAGCATCTGGTGGAAAAACAACCGGTGCACTTCCGACTTTCATGAGGGCATCATGTTTGACGACAAATTGCGGACTTTTGCATAAGACCTCGGGGAAACTCACAAAAACGGTGGCAAAGTAGAAATACAACGAGACAAAAGTGGAGATCATCGATCGATTGTAGAGATAATGACGCCGTTGGACCGCATTGTACACCAATCTGAACAATTCCATTATAAGGTTGACGACTATCGGAGGCCATCGAAATAGCCCCACAATCGAGGAGAGCTTATTCGTAATTATCCGCCAACTATCGAGTGCCGAAAAGCTCTGCCGGAAAATCATTATATCTCGAGATTGATAAAAGATATCAAAAAGTTCTTAACAGGACAGTTGTAGATCAAAACTAGGACTACAAGTTTCCAGTTGACAATTTTTTGATATCTCTTATCAATTTCGAGATATAATGATTCTTCGGCAGAGCTCTCTCCGATAGTATTTTCAAACGCTCACTTGCTCAACTTTGCGAAATCCTTCGCATACGGATAGAAGGCGATCGAGGTGGAAGTGAAGATGATGACGAGAAATATGGGTGCGGAGGCCACTCGGATACTTTTGGACAGGGATCTTGTGAGATACGGGAACCCGAGAGCAGCGCCAAAGTGACGACCCGGGAACGTCGAACGGACGGAGCACGTCTTCAGGCTGAAGTAGAAGTTGTTGGGGAAAACAAACAAGGTACGATATGAAAAAGGATTCTTCCGCTCGAAAACTTCCAATTTTTCGAAGAACGTCAGTTTTTTTTGAGATTCATACATAAAAAACACCAGATTACGCTGAAAACCATCAGAACAGAATCGGTTTCAAGAACAAAGTCCTCCCCAAACACGTTCAGTGTCCGGCGGTTCGCTCGATCGCTACTCAGGCGATCAGGTAACGGAAAAATGCCCTGGGCATGCCGCAAATGTGCCCGGGGGTTTTTTTTAAACAAAAGAAATAATTATTTCTGGCCGATTCGCGCTTAGGTCCATTAGTGAGAATTCCATTCTCACAGCCAAAAAACGAAGAGTTGGTGGAATGTTTCCCACGGAACAGCATCATCGACTGAGCCAGAGCCCTAAAATAGGTGAAATGCAGGAAAACGCACACTCTGGTTCCGATGAAATCCTCGAATTTGTTGGAAATGAGCCTGACGAGACAGAAGACGATGAAGAGAACAGTGGCTCTCCGCTGCGATTCGCACTCTTCTCTGGAGACGTCGAAAGCAGAAGACGTCGTCGTGTTTCTGAGGAATCGATTGCTTGCTCTCAATGTTCCTCATCCCCGTTACCCATTAAAATCACAAAGGACTGCGATTCTGGGTGTCAAATAGAGGTTGATGAGTGACGTGGCGAAGAGAAGAGTGAGCAGAGAGACGGAGAACACGACGATCCGGGCCGTGTTCCACAGTTTCAGTAGTCTCGGGTGCATGGGGGGGGGGCAGGGAAGGGGCGCGAGGAATGAATGCAACGGGGTGAAACTTTTGTGTGTGTTGCGAAAACGGAGACAAGGGTAACCGCATTTTGGCGGATTGTTTTGCGGATTGAAAGAGCGACGACGCGAAATTCGATTTTTGGGCTCCCTTTGTCCCCACGATTTCAAAGGGGCCGGTTAGAGAGCACGGGAGGAAGGGAGGGAGCAGAGAAGCAGAGGGATACGGTGTCTGTGATTTGTCGTCAAATGAGATGTTTTCGTGAAGAGAAAGCATGATTGAAGAGAATACGGTAAGTTTGAAAGTTCTGCAAGTTGTCGTACGATGTGGTGTTTGGTTTTCAAGAAGGAAGCATCATTTTCCAGGTAGGATGCATACTGTGGAAATGAATATCTGCAAATTGTCGTCAATTATGATGTCGGGCTTGATTTCCGAAAACTGCAAATTGTCGTCAAATCGGATACACCCCATTTATTGATTACATTAACCTGAAAGGTCCATAAAGCCCGCAAATTGTCGTCAAATCGGATGCTTCTCAATATGTTGTGTGAATGGCTCATAAAAGTCTGCAATCTGTCGTCAAATCGCATGCATCTCATTAAAAAGTGTTAAAATAAGAGTGTGCGTAGAATCTGCAAGTTCTCGTCAAATCAAGTGCTCTCATTGTCCGCAATATTGCGTAGATTATGCAGCTTTTTCGAATTTTTCTAGAGTTCGAAAACGTGAATTCGATCTACCAAGCCATTTGGCCAAAAGTCCGCAATTTGTCGTCAGATCAAGTGCTCTAAATCTGTGCGCCCTTGCGTCAATTATAGTGCATCATAGGTTTCGTTGAAATTTTTTATTTTCAAAATTTACAAAAAAAACTTGAAATTGAGAAAATACTGACAATAGGCGAAATTGGAAACATACAAAAAAACAAAGAAAATCGGAAAAATAGGAAAAAAAGAAGCATTGGGATGGAAAAAGATGAGGAAGGAAATGATTTTGTGTGTGTTTGTGACCGAGAGAGTTACTGTAGGTTACTGTAGGAGAGGGTACCGTAATCCCAAAAAGATAGCGAAAGCACCGGTGGATGTAGATCATAAATGACAATAACCAAACGAGGACGGGGAAGAGAGATCAGAAAGAGAAGAAGGATCAATCAGAGGTGTTCGGAGACGATCCGATGCGTCCGCAATGATGACGTGGCACGATGTTGCTGTTGTTGTCGCTGCTTACTCGGATCCATCGGACTATTGGGAACACTGCTTCCGATTCCGGACGAACCGGAAGACCCGTTCGCCGACTTCAACAGGCCGGCGATCGAGTCGTGACCCGAGATGAGTGCCACGTCGAGAGCCGTCCGTCCCATTGCGTCCTGGACTTTTGGCTCGGCGCCAAATTTGAGAAGAAGGTTCACGAGGTCCCGGTCGCCGATTTGGGCGGCGATCGAGAGAGCGGTGGCGCCCTGGAAACAGTCGGTTGAAGGGTTTTCTGAGGGTGTAAAAGCGCTCTTTAGACCTGATTCTAATGGCCCCGGCGCAGCCGAGGAGAACTCTGCCGAAGGACCATTATATCTCGAGATTGATAAAAGATATCAAATAGTTGTCAACAGCAAACTTGTAGTCCTAGTTATGATCTACAAGTTTGCTGTTGACAACTTTTTGATATCTCTTATCAATCTCCAGATATAATGAATCTCCGGCAGTTAAGGTTTCTGGATGGAAACGCCCGAAAGCACTGCGAGACCACTATTTTTTCACTGTTTTTTGCGATAGTTAGAGATTTAAAGTATTACTTGAGAAGAAGAACGGAATCTGAATCCTGGGGAATTCAACCGATCGACGAATGGGTTTTCGTGGTGAGACCCTCGAATTGGGTTTCTATCGGATGCCATTTAAATGGCCCAGCAGCCATGGAGAGCTCTTCCGGAGAATGATTATATCTCGAGATTGATAAGAGATATCAAAAAGTTGTCAACAAAAATCTTGTAGTCCTAGTTATGATCTACAGGTTTTCTGTTGACAACTTTTTGATATCTCTTATCAATCTCGAGATATGATGATCCTTCGGCAGAGCTCTTCTCGATTGCGGGACCATTTCGATGGCATCCGATAGTACTACTTGACTATTTGTGTGGACGAGTTGAATTCGACTCGCCAGTTGGTTCCGGAAGGTTCCGGAAGGTCCCTTCCCCCCACTACTCCAGGAATCCTCATTCACTTCGCCCCTCCCGTGCCCCATCCGTACCTGTCGATCGACGCGATTCGGATCCACCGTGCACACATCCAACAGGAACATCGAGATGGGCACGTGTCTCGCCCAGACGGCCGTCATCAGAGCAGTCCGTCCGCCCCGATCGACCGTCTCAAAGTTCGCCCCGTTCCGCAGCAACATCTTCGCCGCCGCCACGTCGTTCGTCGAGGCGACCACGTGAACGCACGTCCTTCCGTGAACGTCCGAGTCGGCGGTCGAGGCGCCGTGGCCGAGAAGAACCTCGGCCACGTGGATGAGGTTGGAGAGTATGAGGGTGTGGAGGAGCGGCGTTCCGTCGGCGTCCTTCTGCGACCAATCGCCGATTCGAGGCGCGATCGAGTCGATGAGTTGGGTGTGCGAGGCGAGGGCGCACAGGGAAAGGGCGGTGCGGCCCTCGTGATCCGGTTGGTTTATCGTGTCGGACACTTCTAGAAGCTTCTCGAGAACCTGCAAGAAACAGACGACATTGAGGCAAAAGTCCACTTTCAGACAATTTAAGACAATTTCAGATCTTCACATGCTCATTCTGAAGTTTCCCCTGCTAATTTCGAGTCCGTCTTACTATTTTTAGTCCAAGAATGAGCTGAAACAGATCGTTCTGAGCTGAGTTATGCTAATTTGAAAAAACAGTGCATTCGCTCGAAATTCGGCCAAAATCCATTCCACGGCCGTCTTCTAGAACCTATCAGTTCCAGGTTTTCCAGATTTTCAGCTATAAAAATCAACTAGAAGAAACCAATTTCACGAAAATTGTCGGGAAACTGCATTTTCGATTTTCAGCCGATTTTCGGAAAACCCATCATTTTCAGATCTTCACATTTTTTATCTGGAAGGGTCACAAGTGAATTATAGACTTCTCAGATTGATTTCATTCAAAAAATGAGCTCAAATGGAGCATTTCTAGAGAAGTTGTTCCCATGGATACTAAGAATTGAAGAAACATTGGGTAGTTCGATTTCCAGTCCATTTTCAGCATTCTCTTCACGTTCATATTATAGGTTATGAGCATGAAACTTCGGAAACATGTTTTTGGTCCGTTCGACTATAGGCAGTCCAAAGATGAGCTCAAACGGAGCATTTTGAGCCAGGTTATGCTCATTGTAGTGAAAGATGATGAAAATGAGGGATTTTCAATTTTCAATCATTTTTCGGACATTGCTGAAATTCCAGATTTTCAGATTTTGAGTACACAAAAATGGCATCGTTTTTCTACACTATTCAGCTATTCAGAGTCCAAAGATGAGCTCAAACGGAGCATTTTGAGCCAGGTTATGCTCATTTTAGTGAAGGATGATGAAAATGAGGGATTTTCAATTTTCAATCATTTTTCGGACATTGCTGAAATTCCAGATTTTCAGATTTTGAGGACACAAAAATGGCATCGCTTTTCTACACTATTCAGCTATTCAGAGTCCAAAGATGAGCTCAAACGGAACATTTTGAGCCAAGTTATGCTCATTTTAGTGAAAGACGATGAAAATTGAGGGGATTTTCGATTTTCAGCTGATTTTCAGACTTTCTCAAGGTTTCAGACTCCAAGGTAGCGCTCTGTAACTTCTCGAGCACATTTCAGAACCCTCGAATTGCTCCCAGTCCAAAAATGAACTCAAACGGATCATTTTTCATCAAGTTATACTAATCTTCCCGCAACCTCATGAAATTCGATTTTGAGCTGATTTTCAGCTATCTCGCTGATTGGCTCAAAATTCCAGTGTCCTACTACAAAGTGCAGTGGAGCGCACTTGCATCTCTCTCTCTCTGCTCACCTTAACATTTCCATTGGCAGCCGCAATCATGGCCGGATGCTGTCCATATCTGTCCTTCGCCTCGACCGTCTGCCTGTTCAAAAGAGCCTCGACCAGCTGAACATTCTCGTGGACGACCGCGTAGTGCAGTGCCACCGCCCCGTCATTGTCCTTGTGTCCCTCGTCGGAGCCAATCGAGCACAAGTACTCCACCACTGCCACGTGTCCGTTGATCGCCGCCCACTGCAGAGACGTCCGTCCGTTGTTGTCGATCGAGTCCACGTCCGCACGGGCGGTCTCTGTCAGGAAGCGCACCGCCGACAGTTGTCCCTGACTCGCGGCCAGCATCAGCGGTGTCTGGCCCTGTTTGTCGATGACGTCCGCCGATTCGCTGTGCTCCAGAATCAGCGGAATGCACGCGTCTCCGTGGTAGGCGGCCAGATGAAGAGCCACTCGCCCGTTGCCGTCCTCTATTTTGCAGTCGGCACCGCCTGCAAATGCGCTCTATTGATCACAAATGTTTTCAGTTATACCTATACTAAACCTTTCTGTTTCAGATTTCCAGAGTTTTGTCTGAAACTCTCACTGTCTGTTTTCAGTCCCCCTCCCGAAAGATGAGCTCAATCGGAGCATTTAGAGCCAAGTTGTGCCCCATTGAAGAGCTCTACCGAAGAATAGTTATATGTACAAATGTCCTGTTAAGAACTTTTTGATATCTCTTATCAATCTCGAGATATAATGATTTTCCGGCAGAGCTTTTCGGCACTCGATAGTTGGCGGATTATTACGGTTCGCGACGTGTGTGACCCTCGCTTTTGGCGTGAAAAGTTTTGAAATTGTCTGCGTCTCTGAAATTTACGCGCTCCCTCGCTCTTTCGCTGCAGGGCCTTCGCTGACATTGCAGAGTCCATGCTCAAAAAAAAAGTGGTCATAACCCAAAATCTGGCGAAAATGACCAACATCTTTTTTTTGATGGAAATCAATGTTTCATAAAAATTTCATACAAGTACTGACGTCCGAACATGAATAGTGCATACACCGTCACGTTAAACTGCACAAAAGCACCCGATTTGACGACATTTCAAAAAATTAGTTTTTTCTCAATTTTCTAACTCGCTAGCTTTAATTCCACTCGTTTTCATGATAAAAACAAGCAATGATAAGAAAAAAAACTAATTTTTTGATATGTCGTCAAATCGGGTGCTTCTGTGCACTTTGACGTGACGGTGTATGCACTATTCATGTTCGGACGTCAGTACTTGCATGAAATTTCAAGAAACATTAATTTCCGTCGAAAAAAGATTTTCGCCAGAATTTGGTAACCACATTTTTCAAATCCACCAGGTTTTGGAACCCTCCCATTTCGAGAATCGCCAAATTGGCTGCTGTGACTGAGTATCAAATGTCACGCGAAAATTCGAAAATGCTTAATCCTACGATGATGTGTATTTTGACGTGACCGTGTTTGCACAGTTTTACGGAAACCTTCACGCGAAATCCAAAAAAGTTAATGACTCTGTATCATTGAGTCGCTACGCAGCGAATACAAAAGCGTGCGAAATTCAAATTCTGATTCCTCACGTCGCTTTTGGCGCCCCGTGTACTACTCTTATCAAGACGAAACCACTCACTCTCCACCAACAACTTGGTCGTCTCGGCGTGTTGTTCCTGTTTGGCGGCATTCGAGAGATTCAAATGGAGAGCAGTGGCTCCCGATTTGTCGACCGCATTCACGTCTCCTCCGTACTGCAGAATCACCGAAACGACGTCCCGATGTCCCATGAAAGCGGCCGCCATCAGGGCCGTCCGTTGTTCGGAGTCCCTCCGATCGACGCGTGCTCCCGTCTGGAGGAGCAACTGCACGGCGGCCAACTGTCCCGACCACGCGGCCGCCCGTAGAGCCGTCCGGTCGCTGTGTCCGCACTCGTCCACGTTGACGCCCTTCTCGAGGAGCAGGTGCAGGATGTCGAGTTGGCCGTAACAGGCGGCACTGCGCAGCGCATTCCACTCGCCGCAGCACGAGGAGGCGACGAGGTGCGGGAAGTTGTCGGCCAGGTAACGACACATTTCAATGTTCCCGCGCGCCGACGCGGTCAGCAGACCGAAGCAAATGTCCTGGAATGAGGGCTGATTGAGAGGGGAAAGGCTAAAATTTACAATTTTTAAAAAATTTATGGACCTAAGCGCAAATCGGCAAAAAATGGTTTTTTTTTTCTGTTTTTTCATTTTTCAAAAATTTACATTTTTTCGAATATAAATTTTTTCGAAATTTTTTTTCGAAATTCTAAAAAAGTTACATATTTGAAACAATTTACATTTTCGAAAAAATTTATATTTTTTAAAAAAATTTCACTTTTGAAAAAATTTACATTTTCGAAACAATTTACATTTTCAAAAAAAAAAAATATCGTTTCGAAAAAATTCACATTTTTGAAAAAATTTAAAATTTCGAAAAATTTTTCTAATTTTTTCGAAAATATAAATTTTTTCGAAAATTTACATTTTTTCAAATGTGTAAATTTTTCTAAAATATAAATTTTCTCGAAAATGTAAATTTTTTACAATTAAAAAAAAAATTACATTTTCGAAAAAAATCACATCGCTAGGGACGTTTCTTTCGTAGAACACAACAGATAGTTATCCGGAAAAAACCGGAAGACTGTGTATTTCTTTTCAAAAAAACATACCATGGGCACTGGTTTGGTGTGTTTGAGGATGGCGTCCAAGTAGTCGACGTCTCCAACCGAACACGCGTAGACCACATCGTAGTTGTTGTCCTCGACGTGTGCTCCGGCCGACTTCAGAAGCGCCGTCGTCGGAAAATCGATGACGTGGCAGCGGAGGAGGAGGTCTCCGGCACCGACCGACTGGAGGGTCTTGACGGCGTTGAGGGGGTTGGCGGCCGAGTGGGAGAGGTGGAAGGCGAGTTCGCACACGTCCTGCGCACTCTTCCGCCGCTTCGTCTTGAAGTGTTCCGCCCACGCACAGTGACAGCGGACGTCTTCTGAGCCGACGAATCGATGCCAGATGTCAGGCACATCGAACAGATTCTGGGACGAGGAGGAGGAGGAGCCGATGAGCGAGACGATGAGCCGGATGTCCTTCTCGAGGACGGAGATGTCACGCGAGATGAGCATCTGCGAGACGGCCAGCAGTTGTTGGTGCGACGGACGACACCGACTTGTCTGCAACCAGAGAAAATTACGGTAGCGGTTCTCTTTTTTTATTCGAAAAAGTTTGCTGTTTTTTGAAATATATCCATTTCTTTGGTGAAATCAATCAATTTTTCAGAATCAGAAGGTTAGAAATCCATTGTCAACCGTTGGTTTGGGGTTGGAAAAGTGTTTTTCCCCGTGTCTAGATTTTCGAGAAAACACGTTGTTCTACGGCTCCAATTCTGCTGGAGAATGATTATATCTCGAGATTGATAAGAGATATCAAAAAGTTGTCAACAGCAAACTTGTAGATCACAACTAGGACTACAAATTTCTAGTTGACAACTTTTTTATATCTCTTATCACTCTAGAGATATAACGATTGTCCGGTAGCGTTTGGGATGCCGCTCTATTCGAGGAGGTATGGTACACATGGAGCCAGAACTAGTGTTTTTTTCCTGTGAAACACTATAATTATCAGAACTCAAGTTCTAACTAGTCCATTATGTACAGCTCAAAAATAGACGATCAGTTGGAAAAAACCCCGAAATTTGGCACCTAGCCGTTCCAAAATCCCCCGGCTCAATTTGGTTCGAGTTCGAAACACTGTCGGAGCTGGCCACGTGGTGCAAACATTTCTGCTCTGAAGACTAATTCTGGAAAACTTTGAAAACGTCATAGTTTCGATTTTTTCCAAGTGATCGTATTCCCCGGAATACAGAGTGGTCTAACGCGGTCGGAGAATCACTATATCTCGAGAGTGATAAGGGATATCGAAAAGTTGTCAACAGCAAACTTCTAGTCCTAGTTTTGATCTCCAAGTTTTCTGTTGACAACTTTTTGATATCTCTTATCACTCCCGAGATATAATGACTTTCCGGCAGAGTTGTCATCTTCTCACCTTGGCCAGTCGAATGATATCGGCGAAACCGAACGGAAGGCATCTGGCGACCATGTGCAACATGTTCTGGACGCCTTCCGGGGGGACGATATCACTTGGCACGATGCCAAGTTCAATGGCTCTCGCCACTTGATCCACGTAGAACCACGATCCTTCGGAGGCCTTCCGAACGTGGGAAACCGTCGAATGGGGCAGTTTGAGTCGGATGAATCGCTCAAAGTCCTCTGGATTCTCGTCGATTTCCAATGTCTCTTTTTCTCTGCCCTCTCTCTCCTCCACCACACTCTCCTCTCTTGATGACGTCACCATTCGAATCCACGGCGGAAGACAGTCGATGAGCATCTCGACGAGTATCTGCGTCTCCTCCTCCTCCACACTGTCTATCACCATGAACACGGGCTTCGACGGAAACGGAATCGTCGCGAGGGGCAGTCGGAGGAAGTGCTCCAGCGCCGCTACCGTATCCTCCAACAGGGTTACTGTAGTCAATCGTGGTAGGACCAAATTGGGAAATCTGCGCATCAACTGCTCGCCGATCGATCGGATTACTGTAGCCGGCTCCGAGGACTGCGGCTCGTCGGGACGACAGAAGTAGGAGCACACGCATTCCGGCAGAACGGAGAGCTGCAAAACAGGGGAAATTGTGGGATTGGAAGGATTTTGAGAGCTTCGATTGAAAACTGCTCAGTTTCGATTTTTCGGTGAATTTCAGATGAGCCACCACTTCCAGATTTTCAGATATCACTCTGAAACTTTTAGAGCACATTTTCAGACCACTTGACTGTTTCTAGTCCAAAGATGAGCTTGAACGGAGCATTTTGAGCCGAGTTACGCCCATTTTCACAGAACTTGATGAAAATCGAGATGAGTGATTTTTAGCTGATTTTCAGACAATCTGCCAGTTTCAGATTTTCAGATATCAATCTAAAACGTCGAGGACACATTTTTAGATCACTTGATTGTTACCAGTCCGAAGATGAGCTCAAACGGAGCATTTGGATTCGAGTTATGTTCTGTTTCGTGGTTGACCACTAAAAAGTTATGTTTCGCTTTCCAGTCAATTTTCAAAATAACCTAACACTTCCCTACTATCACTTATCACTTCCAGGCTCTAGGAGCACATTCTTGAACCTCTGAACTGATAAAAATTCAAAAAGGAGCTCAATCTGAGATATTTTCATAAGGTTATGCACATTTCCCTCCAATCTGTTGGAAACCGTTAATTTTGATTTCAAGCTGATTTTCAGCAAACCTATCACTCTCAGATTTTCAGATATCAATGTGAAACTTCATGAGCACATTTCTAGACCATCTGACTGTTTTCAGTCCAAAGATGAGTTCAATCGGAGCATTTTCAACCGAGTTATGCCCATTTTCACAGTACTTGATGAAAATCGAGACGCTCGATTTTCTGCTGATTTTCAGCAAACCTATCACTTCCAGATTTTCAGATATCAATCTGAAACCTCATGAGCACATTTCTAGGCCATTTGACGGCTTCCAGTCTGAAAATGGGCTCAATCGGCGCGTTTTCAACCGAGTTATGCTCAATCTGCCGTAACACAATGAAAATCGCGATTTTCCATTTCTTACTGATTTTCAGCAAACCTATCAATTTCAGATTTTCAGATACCAATCTAAAACTTCAAGGGCACATTTCTACACCCCTCATCTGCTCTCAATCCAAAAATGGGCTCACTGGGTGCGTTTTTCACCGAGTTATGCTCAATTCCCCGTAACATAAGGAAAATCGGGATTTTCAATTTCTTGCTGATTTTCAGCCATTCTATCAATTTCAGATTTTCAGATATTATATATGTGCTCCAAAGTCTCGTGAGGCAGTGTCTGGTGACGAACCCGTCCCCATCTGACCCCCCTGTCTCCCCACACTCAGTCTATTATCACATGCCTCTTGCCCACTTGGCCCCCTTCTATCCCCCCGTCTCAAGTGTGTTTTGCCTTCTTCACACATGCTCCATCGCCTTTTCGAGTGCTCCAAAGTGATCTACCGCAACGCGTACCTGTGTGGCGAAGAACGTCTTGCCCGAGTGCTCCATTCCGACCACTTGCAGCCATTTCTTCTTGTGCTCCTCCTCCGCCTTCTCGAACCATTTCTGGAAGTGCGAAAGGGCGGCGATTCGGCTGACGTGCCCTCCCGGAGACGGATGATTGGTCGACGACGGAGCATTTGAGCATGCCACGTGGATCAACGGCTCACGCATTCTTTATCGATTGATCCGATGGCTCATTTGGAGTGATTTCTGAAAGAATTGGGGAGAAATTGGTGGGAGAAAAGACGCGAAAAAAAGGAATCAGAGAAAAATCGGAATATTTTTAAAGAAAAAAATAGGGAAAAGAGAGAAAAATTGTAAAATGACTAAAAAGAAACGGTAGGATTTTCCAAAAAAATTTTCGAAAATTTTTCCAAAAAAAATTTTTTTTTAATAATTTTTAATTTTTCGAAAATTTTTTTGAATTGAAAATAATTTTTCCACTGTTTTTGTGAATTTCGATCAACAACAGTCAATAGAGCGCGTTTGCAAATTTTGTCACAGAAAAATTCCAAAATTTCAAAACTCTCAAAATTCTCATTAGAGCGCACTTGCACTACTCGACGAAATGTACGATATCTTCAAATCTCATTCGAAATCAAGCGATTCTGATGCAAAATCGCTCTATTGAAAAATCAAAAAGTCTCAGTTATCTCATTGGAGCGCATTTGCACTACTCCATTACTCCATAAAAAAACTCAATTGGTTAATTAGGACGTTTTGACTATCATAACGCAATTAAAATTTCGAAATTTCCAATGCAAATGCGCTCTAATGATAATCCCTCACGAAAACGTCGAAAACCTACTCAAAAGGAAAACGGAGGGGCAGGGGGGGAATATCTCATAAATCAAGGGAAGGGGGAAAGAATTGACATTGACATCTGGAGAAGAAGCGGAAGGGCGGCCTGAAGAGCAGCAGCTCATCCCCCCCGTAACAGGAGACCACAATGGGTAAAAGTGAGCAAACATTTGGGGGCAAGCGAAGGGCGCGGATGATGATGAGCATTTGGGATGAGGAGGAGGGGGCATGGAAGGGGCAAGGAATAGGATGAGAAGAAGGAAAAGGAGAGGGAATTATGCAGATTCACGTGGGAAAATGTTAGAAGGAAGAGAGGAAACGGGAATGAGCATGATAGTGGTAGAACTTAAAGGAAGGAAGAGGAGGAGGAAAAGGGGAGGAAAAGAGGAGGAAAAGAAGGAGGAAAAGAGGAAGATCCCCAGAAAATCCCCAAAATTCCATTTTTGACGGTTTCAAGAATAGTGATACGGCAATTCATTTAGCACATCTAGCACTAGAATTTCTGAAATTTCCAGCTGGTTTCATGGATTTTCAGCCAAGATATTACATCTACTATACATAGATTTTGTATAATTTCGAAAATTTTTCAAAATTGGAATTTTTTGTGGATTTTAGAAAGTTAAACGACAAAACACCTCATTTTTTTTGAGATTTTCTTATTTTTGGAAAATTTTAAAATTTTGAAGAAGAAACGTTTTTTTTTTTCAAATTTTCAAAAAAAAAGTACAATTTTTCGGGTGATTTTTTTCAATGAAATTATTTCACATATTCATCGATTTTTCAAATTCATTTTCTTTAAATGACAAAAAATTGAATTTATGAAAAAAAAATGTTTTTTTTCAAATTTTCAAAATTTTGATTTTTCCAGCTATCATTCTCAACATTTCACTATCCTATTTTCTGGAATTTCAGCTAATTTATGTAAAAATTCCAGCCGAATCTGACCCCTGTTGTCCAAAGTTTATACAATTCAAGTTTCAGTCAAAATTTCAGAATTTCAGTTTTCGATCGTTATTTCCAGAATTCTCAAAAATCCCATCTCAAACGGTCCATTTTGAGCCCACTTGTGTGCTAATTTCAATTGGAAAACATGGTTACTGTATCTACCGTAACTCATTTCGTCGTAAGATGTGATGCAATGTACGCAATAACAAGCACGGGAAGGCTCAGAAACTAATTAGTAGTTGTCGAAAACAGAGATAGATGTTGATGAGGGAAACTGGGGGAATTGGGGGGGGGGGGGGGGGTGAGAGAGTAATATTTCACAGTGGCATATGGGAAACACGATTAGGTGCTTGATTGGTTACCAACCGGGTGTCTATTCGATTATAACACTCGGGAAGAAGGGGTGGAAGAGCGAGGAGCAAGTACTATCGGATGCCATCGAGGAGAGCTCTGCCGGAGAATCATTATATCTCGCTATTGATAAGAGATATCAAATAGTTGTCAACAGCAAACTTGTAGATCATAATTAGAACTACAAGTTTGCTGTTGACAACTTTTTGATATCTCTTATCAATATCGAGATATAATGATTTTACGGCAGCGCTCTTGTGGAGTCATTTCGGTTGCATCCGATATCCACCAGAATGAACACAACTCGGCTCAACGTGCTCCGTTTGAGCTCGTTTTTGGACTAAAATGAAGTTAAAGGATTGGAAAATATGTCCTAAAAGTTCAGAGGCTATCTGGGAAGATTCCGATGAGGCACGTCTTCTGGAACTTTGGGGAGAATTCGAAAAATGAGCAAAAAAGTCGCTTTTTTCAAACCTTCATATCTCGGCTCAAAATGCTCCGTTTGAGTTCATCTCTGGACACGGATTAGTTGAGGGGTCTGGGAATGAGCTCTCGGATTTTCAGATTTGTATCTGGAAATATGACAGTGGTGGATTGGCTGGAAATCGGTTGAAAATTGAAAATGACTCCGAGGAGTGTGGGAAAATGAGCAGAACTCGATGGAATATGCTCTGTTTGAGCTGATTTTTTGGACTGAAAATAGCTGAAAACGGGTGGAAATGTGTTCTCGAAGTAATTCTTAAATATTCAAAAAAAAAACTGGGTTATCTGAAAATAGGGCGAAAATCAAACATTTTCAGATTTTTCAAAAATGAGCACAACTCGGCGCAAAATACTCCGTTCCCGCTCATCTTTCGACTGAAAACAATCAGAAGGTCAAGAAATAAAATCCCAAAATCACACTTGGCTAGCTTGAAGTCTGAAAGTGCTAGATTGTCTGAAAATGGACCAAATAATACTATCGGATGCCATCGAAATGGCCCCGCAGCCGAGGAGAGCATTTTATCACAAAATTGATAAGAGATATCAAAACGTTGTCAACTAGAAATTTGTAGTCCTAGTTATGATCTACAAGTTTCCTGTTGACAACTTTTTGATATCTCTTATCAATCTCGAGGTATAATGATTCCTCGCCGGCAGAGCTCTCTTTGATAGTAGAAGGAAGATGTTTTCAGAGAAAAAGGGTACTTGGCACAGTGCCAAGTGTCAAGAACGTCCATATTCTTGACAAATGGACCGCATTGAACCGATTGCGAAGGGGGGTAAACCACCGAACGAACATAAACACACACACATTACTCCACCTACTTCCACACACTGGTTCCACTCTCTCTTTCTCTAATCCTCTCTCTCTCTCTCTCTCTCTCTCTCTCTCTCTCTCTCTCTCTCTCTCTCTCTCTCTCTCTCTCTCTCTCTCCGTTCCGTTCATGACAAAAAAGTAGGACAATAGAGAGAGAGAATCGCCGAGATAAAAGTGAAAAGACGCGAGAATATCCCTCGGGCGGCAGAAGGGCACGTTCTGGGCGGCCGAGAAGGACGCAAAATGACAGGGTTCACACGAGAATATGGGGAACTATGGGAAAGAGAGAGAGAGAGAGAGAGAGAGAGAGAGAGAGAGAGAGAGAGAGAGAGAGAGAGAGAGAGAGAGAGAGAGAGAGAGAGAGAGAGAGGAGAGAGAGAGAGAGAGCGAGAGAGAGAGAGAGAGAGAGAGAGAGAGAGAGAGAGAGAGAGAGAGAGAGAGAGAGAGAGAGAGAGAGAGAGAGAGAGAGAGAGAGAGAGAGAGAGAGAGAGAGAGAGAGAGAGAGAGAGAGAGAGAGAGAGAGAGAGAGAGAGAGAGAGAGAGAGAGAGAGAGAGAGAGAGAGAGAGAGAGAGAGAGAGAGAGAGAGAGGAGAGAGAGAGAGAGAGAGAGAGAGAGAGAGAGAGAGAGAGAGAGAGAGAGAGAATGGATGGTAATTGATGGACTTTGAGAATTTATCGAATTTTGGTCCATTTTCAGATGAGCTGGGAGTTTCAGATTTTCAGATAATTTTCTCGGGAACTGACCTACAGTTTTTTCGGCCCTTTGGCCGTTTTGAGTTCAAAAATGAGCCCGAACGGAGCATTTTTAACTGCGTTATGCTCATTTTAGTGAAGACAACCAATTTTTGGGTTTCCAGCGAGTTTCAGATAACCTACCACCTTCAGTTTTTCAGATATCAATCTGTAACTCTCGGATCTTATTTCCAGACCACTTGACTGTTTTCAGTCCAGAGATGGGCTCAATTGGACCATTTTTCACCGAGTTATGCCAATTTTCCCATAAAATGATGAAAATCAGGAATTTCAATTTTCAGCTGATTTTCAGACAATCTATCACTTCGAGACTATCCGATATCAATCTGAAACTCTCCAATCACATTTCTAGACCCATCAACTGTTTCTAATTCAAATATGAACTGAAATAGAGCATTCTGAGCCAAGTTGTGCTCATTTTCCCCAACTACAGTAATTCGGAGGGTGTCTCCGGAAGGAATGCAACCGGAAACGCCTTCTCCATGGTTATTCCGCCTCGGATTTCGGCCGGGCGGGGGGTGTATTTATTTAATTTTGTGTCATTTGTATACAATATAAACATTAAAATTACGCAAGGAAAACGGATGAATAGAGGGGTGGAAGGGGGGGGGGGGAGAGTTTGAAAGGTTGTCAAATAATAGGTGAGAGGGGGAGGATTGAGAGGAAAAGAGGAGGAAAAGAGAAGGAAAGCAGGAAGGAGGATGCCAGGAAAAGAGGAGGAAGGAGGAGGAAAGGATGAGAAGAAGAGGAGGAGGATGCCAGGAAAGGAAAGAAGATAGGAAGGTAGAGAAGAGGAAGGCAGAATGAGAAGAAGAGGAGGAAGGAGGAGGACAAAGGAGGAGGACAAAGGAGGAAAAGAGGAGGAAGGAGGAGGATAATGATTAGAGCCACTTGGGAAGGAGGGCAAGTAGAAGTCGTCGGAATGAAAAGAGGAGGAAAAGAGGAGGAAATGGGGAGGAAAGTAGATGACAAAGAGGAGGACGCCGGGAAAGGAAAGAAGGGAGAAAGATAGGGAAGAGGAAGGCAGAATGATGGAAGGAAAGGGAGAGGATGAATAGGAAAAAGGGAACATGTGAGGATGAACTGGTAAGGAGAAAAGAGAAGAGAAAGAATGCAAACTGGATGATTCAGGAGGATTAAAGGGATGAAAGGAGGATGACTGGAGAATTAAAAAATGAGATAAAAGTGAATAAAAGAGTCGGGAAAACATGGAAGAATGGCTGGGGAAGATGAGAAGGAGAGCTGGAGGAGGAGGAGGAAAACGAGAGGATGGCTCATTGTGAGAGGATGGGAGGATATGAAAAGAAGAATGATGGAGAAGGAGGAGGAGGAAAGGAAAAGGAAAAGGAGAGGATGTTTCTAAACGATGAGCAGGGAGGGGACCTGAGGTGAACAAGGAGAAGAATGGAGAAGGAGAGGAGGAGGAAAAGAGGAGGAAACGAGGAGGAAGGAAGATGACAGGAATGATGATGGAAAGGGAAGATAACATGGGAGAATGACTGGGGAGGAAATAGGGAGGAAAAGAGAGAGGACGGAGGAAGGTAAGGAGGAAAAAAAGGATGATAGGACTGAGAAAGGGAATGATAAGGAAACTGTGAAAGAATGATTGGAAAGGAAACAGGGAGGAAACTGAGAGGAATGTAAGGAGGAAAGAAGAAGAGGACGAACGAAGATGATAGGAGTGAAAGGGGAAGAGGGATGGTTATATAGAAGAATGACTGGAAAGGAAACGGGAGGAAAAGGAAGAGGAAAAGAGAGAGGAAACAGGAAGAATGTACGAGGAAGAGGACAAGAAGGATGACAGGAACAGAGAGGAAGCTGAGATGAAATGAAGTGAGGAGGAAATAGAAGAGGATGAAATTCAGGAGACATCCCCATCTCTCTCTTCATTCGGGACTAACAGCGGGTGGGGGGAAACAAAGCTAATTGAAAGTGAAATCGGTTTCGACTAGGATGATGATGATGATGATGCGCCTGTCTCCTCCCGTATTTCATGTTATTCGGGGGAAGTGTTTATGAGAGAATAAAGAGAGATGATGATGACCGTCAAAATATAATTAGGAGGGGGGAAGAAGTGTGTATGACAATGTTTAGAATGGGCGGTGGAGGATGATGGGAGGAGAAACGACTAATTGCCACCACCAGGAGGAGAAAGAGAGAGAGAGAGAGAGAGAGAGAGAGAGAGAGAGAGAGAGAGAGAGAGGGGAGAGTGATATGCAGATGCATTGTTTAGATATGATAAGAAGGAGAGAGAGAGAGAGTGCACACACACACTGAAGAGACGCAGACGAGGTGGCGGCGAGGTGGCAGAAGGGGGGTGAGAATGGGAGAACAAGTGTCTCTTTTTATATAGTGAGGGAGAGTGACAAGAGCGCCTTCAACAACGGAAATGAGGAGAGGAATTGGATTTTTGTTCGAAAATGGATCAGAAATTCAGGTCTTTGAACATGTTCCACTTCCAATTTGGTACTCAATCAGTCAAGAGAGCCTCATATTTGCTCGGAATGCTCCGTTTGAGCTCATCTTTGGATTAGGAACAGTTGAGGTGTTTAGAAATGTGATTGGAGAGTTTCAGATTGATATCGGAACGTCTCGAAGTGATAGGTTAATTTGCGATTTTCATCAGGTACAGTGCTGGCCAAAAAGGTATTTAAAAGTGGTTTATGACTTTGAAAGGGTATAACTCTGCAGCCAATGGTCGGATTGACTTCCAATTTGGCATACATACTTCTTGATAGTCCACAAACATACTCCTGAAATGATTTTGTTGAAACTCAAAAATTGACGGATTTTCAGATTTCTCACCACTTGACCACTTTCAGCCAAAAAATTTCTTTACTTCAAAACGTTTCTATATATCATAATTTGATCTTGAAATCAACATTGGGTCTAGTAAAGACAATTTGAGCTGAAGTGGAGCTTTGAAGAAACATTGAGCATTTTGAGGGTCAAGTTTTCAAAAAATATGTCAAACGAGTTCAAAAAGATCTCCGAATGATGAAATGTGTTTCTTAGGACCATATAACGTAATTTCAGCAACAATGGGTAGGTTGTCTGAAACTCGCCGGAAACATCGAAAATTGGCTATCATCATTAATATGAGCACAACTCGGCTCAAAATGCTCCGTCTGGGCTCATCTCTGGACAGGGATTAGTTGAGGGGTCTGAAAATGAGCTTTCGGATTTTCAGAAGTGTATCTGGAAATATGAAAGCGGTAGATTGGCTGGAAATCCACTGAAAATCGCATTTTCAGAGAGCACGTGAAAATGAGCATAACTCTCTGGAATCGGATTTTCTCTGGCTCATGCACGGACAACAAATAGTCTGATAGTATTAAAATGTACTCACAAAGGTACAGCAAGATATATGGGAAAAGTGGGTATCATAGATTGTCTGGAAGTTGGCTGGAAATCAATACTTCACAATTTGTCAATTTTCACAAAATTGCTCTCAATTCTTCTTATTTTCCCGGAAATTTCGGAATAAATGTATTCGAAATGCGAAAGAAAAGAAGGTATTCTGAATTGCATCATTGAATTCGGTCGCATTGACTAATCCCCCTTGGCCCCCCGGAAGCCAAGGGGGATTGGGAGATCACTGGGGGGAGGAGGGGAAATGGGGGATATTCCACTAGGGTCTTGAAGCGAAAAGGAAAGAAGAAATGAAGAAACGAGTTGAAGGACCTTTTAGAAGGAAAAATGAGAAATTGAAGAGAGGCGGGGGAAGGGCGCACAATGGGCGCGGCGCATCTCAAAGTGCTTATGAATTCTTGATGAAAATGAGGGAAAACGATGAGAAGGAGGAGGAAAAGAAGGAGGAAAAGAGGAGGAAAAGAGGAAGGAAAGAAGGAGGAAAAGAGGAGGAAAACAAGAGGAAAAGAAGGAGAAAGGAGAAATGAAAAGAGGAAGGAAAACAAGAGGAAAAGAAGAAGAAAAGAGGAGGATGAAAGGAGGAGGAAAAGGGGAGGAAAAGGGGAGGAAAAGATGAGGAAAAGATGAGGATGAAAGGAGGAGGAAAGGAGAAGGAAAAGAGAAGGAAAAGATGAGGAAAAGAGGAGGAAAAGGAGGAGGAAAAGGGGAGGAAAAGGGGAGGACAGGAGGAGGAAAAGAGGAGGAAAAGAGGAGGAAAAGAGGAGGAAAAGAGAAAGGAAAGAGAAAGGAAAAGAGGAGGAAAGGAGGAGGAAAAGGAATGCGTTGTTTATCGAATCTGGGTTGATTTCGGCCGAGCAGCCAGAGCGGAGCCAGAGAGAGAGAGAGCTCCCCGATGGCATGTCTCGAGTGGTCAGAGTCCTCCCGTGTGTGTTATCAATCTCTTATCAGCCAGAGAGAGATAAGAGACGCAGACGGAGAAGGGGGAACCAGGTGAATGAGGGGGAGGAGGAGGAGTGGACGGAGGAACGGGAGACACGAGACGATTTTTGGTTGGTTTCGATTATTTATCAGTCGATAGCTCAGTGGGCAGTGGTGGCCGCTGGCAGTCGAGAGGTCCCGAGTTCGATTCCTTGCCTCCTGGGTTCACCCATCCTCAATTGGGCAGTAGCTTCGTCTACACAGGGTAATTTGGCCTTCGGATGACCACCGGGTGTCTTCGGAACCTGAAATCCGAGATCCGCAGCTCCTATAGAATACGGATCGACTTTATCCTGTATTTATCAGTTTATCAATTTATCAGTTGGCCGTGAAGCTGTTGAGTCACGAACATTCAGAAAACGTTCGAAAACAATCAGTGAGTCATGGAACTTTTTTTTTTGAGATTTTTGAGTTGGAGCTTATTGAGCACAACTCGGCTCAATGGGCTCCATTCGAGCTCATCTCTGGACACGGATTGGTTGAGGGGTCTGGGAATGAGCTCTGACATTTTCAGATTTTTATATGGAAATATGACAGTGGTGGATTGGCTGGAAATCGGTTGAAAATTGAAAATGACTCCGAGGAGTGGGGGGAAAATGAGCAGAACTCGATGGAATATGCTCTGTTTGAGCTGATTTTTGGACTGAAAACAGATGAAAAGGGCTGGAAATGTGTTCTCGAAGTAATTCTTAAATATTTGAGAAATTGGATTATCTGGAAATAGGACAAAAATATAATATTTTCAGATTTTTCAAAAATGAGCACAACTCGGCTCAAAACTCGTGTCCATTTTCAAAAATGCAAACTTCCTAACAAGAAATCATTAAATTTTGTGAAAAAAAAATCAAAAAAAAATAAGAGAAATTGAAAATGAAAAATGAAAATTTTTCTGAAATTTTTGAAATTTTTTGAAAAACTTGCAAAATTTGTAAAAAAAATGCTCATAAATTTCTCTATTTTTCAAAAACAGTTCAAAACCAAAGAAAAGAGCTCGTAATGGTCGGTGCCGTAGTGATCTACATATAATGAAGTGGTGTATAAGGAGAAGAAGGGGACACCTGTCCAGGAGCCGTCTATTGATACACTTTAGATATGCAATACGGACACTAATGAGGTCCCCTCGGAGCCCCCTCGGAGCTCCAAGGGGGCTCCAAGGGGGCTCCAAGGGGGGGGGGACAGGTGGTTTTGGGGGAGGGAATGAAGCAAACGACTTGTTTACAATGTTGCGACGACAGAAAAGGACATAAATAGTTTATGGACGGATATTTCGGAGGGGGACTTTAAGAGGAGGAAACCATCTGTCAATTGGAGAGAAGACAATTATCGTCTTATTTGAACAATATTTGGGCAACGAAAGGGCGCGCCCGTTTTGGAGGGAGAACTTGTTGAAAAGTCAATAGGAGAGAGAGTGTTTACAGGAGGCACTGATGGATGGAATGGTAGAATGGAATTGGGCTCTTTGAGCAAATTCAGTCAAAGAGTCAATTTCAAATTCCCGCTTAAAATTGCACTCGAACTGCCGCATTTCCTCGAATAGAGCGGCACCTCATCCGGAGAATCAATATATCTTGAGACTGATAAGAGATATCAAAAAGTTGTCAACATAAAACTTGTAGATCATAACTAGAACTACAAGTTTGCTGTTGACAACTTTTTGATATCTCTTTTCAATCTCGAGATATAATGATTCTCCCGCAGCGTTGCCGCTCTATGCGAGGAAATATTTTGCTGTTCTCATGCATATATTTCTACAAAGGTTTTAGAAACAGAAAAAAAAGATGAAATTTGGCTGAATTTTGAAGAGATATGTTCTAAAAACAAATGGAATTCTACAATTTCTGAGAAAAAAAAAATGAAATTTGGAAAAAAATTTTTTTTTCTTTAATTTTTTTTGATTAATTTTTTTTCTCAAACATCGATTTTTCGAGCATTTTTGGAAACTAATAAAATATGTGTTAAAAAAAACGGAATTCTCGAATTTCTCAATTTTATGGATTCGAAAAAACTACAAAAAAAATTAATTTTTATTTTTTAAATATTTATTTTCAAAAAATTAGTTCGAAAGATTCTAAAAACTCGTTTAATTGTCCTTAATTTTTCTAAATTCTATTTATTCAAGAAATGCGAAAAAAAAATTTCAAAAAAAAACATTTTTTTCGTAAAGTTCAGATGAAAAAAATGTTTTTTTTGAAATATTTCTAATCAGAATTTCAGATATTCTCTCTCTCTTTTACAACAAATTCAAATTTCTAGACCCCCGAACAGGTTCGAGTCGAAAAATGAGCTCAATCAGAGCATTTTGAGCCGAGAAAACTCATTTTCCGATTTTCAGCAAATTTACAGACAACCTATCAAATTCATTTTTCGAGGTATCATTCTGAAACTTCACCAGTATTCTTTTAGACTCTCTGACTGTTTTCAGTCCAAAGATGGGCTCAATCGGAGCATTTTGAGCCGAGTTGTGCTCATTCAAAGACACCCTGTCCGCCGAAAAAAAAATCACCGGAAAGAGAGAAAAAGGAGAAGAAGTGTATGTGTGTATTGACCTACAGAACACGAGAAAACACTGTGTGTGGACACGACAAAAGGCAAACAGACCGTCCGTTTTTTCTCTCCTTTTTAGTCACAAAAAGCACCTTCTTTCCTTTTTTCTTTACGAAAAACCGTTTCTCTCTCTATTTTCCGGAAGCCTTCCGGAGGGGCTTTCCGGAGGCAAAAAAGCGCGCGAATTCAAATTAAAACAAGACGAAAGTTGTCTCTCCCGAATGTACTAGTCGCGGCGGGACCGAGACGAAAACGAAACGAAGACAAATTGCATTTCGAGCCGGGTCCCCGGCCCCTTCCCCGCCCCCCACGGAAACGAAATCGAACGCAATGAGATTAGTCGGGGGCAGTGGCGGAAGAAGAACGAAATTCTTTCAGGCGGGAAACAACGACTACTCCATAATTGATGCACGTATACAGCGCCGGGCACGGAGAAATTCTTTTATTCGTGCTCCTCGCGATAAACAAAAAACATTTGATCTCGGGCGGGCTCGAACCGCCGGCCTTCTGTGTGTTAGACAGATGTGATAACCACTACACCACGAGATCGCTGGGCGACCGAGTGCGCGACGGCGGTAAAGTGCACGGTGTGTGGGGGCGCTCGCCGACCGACGGCACATTGAGAAAGTGGGTAAAAAGCCCACCTGGAAAGGGAAATGTCTAGCAATATTGTTAAAAGGTGGAGTGGAACCTTGAATGGATTGGAAAGTGGAGGGGAAGAAGGGGGGAAAAAGAGTGAGAAAGAAAGTAAAAGTGCAAATAAAAGCGTTTTTATGTGATAGTAAAAAGGTGTAGAGAGGTGCGGAAAGGGAGAGATTCACGTCTTCGCGACAGCATTTACACATTTTCTTGGCGATTTGACGATTTTTTTTTTGGGTGAATAGTTAAACAGTTGGCGAACAAAGACATTCGAAGGAGGGGAAGATGGGCAAACGAAAACAAAAAAGCAATAGAGAAGTAATCTCGGGTTCTTCTCCTTCTCCCCCCTCTCAGATTGTCACAACAGATACGACGAGAAGCGAAACAAAACAATTGTTGCTGCTGCTGCAGTCAGCGAGTGTCGCGGGGGACACTTGCAAAAAGACTTTGATCTCGGGCGGGCTCGAACCGCCGGCCTTCTGTGTGTTAGACAGATGTGATAACCACTACACCACGAGATCGCCGAGTGCCGCTGCTGCAGAGGGCGTACAAGTGAGCGCGGCGGGCGCTAGGTTGCACCACTTTTCGGGGGAAACTAAAAAGAGCATTATCTCAAAGAGAAATGCTCCGCGGAGAAGTTGAAACGCATTATACGACAATTCTTACAAAATAAATGAGAAAAGCACGGCGGAAAGTTGAGGGGAAGAAGTGGAAAACAGGCGGTGGGGGGACATTGGCTAAACGACTCTCGCCGCGTCTCCCCCCGTCCGAATAATGGGTGGGGGACCCCCGAAAAGCATTTGCGGAAAGAAACGACGAAGAGAAGACGGACGGGCGGTGCGTAAACTTTGCGGGCGGTCGCCTCAAAAGAAGCCAAATTAGTGGGCACGGACGGGGCGGAAACGCCCCGCGCATGCCCTTTTTGAGCCGTTCTTGCACTTTTCGTACACTTTTTCGTTGTTCTTTAGGAAATTTTGATGATTTTGACGGATTTTGGAGGATTTTTTATGGTACAACGATGCTCCGAACTTACGCTGAAATTTGATTTTTTTTTTCGAATTTTCGAATTTTTAATTTGGTATTTAAAATTTTAAAAAAACTGTTCTACTAAAATACAATAAAACTGTTGAATTGGTGTTTCATTTTATTTTGCTTAGAAAATTCACAAAAAATTATAGAAATTTCAAATTAAAAAAAAAATCAATTTTCAAAAAATTCAATATTTCGATAAATTTTTCGGAAAATTAATTTTTCAAATATTCAATTTTTGCAACCCATTCGGAAAAAAATTTTTTTTTCGAAATTTTAAAATTTTTCCGACACAGTTTTCCTAAGAATTACAGGAGGTATCACTGCGTTATTTCGGAGCATCGTACTGGAAAAACAGTTTTTTGATTTGAAAAAAATCACAATTTTTCATTCACTTTTGAATAAAAATCCAAAAATCTAAAAATTTTGTAAGAATCGAAATTTCGGAGTGTCGTACTGAAAATTTTCTAAAATGTTTTTTTTTTGATATCTTCGAGACTTATTTGAATCAAAATTTGCTTTTGCTACTTGAAAATGGCGGTTTCACAGCAAAGATGAAATTCAGGTAACGTTTTTCCTCGAATGCGGTAATGCTGCCAAAGAATCAATATATCTCGATACTGATAAGAGATATCAAAAAGTTGTCAGAAGCAAAATTTTAGCTCTGGTTGTGATCTACAAGTTTACAGTTGACAACTTTTTGATATCTCGTATCAATTTCGAGACATAATCATTCTCCGGAAGCGTTTGGAGGCCGCTGTGTTCGAGGGAATTCGGTAATTTTTAATTTCCGTGGATTTCGACCGCAAACACTCGGAAAAGGGGAAAATTTTCGACATCCGGAGAAAACCATAAAACTTCTCAAGCAGAAGAGTCTAATCATTCCGGAAGTTCCGGAATTCCGGAATAAGCCCTCGAATCCGGAAACTCTATAAAACCGGGAGTCCCTCAGTCATGGATTGTGACATTCGAAATGAAATGGATTGGAAGTGAGTGTGTGTGGTGGTCTTCTCGAAATGCGTATACACACACGCATAATTCTCAGGAGATTCGAGAAAAATGAGCGAAAATTGAGAGGAAAGGGGCAATGTGTGTGCCTGTGTTTGACACATCCATCCGTTTGACGTGCTAATTCGATTGGAAATGAGGAGAAGGGGGAGGCTCTAAGACACCTCCTTTTCGTATTGTTTTTTGATGATCAGAAGACGGAGAAGGAGGTGGACATTTGGGAAATTGAAGCATAGGATGATGCATGAATAATAGCTGTACACTTGTAAGGCAGAGGAAGAGAGACGAACGCGCGTTTTGGTGACAACATTGCCGAATTGGATTGAATTTTGAGCGAAATTTGGAGCGAAACGAAGTGAGAATTGATATGTTCTCTTGGTCGCAACCCCGGAAACGGAACTTGCTTTCTCAACGGAAAAATGAAGTGGAAACACGACTCGGGTAATTTTCGGCACGAATACCGGCAAAATGAGCGGGAGCTTGCTCATTTTTTCAAAAATTTCGTCGAGCAAGTTCAGAAAATATTTGGCATAATTGCCGGCAAAAAACCGCACTGGCTCTTGTACAAAGTACGACGAAGGGCGGAACCCGCGAGATGTCGGTCCATTCGGATAGTGACGTCTCGCGTTTCTCAGTATCCCAGTGCAATTTACGAAAAAGAGTAGAGCTTTCGAGAGAAAGCGTCAAAGTACTGTATTTTTTGGATCCGCTTGATGAGCGCCGTTAGTAGGCACGACCAATCAAGTTTTGACTGTCCCAGTTACTGTTTTCACTTCGAATCCAGAAGAAATATTCGACATTCTCTCACGCAAATCTTGTCGACGGCACAGAATCGGCACGGTTGCCGACACGATTTGGCACGATTGCCGGCATTTTTCGGGCAAATTGCCGCAGTACGCGGCAATCGTGCCGAAAATAAATGAGGATTTCTGAAGGATTATTTCAACAAAAATTTGTCGATATTTTGTTTTTTTTTTCTTTCTCGAAGCAAATATTTTCTGTTGAGAAAGTAAGATTTTTGGTATTTTTCGGAACCATTTCCGAAAATCAAGTCGGAAAAAGTTCCGACAGAAATAATTTCCGAGAAATGAGCTGGGTAAAATTTCCGACGGAAGAAAGTTCCGAAAAGAAAAAGTCGGAAATTTCGGAAGTTTCGTTTTCGGTTCCAACCAAGCCTGATGTCGAGATGCACTATTCAATGATTACTGAATTGAGTACGGATGACAATGAATACAACATCTTTTAAAGTTTAAAAATCTCTGTTTTTACATATTAGTATGTCCATTTGTCCGTCCGCAGCTACCTCTGACAAAGTCTCTATTCGACCGATCGGCGCCCATTTTTACTCTCCAAACGTTGCCGGAGAACCATTATATCTCGAGATTGATAAGAGATATCAAAAAGTTGTCAACTGCAAACTTGTAGATCATAACTAGGACTACAAGTTTGCTGTTGATAACTTTTTGGTATCTCTTATAAATCTCGAGATATAATGATTCTCCGTTCGGGACGCCGCTCCATTCGATGAAATACGGTAGCTGAATTTCGTTTTTGCTGTAAAACCGCCATTTTTAAGTGGCAGAGGTAGATTTTGATTTTGAAAATGCTTAAATATTGCAAAAAAAAAATTTAGAAAATTTCCAGAACGACACTCCGAAAGTCCGATTTTCACAAAATTTTTAGATTTTTGAATTTTTATTTAAAACCAAATAAAATGTTGTGATTTTTTCAAATAAAAAAAGACACGTAAAATTTTCCAGTATTACAATACCGCAGTAATACCGAACAACGGATCGTCTATGTAAGTATATAAAACGAGAAATTCGATGTCTTTATGTCCATTTGTCCTTCCGCAGTCGTCTTCTGTACCGGCGGCCAATCCATCCCATAAAACGTCCAGAATAATCAGAACTGTGTCGGAACGTGGCCAAAAAAGGGCAGAAATGCGGCGCCTAAAAGGTGATAAAATCATCGGATCGTTACATATTTGTCTTTTTCGCCCTTTTCGTGCGTCTTTGTCGAACCGACCCGGAATGAGTGAGTCGTGACTAATGGGTCCACTTGGAGACAAGGGGGGAAATGGGAACATGAGGGGGCTGAATGCACCGGGGGCTTGTTGTTGGTACACGGCACCCCAGAAGCTACGTGTTTCCTAGTCCCCGAGGTTTTTTCGCATTTTCTCGAAAAACTTCTGAAAAGTTGCAAATTTCTTTAATACAGAACTTCTAAATTAATTCTTGAAACGATTTCAAAAAAAATTATGGCCAAAATTTAAGACCATTGACCCGAAAAATTGGATAAAAACGCGTGGACTAGGCGTTCAAAATGCGTTTTTAGGAGGACTCCGCCAATCAGACCTGCGTGCGGCAAAGTTGCAAAATTTCACGCGGCGGTTGCGAAAGGGGCGTGGCCCACGTTTCAGGATTGCTGATTGGTGGCCGAACCCGGAAAAATGCTGCAAAAATAGACGTAGCGCCCAGGGTGCCGTGTGGTACACAGGGGAGCACTACGTGTAAAAACGGAACACCGCGAGCAGGCTTGGTCGGAAATGACTTGTCGGAAATTTTCTTCCGAATTAAAATTTCCGACAAATAAAAGTCGGAAATTTGGGAAATTCCGAAATTGAGCCGAAACAGGGCCAAACTGTCGAAAATAAATATTTCAAACTATTCGGTTTTTCAGTCCTTTGTGTCGAAAAAAACCACAGAATCAACACTTTTTTTTTGAAATAATCCTTCGGAAATCGTGTTTTCACTTCTCGAAGCAACTTTTGTTCTATTGAAAAAGTGAGGTTTTCGGTAATTTTCGGAACCATTTCCGAAAATCAAGTCGGAAAAAGTTCTGACAGAAATAATTTCCGAAAAATGAGTTGGGTAAAACTTCCGACGGAAAAAAGTCTCGGAATGAAAAGTCGGAAATTATTTCCGAAAATGGTCGGAAATTTCGGTAGTTCCGTGTCCGGTTCCGACCAAGCATGACCGCGAGCTTATTTTCCGAAATACTCGGATTGGCTCCTGCGTACAGAAGAACTTAACGATTACAGAAGCAACGCAGATTGTCGAAAGTACCCTTAAACTCAAATTATTCCACGAACTCCACTATTTGTCGGTTGCTTTCTCGAGAACTTCTCGAGAAACTGTCTGGAAACCTGAAAGATGTCCGTCGTGCCAAACCGCTTCGAATTTGGATGGATTGGGAGGAAATCTTCCTTACATTCTGTTAGCCAGAACAATATTTGAAAAGACAGTGGGGAGGAGGATTCAGAGGACCCAATGAGAAGAGAGACAATTCGGCTGTTTCAGAAAGCGTCGCCGGAAGAATGCACAGGAGGAGGCAAAGACGGGGGGTTAGCCAGGAACAGTGTCACATAGAAGAGGTCCATGATCGAGAGAAGGTGTTCAGGAAGGGGGTTATTGTGTTCTAGAAAAAATTTTTTGAAAAAAATCATAATTTTTATTCAATTTTTTTTTTAAATAAAAATCAGAAAATAAAATCTCAAATTTGGTGAAAATAGGAATTTCGGAGTGTCGTACTGGAAATTTTCAGAATTTTTTTTAAAATTATTTAAAAATTTTCAGAATCAAAATCTACCTTTGTCACTTAAAAATGGCGGTTTTACAGCGGAAACGGTATTCAGGTACCTACCGCATTTCCTCGAATAGAGCTGCATACCAAACGCTGCCGGAGAATCATGTATATCTCGAGTTTGATAAGAGATATCAAAAAGTTGTCAACAGCAAAATTGTAGTCCTAGTTATGATCTACAACTTTGCAGTAGACAAATTGTTGATATCTCTTATCAGTCTCGAGATATAATGATTCTCCGGTATGTTGATTCTAATTTTTTTAACAATAGTTTTGAGATGGTTTTAGGCGTCAAGTTGGACTAATTTGCGAATCTTTCCTATTATTATTCTTTTCACGGAGAAGAATATTAAAGGACAAATTCTGTCTGTCTGTCGGTGTGTTTGTCCTTCCGCAGCCTTTTCTCAGCGCCTACTGTACCAATTTGGCCCGTTTTTGGCAAAGGAGTCAGAAATGTTGGCCCGATGATGCACGTAAATTTTCAATCGAAGCGATCCGTCAACTTTTACGGCTTCTGGACTGATTTTTGTGTATTTTCCCTCTTAATTGCGCCTTTGGGAAGGTTGCATCGACTCGACTCGCCTATCTTCCCAGAGGCCATTTGGATAAAAGGGGACGAAGAAAACTGCGGAGCCCAGGCTGAGAAGAGGCGTCAGCCTCTTCGAATTGGCTGGTGAATAATAAATTCACAACGTTTTTTAGACGTTTTTTGTGTCAATTCACTCATTCCTTGAACCGAAACAACGATGGGAACTTCACACCTGCCGACTCTTGTGTCAACCAACCGTTCGGGTCCATTTTCTTTTCTTTTGAAGTCATTGTTTATAGATGATTTCCCCCCGTCACTAATGTGTGATTCGTGCACATCTTCTGAAACTTGCGAATATAAAGAAGACCCCAACTGTTACAATTAACAATTAACAATTAACTCCTTCTCCACCTCCACCACCTGCCTGCCCAGGGGGCCATCTCCACACCCATAACCGACATGTGAAGATCGTTTTGGTAACTGGGAAATCGTCGAGAACTCCATTCCATTCCATTCCATTCATTCAGTCGTCAGACGGTCTTACAACCACTTTTTCTCTCTCTCGCTCTCAAATCGTTTCTATTACCGTAAACACTCTTTTTTAACGGCATAAATTGTGCAACCTCTTTTTTAAAGTGCCGTTCACTAATGTTTCAACTGATTTTTTCCGGTTTCGTTGGTCATTTTTCCCTGGAAATTAGTAAATCTCAGAGAACGTGTCTCAACACCCCGAGCAGGCTTGGTCGGAACCGGAAGCGGATCTACCGAAATTTCCGACCATTTTCGAAAATAATTTTTCTTCTTTTTCCTCTTTTTTCGAACTATTTTTTTTGAAAACTCGATCGTCTCGAGACCTATTTGCCGTTTTTAAGAATGCGCCTTTAATTTCTTTGCGGATTCTGAATAATTTCGTGTTTTTCCTAGATCAATAGTTCAGAACACACAGCGTCCCACACCAGGAGTACGCCAATACAAAATCAGTTGCAAGGCGCGTTTGGCGGGCGCCCGTCGTCTGCGCCTCTTTTTCTCTCGCTTCAGAAGCGATATTTCGCTAAAAATGGGATTTTAAGGGAATTTCCAGGGGAAATCAAAAAATTACTGCGATTTTCACATAACTAGCATGTAATTCTAGTACTCTTCTCGCGGAATATAAAAAGTGGAACGAGTTTTTTTTCGAATCTCACATTTAGAGTTTTTCGGCTTCGGCAACCTTCTGGCAGTACGAAACTTGACAGATGACATGGAAAACGGATGAACAGTATGAAAAATACATTATTTTCCTCTCCCGACACTGAAAAACAGTACAACAGTCGAGTTTTTCCATTTTCCGTTGACTTCACTAAAATGCTATCTCCCCCGTCAGTTTTGAGTCTTCTGCTGTGAACGATAGCTAAAAACGACCACAAAATAATCCTTTACAATAGTTAGATGCGTGTTTCGTGCGAAAATCGCCTGTTTTCCGGAAAAATACTATTTCGTCAGAAAAGTGCGCTTTTTCGCTGATTTTTAGCGCAATATCGCAAGTGCGCTCCATTGAACATGGAACCGTTTTTCTTGGCGTACTCCTGGTGCGAAGCGCTGTGCGAGACAACATGCAAAATGTGGCTCCGGGACATTTCGAAACCGCATGGAATTTTCAGAGAAAAACGCTTGTATAATCCGATATGTGTAATTTTTCTGGGAACTTTTAAAATAGAAAAACACGATATTAGTTGTCCGATCTATTTTCAGAGATTTTGTAAGCAATCTTCGACAAAGAATCTTCGAAAAGCCTTTATTTCGAAAGTTTAGCAAAAAATGGCTCACGTGAAGAATTCAGTTGAAACCTCGAGAAAATGTATTAATTTTTCCTAAATTCAGTATTTATTGTCTGAATTTCGAATCCTTCGCTGAACTTCCGAAATAATAGCTCTTTGAAGATATTTTCGCTTAAAAAACCTCTGAAAATAGTTCCGACAACTAATATCGTGTTATTCTATTTTAAAAAACTCCCGGAAAAATTACATATAACGTGTTCTCTGTAAGACTCGAGTATGGTGTGCCTTAGGAGCCAATTCTTACGTGAATATGTTTATGGGGACTGATATTACTCATGTGCACCGACCTAGCCTCCGGGCTCCACCTGAAGGAGTACGGTAGATGCACAAAATCGACTTTTTTGTCTCTGCTCAAAAAAATCCGAAAAATGCTTTAAAAAAAAATTCTAAGATATCAAGGACACTAATGTGTATGTTTTCCCAAAATTTGGAATCTAGGAACTTCCTACTTTTCGAGTAAAAATTCAAAATGCTCATTTTTCGCCAATTTTCGGAAGAAATGTGGATTTTTCGGATGTTTGCAGGAGTTAGCGACAGAATTATATATATATTATATATTTCAAAAATCTTGGAACCTGCGCAAACGCGCTCCGCTAGACCCGTGTTGGTCTCGCCACGACTCTTGTCTGCGTCTCTCATGAAACACACGAGACAGAGACAATAGTCGTGGCGAGACCAACACGAGTCCAGCGGAGCGCGCTTGCGCAGGTTCCAAGATTTTTGAAATATATAATATATATATATATATAAATGAGCTGAAGACCCCCAGAATCGGGAATGTTATGAGACCACATGTTGTGCACTTGAAAGACATTACATATGAGTATGTTTTTCGATAATAAAATCCTGTCGCTAACTCCTGCTATCATCCGAAAAATCCACATTTCTTTCGAAAATTGGCGAAAAATGAGCATTTTGTTTTTCTCTGAAAATTTCGTTTCGGTTTCGAAATGTCCCGGAGCCCAAAATGTGACGAAATTTTATTTTTTCAATGAGAAACGACAATATGGAGAGTGCCGTTAAAATAGAGTTCTTAAGCTACCTTCTGATCGTATCCCACCTCTAATCCACTGTTTTCAGGCTTCAACAACTCAAAAAACAACAAAAAATGGCCCATCAACTGTCGAGACCAAATGCTGCCATGGTCGGAGAAATTGTGACGTTGGTGAGTGTTCTTTTTTTAAGAAATTCGAAATTCAAATCGCCTCAATATTGTTATAAGTTTTTGTGTGTGCGGGTATAATAGTTGTAAATCACATGCAACACATTTTAGGCGGATCTGTCCCCTTTGGCTGGAATTATTGTCCGTTCCTTTCGCTGAAAAACGCGCATTAATGAGAGGATCTGAATAGAAAGAGAAACATGTTTCGCTGGCCTAGAAACCTCCGCCTCGTCCCCCTTTGTGTCGATTTACGGGAGCCGCGCCGATTTCGAAATTAATTTTTTCATCGAATTTTTGTAAATTATCGCATTTTTACGCAAAAATTGTATTGGTTCCATCGTTTGATATTCACAAAAACTGTGAAAAAAAACGAAAGCTTATCGTAAAAACTGTGATTATTATTTACAATAAATTCGATGAAAAAATTGATTTCGTCGCGGCTCCCGTAAATCGATACAAGGGAGGACGAGGTGGAAGTTTCTCGGCCAGCGAAACATGTTTCTCTTCCCAGATCCTCTCACTGGAGCGCGTTTTTCAGCGAAAGGAACCGACAATACAGACAAGCAACGTTTAAAATTTATCTTTTTTCTCCGTCGACCAATTCAGATGATTTTTTTTCCAATAGAACACACTTTTTAATGCACTTTTTCAGTTGACAACCTTGTTTTAGCTCCATTTTGAAGTACTGAAAAAATGGATTTTATGTCTGATAATACATATTTTCTCTATTTTCCCTATCACCAATGTTTTGAGCCAATTCTGTTAAAATGGCTTTGTATAGTGTTTTGGATTGCGTTTCAGATTAATCTTTTATCAGAATCATCGGATGTGGCGAGATGGCCTCGTTGGTCTCGCCACGGAGAAAACAAATTACTGTGTTACAAAAGTTGAGCTGTGTCTCGTTCGTTGCGAGACCCGCCGGCGGCCGCCAAAGCTTTTTCTCGACAAAATGTTCATTTTGGATGCATCCGATAGTATTAATTTTTCAGAAATCTGCGAACAATTCGAGCGCAAAAACAGCAAATATTTATTCTTCGTGTTGTCCGTTCCTTTCGCCGTAAAAACGCGCTCCATTGAGAGGATCTGAATGGGAAGAGAAACATGTTTCGCTGGCCGAGAAAACTCCGCCTCGTCCCCAGCTTGTGTCGATTTACGGGAGCCGCGCCGAAATCAATTTTTTCTTCGGATTTATTGTGAATTATTGCATTTTTTACGATAAATTTTCGTTTTTTTTTCACATTTTTTGTGAATATCAAACCCTGGAACGAATAAAATAATTTTATCGTAAAAAAAAGCGGTAATTTACAATAAATCCGATGAAAAAATTAACTTACTCGCGGCTCCCGTAAATCGACACAAGGGGGACGAGGCGGAGGTTTCTAGGCCAGCGAAACATGTTTCTCAGATCCTCTCAATGGAGCGCATCTTCAGCGAAATGAACGGACAATAATTGACATGCCATTGGCAAATGACTGTCAAACAAGCCCCGATTTATTGCTATTCATGGCAACTGACGCGCGAAGATTTTATAGAACACTGCTTTATTTTGATTAAAACTGTTTCGATATTTTAAAAAAGTATCCGTCTTCCGGCACTCTTGCAGCTCCTTCTTCTTCTTCTTCTCGAGCGCAGCAGCCGACCGAAGTTGCGCGTCCGTCCGTCGACCTTCTCCAATTCCTCGCACACTTTTCCTCCCCGCTTCCACGGCATCCTTCAACTCTTCCTTCTCTTCGATCTTCTCGTTCTTGCGTTCAATCGTCGCTTTCTTTTCTCGATCGCTTCAAGGCTGCTTGCTTGAAATATTTTTTTTTCGTAATAGCCTCTCTCTTTTTTCACTGATTTCTGTTTTAACAACCAGTTTCCGGAACACCAGACACCGTTCAACAGACTGGTTGAACAGAAATGATGCAAAAAACTGGAGCGGGCATTGGCGACGGCAGAGGAACCTCAAACATGGATAATGCCGCAACGTGACGAATTCTCTGGTTATTTTTGGCTCTTTCTACAGGCTCTTTTATTTATTTTTTATTTATTTATTTGATACGATGTTTCATCGTGAATTAAATTAATACAGCTCGAATTATAGACAGTAATAGGAATGCTTGAAAAAGAAGGGTATACATACGAGGGACAGAAATTGAATAGATTGATATGATAATAGAGTCGGAGAATAGAAATGGTCAAAGGATTAGTAAGTGTGACGGTGAAGAAGAGACAGTAAAAGGAGAGTAAACTTAATGAGGCCTTTGAGGTATAGGCGGGGGAAGGTCGGTGACTGCCGGGTTGAGGAGGACTCGGTTTGAAAAGAAGTGTTCTCTAATTTTCAAGTTACATTTTTGCCTGGCTAACCTATTTTTAGAACGGGTATTTTGATTTTTCCGTGGTGTGAAAAAGTCCGTAATATCTAGATCAACTTTTCTGGTGAGTATTTTGTGAGCCATTTTTGCATCTGCTCTTTTCCTTCGGGTTTCAAGTGACATCAATTCGTATTCTATGTTTCTATCGGGTGCGGGTATGTAATCTGAGTCTCTAGGTGTGAGATAACGGCGTTTTTGTCTACTGCGTAGTCGTCTAGTGAATGCATTTTGGGCTGATTCTATGGCCTTAACGTCGGATTTTTTGAAGGGGCTACTTATCACAGTTCCGTACTCTAGTAGTGGTCTGACGAATGTCTTGTAGAGCAGTATCATTAGATCGCTATTATCGCTGGTGAATTGCCGGAATATTTGAGCTGTCATGAGTTTTGCTTTGTTAATTGATTGGCGCCAATATTTGGTAAAGTCTAGGTTGCAAGTAACTAAGAATCCAAGGTCGCGAACTACCGTGGCACTGGCAATTTCTTCTGACTCTATTTTGTAGTGGCGGGCTTGTATATTGCGGCCTAAGCTGATGCATAATGTTTTGCTTTTGTTCAATGAAAGTTTCGCTTTTTTGGACCAATCGGTAACCGCATTCACCGCTTGTTGCAGATCTTCAGGGGTTGCGTCGCTGTTTGTGTACAGTTTAAGATCATCCGCAAACTGCTTGGAGCGTACTTTTGGCGGCAGTACTGTAGGGAGATCATTAACATAAATTCCGAAAAGCACAGGGGATAGTACTGAGCCTTGGGGTACCCCGCAGCAAGCCGTGCGAGAAGATGAAAGAGTATCGTCTATTTTAACCTGAAATTGCCTGTCTGCTAGAAACTCTCGGATCCACGAAATAAGATGGCTATTGAGATTCATTTTGGCGAGTATTTCAAGGAGCAAGTCGTGCGGTACGCTGTCGAATGCTTTCGCATAGTCTAGGTACACAATATCTACTTGGGCTCGCTGATCTAATGCGTGTGTCCAATGATTGACTGCTTCAAGCATGCAGGTTACAGTGGATCGCTTGTTACGGAAACCATGCTGATCTTTATTCCAATAATCTTTATTCCAATAACTTTATTCCAATCTTTATTCCAATATTCCAATTATGGCCTTTTAATAAAATGTTCGAAAAGCTGTGAGCAGCGGGTCATCCGGTGCACCCGTTCTAGACGGTTCACACTGTCCACCCGGACTCAACGCTCCATTTGTTCCATTGACTTGTCCCTCCCTGTCCATTGTATTCTGCTGAAAACCATTCAGTTTAGGGACAATTAATATTAATTCCAGCGCTATATAATATCTTAGCTTCTATTTCAGCTTTTCGACAAAGAAAGTAGGAAGATGAGAACTCTAATTTACTTGAGTAGAGTCGGCAAAGTTTTACTATTGCGCGTTTTTCAAGTCCAACGCTAACATTTCTTTGGCGTGAACGTTCTCTAGGTTGGCTTTTTATTCCAACGCTCTTTTCACAATCTGACTAAGGAGATACTAAGGAGAAACTCTCTCTTTTTCCTCTTTAGGCTTTAATTACCGTCATAATTATTTTATTTTGCAAACACCCACCTTCGGTTTCATAAGTTGATCCCTCAAGGCCCAATCCTTCGTTTTATCCCGGGAGACCAGTTCTCGGAGCGGTCGCATAGTTCAAGTTCTGGAAAACACTTCAATTAACAAGAATATCATTATATCTAGAAGAATAGTGATCTCTGGGACAGCCTCCGGTTTCTCGATTCTTCAAAACTGTCTGGTTTCTTGCTGCCAACCACTTTTTAAAAAAATATTTTTGAGAATCATATTTGCTATGATGTCTTTTAACCGATAATTTTCTCTGAAATTGTTACATTTTTTAGAAAAAATTACCTTTGCCTCGAACCTCTATCTTGATTGCTCAAATCCATTGGTGTCCTGAGATTATCTTTGTTTTGCATTTACCCTCCTTCCTTTTATTCCTTGCTCCCGTCGGTGATTTTTTAGACGGATTCTGCAAAACAACATTATATAAAACTTCATCACCATTACTGGTGAGTTCCCTAGCGATTTTCCGTTTCGCAACCCATCACTGCCGAAATGTAACAGTACACATCACTAAATCATTGCAAATTATCCGTATTCGGATCGGTTTGATCGACGTAAATTCGATTATTTTTCTGTTTCAAAGACATACCTTTTTTCGCATTATGTTCGCCTTTCTTTGCCCATCGACGGAGTTTCTTCAATTATTGCCATTGAAGTAGTTGCTGTTCGCCTGAAATTAAAAAAAAGTGATTATTAGCTAGAAAAGGAGGGCTGCCTGAAAAATGTTCTTTCGTTGTTCATTTCCATTTGAAGGCCTACCTCCAACGTTATTTAGATACGCGGCATCGATGGTTTCGATGGGGCTATTGTCCATTTCATCTGCATTTTTGATCTCAAGAGCTGAGCACAACACCCAATGCAATAAACGTGTTCTGAAATGTTCCTGTTTTCACAATCAAGACAAAACCAAATGACTCACCTTGATCCAGTGTTACCGATAATCAGAAAAGAGGGGGGAATTCAGTGAAAATCGTAAAGAGACCATATCAGGTCTCAGAATTGGGAATTCAGTGGAAATCAGTGAGAAAGAGTGCCATATCAGGCCTCTAGAAGGAAAAATCAATACTCCATGAGGCAAAGAATGAGTGGGGGGAGTGTTGACACTATATGCGAGTGCGGAAGGCGCTTGACTCATTTCAAGGTCGTCCCAGCCGTCCGTCCTTCACAAGTGTTGCCCTAGCCGGCTTTTGCTTGACACATTTCCGGAGCGAAGGCGCACTTCTCGTTCCGAATTGTTTTGCTAATTTTCAATGAATATATCACTTTTTTCCGATATAAATCGGTGATAATTGGTTGATAATTGCATACACTATCATCAAAATTGGCGAAGTGGGTAAGTTGCAGATTTTCCAGAGATCTGCGAACAATTCGAGCGCAATAACAGCAAACAACGACAGTTCGCAGCAGGATTGGTCGGAACCGGAAACGGAACTACCGAAATTTCCAAAATTTCCGACCATTTTCGGAAATTTTTCCGACTTCTCATTTCGGAACTTTTTTCCGTCGGAACTTTTTTTCCGACTCGATTTTCGGAAATTGTTCCGGAAATTACGGAAAACCTCATTTTCTCAATAGAAAAAAGTTAGCTCCGAGAAGTGAAAACACGATTTCCGAATGATTATTTCAACAAAAATGTGTTGATTCTGTGGCTTTTTCGACTTGAAGGACTGAAAACCGAATAATTTGTAATATTTTCAACAGTTTGACCCGTTTTGGCTCATTTTCGGAATTTCCGAAATTTCCGACTTTTTTTTCCGAAAAAAAGTCGGAACTTTTTTTAAATTTCTGACAGGTCATTTCCGACCGAGCCTGGTTCGGATGGAGGACGCTGGATGTATTACAGATCACTATAACCCTGCCGCGAGCCATTACGTCACATTTCACGAAATACATAATATCATGGAAAAAGATGGGAATTTGGAAAGAAGATTTATATTTCGAACAAAAAACATTTTCAAAAAACAAAGACAACTAAAAGGGGCAGAATGAAACACTCAAACATATATCAAATGGTCACAAGATGAACGTTTCAGGCGTAAAACTGATGAGAGTGCATTGTGTTGTTCCGGTTGTTCCATTGGCCGAACGTCAGTGGTCGACGAGCAGTGTACTGTGGCATCGGGAGGGAATGGGCGGGTGGCGGCTGAGCAACGGCATTCTTGGCGACCTGCTGCTGTGGAATTCTCCACATTTCAGAGAACAGGCTCTTCCCTGGACGCTCGATCAGACTCAGAAGGGATCTGGAAGTGATTATAATCATGCTTGTCCCCCGAAAATGTGCTATTATTATCAAAATCAGCGGAAGTGGCGGAGTCTCGCCACGAAAACATGGAACTTTTTGAAAATCGGCATGCGTCTTTAAAGAAACTACGGTAGAAAGTAACTCAAAACATGAAATCCACAGTAGTTTGTTCAAAGACGCATGTCGATTTTCGTGGCGAGACCCGACACTACCGCTGATTTTGGTAGCATTGACTCACTTCATTGCTCCGGTGAAGCATCCCAGAGTGCGAACCGTCCTCGCCGGGTTCCGCCCGTCATACGAGTCGACGATTTCGATTGGGTGCACTCGTCGGTTGCTCCTGGGCCGCTGCTCGATCTCTCCGTTGCGCATGTTCAGCTGGCACGTCGAGAGCATCATTCCATTCGCGTAGTGGTGGGCGAACAGCTTCAGGAGTTGGACCACACTCAACCCGCTGGTCCACTTGTCCTTGTGATCTGCCACTGCTGAAACAATGCGATTGAACATTTTTTGAATGAAGAAACCAAAACTTACTCTGTTTGGCCAAGGGGTCCTGGAAGTGCTCGTGGATATGGATCATGTCCCAATCCGACGAGAGATCCAGCCGAAAAGCATCCTCCTTCAGAAGCGGCATGACACCATACCATTGGAAACAATGGATGAGCATCATCGTCAGAGTGTACGAGTTCGGAAAATCGCGTAGGTAATCTTCCGAACTCATCTCCGATTTCAGCCACAACTTCAGGAACAGCGCCAGAACTGCGAACCGCTTGTCGAGTCTGTAATCAAAGATTATAAACTAGTAAGAAGACTATGTAGGACTCACTGGCAATACGCATTCACGTACATGGCCGCCCGACTGGCACGTGGCGGTCCCTGATCCAGTGAGACACTCAGATCGACGGGCACTCCGCCGATCTGGAATCGCACGATTGGCACTCTCGCCGTCCGCACGAACACAATGTCCGTGACTTCGTGCTCCTCAAAGTGCTTCCGTGTCTCCGAATTGTCGTGGAGAGCTGTGTGGATCGCTTCGAGCACCATCACAGGGCTGAAAATGTTCATAAGCTGGTGATGTCAAAAATATTACAGTTATCACCCAAAGTCACAGTGAGGACAAAGCGCGAGTAGCTCAACGACTGTTACCGTAACCCTTATTCTTGAAAGCGGCGTTCCGGCCGGTTTTTCGGCCGATCCTGTGGAAACTTTGGTGGAATTTCCATTTTTTTTTGCAAAATAACCGGAAAACAGGGAATTTTTTCGGGAAAACTTTATAAAAGTGATTGTTTTTTTATTTAATACAAAATTATCGAAAATTCACGATTTTGCCACAATAAAATCTGAAAATGTTGAGTTTTTCGATGTTTTTTCATTTCCAACCATTTTTACATTGTTTTCCTCTTTGTATATTCAAAAATTGCACAATATGTTTGATAAGAATGTTTTCATAGAAATCAATCATTTTTCGGAAACTTTCCCGAAAAAATCCCGTTTTTTCCATTTATTCCGCCAAAAACTTGAAACTCCACGGAAGTTTCTATAGTAACTGCGGCCGGTCCTGGTTTTCTAAAATTTGAATTGAAAAAAGCCGCGGCCGGCCGTTTTTACAGGCTTGATCATCACGGCTCCCTCGCCGAGAGATACGCAAGCAAGTCGACTGCTGGCGCCTTTTTTGTCCGCCGCCGTTTTTCAACGGTAAAACAAAATTGCTTATTTCTTTGCGAAAATTCAACTTTTCGACTCGTTTGAAGTCTCAAAATAAAGCTATCAAACTGAGGAAAAAAGCTGATGGAACGTTTTTTTCTTACTCAGAGAGCTTTCTTTTGAGACTTTAACCAAGTGAAAATATCCAAATTTCGTGCAGAAGTTTACAGTTTTCGAAAATACTTCGATGAGGCTAGAAAATCGGTAATGTAAGCTCATTTTTAGAAATTATCAACTTTTTCACTTATTTGTTCCCGAAAAAACTGTTCTCTATCGGAATTTTGCTTGAAAAATGCCTATTTTGTCAATTTGACACTCAATTTCTCGCTAAATTCAATCTCAGACCTGCTACAAAAACGTCGCGCCAGTACGTCACTGACGCGTTTCAGGACGCGGCAAGGCGGCGCCGCCTTGGCGCATTTTGAGGCGACGGTGCCGTGGATCAGTTGAAATTTTTGAATCTTCCTACTATCGGATGCCACCGAAATGGCCCCGAAACCGAGAAAAAGCCGCTCGCTTCGCTTGGCGGGTCTTGCAGTTGAAATGATGCACAGCTGAAATGAATGTTACAGTAATCTCGTGTTTATTTTTTGAATTTTTTTGCTTTCTCGTAAAAAATGGCGCGGTAACCAATTTTCGTCGGATTTTTTTGAATTTTCCATAAAAATATCATCGAAACATACCCTCTTCTTGGTTAAATTGGCCGATTTTATGAAAAAGCGAAAAAATTCAAAAATAAACACGAGATTACGGTAACATTCATTTCAGCTGTGCATTTTTCAACTGCGAGACCCGCCAAGCGAAGCGAGCGGCTTTTTCTCGGTTTCGGGGCCATTTCGGTGGCATCCGATAGTACTGTGGCCTAGAAATCCCGTGGCTCTTCCTCACTGTCACTGTTGGAGAAAACTAACTCACCTGGCTCCATTCACTTGACTTCTTGCGCTAACACACAAGTCCAGATCGCTGTCTTTCGTCGCACAGTGGGTAGCGAAGCTACCGAAAGCTGTGAGTTCAGCGATCTGGACCCCGTGTGGCGCCAGCTGGCTGGAAATGTTCTCCGACTTTACAAAGTCGGAGATCAGCTCCACGTACATCGACTTGACCATCAGCATCTCGTCCGTCTGCAAAATAGTTGGGTTGTATAGAGGGACAATACATTCACTACTCACCATTCTGTTGTCTCCAACCAGTGATTGGATCTCCTTTTCCATGCGGTCGATGTTCTCATTTTCCGGCTGTAAAAAACGAATTAAAATATTTAATAATAAAATGTCGCTTTTTTCTCTGTGAACCGAATCAGATAATCCTTTTTCCATTTGATAGAACGCACTTCTAAATGCATTTTCTCTGTTGACAACCTAATTTTAGCTCCATTTCACGGCACCCTGCGCTGGAAATAGGGCGATTCTCGTGTTTCTCTGCGTCTCTCGTCGCGCCACACTCTTTCGCAATCGTGCCGACGGGCCGACATTTCGAAAAACACGGATACTCCGTTGACCGAATTCCGGACCGTTTCGAACGGGAAAAATCATTTTCGAGTGAACAAGAAAAGAAAACGGATCTATCGACCTTTTTCAATAACAATTTTTTGAAAAAATAATTTTCTCACGGATTTGGACGGTCTTGAAAATTTCAAAATGCAACTCCTCTTTCAATTTTTGACATTTTCGCTTGTTTTTGTGCTCAAAATGTGCACAATAGAGTTCTGCATCGGAAACAGGTTCGAGATGTCACATCCCAAGGCTCACTTTTCCATAAGATCCGGGAAAGTGCAAAAAATGCGATTTCCGTGTTGAAATTTCAAAATGGAAGTCCTCCGTGAAAAATGGACCATTTTGGTGGCCGATAGTCTCAAAATGTTTCAAATGTTCCTCTTCATCCATTTCAGGTTCAAAAACTTCGAAGCATATTTTTTCATCGCCGAAAACAGCGGTATATTCGTTTTCGGCTGGTTTTGCAGAAAGCGCGCTCTATTGATAGCAATTTTTCTATTTCAAACGCAGGGTGCCGTGGCATTTTTAAGTACTGAAAAAATGGATTTTATGTCTGAAAATTTATATTTGCTTTATCTTCCGTAAGTATCTTTCCTTGGTTACCGCGCCATTTTTTACGAGAAAGCAAAAAAATTCAAAAAATAAACACGAGATTACTGTAACATTCATTTCAGCTGTGCATCATTTCAACTGCAAGACCCGCCAAGCGAAGCGAGCGGCTTTTTCTCGGTTTCGGGGCCATTTCGGTGGCATCCGATAGTAGGAAGATTCAAAAATTTCAACTGATCCACGGCACCGTCGCCTCAAAATGCGCCAAGGCGGCGCCGCCTTGCCGCGTCCTGAAACGCGTCAGTGACGTACTGGCGCGACGTTTTTGTAGCAGGTCTGAGATTGAATTTAGCGAGAAATTGAGTGTCAAATTGACAAAATAGGCATTTTTCAAGCAAAATTCCGATAGAGAACAGTTTTTTCGGGAACAAATAAGTGAAAAAGTTGATAATTTCTAAAAATGAGCTTACATTACCGATTTTCTAGCCTCATCGAAGTATTTTCGAAAACTGTAAACTTCTGCACGAAATTTGGATATTTTCACTTGGTTAAAGTCTCAAAAGAAAGCTCTCTGAGTAAGAAAAAAACGTTCCATCAGCTTTTTTCCTCAGTTTGATAGCTTTATTTTGAGACTTCAAACGAGTCGAAAAGTTGAATTTTCGCAAAGAAATAAGCAATTTTGTTTTACCGTTGAAAAACGGCGGCGGACAAAAAAGGCGCCAGCAGTCGACTTGCTTGCGTATCTCTCGGCGAGGGAGCCGTGATGATCAAGCCTGTAAAAACGGCCGGCCGCGGCTTTTTTCAATTCAAATTTTAGAAAACCAGGACCGGCCGCAGTTACTATAGAAACTTCCGTGGAGTTTCAAGTTTTTGGCGGAATAAATGGAAAAAACGGGATTTTTTCGGGAAAGTTTCCGAAAAATGATTGATTTCTATGAAAACATTCTTATCAAACATATTGTGCAATTTTTGAATATACAAAGAGGAAAACAATGTAAAAATGGTTGGAAATGAAAAAACATCGAAAAACTCAACATTTTCAGATTTTATTGTGGCAAAATCGTGAATTTTCGATAATTTTGTATTAAATAAAAAAACAATCACTTTTATAAAGTTTTCCCGAAAAAATTCCCTGTTTTCCGGTTATTTTGCAAAAAAAAATGGAAATTCCACCAAAGTTTCCACAGGATCGGCCGAAAAACCGGCCGGAACGCCGCTTTCAAGAATAAGGGTTACGGTAACAGTCGTTGAGCTACTCGCGCTTTGTCCTCACTGTGACTTTGGGTGATAACTGTAATATTTTTGACATCACCAGCTTATGAACATTTTCAGCCCTGTGATGGTGCTCGAAGCGATCCACACAGCTCTCCACGACAATTCGGAGACACGGAAGCACTTTGAGGAGCACGAAGTCACGGACATTGTGTTCGTGCGGACGGCGAGAGTGCCAATCGTGCGATTCCAGATCGGCGGAGTGCCCGTCGATCTGAGTGTCTCACTGGATCAGGGACCGCCACGTGCCAGTCGGGCGGCCATGTACGTGAATGCGTATTGCCAGTGAGTCCTACATAGTCTTCTTACTAGTTTATAATCTTTGATTACAGACTCGACAAGCGGTTCGCAGTTCTGGCGCTGTTCCTGAAGTTGTGGCTGAAATCGGAGATGAGTTCGGAAGATTACCTACGCGATTTTCCGAACTCGTACACTCTGACGATGATGCTCATCCATTGTTTCCAATGGTATGGTGTCATGCCGCTTCTGAAGGAGGATGCTTTTCGGCTGGATCTCTCGTCGGATTGGGACATGATCCATATCCACGAGCACTTCCAGGACCCCTTGGCCAAACAGAGTAAGTTTTGGTTTCTTCATTCAAAAAATGTTCAATCGCATTGTTTCAGCAGTGGCAGATCACAAGGACAAGTGGACCAGCGGGTTGAGTGTGGTCCAACTCCTGAAGCTGTTCGCCCACCACTACGCGAATGGAATGATGCTCTCGACGTGCCAGCTGAACATGCGCAACGGAGAGATCGAGCAGCGGCCCAGGAGCAACCGACGAGTGCACCCAATCGAAATCGTCGACTCGTATGACGGGCGGAACCCGGCGAGGACGGTTCGCACTCTGGGATGCTTCACCGGAGCAATGAAGTGAGTCAATGCTACCAAAATCAGCGGTAGTGTCGGGTCTCGCCACGAAAATCGACATGCGTCTTTGAACAAACTACTGTGGATTTCATGTTTTGAGTTACTTTCTACCGTAGTTTCTTTAAAGACGCATGCCGATTTTCAAAAAGTTCCATGTTTTCGTGGCGAGACTCCGCCACTTCCGCTGATTTTGATAATAATAGCACATTTTCGGGGGACAAGCATGATTATAATCACTTCCAGATCCCTTCTGAGTCTGATCGAGCGTCCAGGGAAGAGCCTGTTCTCTGAAATGTGGAGAATTCCACAGCAGCAGGTCGCCAAGAATGCCGTTGCTCAGCCGCCACCCGCCCATTCCCTCCCGATGCCACAGTACACTGCTCGTCGACCACTGACGTTCGGCCAATGGAACAACCGGAACAACACAATGCACTCTCATCAGTTTTACGCCTGAAACGTTCATCTTGTGACCATTTGATATATGTTTGAGTGTTTCATTCTGTCCCTTTTAGTTGTCTTTGTTTTTTGAAAATGTTTTTTGTTCGAAATATAAATCTTCTTTCCAAATTCCCATCTTTTTCCATGATATTATGTATTTCGTGAAATGTGACGTAATGGCTCGCGGCAGGGTTATAGTGATCTGTAATACATCCAGCGTCCTCCATCCGAACCAGGCTCGGTCGGAAATGACCTGTCAGAAATTTAAAAAAAGTTCCGACTTTTTTTCGGAAAAAAAAGTCGGAAATTTCGGAAATTCCGAAAATGAGCCAAAACGGGTCAAACTGTTGAAAATATTACAAATTATTCGGTTTTCAGTCCTTCAAGTCGAAAAAGCCACAGAATCAACACATTTTTGTTGAAATAATCATTCGGAAATCGTGTTTTCACTTCTCGGAGCTAACTTTTTTCTATTGAGAAAATGAGGTTTTCCGTAATTTCCGGAACAATTTCCGAAAATCGAGTCGGAAAAAAAGTTCCGACGGAAAAAAGTTCCGAAATGAGAAGTCGGAAAAATTTCCGAAAATGGTCGGAAATTTTGGAAATTTCGGTAGTTCCGTTTCCGGTTCCGACCAATCCTGCTGCGAACTGTCGTTGTTTGCTGTTATTGCGCTCGAATTGTTCGCAGATCTCTGGAAAATCTGCAACTTACCCACTTCGCCAATTTTGATGATAGTGTATGCAATTATCAACCAATTATCACCGATTTATATCGGAAAAAAGTGATATATTCATTGAAAATTAGCAAAACAATTCGGAACGAGAAGTGCGCCTTCGCTCCGGAAATGTGTCAAGCAAAAGCCGGCTAGGGCAACACTTGTGAAGGACGGACGGCTGGGACGACCTTGAAATGAGTCAAGCGCCTTCCGCACTCGCATATAGTGTCAACACTCCCCCCACTCATTCTTTGCCTCATGGAGTATTGATTTTTCCTTCTAGAGGCCTGATATGGCACTCTTTCTCACTGATTTCCACTGAATTCCCAATTCTGAGACCTGATATGGTCTCTTTACGATTTTCACTGAATTCCCCCCTCTTTTCTGATTATCGGTAACACTGGATCAAGGTGAGTCATTTGGTTTTGTCTTGATTGTGAAAACAGGAACATTTCAGAACACGTTTATTGCATTGGGTGTTGTGCTCAGCTCTTGAGATCAAAAATGCAGATGAAATGGACAATAGCCCCATCGAAACCATCGATGCCGCGTATCTAAATAACGTTGGAGGTAGGCCTTCAAATGGAAATGAACAACGAAAGAACATTTTTCAGGCAGCCCTCCTTTTCTAGCTAATAATCACTTTTTTTTAATTTCAGGCGAACAGCAACTACTTCAATGGCAATAATTGAAGAAACTCCGTCGATGGGCAAAGAAAGGCGAACATAATGCGAAAAAAGGTATGTCTTTGAAACAGAAAAATAATCGAATTTACGTCGATCAAACCGATCCGAATACGGATAATTTGCAATGATTTAGTGATGTGTACTGTTACATTTCGGCAGTGATGGGTTGCGAAACGGAAAATCGCTAGGGAACTCACCAGTAATGGTGATGAAGTTTTATATAATGTTGTTTTGCAGAATCCGTCTAAAAAATCACCGACGGGAGCAAGGAATAAAAGGAAGGAGGGTAAATGCAAAACAAAGATAATCTCAGGACACCAATGGATTTGAGCAATCAAGATAGAGGTTCGAGGCAAAGGTAATTTTTTCTAAAAAATGTAACAATTTCAGAGAAAATTATCGGTTAAAAGACATCATAGCAAATATGATTCTCAAAAATATTTTTTTAAAAAGTGGTTGGCAGCAAGAAACCAGACAGTTTTGAAGAATCGAGAAACCGGAGGCTGTCCCAGAGATCACTATTCTTCTAGATATAATGATATTCTTGTTAATTGAAGTGTTTTCCAGAACTTGAACTATGCGACCGCTCCGAGAACTGGTCTCCCGGGATAAAACGAAGGATTGGGCCTTGAGGGATCAACTTATGAAACCGAAGGTGGGTGTTTGCAAAATAAAATAATTATGACGGTAATTAAAGCCTAAAGAGGAAAAAGAGAGAGTTTCTCCTTAGTATCTCCTTAGTCAGATTGTGAAAAGAGCGTTGGAATAAAAAGCCAACCTAGAGAACGTTCACGCCAAAGAAATGTTAGCGTTGGACTTGAAAAACGCGCAATAGTAAAACTTTGCCGACTCTACTCAAGTAAATTAGAGTTCTCATCTTCCTACTTTCTTTGTCGAAAAGCTGAAATAGAAGCTAAGATATTATATAGCGCTGGAATTAATATTAATTGTCCCTAAACTGAATGGTTTTCAGCAGAATACAATGGACAGGGAGGGACAAGTCAATGGAACAAATGGAGCGTTGAGTCCGGGTGGACAGTGTGAACCGTCTAGAACGGGTGCACCAGATGACCCGCTGCTCACAGCTTTTCGAACATTTTATTAAAAGGCCATAATTGGAATATTGGAATAAAGATTGGAATAAAGTTATTGGAATAAAGATTATTGGAATAAAGATCAGCATGGTTTCCGTAACAAGCGATCCACTGTAACCTGCATGCTTGAAGCAGTCAATCATTGGACACACGCATTAGATCAGCGAGCCCAAGTAGATATTGTGTACCTAGACTATGCGAAAGCATTCGACAGCGTACCGCACGACTTGCTCCTTGAAATACTCGCCAAAATGAATCTCAATAGCCATCTTATTTCGTGGATCCGAGAGTTTCTAGCAGACAGGCAATTTCAGGTTAAAATAGACGATACTCTTTCATCTTCTCGCACGGCTTGCTGCGGGGTACCCCAAGGCTCAGTACTATCCCCTGTGCTTTTCGGAATTTATGTTAATGATCTCCCTACAGTACTGCCGCCAAAAGTACGCTCCAAGCAGTTTGCGGATGATCTTAAACTGTACACAAACAGCGACGCAACCCCTGAAGATCTGCAACAAGCGGTGAATGCGGTTACCGATTGGTCCAAAAAAGCGAAACTTTCATTGAACAAAAGCAAAACATTATGCATCAGCTTAGGCCGCAATATACAAGCCCGCCACTACAAAATAGAGTCAGAAGAAATTGCCAGTGCCACGGTAGTTCGCGACCTTGGATTCTTAGTTACTTGCAACCTAGACTTTACCAAATATTGGCGCCAATCAATTAACAAAGCAAAACTCATGACAGCTCAAATATTCCGGCAATTCACCAGCGATAATAGCGATCTAATGATACTGCTCTACAAGACATTCGTCAGACCACTACTAGAGTACGGAACTGTGATAAGTAGCCCCTTCAAAAAATCCGACGTTAAGGCCATAGAATCAGCCCAAAATGCATTCACTAGACGACTACGCAGTAGACAAAAACGCCGTTATCTCACACCTAGAGACTCAGATTACATACCCGCACCCGATAGAAACATAGAATACGAATTGATGTCACTTGAAACCCGAAGGAAAAGAGCAGATGCAAAAATGGCTCACAAAATACTCACCAGAAAAGTTGATCTAGATATTACGGACTTTTTCACACCACGGAAAAATCAAAATACCCGTTCTAAAAATAGGTTAGCCAGGCAAAAATGTAACTTGAAAATTAGAGAACACTTCTTTTCAAACCGAGTCCTCCTCAACCCGGCAGTCACCGACCTTCCCCCGCCTATACCTCAAAGGCCTCATTAAGTTTACTCTCCTTTTACTGTCTCTTCTTCACCGTCACACTTACTAATCCTTTGACCATTTCTATTCTCCGACTCTATTATCATATCAATCTATTCAATTTCTGTCCCTCGTATGTATACCCTTCTTTTTCAAGCATTCCTATTACTGTCTATAATTCGAGCTGTATTAATTTAATTCACGATGAAACATCGTATCAAATAAATAAATAAAAAATAAATAAAAGAGCCTGTAGAAAGAGCCAAAAATAACCAGAGAATTCGTCACGTTGCGGCATTATCCATGTTTGAGGTTCCTCTGCCGTCGCCAATGCCCGCTCCAGTTTTTTGCATCATTTCTGTTCAACCAGTCTGTTGAACGGTGTCTGGTGTTCCGGAAACTGGTTGTTAAAACAGAAATCAGTGAAAAAAGAGAGAGGCTATTACGAAAAAAAAATATTTCAAGCAAGCAGCCTTGAAGCGATCGAGAAAAGAAAGCGACGATTGAACGCAAGAACGAGAAGATCGAAGAGAAGGAAGAGTTGAAGGATGCCGTGGAAGCGGGGAGGAAAAGTGTGCGAGGAATTGGAGAAGGTCGACGGACGGACGCGCAACTTCGGTCGGCTGCTGCGCTCGAGAAGAAGAAGAAGAAGGAGCTGCAAGAGTGCCGGAAGACGGATACTTTTTTAAAATATCGAAACAGTTTTAATCAAAATAAAGCAGTGGTGTTCTATAAAACTGTGTAGATCTCTTGTTCACTTGAGAGAATTTTGAGAAATGTTGGCTCACATTTCCCCGTACCTTTTGAATATTAATTTTTTAAGATGTCAGCGGCACAAAGTTTTTTTCAGATTGGTTTTCGGAAATCTTGGCATTACAGAGTCAATCAGAACCGGAAAACGGACCAGTTTTCTCGGATTTTCCAAACGTTGCGTTCCAACGAAGGATGCTTCAGATGCAAATCTTCGCGCGTCAGTTGCCATGAATAGCAATAAATCGGGGCTTGTTTGACAGTCATTTGCCAATGGCATGTCAATTAGTTTCCGTTCATTTCGCTGAAGATGCGCTCCATTGAGAGGATCTGAGAAACATGTTTCGCTGGCCTAGAAACCTCCGCCTCGTCCCCCTTGTGTCGATTTACGGGAGCCGCGAGTAAGTTAATTTTTTCATCGGATTTATTGTAAATTACCGCTTTTTTTTTACGATAAAATTATTTTATTCGTTCCAGGGTTTGATATTCACAAAAAATGTGAAAAAAAAACGAAAATTTATCGTAAAAAAATGCAATAATTCACAATAAATCCGAAGAAAAAATTGATTTCGGCGCGGCTCCCGTAAATCGACACAAGCTGGGGACGAGGCGGAGGTTTCTCGGCCAGCGAAACATGTTTCTCTTCCCATTCAGATCCTCTCAATGGAGCGCGTTTTTACGGTGAAAGGAACGGACAACACGAAGAATAAATATTTGCTGTTTTTGCGCTCGAATTGTTCGCAGATTTCTGAAAAATTAATACTATCGGATGCATCGAAAATGAATATTTTGACGAGAAAAAAACTTTGGCGGCCGCAGGCGGGTCTCGCAACGAACGAGACACAGCTCAATGTTTGTAACCGTAACCCTTGAAAGACGGTATTCGGCCGGTTTTCATTCGGGTTTCTCGATAAAACGAATTAACCATGATAAGAGAATGGATTGACACGAAAAACACAAAAAAAAAATAGACTCATCATTTTTTTGCTAACATTTCTAAATCCCTCTGTTTTTTCTAAGTCTCTCTTTTTTTTCTAAATCCCTCTTTTGGCGGGTAAAGCCGAAAACTCTTCTCGCAAAAATTCGTCAGAATCTTCTTTTTGGATGCATCCGATAGTATTCTGCCTAAAGAAAATATACCAAAAAGTGTGAGTGATCAACCAATAAACACAGATTTATGTCGAAAAACAAAATGATAGATTCATTAAAAATTAGCAAAACTTAATATTTGGAACGAGAAGCTTCGTTCCGAAAATGCGTCACGCAAAAGCTGACTAGGATAAGACTTGTGAAGGTCGTCGAGGCGACCTCTCAATGAGTCACGTCGAAGTCGGCCGCACCCTCCGCACACGCATGTTGTGTCAACACTCCCCCCTATCTTTCGTTTGTTCTTTTCTCTCATGGAGTATTGATTTTTCCTTCTAGAGGCCTGATATGGCACTCTCTCTCACTGATTTCCACTAAATCCCCATTTTATTCCCCATTTAGAGACCTGATATGGTACTCTTCCTCATTATTATCACTGATTTCTACTGAATCCCCAATTCAGAGACCTGATATGGTCTCTTTACGATTTTCACTGAATTTCCCTCTCTTTTCTGATTATCGGTAACACTGGAGATTGATTAAGGTGAGTCATTTGGTTTTGTCTTGAAAACAGGAAACATTTCAGAACACACTCAAAAACACTTTGACGGGAATCCGAACTGGCTCCTCGGCAGATACCATCATGGTGGTAAGTTGAATAGATACTGCTGAATGAAAAATGACAGTTTCAGGTGGAAATGAGGTTCCAATGGTTCTCAGTGGAACGGTTCGTAATCACAAAGGTGATCGACAATCAGGAACTTCTTCCCTACAAAAAGGCGAGCCGCGAAGTCCCCTCCGACAAGTGTTTTCGAGGCTTCATTGTGAATATGGGAGTTGATCACGTTGAGGTACACTTATTTTGTGCCCACGACGACAAAAAATAATTTTTCTCTAGATTTTTGACATCGACACGTTCGAGTTCACCTCCCATCTCCCAAAGCGACAGCGTATGAAGCTGGCGGAGTTCTACAGCGGAACAAAGGGAAAACTGGCCGTAATGCTCCCAAACCCACCAACTTCAACGTCGAAGATTATAATGGAACCGTCCAGAAGATGGAGAAGCTTCATGAGAAACTCCATCTCAAATTCAGCGATATCTGGACGGAGACTCTGGTGGAAGACCTACGGAACGCCATGAGGGAGATCTCAAGTTGAGAAAAAAAGTAAACATTCAGATTTATCTTTTCTCTGCTTTCTAGTCGTTATTTGTACAACTATTTCTCTTTATTTCTCTTTTTTGTAGTGTTTCCCTCTTTTACCCTATTCTAGCCGTTATCTGTTTCCATCATATCACCTATTTCTCGCTGTCTCATATCAAGGCTGTAAATTTCTGCGGCCGGAGCTCGAAACTAGGTGGTGATCGTTGAATATTCAAGCTCTCTTCCAACTGTTTTCACTATTTTTTATCGATGAATTCATGTCAAAAGTTGAAGTATGTATATGCCACTTTGCGATATTTCGAGGAAACGTTGTTCGTCTCTTGAAATTGAATTTTCGTGCACCACTGAAACATACCTGGAGGAGAATCGTCGCCGAAAATGAGAATCCAGAAATGCGGAAGAACGGAACAATTACCTGTGCTTGTTTGAGTACGAAGATGAAGTGTTATGTCCTCAGGTGGAAGGACACACAGAAGAGTAGATGTATGACTCCGAGGTTTATTATGGGTCCACACAGAATAGGAATAGCGGGGGACGAGTGGTAGCGAGTCGCACGAGGAGAGAACGAACTGCTAATGGGACGTTAAAAGTACCTGGAGTCGCTTTTCTGGGTCGACCTGGTGGCGTTCAAAGTGCGCATTTCGTCGCCCAGATTTTCCAGATTTTCGCTGTCGACAGTAATCCTCAAAAATTCCAAAATGTACTGAGTCTGCAGAGAACGGCGTCTGTGTTGAAACATGTTTTGCGCGTGATTGCAGACTCAGTACATTTTGGAATTTTTGAGGATTACTGTCGACAGCGAAAATCTGGAAAATCTGGGCGACGAAATGCGCACTTTGAACGCCACCAGGTCGACCCAGAAAAGCGACTCCAGGTACTTTTAACGTCCCATAAGGAATGCGGGCGAGCTGATTGCAAGCGCGCTGACAATTAGTTCGCGGGTGCGAGATATACGCGGGTGCAGACGGGACGTTATAACTTACGCGCAAATGCAGACATACGCGGGGAAACGAATATATAGGTTGCTAGATTTATGGGTAATGATGGTTACACAACAGACTCATCATTTTATGCAAACATTTCTCTAAATCCCTCTTTTTTCTGAAAATCCCTCTTTTTTTCTGAAAATCCCTTTTTTCTAAGTCTCTCTTTTTTTCTTAATCCCTATTTTGGCGGGTAGAGCCGAAAACTTTTATCGCGAAAACTCGTCAGAATCTTCTTTTTGGATGCATCCGATAGTATACTGCCTAAAGAAAATATACCAAAAAGTGTGAGTGATCAACCAATAAACACAGATTTATGTCGAAAAAAAAAGATAGATTCACTAAAAAATTTGCAGAACTATTTGGAACGAGAAGTGCGCCATCGAGAGTTTAATGAAAATTCAGAAAAATTTGATGAAATTTCGATATGTCCCTTTAAGTTTCTACAGTAAACGCGGCCGGCCGCTTTTCCAGGCTTGCGTCTCTGGCGCGCCGACTTTTCTCGTCGTCTGCGTCTCTGCTTTCTTCCCTCACGCCGCCGCTACCGTCTCGGCGACACTCGAAGCGGTCAATCGTGGCGAGACCCGCTGGGACTTTAATATTGTTTTCTCCCTTTTTTATTCTAAATTCCCCAATTACTTTCGGATTTTTTTAAAATAATTCTTCAATTTTCTGTACTTTTATCTCGTAAATCCCCTCACGGTGTGTCGGAGCGTTTGAATTCTCGCAATACCATCGAAACCTGTGAATCGAGCGCGGTCGGCAATTGAAATTTCAAAAGTATTGTCGCACACTTTTCTTCGTATTTCCCTTCATTCCGATTCGTTTTATTTCGTTTTTTTGCTCATTTTTCAAAAAGTATTTTGTCAAAATTGAATGAAATATATAGTTTCAAAGCGACAAACCGCAAAGAAACGGAAGAAGTCACGACGATTCGAAAGTTGTATGAGGTCATTTTTCTCCCTGTTTTTTGAAGTTTTTTCCAAGAAATCCCGTGGGCATGACATAATTTCAGGAAAAGGTGTGGAAATTCATTAAACAAATATCTGACAGACGAAATTATAAAAATAATATTTCTGAAAATCCGGGTCGAGAACTGCAGCGAACCGGGAAAAAAACTCGAATCAGGAACGACTGAATCAGGAAATAGCGAACCAGGAAAAAAACTAGCGAACCAGGAATAACGAAACCGGTCGTTTTTGAGCCAATTCAAGAGTTAGACTAACTTTCCATATTTTTCGTAATAGTATGCTGGAGAATATCTGCGAACTAGTTAGAGAATGCTGAAAAAATTTTCTTACTGGCTCAAAAACTCTCAAACAGGCTCAAAAATGACCGGTTTCGTTATTCCTGGTTCGCTAGCTTTTTTCCCGGTTCGCTGTTTCCTGATTCAGTCGTTCCTGATTCGAGTTTTTTTCCCGGTTCGCTGCAGTTCTCATCCGGGTCCATTTTTGAACCATATTTCGGGAAGAGCTGTGCAGGCGCTTGAGGCGACAGACCTCCGCGTGAAGGCTTTCCACCCCGTGCTCAAAAGTACGAGCCCATGTTTTGAAGTGATGTGAACATGGCACGACATGCTCCAAAAGAATATGTAATTTGAGCGTGACAGTGTCTTCTGGTGACAGTTGTTTCAAAGCCACAAAGATTTTCTCCTGAGAAAGTTCATTTAATTCGATAAAAAAACGACTTTTACTTACAATATTTGCTTCCAGCTCGTCGAGTTCGTCGTCTGTCAGAACTCGGGCAACACAGAGCTTCTGGAGGGATCCCAGCGACAAGAGGAAATCGCGGAGAGTGGCAAATTCTGGTTCATGAACGAATAAGGTGAGATATTTTTCCAAGTTTGACAAGAAAAAAATTCTGCTTGCAGTTGTGAAAAGTGCAAAGGTGGGATCGAAGTTTCCGTGGAGACTGGCGGAGAACTCCGAGCACATTTTGAGCATTCTGACAGAATCTCGCGGTGCTCTGAGCAAATTGAGAAGTGATGCGACCGTATGACAACTCGAAATCGACAAGGTGATTCTCCAGAAGATCCGGGAGAAAAACCAGACCGCCTTAACCTGCACCGAGAACAATGTCCGATTCAACAACAACAAACAACAATGTCCGATTCGGATTCTGGAAATTCGTTGAGAAATTTAACTGAAAAACAAAAGAGAGAAGCCGTCGTTTCCCAGTTGCGTTACAGGCAAAAAGTTCTCGAGCAACCACCACCGACGACGAAATTCTACGCCATCACCGCCAATCAGAAGCCGCTTCCCCTCCTGCAGCTCGTCCAGAAGCTCCGCGAGCTCATTGCGCTGGACGCGGAAGACGAAGAGCTTCTTGCGGCCGCCGATCACCACTTCGTCGGATCTCGTTTCAGTAGGAGTGTGGTTTCAGATGGAGCGGCTGCGACGACGAAGAGTGGCTATGTGGAAGATATGAGTGGATCATTCATCACTCTCGACGAGACGACGCACAGAATCCCGTTGGAAAGTTTCGAAAACTTGATTGAAGACAACGTTGGAGAAGGGACCAGGGGAGACACCGTCGACGGCCGAAGATGATGGGGTCAAAATTCGATAAAATAGATACCGATTTCCGGTCTGGTTCTATTTTAAGAATGGAATCCTTGTCCGCGGTAGGTATAGACAATGGCTGTTACTTCCAGGAATTCACAGGGAATCAAATTAGAAAACTTCTCTCTCCTGAAGGCATTCACGCCACCTTCCAGGTCTTCTCAAACTTCATGACTCCTAAGTCAGAATTATTGAAAGATCTCATGACAAAACTGAGTAGATTCCAAGATTTCACTTTGAATGCTTTTCTCACAGACGATGATGTAGATGATATGAAAGTCGCTCTTGACGAACTTATTGCTTCGAGGAAAAGAGCTTGCCCTCTAGAATCTGTGATACATAGTTTATCAAGGTTCGACATCCAGATGGACGAAAGGAAACTCTCGATCGAAAATTGTTCTCGCCGCTGCAACTATGTATGAAACGCACGGAATCGAGAACCATCTGGAACAATAGTTATTCAGAAGTCATGATACCCAATGCCGGCTGGTACGATATCCCGGAAACTACCAGTAGTATTGGAATCCAATGTAATTGGGAAGTAGGGACCGAAGACCAAGAAAGGCTCCGATCATGCCGCTTTGGAGTTTTCCGGAAGGTCTTGCTGAAGCGCTCGTCGTTAAGTTTCCGATTTGGTGGAAAGACGAGAAGCACATCACGCTGAAGTTTCTGCAAGAATGGTGCCGCGAGGAATTCGACTTCGGAGCATCCCTGGCTACGATCGGAAAGGGACTCCTTTCTTCAAGAATGGCTCCTCGAAGAGTTCGACTTCGAAACGAGTGAAACGAGTGAAACGACCATTCAGCGAGCCATGAAAGCTCTTGGATTCACACACAGAAAAAAACGTTAATCCAATGGTCAACACAAAACAGGAGATCATTCAATGGAGAGGAATATATTATATTTTTCTTGCGAAGTGGCAGTGAGGACGAAAAAAATTCAAAGCGGACATATCGAAGGTCTCGCAGCGATCGGTTACTGTAGCAGTCGTTTAAGCTGTGTCGGGGGCGATTTACGAGAGCTCGAGCGCGCTCTCGTATTTTTGTTTTATTTCAACGAAAAATATCGGTATTTCGATATTTTTCGTCCGTTTTTATAACTTTTTCTTGCAAAAAATCAATATGCAGCTTCGTTTTATGATATTCCGTCGTGCAATTAGCCGTTTTACCCATTATTCTCCTCACAAATTGGTATTTTTCAGAAGTCGTCGACAAAATACGGAAAAACGAAATATAGAGATTTCATGCCAAGGCCAGTAAAAGGAGTAACCAAAGGAGCTCGGGGGATCGTTCTAGCTGTTCTGGGCCCGGATGGCATCATCACCGAATCGGAACGGGTCTACATTTCTGGACCGAAGGCCGCCGATCAAAAAGAGGATTATCATGCAGAAATGAACAGCGATATGTTGGAAGCATACATGTCATTCCTCTCAACACTGTCATTCCTCTCAGGATGCTGCCAGCAAAGGGATGAAGGCAGCATTGGTTGTGGATAATGCTCCATACCACTGCCGAGCCCTTGACAAGATTACAGTAGGCGTTGTTCTTCATATCCGAAAAGGAGCTTTCAGTTACCCACCTCATCTGCGCGCAAGTCTGAGCTCCAGGACTTCTTGAGGTCGGGAGGAGTCACTTGCAGCAATGAGAAACGGCCGGGGTTGTTGTCGCTAACAAAGGCTTGGATTGACCAAATGGGAGGGAGACGAGCACTGACGAGGTACTGGCTCGACGATCTTGCTGAGTCGAACGGTGTCCAAGTCGTGAGGCTGCCATCATACCACTGCCATTTGAATGGCATCGAATTCACCTGGCACGAGCTCAAACAATTCCTCCGTTCCGAAGGAAAATCCACCGACTCTTTGTCGGATGTTCGTGACCGACCTCTCGAATGGTTGAGCAAGTATCGAGCCACTTCTGCTGCTGCCATCCATTCGCACATCATTGCTACCGAAGACGCCATCGCCAAGGAGATTAATGCGCAATCCGCCATCGCAACTCAGCTTCAGATCGACGACGATGACGACGAAGCAGATAACACGAACAGCGAGAGTGATGATAGTGAAGCTTGGACGCTTCCAGTTTTTTCCAGTTTTTCCAGCTTCCTATTTTTTTCCAGATCGAGTTTTCCGTTTTGTAAATTTTTATTTTTCAATCAATGCGCAAATTATGGGTTTTCGGCGGCGGCGTTCGCGGCGTTGACGCTCCATCGAATGCTGGACGAACTGCTGCTGGACCGTAGATGGAAGTTACTTGCAAAAACTGCACGCTTAAACAACAAAACATAAAAAAAAGCACAACCTCCGCGCTCGCCGATTCGGCGCCGTCGACTGGAAGACAAGAGTTTTTACGGTAAGCGTCGACAGTCCTTTTCATCCAAAAGCTTGAGAACATCGTTTCCGCAGAAATTCTGTTGCCAGGCTGACATGTCAGCCCCGTAGGACTTCCATGTCATCTCCAAAAGTTTTCCGGGCGTTCCCATTTCTTTTCATGATTTCCTGCAGTTCCTGATGTACCTTTTTCATATCCCTAAATGAAAAATAGTGTTTAATCAGGAGTGCGGTTGAAGTATACTTCAATTCTTTCTCTGTGTTTTCAATATAAACTTTCAGCATCTCCAACTGCTTCTTGGCAATTTCGAGGACGGCTGCCAACGACTTCCCCTGGCTCTCGAAGCAGATTGCGTCCTCCATCACACCGAGACCAATTTCGTCGATTTCGTCTACTCCCGATTTCAGCCAGAAGCCGAAACATGCAGCGGGTTTCATAGTAGGTCCATAGTCCGGACAACACACTTTTTTTGCAGAGGCACAACCTTTCAAAACCATTTCTAGGGGCTTATGAAATCCGTATCGGTGTGCAAGTCCCATCGTAATATGGAGAGACGGGGGAATAATCCTGTTCACGTCTACCCGACGGAATAACATCGTGGATCCACATTTCATTGAATTTTCATCTTTCCTGCTGTCTTCTGTATAGCTTTTCGCAGTTCGGGCGTGTTTTTTTTTTCGTCGCTGATATTTGCGGACAGGCGGTCTTCCCTGGTTATCATTGTAACAAAACGGGCAGCTCTTGATGCACGACGATCCTTCATGACCGCAAACTTCTGATAGGAACTTCAAATCGCCCGCCAAAAACTGGACTACTTTCCTAGTTTCTTGAACTCCGTTCATCTCGAGAACCACGTTTTGTAGATCGTTTTGTTGTTCAAGTATGATAGGAACTAGAGCCTGGAGATGAGCTGCACTTTCCTCAACGTTATAAATTGCTAACAGGATCAGATTTTCGCATGAATTCGGGTTCTCGACGTTAGCAATTGAAAGGCACAATTTCATCTCATCCCCGCCATGATCTCCTAAAATTGAAGACCATTCATATTACTATATTTTCAGGTACTCACCGACAATGGTCGCCCAGATGCACGATCCAGTACTCGAATAGAACTTCAGTTTACCCGCCCCTGCCAGCTGATTTAACCGTAATTCAACGTATGCTTTGACATTTTTCAAAGAGGATGCGTTGAACACCTTCATCTTCCTATTTCGGATTGGACCTGATTTAACTGTCATGGTGGCAGTCTCGATTGTTTTCCTGTGCAACAACAGAAACCTGAAAAGGCTAATATATTTCACTTAAAACAAAAAAAAATCTCACCGTTTTCGTTCTGGAGACAGTCGGAAACGAAATGAATGCTTGATTTTTTTGCTGATGCCAGCTCCTCAGTTTTTCTTCGCATTCGTCATTCTCTTTCTCGAAACTCTGCAACGATGTCTTCAGAAACAGTTGAAAATCGTTCTGCTTACCTTTTTTTAAGACAATCAGGATGATACTTCGAGATGTGGAACTTCAGGTTATTGGTACCTGAGTTCTTAGTGAATGCAACTGTTTTTTCGCATTCTTTACACTCCGCCGATGTGTCCGTTGGGTGAAAATAATAGGAATATTTGGACTTTTTGTGCCCATTTTTGGTCTGAAGAGCAGTTTTGTTTTAAAAAAACGAAGAAACGAAGAAAAAATATCAAATATTAACGGAAAATTAGTTTCGAAAAAATTGTGTCGATTTACGATAAACCGCAAGCCAAGCGTTACCGCGGAGCATCGTACTAAACTAAAACCCAGAAGTCGGAAGTTGGAATTAAAATTTCATTTTCCGGAATTCGGAAGTCGGAAGTTGGAATCAAATTTTTTTTTTCCGGAAGCCGGAAGTCAGAAGATGGAAGCAACAAAAACGTCCGGAATCCGGAAGTCGGATGTTGGAATTCCGCACAACTCTGGTCTGAAACCCGAAACATCTTGAAGTAACGCTTTAGCTTCGGGAATGATTTTCTTGTAAACGACATTCTAGTGTGCACTTCGAACGCTTTTTTCTGTGTAAATTTCGCTTTGAACAAGTTCATCTTGGCCATCGTCGCACCGACGTCTCTATAGAACTTTTCATTCGGGTCCGGCCCGAATAATCAAGCTGTTACTAATTATTCCCATTTCCAATTAAACCTGATATATCCTGCAATTCCTCCACTCCCATCCGCGCTCTTTTCTTTTTGGCTTCGTTGTTCGACAGCGTCACATAATGCCTCTTCGGGCCCGTCGGTGTTTGAGGCTGGGGCTTTTTCAATTTCTCGATTTTCTGAACCAAGACTTTCATTTCCTCCCTATTCTTCGCTAACGTCTTGCCTCTATCTTCGACCTTCTTTACCAGTCCTACATTTGTGTTTGTCAACTGTTTCGCCTCTTTTTCCATCGAAGAGATAACCTTAACTTGTCCTTCGCATAACTCTAGTTGAGCTTGAGACTTGGACGAAAGAGTGTTGAGACCCCTCCCCCCCCCCCCCCCCCCTCCCCGTGCGAGCTGTGTGTTCCGCTCAAAGATTGTTGGAATTTGAAAATCACTCGGACTGTGTTATTAATTGATTTATGCGCGAAATGTCAAAAATTGTGCTGAATGAAGAAATAAAATGCTTTGTCACGCTATTCATTCATATTTAATAATTGTTTTGGCGGATGTGCACATGTAACTGAATAAATAAGATCAGTCGGATTTGAACACCGGAGTCCTTGACACCAGATGTCGTTCCGCGAGAATCCCTCCCATAAAAACGAGCACATCTATAAATGATCAGTCGGTAACTCTTTTGTTTCAGCGAGACAGCTGTGTTAAACAGAATGAACACCGGAGTCCTTGACACCAGATGTCGTTCCGCGAGAATCCCTCCCATAAAAACGAACATATCTATAAATGATCAGTCGGTAACTCTTTTGTTTTAGTGAGACAGCTGTGTTAAACAGAATGAACACCGGAGTCCTTGACACCAGATGTCGTTCCGCGAGAACCCCCTCCCCTCCCATCAAAGGAAACCCTTTTCTCCATTCCTAATCATTCGGTTACAATGTCGCAACAAGGCAACATTTCCCGTGCTGAAAGAGAACATAATCTCGAAATTATTGCGCGAGCTCCGACCGCTCACGTGGAAGCCGTCTTATCACAACTAATTCGTGATGCTGGTCTTGGTCATATAATCGATGGAAACGTGAATCAATGTAAGTTTTTAGATTATATTATCGTTAAATCTCAAAATCGGAGTCGACAAAAAAATTTCAAACGCGCGCGTGAGATATCTTGCAGCGAAGAATCAAAATACAGCGCCCGAGATCTACACCTAGAATGGCTCGTTCAATGGAGCGCGCCTGCTATTTGCGCGGGAATTCAAATTAAAATGCATTTGATAGTGCAAAATCACTCCAAAACTTCTAACGGATGATAAAATAATTTCCCCGAACAAAAAAGCTGACGAAAAACAGAAACTTTCACAATTTGGAGAGAATTTTTGGAAAGACTCATTTTATTTGAAAAAAAATTTACTATTTTTCAGGTGTCACCTAAGCCTAGAAGAACAATTATTGATCAAAATCATTTTAAAAACGAGCTCATGTGACTAGAAATAGACATTATGCAGAAAAAAATGCACGCAAAAGGTGAAAACGCTCCACAGGCACCGAACCCACAACCCACCGCACGCAATACAAGCACTTTACCACTGCGCCACCGCTGCGTTGCTGCTGTTGGTGGCACTGCGCCCTTATACCCGTGCAGCTGCGTTTCCTAATTGCCACGTAAATGATGCAAGTGCGCTCTACCGAACGAGCCATTCTAGGTGTAGATTTCGGTTGCAGTAATCAAAATGTAAATGGCGAAGCGTGCTGCGCCTTTAAAGCCGGACTACGGTAGGTGCCGATAATTAATTTCTTATTTTTCACTCGATTCACTCAATTTCTGCGGTTTTTCAACCGTTTTTCACGGAAAATACACTTTTTGTGCTTTTTTTACAGGAAAAAAGCGCGAACAACGGTTGAAAACCCGCTGAAATTGAGTGAATCGAGTGAAAAACAAGAAATTAATTATCGGTACCTACCGTAGTCGGGCTTTAAAGGCGCAGCACGCTTCGCCGTTTACATTTTGATTCTTCGCTGCGAGATATCTCACGCGCGCTTTTGAATTTTTTTGTCGACTCCGATTTTGAGATTTAACGATAATATGTTATCTACTCAAACTTTTTTTACAGCTGGTCGTGGTACTCAAGCTGATGGAGAAGGAGCTGATGATAGTGATAGTGATAAAAGCGAAAGTGATGATGAAGACAGTGATGACGTGACGGAAGAACCGACGTTCCCAACTGCGGCCGAACTCCAATACTTCGAACAATACGCTGAGATCATCGACGATAATGGTGTGAAAAGACGAAATCGGGAACTTATGACTTCGGGCCCAGTTCGAATGCGTTTTCGTGGTGAAATGGATCAAGGTTCACGCGAGCAATTGCATACGATGTGTGGGAAAGTGTTCGATATCTACATTCGAAAGCGAATCGAGATGGCCGGCGGAGACCTCAAAAACACTGTTTTCTGGCTTGGGTAAGCGTTTTTTTATAGTTTTTCGATCACATTTGTTCTAAATCACAGACTTATCCATCCGGGAATCCGTGAGCGTCGTGGATTCTGGTTGAGACACCGGAAATACTCGGTCGGAATAGGAGATGTGCTCATTAATCAAATAGCCGAAGTCATGCCGTTAGCCGAAACTCTGAAGTTGGATGATGCGTTCCAGATGGAGATGATCATTTTCAAGACGGATCCAAACCCGCGCAAGTGAGCAATGATTTCTAATTCTTCCACACTCTCATTTTGTCCTTTTTTCGATTCAATAAAACGTTTTTTATATAAAATCTTCAAACATCTTCAACAGCTCGGGTATTCGGTAAGAAAGTAACTGAATTTGTTTTGAACAAAAAAAACACGCAAGCCGCACTAAAGCGAAGGAATGTATTCAATGACACATGAGCAGAGCTGTTCATTCTCGCTCCTCGGCTGGATCATCTGCAAAGCCACCTCTCTAGGTGCCATCAACTCCTCCTGTAACTTCTCAAGCTCATTCAGCAACGATCTGTTCACGTTGTGAGTCTGCAACACTCCTTTTCCCATTGTCTTGAGACATTCCGCCAATTCTGCGCCTGATTCAATGCCGTATTTAGCCATTACGCCCAGCACGTCATCCCACCATTCGTACATATCGATGTTTCGCCAACCTTCCCGCAGTTTCTCTCGGAAATTATCGATTGGTTTCATAATGACATTTCTTTGGTTCGAAGTACACTTCGAATACGCATACAATATTATTACAATTGTCTGCGCACTTCTTCTTGCAGATTTTCTGCCTCATCAGTCACAATTCTGTGCATTTGTGACAGTCGCTCTTGCTTATGCTGCACGCTAATGCCATCTTTTGCGCTGTTCGTTCTTCTTTCATCGGTCCGAGCACTGTTTACGTTTCGTCCATCGAAACCAGCACTTTTCCCGCTTTCCTGATCTCCGGCCGTCGTCAGCACAATCTTTTGTTCACTGGACACCTTCTGATCACTCGATCGCTCTGACTCTGCGGTGGCCTTTTCGCTATTGCACTCCCCGATCACCGATTTGCTGCTCACGTCATCCACCAACTCATCTTGCACGATCCTTGAAGAATTCCTGGTCGCCGGCACGACATTTCCGACTAGCATCACGCTGTCACACTGGAAATCACCCGAACGCACCAATTCTTCCGTCATTTGCTAGTTAACTCGAGCGCTCCCTTTCTCCTCCGAATGCTTGTCGAATTTATCGATTTTTCCGGCGATCGCCCGAAAATTTCTTATAAACGCACGAGAATCGCTATCAATGGGCTGTTCCCCAGAGTACAAGCGCTTTGGGCTGTTCCCCAGAGTACAACATCAATAATGACCGTCGAAAACCCGAAATTCCAGTGATTTCACTCCGTTTCACTCAATCTCGAGCAAAATATGCGGAAAACACGAAAAACCTGCTCGATTATCGGCAACCTGCACGAAAAATCGATAGAATTCAGTGAAATATCAATTTATCCAGCTATCCGGCAAGACAAATCGAGAGTATTCCAGAGAAATACACCAAGCTGCACGAGAATTGTACTCAATTCATGTGTCAGCTGATTATCAATATTTCTTGCGCACGAGAATTGTACTCAATTCACGTGTCAGCGGCAAGAAATTCGATATAAAAACGGTTCGGATTCCTTCAGTTCTCTTTCTCTACTGCTTTTTGACACCTCCGCGATCGGCAGCGGTGTGTGACAGGAATGGTATCTGGTATGGCGTACTCACCAAGCCCTGTCATTATTCCCTCTGTGTGCTTAACTGATGTTGTGGCGCCACATTTATTCAGAAGTCGGTATTGGAGAGAGGACGGCTGGGCCGACCTCTCTCCACCGAGGAGGGGTAAACAACTGAATACAATCGGAATCTCCTACGCCAGTTGGCGTAGGAGATAACAGATGCGGGGGCAGACAGTGATTAATGGTTCCACACAGCGGAGATCTTTTGAACCGATGTGCTGGGGAAATGAGGAAAAGTGAAATAGCACAGACTATAGAAATAGGCCTGTGACAGGTGTTTTCCAGCAGTAAACACGGAAAAACGAAAAAGGCGGTTCGGCCCCCAAGTTGCAATCAGAAATCACTTCAGATTGTGTCCACGGGGTAAAAAGAGAAGAAAACAAGCTATTTAGAGGTGTATCATGGTTTATTTAGCTCAGACAAGCCAAATTACACACGAGAAACCAACAAAATGACTCAAAATGAGTCTGCAGTCCGAAGAACTGTCGGATCACCCGACAGCACCTCTCGCTAACACCAGACTGATTCGGAAACGGGGATTTGAGGCGCCTTCGCGCCTTACGCTAAACAGCGCGCTTGTGGAGTGTTGTTACCGAGAGAGCGCGGCGCAGCAGAGACGCAGGCAGGTAGGGTTCGCGGGCACCGAAGACCCAACTCTTGTACCTCGGCTCCAGATCTTTAACACAGCAGTACCGCACTTCCAACTGGGCGAACACTCTGTGGAGTGACTCAATAGATTGGTCTGATGTTCTTCCCCAAGTTCTGAACTATTCTACGTGTGGTGCTACGTGGCTCAACGTGTAGTTTTGGTGTGATTGTCTCGTTGGGAAACGCTTTTGAATATCCATTCTGAGGTTTTCGATAAGGCAAGCCAGCGTTTCAATTTCTGAATTTTCGAGGTCTCGAGCCGCAGCATAGCTCATGATTTTGCGACAAAAGATTCATAATGCCACTCATTGCTTCTTTTTCATTGCAGTCTTCGAAAGTTTCCAAAATGTAGTCAACGTTCTGAGGATCAAGAATTTTTTTGATGTGGTTCCTTGTGAACGTCCTCTTATGATACGCTTTTCTCGCTGCTCCGATATCATTGAACCGTTTTTCCAATTCTCTTTCTTTTGGACCTGTCACCGTTTCACTGTTCCGCATTCCAGATTGCTCCACCCTAGGGTGTTTTTAACGAACGTTTCGTTTATCAGTTCCGTCACACTTTTCTTATCAAACTCCTGCTCGATTTGCTTTTCAGCAACCTCCCGCGCTGCTTTCTTTTCAATTTGTGTGTCTTTGTCGTCTTTTTTTGGATCAAAACATTATTCTTCTCTCTTTTCACTATGTTCTCGGAAACTTTCTGTTTTGGCCCTTTCCACGCTTTTCCGCGCTCTTCAGTCATTTCTGCATTGAATTGTTGATGAGAATATCGACTGTATCGATAGGCTCTGATGGAGCAGTGGCCTTGTAGAGCGCATTTCCGGCGACGACTTCATTCTTCTTTCGCCCATTGAGCTCCGAGCAGACCCCTTTCCAATTGACAGTTCTTCTCCACTTGAAGACGGCCCAAACGCTGCAAAGAATTTACCTTTATTTGTTTTCCTCATTTTTAAAAAATTTACCCCCCAGCTGACGCTGTAATCGGAATTTGAAGTGAGTTGGTATACCCTACTTAATTTGACAAACAAAACACTCACCTGATGAACAGCAAGATTTCAATCAACATCGGCGTTCCCACCAGTCCAACGATCGCAATAGCATCGGAGAATGTGACGGACTCATCACATACGATATGCCACAAAGCTTTGACCGCGTTCTGAATTAGTTTTCTACGTTTCGTATTCGCATATTCTTTCTTACCTGCGAAAGGCTCCTCAACTTCGCCACTTCGTCCTCACACTTTTTCAGCGAGTCACCCGCAAACTCCACACTGGTTCATTGACTGGAATATTATTTTTTTTTACGAATTATTTTTTCAACAACATTTACGAGATAATTGGAAAAAAAAACACTTAAAAACTCTTCTAAAAACCGGCATTCCCCCTACTTCCAGCCTAAATTGCTCATCCTTAGATTACGGTAACACTTCTGTGCGGGACCATTTTTAAACTTTGGGGTATGCGCCCTTAAAAATTTGCTTACGAAATTTCAATTTTTTTTTCCGACTCTTGCCAGCCAGGTGTGCTCTCAATTCCTTGCTCCGTGTTTCTTACACTGACTGCATCGGAAAACGATATGCGAGGAAAAGACGGACTTGCGAGTGTTGTTGAGAATGCAGAAAATCGATGCACAGGCAGCAACTGAGATCTTCTTGTTTCTTCCTGGTTCGAGTACCTTCACGACAACGTCGATGACTTTCTCAGTGTTTTTTGTCGTCTCTGAAACAACAGTTTTTTATTTATCTTCTTTTCTGCATGTTATTAACTCTTCTTTTCGTATTTCACCAGAAAAAATATAAAAAATCGTGATAATTTGCGAATAATTCGCGATGAAACCGAGAAAAAACAATTAAGCAATTCGCGCCCGTGAATCTTTTCGATAAGTCGATCGGATTCGAATTGACGGTATTTCCGTTTTCAGCGATCACTTCTCTTCACTTTCGTGACTCCGATTGTAAACTAAAATGAAAATGTATTTTTATTTTTGAACTAAAAACGCAATTATCAGAAAAAGCACGTTACGCTGATTGAAAAATTTTAGGATTCATTTTCCGACATTCTTTCAAGTTTAGTTGAGCGGAAAGTAGAGAAATATTAACGATTCGAACAATAAAAAGTGGAAAATAAAACGCTTCCATGAACATAATAGCTCATTTCATCTTAAATATACATACAACAATGAAAAAGGGAAAAAAACGGAACTCAAAAGAGAAAACATTGAAAACAAGCACAACAGAAATTGTGAGCCTACTCACTCAGACAAATCGTTTCGCATCTAATTAGATGATTTACTATGAGTTCAGTCATTTTCACATCTAATTGTAACCTAATTAGATTCTACAACAATTTGCTAGCACGGATGGTGTGCGCGTCAGTCTACTCCTGGCGCCTTTCTCGAGAAGAATCTAATTTGAACGTTTGTCGCATCTAATTAGACGATTTTACTGAAATTCGCATCTTTTTCGCATCTAATTCACGGATTTTGGAATCTTATTATGTCACGTTTGCTGTGAAATTCTCTATGATTAGATGCGAAACGATTTGTCTGCGCACTACTGGCGCTTTTCTCGATGCACGCGGAACGCGCAAACTTTACTGTTAGAATCTAATTAGATTTGGATTAGATTCAGAAAACTTCTAATTAGATTCATAAACAGCCTGTTTTCTGATTAGATTACTAATTAATTACCTGAGTCCGCGCCAAGTTTACAATATTATTAGAAGTTTTTGAAGTCTTATAAGAAACATTTTGATTCTTATTAGGGGATTTTACAATCTAATAATGACACGTTAGAAGCTTAATTCTCTGCAATTAGATTGTAACATCTTCTAATAACATTGTAGACCAGTCACCTGAGAAACCACACCGTCAAACACCGAAGAGCTCCAAGAGGCATTAATCGACGCTGTCGAACAACGAAGCCAAAAAGAAAAGAGCGCGGGTGGGAGTTAAAATTTTTTGCAAGAAGCGAAAAATTTGTTCGATCAAAATAAACGAATTTCAAACAAATGTTCGAGGAAATCGTTTTCCGTACACAGGTGCTGTGAAATTAAAATTTTCGAAATAAAAAAAAATGGTTAGGTCAAAAATGCGAAAAAAATATTTTTGGCTGTGGCAAAGGTGTTCTAAGAAAAGGCTACAGTAAAATAGTTCAAATTAAAGGCGCATGATAGTCAGCCGACGGGTCTCGCAACGAAATGCGGGAAATTCGAAAAATGCTGAATCTTAGCTTAAGAAAGTTACATTTCCAACCAATTTTAGCCCGATTTGCCCTGTTTTTCTCCAAATCGTATTTTTTTGCCAAAAACATTAAGAAATTTAATAAATTTTTAAATCAGTTTTTTTTTCAGAAACTTTATAACTTTATCAAACTTCATCAGCCACCAACACAAACCACCAAAAAATCTAAACTCCAGCAGTTCTTCCGTTCGAACGGTGTTCACATCAAGAGCGAAGAAGACCTATAGAAATATCAATGGGAGGATTTATTCAAGTCATGGACGAAATTCAAAGACAACAGGCATCTGGCCACAAGGCAATATTGTCTCTTCTTGTCACGGAATGCTGAATATCTCCTTTTGACAGGATCGATTACGCTCAAGACAAATTGCCACTGGACTTAAGGAACAGAGAAAAATACACAAAACACTCATCAAGGAGGTGGAATCGCACGAAGGCCGTTTCGGTATTTGTTGAAAGCTTCTGATATCATCGACCACGTCATCGCTGGATACGATATGCTGAGTGACAAAGGACGAATCGTGAGGCGACGATTTGCTATCTACAGCTCATACAGAAATTTTTTGGAGACTCGAATTTTTTTCAATGTGGAGAGTATCGCAGACAGGAAAGGAGGAAAACCGATCAATCATGGAGATGTGGTGAAGGAGAAATAAAACTTACCATTGCTACCGCCAATGCTGTAGATCCGAATTCCTCCTTGCACCTGATCTCTGCTGGGATTTTCGACGGAAATAGTGAAGATGTTGATGACGTTATCGAGTATCTGAAACCAGTGATCGATCAGATCAATGAGCTTGATAGCGTCGACTACACTGAGCACGGCAGAACAGTGAATCGAAAAGTCGTTCAATTTTGGGGCGGCGATTTTAAGTGGATCTAGGCAGCGCTCGGTCATCAAGGACAATCCGCCAAGAATAATTGCGTTTGGTGCTATTCAAAGCTCGGGGAAACTTTCAAAAACGACGCACCTGCTCCTCCGCTTCGAACCAAAGCTGACTATGATAGGCATTCGGCTGAAGGACTCGTGAAAATGAAGAATGGAGTGAAGAATCCAGCGGTGTTCAGTGTGAAACCTGGAAGTACATTCATATTCAAACTCATCACCCTAGATCGTCGTGTTATCCCGCCATCACTTCATGTTATTATAGAAATAGCTGAGAGATACGGATTCGACACCCTCCTCACTTGGGCTAGCGAAGCCGACAATGGACCCAAAAAGAACAGACGGGCACTTCTAAAAGAGCAGAAAGAAGCATTTGCAAAAATTGGGGGAGTTAATTAAATTCTTGAATTTTCAGGCAAGACAAGCTGTCGCCGAATGCGAAAAAGAGCTCAGGGAAGCTGAAGAAAATTTAAAACGCATGAAGATGATTGAGACATCTATTATTCACCGAATAGATCGCTCAATCACCAAAAGCATTGCTGCGATTCAATCTATTGTTTTTACAAAGACACATGCATGGCAAATTTCGATCAGAAGTATTCGCGTTACGAGACATGTGATGGATCGGAATGCGTCAGAGCTCTACACGCAGTTTGCGCTGGCGTGTGGCATACAGACAGTCAAAACGAAAGTGTGCCGTGAAGTGGAAATCGTTGAGGACAACATTGATATTCTCAGAAAATACTTTAAGGTGAAAAGCGCAACCAGCGGCAAACATTACTCTCAAACTGCATCTACTTACAGCTCGCTTGATCCTGTTCATGCGACACTTTCGCAATTGGGGGAGAGTGACGGAACAGGGTATCGAATCCCTGCATCACCTCTTCAACGTTCTCGACCTTTGGCATTCTGGAGTACCCGATGTTATTCCTAATTCCTATCTTTTTCTCCAACAAATGGCAAATTACAATTACCTAGAAAACACCGCTTGTCATTTGCGAGGCAACAACGGAACGCATTGCGATCAGTCAAATAACCTACTCCCCCCGTAGTTCCTGGTACTCTCCGATCGAAAATCCAGCTTCAATTGTCGCAAGGATGAACGAGATGGAAGGAACATTATTCGGTTTGAACGGCGGCAACGAGTCCGAGAGCAGTGACTGTGACGGAGCACACGAACAGAACAGGCATCAACAGCCAGTGGCGTTCAGATGATTAGACTGGAAGTCTTCCGTCCTGAAGAACACATCGTTGTGTCTTCCCCTTCAAACTTCGCAAAACGAATTGCATCGACCGGGAATCGAACCCGGGCCGCCCGCGTGGCAGGCGAGCATTCTACCACTGAACCACCGATGCTACGAGTTGTTTTCACTCCCGCAGCAGACATTTTTTCGCGTGAAGAAAAGTATAGCGAGTCTGATTACTAGTTTCCATTACTTCTCTCCTATATCGGAGAATGTTGTTTGTTTGTTTGCTTGCATTTCCGCGAGGTTGTCTTTTCATTCACGAGGGAATGTGAGCACGCATCGGTGGTTCAGTGGTAGAATGCTCGCCTGCCACGCGGGCGGCCCGGGTTCGATTCCCGGTCGATGCAATTCTCTTTTGCAAAGTTTGCGAAGGGAAAGAACACTTCAACGAACTGTCAACTCTTCTCTTCCGATTCCAGTCTCCCGAACGTCGGCTCCCGAGAGATGAGCGATATCCTTTCGTCGTTTGTCTGAAATCACCCATTGAAACGTCTCTAATGCTATTGTCTGTTCATTTTTCTGCAAAACGCGCTTCAGTGAGAGAATCTGAATGGGAAGAGAAACATGTTTAGCTGGCCTAGAAACTTCGCCTCGTCCACTCTTGTGTCGATTTACGGGAGCCGTGACGAAATTATTTTTCTCATCGAATTTATTGTAAATTATCGCATTTTTCACGAAAAACGTTCTTTTTTTCACTTCTTTTGAAAATTTATTAATATTTCATTGAAATTCGAATTTATATATGTCGAAATAGCTTGAATACCGGTAATAATTCTTGATTTACAGGCGAAACCTCAACTTCTCTCTGAAACGAGGAAAAGAACGACCGGTGAGTTGATTGACAAAATTTTATAAAATAAAAAAAACAAAAAACGAAACAAAACAAACTTACAATAAAAAATAGGACGAAGTGTTGAACAAAAGAGCTAGTTAGGTGGAGAAGGATTGTTGCTGGAGGTGTAACCGTACCAGGAAAGTGAATGGCTATCGGTAATCACGTCTTCTTCAACATCATCCTCTTCCATTCTTTCGAGTTCCGTTGTCGTTTCGGTCTCAGCTTCTGCTAAGGTGGCGTTCTGATCGTCGAGATCGTGAGCGACATCATCATCGGTTTCATTTCCGAAAAGGAACTGCTCGAAAACATCGAGAAAATTTTCTTCTTCGTCTAACTGAACGACGTGCGACGCTTGGGCGGCGAACGACGCTTGGGCGGCTGTTTTCCTTTCTTTTTCGGCAACAATTTCCATGACCTTTTTCTCAACTTTCTCTGTGTGAGCGAAAAGCTTGACAGCGCTGGCGGCGGAGAAATTTCTCAAAAATTCCAGTGTTCGCTCCCTTATGAACGGACAATAATCGTTGTCAAAAAAATCCACACCTTTTGATGTTAGCCAATCTTTTATCTCCGCTTTTGTTGAGCTTTGGGTTGGAGGTTTCTCCAAGGCGAGATTGTAATACGGCTGGAATGACGTCATGTTTCATATTATTTTCGTACACTTCCGCATTCATTTCACTGTGATAATCCTCCGATTGGTCCTGAGCCTTTGTACGTGAAATATAGACTTTTGCTGATTTATCGAGAACACCGTCTGGCGTCAGAACGGCAACCACGCTCGCGCGTTTCCCTCTAGATGCTCCTTTGCGAGGTCCTTGAACCGGCTTCTCCACACATATCATCCGTGCTCTTTTGTAGTTCGTGTCATGTTTCATTTACCACGCTCTTTCGGAAACCATTCCTTCGGAAACCCAGGTTTCATCAAACGTTGTAAAAAAAGCTCCCTTATCTCAAAGTTCCTTCATTTTTTTGTTCACAAAGCGGTTACGGAGAACGACGAGATCTTTCCTTTCTTCGATAACCGGATTATGATTTTTCATGCTGTTACGATGTCAATCGTAATATAAAAATCAATAATTTATCTAAAATATAAATAGAAAATGAAGTACAATTTAGCGGGGAAAGAACAAGAACAACGAGATTTCTCACTTAGCAAAAGGATGATTTAAAAGTCCGCAAAGTTGCGTTACGGTGTACGCACAGGCGCGTCAGAACATACGACATTATTACAGTATCCAACACCTCCCTTGTTAAGATAGGAACAAGGCGACAGAAGCAATAGACCATGAGGGGGGAGCTCGGTTGACTTGTGAACTCAAATAGAAGCATGATGGTCGGGTGAGGTGTCGAGGGTGTGTCCGGTTGACTTGTGGACAAGTGAACGAAGAAGGTTCGGGTGACGTGGGAACCACGGTTCGGGATAGATGACGGCTGTGTGTGGAACCAATAAAACATAAGCCCATGCCACCGAGGAGGTACGAATATTTCGTCTTTCCGTACTCGAATGAAGTTTTTTCTTTGGCCCACTCGAAGAGATTATCGAGAGTAAATTTGATTTTTAGGAGCTTGGAAGCTGATTTGGGGAGCTAGGAACAGCGCTCAAAGGCTATGGGCCGAAAATGAAGGAGTTCGTATCAACTTGGAAGTCCCTGGGAGCCGATCTCAGCGTGCGCCAACAGAATTTTTGTGGGAACCACTGTCTACGCCTGCTCGATGACGACAGCGTAGACATGTACCTAGCAATTTTTCCTCAAACGGCGGAAAGAGACGCCCTCCGCCGATTCCTATTGGCAATGTGAGAGTTGCAGAGGTCCTGCATTTCGACGCCTCTGACGTCAGAAGAAATCGATGAGCTCGACAACTTGATGGTAAATAACAGAAAGATGCTAGTAAAAAATTATTGGGAGCAAATTACAGGATGAGATTTTGGACGCACTTAAAGGATTCGCAGGCAACATGAATGTGACGCCGAAGCTTCATATTCTGATGGAGCACGTGCTCCCTTTCGTCCGCAGACACAGTGTAGGCCAAGACGAGTGAACAAGGGCTGGAATCGGTTCACGCGTACGTGAATCGTCTCCTCAGGTTCACGCAGAACACGGGAAGCACCGAAGAGTCCTACAGCCGAATCTTCTGTCACCTCTTGTACGGAAACTATGTTTCTGACAACAATTTTATTTGGATGGAATAATACATAAATGGTGCTCACCTCAGCAATTTCCCAATCGCAACTCGCCGAACGGATTCACGGGTCATGAAACGGTTTGTTTCTGCAAAAAGAATGAATTTAAACAATAGCGTGAGAAAAATTGGGAAGCATGCGACAGCAAGAGAGAATGAAGAGAAAAGAGAGCGAAAAAAGGGAAATGAAGACGAAAAGTAAATTTTTCAGCGAAAAATCGATATTTTGGCGTCAAAATGTTCGAAAAAAAAATTTCATCATGTGAAATAATTTTTTTTCGGAAATTTATCGGAAAAATTATTTAAAAATGCGAATATTGTGTAGGATTTCTACCTTTTTTCAAAAAACAAGCGTTTGATGCTCAGTCAATGTACGCAGCAATTTTTCAATTTTTCAATGGTTGGCAGCGGGGCGCGTTTGCATCGCGTGCACACGCCAGTTCTCCGTGAATTATACATTTTTCCATTTCCTGTTGAATAATGAAAATGTGTTTTTCAGAATTTCTCCATCAACATCGCCCACAACAGTCTTTATTATTCAATTTTTATTTAATTTTAAATATACATTATTAAAATATAGTAAAAATGCATATTCAATTCATGTTTATAAATATGCCGTCAGAAAAATGATGGGAAAGTTCCTCCATATCTCCGTTTAATTATTTTTTCTAAAACTTGCCAAAATGGGTACGGAAACTATTATATATTTCAAAAGTCTTGGAACCTGCGCAAACGCGCTCCGCTAGACCCGTGTTGGTCTCGCCACGACTATTGTCACTGTCTCGTGTGTTCCACGAGAGACGCAGACAAGAGTCGTGGCGAGACCAACACGGGTCTAGCGGAGCGCGTTTGCGCAGGTACCAAGATTTTTGAAATATATAATATCTCCTTCCAAATAGTAGATATGATAAATTTAGGCGTTTTGCAGCAGCAACTGAGCCGAGAAATTGGTGTTAGCCAAAGCACAGTGTCTCGCATTGTGAGTGAAACCATCGAGGATCTCGTTCGAGTTTCCGCCCGATTTATCAGATGACCGAGTAGTGCCAGTGAAAATCTGAACATCAAACAGAACACCCTGCAAAAATCTCCCTTCCGCTGCTTCGGAGTTGTTGACGGGAAACATTGGAGATCCGAGCATCCTTCTCATTCTGGAGCGTTGAACAGGAGTTATAAGAAATATTTTTCCTTCAATTCGTTGGTAGTTTCTGACCTAGAAGGGAGAGTCACCTACATCCAAGTTTCCGAATTGGGAATAAACTGCAATGCGAAGCTTTTCCTCAGCGGACCTCTCCCAGCTCTTACCGCGCGCTTCCTGGTCAAGCACACTGATGCCACCGTTCCTCATTGGCAACTACGGATTCGGATTGTCGAAGTCCATTATGACGCCCTGTTTTCTTCAATTCTGGATTGTGGGAGAAACCGTGTGAAGTATTTTGCCGGAAGTTTATTTGCGATCCCATCAACTGCTACGTTCAGGTTGGAGAGACAAAGAACCTAGGAATTGAAGTAACATATAGCGGAAAAGAATTTTAACAGTACCCGCTTGTTTTGCTTCACTAGCTCCATTATTGCCTCCCGGAGAAGAGTAGGCTTTCCTGTTCCGGGAGGCGCATTGATAATGACAATCGGACTACTACCATGGATTGCCTGAAAAGCCGCTTTCTGCGATGTATTGAGCATAGTCGGAGCAGGAGTATTGGATAGATTGATCTGCAGAGTCTTGCAATTTTTCTGAAACAAGTTTATAACAAGCAAATAGGTTTCTCAAACATTACATTTCTGCTGGCGAAAATATACTTCATCAATGAATAATCTTCAAGATTCTCGGTGTAACCGTGATAAAAAGATGGAAGAGTAGCCGTAAACTCACAAGGGAAGTGTTTCAACTGTCCAGAACCGTTTGAAATGAAACCTTGCGGGATCGAAAGAGGTCGGATTGGGACCCCCGAATCAGTTTTCAAAAGTTGCTAAAACGGCCCGAGAGCCGAGAAAAAGCGGCTCAAAGTTTCATGAAATGTCGGCCGCTTGCCGACACCGCCCTTATAAACTCTCGCGGACCTGGTTATTCAAGCGGTGGGATGGCCGAGTGGTAGTGCGTTCATCTGTGGATCGACTGGGGTCATGATCGATTCCCTCACGATTTTTTTCTTTTTTGCATTTCTTCGCCGACATGGAGAATGGCGGCCCAAAAGTCAAAGTCCAAAAATTTTCGAAAAATTTTTTTTTTTCAATTTTCAATTGTGATCATTGGCATATTTTGAGTGTGGGCACATATGTTTTCTCCTCTGACACCAATCATATATTTTCCATCGAATTTTCCTTCATAGAGCTACCGGACACCGCATGAAAGTCTCTAAATATGCCGATGATCACAATTGAAAATTGAAAAAAAAAAAATTTTTTTCGAAAATTTTTGGACTTTGACTTTTGGGCCGCCATTCTCCATGTCGGCGAAGAAATGCAAAAAAGAAAAAAATCGTGAGGGAATCGATCATGACCCCAGTCGATCCACAGATGAACGCACTACCACTCGGCCATCCCACCGCTTGAATAACCAGGTCCGCGAGAGTTTATAAGGGCGGTGTCGGCAAGCGGCCGACATTTCATGAAACTTTGAGCCGCTTTTTCTCGGCTCTCGGGCCGTTTTAGCAACTTTTGAAAACTGATTCGGGGGTCCCAAACCGACTTCTTTCCATCCCGCAAGGTTTCATTTCAAACGGTTCTGGACAGTTGAAACACTTCCCTTGTCAGCATACTTTCCCACTTCCAGGCCTGCATCTCTTTCCAATCCTACGATTGTAAAGGAACCGGTCTGAGTTTGTTTGTTCACATTGTTAAGTTTGACGCGGAAGTTATTAGACTCGTACTCCAACTGACAGTAATCGCCTTTCAAATATAGCTCTTTTGCGCACACAGCCCACGATGGACGAGCAGCCATATTATTTCGTTTATATTTATATCTGGAAAAGCATGAAATCATCAGATTGTCGCACCGGCCCCGCTGCCTCTCCGGTCGCGGTTTTTGACTAGCGTTTCACTCACTGATAAACACTGTTTGATTTGCTGGTGATCTCGAGCGGTCTTGATTTGCCCCTTGTTTTCAGCCAGTGAACCAACAACCACTCGTTGTTCGAGCCAGAGTTAGCTCGTATTGTATTATTAACGAAGATAAAGCAGTATCAGAGAGATCCTGTTGCTGTCCTTCTAACTAAAATTAAAATGATTGCATGGAACAACGTGAAGAGCAATCTTACCAGCTGCATCTCAATGGATGATAGTCTCTTGGTTGAATGTAGAATGGTCAAATACTTTTCGGATTCATAATCAACTTGTAAGTGGCAGGAAATGTTGGGAAAGTTGAGGTCGCCGACGAGAATAGAGTTGGTAAGGGGGATGAAGGGGTCGAGGTGAGAAATAAGAAGGGATCTTTCAACAGAAGAACAATCGGCCCTATAAATAACGAAAAATGAGATGGATGGGGCAGAAGGGGGATGGGTGAGGGTGAGGGAAAGCGCTTGGCAAAAAGAAGAACGCCGCCACCAGAACACTTGGAGTGGAGAGAGGGGATGCGGTCGCAGCGGGAAACGGAAAAAAAGAGGGGAAGAGAAAAGAGATGGGGGAAGGAAGGATCGAGAAAAGTCTCGGTGAGATCGAGTAGGTCGAAATCGGAAGAGAGGAATAAATCGATAATAGTGGAAATTTGGAAGAGGGAGGCGGCGCTGCGGACATTAGACAGACAAACCGAAGTAGGGGAAGAGCGGAATAGATTAGGCGGAGAAGGTTGGAGAAGATTCAACTGGGGGAATAGCGGAAAGCGGCAAGAAAGGGACGAGGATGAAGATTCTTTTTAACTTGAATATCATTGTGAGGATGAAAGTAGACGTACCGGCTTTGAGATTTTCATCGTAGATGTCCTTGCGGGACGCCTTCAGGGTAACAAATTCGGATTGTACGAGGCCGCGACGAGCACGTGGTAGCGCGAGGAATGGCGAGCGCGAGGAATCACTTTTTAATGAAGTATCGAAATAATAAAAATAATAATATTAATATTGGGGGCGAACGAGGTCTTCCCGTCGAGCTGCTCGGCGATCTTCTGGAGGTTGTCCTTGTAGACGAGGGTTTCGGGCGGTTTGAACGGCGGCAACGAGTCCGAGAGCAGTGACTGTGACGGCGCACACGAACAGAACTGGCATCAACAGCCAGTGGCGTTCAGATGGTTCGACCGGAACGTCCTGAAGAACAAATCGTTGTGTCTTCCCCTTGAAACTTCGCAAAAGGAATTGCATCGACCGGGAATCGAACCCGGGCCGCCCGCGTGGCAGGCGAGCATTCTACCACTGCACAGCTGAACCGCGTCCGGTCCGTGTGGATACCCGCGATGCATGGCCCACGTTCGGGGAAACGCATACTCCGTGCGTCCATTATGGACCGGACAGTAGTTTTTCGCTCGCGCGTTCAGCTTGCAGTCTCATCGGATATGCGTCCATTATGCGCGTGGAACGTCCCGCCGCCGGGCGGCTTCTCTCTGCTCCCACTCCCCCGGTTCCTGCTCGCTCCCCTCCTCGCTTCGGGTCAAAAAACAAATATTCAATAGTAAAATAGTTTATTGAGAAGATAATACACAAACACAGTATACAATACAAAGTTGATGGTAACATAAGATAACTTGCACGAGAAAAAATCTCTAGAAACTATCACTTTTTGGACTTGGTTTTTAAAAAAATTACTTGTTGAAGCTTTGTCACTTATGCAGAAAGTTTAAAAGCGAAACGGAAATGTGTGAAAATTTCTCGTGCAAATGTACCTTTTACAATAAACAGAAGTTTAGAGAAACCTGAGGATTTCCTTGAGTTGACGTTTCGGCGACAACCGCCGATTGTCCCAATCCGTGTTCGTCCTCCGCAACATTGGTCTCGCTCTCTGAAAAGAAAATAAATTAGTTTTCAAAAACATGAGACAATAATTTACATACCTTGTAAGCGAGTCCGACAAATTTTAGCTGCGTTCCGGCGTTTCGTGTAAAGTTCTCTGAAAAATTCAATTAATAGTAAGAAATTACGACGATACACGATAAATCGGAAGAATTACACTAACGTTCAGTTGTTGCACACTTTTAAACAAAATATTCAAGCGAAAAGTCGAAAAATTCAAGAAAAAACCTCAAAAAACGTTAAAAATGAAGAAAAAAACTTGGCGAAAAAAATGAGAAAGTGTCGGGGGACTAGATTTCCCGCCGGTAACTTTCTAGTCCTCCGAGGCTTGTCGGCGGCCACCGCGGCGACTGTCGACACGACCGAGTGAGATCGCCGGATATGCACGCATTATGCTTCCACAGTGCGTGCAAGTCCTGGGAGACGAGCCTTCACTCAAGTGAGCCAACCTGCTCCTCCCTCAACAGAGGCGACCTCACCATTCTCGTAGGATATGCACGCATTATGCTTCAGCAATGCGCGTTTGTCCAGTGAGAATGGTGTTAGCTGAAAAGAGACAAACAGATCTCCTAGCAAGTTCTGATATTCCACGAACGCGCATGTTGACAGTCTCCTCGGAAATGGATGCATTATGCTCTCATACAGGGAGGTATGCTCACAGAGCGAATGATTCCCATAAAGTAGACAGGAGCAACGCTGGCGTCTAGTATTCAGCAATCGCTAATTTAGTCATTATTCACAACGATTCAGAACCAGAGAACAATTCACAAGTCCTTCACTGATATTAGAACTCAAAACCAGGTTGTTCCGCCTTCTCATAGAGTAAATGTGCCGAAAATAGTAACATTCAGTGTCCAGAAAACCGAAACTTACTTCATTAGCCGTCCCAAGAGATCCTTCTATCTTTTGGAATCCTTTTTCCGTAATTTGTTGAAGGGTTACAAGTTTTGTTAGCTCATAAGCTGTATCAGAGTGATTGTGAGAGCAAATTGCGCACATATCCGGGGAGACTATTCACATGTGAAGTTCGTTGAAACTCTCTCCTATGTCTCACTTTACATACGCGCACTGTGGAAGCATGATGCGTGCATATCCTACGAGACACTGAGTTTGCATCTGTGAAGAGAGTTCGAATCGTCTCTTTTCAGCTAACACCATTCTCACTGGACAAAAGCGCATCGCGGAAGCATAATGCGTGCATATCCTACGAGAATGGTGAGGTCGCCTCTGTTGAGGGAGGAGCAGATTGTCTCACTTGACTGAGCGCTCGTCTCACTGGACAGACGCGCACTGTGGGAGCATAATGCGTGCATTTCCAGTGAGACGACAAGCATGCGGCTGAACGAGGAGATAGCAGCAAAACTCGCTTCTTCGCCGTCGCCGGCGGACAGTTTCGAAAAGAAACGGCCCGCGATGCGCGCATACAGATGCCATATATGGTCCGTCAGGAGATTTTGCACATTTTCGTGTGGCGCACGCATCATCCACGCATTACGCACGCACATCCGGTGAGACGCGTTCGTCGACGAGTGAGAACGTGTCACCGCCGCCGACCATCTCGGCCGAACATATATGGAATGTTTGCGGGTCCATTTTTGAAATATGCGTCCATAATGCATCCATAATCGGCCGAACATATATGGAATGTTTGCGGGTCCATTTTTGAAATATGCGTCCATAATGCATCCATAATCACGCACGGACCACAAATGGATTCATCACGGATCGGACGCGGTTCAGCTGTGTGAACCACTGATGCTACGAGTTGTTTTCACTCCCGCAGCAGACATGTTTTCGCGTGAAGAAAAGTATAGCGAGTCTGATTACTAGTTTCCATTACTTCTCTTCTATATCGGATATTGTTGTTTGTTTGTTTGCTTGCATTTCCGCGAGGTTGTCTTTTCATTCACGAGGAATTGGAAACGTGCATCGGTGGTTCAGTGGTAGAATGCTCGCCTGCCACGCGGGCGGCCCGGGTTCGATTCCCGGTCGATGCAATTCTCTTTTGCAAAGTTTGCGAAGGGAAAGAACACTTCAACGAACTGTCAACTCTTCTCTTCCGATTCCAGTCTCCCGAACGTCGGCTCCCGAGAGATGAGCGATATCCTTTCGTCGTTTGTCTGAAATCACCCATTGAAACGTCTCTAATGCTATTGTCTGTTCATTTTTCTGCAAAACGCGCTTCAGTGAGAGAATCTGAATGGGAAGAGAAACATGTTTAGCTGGCCTAGAAACTTCGCCTCGTCCACTCTTGTGTCGATTTACAGGAGCCGTGACGAAATTATTTTTTTCATCGGATTTATTGTAAATTATCGCATTTTTCACGAAGGAATTATTATTAATCACTGTTCGTTTAGGAAGAGGCGAGTTTTGTTGACCTACCCGTCGACGAGCAGCAGCCGCGTGCTGGTAGTTGTTGGTTGCTCTCCGGACTTAAAATCACTCTTATCATGCTCACATTTACAATAAAAATACTATCCGTCCTGCAAAAGTTGAAACTTTTGCGCCGACCGCGACGCAGCCGCGTTGCGGCCCTTCTACCGTACTTTTCGTCGAAAAAGCCAGCCGTTTTCGTAGCGAGACAACGCACGGAAACACAGTGCGGATGTCGAATGCAATCGCGCTTTTTGGCTCTAATGCATTAAATTCAAATTTTGCTGCGTACGTCTCTCCATTTCTCAAACTATTTCCAGCTGCGTAGCTGAAATAGCGGGAAAACAGGCGAGACGCAGACCACTGTGGAGCGGAGGAGCACGATTGCATTGCGCTCACACTTTATGATTCCGTGCAACGCATTTTCGGCCGCGGCGCGGCTGCGTCGCGGTCGGCGCAAAAGTTCCAACTTTTGCAGGACGGATAATACACACATATCTGCTCGGAAAACCTGGGGAAGTCTTCATGCGGACTTTGGAAGTCTACCGGCGTGTCTGCCGGTAGACTTCTCAACTGTTACCTGTAATATTACCGTCTTTCGTCATTTATTTCGAATTGGTTTCTAGGTCTCAAAATTATTTTATTGGTTCCAGGGTTTGATATTTACAAAAAAAGTGAAAAACAACGAAAGTGAACATTGAATTGAGTCAGCATTTGTTTTCTTCTTGCCACGTCACGCTCTTTTTTGCAATCAGAGTGTGGTTCTCAGGCTCCGCCTCTTTCCACTAGTTCCTTTTGTATGAGAAGTGGCTGGCCAGATTGAAGAGCAGTCGGTTGTAGAAAGGACCTTGAGCCAGGAATCCCTCTGGACTGCCGAGTTTCATGAAGTCCGCGATGAATGGCTCGACCTCAATTCCAAGCGAGTGCGCTCTTGAGTTTCTTGTAGAGTTCTCGCGTGAGGAGATGATGCGAGTGACGAGGTCTTCTTTGGTTTTCGGAGCCTGAAAATGTAGTTTTATAGGAACATAGAGCACAATGTCTCACCTCCTCGAACATCGCTTTCGTTCCCTCTTTCCACCAGAGAAATCTCCTTTTTGATGGAGAAACCGTCCTCTTGCTCACTGTTTTGCTCTCATTATCCTTGCCATTTCAGCACCGTCTCCCGGATTCCGGCAAGTGGGTCGTCGATGTTCATCACCAGCTGGTTCTGTTCGATTTCCTCGATCTTCTCGTCCAGGAAGCATCGCACAGCCACGACGATGTTTCATTGGCCAAACGGCTTGGGCGCAAAGCCGAGCTTTCGAGTTGCTCAGTGGCAGCAGCTGAAAAGGTCAAGTAAGAACTTCAATGTTTCTTTAAAACTGATCATTATAAATAGATATGGCTCGGAACCTTACCAGTATCATTGTTGTCATCAGACGGATTTTCCTCGTGGTCCATGATCGGAGCGAGCGCCTGTTCCGGTGATTGCTGGGAATTTCTTCTTGCCATCGTGTTGAAAGTTGAAGTTGATGGGATTGGAGAGCCGCCTGGAGAATAAAACTAGACGGATTGCGGAGTTCGGTGTCATGTACAGCTTTACGCTTTTTTTAAACGGAAATAACATCAACAGATAAAACCAAAAACCATATGACTCACCTTTTAGCAATCAATTTCCAGTGATACCGATAATCAGAAAGAGAGGGAATTCAGTGAAAATCGTAAAGAGACCATATCAGGTCTCTGAATTTTGGAATACAATGGGAATTCAGTGGAAATCAGTGAGAGAGAGTGCCATATCAGGCCTCTAGAAAGAGAAATCAATACTCCGTGTGGCAAAAAATGAGTGTGGGGTGCGGAGGGCGCTTGACTCATTTCAAGGTAGCCCCCGCCGTCCTTCGCAAGAGTTGCCCTAGCCGGCTTTTGCTTGACGCATTTCCAGAACGAAGGCGCACTTCTCGTTCCGAATTGTTTTGCTAGTTTTCAATGAATGTATCACTTTTTCCGACATTAATCTGCGTTTATTGGTTGATAACTGCATACAATTTTTGGTATATTATCTTTCGGCAGTATCATCAAAATCGGCGGATGTGGCGAAGTCTTTGCAGGTTTTCTAGAAATCTGCGAACAATTTGAGAGCAGCAAATAACGACAGTTTGGAGGGAGGACGCTGGATGTATTGCGGATCACAATAACCCTGCCGCGAGACCGCTCAACCATTACGTCAAATTCCACGAAATACATAATATTATGGAACAAGATGGAATTTCGAAAAAATACTTATATTTCGAATCAAAAACAGAAAAAAAACAAAGAAAATTGAAAGAGACAGAATAAAACACTCGAAAAGATATAAAATGTTGACAAGATGTGACAAGATTCCCCTAGTTCCGGGTACTCTCCGATCGAAATTCGAACTTCAATTGACGCAATAATCAACGAGAATGATGCTCTTCTGTTATACTCTCATAAGTGGAGCAGAATAATGTTTCTGATCGGAAAATCTGATGAGGAATTGAAAAACAAACGAAAACATCATAACCATCAAAAAGGATATTATATATTTCCATCGAAGTGGCGCAATAGCGGAGCGTTGGAGGAATCGGGTCTCGCCACGAGAACATACAATTTTTCGAAAATCGAGATGCGCCTTTGAACTTTGAGTTACTGTCTACCGTAGTTTCTTCAAAGGCGCATGTCGATTTTCGAAAAAGTTTATGTTCTCGTGGCGAGACCCGATTCCTCCCACGCGTCGCTATCGCGCCACTTCGATGGAAATATATAATACCGTTCATTTTTGAAAAAAATGCAGTAAACTCATCATTTTTATGCTAACATTTCTGAATCCCCTTTTTTTCTGAAAATCTCTCTATTTTGAGCCAAACAGTCGTCATCCCTGAACCATTACATTTCAGTGAACTCTCGATCTCTGCAACTAATCGAAATAACGGAAAAGTGCATTGAAATTCGGCCAATTTTCGTCATTCTCTTATCACCTTTCGTCTCCTTCGTCCATATATTTTCTAGCGTTTTGATAAGAAACTTGATCGTTTTCCCTCCCATTCTGCGCTCATTTCCCCCCGCTTCTCTTCCAACTTTTTCTCCTAATTTCCAATAAATTGCCTTGAATTGAACAGTGGAAAAGTATCCGCCGTGGTGTAATATGTGATGTTGAACTGTCGAAACACGTGATTTATCGTTTGTTTGCACTCATTTCAATGCGGAAACATCGACGTCACTCGGCTGGTTCCGCCCGCACTTTGTTCGCCCTCTCTTCGGTTCGTTTTCGAATTTTGAACAATTGGAACTGGGCTTCGGGGCTCTTTTTCCATGAGCCACCCCCCTCAAAATGCTCCAGGAGCCTGTAGACTTTGCCAATTGGCTCGAAAACTTCTTCGCGTTGCCTAGAATCCTATTTCATCTTATTTCGAAATTTAAGGCTCAATCGGGTAAACTCCAACGTATACCCAATCTAGACATTATGAATTGGTTCGAAATCCCATTTTATATGGTCCAATAGACAAAGTCAGTATATTATCACGTTTCAGGCCCAAATTGGAAGAGCATTGAGAGAAAAATCCCATGAATATTTCTGTGCATTATCAGATATTTTTCACTATTTTTTTCCAAATCCCGTCTGAATTGACTCTATGGTTTTTAATTTCCACTAGTTTATACCGTCCATCTTTCTATATGGCCGATTAGGCCCAGACCATCGTTAGTACTGTCCTGAGCACATAAACTCCTAATTCTCAAAATCTGAGCTCAATCAACTAAACTGCCCCTGAGAAAAAACTTAAATGAAAGTTTAAACGAAACCAAAAGTCACCGGAAAACTCGAACTACCGTATTTCCTCGAGTGGTATCCCGAACGCTTCCGGAGAATCATTATATCTCGAAGGTGATAAGAGATATCAAAAAGTTGTCGACAGTAAACTTGTAGTCCTAGTTATGATCTACAAATTTGCTGTTGATAACTTTTTGATATCGCTTATCAATCTTGAGATATAATGATTCTCCGAGACAGCGTTTGGGATGCCACTCTATTCAGGGGAATATGGTATGCAAAAGTGCTATCTTTGTCTTCAAGCCCTCTGTACATTTTTTATGATCCCAATAAGCTCTGTTATCTCTAATCTTATCACTGATAACAGTCCCTCGCCTCCAGATTGTCAGTTCAAAAACCATCCATCCCCACCTCCCACTCCCTTTTCGATTTCTCTCTTTCTATCTCTTTCCATATGTGTTTTTGTCTCTTTTTCTGTTTTTTCCCATCGAATTCCAGGCCAATTCCATCCATTTTCACGGCGATAATGTGATTATGGAAATGGAAAAAGAGCATCAGCCCGACCGTTCACACTTTTCTTCTTTTGCCGCCGCTTTTTGGTTGAAATGGTTGTGATAGAAATTTCAAACGCGCGCGCCACGATATCTCGCAACGAAAACATTTGTCATCGCCGAAACGTGCTGCGCCTTTAAAGCGGCAATACGGTAGTTGTGCGTTGATTAATTTCGTTTTTTCCACTCGATTTTCTCAATTCCAGCCGTTTTCGCGCTTTTTCCGGTAAAAAAGCACAAAATGTGTATTATCGTTTTCTCGCAAAATGGCAGTGAGGACGAAGAAAAGCGCGAGTGGGCGAAACGCCGGTCTCGAAACGAACGACACAGCGCAAGGTTTTGTTACCGTAACCCTTGCTCTGAAAATAGGGTTTCTGATATTTCTTTCGTGCGGATTTTTGAACGAAAAATCAATAGAAGCAATAAAAAAATTTTAGCACAAAAAATTTCTGGAAAATCGGACGAAATCGATTTTTCCTGGCCAGTTGAAATTTTGAAATGTTTTTACAGTAACCCGCGGGGCCTAGAAACCGCCGCTGGCCTAGAAATTTCCTAGCTCGTCCACACTGCCATTGTTGGAGAAAAATATAATATTTTTCGTGAAAAACCGCTGAAATTGAGGAAATCGAATGGAAAAAGACAAAGTTAATGATTGCGCAACTGCCGTATCGCCGCTTAAAGGCGCAGCACTTTTCGGAGCTGATTATTGTGAACTTATATTATTGTAAACTCCGATTTTGAGATACAACGATCTTTATTACTATTTTTTTAGTTATTAAAGAACAAAGTTTGTGTGTTTGTCCGTCCGCAGCCTTTTCTCAGCGCCTACTGGACCGATTTGGACCGTTTTTGGACAGACGGGTCAGAAAAGTTGGCCCGATGATGCACAAGAATTTTTTAAACGATCGATGAAGTCTGACGCCTTCTGAAGCCCATTTTCTGCTTTTTGGCTTGACATTCCGTCTTCATTTTTGAATAGGGACATGTTGAGACGCCGAACCAATTTTGAAGCATTTCCAAAGCTCGTCGAGGACCTCTATAGAGGCGACCTCGACGCGTCCAAAGTGTGCGTAGAGATCGTCGAGGTGTAGAGGTGGTACGGTAAGCAAGAATGTCTGTATATGTGGCTTTTTCCGAGTAATTTTTTGTTGAATAATTTTTGGATGGTTTGAAAAAATTTTTATACCATCGAAATTTTGAAAAAGTCTTTAACAGTTCTCAAAATTGCCATCCATATGTTGGGCAAAAAAATGACGCAATAGTTGCGTCGTGGTGTTCACACCCACACGGGGTGCTGAGGAAAACCTAATTTGAATTTTCATTTTTCGCGGGGCGAATTCAAAATATGCGTGTCTAACTCAATTTTCTCCGAGACTGTTTGGTGTAGAAAATACGACGATTCATTTTCGCAAAGTAATCGTCGGAGGGCAATTTTAAGAACAGTCGGAATTTTAAAAATCTTCCGCTAAACCGTGTTTTCAGAGCCGTTTAGGACCTCTCAAATCGAGGTACCGTATACCGTTAGTGGAGCGCACTTGCTGACCACGTCGGCCGCAGCACCCCGTGCACCCACAGTACATTTTTACCTCGACACCTCGACGATCTCTACGCACACTTTGGACGCGTCGACGTCGCCTCTATAGAGGTCCTCGACGAGCTTTGGACGCCGCATAACATAAGACAACAGGCAAAACTGCGGAGCCCAGGCCCAGAGGCGGTGTTAGCCGCCTCGATTGGCCTGGTAATAATTATTATCAGAATTTGTCAAAAATCTGAAAGAAAAAGCGTGTTCAATGAACCTTCCACATCCACATCCATCTGTAACCTCAAAAACCCCACGTTTTCCCTCATTTCCTATCCATCTTCCACTCATTTTCGTGGTGTCTGAAGAATAACTTGTCCTCCTACTCCTCCTCCTCCTCCTCCTCCTCCTCCTCCATCTTCATCTCTTCTTCCTCTTCCTCTCATCATCTTCTTCTCCTTCTCCTTCTCCTCATCCGTCATCCCTCGCGAACCCGAATTCAATTAGCCATTTTTCTGCTATCCGCTCGTTTTCCCCCTCTCCCCCCTCATTTTTCACCCCCGTTTTCTCCCATTCTCACCCACAATACCCCCCATCCAAAAAAGACCGAAACACCTTTTCTCCTATTCCTACCTTTCTGGTTTTTCCACATTTTCTCAATGATTTTCCTTTTATTAAATGGGAATTTGAAGAAAAAAGGCAAAACGTTCTCGAGAGAGAGAGACAGAAAATATCCGTTTTCCGGGGCCAAATTCGAATTTCTCGTCGTTTTTTCGGCCGCCCACCCACTCGTCCGTGTAAGTATTCATTTCACTTCTCTCGCCACACAAACTCCCCATTTCCCGACTCTTTTTTGGCTCTTTTTCGGGAAATTCTCACTTTTTTTCCTCGAAACGTCCCGCACGGCCACACGGAATCAGCATCCAATGCAAACGCGCTCTATCGCTCTTTTGAGCCATTGGTGTCTGCGTCTCTATTGTTCCCACACTATTTCGCATTTGTGATTAGAAATAGTTCAAAGTACACAGTGAAATTTGAATTTTTGCACTCGCTCTCCCGCGACAAATCGTTTGTGCCGCTAAACAATGCGCACCGTTATTTTGGAGTGTCGTAGTGGAAAATTCTGAACATCAGCTGTGAAAATAATCACATTGTGCTTAAAATTCTTAAACGCGAACGCGCTCTATTGAGAAAAAGTTCATTTTTGACATTTTTTCGCTGGAAACCAACCCTCCATTTGAATTTGAGAACGAAGAGGGGTTTTTCTACTGCTAACAATCGAAAATTTTGAATCCGGTTGGATCCGGTAGCCGGTATCCGGAAAATTGAGTAAGTAAGTAACTAGGACCCCTATCGTGGTTTTGGAGTGAGTAAATAATACTTAAGTAGATACTATCGGATGCCATCGAAATGGCCCCGCAACCGAAGAGAGCTCTTCCGGAGAATCAATTTATCTCAAGACTGATAAGTGATATCAAAAAGTGATCAACAGAAAACTGGTAGTTCTAGTTATGATCTACAAGTTTGCTGTTGACAACTCCTTGATATCTCTTATCAATATCGTGATATATTGGTTCTCCGGAAGAGATCTCTTCGGTTGCGGGGCCATTTCGATGGCATCCGATAATATTGAACTTTCGAAGAACCAGCATGTGGTCGTGAATAAATTGCGCTCCACTGCTAATTTCGCCGGTGAAGGCCATACGTCAAGAGGTTCTCTCGAATTTCCGGTTCGTGACGAAAAACGTGATCTTCGATGCTCCTAGTGCGATTCGATTAGCGAAATTTGGAATTCATGCAGACGCGTCGAATTAAGAAAACGCAGAGTGCTTCTCGTCTGAATTTCAAATTTTGGTCCACGATCTTCTATTCATACCAATGGATGTGTCTCACTGATGCACTTTTCGGGCGGAGAATTTCCAGAATGACCCCTTGGAATAAGTAGTCCACAAATGCTCTCTATTGCACTACTGATTGTTGCTGTTGAGTCTCGCAGCGATGTGTCGTGAATTTACTCGTTTCACTGTTTACACTTTCACGACTTTCTCGATTTTTACTATTACTACCGTATTTCCTCGAATAGAGCGGTTGCTCAAACGCAAATTATTATATCTCGAGATTGATAAGAAATATCAAAAAGCTATCAACAGCAACCTTGTAGATCATAACTAGGACTACAATATTGCTGTTGACAACTTTCTGATATCTCTTATCAATCTCGAGATATAATGATTCTCCGGCGGCATTTGGGGTGCCACTCGAGGAAATACGGTAATTATCACAGATAAGCCACTGATTTTAGGAAAACGAGTTTCTGAGGTGGAAGAAGAGCTTGAAAAGTTGCACCGCCCGACTCATGAATAGTCGATGAACTCGGCACCGAAATAGCAGCGTTCTTCTCAAGTTTACCATTTTGCGATCTACCGACTTTTCGTTCAAAAATCTAGAAATCCCGTGTCAGATGTGACCAAAACAAGAGTTCTAAGACGCAAATCTAGAATTCCGATTGTTTGGCAGGGAAATAGTTCTAGAACGTTGTGATTTCCGGAATCCAGAGTCTCTAGTTTGGTCTCATTTCTGTTCTGAGACACGGATATATGTGCATGAAATTGGATCTTTCTGACTACTTTGACTGGAAATGAGGATGACGTCGGAGACTTCTGATCACGAGTTCCGAGTTAGACTCCGGATTCCCAAATGTGAGAATCAGATGTAATCGCACTCCACTTAGTGGTGGACCTATCCCAACACATTGTAGACTGAATTCGACAGCAAATTTTTGAATAGAGTTAAGCCTCTTGCGGGGCCATACCTCTCTTTCACTTATTCACTGAATAAATTATTATATCTACAATAGAGCGCACGTTCCATTTCACCTGTTACCGTATTTCTTCGACTAGAGCCAGACGCTGTCGGAGAATCATTATATCTCGAGAGTGATAAGAGATATCAAAAAGTTGTCAACGGCAAACTTGTAGTCCTAGTTATGATCTACAAATTTGCTGTAGACATATTTTTTATATCTTTTATCAATCTTGAGATATAATGATTCTCCGGCAGCGTTCGAGGTGCCGCTCTATTCGAGGAAATACTGGAAGTTTGGAACTTCAGTTGCAAACGCGCTCTATTGATGTTGTGGGTCTCGACTCTCGTGTACTCCTCGTGAAGGCAGAAAACAATTTTTTTTGAAAACTTGTAGGAAATGTTTAGTTTTTTCTCAAAAATCCTTTTAATCGTCGCTGAAGAACGCACATGTTCGAGGAAAATAAGATAAAAATTGAGAAAATGCTCTAAAATTTTCAAAAAAAAGTTTCGCGCAGCCACGAGAAGTACACGAGAGTCGTGGCGAGACCCACCAGTTCAGTGGAGCGCGTTTGCAACAGAGGTTCTAAGATCCGAAACATTTTGAATACATAGAGAGCCACGCCAAACCACGTTTCTCAGAACAAGGGTTACGGTAACAAAACGTTGAGCTGTGTCCGTTCGTTTCGAGACCGGTGTCTCGTTCCCTCCCGGTTTTCGTCGTTCTCACTGTCACTTTGGGAGAAAACTAAAATAGGGACTCTTGTAACAATGATGAAGAAAGTACAGTAATCCTAGGAGACCTCCCAGGGAACAAATGAAGTATTCGAAATCCTCCCAACCAAGCCACTCTCCCAGAGGGCACGGGCGCCCTTCCATCGCCCCATGGACTCTTTCGTCTATTTGCCCTGCCCCTCCTCCGCCTCCCGTTCGCCTTTTTTGTCCATTCACACTCGCGTTGTTTGGCTTCATTTCCTCCCCTCTCTCTCTCTCTCTCTCTCTCTCTCTCTCTCTCTCTCTCTCTCTCTCTCTCTCTCTCTCTCTCTCTCTCTCTCTCTCTCTCTCTCTCTCTCTCTCTCTCTCTCTCTCTCTCTCTCTCTCTCTCTCTCTCTCTCTCTCTCTCTCTCTCTCTCTCTCTCTCTCTCTCTCTCTCTCTCTCTCTATTTCCGTTCTTTTTTCCCTGTTCTTCCAACGGAATAATAGCCTTTTGGCTGGGGGCGGATGGATTTCCCTCATTGTCGCCTACATTTTCCTGGAATTTATGTGTGTATTTCTTTTATTTTTCTTTCTTTTTGATTCTGAAAAACCTCACGTTTTTTCATTTTGCATGCCCCTCCGCATATACATAGAAACAGAGAGAAATCTAATAATTTGACGGCAATAAATAAATAAGCGCGCCGTTTGCGCGCCCACTCGGACGTTGTTAATTTTGGGATGTTTTCTTTTTGTTTTTAGAGTTTTCTAATGCTCTAAATGATGTCATTTGATGAGAAGAGTAGGAGAGAAATCGGATTCAATGATCAAATTGTCCCTCATCTTCTTTTTTTTTTTTTAGGAAAATCTCCATTTCAGTTCTAATGAAGAGCACATTCTTGGCTTCAAATTGACCGTTTACCCTTGGATTTTGACTGGAAAGGAATTTTTAAGCGTGCCACGTTATAAGAAAATTGAGCACGATCGAAAAAATTGAAATTTAGGATTTTAGTGAAAAACAAAAATTTTTTCTTAATTTTTTTGTTTTTAATTTGTGAAATTTCGCGCGTAAATTGACAAGGTTTTGTCAGTTTCAAACAAAAGTGTGAAAATGGAAAGTTGGAAAATAAAGTTAGTCGAGAATGAAAATTTTTCGAATTTTCACAAGTTTTTAAAAAAAAATTTCAGCTCAGCTTCTAGCTTTTTTTTAGTCTTCTTAGAGAAATTTTTTCAATTTTAATGCACAAACCGCTTTTTTTAAAAATTGTACTATAATATTAATTTAGTCAACAATTGAAAAATTTTCGACATTAAAAAAAAATTTTTTTTCGAATTTCCATTTTTGTTCTTTTTTTTTCAATATTTATGAAATTTTCAAGAGTTTTGAAATCCATTTTGATTAACAGAATAATATCTTATTTTATTTTGAGAGAAATTTAAAAAACTTCAAAAAAAATTTCTTCAGCTTTCAGTTTTCAATTTTTAACCAAAATTTAAGATTTTCAAAAATTTTTCGTCTTTATGAAAAACCAATAAAATCGTTTTCGCCAAACTTTTCGAAATTTGATTTTTATGACTCCTCTTTGCCCCTTTGCTCCAAACCTCCAAATTCCTTTTTTTTTCTACTTTCACCAACATATTATGAGTTCGCCGCAAGCGTGGATCTCGTTTTTGACGTGAACCGTGTTGACATTGTCTGCGTCTCTGAAATTTACGTGCTGCCTCGCTCTTTCGTTGCGGGACCTTCGCTGACACCGCGATTGCGGAGTCCACGCTCGCGGCGAACTCATAATATGGTATTAACCACTAACCAAAATGAGCCCTAGCTGAGCATTTCTTGAGTAACAATGTGCTCATTCTAGTCGTATATGCGTTCGAAAGAAAACACAGCAGTCTGGGGGGGGGACTTCCGGTGTTTCTTTTTCTTCTTTTGCAGACTCCCTTTCCGCCTCTTTCCTCTCTTTCTCCCCACTCACTCTGTTGAAAAACTCTCGTTGGAGACGTTTATTTTTGCGGAATGATCTCGTTTTTCTAATTATACTGACCTTTTTAACATTCTGAATCATCCGTCCTGCAAAAATTCACGGAGTATGGAAGTGCGGGTGTGCGGCAACATTGCGTTTTTTAAAAGGGGCGGGGCGAATGCGGACCGTTGCCTGAGTATTCAACGTTCACACACAAACGCCAGTGTTAATTCAAATTGAACGCGCAGCCGCCGGTCGACGCCCCGCCCCTTTTAAAAAACGCAATGTTGCCGCACACCCGCACTTCCATACTCCGTGAAATTTGAACTTTCGCGCTGGTTTTCACCCCGACAGCCTGTGTACTTCTCGTGGACAGCCGAAATCCTAAAAAGTTTTTCGTAATTTTCAAGCCATTTTTCTCGTCTATCATTGTTTTTTTTCCGTTTTTTGCAGGACGGATAATAATAGCGCATCGAATATGAGAAACTTCTGAAACTTTGTAACCTCGGGGTCGCAAACGCGCTCCGCTGATTTTCTTGGTCTTGACACGACTCTCGTGTACTTTCCGGAGAATTCAAAGACAACTTTCTCGATTTTTATTTTTTTGTTAGAATCGAATTTTCGAAAGATGTCCACGAGAGTTGTGGCTAGATTCAGTAGATCAGTGGAGCGCGTTTGCAGCGAAGGACACATTATATATTCCTTCCAGAGTCCGAGAATTCGTATTTGGCGAGAATGCCGCGCGGAAAAAAAATGTAAAAAAATGGCAACATTTTTTTTCCGAAGCCTGAAAACCGTTTGTTTTTTTTGGCAAAAATACAGTTTTGCACAGTGGAAACGAGTGTTACAATATATTTTCGTCTACTGTGAGGAACACCGACGGTCGGTTTTTCCTCCCCCCCCCAAAATGGACACTTTAAACGCTTACCGTACTTCCTCGAATAGAGCTGTAATGCTGCGGGAGAATCATTATATCTCGAGATTGATAAGAGATATCAAAAAGTTGTCAACTGCAAACTTGTAGTCCTAGTTGTGATCTACAAGTTTGCTGTTGACAACTTTTTGATATCTCTTATCAATCTCGAGATATATTGAATCTCCGTTGAGGTGCCGCTCTATTCGAGGGAAATACGGTGATTTCATTTTAATGTTTTTTTTGTTTCCGCGAAGGACGGAAAAGTTTGAAAATTTTCCCGTAAAACTACCGTACACCTACCACCCGCCCACTCGAAAGCTGAAAAACAGGGAGAATTTTCCGTCCGCGAGAACTATAAAACCAATGGTTCTACAGTCTCATGACGCAGTTTGATGGCCTCTTCCGCCCCCCACCTGCTCCCTTTCTTCTTTCCATTCTTTCCCTTTCCCTTCATTTCCTCTCTTTCCTCTTCCATTTCCCCTTCTTTCTCTTTTTCTTTCATTTAAATATTTATGTTCCCCCCCCCCCCCTCAATCTATTCGCCCTCTTTCTCCACTTTCTTCCAATTTTCGCCCATTTTTCTTTTCCACCGACCGACTCTTTCATTTTTGGTCTCTTTTTGATGATGGATTAGTCAGAGATTTTCCTTTCGAGCCGAGAGCAAATGCGCTCTACTGAGAATTGTAACACTTGATCCAATTGGCTCTCGAATCGCTGAAAAGATTAGGCGAAAATCCGCTCTTCCGCCTCGATTTCCGCAAAAACAATGTTTTTCAGCGTTTCCCCCTGAATTCTCATTAGAGCGCGTTTATTGCGTGCTAATTTGATGTTGAGAATGGTGAGCAGAGCTTGGGTCTGCTAATTCCGAACTTCGGTCTGCTAATTCTGAGCTTGGGTCTGCTAATTCCAAACTTCGGTCTGCTAATTCCGAGCTTGGGTCTGCTAATTCCGAGCGCAGGTCTGCTAATTCTGAGCTTGGGTCTGCTAATTCCGAACTTGGGTCTGCTAATTCTGAGCTTGGGTATGCTAATTCTGAGATTGGGTCTGCTAATTCCGAGCTCAGGTCTGCTAATTCTGAGCTTGGGTCTGCTAATTCCGAACTTGGGTCTGCGAATTCTGGGCTTGGGTCTGCTCATTCCGAACTTGGGTCTGCTAATTCCGAGCTTAAGTATGCTGATTTCGAGCTTGGGGTTGTTGAATCCGAGCTCAGGTCTGCTAATTCTGAGATTGGGTCTGCTAATTCCGAACTTGGGTCTGCTAATTCCGAACTTGGGTATGCTAAATCTGACATAAATTAGGATCTGATACATCTTATTCTGGGTCTGCTATTTCTAACTTTAGCTCGAGGTCGCAGTCAGGCTTAGATAAATTTGTCTTGACCTTGGGTCTGCTAAATCTGAGCTTGGGTCTGCTAAATCACTCCCCATCGCCCCTGTGTTTAAATTTGCATAAACCCGGGGTGGGGGAAAGTGTGAAATACGAGAAGATCCATGGCGCCTCCATAAGCGCAGCTGTGCTTATACGGCTCTCTCTCTCTCTCTCTCTGTCTGCGTCTCTTCCCTCTCGCCTCTCCTCACGTTCTCTTCCCGTTTCCGATATATTTATGGCTTTCGTTTCTGTGCCCCGTGTGTGCCATTTCTCTGCCTTTTTCCCGCTCTTTCTCTCCGATTTCTCGCATTTCATTGTTTCATCGAAAATCCACATTACAGGTCTCCACCGAACGAGAGAGAGAGAGAGTGTGGAAAGTGAGGAGGATTAGAGAAGAAGTTGGATTACTGTAGAACCAAACAAGAAATGCGGGTCAACGTGGCACGAGTGTGGGAAGACGCCGACTACGAGAAGGTCCGCGCGTTGTGCGAACACAGTGACACGTGGCAAGAGGTGGGTGGTACGGTAGCCGCGACGCGCGACCGCAACGCACACGGAAAAAATTCGATGGAAGGAAGATTTCAGATTCGCGCTCTATCTTCGATTTTTTTTGAAATTTTTGAATTGGCTGTGTTTTTTCAAATGGATTTTTGTCGAATTCTGCAAAAACCGTCACGACAAAATGCACAATATCGTGAGCAGCTAATTTTGGACGATTCTCATTAGAGCGCACTTCCGAAACTCGTTCACCCTACGATATGGTGTGTTTTCACGTGGCGGCGTTTGCAGAATCCAAAAAAATTCAGTGCTACGCAGCTGTGATTTCGAAATGTCGTGGAAAAGTAGCAAATGCGCTCTATTGCGAACTATTCAGTTTTTGAGCAATTTCGCTAGGTGTTTCCCAACGACACTCCGATCTTGCAGGTGTACAAGAAGAAGGACATTGCCGTCTACACTCAAAACATCGAGAACAGCAGCTACCAGATGATCAAGGCGACCGCCGTCTTCTCTGACGTCACCGCCGACGTCGCCTACGATGTGCTCCATGATTCGGGTACCGTACTCCTCTCCGGGATACTGTAACCTTCAATTTTCAGCGTACCGCTCCAAATGGGACAAGTACATGATCAAACAGGAGTCCATCGGACTCATCAACCCCAACAACGACGTGTGCTATTATGCTTGTAATTCTAGTCTTTCCAATTATTTTCCACTCGAGACCACGATTTTCCAGTGAATTCGCTTCCGCCCATCCGTCCGCGGGACTTTGTGATGCAGAGAAGTTGGCTCGAGACCGAGAAAGATCGGCTCATTTGCTCGCACTCTGTGTGCCACGAGGACTATCCGCCCGCCAAGAGCTGCATCCGGGCTACGGTACTCTTGTCCGGGTACCTGATCAGAGAGAAGGAGCAGGGATGCGAAGTCATCTATATCAGTCACTCTGATCCGAAAGGTACGGACATAATGAAGGGGAATAGTGGTGGAAAAGCTAAATTTCATCCAGTATTGAATTTTTAAAAATTCAAAATTTCCGATTTTTTTGAATTTTTTATATTTGAAATTTTCCAATTTCAAAAAAAATTATTTTCCGAAAAAAATCGTTTTTTTTTAAATTTATAAGTATCTGGACAAATTAAAGATTTTTTGAAATTGAATTGGTTTTAAATAAACTGTGCTTATACGGATTTTCCTAAATATTTTGAGAAAAATTTAAATTTTTGCAAAAATTCAAAAAAAATTTCTATTCTGTATTTTTTGGTTTTAGACATTTTCGCTAATTTCCTTTTTTGGAAACGATTTTCGGAAAATTAAATATTTAAAACTTTTCGATTTTTGATGAATTTTCTGAAAAATTCTCGAAATTGAATTTTTTGAAAAAACGAAAGCAAACTTTTCGGTTCAAAAATCATCCGAAAGGCACATTCCGGAAATTTGAATTTCCGGTTTGATGTCGTCAAAACAATTTTTAAATAATATTTTCCTTTAGAAAATATTTTTGAAAATAAAACTGAAGGGTCCATTCAGATCATTTTTCTCCAAAAAATTCTACCTCCTCGATTTCAGGAAAGCTGCCAACTTGGCTGGTGAACCGTGTCACCAAAGTGGTCGCGCCGAAAGTGATCAAGAAGTTGCACAAAGCGTGCCTCGGCTATCCCGAGTGGAAGGAGAAGCACCATCCGACGTGGAAGCCGTGGAGCACTCCGGAGCAGCAGGTGCAGCAGTGACCCAGCAGTTTCAGCTCATTCTCCAATTTCAGATGGATTTGACTCGAGTGGACCTTCTGAAATGTCAGCCGAAGGACTACGAGCAGGAGATCATCGACGAGTCGAATTTGTCGGCGATGAGCATCAGCACCAAGGACGACGATGAGGATTCCATTAAGAACTGATGATTAATAACTACTACGAACCCGTTTTTTGTACTAATTGACTGTTTTTTTTGGATTTTAATCACCCCCTATACATTTAAATACCTCTCATGGAATATTGAATAACTTTTTTTTGTCTAACTTTGTGAAACCTTTTCCCCCTAGTCTTGGCGTAGAATTTTCCCTGTGATTGTGATGATTTATGATGATTTTTGTATCGAAAAACCCTTTTTTTTAATAAATATTATTATTATTCACTTTTTTGGCAAAATGAGATCAAATACAACGAAACCTGCGAAATTCGATAAAAATGGGCGAGTTTTTGATGAGACTTTGTCGAAAACGTCAAACTCTTCCGGTTGGGAACACAAATGTTAAATAGTCGGTCCAAACGAGTCCTTGAGCACGGTAATGCTGGAAATTTCAACATTTTATCGATTATTTCGGGTTTCCACTCACCTGGAAGTAAATCTCCCATGAACTGAGCACAATTATCCAGAATAATGATCCAATGATACTTCCGATGACGTATTTACGAATTTGGCGTCGACAGCTAGTGAGTGGTAGGCAGAATGCGTCAGAGAAGAACCAAAATGTGTTGACGATCCAGACGAGTGGCAGAAAACAGGCGCCGATTAGGAAATATCTGCAATTTTACTTTGTTTTTTCCATCAAATAATAATAAAATCACTCACTTTTTACATAAATCTACTTTTTTGACTTCGCTGAGCTTGGAAATATCCATTTTTGTTGAGAATTTGTGGAATTTCGAGGAAATAAAATGTTCCGTCGTAATTCAAAATGCCGAGTACGCAGCAGTTACGCGGCGGTGTTTGCACACAACTGAAAAATGTTGGACGCTAATTTTGCCTAATTTCTCTGTTTTTTGCTTGTTTTTCCTATTTTCCTGCATTTTTTCTTGCAGAATGCTTGATTTTTCACTCGTTTTCAGCCCTATGTTACTTACAGACCGATTGAAAACAGGGAAAACCTCGAAAAATCGGTGAAAAATGTCGGTTCTACAAAAAATTGCGGATATCGAAGCCGAGGTGAGTATCTTTCGTGTAACTGACTGAATTATAATGAAAAACGTTTTGCAGATGGCTAGAACTCAAAAGAACAAAGCCACCAATGCTCACTTGGGTATCTTGAAGGTGAGTTGGAGATTAGAAGGAAAATCTGAAATCGTCTAGAAAGAGATTCCCATGACGGCTAAGAAGAGATTTGCTTGATAAAGAAGCTGATTTGAAGCTTGAAAATTATGAAAAAGCTCGCAAAAACTCCAAATTTTCTGAAAGAATCCGGAAAACAGAGAGAAGAAAATCAGCTTTTGTCCACCCTAGAAGCGATGTTGATCTTCTAGTGTTATGTTCTCCTCTAATAATTTAATATTCCAGGCCAAACTCGCAAAACTCCGTCGTGATTTGATCACCCCAAAGGGAGGCGGCGGTGGACCAGGAGAAGGATTCGATGTCGCCAAAACCGGAGACGCCCGTATCGGATTCGTCGGTTAGTTCATTTCCCAGCTTTCTTCAAAAAAAAAACGAAGAAAAATGCATAAAAACTCTTCATAATCATCGAAAAACGTTCACAAGACGGGTTGTTAGGCACACGGGGAAAGAGGAGGGAAGATCGGAAAATCTACAAAAATCCGGGAATTTTTCAGTAATCTATGGCCATAAACTATCTCTACACCGGGGCAAATAAAGCCATTTTTGGATTGTCATTTGGTTTTTGTAAATTTCAAAAATTAATAAATAGTCGGGCCAAGAAGGAACTTTGAAAGCATGCATTGAGCAATTGAAGAATCAAAAATACATATAGATCGGAAAGAGAAATTAGGGAATCGATTTATCGAAGATCATCTTCATCGTCTTCTTCGCTCATATCCTGACTCCGTTGGTGGTGTAGATTGTCGGAACCGGACTCTGGCGGCGAGTCAGGGAACATTCCGGGCGGCGGTGGTGGTAATGACTGAAATTAACAGATTACTCGGATCAATAGACATATAATTCTGGGGGAAAGGGTTAATAATTAGCATGCAGATCAGGAAAATTAGTAGAAAAATTCAAAAATTGTCACCTTAATAGGCACCAAGTCTAAGTCCGTGGTGTCTAGATCGACGACTATCGGCGGCTGCGGGGACAACTCTTCTCGGAGACGTTCGTACACGAAGTCGTCGTCCTTCTCCGCAATCTCCGCGTCTTTCGCCTCGTTCAGTTCCTCTGGCTCCTCTTCTGAATTGACAAGTAGCAGAGGCTCACAGAACTATCGCAATCACAGTTAGAAGTTAATTATTGAAAAACGGTTAGTAGTAAAAACTAATCACCTTCGGAATCCGACTCGGTGTTGTGATTCAAATGGTTCTGAATGTGGATCTGAATCGGCGAAGATGGCGGTGTCTCTGTTTTCTTTTTCTGAACATCCACTTCTCCTGAAGCTCCGGGTAGAATCTGTCCCTGTGACTTTGCTTCTTTCTCCAATTCCGCCTTTGCCATCGCCTTCTTCCAGTCCAATTCCTCCCGAGTCACGTCTTCATCGTCGCTCATCTTATAGTACACATCCACGTCACCCTCTTCACTAGAAGACCACCGATCCTCCTCGTCCACCGATCCCTTGATACTATCTATTGGAACTGGCGCATCCAAAGGTTCTGCTAGTGGATCATCGGAACTGAAATTTAAATTTCAACAAAATTCTGCGCTACCAGAACTCACCGCAACGGCTTCAACTCTGGAATGTCCAATTGTCCCTCCGCTTCATCGATCCGGCTTCCTCTACGTGATCGAGGACGCGCGAACACTGGACTCCCGCCACTCCTCAGCCCCTTCGCCTCCAAATCCACCTCATCCTCCTCGTATTTCTGTTTTCCCGTGTGATTCTGCAGTATCAGATCGGGAGTATCCGACTGCAAAAGAACCACCGGTGGGACGTATGCCTTGTTCGGAGCCATCTCGTCCCATGGATCTTCATTTGGAGATTTCGGGATCTGTTGTTCTTCGGTAGGACTATTCGAAGATGCGCGGCTCTTGTGAAACTGGTCTTCCACGTAGTCAGAGAAATCCTTCGATGGCGGGAAAATCGCCTCGGAGCTGGTTGTTGCTTGTGAAGTGAACACGGGGGAAACAACAGGTTTGTTTGTTTCCTTATCATTTCTTTTTGTCAATATCTGAAAATGAACCGTTATTTCTTGATAACTGCAAAAAAAAACACTCACCGGTGACTCCTCTTTTGCCTTGAAATCGTCCGTTGGGTTCGGAGTGCTCGTCGGTGCTCCAGGAGCCATTTGGTAGGAATCCATGAGATTTTTTGGATACGTGGGCTCGCGTGGGAGTTGAGACGAATCACAAATGAACCAATTGCGCATTTGTCTCTGCGAAAGAGACTGTGACTGGTCCTGCAAAGAAAACGACCGTAATCAATATAAAGTCACCTTGCGAAACTCACATCATTGGTACTTTCGTCAATCTGTTCATAAGTGGTCAGTGGTGTCCTCTCTTCGGCATGCACCGCGTGCCCATTTCTCGACGGTTTCCTGTTCTGACTCTCACAAGTACCGTAGTTCTTCGCATCCGTTGCCACATGGCTCGTTTCGGCTAACTTCGCCTCCTTCTTGGCCTTTCTCTTCTTCCACAAATAACGAAGGCATTGGGCGAATCCGATACAGTAGGTAGTCAAGAAGAACAGACAAACTGCCACCAAGATCTTGATCAACCTCGAATTGTCCCGAAGGTTGTCTGCTCGCTGCTCCGGAGTACTGTAGCTCAGCGAGCCGGCCGCGGCGACGTCGAAGTTTCGCTTCAACTTTGCCGCACGGACACTGTCGATTTTAATACCGCCAAGAACTCGAGATAGTGGACCCACTTGACTCGCTATTATGTACTTTATCTGAAAATCGGATTTTAGAGTTTCCTCGGCGCTATTTTGTTAGTATCACCTTGACTGGATCAATAATCATCTCCTCAGTGATAACTCCGTTGTTTCTATCGTTTTTCGTCAAAACGAATAGCAGTCTCGTCATATTTCCTCGTATGTGTTCCATTCGAAGTATTACCACGTTTTCCTGTAATTTTGAAATCTGAAAAGAGAGAACCGGGAAACTGAAAATTCTGAAAATCCTAAGGGGACGTAGAAGTGAAGCGAAATTAGGAAGTTGAAAGATTACGATAAAAAAAAAGTTGTTGGGTATCGAGTGAGTGAAAAATGAAAGCACCTTGTCGAAAAGTGGCTCTGACTCGTCACGTTCGGCATACACGACCGACTTGTCTAGATCTAGTCGTTCCGCCTCGTCATCGCTCAATTTTTGGAGCATCTCCTTGAAAAATGGCATAATTTCTTTTTTCTCAAGCAATTCCGAACCCAATCGCTGGTGGAAAGTGTGTGTGACAACGAAACAGAAGAAATCAGTCGAGAAATAATTGGGGAACTCATAACCGAGGAGTTTGATTCATTCGTTTTCGAGAAAGAGGGTGAACGACGACGAGTACGAGTACGAGTACGCAACGGGGTGGGTTAGAGAACCGATAATCGTGCTTTCGTGTGCTCAACTGGTTTCAGCCATTTTCAGCCAATTAATCTATCAAAAATAAGCTGAGCTGCTTTCCGGGTGACAGTAATGTTGAAAAGAAGAAATAGAAAACGTGCAATACCTGACTCACATGACTCATCCGTAGACTGACACCCGGACACTCGTTAGTGTTATGCTGGCAGTAATGCGACACGATCGTCGAGATTCGACGTTTGAAATATTCCTGAGAAGGACCACTGTATTTGTGTTCCGGTAGATCGGAAAATTACCTCATAACTATCACCAGTGTAGAGTTTCGCCTCTGTGTTCACCTGCCGCATTCGCATATCGACCACGGGAAGATCATCACTCTGTAACAAAAATAGTATACATTTCTCCCACATTGACACTGAAAACGAGCTTTCTAGGCCGCCGCAGGGTGCTGTAAAAAATGTTTTGAGACTTCAACTAGCCAGGAAAAATTTGTTTCATTTTTTCCGGGTTTTTTTATGTCAATCGATTGTTTCATAATGCGAAATTTGTTGAAATCCGCAATAAAATCGGCCGATTACGGTTTTTACGTAACAGTAACAGTTATAAGGCTTCGTTTCGTGTGTTTCGAGACCGTCGTCCCACTCATTCGGCTTTTTTTTCGTCTTCACTTCCAATTTGGGCAGAAACCATAATAGATTCCTAATCATTCTTGGTCACTTTCTTCTTCTTCTTCTACACACTTTGGTTTCTATTCTCATGATCACATGGAAGGTGTAATACAATCTGTCGTACTCGGGTTTCTCGCCCTCTCGCCCCGGAGTTTTTGTTTCGTTTTTTCTCGTTTTTAGTTTTTGGAAGAAGAAGAGGAACCGGAAGAAGCGAAAATAATAACAGAGTCAACGTAAGAGATGTAGATGAATGTGGAATTTGGTCAACATGGCAATTTGTGCAAATGGCATCTTCCAGGAAATAATAACGGCGTTCCATTAAAATCGTCAATCTCTACTCCTCAATTGATGCTTTGAAATTGTTTTTGTTGTCTATTTCCTTCCCTGCTCTCTCTTGAATCGGGCCGGTTTTCTTTTCGTGTGCCCCTTCTCATCCCCACGCGCAGTAGTCAATGTGCTCCCTCTCTTCGCCGCAAAAAAGTTGTCATCGTTGTCGACGTCGTTTTTTGTGTATGTGTGTGTGTGTGAATAGAGACCGAGTTTTTGGCTCTATCTCTCTCTCTCCGTTTCGTCGTCAGTTTTTTTTCACAGCTTCGCGCGCAAAAGCTGACGCCTTCTCTGTCTGTCTCTCGCCTTCCTTCCTTCTTTTCGCTTCTTCTTTCTGTCTTTCCACTCGCGCACACACACATGGACGGGAGGAGGACGGGCGAAGGGCCTTTTGAATTTTTTGTTTGGTTGGGCCCCCTCTGAGCCACGAAAGAAAGTAAAATGAGCAGAAAGAGGGGAGGAAATGATGATGAGGAAGAGGGGAGGCGAGAAAACGATTGAAGAGGGCAAAGTTTTCTCTTTGAATAGAGATGCGAAGTGTTGGAAAATCTTTTTCGGAGAAAAACCAGAAAAACCACAACCTCCAGCTTCATCGTCATGGACAGAAAGGCTAAAATTGGGTTATAGGTTTAAGCACCTGCAAAAGTTGTCTGAGCCAATTTCCCCGCCGCCGCTGATTAGAAATCTCCGACATTTCCGCGCGAAAACGTCGAAAACCTTTGAAGCGAAAGATTCGAAAAACATCACTTTTTGTGAAGTCTCATTTCTCTCCGTGTTTCTCACCGCCCCGCGTCTCTCGATTGCCCTTCTCTTTATCTTCCCGACGGGGGAGAAATGATAAGTTTTTGGGTGTCCCTTGGGAGGAGGAGGACCTCGAATTCCGAGACACGACTCGCTTGTCTTTTCCTTCAGAAGAAGAAGAAGAGCACTGGGAAGAGGAGGAGGGGGATATGTGAACTCTTTCAAATGATACCTGCGTCTGGAGACGAGAGAACGAGGGAACGGACGACAATTGTTTTCTCCTTCTCCTTCTCATCGCCCATTACTTGTTTTTTGCTGCTCAATTTCCCCCCGTTTCCCCCAGTGTGCTCCTGATACACACACAGACATACGCTTCGGAACGGAAAAAGAGAGAAAGGATACCTTGATGAACACACTGCAGTCTGGAGCCGCCGGTGTCGATTGTTGAGGCGGCGAATGCGGCGACGAGTAGGGGCGCATGCACACGCACTCGTACTCGGTCCGGTTGTTGCACAGAATCGGACGCGGCGACTGGACGACGGATTCGGGCGCGGAGAGCGGATGCGGATCGTACGGGTACTTTGGTGGCACTATGCCGTACGGCTCGGCGTCCGCTTGCACGTGGTTATGGGCGGATGACAGTGATCTCCTGGAAATAACGAGTGAGAGAGGTTCTGTGTACTTTGCTCTCACCTGACGGAAGTGGCCATCGCCGGATCCAACTGCGCCAGGAGCACGAACAGCGAGATCATCATCTTGATGACGTCGTCGCGTCGACCATACCCTCGCGAACTGCTGCACATTTTGGCGACTATTCGAGGCACAAATAGGGAAGAAGAGGTTACGGTAGAAGGGACGGAATAGGGGAAGATCACGAGAAACGCGAACAGCTGTCGGGATCCATAGGTTTTTGATTGCCTTTTTGAGGTTTCCTGCTCTCGCCTTCAGGGAGCTTCTGGGGGTGGGGGTGGCCGAGTATAAGTATAGGGGGGTGAGTGAGAGATTTGGAGATGAAGAGACGCAGAGAGCGGCAGTATGTGTGTGTGTGCTTCTTTTTTTGCGGCTCAGCTACAACGGCAAAACGAGCGGAGCCCCCCACGGGCGTGCGACGTAGCAGAAGAGACGCAGAAGTAGGAAGACGGGCGGCCCCCCTCCTCCTTCTCCCCTCCGGATCTTTTTTTTCCTCCTCTTTCTCTCTCTCGCCCTCCGCGCCGAACTCTCTTCTGAAAGAGATAGACTCACGTCTTCTTTGCCTTCTCCCCGCCTCCCCCTTCGCGTCGAAGGAGAAGAAAACGAATAGTGTGCGAGCCGCCAGGCTCGTCTGATGTGGCGGCGACGACGACGACTCGTTTTGGGAAAAGATGCGCGCGATGTGTGAAAACAGAGAAATGGAGAAGGAGTAAAACTAGTGATTTTGAGCTCAAGTTGAGAAGACAATTGCACACACATTATGGCCTCCATCAACGTTTTGTACGATTTTCTGCTCAAGCGAGTTCCGGAAAGAAGGTCTTGGTGAAAAGGGGGATTTGAGGAGTCCTGGGAGTGGATACGGTAGGGAAACGTAAGCATCAGCAGGGGCGAGCAACTACCGTAACCCTGTTCTGACTAACTACAATTCAATTCACATTCTATTTTTGTTCATGGGCCAAATGAGTCAGAATCAATGGCAAACGGCGCGAATCTAAATTCAGAACCCTCTTCCGAATTCCATCAAAATCGTTTCCGGAAATCAGTTCCGGTCAGAATCCAGCCAGCTTCCGTGCTGCCTGCTTGAATACAATTCAGTTTTCCACCAAAAAAATTAGATCAACGTGCTCTTTACAAAATGAAATCGAGATGCGCTGACGACGACCGACCGACTGACCTCGGCTGCGAAAAGATAGAGAAAAGCGGAGAAAATGGAAGGAAGAAGGCACAATTATTGGCTGGCGGAGGGCAAGGCACAGCGCTCTCGCGGCTCAGTCATCTAATCCCGTCAAAATGGATAATAGGCAGAATGACGGCAAATGTGGAGCTGTAGAGCTCTCGCCACACGAAAGGCGGGAATTTGAATTGTTTTTGAGCTTCCAAAAAAACGCTGTTTTCGGTATCATCGTGCTCAATCAAAAATCAGAAATCTCTCGATTCAAATTCGAATCCAAAAAACTCCTCCTTCCTCGTACAAAAATCGTCGACACATTCTGAATTTTCGAGTTTTCATTCACTTTGGCTTCAAATTGCCCGAGAATCTGCATATTCTACGAAAAACTGGCCCCAAAAACTGGTCAGACGTGAAAACACGAAGAAATCAAACAAAACGTCACTTTTTCATCCAAACACTTTCTCTAGAAGCCGCACCTAATCCCCAGTCTTCTTATCGCATTGGATATAGATAAACAAAAACGGAAAGCTCGTGTGGAACACCAAAAAAACCCCCACTACTAGTTATGAGAGTTGCCGAAAGAAGAACAAAAGCGGAAAAGTGTGCACATTGCTCCAAAACCCCTAGTCCCTGCTGGACCGGAGCAAAAATATATATAAGAAAGGCAGAGATTCCGTTGTCTTTCTTCCCTACGCCATTGCCGCCGCCACTCATTCGTCAACCGAAAGATGATGGAAATGTTCGCGGAAACTGGCCAAAAGAGGGTGATTCCGTCGGGAAATGACGAATTCGGAGAGTGAGAAAGCGAGCAAGAAGTTTTCTCGCTGAGATTCTCTCTCTCTCTCTCTGCACTTCCGGCTTTTTTTTTTCGCAAATCTCGGGTTATTTTGCATAAGTTTGCAAAAAAGGAGTCGTTTCGGATGGACTCGCGAATTGCACAATCAGGTTACGGTAGTCGTGACGGGACCCAGATATATTCATTTCTATTCTCTTTCTAACAACGAAACGGGAGAAATTCGAGGAAGCCATCGTATTTTCTAATATAGAAAATGTGGATTGATTGAGGGGAAAATGAGAAAAATAAAAATGGGCAAAGAGTTGTCATGCAAATCGACATCAAATTTCCGCTTTTTCTCTGCTTTTTATGTGAATTCATGTGTTTTCTTCGCGAGCTGCATATGTTTTTGTTTTCTCACTAGCTTTCACTCGGAGAAAATTATGGAAAATGCTCGAAAATTGGGAGCGCTGAGACTTTTAGGTCAACGTTTCACCCCGCAAAGCTGTCATTTATCACGGTGGTTTCGAAAAAGCAAACAAAGGATTTCCCGGTGAAAAACGTTTACTGCTCTGCTGCAAACTGGAAGGGGATTTAGATTCCAACGATGAGCATAAATCTCGGAAAAAGAAAAAACGATAAAATCATCTTGTGTGGAGCAAAAGTGATTCAGGGGTGGGGGGGGGGCTGATTTTTATGCATTTTTACACAACCAATGGGCTCGTTTTTACACCCAAAATTCCTCCATCTACACATAAAATACGAGAGTTATGATGGAAAGAGAAAACGGAAAAAAAGAAGAAGAAGTATTTAAGAGAAATGAATGTTGGGGGAAAATTCGACGAAATTAGTGTTTGGGAGATGCTGGTCTGGGAAATGGAACGCAACACCAAATTCTGAGTGTTTCAGGCTTCCCATCCGTCGGAAAATCGACCCTTCTGTGCAATCTGGCCGGAGTCTTCTCGGAAGTCGCCGCCTACGAATTCACCACTCTCACCACTGTGCCGGGAGTCATTCGTTATAAGGTAACCTTCGGGTTTTCCCGGATTTTCAGAATATTCGTGATTTTTTCCAGGGAGCCAAAATCCAGCTGCTCGATTTGCCAGGAATTATCGAAGGAGCCAAAGACGGAAAAGGACGTGGAAAGCAGGTTATTGCTGGTGAGTATTTTTAAAAATTCCCATTGTATTTTGGAATCTTGGAACATCGTTGCAAATGTGCTCTGTTGATTGTGTGGGTCTGGCCTCGACTTCCGTTTTCAAATATAATGGGGCATTTGCAACGAGGTTCTAAAATTCAAGAAATTTATGATAATTTCGGATCCGGAAATTTTTGACCATTCTGGTATCTTATAAAACATAACAATTTCAGTGGCACGAACATGCTCCCTGATCCTGATGGTGCTGGACGTGATGAAGCCGTTGCAGCACAAGAAGCTTCTCGAATACGAACTCGAAGGATTCGGAATCCGCCTCAACAAGCAGCCGCCAAACATTGGGTTCAAGCGCAAGGAGAAGGGAGGTATCAACCTGACGATGCTCGTCCCGCAGACGGAACTCGATCTCGACCTCGTCAAGAGCATCCTCGCCGAGTACCGTATCCACAACGCCGACGTGACGCTCCGCTTCGACGCCACCTCCGAAGACCTCATCGACGTGATCGAAGGCAACCGAGTGTACATGCCGTGCATCTACGTGCTCAACAAAATCGATCAGATCTCGATCGAAGAGCTCGACATCATCTACCGTATCCCGCACACCGTGCCCATCTCCGCCCATCACAAGTGGAACTTTGACGATTTGCTTGAGAAAGTATGGGACTACTTGAACCTGATCCGAATGTGAGTTTTGAATGAATTATCTTTATCATAGAGAATTGTCTATTTTAGTTACACCAAACCAAAAGGACAACTTCCCGACTACTCGCAGCCGATTGTGCTGAACGCCGAACGCAAGTCGATCGAAGATTTGTGCATGAAGATTCACAAATCGCTCCAGAAGGACTTCAAGTGGTAAGTTCGCTTGGTTATTTGAGGAACAATCCGCATCGACCGAATACCGGCTTTTTAGAATAAGCGGTACGGTAACAAACGTTGAGATGTGTCTCGTTCGTTTCGAGACCGCTTGGACCGACAAAATGTTTCTCATTGAAATCGTAATTTTTCAGCGCCCTCGTCTGGGGAGCATCTGCCAAACACAACCCGCAACGCGTCGGTCGCGATCACGTTCTCATCGACGAAGACGTCGTTCAGGTCATCAAGAAGTGAGTTTTATCGTTTCTGCCTCGAAAATCATTTTTTTATTTTTTCAGAGTCTAAACTCGGTCGCTTCTCCAATCTGTACTCCTTTCCCGGCAATTGTGCTCCTCCCTGTTCGTATTTTTTTCTTCCCTATCTAATTACTATCGGATGCCACCGAAATGGCCCCGAAACCGAGAAAAAGCCGCTCGCTTCGCTTGGCGGGTCTTGCAGCGGAAAAATACACAGCTGCAATGAATGTTACAGTAATCTCGTGTTTATTTTTTGAATTTTTTTGCTTTTTCATGAAAAATGACGCGTTTTATCAATAAGATGGTACGTTTCGATGATATTTTCGTGAAAAATGCAAAAAATCCGACGAAAATTGGTTAAACGCGCCATTTTTTTACGAAAAAGCAAAAAATAATTCAAAAAATAAACACGAGATTACTGTAACATTCATTGCAGCTGTGTATTTTTCCGCTGCAAGACCCGTCAAGCGAAGCGAGCGGCTTTTTCTCGGTTTCGGGGCCATTTCGGTGGCATCCGATAGTATCTGATCCCGTTTTGCCTATTTTCTTGTGTTTCCTCGTGCTTTTCGTTGTTTGTCCTTTCTAAACAATTCTTCTCATTTTGGGAGTTGATTGAAATGAATTTCGTTTTTGGTGTGAATTCCAAGACAAAGAAAACGTTTAGTCAGTACAAACTGTGTGAGCCAAATTGATCAAGAGTTGACAAAAGTGCGCTCCTCGCCCCTCAACTGCAGATTCTCGCTCTCCAGTGTCACTTTCCGTTCGTCTTTCATCGCCACTCGCTCCCATTGGTTCTCGTTGCAGTTCTGGAAAATGTTGAAGTTCAAATGATGTTTGGGTTTTTGATTAATAGTCCTCTACTAGAAAATCATTTAAATAGGGAGGGTGGTAGGGAACAGAGTTTGACAGAATTAAGTTTTCCGCCGTGTACGAAGATTTTTTCGGATTACCGTTTTTTCCCAGAAAGCGGGATACTGGATTTTCAAATTGGAAACTTTATTTCTCCAGAAAAAAACCAGAAATCACCTACAGTTTTGCGCACTTACTGTGGAAAAAACTTGAAAATTTCAAATAGGAAAATTCGATTTCAGCCGTTTTTCCGGGTGATTTTCGTGTCAATCCAATCTCTTATCATGCCTAATTTGTTTTATTAAAGAAACCGCATATCGACAAAAAACCGGATTGTTAGACACGGTTACGGTAACAAGCGTTGAGATGTGTCTCCTTTCGAGACCACTGGGCGCCGAAAAAATCGTGAAAATCGTTCATTTCGGATGAATTCAATACAAAAGCACTTCAAAAAATCCGGTTCTCGCGATTTTTTCTGTTTTTTCGTGTTCCGGTTCTGTTTTTATCTCTTTCCCGAATTTGGAACTCCAAAATCGAAAATTTTCAGTTCAACCGGCTGAACGGTGAGCCGTTTCTTCCAAATATCAGATAATGAGCACTGGAAATGCCAGTTGGAAAACAGAGATTCCGTGCATTTCTGTGAGTCGCTTCACAAAGTTTCAACGAGGAAATGGAAAGCCCAGTGATGATTGGGTTTTTTTGAACAGAACTGCTATGTCAACGTTTCAGATCGTCAAATCACCAATCGAAAACTCACATTGCAGTGTCGAACGGGCATCATTTCGAAGCAGACGATGCGTTTCTTGCACCCGACACACTTGAAGAAGCGCTTGTCGGCCGTGTGCTTCACCAATTTGTGCTCTTTTTTATAGCACTCCGAAGCGGCGAACTGGGCCGTGTACTTGCACTGAAATGGGCATTTTTGATGAGGAATGTGGTTTTTCTGGGGGAAAATGAATGAAAAACAAAATAAATACTCGAAATTGAGAGTTGAAAACGTTAATTTTGTTCCAAACACAATTCCAAGGCCGTTCTGAAGACCTGTTGGCGGGCTGCGTGCTACACTAAAGGGTTACGGTAACCCGTTTTGAGAAGACCTAAACAGCTTCGAAAAAATGGTTTAACAGGGAAGTTTTGGAATTTTGACTTTGCCTAAAATCACCACGCAGTTCCGGAGAAATACCAGTTAGACACGCATTTGAAAACTTTCGAAGCTGTTTTTGTGCAATTCGATGTTTTTTGGAAATCAAATATTATTCTTAAAATTATTTTCGCTCACTTGGAAGAGAAATCCAAACCTAGTCCCCCGTTGGTCTCGTATCGATGGGGCCGATCCAGGCTTGCTGATTGGTTGCAGAGGCCAATCAGCGTGGTGGCCGAATTTTTCCCTCCTCTGCCAAGGGAGCGAAAATTTTTTTAAGAATAATACCGTAAGATCAGGTTTCTACTGTTCAGGAGAGGTGTGTCGGGAAATATGATTTCTGTTGGTTTGGACGTTCGTTCAATGCTCTCGCTCACCTCTTTGCAAGTGACCACTTTCACATTCTTGACCTCCATACACGACGTCGTGAACGTTTCGACCTTCTCGCGTTCCTCCATTCCGCTCAGATGCCGTTGAATCGCATCGCCCTCTTCCTGCTTCGCTTCTTGGTGATGAGAGCTTTTTCGCGCGAGCATCTTCCGAATTTCGTCCATTCTATCCGACGTTTTCGTTTTCTTCGCCTCGGGAACCGTCTCCAGGGGCGCCGCCTTTCGTTTCACACCGCCCGTCTGTTCCGTTTCTTTCCGTTTCGCTTTGAGGATGGCGATGGCACGAAGCTGAAAATGAAGAGTTTCAGCAGTGGTTCGGTTCAACGGACGTTCCGGTGTTCGTAACTCGAAATTTTATCTATCTTCCGGTTTAGGAACTAGAGCGGCACCCCAAACGCTGCCGTATAATCATTATATCTCGAGATTGATCAGAGATATCAAAACATTGTCAACAGCAAACTTGTAGATGATAACTAGGACTACAAGTTTGCTGTTGACAACTTTTTGATATCTCTTATCAATGTCGAGATACAATGATTCTCCATCAGCGTTCGGATTCTCGCTCTATTCGAGAAAGAAAGTTCCTATTCGGCCAATTTTCTTCCAAAAAAAGTCTCACCCTCGCAGCGTGCTCCTGAGCATCTTTGTGTCCCATCGGCGATTTTCCCGTCATTGACATATTCCAGAGTTTCGAGCCGCCCGGCGAAGACGATGATGATGAGGGTGTCGTCGAGATTCGAGAGGAGACTCCACGCAGATCCACTGTCTGCGCCTTCTCCCTCTCGGTGTCCGCCTGAAAATCAATTGTGTTCTAGGGATTACTGTATTCGTGGCGAGACCTTCAGAAATGCGCCGAAGCTCTCGTGTTTCCCTTGTTTCTCGGATTTCTCGGCATCCTTCTTCCCTAAATACTCGATCATTTCCTCCATACTCTCCGCCTTTTCCTCTTTCTTCTCCTTCAATTTCAGCATTTGACGAGCAGCGAATGAGTTCTTCTGTAAATGGATATAAATATGAGAAAATAGTCGAAAGTGAATCCACCGGGAGCTCACCCTCTCACTGAGAATATCGTTGAGAACCATCTTCTGATCGGCCTTCGTCGTCGTTTTCAGACTCGACGTGGGCGAAGAGAAAGAGTTACTGTCCGCCGGACGCATTGTGTCACGGAGCATCGGGGAGCCGCTGGAACTAGGTGGAGCGTTTTTGAAGGAGTTGGTGTTTATATTTCCAAATTTTATTTTAAAATTCTGAACAAGTTTTCAAGATAACCTGTTTTTTACCAAGGAAACCTCTTTACCGCGGTTCTTTATAATTTTCTATGAATTCGCATTCGCATTCTCGTCAAAATGGATAATAGGCAGAATGACGGCAAATGTGGAGCTGTAGAGCTCTCGCCACACGAAAGGCGGGAATTTGAATTGTTTTTGAGCTTCCAAAAAAACGCTGTTTTTCGGTATCATCGTGCTCAATCAAAAATCAGAAATCTCTCGATTCAAATTCGAATCCAAAAAACTCCTCCTTCCTCGTACAAAAATCGTCGACACATTCTGAATTTTCGAGTTTTCATTCACTTTGGCTTCAAATTGCCCGAGAATCTGCATATTCTACGAAAAACTGGCCCCAAAAACTGGTCAGACGTGAAAACACGAAGAAATCAAACAAAACGTCACTTTTTCATCCAAACACTTTCTCTAGAAGCCGCACCTAATCCCCAGTCTTCTTATCGCATTGGATATAGATAAACAAAAACGGAAAGCTCGTGTGGAACACCAAAAAAACCCCCACTACTAGTTATGAGAGTTGCCGAAAGAAGAACAAAAGCGGAAAAGTGTGCACATTGCTCCAAAACCCCTAGTCCCTGCTGGACCGGAGCAAAAATATATATAAGAAAGGCAGAGATTCCGTTGTCTTTCTTCCCTACGCCATTGCCGCCGCCACTCATTCGTCAACCGAAAGATGATGGAAATGTTCGCGGAAACTGGCCAAAAGAGGGTGATTCCGTCGGGAAATGACGAATTCGGAGAGTGAGAAAGCGAGCAAGAAGTTTTCTCGCTGAGATTCTCTCTCTCTCTCTCTGCACTTCCGGCTTTTTTTTTTCGCAAATCTCGGGTTATTTTGCATAAGTTTGCAAAAAAGAGTAGTTTCGGATGGACTCGCGAATTGCACAATCAGGTTACGGTAGTCGTGACGGGACCCAGATATATTCATTTCTATTCTCTTTCTAACAACGAAACGGGAGAAATTCGAGGAAGCCATCGTATTTTCTAATATAGAAAATGTGGATTGATTGAGGGGAAAATGAGAAAAATAAAAATGGGCAAAGAGTTGTCATGCAAATCGACATCAAATTTCCGCTTTTTCTCTGCTTTTTATGTGAATTCATGTGTTTTCTTCGCGAGCTGCATATGTTTTTGTTTTCTCACTAGCTTTCACTCGGAGAAAATTATGGAAAATGCTCGAAAATTGGGAGCGCTGAGACTTTTAGGTCAACGTTTCACCCCGCAAAGCTGTCATTTATCACTGGTGGTTTCGAAAAAGCGAACAAAGGATTTCCCGGTGAAAAACGTTCACTGCTCTGCTGCAAACTGGAAGGGGATTTAGATTCCAACGATGAGCATAAATCTCGGAAAAAGAAAAAACGATAAAATCATCTTGTGTGGAGCAAAAGTGATTCAGGGGGGGGGGGGGGGGCTGATTTTTATGCATTTTTACACAACCAATGGGCTCGTTTTTACACCCAAAATTCCCCCATCTACACATAAAATACGAGAGTTATGATGGAAAGAGAAACGGAAAAAATGAAGAAGAAATATTTAAGAGAAATGAATGTTTGGGGGAAAATTCGACGAAATTAGTGTTTGGGAGATGCTGGTCTGGGAAATGGAACGCAAAACCAAATTCTGATGTTTCAGGCTTCCCATCCGTCGGAAAATCGACCCTTCTGTGCAATCTGGCCGGAGTCTTCTCGGAAGTCGCCGCCTACGAGTTCACCACTCTCACCACTGTGCCGGGAGTCATTCGTTATAAGGTAACCTTTGGGTTTTCCCGGATTTTCAGAATATTCGTGATTTTTTCCAGGGAGCCAAAATCCAGCTGCTCGATTTGCCAGGAATTATCGAAGGAGCCAAAGACGGAAAAGGACGTGGAAAGCAGGTTATTGCTGGTGAGTTTTTTTTTAAATTCCCATTGTATTTTGGAATCTTGGAACATCGTTGCAAATGTGCTCTGTTGATTGTGTGGGTCTGGCCTCGACTTCCGTTTTCAAATATAATGGGGCATTTGCAACGAGGTTCTAAAATTCGAGAAATTTATGATAATTTTCGGATCGGGAAATTTTTGACCATAATTCTCTTATAAAACATAACAATTTCAGTGGCACGAACATGCTCCCTGATCCTGATGGTGCTGGACGTGATGAAGCCGTTGCAGCACAAGAAGCTTCTCGAATACGAACTCGAAGGATTCGGAATCCGCCTCAACAAGCAGCCGCCAAACATTGGGTTCAAGCGCAAGGAGAAGGGAGGTATCAACCTGACGATGCTCGTCCCGCAGACGGAACTCGATCTCGACCTCGTCAAGAGCATCCTCGCCGAGTACCGTATCCACAACGCCGACGTGACGCTCCGCTTCGACGCCACCTCCGAAGACCTCATCGACGTGATCGAAGGCAACCGAGTGTACATGCCGTGCATCTACGTGCTCAACAAAATCGATCAGATCTCGATCGAAGAGCTCGACATCATCTACCGTATCCCGCATACCGTGCCCATCTCCGCCCATCACAAGTGGAACTTTGATGATTTGCTTGAGAAAGTATGGGACTACTTGAACCTGATCCGAATGTGAGTTTTCAATGAATTATCTTTATCATAGAGAATTGTCTATTTTAGTTACACCAAACCAAAAGGACAACTTCCCGACTACTCGCAGCCGATTGTGCTGAACGCCGAACGCAAGTCGATCGAAGATTTGTGCATGAAGATTCACAAATCGCTCCAGAAGGACTTCAAGTGGTAAGTTCGCTTGGTTATTTGATGAACAATCCGCATGAAAATCGACCGAATACCGGCTTTTTAGAATAAGCGGTACGGTAACAAACGTTGAGATGTGTCTCGTTCGTTTCGAGACCGCTTGGACCGACAAAATGTTTCTCATTGAAATCGTAATTTTTCAGCGCCCTCGTCTGGGGAGCATCTGCCAAACACAACCCGCAACGCGTCGGTCGTGATCACGTTCTGATCGACGAAGACGTCGTTCAGGTCATCAAGAAGTGAGTTTTATCGTTTCTGCCTCGAAAATCATTTTTTTATTTTTTCAGAGTCTAAACTCGGTCGCTTCTCCAATCTGTACCCTCTTCCCGGCAATTGTGCTCCTCCCTGTTTGTCTTTTTTTGTTCCCTATCTAATTATCTAATCCCGTTTTGCCTATTTTCTTGTGTTTCCTCGTGCTTTTCGTTGTTTGTCTTTTCTAAACAATTCTTCTCATTTTGGGAGTTGATTGAAATGAATTTCGTTATTGGTGTGAATTCCAAGACAAAGAAAACGTTTAGTCAGTACAAACTGTGTGAGACAAATTGATCAGGAGTTGACAAAAGTGCGCTCCTCGCCCCTTAACTGCAGATTCTCGCTCTCCAGTGTCACTTTCCGTTCGTCTTTCATCGCCACTCGCTCCCATTTGTTCTCGTTGCAGTTCTGGAAAATATTGAAGTTCAAATGATGTTTGGGTTTTTGATTAATAGTCCTCTACTAGAAAATAGCTTAAATTGGGAGGGTGGTAGGGAACAGAGTTTGACAGAATTCCGTTTTCCGCCGTGTACGAAGATTTTTTCGGATTACCGTTTTTTCCAAAAAGTGAAATACTGGATTTTTAACTTGGAAACTTCATTTTTGCAATCTCTTATCATACTTAATTTGTTTTATTAAAGAAACCGCATATCGACAAAATACCAGATTGTTAGACAAACGGTAACGGTTACGGTAACAAGCGTTGAGATGTGCCTTGTTTCGAGACCACTGGGCGCCGAAAAAAGTGTTGCTTGTGAAAATCGTTCATTTCGGATGAATTCAATAAAAAAGCACTTCAAAAAAACCGGTTTTCGCGATTTTTCCCGTTCTGTATTCTAGTTCTGTTTTTTTTCTTTTTCCCGAATTCGGAACTCCAAAATCGAAAAAAATGCATTTCTGTGAGTCGCTTCACAAAGTTTCAACGAGAAGATTGGGTTTTTGAACAGAACTGCTATGTTTCAAATCGTCAAATCACCAATCGAAAACTCACATTGCAGTGTCGAACGGGCATCATTTCGAAGCAGACGATGCGTTTCTTGCACCCGACACACTTGAAGAAGCGCTTGTCGGCCGTGTGCTTCATCAATTTGTGCTCTTTTTTATAGCACTCCGAAGCGGCGAACTGGGCCGTGTACTTGCACTGAAATGGGCATTTTTGATGAGGTATATAGTTTTTCTGGGGGGAAATGAGTGAAAACTTTAATTTTCCAGAATATCACACCAAAGTGCCAAACACAATTTTGAGGCCGTTCTGAAGACCTGTTGGCGGGGTGTAGCCGCAGACGTAGTCTACACTAAAGGGTTACGGTAACCCGTTTTGAGAAGACCTACTATCGGATGCAACCGAGATGAAAACTTTGACGAGTTTCCGCGAGAAAGAGTATTCTATGCCACCGACAGTTTCGCGCCGGCGCGAATAACTGTGGAAAAGTGTTGAAAATTTCAAATGGCCAGGAAAATTCAATTTCAGCCGTTTTATCAGATGTTTGTGTGTCAATCCATTATCTTATCATGCTTAATTTGTTTTATTGAGAAATCCGAATGAAAACCGGCCGAATACCGCCTTTTTAGATCAAGGGTTACCGTTACAAACATTGAGCTGTGTCTCGTTCGTTGCGAAACCCGCCGGCGGCCGCCAATGTTTTTTCTCGTCAAAATCTTCATTTCGGATGCATCCGATAGTAAACAGCTCCGAAAACATGGTTTAACAGGGAAGTTTTGGAATTTTGACTTTTTCTAGAATCACCACACAGTTCCGGAGAAATACCAGTTGTTAGACACGCATTTGAAAACTTTTGAAGCTGTTTTTGTGCAATTCGATTCTTTTTTTGGAAATCAAATACCGTAAGATCAGGTTTCTACTGTTCAGGAGAGGTGTGTCGGGAAATATGATTTCTGTTGCTTTGGACGTTCGTTCAATGCTCTCGCTCACCTCTTTGCAAGTGACCACTTTCACATTCTTGACCTCCATACACGACGTCGTGAACGTTTCGACCTTCTCGCGTTCCTCCATTCCGCTCAGATGCCGTTGAATCGCATCGCCCTCTTCCTGCTTCGCTTCTTGGTGATGAGAGCTTTTTCGCGCGAGCATCTTCCGAATTTCGTCCATTCTATCCGACGTCTTCGTTTTCTTTGCCTCGGGAACCGTCTCGAGGGGCGCTGCCTTTCGTTTCACACCGCCCGTCTGTTCCGTTTCTTTCCGTTTCGCTTTGAGGACGGCGATGGCGCGAAGCTGAAAATGAAGAGTTTCAGCAGTGGTTCGGTTTAACGGACGTTCGTGTTCGGTTTAGGAATTACCGTATTTCTTCGACTAGAGCGGCACCCCTGCCGGAGAATCCATTATATCTCGAGATTGATATCTCTTATCAATCTCGAGATACAATGATTCTCCATCAGCGTTCGGAATCTCGCTCTATTCGAGAAAGAAAGTTCCTATTCGGCCAATTTTCTTCCAAAAAAAGTCTCACCCTCGCAGCGTGCTCCTGAGCATCTTTGTGTCCCATCGGCGATTTTCCCGTCATTGACATATTCCAGAGTTTCGAGCCGCCCGGCGAAGACGATGATGATGATGGTGTCGTCGAGATTCGAGAGGACACTCCACGCAGATCCACTGTCTGCGCCTTCTCTCTCTCGGTGTCCGCCTGAAAATCAATTGTGTTCTAGGGATTACTGTATTCGTGGCGAGACCTTCAGAAATGCGCCGAAGCTCTCGTGTTTCCCTTGTTTTTCGGATTTCTCGGCATCCTTCTTCCCCAAATACTCGATCATTTCCTCCATACTCTCCGCCTTTTCCTCTTTCTTCTCCTTCAATTTCAGCATTTGACGAGCGGCGAAGGAGTTCTTCTGGAAATGGATATAAATGAGAAAATAGTTCAAAGTGTATCCACCGGGAGCTCACCCTCTCACTGAGTATATCGTTGAGAACCATCTTCTGATCGGCCTTCGTCGTCAATTTCAGACTCGACGTGGGCGAAGAGAAAGAGTTACTGTCCGCCGGACGCATTGTGTCACGGAGCATCGGGGAGCCGCTGGAACTAGGTGGAACGTTTTTGAAAGAGTTAGTGTTTATTTTTCCAAATTTTATTTTAAAATTCTGAACAAGTTTTCAAGATAATCTGTTTTTTTACCAAGTGAACCTTTTCACCTTCGGTCTTTATAATTTTCTATAAACTTGCATTCTCCACGTCATTCTGAGCAACAGCTCTGCGTTCACCACCTGTGGTGGCCTCGGCTCGGTGAATGCGCCAGGTGCTAGGCTCGATTCTTTTTCGCTGTGATCTTTTTCTGATTTTTATTGCAATTTTTGAAATTTTCTATAAATTTGCAACGGTACACTTTCACCCGATTTTGTGAAAAACATGATTTTGGGTTTTATTTCGTGATAAAATATCTGGAAAACTGGAAGTTTGCGCAGGAAGCAACTACGTGGGATTGACTACCAGTAGCAAAACATATCCTTGCAAATTTATAGAAAATGCCAAAACTCTTGTGTAAAAACATTCCACTTATGATAAATAACTGGAAAAACCAAAAGTCCAGGCAAATTTCCGAAAAAAGTTGTTTTTTTTTTGGAATTTAATGAAATTTTCTGGAATTTTATGAAAAATACAAGTTGTTTTTTTACTCATTCAATGAACTCCTTTTTAGAGATTTCGAGAGTTTATTTCAAAAGCTGATGTTCAAAAAGACCGAGAATTCGTGAAAACTCTGGATCTTTGAACTCTTGGAAAAAATGAACAAATTGACGACTTTTTCCACTAAACCGTCTTGGCGTCTTTTTATCAGAGGTTTTACGGTATAGACAAGTTGTTCAATGATTTCATGACTTTCGGCCGTCTCCACGATCACAACCGGATCAGCAGCACCATTTTGGTTCATCTCGATCCTTCTCACCTCGCCAATCCGGATCCGACCATTCCGGGTCTGCTGAGCATCATCGGAGGCCTCGGAGTGCCCACATGAGTCGTTGTTTTCTTCGGAAGATTCAGTCCACCGACGTTCGGACCACATGTCATCGCATTGAATACACCTGGAAGGTGTTTATTTTTTGACTCAAACCTTTTGATGGGGTTGTTTTGAGTGCACTCTCAGTTCTATGGGTGTGTTCGTCTGATAAGGGTCTGTTTCCGGGCAAATGTACGTTTTTGAAGCATGTTTTCGAAAATAGATAACAAATGTTCCGCTTTTTTCCTCAAATTTGGAATCATTCCCAGAATAGTCCATAAACTTCAGCTCAATAAATGTATCCCTCTCATCATCATCATCTCTTTTTTCTATTTGTTTTCCTCTCTCTCTTTTTTGTGCTCTCCCCCCGAAAAGCCGTCTGCACTGTGTCAGAGCAAACAGTGAATCCTCTCGCGCCAAAATGAGTCATACCTCGTTTGGCGGACAGTTTCCGAGCGGCGCTCATCACGTGAAAGACACAGTACTCGCTGAGAGAGCTGTTCACGAAGTTGCTGCACTTCTGACCGTCTTGTTGTCGTGTTCCCTGCAAAGTTCACACCTTTTCTATGATGTAGATAGAAAAAATTTTAGATGCTCTGAATTCAACTGAGAATGGTCTGTTTTAAAAGTTAAAGAGTAAAAAAAGCTGGAGGAAGTAGTGAAGAGCAGACCTCAGCTGAATTTGGTTTTCCGAACTCCGAATTGCACAGCTATTTGTTTTCACTTTCCAGATTACTTTCAATGGTTCAAGAACATTAGAGATGTTTTCAAACACCTGTTTTTTAAACGTTCACAAAATTGAAATTTCCAGTTCTCAAAAAAAGAATAAATTTCGTCGAGTCAGAATAGGCTAAATGTCTCCGGTTTTCGCTATACATTGTCCGGATGTTTAGTGTCGCACCGTTTTCGAATCGCAAGATTTTTCCCTGCTATTTAGAGCATTGTTGCATTGGGAAAATTGTTTTCGGAACGAACATTTCTCAGTTTTTCCAAATCTGGTACATCCTTAGAACCTCTTATTTGCAAAAAGAAATTTGTTTTAAAAACTGTGTTTGAAAATGGTTGAAAGCGACAAAAGTCAATTACTGTATTTTTTATCGAAATCACGACAGCCGTGAAATTAATATTCTTATCGATTTTGGCTGATTTCGGTAATATGAAATGCCATATTTCTGAAATTGGAAAACTAATTTTTTCAAGTTAAAAAAATTATTTTTCAAAAAAAAAATTTTTCGATGAGATTTTAGAAAAATTGTATTTTTAAAAACATTTTCTACGTATTCAAACATAGTTATCAATTTTTAACAGTTTCTCCATTTTTACAAAAATCCTATCGAAAATCCCTACCTTGCAAGTTCCAAAATGCGCTGATTGTCCGATTTCAATGATATTATTCGCTTTGACCACTTTCAATGTCGCTGAAACGGTCTCTGAAATGTACAGTATTCACTCCAGATGCTCCCCTCCAATCCCACTAACTCTTGGCTCCAGAAGCCGTCGAATCGTCGGCAACTTGTGCTGAAACCAATCCGATTACCTGGCCCAGCTGCAATTCGATTTGTGAGTTTTTTTTTTATGATTTGGGCATTAAATGAATACCCGAATCTCCAAATGCTCCTTGATGGCGTCTCCGAACATGAGAAGCTTGACAGGCGGGGTTTGACAGTCCTGAAGAACAGAATATTGAGGAAAAAAGACGCTATTACGATGAACACATACGCGAAGATCGTGAAGTTTCCAAATGAGAAAATCGTTCCCATTTGCACTTTTCTTCTTGAATCCCTTCTCCACAATCACGGCCATCGTGCACCACGCATCTGGAGATGTTTCACCGTTTTTTAAAAAATTCTATCGTCAAAATCAGCAGCCGAATCTTTCACAGTTTTTTCTGCAATGTTCGCTCACAAATCCAATTTCAAGTGAATTTCCGAAGACTAACGATCGAGCGAAAAACAATCAATTGGGAAAAATAATTCAAAAAGGAACAGTAATTTGATTTGACTTCTTTTTGGCGAGACCCGCAAGCGCCGTCCAGAGGCTATTTCGCCACATCCGCTGGTTTTCACAAAATGATAAGTACCTACTATCGGATGCATCCAAAATTAATATTTTCACGAGATTTTGCTTTAAAAAAGTTTTTTAGGCGACAAACAGTTTCGCGCCGGCGCGAAATGGCCAGGAAAATTCAATTTCAGCCGTTTTTCCGGGTGTTTTTTTGTGTAAATCCATTTTTTTAAAACATCTGTATGAACATCGGCCGGATACCGGTTTTTTGAAAAATATAATTGAAGTTTACTGTAACACTTATTTACAAGGGAACCATTTAAGTCAAGGTTACAAATTGTAACTTACAATTTTGGAAAACTGACTTTATAGGTTGAAAGAGGACCTTAAGCAGGTCATAAATCCGTTTTCAAAACCTGCTAAATATTATTTTGAACTATTGAAAATTCGGTCTGAAACGCCATTTTTAGGCCTTACGGGTCACTGTGAACTCTCTGGCGTACAAAGGTTTAAAGCGATGGGCCCATTACGAAGGCATTTATGCCTAACTACCCATATGGGTCCACAATGGGTGGGATATGGGCCCACGGGAAGCGATGGGTCTATAATGGGTGAAATATGCCTAAAATATGGGCGCGATGTGCCTTCAATATACTGAATGCGCGCGAGGCATATATGCCTCCGTTTTGGGCCCGCCGCACCTGTGTACTTCAAAATGATATTTAGCAGGTTTTGAAAACGGATTTATTGCCTACTAAAGGTCCTCTTTCAACCTATGAAGTCCGTTTTCCAAAGTTGTAACCTTGACTTAAATGGTTAGAGCCTTGTTAGAGCTGTCTCTGCTCGTTCGTTTCGAGACCGCTGGCGGCCGACGAAAAATATTTCATTGTCAAAATCGTCATTTCGGGTGAATTTGAAAGTTTGAAAAGCTCACCTTTGAAACTGGAATTCGGCTTCAAATCCGACAGCTTCTCCAGTTTCATTCCGGCCGTAAACGCTCCGAAACTCGATGAGCTCACTTTTGGGTTCCGGACGGCAATTTGAAACTTGTCAAATCGTACGATTCCGACGCACGCTGCTTCTGTCGATGGCTTCGTGAGCCCGGTGAGCACGGATTTCTGAGGAATTGATTTTTTTTTTCTTTGGTTAAAAAGAATGAAACAACAGCGATTATTAAAAAATGACCGAAGGCTATGTTTTTGACGAAATACCATTTTTTGAATAATTTTTTTTTAAAAATCACCTTATTTGACTTCCACGCATCGGTAGCTTTCGGACCGCTAGTCGAGCTGTTCTTTTTCAGCCATCCCTCCAATTTCGCTCCTTGCTCAGACAGCTCTCTGAAGAATAACGCAATTTTGACAGTAAATGAGCAAAAAGAGATGAAAATGCCGATTCCCACTCACTTCCTCTTCACATACAACTCGTCGTCATCACTGTTCTCTTCTGATTCTTTGAATTCTGATGATGACGTCATCTCCTTTTTGTTCTCATCTGACTCGCATTTTTCAGTGAGAATGTCGACGAATCGAGGTTCTGAAAACAATTCCATTTCTTTAAAATAACGTTTTTTCAAAGAATGCAACCACACACCTTTCTTCGAACTCGTCGTTGGCTCCACTGCTTTCAATTCTTCGTCTTCGACGCCTTCTAGTTGTGTTAGTAAATCGTCCAGTGGATCCATTTTTCTGGAATTGAAGTTTCAGGAGAAATAATTCAAGTTTCAAAATTTAAACTTGAAAATACTGAAATTCGCGCAAAATTGGGATTTTCTCTCACGCGCAAGTGGTGCGAACACGGCGACGCAAAAACGCAGATTGTTTACCCTCGACCGCCGCTCCGAAAATCGACCATTTTTTGTCTGTTCCTTCTGCGTTTCCATTCATTTTCGTATCAATTCCCTCCAGTTTTAATCCGAATTTTCGCATTTCGTAACCCTTTCCCAGCGGTTTCACATGTTATCATGAACACCCAATGCTTTCGTTGAAAACAAAACATCCTCTTGTTTTCTCATTAATCTTATCGATTTTATCCGATTTTCAGGTGAAAGATGCCGAAGAGAGCCGTCTCGTTCGCAGATGACATCGAAACGAGAGTTTTCAAAAGAGACAAAAAAGAGTTGGACGATGAGGAATTCGACATTCCGATGGAAGAAGACGTGGTGAAAGAGCGCCCTAAAAATGATGAGGTGAGTTGGAGGATTAGCAATTGAAGAGGCGAAGATGAAAAAAGGCTTCAGAAGCGTATTTGAATGATAAAAACAGACAAATTCAATGTCTAGCCTGAGCTGCAGTTGTTCTATATTGTAAATTGTTTCAGGACGAAGAAGAAGAGAAGAAAAAGCATCACACGCTAGAATCCGACGAAGAAGAAGAAGAGGATCATAAGCGACTGGATACGCGGAAGGTGGAAGGACAAGAAGACTGCGGTGTCGATTTCGATGGATCCATCAAAATCACGGCGTTCAACATGAAAGAAGACGAGGAGGAGGGCCATTTCGATGAAACCGGCAACTTTATCTTTGATAAAAAACAAAAAGATGTTCAAGACGCGTGGCTGGATGGCATCGACTGGAGTCTCGTTAAAAAACGGGCTGGAGATCAATGGGAGGGAGAAGACGGGGAGAAGGTGAGAAACAGGTAGCCGAATTCAAAATGCAAAGTTTCTTTCAATTTTAGAAACCGTCAGAAGACGAAGAGAAGGAACCGGTGACGATGAGCGAAGCTCGAAAGAAGGAGATCTTCGAGGAACTCGTGGACATTCTGAAACCCAACCAAACAATTGCGAAGGCGCTTGCTGAACTCAAAAAGAAGAAAGGATTGAGTGCTGCTGAAGAGAGAAAGTTGAGATGGGCGGCCAAGAAGGCCGGAAAATCATTCGAACCTACCGACGGACAGAAAGAGACTTCTCGTATCTCGGGACTCGCCGATGAACTGATTTCCGCTGGATTTGTAAGATTTTCCAGTGCGTGCCGTTCCCTAGAAATCGTACCCGATTTTCCAGATGGACGCGTACGAATGGCACCGCGAAAAGATCAACTTCCTGCTACAACGAATGATCAAGACCGCCGTCGACGACCTCGACATGTTCTCCGATGAACCGGCGTCGTCTTCTCAGGCACCTGCTCCAATGGAAATTCCGGAAGACGAGGATCAAGTCAAGTGGGAGTACAAGGAGAACGAGGACGCCAAAGTTCAGGTGAGCGGAAGCGGATAGAATCGGGTTTTACCAGCCTATTCGAGTGGCTGGTGCTGGCAGTTCAGCTGGATTTGCCTCTGGACAGTCGGTATTCTGTCTCTTGAAAAACATGCGGTCGGACTGGATTGCAAACAGAAAAAAAATGAGAAGATGAACAAAAATTGCTTTAAAAAAATACGAATGCTGAAGTCTTGTTAATGAAAAATTAATTTATTCTGAATATAATATAACTCTCTATCCTATTGGCTATCCTACTCACGCTCGTTGTGAAAAATAATCAATTTCGCAGCAAATTCTTCTTTTTTCCAGGGTCCCTTCACCACGTCGGAAATGCTCGATCGTCAATCGAAAGGGCAACTTTCGGCCGACGGAGTGGCGAGAAGAGAAGGCAAAGGAAACTTCAATCCAGTCGGCAGAATCGATTTCGAGCTATATTTGTGATAGGAGACGCGGAAATTTTGAGAGAATTTTTGCGAATTCTGGTGATTCATCGGTCTCTCGTTTTTCTCTCCGTTTTTTGTTGCTCTCTCTCTCTCTCTGATTCCATTATTTCTGTGCGTTCTCTCACTATTTCTCCCCTCTGCCCCCCACCATTTTAATCATCATTGATTCGTTGTCTCCCCACATCCTTCCGCACCATTCCCCCCTCCCACGTCTGAAAATATGCTGAAAATGAGGCAATTCAGCTATCGAAAGCTGCAAGAAACTCCGGATTTCCTCGACTCTCCAGGTGCGCTTTTTCATTTATTTCACTGTTTTTCAATATTGCCCCTCCTCCCCCAGTTTTCCAGAAAATTAGAAAATCTCACTTTCAATTCCCTCCCAGTTTGTTTTTTTTTCTTTTGAAACGTGGTTTCTCCTTCAACAAAACCGATTTCCTTGATTGCATTTGATCTACTGCTGTTAAATGAAGTAAATTGCTCATTTTTCCGGATTCATCAAATGATTCGTCCCTTCTTTTTTTTTCAATTTTTCCCATTCGGTGTCACAACCGTTTCAATATCTGTATATCCTTGTTTTCTAAAAAAAACTCAATCATCTAAAAAATGTATTAGAAGAATTTGAAAAATCCAGATTTTTCTGTAATGGAAAATAGATTGAAAACAATTTTTTTTCCTCTGGTGACTCACAACGAGCTCTCCGCTGATTTCTTTTTTTAAATTAAAAAATGAACTAGAGTAAACAATATTTTCAATTATTATTTTTTCAAAAAATGTCGATAGAGCGGTATTTAAAAAATTTCAATTATTCAATTATCAGTTATTCAATATAGAGTACCGATTTTCTGGAAATCCATCTCAAAAATCGCCAAATTTGGAGAGAATCGCTGTTTTTTTTTAGTCTTCCCATATTAAACGATTTTTCAAAAAAAGAATACTGTAAAAACATTATTTTGAAGGTACCCCAAACGCTGCCAGAGAATTATCATATCTCGAGATTGATAAGAGATATCAAAAAGTTATCAACAGCAAACTTGTAGTTCTAGTTATGATCTACAAAGTACCTGTCTACAACTTTTTGATATCTCTTATCAATCACGAGATATAATGATTCTCGGGCAGAGTTTAAGATGCCGTTAAAATAGATTTTTCACAGTATTTATTTCTCAGTTCAAATTGTTTAAATAAAATAAATGAATGCCTACAAATTGTAACTATTTTCAGGCCAATACCCATCAACGATGGCCGGAACTCGGGACTACGATCATCTGTTCAAACTACTGATCATCGGAGATTCGGGCGTCGGAAAGAGTAGTCTTCTGTTGCGTTTCGCCGACAACACCTTCTCCGGTTCGTGGAAATCTTCTACGTTTCCAATAATTTCTTTCCATTTCAGAGAACTACATCACGACAATCGGCGTGGACTTCAAGATTAGAACGATGGACATTGACGGACAGCGAGTGAAGCTTCAAATCTGGGACACTGCCGGTCAGGAGCGCTTCCGAACCATCACTTCCACGTGAGAACCACCCGTGTTTTCGTTGTTATAAGACCCATATTTGAGTTACTATCGTGGAACGCACGGAGTCGTCGTCGTCTATGACATCACGAACGGAGAATCGTTCGGAAACGTGAAACGATGGCTTCAGGAGATTGAGAACAACTGCGACTCGGTGCAGAAAGTTCTTGGTGAGGGAGAGAGGATCGGAATTGAATTCCGACGGTATTTTCAGTGGGCAACAAGTGCGAGGAGGCCGATCGTCGAGTGGTGCTCGAGAGCGACGCCCGTAGTTACGCACAGTCGATGAACATCTCGTTCTTCGAGACCAGCGCCAAGGAGGACAAGAACGTTGAGCCGGTGAGTCGAAACGGTGGAAAAATGGGTGGTGAGCACCTGGAATTGAGAACTCGATCGAGAATCTATCGAATGTGTCCCAATGACAATGGTCTCGCAGCGAATTTGCTGGAAATCGCGAATTCCCTTCTTTTTTTCAAAATTCTATCAAAACGGGAAGTCGGATTTTTCTTTTTTTTTTCTGGGCAGAAAGTTTGAAAGATCGGAAAAAATTGATTTTTTCGCTACGGAGAATACAAAATTCTGTAACATGTTGATTCATTTTTCGCACTTATCTTTTTTTACACATGCTAACTACATTTTCCGAAAGTTTTCTTCAAAAAGCAAATTGGAATTAAATTTCCGACAAGCCATCGGTAAAAAACATACAAAAAACCGTAAATTGCGAAAAACTTTATTAATTAAAATACTAATAATACAGTTATTTATTTTCTCCCATTATTATCAAAATTTACAGATTTTGATAATAATGGGATAAACCTTTGATTCGAGTTTTAATTTCTACTAAATCTTCACAAAGATCACAATCAACCGTTTCAGATGTTCACGTGCATCACTCGTCTTGTGCTCAACGCGAAACTCGCCAACCCGTCGGCGGCCAGCTCTCAACAGAGCCGTTCGGGCGGAGTGTCGTTGAAAGACGGTCACAATCAGAACCAGAAGAAGAAGTGCAAGTGCGGATAATCATCGCCGCCCCACAGATAATACCATCGAAACCCAAATCCAATCGATTTTTACATGTTCCCCCTCTCCCCTGGCTCCTGAAAACTCTCTCTCGATCAAATTCGTTTTTCACTTTCACTCATCCATCCTTCAGAACTTTGTCAAATTTCCAATTCCCCCCACCCAGAACTTCTCATTTTATCGCATCCTCCCTTCCCCCTGCCTTCGCGTGTGCATATACTGTAGAAAATTGAGTGGGAATTTTTCTGGAGAATTTCGAAATACTCGAGCACTCCCTTCACTCAATTTTCAATCAATCCCTTTTGATTTTTTGTTCGCTTCGCCCCTTTTAATTTATCAGAATATGAATTGAAAATATAAGAAAAAGGAACGATGAGTGAAAAAAGAGACGAAAGAAAATTTGGTGGCGAGGATTCCGACGACTCGGATGATTTTTTGACAGGGACGTATAACTTGAGATCAACGCGATTTTAGATAAATTAGAGATGATTTTAGATCATATAAGAATGGTATAAATTGTAGAGTTTTGAAAATTGCGACAAAACTGGGAAAATAATGAAAAACGGAAAAGTGAATTGTGGAGATTGGTGAGGGTAATAAGTCGATGAGGAGGCAGGGAATACGAGAATTTGACAATTTTCGATTTTTGAGAGATAAGATTTAAAAAAAGATATTTTGACACAAATCATCCGTGAGTCGTGTCGTCCTCGACGAAATCGTAGGCCTGTTCGCGGGTGACCGAGTCAATGTGTGACACTTTGTTACGGAATCGCACTCCGAAGAACTTTTCTGCCGTGGCGAGCAGTTCGGGACGGAAGGTGGTGGTGACGAATTGCGCCTGGTCAGACAGCGATTCGATCATGTCTGGAAAACGAATGGAATTGATAACAGAAGACGGATGTTTGCTGTTTGAGGCATTTTTTGTGTTTTCCTCCTCTTCTAACTAAACTGTAAGCGAAAACATTCTTCAGAATAATAAACGTATCAAAATGGTCCCGCGACACTGACGTTTCGCAGTGAAATCCGGAAAACGCTTTAAAAATTGATTGTTAACCGAGAAATTAGGTTGACCCGGAAAACGAAAATTTCGAAAATGAAAACGACTGAAACTCTCGAAAATCGGTATTGCAAAACACATCCCCTCTTCCTCAACTGTTGACATTTATTCAAATCCTCTCTCACCTGCCACAGATTTTCTGTGCTGCGCATCAAGAGCGGCGTCGATTTCGTCGAACAAGTAGAACGGAGCAGGATCGCATTTCTGAAAGACAACATGAGGTCATCTATCGGAAATCCTCAAAAATACCTGAATGGAGAAGATGATGGCAAGGGCGACGAGCGACTTCTGTCCTCCGGACAGTTGTGTCATTTCGCGAGTTTCCGATTCTCCGTCGTCCGAAACGAACGAGACGAGCACCGTGATGCCTTCGTAGAGCTCGACGGCGTTTATGTTCTCCTCTCCCGGCTTCGCGTCTCTAATACGCATGTGCATCTTTCCGCGGCCTGCAAACCCGACTCGTTTCGAAGCAGATTCAGAGAACAACTCACCGTGCGGCACCAACTGCTTGAAAACTTGCTCAAAGTTCTTTTTGACCTGTTTGAAAGTCAGCTGAATAGCCTCGTATTTGCGGTTTTCGAGCACTTTGAGCAGCTCTTCGATCGACTGAAAATACGAATTTTAAGGATCAGATAAGGTGTCTTCAATAAATTTTGAAACCTGCACAAACGCGCTCCGCCGGATTTTGTTGGTCTTGCCACGACTTTCATGAAATACAGACGAGACCAACAAAATCCAGCGAAGCGCGTTTGCGCAGGTTTCAATGTTTGACAGAACTGAAACAAAACTCACGTTTTCACTCTTCTTCTGCTCGGCCATTCGTACCGTGAGCTCTTCCTTCTGTGTCGACGCAGTGAGATATTGGTCGAGGGCCTGTGGAGAACAGAAGATGATGACGTTGTGAAGGGAGGACAACTCACTTTCTTGTTGACATCCTCATACTTCTTCAAATCGTTCACACACTCGATCAACTTCTTCTCCAAATCTCTCTGCTTCACATTTTGCCATTTTGAGAAGGTGTCCGTTGGCAGAGCACCGAGTTGACGCATCTGAAAGTTCAAATGGAATATGAACACAATGGTTCCAGACCCACCTTCTTGAGACTGTCCTCTCTCTTCTGCTTCACCGCGTCCTCTTTGACGGCGATTTTGTCGAACGCCTTCTGACAATCTCTCTGCTGCTGTTCGTAGTCTCGTTGTTGCTCCTGGAGATGTTGAATTTAGAGATTTGACCCTCGAATACCGTACCTGCTGGTTCTCAATCTTCCTGTCCAAAGCGCTATTCGTGTCGGTGTACTCTTCGAGTTCCGCATTCACAGCGTCCAATTGCTGTCTGACAGTGTCCATTCGTGCTATCAACGAGGTGTATTGAGCTGTGGACGACTCGAGTTTGTGGCGGCGTTCGTTGTCCGAAATGTCATCGACGCGCTGGAATTTTTGATTATTCAATGAAGTTATTCGTGGAATAGTTCTACGATAGACGATGGTAAACTTTAAAAAAAATCGAATTTCGTCGAAAAACCTGTTCAAATCTTTTTCGAACGACTCTGTTCAACAAATAAAAGAAAAAGAGCTCACCGACGCCAAATTATCCTTCGTCTTGTACAACTTCTTCGTGAGCAAGTTCTCGATGGCGTTCTTTCGATGAGTCAGGTCCATTCGTCGACGAGAAACATCCGCCAACTGCTGCTTCGTCTCTTCCACTTTTTTCTACAAATTCGTTCGTTTTTATCTGAAATCCGTCTTCCAGAAACGTACCCTTAGATTGCGGACAGTCTGCTCCTCATCAGCGTTTAACTGCGAGTCCAATGTGGAGCCAATCTCCTGCTCCATGGTCCCTTTCTGAGCTAATAACTCACGAAGACGATTCTTAATCTGGATTAGCTGATTCTTCTTCGGCTCCTTCATCTTGGTGACCATGAAAAACTGCTGACTAAGCGCCTTCTTGATTTCTGTCATTTCACGATGCTTTCGGTGGAATTCGCCTATCAAGTTCTCGTTCTGAAAACAAAATTACTGTAAGATTCAAACGGATAATTCTCACCTGCGTCATCTTGTTTCTGACATTCTCCGCATTGCGAGTCATCTCCCTCACATTCCGCTCGGCGCTGTCCAACGCCTGCTTGAGCTCCTCCAACTCTTCGCGGAACTTCATCTGCTGCATGTGAATCTCGAGCTTGTTGCGTTTGTTGTCGATGAATCCTCCCGTCATCACTCCCTTCTTCGACATTTGATCGCCTTCCATCGAGACAACGTCGAATCCTTCGTTACGGAACGCGCGAGCAGTGTCGTCGAGCGATTTGACGATGATGACGTTGGCGGCGATCGATTTGACGACCTTCTCGAATTTGGCGTCGTTGTCGATAACTTCTGTCATTGGGCGCGATGTCTGAAATGATACTGTCAATATGAACATGGTTTTGGCGCAATTCGGCAGTCATCCATTTCCGAAAATGTACGTTCAGGTGTACAACCGTCAAATATCTCGCTGCAGAGAACCGATTCAAAACTTCGACTCGCCCAAAAGAGCACTACAAACTTGCACATGCTGGCGGTTTTCCGAAAGACTCTTTTACGAATCGGATGTTTTCCGGAAAGGATTTCCACGAATAAGATAGCAATCCCGGCATTCTCGAATAAAAAAGCTCACCGGAGTCTGCTGAGCCTCTCGGATTCTGGGCACGTTCACTCGATTCAGCGGGAAGAAGTTCAACTCTCCGGGCTGCTGCATCTCGTTGAATTTACGCAAAATCTTCGTCGCGATTCTGTCCGTTTCGACGACGTGATAGAAGAGACGATTCTGAGCGATGACCTCGACGGCAGTCACGAACGCTTGTGGCACATCGATCAAATCGATGAGTGTTCCTGGAATTAACCTTCTGATAAGAGAGCGCGAGATTTTTAACTCTTACCATAATACCCTTCGAGAACGTCGTCATGCTGCTTGTTCCTATTCTCCTCCCTAAACTTCTCCATGACTCTTTGAACACCTGTGATTCCGTTGTAGATCGGCTGAAATAACTTTTTTTCTCGTTATCAGTCACTTTTTCTTACCCTGGCAATAAGACGTCTCAACTGATCACCGGCCGCATTCATGTCGTGTTCGGTACTGGTGATTTTGTCACGAAGCGTTTTCTCCTCACGGGAGGCAGTTCTGGAAATCAATTTGGAGAGGAAGACGTCGGTTCAGAGAACTCACTGAAGGGTGTTGTAGGCGTTGTCGTACTCCTGTTTCAGCGTAGACGTGTTCCCACCGTAGTTGTCCATGTCAAGACGATTTTGATCAATGTCGCGGCTAATTTTCTAAAGAAAAAAGATTATCAACTGATACACTAAAAGACACTCACTCCTATGTCGTTGTTCAGCTTCTCCTCCTCCTTCTCTGCATCGTCGAGCTCCTTCTGAATCGTGTTCGCCTGATCCTGATTGTCGCTTATCAATCCGGAGACGTCGCGAATTTTCTGCTTCAAAAAGCGATCCCTCTCATCGACAGACGAGAATTGCGCGCGTTCTCCCTGCTTGGCGAGAATCTCCTTGACGCGAGATTCGTCGATTCGAATGTCAGACGCCAATCGAGACTCTTCTTCCATCAATTTCTGCAATTACAAGGGATTTTGAAAACTGTTGTTTTGAAAAAGAAGAGCTTACGGCATATTCGGGTTTAATCTCCTCGAGTTCCGTCTCGTTCTTGTAAATCTCATCGGCGAGATCTTGAAGTGAAACTTCGGCGTTCTGACGGCCTTGGAGCTCTCTGAAAATGGGAACATTATAGAAATCACCCAGAATAGCATAGAAGAGTTCTCTGACAGCCAACGGTCCCGAAAAGACCGAGACACAACTGAAATGTTATCCTTAGTTTGAAAAATGGTTCTCGGTTATTTTTAGTGCTCATTTTTTGACAAGGAAATGCCATCAGATGCATCCGAAATGATGAATTTAAAAGAGATTTGCCTAGACCACTAACAGTTTCGCACAGGCGCAAATTACTGTGGAAAAATTTTGAAAATTGTAACTGGCAGGAAAAATCAATTTCAGCCGTTTGCCGGGTGTTTTTTTTTGTGCAAATCCATTCTTTGACATGTTTAGTATTTTGTTTTATTGAGAAACCGGTATAAAAATCGGGCTGAAACTGGATTTTTGAAAAAAATTGAAGTTTATTGTAACAGTCGTTTAGAGCTGTGACTCGTTCGTTTCGAGACCGCTGGCGGCCAGCAAAAAATTTTCTCGTCAAAGTCGTCATTTCGAGTGAATTTAGTAGTGGTAAACGCAATAAAAAACAATTCTAGGCAAAGTTTTTATCGGAAAACGGACGAAATCATTTTTCCGAACGAATTGAATTTTCAACAGATTCTACACTGACCTACGGCCACCGTGAGACTTTTTGAAAGATCGTAAAATATTGGGTTCCCGAAACATGAGCCTTACCGATTGGCTTCCTCGCTCAACGAATCGATCTCGAGCTTCAACTTGATGTTATCCGCATGCAACGCCTTCTGCTCGGCCATCAGAGTCTCCCTCTCCTCTCGATATCCTCTCAACTGCGCCTCGAGCTTCTTGTGCTCCGACCTCAGCTGATTCAGCTCCGAGATGACTCCGGCGAGTTTGATCTTCACCTCGTTGTCCTTCAGCACCTCCTGCATCCTCTCCTTATCAACCTTCTCTTTCTCCTTGATCGCCTCCTTATTCTGATTGTCGTACATCGTGTACTCGATACTTCTCTTCGTCTTATCCAACTTCTGATACTCTTTCAGATCCTCCTTCTCGCTTTCAAGCGTCTGAAGCCGTTCGTCAATGTACTTTAGAAGACCTTCGATCTTTTCCGTCTTCATTTCTGAAATTAAGAAAAATATAGTCGCGGTCTTCAAAAATCAACCAACTGGTCTCTTTGAGAATCTTGAGACTCTCCTCCTTCCTCTCATCATAAACTCTCGTTCCAGCCACTTCTCGGAGCAATTTCAGCTTGTAAGAGTCTGGAGACGTCGCCAATTCATTAATCTTTCCCTGCTTCACGATGTAATAAGGGTTCGAACGAGAGAAACCGGCAGATTCCATCAAATTGACAACCTGAACGAGAAAACGTTGAAAAGCAGACGTTTCAAACGAGATTACCTCAGCTCTGGGCACCATTTTGTTATCGATATAGTACTGATCCTTCTTTTTGCCGACTTGTCGAACGATTTTCACTTCTGGATTGTCAAATGCCATAATTCGCTTTTCCGAATTGTCAAAAATGATTTCGACGCGAGCATGAGCCACCTAAAATCAATTTTTTGTCGAAATTCAATAATCTCTAGTCAGAAATTATTTTTCAAAACTTTTCCACAAACCTTGGGTCCAGTACTCTCGTGGAGTAATCCGAGACGTTGTTCCTCTTTCAAATGACTGTACTCATCGGAAAGAACGAATTGAATAGCTGAAAAATGAGAAAATATGCATCCATCGGAAAATTCAACACTTACCATGGAAAAAGTTGGATTTTCCGGAGCCATTTCGGCCGACGACCACATTTGAGCGAGGACTGAAGCCGTAGACGTGTGTATTGTCTTTATAACTTCGAAATCCAGTGATTTTAACCTGGAAAACGGAATTCAATTAAGTAAAATGAGAATTTACTTACTTCTTTGATCCTCATTGGTTTTTTGCATCAAGTGAATGTTTATAAGCTGAAAAATAGGGTACTGTTGAAGAAAATAAATTGGCTAAACGATTTAGAAAAAAAAATTCTCAAAAAATTAATTTTAAATAGGAGAAAACAAAGAAATCGCGAGCTTCACCGCCTCGTTTCAAAAGAAACAGTTCGCGCGCGCGTCCGCGGGACTAGAAAACTCGACTTCGGTCACGCGTTCCGGACTTCTTTTGGACAAGTGGCAGCGTGTGTTGAGCCATGTCTTCACGGCAAATTTCAAGGAAAATTTAAGAAAATTCAAGAAAACAACAATAAACGTGGTGACCAACATGATAAACCACGTCCACAGTCCCGAATAACTGCAAAAACACAAAGAAAAAAGGCTAAAAATCAGTATTTCTTTAACAACATCTCGTCTGAAAGTGACCGAATCTTTCGAAAATCATGGATTACAAGTTCGATTCGGAGCAAGCGTACAAAGAGACAGAACCGATCGACTTCGCCGAAGGAGATCGTGTGCTCATCTCGGAAATCAATCCGAATTATGCTCAACGCCGCAATTTGTACAGTCAGACGATGTGGACGAAGACGCATATGGCTGTGGGTGTTCCAGAAGACACATTTACAGATTTCCAACGATTTTCAGCTTTTGGGACACGTCGGATACATTCAAAACGTGGATTTGGAACGAAAAACTGCAGTCGTCCGCGTTTTTTATATTCTGCCGCCCGGAAATGAGCTGGTAGGCGGATTTTGAGGGATTTTGAGCTGGAAATTGAATTAATTTAACATTTCTGACTTTGAATTTGGAAAAAAACAAGAAAACAAAAAGTTTTATCTGTAAATTTCACTTAAATTCCCAAAATCTTGTGTTATTGGCACTTCAAACTGTCATGTTGCTAATGCGCTCCATTGAACTGTGATTTTCAGTTGCAAAGTGCAACGGAATGGCCATTCGACGCCCTCGAATACCCGAATTCAGTGGAGCACTCGAAGGGCGATCTGGTGGCAATAACACGGGGAGACGCGTTGAAAACGACACTCGGAGTGGTATCCGCGAAGGATGTCGTCAATTTCGGGGGAATTCCAAAGTATTTGGTGTATTTGAAGAAGGCGGGAAGCATGTCGATGACGAGGGAGATCCAGGTGACTGTGGACGTGAATCCCGGATGGAAGGACGGCCGGAGGGACCTCTTCTTGTGTCCCATTTACACGGGTCCACGGCTATCGATGGTGATGAGGGACCGGAATGAGCCCGCTGTTCACACTTATAAGGTGGGTGGTTGATTGATCTTAGAGACCGTTTTGTACTGATTATCTTATCAGTTGACATGTTGTTCGTTGCTTTTATGGTTATAGAGGTATCAGGAGAAAGCGGTTTAGAGAAGATCATGAGACATTTCTTGAAATATCTCTGAAACTATGAGAGATATCAGAAAGTGATCAACTGCAAAAATCATAAGGAGATGATTTCCTATCGTTTGATACCCCAATCTCTTCAAATTGATCTACTCTGAACCACGAACAGTCCTCTCAAAAATGAACATTTTTGCTCAGAACACAATCCACGGTTGCCAACCGGACAATCTGATGAGTATCATCGCCAACTGGTCAGAGGACAGTGTCAGCTACGCGAAGCTCGTCGAGTCGATCCGTGCGAGTCCTCAACAAGTGCGTGCCGTGTTCGACGGCGAATTGCCGTTGTTCCGCGCGGTCGCCGACGGTCACTGGAGTCTCGTAGTGATGCTCATCTCGTTGGGCGCCGATAAATCGGTCAGGGACACGAGGGACCGATCGATGATCCACGTGGCAGCCGAGAGGTACGGTGTAGAGAACGGTTCGCTTCGAGACCCAATCGATTGATCAGAGGGCTCGACAAAATGCTCGAGGGAGTGCTGCTGCTGCTGCCGAAAGACGTGCACCGCCCGAATTGCGACGGCGACACTCCGCTCCATCTGGCCGCCCGTCACGCCCACGCCGCGTGCATCGACCGCCTTCTGAACGTGAGTTCGGTGCTGCCGTCGGTTGCGAACGTCTCCGGAGACACGCCCCTGCATGAAGTGTGCAAGTTGCCAGAGTCTGGGAACAAGGTGAGCAAGTGCGCTCCACTGAACTCTGTAGATTTATCGACTCTCAGAAGGCGACAATCAGTCGGATTCTGACGAACAGTCGAGCGAATATTCATCAGATGAACGACGCGAATTTGACTCCGTTGCAAATATCGATCCTCGGAGGACATGTCAAGTGAGATGACTCGATGATTATCCGCAGAGCGCACTTGCAGCACCGTCGAACAGCTGCTACAGTTGCGTTCTGCGTGTCGGAACACGACGACAAAGAACGGAATGAGTGCTCTGCACTACGCGGCGTCTTGTGGACACGTGAGTGTGGTGAACAAGTTGGTTCAGGTGAGAGGGAGAGACGGTGCAAGTGCGCTCCAGCGAACACTGGTTTCAGTTGGGTCTCGAGGTGCACCGGAGGGACAAGTTCGGACGCGGAGTGCTGCATTTCGCAGTCGACAAGTGGACGGGCGAGGCGGAGAGGGATCGGGGACGGCTGGCGACGATACAGGCACTCGTCAAGGCGGGTGCACCGACGAACGTGGTCGATGCGAACGGACAGACGCCCATTTTCCAGTTGGTCAGGTACTGTAGGCGGGGAATACTGTAGATCACAGAACTACCTCTGTTAGTGTTTCTCCGAATGCTACTGTAGTTCCAAGGAGTACTGTATACTCGTTGCAAGACCTTCATTTCTTTTCTAATCCTTGTGATCTACCTACAGTAATCCGGTCATTTGCAGGGACATTCTGAAACAAAACGAGACATTTGCCACTTCGCTGGCTCCCGTGTGTGCTCAACTCGTCCGAACCAACCTGAATCTCGACGAAATGGCCAGCCGACTGCGTCCCAATTGGCAACTCGCCACCGCCTGTTTCCTCGTTTCCAACGGAGCCGATCTGAGTGTCAAGTGGGTCGTGTCGCATTAGAGCGCACTTGCATCCTCCCCCAATTTCTGCAGAGATCGCAAGGGACAGACGGTGGCCGACATTTGCGAGAACGCCTCCCTCCGTCCGATCGTCGTCCACCTCTCGCAGATAAAACAACGTCCCGGGTGAGGGTTCGATGGAGCGCACTTGCATTCCCTCTCTTGTCGTTGTTCCAGGGCCGGAATGCCACTCATCGTACTCAACGAGGACGTTTTCGACGCGGCCGAAGTGACAATGTGCACTTTCTCGTGTCTCGATTCGGTGGCCACCGTCAAATTGTCGCCGTGCGGACACCGAGTGGCGTGTGTCGACTGCGCCGAGAAGACGGCCATCCGTCGGTGTCCCGTCTGCTACCAGTTCATTTCGGCCGCCCATGACCAGAGTGAGTCAGAACACTGGCGTCTGTTTCCTTTCTTTGGGTCCTTTTGATAGATTATGAGAGAGTGTGTGGAGTAGGAGACGCAGACGGCGGAAGGAATGCCACTAATTCAACGTTTTCAAGCATTTCTAGACTGAAAATGTGTTTATTCATACGAAAAGCTCGATCATTTTTCTATGCTAAACTAGCCAAACCGTCGGAATTTCATGTTCATCTGCAAATGCGCTCTAATGCGAACAATCCCAATCAGTTCAAAACAAAGCGAAATTTCGACTTGAAAAGCAGAAAACTTGGACAAATGTTGTTCCACTACTGAATGAATTCTCCGTTTCGCAGACGAGACACCCGTCCAAATCGGCCACCGATCGAACGAATCGATTGAATTCGACCGAAAAAACAGCGAATTGTCGGCTGAATTATGCAAGAAAATAGCGGAAGACGCGGCGAGAGAGGCGAAAATCGAGGTGGAGAGGGAGAAGCAGAAGGAGTTGAACATGCTGAAAGAGAAGTTGGAACAGCTGGAACTCGAGACGAGTTGTGCCATTTGCATGGACTCGAAGATTGCCGTTCGTCCCTTTCCCTTTCTCTTTCTCTTTCTTCTTCTCTTTTTTTCCATCTCATCCATCTTCTGCAGATCGTCTTCAATTGTGGCCATACGGCGTGTGTCGAGTGCTCCGACAAACTCAACAAAGTGTGCCACATTTGCCGAAAAACCATCGAAACGACGCAGTTTATCTACTCGTGAATCGCCTTTTTTCTACAAATACAACCACCTTTTTATTCTAATTTTTATGAATTTTATTGATTTTTCTCCTTGTTTTTTCAATGGAAATCATTCGAACGAACTGTGGCGCCTCAATATCGAATAGGCAGCAATAGATCACGGATTCTAGACAGATGCAGAGTTCGGTGGAGCGCGATTGCATTATGGGCGAATATTTTGAATAGCTGAAAGAACATTTTCATAAAATACGGGAACTCGCGGAGAAGTGCAATTTAAATTCCCGCGCCGTCGTACTACAAAAAAGGTTAGTTTATGTACCACAGATAAAGGATTTGATAACAAATATCAACTGGCCATGTATCAAATTCACGGCTATCGAAGTAAAATTCGAAAAAGTTACGTGTAAACCGGGGTCAATGGGAGTTCAGAACAGTTGAGTAAACCACGAAAAATCGATAAACGAATCAGTTTCGTTGTCGAGTTGTCAACGATTAAAAAAACGAATTTGCCGATCAAAATAAATGTTTTTACAAGCATTTCTTCTGATTTCGGTTCCATTGGCTGTTGTCGCAGGTGAGGGAATAACAGGTGAACTGTTCAAAATGTCCCGTTTTCCAGATGGTCCACGTCTTTCGGATTTGCAACAGGATCTCCACCGCCTCGCCTTCGTCCGCCATCACGTTCCGTCGAATCCGAGTAAGTGTAGAAGTGCGCTCTATTGAGACTTTTGATCCGTTCCCAGCGAGCGTGGATTCTTTCGTTTTCGGTTTCGGCGCGGATCCCGCCACGAAACGAAGTGGCATTTCGATTTCTCTCTGAGAACCTGAAAGAATTTGCTCCCCGCCAATTCAGCCCGACCTTTCGCCATCAGTTCGCAATGCGAAAATTGCCTACTTTTCCTTGTTTCGTTCGAAATATCAGTCGAACAACTATTCTACCCCAATAACCCGTTTTCCGTGCGAGCACACTTTTCCAGTTGTCAGAGGTGCATGCGGAAACGAAATGGTGGCCAACTATCCTGTATCGACTCGTCTAGCAGCATAATTCGATTTCTCACTTTTCCAGCCAACAACCTGCTCGTGCTCAATTCGCAACTCGGGCCGCTCGCCAGAATCACGAACGCTCTGTATCTGGAACAGCAGTTGGCCTCTGCGAAACCGGAATCCGATGCCATTCTCGCCGAACTGCTCAACCTGGGAGACCTGAAAGTGCTCGAAGAGGCTGCCACTGTGAACTGGGAGGAGATCAAATTCGTACTGCACGCGCTCGAATCGCAGTCGAACGTTTCGCTTTCGAACATGGACGATCTGAAATCGGCGATCAATTCGCTGAAAGAATTGAGACGGACGGAAACGGCAGTCGACGCGCTCTCGGACGCGACACAGTTCTTTGCGGACTTCAAGGACTGTGTCACTTTTCTCGGAACCGACGTCAAAGGACACGTTGGCAACTTGAAGTCTATCGAAGTAGAGATCTCGGACACGGAGAAACTGGACCTTAATGTTACGCAGAACACGTATCAGGACTGGATTACATCGTTCAAATCGCTCGACGCATCGTTCAAAACAGCCCTGGAATCTGTAGGAGCGCTGGAGGACATGGTCTCAAACGCGTGCACTCGACTCAATCGATCATCCACCTCTCTGGTGCCGCTCGTTCAACGATCTCGGCTCTCGACAGTGTTCAGCTCGCACTCTGCAGCGATTCAGACACTGAAGAGCACCTCCCCGGACAGCTTCAGGGTCATTCAGAATTTGATCAGTGGCCAGGCGGACTACGCGAACTACGAGAAGCACGTGACTGCTCTCAAAGAGACCGTGGAGAAGATCGCGGCCGCGTCGACAGTTTACGATCGAAAGTTTACACCGGCGTTTCGCGACGGAGTTGCCGATTTGGCAAAAGTGACCGTGGACTTGGAAAATGGGTGGATTAGAGACAAGGTGCTCGGAAACACTGATTTCTTTAAAACGGCCCTCTTTCCGATGCTCCGCCTGCAGGTCGCCGTGCAGTCTGTCGATCAATCGTTGCATGCGATATCTTTGAGAAAAGAGGCTGACCAGTCGATGCGGACACTTCTCTCGACCCTTGGAACTCTTTCAGGCGCCAAGAAGAACGTTCCCGACGCACGGAAGTCGCAGGAGGAGCTCATGTCGATTGCGTCGAAAGCGACGAATGTGGAGGTTGACTCGTCGGACGTTGTGCGCTTTAACTATATGCTCCAGCGTGTTAACCGCGACGTCGAGATGTTCACACTCTCATTGAGCACTGTAATAGCCACGGATCACTGGAAGTCGACGTCTTCTGATCTTGAAACGATACTCGCTGCGAATGGTATGAAAGATCTGACAACAATGGCCGATGTTGAATCAGCAGTTGAGAAATTGAGAAACGCGAATACATTCAAGAAGATGAAGGAAAGTTGGCAACAGAGTGTGCAACTGATTGCCCGGACGAGAATGGTCGCTACCTTTGAGAATATTCCGATCGAGGACACTGCGCACAAGGCCAAAATGGCACCGACGTGGGCGGAGAAGAAGTTTCCGGTGCTCGCCGACTTTTTCAGCTCTTTGAAGAGCTCTGGAGCAACTGAGACGCTTCGGTTGGCATTTTCAGTTGAAGAGTTGCTCAGAAGGATGGGAAAAGATCGGGAGACGATTGAGACTGTACAGTTCACGGTTAGCGATTTGGAGGCGGCCACTGAGAATTGGGAGTTTACGAAAAGAGCAATCGAGTACTTTGGCAAGATCAAGGACCGGAATGCGGCGATTGTGGCGTTGAAGGAATGGGTCGGTGCGGAGGAGCTGGTGAGAGTGCTCGGATCGGGATCACTGTTGATCGGAGACTTGGGAGAGGCGCTGGCGAGACGACAGGATCTGGAGATGTTGGTGAAAAATGCGGACGAAGTTGGAAAGCAGATTGATGGTTTGAGTGATCAGAAGGTGAAGGATCACATTCGGAAGAGGTGGGGAGAGTCGGCCAAGGTCAAGAGTTCACTGGAGACGTTGCTCACGGAAGGTGACAGTTTGAACAAGGAGATACCAGCCACTGGAGCTGCCGAACCGTCCTCTTTGGCTCCGATGCTGTTGAAACTGAAGAGTATCACGGATCCGGCCCTCGACTTGATGCAGATGCTCGAAGCGGTCACTCTTTTGAAGAGGAGCGCCGCCCAACACAGCGATGCAGTCGGCGAAGCCATGAAGGCCCTCTGGGGTCTCTCGGGTCTGAATCTCCAATTCGCCTCCAGATCCGCCCTCGTCACTGACGCAACGACTCCTCTCACCTCGCTCATCAAACTGTTCAGCTCTCCTGTGGCGGCTACTGTCGCTCTTGAACAGTCTGACGAGAAGGAATCGGAAGAGTGGGATGAGGAGGAAGAGAGCTTGCTTGGCTACCAGTGAGTATTCTTGTTATTTGACTGCCCTGTCGCATTTTACGAGAAAAGTGAGCAGTCACTCCTCCACTGTCACTACTATGTTACCGTATTTCCTCGAATAGAGCCAGACGCTGCCGAAGAATCATTGTATCTCGAGATCGATAAGAAATATAACGGAAATCATTTTTGTCCATGTCAAAATGTTCTCTAAAGGCTGTTTTCTTACAGAATCGTCTTCGGATTGACAGTAGTTGTGGGCATTGTCGTGGGATTCTTCATTAATTGGTTGTCTCGGACAAAGGAAATAAAGGGCGAAGGTGGTGAGTGATTGGAATGGAGGGAACATATTGATTAGAATTCTCACAATTCAGGAGTATTCATTTGTTTGAAGAAGCAAATCATTGGATTCAAGGGAAAAGGTAGTGATGAGAAATTGGAAAAGGAAGGAAAAAAGAAGCAGAAGGAGGTGAAGAAGGGAGTCAAGGGAGGCTCGAAGTCGTCTGAGAATGAGTAAGACAGTTTTTTTGAATCATCTTTTAATCCACTCTTTTATTTTAGCAAAAAGTCTTCCGAATCGGCCGAGAATGCTTCGAAAACGCCGAAGAATGATCAGAAGAAGAGTCGAGAGGGTAAGTCACTGAATCGTATGGTGCACATCTAATGCAAACGCGCTCCTCCGCTCCCATCGTTCGTCCATTGTTTCGTCTATGCAATTGGAAATAGTTCGACGCATTGAGACATTTGATCCGTTCGCAGAGAGCGTGGACTCTAAGTTCTCGGTTTTGGCGCAGGTCTTGTCACGAAACGAAGTGGCATACAGTATGCATACTGTGTATTAGTGTCGGCTCGGAATCATAAAGTGCGCCTCCATTGCAATCGTGCTCCTCCGCTCCACAATGTCTGCGTCTCGCCGGTTTTCCCACTCTTCCGGCTACGCAACTTCTTAAAGTTGTTTGAGACGTGTGTGGAGACGCGAAGTATGCAGTGAAATTTGAATTTAAGGCATTAGAGCCAGAGAGCGCGATTGCATTGGAAGTGTGATTTGGAAGTGATTTTCAGCTGGTTCACTCTCATTTTTCAGGTTCACAGCCGAACACTCCATCGGCCGAATCGCCCGCACCGAAGAATGCCAATGGTGAGATTTGTCCATATTTTACAACTCGTATCTCTTGTTTTTCATTGGAAGTGTGATTTGAGGTTCACTCTCATTCTTCAGGGATCCATAGCTTGACGGTTTCCGGAGCAAGAAAATGACAAAAACTGAAGTTGAAACTTCTGAGCCGACCGTGACGCAGCTACGTGCGCGTGGTTCTCGCCGTGAACACGCAAAAGAGCTTTTTCTACCGTACTTTTCTTCGAGAAAAAACAGAATTCGTTGCGAGAACCAGGCGCTCGCTGTTGCGTCGCGGTCTGGTGCAAAACCAGCCAAGCCTTATATTATATATTTCAAAAATCTTGGAACCTCTATTTTTCACGTGAACTGAAAGGCTTGCTGGTCTTCCGTCAATACCCGTTCATACAGCCTCTATTCACACCACGCTATCCAGCACTTGAAACGCGCCAAGGCGGCACGCGAAATGCGCTGTACTCTCGCACCCTCTGCGGCCACCACACTCTCTCGGCGGCGGTCGACAGAACGCGCGTTTTGATGCGCGAAAATAGTGTCGCGTGCGGTTTTTGTGAGTGAATGAATACTTTCTGGTGGCAGAATTGAGAGATCTTTGATATCCGGATAGAAGAAGTGATTATCAACAATTTAAGACATTAACGGCGGGTTTTCGTTATAGATTGCTTGAGAAATCTTCAGTTAAAGTGGAGCAACTTCCAAGGGAATCAACTTTCTTCAAAAAAATCGGAAAAATTCGTTCGAGGTCTCAAGATGTAGCTCTTGGTTAGGACTTCAATTCCTGTTGATCAGATTTTTGAAAAAAAAATTACTCGAGCCGAAAACCAAGAAAAACTGTAAATTTGACGTTTTTTTCGTTGAAAAATCACATAAATTGAATGAAATCGAGCTATAGACGGAACGTTTTCCAAATTCTGGTTAACAGGAATTGTAGCCCTTATCAAAAGCTTCAATTTGAGACGTCGAGCAACTTGATTCGTTCAGTTTGAGAAAAGTTGATTCCTTTTGAAGTTTTCGCTTTCACACGAATTTCGATTTTTTTCGTCTCTCGGGGGCAGACTGGAAGAGAATTGAGAGCAAATTGATCAGAAATGTTCCTTAACACCCAAAGAACATTAGCTCACAATGCCGCCTGTTTTGTAATCGATCTGCCGATTTCTCCCCAAAAGTCACTGGGAATTTATTCACAATTTCATTAGATGCCTATTTCTCAACGAAAACTCAACCAATTTCTGTCTGTTATGTTGCAAATGAAAGAGAACATTCTGCTCTTCAATTTCATGGTCTTATTTGTCTTTTTTTCTTCCGAAATCGCCCTGAAATTAGCGAATGACTGTTCAGCGCGCGCTCGCCACAGTGGGCGAGCGAGAGAGTGCGCGGCCACCAGAGACGCCAGGCGAGCGTCGATTTTGCTTGCGCGTTTCAAGTGCTGGATAGCGTGACACGGCGAACCACGAGCGACGTGTTAGAGGAAAATCCAGGCCATATTTGCGTTTTGAAACTCCGCCTCCAGACACCGTTTCCTAGTCCCCGAGGGTTTTTCGAATTTATCTCGAAAAACTTCTTTAAAGTTTCAAATTTTTTAAATAGAAAACCTTCAAAATTAATTTTCGAACTTTAAGAAAAAATTTATTCCCTAAGACCATTGCCCCGAAAAATACAGGGACGATGGCGTTCAAAAGGCATTTTTGGGAGGACTCCGCCAATCGGACCTGCGTGCGGCGGAGTTGCAAAATTTCACGCGGCGGTTGCGAAAGCGGCGTGGCCCAGGTTTCAGGATTGCTGATTGGTGGCCGGTGCAGAATTCAATGTAAAAGAACAGCTCGAAATTTGAATTTTCCATTTTTCAAGATGTCAAAACCCCCGGAAACTCTTCTCTAGTTGAAATCAATACTGTCGTTTCTTTAATTTCCTTATCATTATCAACAGTTGCACGTGGGATAGGCATTTGTTACGGGAGCAACTGAAGCAAGGAGGCCACTCACAGACATCCGGTACACGGCCGGAAAATAGAAAACACTGATTCGAACGCGCGGGAAATCGTGCTCAAGTGTAATTCTGGAGTGTCGTAGTGAAAAGTGTCGAATTTCACACTTAGAAAAAAACAATTTTCGGCCTAAAATGTGATGCAAATTAGCTATTATACCAGGCCAATCGAGGCGGCTAACGCCGCCTCTCAGCCTGGGCTCCGCAGTTTTGCCTGTTGTCTTTTTTTAGAAATGCTTCAATATTTTTTTGTTCACACGTCTGAATTCGACGTGTCGACATGTCCTTATTCAGAAATGAAGGCGGAAAGTCTCGCCTAAAAACAGAATATGTGCTCCAGAAGCCGTCAAACTTCACCGATCGCTTAGGAAATTTACGTGCGCCTTGCGGTCAATACTTCTGACCTGTCTACCAAAAAAACCTTGCTGCCGTCGCCGACACCTTCCAGGGGTTTGCAAAAATAGCGAATCCTAATGGGGGGGGGGGGGTATTTTCCGTCATTACTAACGATTTCCTTTCTCTATGCACTCACAGAATAACGTGATAGCTCTAAAGGATTCTTTGATATTTAGAACTCCTATCCGAGTGTTTAAGGTTTCTTTTTTTCCGAAAAATGACTGTTTTTGGGGTTTTTATTTTTCATTTTTCGGGAAGTTTTTTCTTTTCTCGGCCATATTTCAAGAATGACCGTTTCCGGAAAATACCTTTCTTCTGGAATGGACATTTCTTCGAAAAGTTTTCCAAAAAATACTTCTCCTTCACTTTCGAACAGTTTTTCCGAAACGGCCATTTTTCTGGAATGCCGATTTTCAGGATGTCCCTTAAGACGGAAGCCATGCTCGCAACTCGTTTAGCTCGGGCTGGCTGATGTTCCGAAGTGACAGTAATTCCGAAATATCCGTTTTTGGGACTCTCTTTCCCTTTCTTGCTCTCACGATTTTATCTTTATTGCTCTCACGATTATATTTTTTGTCATGTGGACTCGAAAACTGATCTTACAATTAGCAGTTGTTCTGGAAGGTAATTTTTACGAAACGCTCGGTTTTCGTAGGACTGCCTCTTTTCTTCCATTTTCTCATGAAGGCCGTTATTTCGGGGCGGCTCTTTTTAGAATGAACGTTCTCTCCGTAAAGCTGAAAGAGGAGGTATCAATACTTTCACCAAAAGAAAGAATCACAATTCGCCAGCTGTCCTCATCTTTCTTGCACCGGACGGAGAATGTGTGTGTTTCCCTTCGACATTTCACAAAATGGTCCTTTGTTTGGTAGAAACATAAGTAGGGGTGTTTTCCCACTTGACTTACCGAAATTGAGACGGCTGACACCGCCTCTCTGGCTGGCCTCCTCAATTCTTTTCGTCCCTGAGCTTCTCCCTGAACCACGGCATTTGCCTGTTGTCTTTTTTTAGAAATGCTTCAAAATTGTTTTGTTCACACGTCTAAATTCAGCGTGCCGACATGTGCCTATTCAGAAATGAAGCCGGAAAGTCTCGCCTAAAAGCAGAAGATGTGCTCCAGAAAGCGTCAAACTTCTCCGATCGCTTAGAAAATTGACGTGCACCTTGCGGTCAATACTTCTGACCTCTGTGCCAAAAACGGGCCGAATCGGTCCAGTAGGAGCTGAGAAACGGCTGCGGACAAAGAAACGGACAGACAGACAGACATCCTTTCTCAATTAGTATAATAAAGATATTTCAAAAGTCTTGGAACCTCCATTTTTCACGTGAACTGATGAGCTTTCTGGTCTCGCCGTAAATAAAAGGGGTCACCCGTTCATACGGAGTCCACGTACCCTTTATTCATAACGAGACCCGCAAGCTCATCAGTTCACGTGAAAAATGGAAGTTCCAACATTTTTGAAATGTATAATAATTTCCCAGGAAAAAATGTCCAGTGACACCGAAAAAATCAGTCGAACAAATAGTAAACGGCACTTTATAAAATGAGGTTGAACAATTTAACGGCATGCCGTTAAATAAGTTGTTTTTCATATTACAAAAAAATTCACGTTGTAACCAGAAGACGTCAGATGACGAGACATACCTCGGAATGAAGAGACGCAGACGCAGAGAGAAAATGGAGGTTTTTACGGTATATATAGTACAGTGCTGGCCAAAAAGGTATGCCGTTTTGGTTTTTTGAGCTCTGCCAGAGATTCATCATATCTCGAGATTGATAAGAGATAGCAAAAAGTTGTCAACAGCAAATTAGTAGTCCTAGTTATGATCTACAAATTTGCTTGTGACAACTTTTTGATATCTTCTACCAATCTCGAGATATATTGATTCTCCGGCAGAGCTCAAAAAATCAAAACGGCATACCTTTTTGGCCAGCACTGTATATATATATATATATATATATATAACACGTTCTCTGTAAGACTCGAGTATGGTGTGCCCTCGGGACTATTTTTCATGTAATTATGCTGATAGGGACAAGTACTGTCCATAAGCGCTAACTTAGCCTCCTGGCTCCACCCGGAGGAGTACGGTAGGTGCTCAAAGATCCGAAAATCGACTTTTTTGCCTGTGCTTCAAAAAATCTGAAAAAATTCGAAATCCCAAAATTTGGAGTGTGGAAACTTCCTACATTTCGAGTAAAAATTCAAAATGTTCATTTTTCGTCAATTTTCGGAAGAAATATTGATTTTTCGGATGTTAGCAAGAGTTCGCCACAGGACATTTCATAATTTTTATAAGTCTATTTCATAAGTCTAAATTCGACGTGTCGGCACGTCCCTATTCATAAATGAACTCGGAAAGTCATGCTGAAAAGCAGAAGATGTGCTCCAGAAGGCGTCAGACTTCGCCGATCGGCATATATACGGAAAGACACATCCGTTGCCTTTTAGTAATATTATATTTTTCAAAAATCTTGGAACCTGCGCAAACGCGCTTCGCTAGACCCGTGTTGGTCTCGCCACGACTATTGTCTCTGTTTTGTGTGTTCCACGAGAGACGCAGACAAGAGTCGTGGCGAGACCAACACGAGTCCAGCGGAGCGCGTTTGCGCAGGTTCCAAGATTTTTGAGATATATAATAGTAAAATAATAAAAATACCAAGCCAATCGAGGCGGCTAACGCCGCCTCTGGGCCTGGGCTCCGCAGTTTTGCCTGTTGTCTTTTTTTAGAAATGCTTCAAAAAGATTCTGTTCACACGTCTCAATTCGACGTGTCGACATGTGCCTATTTTTTGGAAATGAAGACGAAAGTCTTGCCTAAAAGCAGAAGAGGTGCTCCAGAAGGCGTCAGACTTCACGGAGAAAATTTACGTGCACCGTGCGGTCAATACTTCTGACCTCTGTGCCAAAAACGGAATGAAACGGTCCAGTAGGAGCTGAGAAACGGCTGCGGACAAAGAAACGGACAGACAGACAGACAGACAGACAGACAGACAGACATCTATTCTCAATTAGTAATAGTAAAGATAGTAAAGATAATTTTCCTGTTTTGCAGACGAGAGTCAAGTCGGCCACCGACCAAACGACAGTATCACCAAGCAATTAATGAAAGTGGTCAATGACGCTATTGAAGAGGAGAAGAAGAAGAAGGAGGAAAATTGGTCCGATAGTGAAAGATTATGATTCTAACTTATAATGTGATAAACGTACGAAAAATAGTTTGCGCTGTCTCCCTGAGAACTCATTAAATCTTACGTTCCTTCCGTTCCACGAATGCGTCTTTTTACTTCAAGCTTGACGCGTTCTCTGAGATTTGCGACAAGTAGGCAATCCGAAATAACACGAAGAAAGAACGCCGGCCGGGCAGCGTTCCGGCAGTTGAAATTCATCTGCAGCGTTCAAAGTTCCCTGGCTGGATTCAGTCTGTGTTCAAAGAGCGTTCGAAGTGCGCGATTTTGGGGTACGGTATGCGCCGGAATCCGGGCTGGAAGCTGCGCACTTTAAAAGGTCTTCAAACTCAGGCTCGATCCGGCCCGGGTACTTTGAACGCTGCATAACTGAATGAACTTCCAACGACAGCTGCTTTAAAGTCGATTTTTGAGAGAAAAAATGGTCTCAACGGAGCGCGCTTGACGAGGTCCCAAGAACTGGGTGTCGCGACTTCAGGGGTCTCATTAGAACCCCCCTTCTCTCGACCTTCTGCAATCGACGGATTCCCCGACTTCAACATTCTTGTTCTCTTTGTCAACCACTCGTCTCGCTCGCTCTACTCTCGTGCTCACGAAAGGAAAGACTCGCCACGTCATCAACTGCCCACTTCATGTGACCCGACCTTTTGCCGCCTTCGCTCTACTCCTTTGAAACTTTAAAGAAGTTTTTCGAGAAAAATGCGAAAAACCCTCGGGGACTAGGAAACGGTGTCTGGAGGCGGAGTTTCAAAACGCAAATATGGCCTAGATTTTCCTCTAACACGTCGATCGTTGTTCGCCGGATCCGGAACTACCTTGATGCTTCAACCTGGTCGTGCCCGTGTCACCCCGACCCCGACCTGCCCTCGTTGACGTGGAATTGGACACTTGGAAGTGGAAGTCATCAGTCTACAGTCGCAAGTGCAGTTGCAAGGATCTTCCTTTTAATTCTTTGTATGCCCGATTGGGCGAGATAAACGAGTTGTTGATTTGCCTGCTTCTTGTATCTTTCTCTTCCCTCTTTCTCTCGTTCTCTCACGATCTCTCTCTCTTTCGGACACTGCATTCGCGTACCACTGGACCCCACCTTTCGCGACACTGGGATACCGCTAATAATCGGCCTTGACTCCCTTCTTCGCCTCCTTCTGCTTCTTTTTTCCTCCCTTTTCCACTTTCTCATCATTACCTTTTCCCTTGAATCACATGATTTGCTTCTTCAAACATACGAATACTCCTGAATTGTGAGAATTCTAACCAATATGTAACATTATATGTTCCCTCCATTCCACTCACCTCCTTCTCTTTTTATTTCCTTTGTTCGAGACAACCAATTAATGAAGAAACCCACGACAACGCCCACAACTATTGTCCGTTCTTTCCGCTGAAAGCCGAGAAACCTCCGCCTCGTCCCCCGTGGGTCGAGCGAGAGAGTGTGCTGCCACCAGAGACGCCAGACGAGAGACAAACGACACAAGGGGGGGGCCGAGGTGGAGCTTTCTCGGCCAGCTAAACATGTTTCTCGTCCCATTCAGATCCTCTCATTGGAGCGCGTTTTTCAGAAAAATGAACGGACAATACTGTCAATCCGAAGACGAGTAAATGCGCTCTATTGCGGAGTCATTTTCAATCTTATGATGCACATTCAGTGCAAACGCGCTCCTTTGCACCATTGGTGTATATGACTCATGTTCCGTTTTCTATTTCGTCTATGTTCGAAATAGTTTGAGGAATTTTAGACGCAAACACGAAATCAAGGAAATTTGAATACAATGAAATAGAGCAAAACGGAGCGATTGCATTGAGAGTGTGCACTGTGTTTCCGTGGGAGATCGAGTTGACAACTCATTTGCTCATTTTTCAGGCTCCCAACCCAAATTCGCAGCATCATATCACCACCGCAAATGATACCAGTAGCAGCACTGATGCCACCGAATCCTGGAAGATTCTGATACGTTATTAGATCAAATATCCTCTTACCAATAGAGTTTGAATCGTGTCCGAACTTCAGTATGAACTTCATTCCAAAATGTTCAGGATCTTCCGCTAGTCGCAGGGACCCAAAGTTGTACCGGACGACGTCGAATTCGCGAGCTAAATATCGATGAACGATGTGATAACCGACTGTGAGGACGGCAGCGAAGGGTCAGTGGAATCGTGAGTTTCAAAGGGGGGGGGGGTTGGTGTAATTGAGACGGACCACTGAACCTGCTAACTACTCGAACTCTAACTAAGAATGAATGAAAAATATGTTAATATTCACAGAATTCACATTTTTCTCTGTGAAATTTCCAAACTAGGAAACAAGGAAGTGTAACATTTCTTTTGAATTAGTCTTCATCAATGACCAAAATATCATAGTATGAATCATTGTCTGATACAGTGTCATCCAGCCAGTCAGTGTCGTCCTGCCGGTCAGTGTCGTCCAGCCAGTCAGTGTCGTCCTGCCTGTCAGTGTCGTCCTGCCTGTCAGTGTCGTCCAGCCAGTCAGTGTCGTCCTGCCGGTCAGTGTCGTCCTGCCAGTCAGTGTCGTCCTGCCTGTCAGTGTCGTCCTCCCAGTCAGTGTCGTTCTGCCAGTCAGTGTCGTCCTGCCGGTCAGTGTCGTCCTGCCAGTCAGTGGCGTCCTCCCAGTCAGTGTCGTCCTCCCAGTCAGTGTCGTTCTGCCAGTCAGTGTCGTCCTGCCGGTCAGTGTCGTCCTGCCAGTCAGTGGCGTCCTCCCAGTCAGTGTCGTCCTCCCAGTCAGTGTCGTTCTGCCAGTCAGTGTCGTCCTGCCAGTCAGAATTTCGGTTCCTCCGACAACAACAACAACAACAACAATAACAAAAATACTCAAATAACGCTCGTAAGAAACTCCATTCGTTTCCCCCCGTGAGCCGTGGTTCGTCTTCTGGAAACGCATCGCTCCGGCATGACTGCAAACTAGACAACGCCTCGGTACTTGCTGAAACTTCGGACGAAGATTCAGACTGAATTCTATCCACATCACTGCCAATATCGTAAACATCACTCTCACTTGCAAAGTACGGATCAGGCATTGGTCCATCTAGTTCTGGCAGTTCAGCTGCTGGAGGAAGCGTCTGAAAGTTCCAATAATGAATACCGTAAGTAACAACTGTATTAAAACGGAGTGCCGCTGCATTTCTCTCAAACGAGTGCTGTTGTATGTTTTCAAATGAATTCAACGAAAGCACTCTTTCATGCTCCAAAATGTTTCATGCTTGCCGTGATTCAACTTATCTCTAATAATTCTATTCTATTATGTGCCGTTGTATTATTCTTCAAAAAACGTTTCGCTCACTTAGATGAGAAGTGGAGGGAAAATCTCGGCCACTACGCTGATTGGCTTCTGCAAGCAATCGGCAAGGCTGGCTCCGCCCCATCGATACGAGACCCATGGGGGACTAGGTCTGGATTTCTCTTCCAAGTGAACGAAAAAAATGTTTAAGAATAAGAACAGAGTTTTTACGGTATGTAATGTTGTCTCCCATAAAACTTACCGGGCTCCTCGGAATGTAGATTGACCCTTTGTAATTCTCTCTCAAACGGGGTTCCGACTTCGCCTTCCCGATCTTCTTCGGCGGTTTCCTCTTCTGCGCGTTGTGCCTCTCTTCTTTCTTCTTTCGCTCTCGCTCTTTGTGCCTCTGTGCTGCCTCCTCCCGCTCTTTCTTGCTCCGTAATTTCTTCTTCCGCTCTCTCTCCCTCTTTGCTTCCTGCTCCCGTGCACTTTTTTCTGTAACCAAATGTTCGAAATCAAGGAAAACGAGTCATTGTTGGCTCAAAAGTGTCTTCTTCCCGAATCGCTCTAGACAGCTCTGAACTTAGGCGAGCCATCCCCTACCATCTAGATTCATCCAATTTTCATTCGTTTGAATTGTCACAACTAAATATATTGACACACGATTTCCTAGTTTTACGTTTCGAAACTTTGGACGCCAAACACGAGGCACCGCGTCCGGAGCTTCCAAACTGCATTTGCGCGTAATCTTTGACGCGATCGGCACGAATTCAAATTGCGAGTCTGAGAAAAAGTTGAATTTTTCAGATTTTCGGTTGTTTCACCGACACGGCGAACCAGCGGCGGCGTCTAGTAGTAAATGTTTTCATCATTTTGCCGGGTTCGCGAACCCACGGGCTGTTGGAGCGTACCGATGCTTAAATTCCCACTTCACTACAGTAATGACCTGCATCTCTTACTGCGTAACGTTAAAATGATACGCAGCCTTTTAAATGGCCGGGGCCGCATAATTCCTAGGCCATTGGCCTAGAATTCCGGCTACTTGGGCGAATTTTCGCAGGTAATTTTCAAAAAATTTACCGCGACGCGTGCCGCAACGCGCCTGTCCAGTAGAGCGCGTTTTCGATTGGGTACGCTCCGACAGCCCGTGGGTTCGGCCACCAATCAGCAATCCTGAAACGTGGGCCACGCCCCTTTCGCAACCGCCGCGTGAAATTTTGCAACTTTGCCGCACGCAGGTCCGATTGGCGGAGTCCTCCAAAAAACGTCTTTTGAAAGCCTAGTCCACGCATCGGAATCCAACTCTTCAGGTCAATGGTCTAAAATTTTGGGCATGAATTTTCGTCGCTCCTGGTTCGCCGTGACTGATTCTGAGACGTTCATAAGTCTATTAAATGCGCCAAGTGGATTTTTTCAAGAGCCCATTTTCATTTTTCGCAAGCAACCAGGCGAAAAATGCCCCCCGGAGAATGGTTAGTTTCGGACGGTTTGACGTGACTCACCTGGATCTGTGGAATCAGTAGACTCTTTCGAAGAGATGGGAGTGAGAATCGGAGTCTCTGTGATCTTGTTTTCTTTCTCCTTCTTCTTTTCCTCCACCTCTTTCTTCGGATTCTCATCTTCGACGTCTCGTAGATGGTCTTCATGCTTTTTAAGTTTGTTTCGGTGGTAACAAGTGAACGCAAAGCTCGGAATTCCGAAGAATGCTCCGAGACCGGTTACGATCACGCCTGCGTACCTATAATTAGAAATTAGCCCTTTTCGCTAAATGACAAAACGATTTCTGACGCAGGCGACCGTGGACTTCGTAGCTGCGGTGTAGTTCCGGCAACAGAAGAGCGAGACATCGCGCAAACTTTGGAGACGCACACAGTTATTATGAGTTCGCTGCGAGCGTGGACCTCGCTTTCGGCGTGATAAGTTTTGAAATTGTCTGCGTCTCTGAAATTTACACGCTGCTTCGCTCTTTCGTTGCGGGACCTTTGCGGCGAACTCATAAGTAATGAAGGAAGACAATGCCAAACTTACCAAAAGAAAACAAAAATGCCACTTTCCTCCTCTTTCCTCTTGCGAGCAGCAGCTAGAGCAGGTGGACTCGTATGATATGTTCGCTTGTAGACTTCGCTGAGAAACAATTCGAGAGATTCGAAAGAAGAGACAACGTTGATGACGAGTTTGGAACGGGCGGCAAATTCGAGATCGAGATCAGAGAGCCGCCACAGTGCTTCAGAGGCGTCAGAGACGGCGGCGTTCGAGGAGAAAAAGTTCAAAAGAGTCACCGACTTTTGCATCTCGGCCACGTTGATGGCAGGGTCTTTGAGCATCATCGACTGCGAGATGAACGGAGCAAACGAGCGTAATCGGTTGATTTCAATGTCTGAGACGTCCTTTTTGTATCTGTCGATTCCTGTGAGCAATTCGTTGATTGAACTTTTGACCTTTGCTGGGTCACCCCATCCCATCCGGATGTCATCCTTCATTTGGGCGGCACTCAACCCCTCAATCTGCTTCCCAACTTCGTCCGAATTCTTCGCCAACACCTCCAAATCCTTCCTTCTCTCCATTGCCTCCACCAGATCTTCCATCAACGACGCTGCCGATCCGAGTGATTTCGACGCACTCTCCCTCCCGTCAGTGAACTTTTCAATGAGTTTCGATTCATCACTACTCTTCACAACTTCTGGAAATGCAGCCGCCCTTTCAGAAATCCTCAGAAACCCGTCTGCCACCAAGTCCGCATTGTCAATTACGCTGTAGATCTTGGTGAAGATGCCTGTCTGAGACACTTCTTCCCGAATTCTGGCGGCGAGTCTGAAGGCGTCTTGTAACGTGGAAAAGTCGCCGTTCTTCTTCAGTTCGTCGAAAAAGGGAGTCAGTTGCTGATAAGCCGTATCACAAGCGTCTCCTGCATTATTGATGATGTCTGCGAATCGACTGCCACCCTTCATCTCAGCCGTAATGTTGACGATGAGTGTGTTGATCTCAGTCATGTTGGAGCCGTACTTTTTGATCTTCCCAATCGTTTCCGTCAATCCAACATTCTCTTTCAGTGTCTTTATCCTCTCCGTCTTCTCAGTATCATTCAAATTTGGCGGCAATTCGAGAACTCCTTTTAGAACGGTTAGATTCCCGAGTGACTTGAATTCGTCGTCGTTTTGGAGTGTAGTCAGCAAATATTTCAGACGGTTCAGACGTGGATGCAGTTCGAGAAGCGATTTTTTTGTCAATAATAACTGGCTCATTCCGACGGGTTGAATGACTTTTGCGTGGCTGGTCGACTGTTTCACTGAAGCTTCAGATCCCTTCAACTTGGACGATTGCGTTTTGAACTTGGAAAGATCGTTGAGCATCTGTCGGAACTCACGCAAGTTGTTCGACACATCCCCTTTGGCCATCGTGTTCGAATTCTGTTCCAGTTGTCCAATAAGCGGTGTGAATTCCACAAACGGCGCCAACACCGGGTCCAGATTCTCGACGATCGTACTGCCGAACTGCTCGTGAACCCACTTGTTGTCCATGTTCGCATGATTTAAATACATATCCCTCATTCCACTTGGAAAAGCGGACGTGTACATCCGATCCGCAGGCGGTTGCGACGTCTCCAAAGCCATGATGGAGCCGTGGAATGTGTCGAAATCGTTCATCATCTGACCAGTGGGCACATGGTTGATAATGTTCTCAATGGTTTTCACGTCGGCGGCCACAGTGTCAAAGTGGTTGGCGAGGTTGTCGAAATGGGGTCTCTTCTTCTCATAGTAATCGAGAAACTCACTCCATTTCATGAAGTTCTCGACGACTTCCACGTTTTTAATGATATTGTCGATGGCGTCCGTTTCCATGTCGACGAAAGAGTTGACAACGTCCTCGATTTTCGATATTTTCGGGAGCGCGACACCGAATAAATCGTTGACATATCGAGCGTAATCGTTATCTACCAGCAAATTATTTAGCCTTGTAACCGTATCATCCTTCTCCTGATTACTGAAACTGGGCGATTTCAGACTCTTGAGAGAATCCAACGCAGCGGTGTATTCCTTCAACTTTGCCACATCTCCCCGACTTTCCATTGCCGAGTGTCGTATTCTAATCTCACTCAACGTATCGATCGCTTCGACAACTGCCTCACGACCATCCGAAAGCACTGGCAATGTGATTCCAAAGTTTCGGATAGTGTCACGAAGGAGTGAAGTGTTCAGATTCCCCAGTGACGCCAACGCAGTCCGATCGCCAATGTTGATGAGTTCGTAGACGATGTCGTTGGTCTTGTCAGGCGATTTATTGAGAACCGATGCTAGATGGAGGACATTGGTGAGCTGGGCAATGTATCCAAGTTGACGTTGAGCTGTCATGATGCTCTTCTCGGCTGAAATTAGAAGTTATTCTCCAGAAGATATGAGAACTCGGGGCATTGATCGCACAACTGTTCAGATGCCCTAATTCCTCGAATCGAATAGAGCGGCACCCGAAACGCTGCCGGAGGCTACAAGTTTGCAGTTGACAACAGTTTTATATCTCCTATCAATCTCGAGATATAATGATTCTACGGCAGCGTTTCGGGTTCCGCTCGTTCAAAACAAAAACGGTAACTCACCTTCGTCCGCTCGTCGTTGACGGAAGGCAGCATTATCCGTTAGAAACTCCTCAACGCTTCTAAGTTTTGCTGAAAACAAGGAAATTTATGAATATTTCATGTAACACTCACTGTCAGTATGCTGGTTTATCAGAGCATGGCCAGTGACCAAAAGTGTCATAAACAGACAAATGGACACTTGGTGCATTGCGCCTGAAATTCTGTTGTTGGCCGTTGATAAGTGCAATTCGAACTAACCGTTGCTGTACTTTCCGGTAGTTAGAGTTGTTCTCAGAGTTAATACTATTTATCGTTACCTTCGTTGTGGAACCCGTATGAAGTTTACCGTGCTGAAGTGTCATCTTTTCACGCGGACGCTTAGCCGGCGTGTTACCACGTCGGTTTCACTGTTATGAGTTCACCGCGTGCTTGGACATCGTTTTTGACGTGAAAAGTTTTTAAACTGTTTCTCTGACAAGGAAGGTAATTTTGCCCAAGGCTTTAGAATTTTCTGCAACTTGGCAAGGGATTAGAACAGCTTGTTCTGAACGCATTCGTGAAGTTCTAGCCTCCACTTTTGCGGAATTCTGGAGATCAAAAAATCAAAATTTGCGTTGATTTTCCCAATGCGAGCTATGAAGTCGCGGTGTTGACGAAGGTCCCGCAACGAAAGAGCGAGGCAGCGCGTAAACTTCAGAGACGCAGACAGTTTCGAAACTTTTCACGCCAAAAGTGAGGTCCACGCTCGCGGCGAACTCATAATATACATATGTAGAGTAGCTCAGCGGGTTGCGAGATGGCACACAGCCAGATGAAAACTCGTTTTATTTTGTTTTTAGACAAACAATGTTTCCCGTTCGAAACGGGCTTGACTTCGGCCACCGGAATTACTGTAGTTTCCGAAATTTCGGCCGGTCGGCAAGATTGCGAAACAGTGTAGCGCGAGAGAGTTTCCTAACTCGAGCATAGAGTTTCCTGAACTTTGCCAGAGAGTTTCCAAAGTTTGCCAGAGAGTTTCACAATTGAAGTTCCTTCTTGCAATTTTGAACTGCTCAAGAAATTCAAGGAATGCAACGAGAAACGCGCCAGCTGCTTACTGACGCATTTGCCGACTTTGCCAGAGAGTTTCCAAAGTTTGCCAGAGAGTTTCACAATTGAAGTTCCTTCTTGCAATTTTGAACTGCTCAAGAAATTCAAGGAATGCAACGAGAAACGCGCCAGCTGCTTACTGACGCATTTGCCGACTTTGCCAGAGAGTTTCCAAAGTTTGCCAGAGAGTTTCACAATTGAAGTTCCTTCTTGCAATTTTGAACTGCTCAAGAAATTCAAGGAATGCAACGAGAAACGCGCCAGCTGCTTACTGACGCATTTGCCGACTTTGCCAGAGAGTTTCCTAAGTCTGGCAGAGAGTTTCCAAAGTTTGTCAGAGAGTTTCCAAAATTTGCCAAAGAGTTTCCAAAGTTTGTCAGAGAGTTTCTAGAAATTTGCCGAGTAGGCTTTCAAAAGACGTTTTTCGGTGGACTCCGCCAATCGGACCTGCGTGCGGCAAAGTTGCAAAATTTCACGCGGCGGTTGCGAAAGGGGCGTGGCCCACATTTCAGGATTGCTGATTGGTGGCCGAACCCGGAAATGACTTGTCGGAAACTTTTTTCCGAATTAAAACTTCCGACAAATAGCGAGCTTATTTTCCGAAATACTCGGATTGGCTCCTGCGTACAGAAGAACTTAACGATTACAGAAGCAACGCAGATTGTCGAAAGGCCCACATTTCAGGATTGCTGATTGGTGGCCGAACCCGGAAAAATGCTGCAAAATCTACTGATAAACGTGGCGTCTAGGGTGCCGTGTTAGAGAAGTTATGTTCTAAATTATAGACAATTTTATGCTTCGGCGATCTCTTGTAAAGTCAGATGCTACAGAAGAATCCCGAGGCACACTCTGACGTATCAGAATAATGATAACAATAGGAACAGACAACATTTACAAAACAATTTATAATAAAAATAAATAAATGGAGGCGTTAAATCTCGAGTTCACGGGCATTCAGACAGTCTCTCTGGATAGTTTCGGGACGGATTCTTTCGATTTCGACACTGAAAAACAAGAGATAAGAGGTGGAAAAGATGGACAAATCTCACCATTTGCATTCTTCAGTGCGGACTTCGGTGCGGGCGATTCGGCTGATGGAGTGTTCGGCTGTGAACCTGAAAAATAATGAGAGTGAACCAGTTGAATATCACTTTGAAATGTGACTTACCCTTCTTTTTACTCTTCTTTTTATCCTTCTTCGGCGTTTTTGGAGGCTTCTCAGCCGATTCGGAAGACGTTTTGCTACAAGACAAGAGTGGATTGAACGACGATTAAACTCTTTAATAAACTCTTACTCCTTGTCGGTCGATTTCGACTTCGACTTTGAGCCGCCCTTCTTATTCTTCTTCCCTTTATCAATCTGTTTCTTCTTCTTATTCCGCCCTCCTTCCAACGTCTTATCCTCCTTGTGTCCAAATAGCTCACGTTTCCAATAAGCAATAAATCCTGAAAGTGTTCCATCTATCAAAAGCTTTTTACTTTCGCTTACACTTACCTCCCTCACGTTTGAACTCCTTTGTTTGGGAAAGCAATATAACCATGCTCCATGAGACAACCGCAATGATAGACATTACAATGGTGAAAATTCTGAAAGTAAAAAGTTTCTGTAAATGGACAATAGACCAGTGTGCACTCACTTCAACCCTAGACTCACGTCATCCTCTTGTTCCACCTCTTCAACTTGTTGGGAGGCGGGGGCAGCAACTGAAGGAGAGGTTGTGGTTGGCTCCTGAACTCGATCGAGGAAACTGGCGAACGAGGTGAGAGGAGTCGTTGCGTCCGTGACGAGGCCGGATCTGGGGGCGAATTGGAGATTCAGACCCGAGAGACCCCAGAGGGCCTTCATGGCTTCGCCGACTGCATCGCTGTGTTGGGCGGCGCTCCTCTTCAAAAGAGTGACCGCTTCGAGCATCTGCATCAAGTCGAGGGCCGGATCCGTGATACTCTTCAGTTTCAACAGCATCGGAGCCAAAGAGGACGGTTCGGCAGCTCCAGTGGCTGGTATCTCCTTGTTCAAACTGTCAGCTTCCGTGAGCAACGTCTCCAGTGAACTCTTGATCTTGGCCGACTCTCCCCACCTCTTCCGAATGTGAACCTTCACCTTCTTATCACTCAAACCATCAATCTGCTTTCCAACTTCGTCCGCACTCTTCACCAACATCTCCAGATCCTCTCGTCTCGCCAGCGCCTTTCCCAAGTCTCCAATCAACAGTGATCCCGATCCGAGCACTCTCACCAGCTCCTCCGCACCGACCCACTCCTTCAACGCCACAATCGCCGCATTTCGGTCCTTGATCTTGCCAAAGTACTCGAGTGCCTGTCCGGAATGCTCAAAACTCGTCAGGGCTCTCTCCAGATGGTAGGCCGCATCCAGGAGTGTGTCGACAAAGTTGTACTTTTTCCGTTGGTGCACAATCTGATACGCTCGGAGCATTTCCGATGCTCCAGAGCTTTGCAGAGAGCCCAAAAAGGTGGAAAGAGCGGGGAACTGTTCCTGAGACCACTTGGACGCCTTCTCGACACTCGTCACCGACAGACCCCTTAATGGAATGTTGTCAAAGTTGGGGACGACGGCCGCCGCGGCAATCTGAGTCAGATTGGACACCACAGTCGCAACCCTTCCGTCTTTTGAGAACTTGACAGCCAGCTGCTCCATCTCCGCCTTGTCAGTCTTCACAGCGTACTCTGTGTGCATCGCTTCGAGATCCGTTCTCACCTGTTTCCAATAGTCCGTGGCACACAAATCGGTCAACGACTTCCGGAACGTCTCGACTGCCGGATGGACGAGTTTAATCGTTCGGTAGAAACTCACGATGTCCGATGGATCAGTCTTCACGCTCTTTCCAGAGGCGAGGATCGGAGTGATATCTGCCGAGCGCTTCCGAGTGTCCGCCAACAGTTTCAGAAGTTCGAACAGATTACGAAAAGATGATGTTATCTCTGTGGTCATGGTGATCGCCGACAACGAACCCTCGACGCCTTGCACCGCGAATCGCAATGCCAACGACGGATAGAGGGCTCGCGAGAGGAACCTCACCGGCTTCTTTCCGACCACCTTCTCCTTGATCCACGGTGTTTCAACGTCGATTGAGAGTGTCGACAGGTCAACCACTCCTGAGCGGAAGGCGGGAGTGAACTTGCGACTGCTGTTCTTCCGGTGTGCGGCCAAGAGCTTTCCGACAGTCTGCTCGAACGCTCTCAAGTGCTCCATCGAACCCGAATAGTCCTTTTGCCCGCGGATCAGTTTCTGAATCATGCCGAGGTCTGAAGAACTGTGTATCAGCTTGTCGATCTCCTCAGAGCGAGACGCGAAGTTGACCGAGACGTCCGATCGTTGTACCAGAGGAACAAGAGACGCCGACGCCGCCTCGATTCCCGAACACGCGTCAGCCGGGTCCGTAGCGAGTGCGTCCATGGCAGTGGTAGCTTGTTTGATGTAACTGCGAATCGACGTGAACGACGAAGTCCACTGAGTGTTCGACACATTGCCTTGTGTAAACCTCTTTAGATCGGTCAACTGTGGACGGACGATCGACAATTGGTTGAAATGGTCTTTGAAGTTGGAGTTCAGGTAATCGGCGCACTTCTTGAACTCCGCCAGAAACGGTGTCGTGTCCGAAAGCGCATCAACTTTCACTCGCATTCCTCCCAATTCATTAAGTACGGCAATCGAAGATTTCATATCCAACTGGCGACTCATCGAGACGTTCGGCTGCACTTTGAGTGCTTTGAGTGCAGAGACGACACTCTTCAAATTCATTTTGCCCGCCGATCCGAGCACTTTCAGGTCTCCCAGGTTGAGCAGTTCGGCGAGAATGGCATCGGATTCCGGTTTCGCAGAGGCCAATTTCTGTTCCAGATACAGAGCGTTCAGGATTCTGGCGAACGGACCGAGTTGCGAATTCAGCACGAGCAGGTTGTTGGCTGGAAAAAGGGGCCATCTGGTTGGACAGTTAGAGAAATGGGTCTCGCGGCGAAAAGACAGTTTATAAGACAGTTTGTTTTTTTGCCGCCCACGCGCGGGTCTCGCTGCGAACACTGCTTTTTTAACGAAGAGTACGGTACACGGAGACCTGGCGTGTGCATCGAAAGCAAATGTGTACCATTGCTAACGATTGCAATCAACCTATAATCGCTGCGTACCCGTTGCCTGAGTATTCAACGTTTAACCGTGTGCTTGTTGTTGTTGTTGTTGTTTAGTTGTTTACAGTTTACCGTAAGCACATGGTTAAGCGTTGAATACTCAGGCGACGGGTACGCAGCGATTATAGGTTGATTTCAACGGTTAGCAATGGTTCACATTTGCATCCGATGCACACGATAGGTCTCCGTGCGGTGGAAAAAGCTTTTTCTACGCGTGTTCGTGGCGCCAACCACGCGTGAGCGGCTGCGTCGCGGTCTGCGCAGAAGTTTCAACTTTTTCAGGACATACTCGAGAAAGATGCCCCCATTTTCCCATAATGGGTGTTTATACCTCTCATAGTACTACCGATCGCCTCTACTTTAATCAGAATCGCCGCGTCACATGTTGGGACTATTCCTTGCCAGTGCAATTTCAAGCATTAGAGCCAAACAGCGCGATTGCATTGAAATTGCGTTCTGTGCTCCAGTGGGACCCGCGCCGAAACCGAAACTAGAGAGTCTACGCTCATGGAAAACGGCATACAATTTCTCGATAGAGCGCACTTACTCGGATTCGACGGAACGTGATGGCGGACGAAGGCGAGGCGGTGGAGATCCTGTTGCAAATCCGAAAGACGTGGACCATCTGGAAAACGGGACATTTTGAACAGTTCACCTGTTATTCCCTCACCTGCGACAACAGCCAATGGAACCGAAATCAGAAGAAATGCTTGTAAAAACATTTATTTTGATCGGCAAATTCGTTTTTTAAATCGTTGACAACTCGACAACGAAACTGATTCGTTTATCGATTTTTCGTGGTTTACTCAACTGTTCTGAACTCCCATTGACCTCGGTTTACACGTTTGTTTTCCATGTTTCAACTCTTTTTTCTTTCACATGCCAAAATCAAAAATTCACGCAAAAATTCATTTGCCGGAATGCAATTTTTCAAGTTTTTCTTCGATAGCCGTGAATTTGATACATGGCCAGTTGATATTTGTTATCAAATCCTTTATCTCTGGTACATAAACTAACCTTTTTTGTAGTACGACGGCGCGGGAATTCAAATTGCACTTCTCCGCAAGTTCCCGTGTTTCATGAAAATGTTCTTTCAACTATTCACAATATTCGCCGATGATGCAAATGGGCTCCACCGAACTCTGCGCAATTGAGACTGATGGTGTAGTTCATTCTAAAGTAGTTTATTTGTGTTTTGTTTACATGTAATAGGTTAGTTTCTGTCGTTCTTCTATCGAGTATTACGGTTATTGCGAGATGGATGACACATCTCACTTTAAGAAACCACTTCCGTTCTGGGCACTCGTTGAGTCAATCGGTGAAGCTCATGGAGGATCAGTTTGGTCCTTCAATATACTCTCGAGGCTGGGTGTTCAAATGGTGGTGTCGCTTCAAAAAAGAGACTTTGAAGTCGAGGATAAACCACGCTCCGGACGCCCGATGTCTACGGATCGGGTCCCTGTTCTGGCCACCCTGGAGAACGAACCGGAATCTTCTGTACGTGGACTACAGAAGGCTACTGGAGTTCCACGTACAATATAGTATCGATCTCTGATTCGTGCTGATAAGGCGTCGAAACGCCCTCAAACTGTTCCTCATCAGTTGAGCCCGGCGCCCGGCCCACTCGCTCGAAGCGAGACATTCAGAAGCTTCCGCTGTCGTTCTGGTTCTCTCGGTACGGTCGTGTGCATTATCACATTCTTCCGGAGAACACAACCATCACCGCCCAGACCCTCTCTGTGGAACTGCAAGAGATGAGGTCAGCTGCTCTTCTCCTCTCTCCGAGACTGGCCAAGACATGTCTCCTATGGGACAACGCGAGACCGCACAAGACGAAAGCGACCTAGGCTGCTCCTCCGGACATCAGTCCCTCTGATTACCACATCTTCCGGTCGTTCCAGCACCACTTTGATGGGAAGCACCTCAAGACAAGGGCAGATGTCGTTGGCGACATCGACGCCTGGTTCGCCTCGAAGAAGACTGTCTTCTGGAAGGCTGGCGACGACAGTCTGCCCGATCGATAGAGGAAGGTCATTGCTTATCATGGCCAATATATCATTGTTTGATGTTTGATCAATCGTGAATTATTAATAAAAAAATCGAAAAAAAAAGTGTTCACGAAATTATGGGACACCCTAATATTACTGCCTTTTCGATATTGAGGCGCCACAGTTCGTTCGAATGATTTCCATTGAAAAAACAAGGAGAAAAATCAATAAAATTCATTAAAATTAGAATAATAAAGTGGTTGTATTTGTAGAAAAAAGGCGGTTCACGAGTAGATAAACTGGGTCGTTTCGATGGTTTTTCGGCAAATGTGGCACACTTTGTTGAGTTTGTCGGAGCACTCGACACACGCCGTATGGCCACAATTGAAGACGATCTGCAGAAGATGGATGAGATGGAAAAAAAGAGAAGAAGAAAGAGAAAGAGAAAGGGAAAGGGACGAACGGCAATCTTCGAGTCCATGCAAATGGCACAACTCGTCTCGAGTTCCAGCTGTTCCAACTTCTCTTTCAGCATGTTCAACTCCTTCTGCTTCTCCCTCTCCACCTCGATTTTCGCCTCTCTCGCCGCGTCTTCCGCTATTTTCTTGCACAATTCAGCCGACAATTCGCTGTTTTTTCGGTCGAATTCAATCGATTCGTTCGATCGGTGGCCGATTTGGACGGGTGTCTCGTCTGCGAAACGAAGAATTCATTCAGTAGTGGAACAACACTTGTCCAAGTTTTCTGCTTTTCAAGTCGAAATGTCGTTTTGTTTTGAACTGATTGCGATTGTTCGCATTAGAGCGCGTTTGCGGCCCGGAACATGAAATTCCGACGGTTTGGCTAGTTTAGCATAGCAACATGATTGAGCGCTCCGTATGAATAAACAAATTTTCAGTCTATAAATGCAGAAAACGTTGAATTAGTGGCATTCCTTTCATCGTCGGCGTCTCCTACTCCACACACTCTCTCATAATCTATCAAAATGACCCAAAGAAAGGAAACAGACGCCAGTGTTCTGACTCACTCTGGTCATGGGCGGCCGAAATGAACTGGTAGCAGACGGGACACCGACGGATGGCCGTCTTCTCGGCGCAGTCGACACACGCCACTCGGTGTCCGCACGGCGACAATTTGACGGTGGCCACCGAATCGAGACACGAGAAAGTGCACATTGTCACTTCGGCCGCGTCGAAAACGTCCTCGTTGAGTACGATGAGTGGCATTCCGGCCCTGGAACAACGACAAGAGAGGGAATGCAAGTGCGCTCCATCGAACCCTCACCCGGGACGTTGTTTTATCTGCGAGAGGTGGACGACGATCGGACGGAGGGAGGCGTTCTCGCAAATGTCGGCCACCGTCTGTCCCTTGCGATCTCTGCAGCAATTGGGGCAGGATGCAAGTGCGCTCTAATGCGACACGACCCACTTGACACTCATATCGGCTCCGTTGGAAACGAGGAAACAGGCGGTGGCGAGTTGCCAATTGGGACGCAGTCGGCTGGCCATTTCGTCGAGATTCAGGTTGGTTCGGACGAGTTGAGCACACACGGGAGCCAGCGAAGTGGCAAATGTCTCGTTTTGTTTCAGAATGTCCCTGCAAATGACCGGATTACTGTAGGTAGATCACAAGGATTAGAAAAGAAATGAAGGTCTTGCAACGAGCATAAAGTACTCCTTGGAACTACAGTAGCATTCGGAGAAACACTAACAGTGGTAGTTCTGTGATCTACAGTATTCCCCGCCTACAGTACCTGACCAACTGGAAAATGGGCGTCTGTCCGTTCGCATCGACCACGTTCGTCGGTGCACCCGCCTTGACGAGTGCCTGTATCGTCGCCAGCCGTCCCCGATCCCTCTCCGCCTCGCCCGTCCACTTGTCGACTGCGAAATGCAGCACTCCGCGTCCGAACTTGTCCCTCCGGTGCACCTCGAGACCCAACTGAAACCAGTGTTCGCTGGAGCGCACTTGCACCGTCTCTCCCTCTCACCTGAACCAACTTGTTCACCACACTCACGTGTCCACAAGACGCCGCGTAGTGCAGAGCACTCATTCCGTTCTTTGTCGTCGTGTTCCGACACGCAGAACGCAACTGTAGCAGCTGTTCGACGGTGCTGCAAGTGCGCTCTGCGGATAATCATCGAGTGATCTCACTTGACGTGTCCTCCGAGGATCGATATTTGCAACGGAGTCAAATTCGCGTCGTTCATCTGATGAATATTCGCCCGACTGTTCGTCAGAATCCGACTGATTGTCGCCTTCTGAAAATCGATAAATCGATAGAGTTCAGTGGAGCGCACTTGCTCACCTTGTTCCCAGACTCTGGCAACTTGCACACTTCATGCAGGGGCGTGTCTCCGGAGACGTTCGCAACCGACGGCAGCACCGAACTCACGTTCAGAAGGCGGTCGATGCACGCGGCGTGGGCGTGACGGGCGGCCAGATGGAGCGGAGTGTCGCCGTCGCAATTCGGGCGGTGCACGTCTTTCGGCAGCAGCAGCAGCACTCCCTCGAGCATTTTGTCGAGCCCTCTGATCAATCGATTGGGTCTCGAAGCGAACCGTTCTCTACACCGTACCTCTCGGCTGCCACGTGGATCATCGATCGGTCCCTCGTGTCCCTGACCGATTTATCGGCGCCCAACGAGATGAGCATCACTACGAGACTCCAGTGACCGTCGGCGACCGCGCGGAACAACGGCAATTCGCCGTCGAACACGGCACGCACTTGTTGAGGACTCGCACGGATCGACTCGACGAGCTTCGCGTAGCTGACACTGTCCTCTGACCAGTTGGCGATGATACTCATCAGATTGTCCGGTTGGCACCCGTGGATTGTGTTCTAAGCAAAAATGTTCATTTTTGAGAGGGCTCTTCGTGGTTCAGAGTAGATCAATTTGAAGAGGTTGGGGTATCAAACGATAGGAAATTATCTCCTTATCATTTTTGCAGTTGATCACTTTTTGATATCTCTCATAGTTTCAGAGATATTTCAAGAAATGTCTCATGTTCTTCTCTAAACCGCTTTCTCCTGATACCTCTATAACTATAAAAGATACGAACAACATGTCAACTGATAAGATAATCAGTACAAAATGGTCTCTAAGATCAATCAACCACCCACCTTATAAGTGTGAACAGCGGGCTCATTCCGGTCCCTCATCACCATCGACAGCCGTGGACCCGTGTAAATGGGACACAAGAAGAGGTCCCTCCGGCCGTCCTTCCATCCGGGATTCACGTCCAGTCACCTGGATCTCCCTCGTCATCGACATGCTTCCCGCCTTCTTCAAATACACCAAATACTTTGGAATTCCCCCGAAATTGACGACATCCTTCGCGGATACCACTCCGAGTGTCGTTTTCAACGCATCTCCACGTGTTATTGCCACCAGATCACCCTTCGAGTGCTCCGCTGAATTCGGGTATTCGAGGGCGTCGAATGGCCATTCCGTTGCACTTTGTAACTGAAAATCACAGTTCAATGAAGCGCGTTTGCAACATGACAGTTTAAAGTGCCAATAACACAAGATTTTGGGAATTTACGCGTAATTTACAGCAAAAACTTTCTTAATTCCAAGACAGAAATGTAAAATTAATTCACTTTCCAGCTTAAAATCCCTCAAAATCCGCTTACCAGCTCATTTCCGGGCGGCAGAATATAAAAAACGCGGACGACTGCAGTTTTTCGTTCCAAATCCACGTTTTGAATGTATCCGACGTGTCCCAAAAGCTGAAAATCATTCGAAATCTGTAAATGTGTCTTCTGGAACACCCACAGCCATATGCGTCTTCGTCCACATCGTCTGACTGTACAAATTGCGGCGTTGAGCATAATTCGGATTGATTTCCGAGATGAGCACACGATCTCCTTCGGCGAAGTCGATCGGTTCTGTCTCTTTGTACGTTTGCTCCGGATCGAACTTGTAATCCATGATTTTCGAAAGATTCGGTCACTTTCAGACGAGATGTTGTTAAAGAAATACTGATTTTTAGCCGTTTTTCTCTGTATTTTCGGAATTATTCGGGACTGTGGACGTGGTTTATCATGTTGGTCACCACGTTTATTCCTATTTATGCAATGTTTTGCTCTAATTTAGAAGACCAAAACTTGTTTTTTCTTCTTTTTTTTCACTTTTCTCAACGATTTCCGAAAACTCGGCCACGGCCGTGGACGAAGCGAAAACCTAGTCCGCGATGGAATTTCCACGTTTTCCCACTCTTTTCCCACGCTTTTCTCCAGTTTTTATGATCGAATTTTCAATAAAATTCTCGAAAATACGTTTTCTAGAATGCTTCGGTACATTATTCCACGAAAGAAGGGCTCGTTCGTCATCGCCGTCTTCATCACTCTCGCCTTCTTTTGCATCGTTTATTATCATCGAAACGATCGCGGTCGGGCCAAATTCCAGTTTCCGAACATCGGTTCGTTGCGTTTTTTTCGTGTTTTCCCTTTGTTTTGTAAAATAATTGTGATATTAGGTAAAAACGTTTTAAAACTCATTATTGTCATTTTCAGAAAAATACGCAGAAGAATTGGTGCGTCTTCCGGAAATATGGAACGGTACACTGCACGAAATCCCCGACTATTCAAAACCGCGAACCGGGCCCGGGGAGAACGGAAAACCGGTGGTTCTATCCGGTGACGAGGCTCAGTTGGGAATGGCAGACATGAAGAAGTGGTTTATGAATGTGCACGCTTCCGATAAGATCTCACTCGATCGAAATGTGCCGGATCCGAGGAAACAGGAGTGTAAGGACATCCATTACGACCTGGAGAATCTCCCGAAGACTTCTGTCATCATCATTTTCACCGATGAAGCATGGACTCCGCTTCTGAGAACTGTCCATTCCGTGATCAATCGGAGTCCGCCGCAGCTCCTCGAGGAGATCATTCTCCTGGACGATAACAGTCAGAGAGGTTCGTCTTGCAAGTTGAGCAAATAGTATATTTAGTCTGCAACATGACAAGCTGTTCAAACAGAAAACAGTTTTGCAGAAGAACTGAAAGCTCCCCTCGACGAGCATATCAAGCGATTTGGAGGAAAGGTCAAGTTGATTCGTAAGCATGTCCGGCACGGTTTGATCCGCGCGAAACTCGCTGGAGCACGAGAGGCGACCGGAGATATCATTGTGTTCTTGGATTCCCACTGCGAGGCGAATCACGGATGGCTCGAGCCGATAGTGCAGAGGATCAGCGAGGAGCGAACTGCGATCGTGTGCCCGATGATCGATTCGATATCCGATCAGACGCTCGGTTACCACGGAGATTGGTCGCTGTCTGTCGGAGGTAAATACGCTCTCCTGATCTCACGTGTCTATTCTATAGAAAACCGTTGCAGGCTTCTCATGGGCACTCCACTTCACTTGGGAAGGTCTTTCGGACGAGGAACAAAAGAGGCGAAAGTCAATCACCGACTATATTCGGTCTCCGACAATGGCCGGTGGCCTTCTTGCCGCCAATCGAGAGTACTTCTTCGAAATCGGCGGATACGATGAGGAGATGGACATTTGGGGCGGCGAGAACCTCGAGATTTCGTTTAGAGTGAGTTTGGGGTCGAGCGGCGAGACGATTGGAAATGAACAAAAATCAATTATCAAAAAACCGGCCGTTGGTCAATGTTGAAAATCTCGCGAATTTCATCTAGCTGGAAAACATCGATTTCGTCTGATTTTTGGAAAAAAGGTTGTACAAATATATTTCCATTGCGTCTATTTTTTCACCAAAAATCAGAACAGATAACAACCGAAAATCGTTTTTCAGAAATAGGGGTTACGGTCACAATCCTTCAGATACAGTATGTCTCAGCCGTTTCGGGACCGCTGACGACCATCCTAACCTGACGTATTCTGTGTTTTATTCTAGTTCTTCAGACGTGGATGTGCGGCGGATCGATCGAATTCATCCCGTGCTCTCACGTGGGCCACATCTTCCGTGCCGGTCATCCGTACAACATGACCGGTCGAAACAACAACAAAGATGTCCACGGAACGAACTCGAAACGACTGGCCGAAGTGTGGATGGACGACTACAAACGGCTCTATTACATGCATCGCGAAGACCTACGCACCAAAGACGTTGGAGATCTGTCTTCTCGTCGGCAGCTGCGAGAGAAACTCAAATGCAAGTCGTTCAAATGGTATCTCGACAATGTGGCGAAAGGAAAGTTCGTTATGGACGAAGATGTCGTCGCTTATGGGGCTGTGAGTCGTTTTTGCTCAATTCGTCTTTATTTAACTGATTTCAGCTGTTCACAGTAGTCGATAACACCCGAATGTGCACGGACACTCTGCAGCGAGACGAGAAATTGTCGCAGTTGTTGGGTGTTTTCCATTGTCAAGGAAAAGGAAGTTCTCCGCAATTGATGTCCCTATCGAAAGAAGGAAACCTGCGTCGAGAGAACACGTGCGCTGCCGTCGAAGGAGCGAATGTGCGTATGAGGACGTGCTCGAGAAAACCGCAAATGAACGAGCGGTGGGCTTATGAGGTATGTTTTAGACGCTCTTTTCCAATTCATACAACACTTTCAGAATCAACAATTGCGAAATCTGAAATCGGGAAAATGCCTGTCGACGGCGAATCTGAAAGCGGGCGACGATGCGATTGTGATGGACTGCGACGAAAATGACAAAAACCAGAAATGGCAGTTTGTCGATCCGGCGAAAGCTTAATTTATTGCTCCCTTCCACAAAAATGCCTTTAAAACTAGTGCTTTAATCTCGAAATTTGGGTTCCTGCTGTATGTTTCCGCCTTTTCCCAGTTTTAGGCCACAATTCAAGTATTAAAACAAAAAATCAAAATAATTTATTGCCAAAGTTAACTCGTTTTTCTCCCTTTTCGATTCTAGTCTCTTTTCAAAACTTCTGTGATTTCCTTCGGTTTTAATCGGTTCCCTCCTCTCTCACTTGATTCCAAAAATATCCTGGTTGTGATACTTTTCTCCATTTGGGTTTTTAATAAGATTTTAAATCTTTTTTGAAATGTTCACAGCTGTCCACTTCCGTAATTATTATCGGATTTTATATTGGAAATGTTCTTTCTTTAATTTGTCATCCAAACCTGAAATTCAGAATGGCCGAAGACGGAGAGACCGCTGTGATTCAATCCTTGGCTCCCGGACCAACTGCCGGAGTGTCGTACCCGTTGAAAGTCACCTATTGTGGACGTAAGTATACCGGTCAAAACAAAACGTTTTGGATCAATCGGATACTGGAGTTATTTGAAATTTTCGAGAATCGGCTCCTTTTCCAGAATGCTCGATGCCGATGGAGTACTGCGACTACTCGGGACAAACGGATCTTTGCCGCGCGTGGGCCACCCAAAATGCGCCTGAACTTCTCGAAGGACTCGAGATTTCCGAGAACGCGGACGGATCGGACGAGAAGAAGAAGCAGAAGCGCGGCGGAAAAGGATCGAAGACCGGAGGACCGTCGGCCGGATCGAAGAAGAAGGGAGAGCAGAAGGTGACGCTTCAGAGGGAGCCACGTGGGAAAAAGTCGGTCACTGTCATCAAGGGCTTGGCAACGTTCGGTAGGCTGCTGACAATGATAGGCTCTCATATTTCCATTTTTAGACATCGATCTAAAAGTGGCTTCGAAGCTTTTCGCTCAGAAGTTCGCTTGCGGATCCTCGGTCACTGGAGCCGATGAGATTGTGATTCAAGGAGACGTCAAGGACGACTTGCTCGATTTGATCCCCGAGAAGTGGGCTCAGGTGACCGACGAGCTCATCGACGATTTGGGAGACAAGAAACGATAAATTATTTGTTGCTCTCGGTGTTTTCGGATGGTTTTTTTTCCCAGCTGGCCGATTCTCTCATTGTTCTCTTCTCTTCTCCATCTTCTATCGTTTTCCCTCTCCAATTTTTCATGTTTCAAATAATTTAATTTAACAATGAAGTAAGAACAGGTTAATCTTTTACAGGAATCGCCTTCGGGTCATTCTTTCATTGCTTCGACGGCGCCATCGCCGGCTCCCGGAACGTGTTTCCCACATAAATCCAGCTCTTTTTTCGCTCTTCCGCCAGACACTCGCGGATCTTTGTCATTCGGTACTCGTGGAGTTCTGGAAAAATTGATTGATTGAGAGAAACGGAATTTCAAAAATTAGGGCGATTCTCAGATAGTTGGAGGAATTAACAATTTATAATTATGACATTGTCTTTGAGATTTGAAGTTTAAAAAAACTATTATTGCGTCTGGTGATGAGTATTTAAAACAATTTTATTTAGCGATTTTCAAATTTTTATGATTTTTGCGTTTTTTTTCACAAATTTCCTTTTGAAATCGTTTCAAAGCTTACTATCTTTCATTCCAGCGATCAATTTGTTGTCCTCTTGATCGTCGAATGCCATTTGATTGTTGGCGGCTGCAAAATGGAGAGAAAATTATGAAATTCGCATTTTTCAGTGAAATTCTTACTTTGAGCCGACGCCATTTGTTGATAAGTGTGTTCGCGAGTTTTATTGATTAGTTTCTGAAGTTTGAGAGTTGAATTTCTTCAATTTGCAAGCAGAAATGACGAAAATCGGTGGAAAAATGCAAATTGCGCGATGGAAATGGGAGCGGAAAACGAGAGACGAGAGAGCGAAAAGGACGAGAGGGTGCAGAGAAAAAGAGGAAAAAGAAGAGGAGAACATGTTTTCCCCTCCTCGCCTGGATTCTTTTCCAGCTTCTTCTTTTTCCGAGTCATGGATTTTTTTAAAATCAATTTTCCATTTTAATTATCAAATGAAAGTTCAAAGTCTATTCGTGGACAAATTTTTATAATTTTTTTAAATTAAAAAAAAATTGTTTCCAAATTTTTGATTAAGAAAATAAAAACCCAGCAATTGAAAAAAAAATTCAAAAAATACTAAATTACTCTGTTTTTCTGACAAATCGAACATAAATTTAAAAAAAAAGTTTTTTTTTGGAAATTTTTGAAAATATCCATTTTCAGAAACGGTTTTTTGTAGAATATTCTCAAATTCTCAATTTTCATTTTTCAAGATTTCAAAAATTTTCAATCGGCTTTTCGTAGGCAAATTTGATTTTAAAAAATTTGAATTTTAAAAAATTTGAATTTTGAAAAATTTTTTGTTTCCTAAATATTTATGTGCAATTTTTTTAAATTTTTTAAAAACTTTTATTTATTCGCGATTTTTTTCGGAATTTCAGAAAGTGAACTAATTTTTTTATTTAAATAAGGCCAAGGCCGAGGCCTGCTTATTTAAATTTTCAATAAATTGAAAAAAAAAAACAATTTTCCAAACATTTTTTTTCATATTCGCTATTTTTCAATATCTTGCAAAAATTAAATAAAAAATAAGGTTTCATTTCTAGAGCTAATTGCGTTTTTTTCCGAAAATTTTCAAAAAAATTCTTGAGCTCTTAAATGTTTAAAAATCAGAAAAAAATATTGTTAAAACAGTTGAATTTATTTATTCACATATTGAAAAATCTAGAAAAATTTGAAAACCATCACAAAAATCCAAATTCGCGCCTAAATTTCCAAATGGCCAAGTGCTTTTCTACAAAATTCCGTCCACTCGGAAAACCTGGGGAAGTCTTTATGCGGAGTTGGGAAGTCTTTATGCGGACTTCGGAAGTCTTCCTGCGGAGTTGGGTTTTGCGCCAATAAATCACTATTGGCGCGGGTTTCGTGCTTGCGCATATCTTGATCGACACATTTTATTTTTCAAACCGAATTGTTTTTGAGCGTTTTTTCTCGTTTTTTTCACGATTTTATGTCCATTTTTAACTTTTTCGTGCATGAAAATTAGAAATCAATAAATAGGGAATTTTTTTTCGTATAAAATTTAAAAAAATATTTGGTTGACTTTTTTGCGATATTTTCTTAATTAAAATTCAGTCCGAACTTGAACAAATTCAGTCGATTTTTTCGAACCATTTTCAATCAAATTTTTGTTAACCCCTTTTCGGAAAAGATTAATAATAATCAGTGTGGGTCCCGAAAAACACGAGATGCAACATTTTTGAAAATCGGTTTTTGCTCTCGTTCTCCGCAAAGCGAGATGGAATTTCAAAAACTTTTTTTTAACTCAACGACTTCGAAAGTAACTCATACTCTGAAAATATTCAACGGATTTCACTATTTATCGCTTCCGTCGCGCTACATTTCTCGGGACTTTTCGAGACGTCTCGAGAAATCTTGACAAATAGTTTTCTCGAGACTCGTGTCGTTTTTGTCTCGGAAATTCCGAAAGCTCTCTCTTTCATCCCCGCGGAAAGGCAGAAAAGGTGAGTACATTTCAACGTTTGGTTTGCAGTACTCTGTACGAAACGCCGGCTGTTTCAGATGCTCTCAATTTTTCTGGTTTTCATCAAGAGACGACCCAACTCATCGTTGACAATTGCACTGTCAATCAGTCCACCCTGCGCGTGCAAAATCCAGCCGGTGCCGACATGAGTCCAAACTTCTGCATGAAATACCTATGGACTTATTCAAGTTCCATTTCAATGGCACTTCGCGACGTTTCGCGACGTTTTTTTCCAATTCAAACGACGTCGCGAAACGACGCGAAACTCGAGTTTCACGACATTTCACAACAGTGCAAAAACGCCTTTGGGTAGATTTACGAGCGATCGCTGCGAGACCCACAGTCGCGAAACTATTTAGCACTGTTGTGAAACGTTATGAAACTGGAGTTTCGCGTCGTTTCGCGACGTCGTTTGAATTGGAAAAAAACGTCGCGAAATAGCATCGAAATGGAACTTGAATAAGTCCACTAGAAACTCAGTAGAAAAGGTGGCTTCTGAGTTGGAAAAACTCTTTGGGCGCCATCTCCAAAGTATTCGAAAGGTATGACAAGTTATCAGTTTAAAACTTCCTTCGTATTTTTCAGTTTCTGTCATCAACACCGATTCCAAGGAGAACTGCTGCGAAAACACAAAAGAGGTTAGCGTGCCGTAAATCACGGAGGTAGATTTAAAATTTTTTAGAAAATCAAAATGCTTGATGTCTTGGAATCTGTGCGCTCTAATCGTTGCGTATTTGCGTAACATTGAAACTATGGGTGAGCAGCTCCAGACTTCTGAAATATTTTTAATGAAAATAATTTTCAGATTCTTCGAGTTAAGAAATCGCGCGTCGCTTGGAAAGACATCGACCGGAATGATTTCGTCTACAAGGACGGCTTGATAGTCAAATCAGTGTCGGAGGAGAGCGATCAACCGGCAGCTGTTAGAGAAAAAAATTTTAAGATTATTGCTAAATATTTGCATTATTTTTACTTTTTGTTTTGTTTTTGCGTTTTACTCTCACAATAAATGAATGTTTTTTCCATATTTTGGTAGAGTTACTGCGGACTTGAGTAGAGTTACTGCGGAGATTGGTAGAGTTACTGCGGACTTTGGTAGAGTTACTGCGGACTTTGGTAGAGTTACTGCGGACTTTGGTAGAGTTACTGCGGACTTTGGTAGAGTTACTGCGGACTTTGGAAGTCTACCGGCGTGTCTGCAGGTAGACTTCCCAACTCCGCATGAAGACTTCTCAACTCCGCATAAAGACTTCCCCAGGTTTTCCGAGCATTCTTTCAAATGTCGAAACTCGCACCATTCCATCCGTTCGTCCCCCATCTCATTTTTCTCATCAAACTCGAAATCGCAACGAATAAACAAATAATTGGCACTGTTTACCCATTGCCAAGTAATTATTTGCCCTCGGTAACTCGGCAATCAGTTTGGAACCAGTTCTCTATTCCCGTACATTTTCCCGTTCGTCAGACACTTTCCCGATATATCAGAGGTGGTTGATTATTTGCTTATCAGTAGACAGTTCCCGGAATTTCAAATTAATCGAGTTCAGGATGCTCCGGACTTCAATGGAGCACACTTTCTGTGTAAGCGAGCACGAATCGAGCACATTTTGGGCGGGGGGCACTCTTGGACATGTTTATTTGTTCTCCTGTCGTCATACCGACCCCTCTCCTCCGTTTCTTCTCCTTTCTTTCGCCCCTTTTCTCCCGCATTCGTACATTTTGCTCCTTTTCCTTCTGATCAGTAACTTCGCCCTTTTGACAAAAAAAACACTACTCACAACAATATCTCGTTTCCTTTTCTCTCGTCTCTCTCGTTTTCGAATGCTGTCTCGTGTTGATCGTCTCAAATTTCTAGTATTTTTCAAAAGGTTCTTGGAAAGGACAGAATTTAAACATTTTCAAAAATGGCAAAAATTTTACTAAATATTTTAATTTAGGGCTTCAAAATGAAATCTGCAACATAAATTTTCTAACAAACATTTTTTTCAACTTTTCTATTTTCTCAATTTCCCGGTCCGAGATTTTTAAAAAAAATTTTTCTCTATAATTCAAAAGCTTAATTCAGCTTTACAAAATTGAAGAAATCGTTTTTCAATCTTTGTAATTTCCCAGATTTTTCGGAATTGCTTCAGATGCTCTTGCGATTCTTTCTGAATTTCTTACAAATTTTTGATTTTCCCCGTCTCTTTTTCTGAATTTTCGAAAATTCATGATTTCTCGAGAATTTTATCAGTTTCCTGAATTTTCTCAACATTTTTGCTTTCTGAACACTGACCGTTCGCTAAATTATCTGCTGTTGACATGGGAGAATCGAAAAAAAGTTCTTCTTCACCAAGGGAAAAATAAAAACAACTGTAATATTTTTGCACGTTCATGTGATAATGACTGTAAAGAAAACACGCCATGTCTGGTATTTCTGTTCTCTGTTCCGAATAAAATTTTCTCAATTTTCGAATATATTTTGTGTTTTCCGTAGTGAAAAGTGTGTCTGGGAATGGAAAATCGGGGAATCTGTGCGCTGGGAACAGTGCGATCGCTCGTGAGTAACACAGTTTTGGTGACGAAATTCTATATAGAAAGTGACTCATTTCGGCCGGATTCTTCAGCAATTTGTCATGGAAATGCACAGTTTTTGGGCGTTTTCTGTCCATAACTCATCACAACGCTTTTTTTCCTTGACAAGTGTCCGATTTTTTCCTTCTTTCTAAATTTTTGTGTGCGAAATGAAGACATTTATATTTGAAGTTATTTTTCGAAAGTTTGAACATAATTTGATATAATGATGAGAACGAAAACAGTCAAAAACTTGGCGAAATCGGAAAAAAAAAGAAAAATGTTTTGATATAAAAGTGAGTCGTGACGAGACCCATAAGATCATTAGACACATGCGCCTTTGGTATTACTGTAGAATTTCTATTTTTGATTCCAAAACTTATTTTCTGTGAATTTTTTGATAGAAATCAGTGTCAAAACAATATATTTTCTTTTAAATACCGTATAATTTTTGAAAATTAATACATTTCAAAAAAGTTCAAGAACCCAATCAGAACACAATAACCGCTTCTTTACTCCGAAAATACCTCGAATTCCTTTCTTTCAAAACGCCCGCTATTTTCCCCTCGTTATCACCAATTCATTATCATTCCGATCACTGTGCTCTCTCTCTCTCTCTCTTCGATTATCGATCGATTCTGAATGCGAGATGCGTTCGGTTTCAGGCCGATTCGGTTCGTTATTCCGCCGACGACGTCGCCGATTGCCGCCAGAAGCTGCCGGAGAAAAGACTGGTTCTAATAAAAATATTAACAAAAGTTATATGTCGACGACGTCATCCGGGAGGTCCAGACGGAGAGGCTCGCTCACCTCAATCACCAATTTCGAGCACTTGGCGTGAGTTTTAAAAAATTGAAAATTTCCACGCGAATGACCTTCAGCTGGCCTCGTTGGTGCCAACAAAAAGCAGAAAATCACAAAATTGGTCAAACTCTCTATTTTTTGCAAAAATTTAATTTCTCGAATTTCAAAATGTCATTCCACCCACTTTTTAGTGCCCGGTAAAAAATTGAAAAAAAGGAAAATTAAAAATTAGCGTATTTTTTTGCAGAACAGTAGAAAAGGCGGGTTATCTGAACAAATGGACCAATTACTTGAAAGGGTACCGACAACGATGGTTCGTGCTCGACTCGAATGCCACTTTGAGCTATTATAGGTGAGGAATCGCTGGAAAATCAATGGAAAATAGTGGGAAACGTTGGAAGGCAAAAAATACGTGTATTCGAGAAAAGGAATCTTTAAAAAATGAATTCAGCACTGAATACTAAAAAATCTACTTAAAAACTCAAATTAAAAAAAAAACCAATTTTACTGTAATTATTAACTGGGTATATAAGTTTTCTATACATGTTTAAATTATCAAAAAGTAAAAAATAACTGCCTCGTGTTGCCCCCTGACAGATCGACCAACCCCTTCCCAGGGCTTCTTTCGGAAGACTTCCGCCCTCGGAAAGTATCACCCGAAATGAGTCAATTCGAGCACAAACTCCTTCGTAATTTAATTGTCCGATTGAGGATGATTCACTGTGATAAGCCCGCATCACTTGTCCTGGTATCATCTCTTAATCATCTTCCCGAAACTCTCTCCAGATGTGAACACACGTTGTGTTTGTCGTAACAACTCGTAAAAAGTGACTCACTTCTCGACTCTCGCCCGATATTTGTTCTTCTTTCGGCGCGTTGAAAGTTCACTTCCACCCGATTCGCGTAGTCTGTAGTCTACTCTCGTGCTCTCCGTCTCTCTGCACTCTCTTCATTCTCCATCGTCTCTAGTGGCTCGGTTCAGTTCGTGATAACCTTTTGTGGAATGGTAAAGGTGTGACTGACACCTTGTTTTTTGATCTACATTTCTGGTTGTTATCGATTCGACACAGTTTCGAAAGTGCTGGAAATCGAAAAAGAGTTTTGAGAGAACTTGTAGCCAAATGTTTGACGGCGGAGCATCGACTTTTTATAACTGGTTTTCGCTGGTTTTTCACTCATTCTTTAAAAATTGAGTTTTTAGTTCGAGGGCTTTTTACCATTTTAAAAATGTCCTTTTCTCCTTTCACAATAGAGCAAACTTTCATAATAACTCTAAAATGTGCAAGTCTCGAAATTTTACCTATTTTTGGCAATTGAGCATATCTTTCCAAAAAAAATGCTCTGTTTGAGCTGATCTTTGAGGCGCAATGAGTCTCAAAGCTTATAAAAAAGCTCCAAATTTCTAAGGCTGATATCTCAAATTCTGAAGGCGTCACGTCATCTGAAAGTCAATATAAAGATTAAATTTTAGACATTGTTTTTCCATTCCTTAACTTTTTTGAAATTCGGGTCCTTGTTCTAATTGCGCTCTATCGAGAAATTTCCATATCAAAATAAACATTTTTGAAAAATAGCTGTGAATCTGCAATTTTTGTCTTTTTCGGTAGGGCGCGTTTTGGGATGAAGCTATTATTTAAGATCATTCAGACCCGAGAATGGGCGAAAGTGCGACCATTTTCTATTCTTTTTCCACCTACAATTTAATACATTTTCCCGAAAACTGCCAAAAAAATTTGGAACATTTTTGACAGTTTGGCTCGGTTTTTGGAATTTGTATCGCAAATTTCTCAAGTTCTGGAATTTCCTATCAAGCGTTTGTCAGGATATACTTACGCTGCTCATTGTCAGTCAAAAGTACTCTGGAATGGAGCATTTTCTAGTCACACTCTTTTCTGAACATTCAGATCCAATTTCGATAATTTTCTAAAATTTCAAAAGTCCTAAACTTTGAAGCAACCGCGAGTGAACAATTGCTAGCCAAATCATCCTCCAGTTTCCAGAACTTTCGCTCTTCCAGACACCCCTGGTAGTAATCCCCCATTATTACAGTTTTCCCCCTTCCCTCCCCATCATCATCATCACCACTTCTTCTTCTCATTCTCCTGCCTCCAGAATACACTCCGAACCAGTTTCCTTCCATCCATCCACCCCTTCTCTCGTCCCCCCCCCCCCCCCCGATCCAATATTTGTTTACGTAGACGGTATGGCGTGCCCTTATTTCCATATGCAACTGATATTTTTGTATCCGAAGACACTTATCGATCAGATCATCAGAAGCTCCTCCGTTTCTTTTTTCGCGGAAATATTTTATGGAAACGAGTGATTGAGTGATAAGAACGACTCGTCCCGCCGTCATATCACTCATTTTGAGACGTCATTTTGAGAAAGAGAAAGGAACTAACTCAACTTTCGTATTCAACACTCGAGACTACAGAGAACGAGTGAAAGTTTGATCAGTTCTGTGATAAGGTGATTTGTGATAATGAGCAACGGGGACATTCTCTGGAGTTTCCGAAATTTCTTTGAAATAGCTATTTTTCTTGTTCAGGAAATGGCTATTTTTCAAATTTTCATGATTTTTTTACTAAAAATATTATCTGATCCACGGCAAATCTTGGGATCCTTGTCATTTTGCGCAGATTCTGATACGAAGAACTTTCGAAAAAAATATGCAAACATTATTTTTGCAAAAAATAAAACAGGTTTTTTTTGCAAAATTTTGGAACTTTCCAATTTTTGAAAATTGCTCGAATTCGGGATCTTTAGAGGATTTTTTCCAATATGTTTGGGTCTCATCACGAATACAGTATCCACTACAATGAAAACGCCGAGTACTATAGGTGTTTGAACTTCGCGACTTTTCCTCTTTTTCTTTATTGATTCCTTATCAGTAGATCTAGACCAATTTATGGTTCCATGCTCTTGCAACACACGCAATCAAAAAACAACACTGATTGTGTTCGAATTCAAATGCAAAACTGAATATTCATATTGGAAAACACCCCCCTCCGGCCGTTTTACAACTTTCCCAACTATCCACGTGGCTTTGGAATATACAGTAATATATCTGACCGTGTGATCTCTGTGTGTATTCTCGTAAAAAGGCGTAGATTGTCATCTTTGTCTTCTCTCTCTCTCTCTCTTTCTCGATCTCTCTCTCTCTCTCACAACCTCCTCAACTACAGGAGAATGTGTCAAAAATGGTGCCGAATCATTGTCAAATGCTAGCCGAAATGCAAGAATCAGCAGCAGCAGCGGCGGAGGCGGCTACCTCGTCTTGTAATGGAGATTCGGTCGGAAACGAGAAAACGATAATTGATAGGCAAAAGCGTCGGCGACGAGAGAGTGCCGCCCGGGCGGGGCGTCGAGAGACGCAGACGGCAGAGGGAGAAGGCGATAACGATCCTTCTCCTCCTCGCCTCCTCCTCACTTCTCGATTTCCGACCTCACTTGCACTCTCTCCCACCTCTTCCACCTCCTCCTCCTCCTCCACCTTCGTCTCGTCATCAACGCCGCTTCATCCCTCGTTGACTTCTGAAGACAAACGTCTCCATCGCCGCATCATGGGCACGCTTCGAGGACGCCTTCGGCAGGCTCGAAAGCAGATCACGTGGTGTGCGTTCCCTGCCGGGCGACGTGGACGACGGAAAGTGTCGTCGTCGCAAGGCGTCGACGACGACGACGATTCCGGCAGTGTCTACGAGTCGGCGTGCGGCGATTCGGTCGCTCAGCAGTACGTCTACGCGGATGAGAATCAGCGGATTCTCGAAGAAGACGAGGGGTGTTCGGAGAATGGGTGAGTTTGGCAGTTTCGGCAAGCACAAAGACCCTCTTGGGTCTGCTAGACTTTTCACCTTCGACACGAGAATTAGCAGACCCAAACGATGGACTAATAAATCGAAATACAAAACTGTCGCTGTTGATTTGAACGGTTTAGCGAAGTTCAGTGCAAAAAGGGGAATTCGGCATCATTTCAGAACGAAACGCGCTCTAAAGCTAAATTTTGAACTCGCCGGTCTTTTCGATTTTAGCAATAGAGCGTATTTTTAGGGTTTTAGTCAGTTTCGTCTGAAAGTCTGGATGGACGGTTCCATCAGTTGTCTGAAGTGAATTCTGGGAAACATAAACAAAAAACCAAAATACAGTGTTCCCCTCATAATTAATCATCCAATTAACGACCGTCATCTTCTCGTTTCAGAAACCCCAGCGAAGTCGGTCACACGTGTCGCGGAAGTGTCAATCTGCAAGAAGCGCGCATTCTGACTGATAAGGTATGCCATTTTTTCTCGGAGAGAGAGGCACAATTTGTGTGACCGACTACCGATAGACGTGACGACGAAACGACGAATTTCCAGACGACGTCATGCATCGTGATATCCGGCCAATCGCAGACGTTCCACGTCAAGGCGCACAACGAACAGGACCGACAGCAGTGGATCAACTCGTTGGAGTACATGAGACACACGGCGATCACGAGAGCCGAGAGCGGTGAGTTGAGCTGTGTTCATTCGATTAGGACCATTTCGAAAAAGTTCAAAGAAAAAGAAAATTCCCGAAAAAAAAGAATTTGGATAAAACGACGGAAATTCCTGTTACGGTAGAAACAGAAAGCGTTTGAAAAACACGGTATTATTGCCAATGGCTCAAAAACATTATCTGAAATGTTTTTTCCGAAAATTGGGCCCTTTTTTCACTATTTTTTGAAAATAATGAATGTTTGTTAGATGACCATCATCTATCGGTAGAGCACAATTGGAGTGACGTTCTGTAAAAATTGTGAAACTGGACGCACCTGATTCCCAGATTCAGTGAAAATTTCTCAATTTGTTTTGTCTGACGCATTTTCCAAAAAATTTCACAAAATCATTTTCAACGAGTCCCGCAAAAAAGCGATTTCGTTTGCAGAAGAAGACGAAGACGCTCAACTGGCGGTGGCCGAGTCGAACCGATCCGATGCTCTCGTCCTCTCGCACCGACAGATATCTGGCAAACTGTGCGATCTGAGGACAGCGGCCAACATGATGCGTACGTTTAGACATTCTCTTTTAACATTTTCAGTTTCTCATATTTCAGACAAACAAGGCGACGAATTGATGAGAGCCCTCAACGGAACCATCGAGACTGACAAGAATGCGCTCGCCGAGAGGGCTGACATGCTGAGGGTGAGCTTTGTTTCGAATTTTTCGATACTTGGGACATTTTCTAAAATTTGGAAATCGATCCGCGATCAGTTTTCTCTTTTTGAAAATAATCTCAAAAGATAAGACACAAATACACCTAGAAGTCTTGCAAACCATATATTCATTATCGTTTTCAATTCCCAATTGCAGATGACAACAGCGGCCGTTCTGCAGGCAGCCGAAGAATTCATCGAGCTCTCGGAGCAGTCGGCCAAGCGGCTCAACAAAATAGTGGCCGTCGAGCAGAAGGAGAAGGCAGTGTTGCAGGTTTGATCCCTCCCTTCTTTTTCGTCCTTTTCCTCTCTCTTTCCTCTTTCCACTCGTTTCCATCATCCTCTCAAAACTCTTTTCCCCCAAAAAGACCGAAAGTGCATTTGTCGAAAGGCTTCTCTTTGGCGCGACGGGCGGTCTCCAATGGAAACGTTCCCTCTCGTTTCCGGAAGGAGAGAAACGAATTCCGGCCGTTTTTTGCGTTATTTTCTCATCCGCTTCTAGACGTTTTTCTCTTTGTTCTCGTCAATTATTCAGTGAGCAGAGCATCGCGACACAACGATTCGGGAAAATTTGCCAATTTATTATTGTAGACTCGCGTGTTTTGTGGGTGTCGCTTGACAAATTGCGCCCAATTTGGCTGTTTCTTTTGCATTATTTCAGCAATTTTGGAAAATTTCTGATCAGGTCAACTTCTTGAAGTGTTTAAAGTTCTGTAGGATGGGCGTCGGTCTCTCCGTTTTTCTTCGAATTCCGTTAAAATCAAATTTTTGAGAAATGGAAAATGATTTTTTCTGTTAGACTTAATTTTTTAAATCAAAAAATCAACGATCTAAGACATTTATAAATAGCTTCCGGAGCTATTTTTAAGAAAACATTACCTCTAAAAACATTTGAATTTTTATTTCAAATTTTCGGATTTGCCCTTAACTATCCCCACCACTGACCTCTCAACTCCAATATAGACTTTTTTCATTTGACCCATATTTTCGCGAATTTCTCAATTTCACACTCTATTCTGATCTGTTTCACTGGGAGAGAACGGATAGATTCACCCCCGGAAACCGTTGGATCTCGATGATTTTTCATCCAGATAACACGGATGTTTGGCCTAAAAATGTCTTTCCTCGCGCTTTTCATTCACGAAATTTTGGTCACCCTAGATTCGATTTTAATTTTTTTTTTCTCCTTCAAATTGTCTTTGATCGACAATGGTTTGGGTGGGAAGGATTTTCAAAAATCAGAGGATGCGATTGAAAATGCGCTCCGATGGAGTTTGTCATTTTTCGGTGAAATAACCGAATTTTAATAACTTTTTTTTAAATTTTAATAACTGACGATAATCATTTAGAAAAATCGCCTCCTGGCAAGTTTTCCATTTTCTCTGCAAATTCTACGACTCGATGAAACTAGAGACATTCGAGAATTCATTTTATTTTCGAAAAAATACGGTAGATTCGGAAAGCTGATCTTCGTTTTTACGATCATCCAGCGAGCGGCTTTTAGACCGTTTTCTCTTTGAAACTCGCTAACAAGAAACATTCGAACAGATTGTTATCTCAAGATTCTCTCGATGCGATCCTCTCCAATCTACACCCACTCCATTCCTCAATCTCTCTTCTTCAGGAGCAACTCGAAGCGCTCGCCAAGCAGCACTCGTCGCTGGAACGGGCCGCCACTCGATGCAACACCACTTCCGGTGCTCCGCTCTCCGCCTACAGTGATCAGGAGGACGAGGAGTTTCACGACGCCGAGGAGCATCTTGTGTGAGTTTTCTCTTTCCTCTCGGAATGGTCTCTGCGTCTAAAGTGTGTTCGCATCTCTCTCTCTCTCTCTCTCTCTCTCTTTGTTTCTCGGAAAACGGAAAACACTGAAAGTGAGAGATATATAGATTGACAGACGGAGGATAGATTCACTCTTCTATTTTTCCCGTATTCTCTTGGTTTTTTGTCCCTTCATTAGTCTTTTGCTTATGTATACCGGATTCGTCGCTCTCCGGAAATTTATGTAATTTCCGGATGAGGTTATCTATCGTTTTTTGCTTCAATCCGGAAAGAACCATGGGAAATTTGAAATTTGAAAAACAGCGTCCGCGAAACAAACGGTGGATCATTTTTGAAATTGAAAAAAATCATTTCCAAGCTTTTCTCTTGAAAAATCTCATCGCCAATTGTCTCGAAAGACGAAAAATCATAAAATGCTGCATTTTATACCAAGTATCCGATGATGGTCGTCTCGAAATTTTTAAAATTTCATGCAAACGCGCTCTGTTGAAATTGTTCAAGTCTTTGCGAGGATATTTTCAATAGAGCGCGTTTGCCCGAGTTTCGAGATTTTCTGAAGAACAGGCTGGAATTTACTGTATTTAGATCAGTCTCTGATTGACCATGCGCACTTTTTTTGGGGAATGTGTGTTCGAAAATACTTGAAAAAAAAACAAAAAAACCAGTTTTCCGTTGTTACTCTCGCCCTCTCCCCCGGCCACGTCCATTCTGTCACTTCATTTCGCTCATTTCTTTTTTTCTCTCTTCCTCTCTCTCTCTCTCCTTCTTTTTCTCTTTCTATCGTTCGAATTTCCCTCATTTATCTAAAAGTTTGATCTCTTCCCCCCTCCCTCCCCTCCCCCGACTGCCTGTCAAATCTCGCGTTCTCCGATCGCCGATTCGCAGAATTCAAATGGCAACAAATCGCCGCCGCTTCACAAAAGCCTCTTCACAAAAGAAGTAAATGAAACTTTTGAGAAGGCGGACCGGAAGATGGTCGAACTGGTTCCAGGGTTCTCTCTCTATCTGTCTCCAGTTTTGAAAGTATGAGAAAAAAAGGAAAGGAGGGGGGAGTGGATGGATTGTTCGTGTGCCCGCGTCTCTCCGGTCGTCGTGCTCTCTCGCTCTCTATTTTTCGCCTTGTTCCTTTCTACTTCTTCCAAATGTGTTGTTTGTTACATACACCCCCACTCCGCCAACAACCGACACCCGAACTTTGGCCATTTTCTCTAATTTTTTAATCTAATCAGATGGGCAAGAAGAGGACAATTTTGGAAACTGTAAACTTTCTCTTTCTTCTCTTTCTTCTTCATTTTTTTGTGTTTCGGTTTACTGCCAAAATCACGCGGTTCCTCTGTTTCCGAAACTGTATTAAACCGGAATCTTCTATCTTTCGGGCAATTTCGAACGAGACCAAGTGCCATCGGTCACACCCCGCTCACTTTGTTCGCTTTCTTCATCCTAAACGCCTCTTTCTCTCGAAAACACACTGAATCGGTGAAAGTGATGAGAAGTGATTAGACGAGGAGTTATATATTAGTTATTTATTGACTTGTTTTCCACTTTCAAACGGCTGATTACGAGTTTTGGAACGTTCCAGACACTGAAAATGTCTTTTGTTTCCGTCTTGAGCTTACCGAAAAATCTTGGTCTCGAGACGATTTCAGCGTTTTTGAATCGCTCTCACACCGACTCTATCGTTTCGAGGGCAATGTTTGTTTGATAGAGCACGTTTCCATTAGTTCCAAATTTTTAAATATTGAAAAATTGACATTTTAGGAATAAAAATGAAGAGTAGGCAAATCTGCATTTTTTTAAAAATGTGTTGGAGCCCTGCTGTTTTGATAATTCTTTTCCACACTTCTTGAAAACAGTTCTGTTTTTTCGAAAAATCCGTGGAATTTTGAATTTTCAATGCACCGCACCGTGGAAATGAGAAAAAGCATCGTTGGTCTGGGATTCGAATAATAATCAATGTGCTCCCTACCAAGCTCCGATTTATTTTTTTCTGAACGCGAGAGCACCAAATACCGTATTTTCCCGAATGGAGCTGCACCCCGAACGCTGCCGGACAATAATTATATCTCGAGATTGATAAGAGATATCAAAAAGTTACCAACAGCAAAATTGTAGATCATCACTAGGAATACAAGTTTGCAGTTGACAACTTTTTGATATCTCTTATCACTCTCTACATATAATGATTCTCCGGCGGAGTGTATTCGAGCAAATACGGTAATTGAAAACGTTATCAAATTCCGAATATCCCCTGATCAAAATAGAAGATGACGAGCACATTACGTGACAGTCTTCAAGTTTGCCATTGAACGAAAACACACTCAGAAACGGCTAAAAAGAGAAAAGAAGAAAAAGCAATCATAGCAGCAGCGTGACGGCGCCGGAAGTATAGAATCCCCGCGCGCGGCCGCCTCCTCGCACCAATGAGTCAGACATCTATTTTATTATTATTATTTTCATAGAGGAATGTCATCTTTTTCTACTTTTTCTCTCTTTCCCATTCTCGGCGCTAAAAGTGCAAACGCCACACTGTACGGCTCCTTCTTCTTCTTTCTTTTATTCGAAACGCTATAAATATTGGGTCTCGACGCGAAAAGTTTCACTTTGAAACGATTCTTTCTCTCTCTTTCTCTCGAAATCGCGCCTCGATTCGTCACTATTTGTGCAGCTTTGATGCTCGATCGCAGACAAATCAAACATGAAGCGACTCATTTCCGATTGAAGTCGCTCTATTGCAAACTTTTTGAAAATTTACTTACTCCATTATGATTATCGATTAGATTTTCAGAATGCCGTGCAACTCATCGACTGCCGGCGTCCATGCAACACCGTCCGCGCCAACAACTCTCGAAGCCGCCGGAGACCAACCGACGTCATCGGCGGTGGTAGTCAAGGGAAGGCAGCGACGGACGAGGGTGCCCGAACGGCCCGATCTGCCCATCAATTTGTGGTCGATTATGAAGAATTGCATTGGAAAGGTACATCTCTCTCTCAGCAATTTTGCACACGTTCATGGGGAGCTGGGAAAAATCTTGTCAGAAATTCGAAATGTTTTACGCAATATCCAAATGAATTAGCTTACTGTCAAAAATTTGGAGAAGAAACGCGGTCTACTGCTAGAAACAGATAATTTGACCTTCCACTCGATTTCTTGTTACAAATTTTTCACTGAGGCTGGAAATGTGGAGGTTTTCGAAAAAGTTTATCCGGAAATCGTGATTATTTTGAAGCAATTGACGAATTTTTAGCTAGTGGGTCTCGGAGCGATCACTCGTTAACCTACCAAAAAAACCGTTTTGTTTTTTCGAGAAATATGGAGAAAATCGACTTTTGCACCTTTTCTGCCTTTGTTCGAAAAGAAAAAACATTGTATACAAAACGTTGGATTTGGACAGTTCGAGGACGAAATCGAAGTCTGTCAATAGTATTGGTTACTGTGGAACTTCGATGAAGCGCGTTTGCTGACTACAAAGATCGCATCAGCTCTCTCAAACTATTTCCTAATTCCGATATCTTCAGGAACTCTCGAAAATTCCGATGCCCGTCAACTTTTCCGAGCCAATCTCAGTGCTGCAACGTGTCACTGAAGACTTGGAATACGCGGATCTTCTCGAAAAGGGAGCCAAATTGGTAGGCACACTCTCTCTCTTCTCATGCTCTCCCACTCACACTCTCCACTTTCCAGTCGACCCTCGAGCAAATGTGCTACGTGGCAGCGTACGCGGCAAGCAACTACTCGACGACTTGCCATCGCACCAACAAACCATTCAACCCGCTGCTCGGCGAGACTTTCGAGTTTGACAGAATGGACGATTTGGGATGGAGAAGCGTCACTGAACAGGTACCTACAGTAATCCTGTGGATTCTCATTGGAGCGCACTTTCAGGTGTCCCACCACCCGCCAGCAGCCGCTCACCACGCGGAAGGGCGCGGATGGACAATGTACCAGGACTTTACGATGACGTCACGCTTCCGTGGAAAGTACCTGTCAGTGATTCCGATCGGTTTCACGCACGTCGTGTTCCCGGGAACCAACTCGCACTTCTCCTACCGCAAGATCACCACCACCGTCCACAACATCATCGTCGGCAAACTATGGATTGATAATCACGGAGAAATGGAGATCACGAATCACACGACGAACGAGAAGTGTGTCTTGAAGTTCATTCCGTACTCGTATTTCAGCCGAGAGCAACCGAGAAAGGTAACCGCCCTCCTCCCTCCTTCGACTAATCTACAGTAATCCACTTCCAGGTGTACGGTATCGTTCGCGACTCGGAAGGTGTCCCGAAGTACGTCGTCCAGGGCACGTGGGACAAGTCTATCGATATGCTGACCGTGTCCAACTGGAACGGTAACCACGAGAAGCCGAAGGTCGAAGTCGACGAGACGAGCCTCCGACGCATCTGGACCGCCACGCCGCTACCGTAAGATTGCCTACAGTAACCCATATTCTCATCTCAATACATTTTCAGAAAGGGCGCTGAAAAGATGCACAACTTTACAAAGTTCACAATTGAGCTCAACGAGCCGGAAGACGGTGTGGCGCCGACTGATTCGCGGCTGAGACCCGATCAGCGATTGATGGAGAACGGAGAGTGAGTAACTGGGTAGAACCTTGATCCCTAGCCCCCCATTCTCGAATTTCAGATGGGACGGGGCTAACAAGAAGAAGCTGGAAATCGAGGAGAAACAACGCGCTGTTCGTCGCCGTCGCGAAGCCATGAAGGAGGTCGCCATGAAGAAGGGTACGTTTTCTAGGCCACCAGACTCGAAAACTAGTCCCCCGTTTGTTTCAGGCGACAAATACGAGGAGTACGAGCCAACGTGGTTCGTTCGCGTGCAGGACGAGTCGAATGGAGCACTCATCCACCAGTACAAGGGCGGATATTGGGAGGCGAAGGAACGACACGATTGGAGCCAGTGCCCGGATATCTTTTAAGAACATGCTCTCCTCTTCGCTCCCTCCTCCCTCTTTCCTCCTCATTTCCTTCCGTTTCACATGGGTACACGTATGAACTATTCCGTTTCCTTCTCTCTCCCAGTTTCTCTCTCTCTCTGCCTTTTTCCGTTAGTTTTCATGTATTTTCCTACCACTGATAGTCCTTTCTTTCGTAATCTTTCTTTCTTGTCATTTGAATGTGTAAATAAACCAAAAAAAACGCGTTTATGTACAAAACTAATTCATTACTTTCGTTCTCTCTCCAACACCTCCTTCCCATCCATTCACACTGAATACTCCTCCTCGTCCTCCGCCGCCTCCTCCTTCTCCCTCTCGGCCTTCGCCTTCAGTCGCGCCTTCTCCTCCTTCTTCGCCGTCTTCTCGTACTCTCTCGACGTCCACCACTGACGGTACCACTGCGACGTCTTCACATAGTAGAGAATCAGAATGCCGAGCAGAATGAAGATGATGGCACTTCCGGAGAGACTGGAATGAAGATTGCATTGAGGAATTGAATGGAATAGAGATCAAAAGATGGTATCTCTTCATCGAAATGAGCATAACTAGGCTAAGAATGATACATTTGAGCTGGGTCTTGGACATAGTCAGAGACATTTCAAAGCACCGAGAATTGGGTATATTGGGGTATGCTGCCCTAGAATCATTATATCTCGAGATTGGAAAGAGATATCGAAAAGTTGTCAATGGCAAACTTGTAGTCCTAGTTGTGATCTACAAGTTTGCAACTGACAACTTTTTGATATCTCTTATCAATCTCGAGATATGGAACCCTACTATTTCAGGCTGCTCTTCTCTTTTTTCAGCAGTTTTTTTGGAGCACCCTAATAGAGACTTGGCGGTTTTTTAAAAGTTGATTAGGGATTGCACCTGCTCGGTAGATGGCTGGAAAGTGTCCGCCACACTCTGGAAACTCTAGCAAAATCGGCAAATGCGTCAGTAAGCGCCAGTAATGTGTCAACATGTTCACTGACAAATTTCAGTGCAATAGGAAAAGCTATGCAGAATTGAAGAAGGGGATCACTGAAACGAACCGCTGGCACAAACGCCTACGGAGACCCTTGAAAAACTGTTTGGTGTTGGGTGTTTTCAGTTTTCAAGCAACCATTCCAGGAAAGATGAAACATGTTCTCTTCTGACTATCACATATCCAAAACCCAGTGATACCGATTTGAAGAAAGGCACATCAGTTTTCGAATGTTCAATTTCAGACCTGAAGATACAGTTCTGGAAGAGCTGGAACTGATTGCCAATGGTTCTGACAGTCTCCTGTCCAAGAATCAATTCAAATGAATCATTTTCAGCCGAGTTACAGAGTCGTGAAGTTTGTGAATATTTACAGAGCGGCACTCCAAACGCTGCGGGAGAATCATTATATCTCGAGATTGATAAGAGATATCAAAAAGTTGTCAACGGCAAACTTGTAGTCCTAGTTATGATCTACAAGTGTGCAGTTGACAACTTTTTGATATCTCTTATCAATCTCGAGATATACTGATTCTCCCAGTAGCGTCGGGATTTATCCGAGGAACTACAGTTCCGTTTGTTTGAAACCCTATCCGAATATCAAAAAACCCAAAAGCACTTTAAAATTGAAAACGAACTTCCAATTCTTTGAACCAAACCAAAAAATATAATCTCTGTGCTATTGAGAAACTGGAAATCTGTGTAAAAATATCATTTTTTGAACAGAGGCAAAGTTATTTTGAGACATATTCGGATGATGATCTTTTTGTTGACATACTCAAATAGAACACTCGTATTCGGTTATTGACGTCAATTTGCACTGGAAAGCTATAAATAGACAACTGCCAGTAATCCGTGAATATCTCGAAAACCAGAAGAGCTATCGAAAAAGTGTCAACTGAGAAAATGATCTACATCTAATTCTCTATCGATTCATATGTCCCACTGCCCTACAGTATCCCACAGTAACCCACAGTACTCACGCCAAAGACTCGTAGAGCTTCTCGCGTTCCGGCGAGATGGTCGTCGCTGCGGTGGTCGTGGTGCCGTTCCACGTGTCGACGATCACAGTCGCATTCATCAGAGAGGTGCTGAAAACAAGTGGTTACTGTAGAAGCGGATGGCCTAGGAAACCAATCTGTGAAAAGTTAGGCCACAGGACAAAAATAACTTTGAACCAACAACAACTGTCGCCAGTTGTCTCATGCAAAAAATGCGCAAAACGAGAAATTGTTGATCTTTCCTTTCATCTCTAAATCTCTCGATTCGCGGTTATCTCTCGTCGGAAGTGATAAGAATAGTGATTGATTACAGTTCATCGATTGACCGTTTCTCTCGAGTCTTGTGATCTACCCAAAATGACACAAATCGGGTGACCCTGATGCAGAAGAAAAAGTGAAAGGTCCCGCCGGGTACTCGAAATATTCTTTTTAAAAATCCAAAAAATAACAAGAAAAAACAAGAAAAAACACAGAATGACGTGAAACCAGAGAGGAAATTGAAAAACCTTCCGGCGGGTTTCCGGACGGTTTCCGGACGGTTTCCGGTCAGCGTCATCATCCAAAAGTGATTAAACGTGTCGTTTCCGATGGCCGGAATATCGAAAATTTATGGAATTTCTGATGCGAATGTACGCTTTTTTCTGAAATTAGAAATTCCCGAATGCCGGAGAGTTTCCGGAATTTTAAATGAATTTTTAGTTGCGTTTTCATTTTCGAATGGAGTTCTTGAATTTCAGAAAAACCGCGACGCGACCGCGCCGCTTTGTGTAAAGATATTGGCTGCGTACCTTTTTCACTTTGGCAGATAGAAGAGAGACATTGGAAAAGTGAGATACGCCGACAACGAGAGACAACCAAAAGAACTACAGTAACCCGTCAATGATTACTGTATTTCCTCGAATAGAGCGGCGCCTAACACGCTGCCGGAGAATGATTATATCTCGAGATTGATAAGAGATATCAAAAAGTTGTCAACTGTAAACTTGTAGTCCTAGTTATGATCTACAATTTTGTTGTTGACAACTTTTTGATATCTCTTATCAATCTCGAGGTATAATGATTCTCCTTCAGAGCTCTTCTCGGTTGCGGGGCAATTTCGATGGCATCCGATAGTAACTCGGCTGAAAATGATACACTTGATCTGGATTTCGGTCAGAAGACAAGGACATTGGGAACACGTTCCCGTTCTTCCGGAGTCAGTTCTTCAATACTGAAAGTCTGAAACTTGGCTGGAACAATGGAAAGTTTTGGAAATAATTTCACAGCTTCATTTATTTTGGTGAAAAAAAATGATATTGGAGTATGGACCATACTGTATGGTGTTCTCAAAATGTTTCCATAAGTCTAAAGTTTCTTCCCAGAATCCTTGAAAGTCTCCTGTTCAAGAACTAACTCACTTTTGAATATTTGAATATTCTTAAAGCAAATTTTTTTTTAAATTTTGATTATCAGTTGAATAGTTTCAGCCATGTTTCAGGCGATGAGTACTGGAGGTACATTTCCAATAAAAAAAAGATCCCACCCTGAGAACCAACTCAATAGGTCCATTTTCAGTTGAAGGAGAGAGAAAGAGAGAGTTAATTGGAAACTCAGAGACGCAGACAGCATTGGTTCAGATAGAGCGCGATTGCATTACGAGTGTTGAGACGGTTTCAAAGTTCGGAGAAAAAATTGAAAATCGATTTTTAAAAAAACACAAAACCTACTCATACTCATATTTGAATATTAAATTTTTGAAAGGATTTCTGAAAATTCTCGATTTCTAAAAAATTTCTAAAAATTAAAAAAAAAATTCAAATTCTGATAAAATAATTTTTCCAGCAAAAAAATCTCTAATACCGCGACGCGACCGCTTCGCGTCTCACTTTTCACACATTTTTCAATTTTTCCTCAATTCCAGCCAAAATATTCCAGAAAAACCGAAGAGAGAAAAAGAAGGAAAAACCGGCAAAGACATGGTTCGGAATGCGAATCGAGAGAGATTTCTCTCCCTTTTCTCTTGTTTTCGTCTCGAATAAAAAATAATAAAATTCGCGATTCGATGGGAAAAAACGTATTCAGACACACACACACAATTTGAATGCCGACCGACGAAAACACGAAATCAGCCGAATTGAGGGCGATTTTATTGTGGCGGAAAAAGTGGACAAAATTGAGTTTTCTTCACAAAATCCACTTCTGGAACTTTGCCTAGGATTACTATAGGTACAGTAGTCCCTAAAGGTCTATGGGATTACGGTAGTCTCACAGTGGCTACCGGAACTCTGAAGAAACAAGAAGAAAACCAACTCACTCTTCCAGAACCTCCTCGACAATTTCCCCCTCCATGTAGGTCGTCATTGCTGGAATTTTGAGAGAACAGTGCGCCTTTAAATTCGTTTCGAGACCAAATGAAAAGAAGATGAAGACGAAGGAGAAGAAGAAGAAGATGCAAGGGAATGATAAAAAGAAGAAAAGTGGGAGGGGGGAGGGGGCGCTGCTATCGATTTGTTACACATCTTGGTGGGGGCGCCCTTGTCACTGTATTTCATCAAACCTATTCATCTTTATTTGTCCCAAAAAAAGAGAAGAGCGGGCGAACAATTGTGCAGTCGACACGTTTCCTTTTGTGGGAAACATGCGATTAAAGATGGAAAAGGAACGTGGTTTTTACTGTATTTGGGGTGGGGGGGAGACTGATGGGATGCTCAATTCAAAACCTAGTTTTTTTTTTGAGAAAGGATGGGCGGGTTCTTCGAAAAAAGTTCAAAAAAGAGCGGAAAGAAACAGAAAAAAGAACTATTGAAGGCACTTTGATAGCTGTTTAACACAAAAAAAAGAAGAGTTGAGGTTTTTTGTAGGTGGAGGAGGGTAGAATCGGGGTGTTGTTTACAACAAAATCACGATGAATTCAGCCAGTTTTGAATTTGAAAGGGAGCAAATAAAGAAGAAAAGGAAGGAAGAAGGGAGGGAGGGGGAGGGAGATGGGAAATGAGCAGATTGTCGGTGTGAAGGTTGATTGATGAAAGGGAGAACAGACCTACCGTATTCCCGCCGATCCTAGGGATCTGTATAGTACGGTAGGTGGTGAGAAAACGAAAAAGGTCACAGGAAATAGTGATTAGGAACGGAAAAAGGGGAAGAAAAGAAAACACAAGGGCGGGCTCCCAAACATGAAAACAAGCCAGAGATTAAAGTACTTCCGTATTTGAAATGACTGGAATCATATCGGAAGAATCGAGGTTTTTTAATTTTTTTTAAAACTATTTTCTCACACGGCTCAAAATGTAACTCGATTCGCCCGATATGGCCCCGAGTCTACAGATCGTAATCTCTGGTGGGATGGGCCGGAAATGAGGGTAAACATAAGAGAAAAATTGATTAACACTCGAAATAATTACCAACACACATGATGAAAATCGATAGAATTCGGTTAGAGAAGGGATAGACGAAAAAAACGATGTCATCATGATTAAATGAAGAATAGTAATGCGTACAGGAAGATGGGGTTGGATGGACCGATCTACTAGACATTTTCGACGCCTACAGGAAACCAACGATTCTGTTGTGTGGTGCAATTGGTTTCCAGCTGGCGATTGAGAAGAACGTCTAGGAGACAGACACGTGAGAGGAAACGATGATGACGTGGGCGGGGAGAAGAGGGGACAACAACGACGACGACGAGAAGGAGCGAAGAAGAAGGAGCACGCTGCTGCTGCCGCGGCTGTCTTTTTTGTTTTGGTGACGGAAGGTGTCGGAATGTGGGAATGATGATGGGGATGTTGTTGGTGATATGACCACTTCGTCAGAGCAACTCTCTGAAACTCTGCTTATTTTTAGAGTGGGACAGTTCGGAAATGGTCGAATTTTACAGGATTAGATGGGGATTATCTGATGTAATCTTTACAGAATATCAAAGAAGCCCTCAATTTTTGAAAAACTGAATGCAGCTGGAAAGACTTTGGTAATTATAGCAGACAGCGGAAGCTTATAATTTTCAAAGAATTTGTGGTTGGTTTGTTTTGTTGGTTCGAAACAAGTTCGAGGAAAGAACTTTACTAGGAAATCTGGATTCTATTGCGCCAAATCCGGTCTTTTCCACGAATTCAAAGCGCATTACGTGATCTCGTGACTTTCAATTACCAGATCATGGGGTTTCAAAGAGCCAAAGCGTATTTAATCAAATTCTCGCACATGACCAGCTCATTCTCGCGCGTTTCTGCCCGAAAAGTCCCCGACTATCACCTACCTTTTCCACCCGTTCACATAACCCTCTTCGGGAATGGAATCGGCGTCGACGCGGTTCCAATGTGCTGCGGCCGTGTCGCACTAGTGGTGCCCGTGTTGTTCTCGCGGCTCTCACTCGCACGTGGCGTCGACGTGTCCATCGCATCGTCGTCTTGATACGCAGCAGCAAACTGAAACTGCGGCTGACGCCCTCCGAAAGAGGGCGACGGCCCCCCGCTATTGATTCCTCCTCCGAAACCAAAACGCTGCTCGGTCGGATCGTGCCCGCCATGGCCAAATAGCTGGTGTTCGCCGTGGTGGTGGATGGGAACGCTTTCCGGCTCTCCTGGCCTGAAAAACAAACCAAATTATATAAATTCCGATATGAATAAAACTCACTTTCTCGGACTTTTTCCAGGTCCTCCACGGAACGACGAAGCCATCTGAGCAACCGAGACGCCGTGTCCGTTCTTGTTCATCATCTCGAGCACGGATGGTGCGACATACGTGAAACCGACGAACGGATTGTCTCCGTTCAAACTGAAGCTGGTCTCGCATGGTGAGTCGACTGGTGTCATTTTCGTGAATCGAGTGTCGAACAGCGAAACGTCTTCCTCGTTTTCTATCTCTGGCTTGAATGGCGCTTCAAGTTGACGAGCGTACACCTGTTCCCAGTTTTGCATCTTGAAGAACGGATGGGCCTTGATCTCTTCGGCATCCGATTGTCCGGCTCCGAGACGGGTGTCAACGTGTCTCTTGAGCAGCTTCTTTATGAGATCACGAGCCTCGTTAGAGAGGTACGCTGGGAGAGTGAGACGCCCCTTGAGGATCTTGTCGATGGTCTTGCGACGGTTCTCGGCGGTGAATGGAGGTCCTCCAGTGAGCATGTCGAACATGAGAGCTCCGAGACTCCACCAATCGACAGCCTTTCCGTGTCCACAGCGCATCAGAATCTCTGGCGCCATGTACTCGATGGTACCGCAGAAGGTGTGCGTCTTCTGATCTCCAGCGATTTCCTCCTTGCACAATCCAAAGTCAGTCAGCTTGACGTGTCCGTGGCCATCGAGAAGAATGTTCTCGGGCTTCAGATCACGGTAGATGATTCCCTGCTGATGGAGATGTTCAAGAGAGACGACAATCTCAGAGAGATAGAACTTGGCGACGTTCTCCATGAACATTCCTTCGCGCTCGAGATGCATGAACAACTCTCCGCCAGACAAGTATTCGAGGATCAGGTAGAGCTTTCCTCCGGTTTGGAACGCGTACAGAAGATCACAGATGAACGGGGATTTGACGGCCTCGAGGATGTTACGTTCGGCCTTGGTGTGAGCAGTGTCCTTCTGGTTTCTGACAATCGTCGCCTTTTGGAGCACTTTCATCGCGAAGATCTTGCCCTTGTCAGTTCCAGTCGTCTTGCGAACTTGGAAAACCTGCAACGATAGGAATACAATTTGAGGATTTTTTGTGCGAGACAAATGGAAATTTGGCAATTGAAGGGAGATTAAAGATCCCTTCAAAGCACACACTCCATCTCCGCATGCTAACTCGATCCCAAACTCTCGAAAAACGCACCTTTCCGTATCCTCCTTTTCCGAGCACCTTGAGCAGCTGGAAATCCTCAGGTCCAACACGAACGTTCGGTGGGTTGATGGCGCTGGCGGACAGCTGGATAGCCTCCATCATTGGATCCTCCATGTACGACGAGCTCGGTGGTGGGGCAGAGATTTGTCCCTACAAAATATGGTTCCTTCTCAATCCTGATCGCGGGGGAAACTCACGTCAGCAACGTTGCTGTACATGTGATCGTCCTCCATGACTTCCGAATGACGCTCATAGTGAAACCTGAGAAATGAGAAGATGAACACGACGACGAAAATAGAAAAAGTTGAGTGTTTGTTGTGCTTTTCGCTGATCAACAGTCAGTTGACAGTCATCATCAAGTGATAAAAAATTGTGTCAAATGATCAGCATGGCTACAAACTAGACTTTCGGATCATCGAAGTGATGAAATCTGCGACGTGAGGTCTGCTACTGTAGGTCGATGCAATTTTCGACAAAAAATAACGCGTAATATTTCGACACAAAACGACTCACTGTTGACGTTGCGGTGACGGTTGTGGTTGAGGCTCGTGACCGTCCAGCTCGAAATCGAAAACGTCAGCCATTGCTTCGCTCGTTGATCAGTTTAAACTTGTTTTTTTTTTGGATTTTTTGCACTTTTGTCCTTTTGGAAAGGAGTCAAGCGTTACTATTTGGGTTAAGATAACGGGCAGCTGAGGAAACAGTGTCCGAGATCAGCCCATCCAATGTACAATAACGGTTCGGATAACCTGAAAAAGCATAATATTTCGGTGACGCGAGAGAGGGAGGGGGCGATTCAACGGTGGACGTGGCAAGAAAATAGGACGAGACGCAAAGAAAAAAAGATTTTTATTCAAAGAATTGAATTTCCAGTTTTGAAAGTGATTATTGTATGTTTGAATCACAACCTACAGCTATTCAACTAGAATGAAACGAATAATATTGGAATTTGAGAACATTTGAAGTGTTTAATTTGAATTCCTCTGCAATGTGTTGATGTTTGCAGTGAGCTAATTCTCGAGGAAGCGTTTTGACGTGAATTCAGAATTAATGTCAAAAAAAAGCCGAAAAATGGTGAGAAAATGAGCCAAAGAACACGTGTTATCAGTCGATTCTTTCTCGCCCGTTTTCTAAATCGATCGATTCTTTCGATAAAACAATGTTTCAGTGATAAGGAAGCAACGGAGAGAACCGGTCGAGAAGCCGAAACTAGCGGACAAAGTTCTCGTAAGACGGATTGGAAACGAGCAACGTTTTCAACGGTGGGTCACAGAAATTTGTGGCTTTGTCAGCGTTTTCGAGTTGAGTAACATTACGAAACGTGTTTGTGTGACACGGATTTCAGGCGATGAAAAACACAAAAACAATTCTGATGACGGTCGTCGTCGAGGAGCGGGGCACAATCAGTGAACAAATCAATGATGATGCTGCTGCTGATTGGGGGGGGATGTGAGGGAAGGTTGAAACGAGAGAAAAGGTGATTGAAAAGAAAAGAAAAGGTACGGAGAGAGTGTGCGGGAGGCGGAGAGCGCAGAGAACGATCAACCCGTGAGTGGAATTTGTGAGCGGGAAGGGAGAGCGAGTGGAGGGGCCAAAGACAGGGGAGTGTCTTTGTGTGTATGTGTCACAGAGCGCGCGTTGCGCACTTTTTCTCTGTCTCTAGCCGTGACAATCCATCTAACGTCTCTCTGGACGGCGTTGTCTCTCGGCGATCTGCCGATCTGCGTCTGGTTCGTTGGTTTGCAACATCATATATTTCGTGTGCGGTTGCATCGTTATTTCTGACAAATTATGTAAAATTTACTGGAAATCAGAATATCTCTTTTTCTTTCTCTCTCAGTCTCTCAATCTTTAAAGTTCACACGACAAAGCGCCATTGCTGGTTGCGTTCCTAGGACTAAGAGTGCAAGGTCGTTCCGTTCCTATAGAACCGAACGGACTTAGAGTGCATGACCATTATCGGTGCCGAACGAGCTCTTTATCTTATTTTTATGGCAATTTGAAAGGCCGCATAAAACTGTCATTGACAGAACTGGGGCGAGCTGGATGTCGTCTTTGATGAAGAAGAGCTTTGAGAGCCAGGAATGTTTTCGAAAATGACTCCAGAGCCGTCTCATTCGTCTCCCAATCCGCCGCTCATCAAACGAAAGAGCACCTGTTCTTCGAGGGAAGCACGCACTTTCACGAACAGCCGCTCGTTTCTCTCAACTCTCCGCTCTCTTTCTCTCACTTTCGCTTTTTCTCACTTTGCTTGCTAATCAGAGTTTGCAAAATCGAGAAAGAGGGGGAGCGTCGACCCGAGGCGGGGCCGTTTCTTTTCTGCAACCAGCCTTGAAGGGGGGTGTGTAATCGGACCGGCCGCCCTTTGATGATATGTCTCATTAGGACATGAAGGGGGAGGTTTAAGCTTTTTGGAAGAAGACGGGTGGGGGCCGACAAGAGGAGCGTTGAGTAAACGAAAAACAACGATACACACTAATGATCAATTCGAAAAGGTTCTCGCATCTCTCGAAAAACAAAATATTTATCGCTGGGCCAGCTCATCGTCAATTCCGATGGGAATGTATTCTTTGTGCCCAACTGATTTGGGGCCCAGATCAATGAGAATGCAGTTTTTTGTGTCCGACATTTGATACTAGAAAGTCCAAAGGGGAAGAAAGGGCAATCAGAAATTGACGCAATCGGCGCACTTTCGGTTCAATTTGTTGTATTCTTATCATTTTGTACAGCTCCGCAATTCGACATTCAGTAGTGTCATAAGAAACTCGCAGTGCAACTGGTTAGTTCCTGATACGGACGTGTCGGCACCTTCAAAGGTGCTTCGTTAGCAGAAAGCGAATGCGAGTAGGTAGTCAGTCACTCGATAAACATGGAGAATGAATGAATGCGACGAACGGGCGGGTCGTTGTACTAATACTAATACCACTACGAATGCATCAACTAGTAGTAGTTCTGAGAATGACTCACTTACTTCTTCTTCTCATTGTTTACGCCATCCTCTTCTCATTCTCACGGCTTCTCCTTGGAAACCGAGAGGGAACTAACCCGGAAGAATGCGAGAAAAAAAAACCGGAAAATATCACACAGCATCGCGGAAATTCTATTATTACGACTAGAAAGGAAAAGGGAAGAAAAGAGGTGAAACTAACAGGCGAAACCGATGAAAGTAATGAGAGAAATGAAGATGAAGGGCACGGGGCGCTGTATCGTAATCTTTTCTCTCGTTTTTCATTGAAGAAGTGTCAGTTCGTCAGCCAGTCAGTCAGATTCAACTAAAAACCAGTCGGAAGAGACGGGGAAATAGCGTGGGCGAGATGGAGACGCCGAACAGCATAGTGCATCGGAAGGACATCAGAATGCATTCGTCTACTCGTCGGGATCGCTTTCCTACTGATCAGAGTGCTTCTCTGGGGCAGGGAGGATTACGGAAATTAGGTACAATCGAAACAAGAAGTTCGGCGAGACGCTGTTGCCAAGTTTCCGACAGACTACAATCGTTTCAAAACCGTTTCTTTCATCGGAGGTAATGACGAACGAGCGAGTAGGGACAGAACCGGTTCAAGAGTCGCATTGATCTCTACTTTAACGGGCAATAACACTAACTCAATACCTTTTTCAAACGACGACACCGTATTGCACACAAAGTGAAAAAACGTATCTTTGTGTTTTCCAGCTATTTTCGCTTCCAGACACCAGTGAATCTGGTTCTGCTATTTGTTTGTGGGTTGCAGACGCGAAGAGGACGGAGAGAAAGTGGAAAAACGAAAACAAACTGCATTTTAGCCGTGAGAAAGTGGGAGAGCGACGAATTGAGAGAGGAGACGGCGTTCGTTCATTCGCTTTGGAGAAAACACGCACAACAACAACAACAAAAACAACCAACATATAGATATTCAGAGCCCGCAGTCGAAAATTTATTTCATCAACACCGTTGGATAAAGCAACGAAGTCCGAGGGAGAAGCAGATGACACGTTTTAGTGCTTGAACATGTGTAGCCATCCCGACAGGGAAGTTCCACGGAACACATTCGCCTTGTTACTTTCCCATCCCTTTCATGCTTTTTGATTGAATGAAAGCGACGAAAGAGAAAGAGGGGGACGGAAATCGGCGAGTCGCAGAGCAGTCAGACAATATGGTGAGCTGGCATTGGAGGGAGGAAACGAGTCGATGGACAGGAAATCGACGTGGGAGGGAAGGTCGACGGGGCCGGCGAGGCAGCGTGTGATCAAAGGCGACGCAGACGACGTAAGTGATCGATGTGAACAAAGTTTTTGAATTTTTCGCGCTTTCTTTCGGAATAATCGAACTTTAGAGAAGGCTTCAATATGACATTTTCGGGGATTCTCATATAGGCGCGCTCTCAAAGTTATCATTATCAGTTCGCAATTCATGTGAAAAACATGAGCAACAACGACCTTCGCACGTGAAAGTTTCCGGTTCGCTTGGAATTCCAGCCATTTTTTCAGTGAACAGCTGTTGTTTTCTCTCTTCCTTGTTTCCAATTTTAGCCGAGGGGGCGGTTGTTGTTCGCGGCGAGAAAATTTGCGAGATTTCAAGCATTTTCGAGGTGAGATCATGCGGAAGAGCGTGGTTCGCAAAGGATTATTTAAATAGATGAGGAAATTGCATTTTTGAAGAGCATTTTGGCAATTTTTCCAGGCAAATGTCGGTTACAAATCAATCAGTTTCTCGTTTTTGCAGAGGAAAACATCTTTGTGCACATCCGAGCGCAAAAACGTGCTCGCTTTCTCTCGTGTTCATATCGACTAATGCCGACTGACCTAGAGAAAACTCGAGTTTTCAATGATCCAATGATCAGGCGCAGGTTTTTTGAAGAAATGGAACACAGATTCTAGATATAAAAGTACCGTGCGAAACGGCGACTGTAACCAAATAGGAGTGACAGAAATTCGAATATATAAATAATTTTTCACAACACAAGTGTATCTTTCGAAAAACGGAAATGAGCGATAGAGTGGGGGGAAGAGAAAAACAAAGAGTTCGTGAACAAATTGGAATGTCAAATTATTCACAGAAGAACGAAATAAAGAGGGTGACAAACGGAACTTTTTGAATGGGATTTTTTCAGTGATTCGCCGAAAAAAATCCGATAAAGCTGTCGGAAAACAAGGGCAGGAGCATTGAGTTCAGCAAAAATATATACATCTAAAATGTTTTGTAGTTATTAGATTTTGCTGGGAAATGAAAGAAAATGATAGAAGAGAAGAGGGAGGACACACGACAATGGACATTTGAATGGGAAAAGGAGAATGAAATGAACAGGGTTACGGTAACGAATGAATGAATGATGCATAAGCGTTATCAAAAGAGAAGAGAAGGGTATTCCGTATGAAGGGCGGGAGGACTACAACGTTTCGCGTTTCTTAAAGAGAAAGAGAGACAACAGTTACAGGGTTATCGGATGACAAGGAACAGAAGTGAGCGCGACTATGGTACACAACTAAGGGATGATGACAATACGATCAGTTGGTTGTTTCGATACGAAGGGACTTTGAGCTATTTCACAATTCAACATAACAGGTGATAATTTAGACGGGTTTGTAGAGCAGAGTGGTGACGAACTTCTTGCGGTAGCGCTGTGTCGACGACAGCACCATGACGCTATCCTTGATGGAAAGAGCGTACATGTGGTTGAGCATCACGTGATTCGGCTCCGGGAGCACGTTCGGATCGCATGATTCCGGCGTTTCTTTGTTGAGGAGCACCTTCTGAGGGAGTGAGATAGGATTCTTAAAAAACGAAAAAGAAACAAGTACCTGCATGAGCTGGGGTGGGATTACTGGTGGACCGGGCGCCTTGCGGAGCATATCCATCGACGGAATTTCCTGGGTGAACGAGCGGAGCTTCTCGAGTTCTCTGGAATAAGAACGCATGAACGGAAAGAGAATTAACGAAACATTTTGTTTTTCTGACGGCTACTTTTTCCGAAAGGGATTAGCATGAATTATTCAATCACAATGTTGCATCTATCTGTTTCCCGTTCAACACTTGTGTCGGATTTTCGAAAAGAACATTTCAGAACTCACCTATCATTCGGAGTATCGTGGTTCTTGGTACTCTCCGACTCTCCACGAAGCACTTCTCCGGCCGTCGACGACTGGAAATCCTCGTCCAACGCCTCAAAGACAGCGAAATCCGAGTCTTGGATGTTGATCATGTTGTTCTCGTTGCCATGAGGATCCTTCATCTTCCCCTGATTGTCGTCCACAACCCACTGTCCGTCCACGTGGAATTTGTACTCGTACGTTCCGGGTTGAAGATCGATAATGGTCGAGAAGTCGTTCGTCGACTTCACCATCGGAATTCTCGCCTGCCAGTTGTCCCACGAGCCGACTATCTGCACAGCGCGTGGCTGAGCAGTCTGGGTGAAACTCCAACGGAAAACCACCGGGCACTCTCCCGATTTATCCTCATGCCCGTCCTAAAATCTCCATTTTCTCGTTTCAATAAACTCATGAAAATCAGCTCACATCGAACATCATCGGCGGTCCGTCCGGGTTCGGAAGCACTTGTCCGGCAATCTTAGCCGTCTCGCTCATCATGCGATGGCGACGAACGCCCGGTCCCTCTTTTAGGCCACCATAACGGCTGTCTGGTCCTCCTGACTGATTGTTGCCCATTTTCGACTGAAATTAATGAAAAATGACGTGCTATTTTTGAGAAATAAATTAAAAGCGTCGGCGGGAGCGGAAAGTAACGAAAAGAATGCGGAGAAAACTGATAAAGTCAGCAAAAATAAACAAAACAGCTGGACAAATGCACATGATTTGCGAGCGGCGCAGGAATGTGGGCGGGACGTTCTATTGCAACCGTGCGGCGCGCTTTTTCCAGGTTTTTTTTTTATTTTCAGAAATCTCAATTTTTGATCAAATTTTCTAAATTTCTCACATTTTCCTCCCAATGACAGAAGGAGAACCACCGGAAAAAATTCCGAAACTCGACGAGCAGCCGTCTATAAAGTAAAAATCCTAAATTCCCGAAAAATTCAATGATCCCTGATTTTAGAGTCTTCCCGATTCTGGACCCGAAATTGACATGTGAAACGGTTCCATCAACATCGTTCCAAGCTCTCAAGCTTGATAACAAAAGAGTGATTGGTCAGGTATAGGGAAACTCGATTTTCAGGAAGAAACATTGTCGAAATTCAGATTATAAAACACCTGAAAGATCTTCCCGAGGAGTTGCAACATTTGAAAAGAGTCGGAAAAGATGGAAGTGTGCTGATTTCGAAGGAAAGAGATGCCGCCGAGCAGCTGATTATCAATTTGGAAAACGCAGATGTTCGAGTGGAAAATTTGAAGGTGAGAAAGGGAAAAAAAGCTCTCTCCAGCTGTACAGACCATTTTTAACTCCGTTTTATTATTGATGCAATGGAAAAATAAGCGCAATTCCACATTCAGACCGTCCAAGTGCCGTCTCAAAAACCGTCGACACGACGGCAATTCGAATATGCGAAGACGTTGTGGCCGACGGGATTCCACCCGGATCACGAGATCGAGAGAGTCCTTGACGGGACTTTTTTGACGGATTCCCTCCAGAAATACGTTTTTCGATGGATCCAGAAGGCCATCGAAATGAAGAATGGATGTGTGGCTGTGCAGGTGAATCGGGTGAAACTTGATAGGGGAAAATGGAAAAGTCGCCGAATTTTAGTAAAACAAACATAATAGTTATGTTCAATGACTTTTAACACGAGTATTTCAATAACTTACTTATTCGAAAAACTCGATAAACTTACAAATAGACATCTTTCCTCAAAACACCAAAACCATGAAAAAACGTGTCGAATCTTGATAAACAGTCAATTCAATGCCCTTTCCGTGTACTCTTCGTGTTTACGCCGAAAATCGGGAAAAAAGAACGGTCGAAAGAACCGGGAACCGATGTGGTGATCGATCGTGTTCTCTTCCTTTATAGCGTGATCATTGAAGTTTTGTTCGGTTTGTCCGCGTCCGAAAATGAGAAAAACGGATACGAAATGACCATGGACGGTTTTTTATTGTCGAGGTCTCAAACAGCTAAACGACCGAATTATGGTCAAACAGTGGAAATGAATTCTTTCAAAAAGTATTTCAAATTACAGTTCCGCTAAATTTGAAATTTTCAGAACGACACCCTGCTCTCCTCCGGCCGTCCATCCCTCCGCCCTCTAGGCCACCCTGTCATGGAAATGGTCGGGAGCCTTCCGAAAAGAGACTCGTCCTTCTCGTCGTCTTCTGATTACCTCGGCACCGGATGCGACGTCTTCCTCGTCAATGAGCCGTGTGCAATGTGTGCAATGGCACTCGTTCACTTTCGAATCAAGCGACTCTTCTATGTGAGGAACTCGAAGAATGGAGTGCTCGATGGAGGTGCGGAAATAGAGCTTTCCAATAAAACTAAGACAGTTTTTTCTAGACGGCGGTGGATGGCAACTTCACTTGGAGCCCTCGATCAACCATCACTACGAAGTATTTCGGGTCGAAAGTGATTCATTTTCAACGTCTTCCGATGATCTAAATGTTTTGTGCACACGTTCCAAAAATGAATAGAATCTGAAATTCACTTGGCTCGCAATCACACATCGGAGCCTTGTTCTCGACAAGAAATGTTTTACGGTGCTTGGGAATCGAAAAAACTGATAATCCCGAGCCATGAAAAATAGAACGTCTACAGGACCTGTAAGTTGTTTAGATCTGAAAAAAAATCAGAAAATGGTCGATTCCTTGAACTTTCTTGCAAAATGATTTGCAAACGACTCCCCTCGTACTCGATCCCCCGTTCCCGCCTCCCATCATGCCCCCTCATAAAACGGTCGAAACCAAACCGGTTCGACGCCATTTTCTTCCAATTTTTCCTCCAATTTCGAGCTCCTCCAATTGGTATCTAATTAACTGGAAGCAATGGGAAATCGGCCAAAAGTAGAGGGGGGGTTGGGAGGAGAAGAAGGGACGGGACTAATGTGATAACGAGCCAGGAACCAATTAACCTTGTCGATTGCTTCTCTTCTCGAAAACTGGACCGGTTCGCAGACTGCTGGCGCCTTCCGTATCTTCTTTTTCCGACGATCTTTTGTCGACGGAACGACCCGCCGCCGGAGGACAGGGGGGATAAAAAGGGGCACACGCACACCGCTCCTCACCACCCATTGTTCTTCGAAGACGACGACGACGACGACGGCTACAATCATGATCAAGACATTCTTCTGCTTCGCTGCCCTCATCGGATGCTCTCAAATGGCGCCGATTCACGGAGGAGCCGAGGATGAGGACTTGGTGAGTTGTGGAAATCTTTTAGAAGAGCTCATTCTGGAGCATTTGCATCTAGAAGAGAATCCAAAGACTTGTTAGAGCGATCATGAAACGATGTAGGACCTCAAAAAAGAATTACAGTGTTTGAAACATTTTTACAGCAACTAAAAGAAGTTGACTAGACGAATCGGGAATTTTTGAGAAAAGCTCTGAAAAAAAAGAAAATTTCTCACAAATTTTGAAAAATTTTTGAAACAATTTTTCGAAAAATTTGCAAATTGTTCTCGTCAAATATTTCGGAAAAACCCCAAAAAAAGAAAGAATAAATGTTTTTTCTCGTTTTCTTGAAAAATTCAGTGAATTTTAAAAAATTTGAGAAATCAAAACAAAAGAATCAGAAATTCCAGAAAACATGAGCCAAGTCAAAGCAGACCCAAAATTTCGAATTTTCGGGAAAAAACTATCCGTTTTTATAATTCAAAAAAGCGCTCAATGGGCACTTGCTCAATCGAGAAACGGCTGCGAAATGGTGTCCATCGTTCCAGGGCCTCGCATGGGAAGCGGCGGCCACAAGTGTGAACGTGGGTAACGCCGGCAAGTTCTGGGTGCCCATCGAGATCGTCTCCTCCCAAAAATCGGGATCCGTGACGACGCTCGAAGTGATTTTCCAAGAGTCGTGGTGCTCTCCAGCCGAAGGAAACGATCTCGAGGACGTCTGCGAGTCAATGTGTCCAGTGTATTACGGTGGAGCCAAGGCCGTGAGTTTTCTCTTCCACACGGCCACGAGCTCTCTCCTTTTCTTTCAGACCTACCGCATCACCGCCACCGAAACCAACGGAGGAAGCGACTTCGACTCGGTCAGAATCGAATGATTGGGGAGTTATCAGTGATAACGAATCAGCACATTCTCCAGGCAACACTTGTATATTAACAGTAGAAATCAGAAGTTTTTTACGAATAAAAATGTAAATTCCACACCACACTCAAAACTCGTCATTCTGCTCGTTGTCGTCCGTCGAATCGGCGGCCACCTCCTCGTAATCCTTCTCGAGAGCCGCCAAATCCTCGCGAGCCTCCGAGAATTCGCCCTCTTCCATTCCTTCGCCGACGTACCTCAAAGTTACTGCTATTCTCAACAGAGCGCGTTTGCAACATCTGTGCAAAAATGTGCAATTTTTTGGTAAATTCTATTAATTTTCACGAAATAAGCCTCTTTTTCCGATTTTGCAAATTCCGTATTTCTTTCGTTTCTAAATTGATTTTTTTTTGAAATTTTGAAACTGGGAAAAAAGTTGGAATTTTATAAAATTTTGAAACAACATTTCCAGAAACTGAACTTTTTAGCACTACATTAAAAATTTGAAAAAAAAACATTTTTTATTCATTTATTCTACCGTATTTCCTCGGTTAGAGCGGCACCCGGCACGAGAATCGTTAAATCTCGATATTGATAAGAGATATCAAAAAGTTGTCAACATCAAACTTGTAGATCATAGTTAGGACTACAAGCTTGCGCTGTTGACAACTTTTTGATATCTCTTATCAATCTCGAGATACAGTGATTCTCCGGCAGCGTTTGGGGTGCCGCTCTGTATTCGAGAGAAATACGATAATTTTCTCGAAAATTTTTGCAAAATTTATCCCCTATTTTGGTTCTCTCCCAAAATATAATTTTCAGTGGCAATTTCCTGGAATTTTTCCAACGACACTCCGGTGCCACCAATATACGGATCAGGCGCATATTCGATGCAAACGCGCTCTACCGGTAAGTTGGTGTCTGCGCCTGGTGTTGGCACACTATTTTGTCCAGACAAGTTGATATAGTTAGAGAAATTAAAAACGGAAACATGGAATAAGAAGTGAAATTTGCGTTATAGCCAAACGAGCGCGAGAGTTAGATGTGCGCACTGTGTTTGAGCGAATGATCATAAATATTATCGTTTTCTCGCAAAGTGATAGTGCGGACGAAGAAAATCGCCAGTGGGCGGGACGCCGGTCTCGAAACGAACGGACACAGCTCAACGTTTTCTTACCGTAACCCTTATTCTGAGAAGCGAGGTTCCAGAGGTTTTTTTGTGCGTATTTTTCGATGAAAAATCAATAAAAGGAATTTTTAAAAAATTAACACCAAACATTTCTGGAAAATCTGACGAAATCGATTTTTCCTGGCCAATTGAAATTTTTAAATTTTTAAAACAGCAATCCGCGTGGCCTAGAAATCTCACAGCTCGGCCCCACTGCCATTGTCGGGAGAAAAATATAGTATTTTTAAATACGAAAAAATCGAACAAAAAAGCGACTAACCAATGAACGAAGGCTCTCTTGGCGTACATGAGATCGAACTTGTAGTCCAATCGCTGCCACGCCTCCGCAATGGCCGTCGTGTTGGAGAGCATGCAGACGGCCCTCGGCACTTTGGCCATGTCCCCTCCAGGGATTACGGTAGGCGGTTGGTAGTTGAGTCCGACTTTGAATCCAGTCGGACACCAGTCGACGAACTGCACACTCCGCTGACTTTTGATCGATTTGATGGCGGCCGAGACGTCTTTCGGCACGACGTCACCGCGGTAGAGCAGGCAGACGGCCATGTATTTTCCGTTCTTCGGATCGCATTTCACCATTTGGTTTCCACTCTCAAAGCAGCTCTTTGTGATCTCGTCCACTGATAAGATCTCGTGATTTGCCGAAGATATCAGTGGATTATAGGCGACGAGGGGGAAGTGGATGCGGGGATAGGGGACGAGATTCGTTTGGAACTCGTTCAGATCCACGTTCAGGGCTCCGTCGAACCGGAGTGACGCCGTTATCGAGGATACCACCTGGAAATTTCGAACGATTTTTTTTATCGATTTTTCAATAAATTTTCATTTCGAATTTTTCTCCGATTTTTTGATTTTCATACAAACAAGTTTTTTCAAATAAACTTTAAAATTTCATGAACACCGGACTTCCGTTGTTCATGAAATTTTTTCCAGCATGTTTCCTTTTTTTCTAGTGATTTCGAAATTCACAAATTTCCCAGTTTTGTGGAAAAAATTTGTTTTAAAAAATGCAAAAATTTTATTAAAATAATTTTATTTTCTTGAAGATTGCAAAAAATTCAAAACATGAGTTTTTATAAAATTTTTACAAATGAAATCATCTTGAAAAAGTTATATTTTTAATTTTTTTACATTCATATTATATGTTTCGAAAATCTTGATACCTGCGCAAACGCGCTCCGCTTGACTCGCGTTGGTCTCGCCACGACTATCGTGTCTGTCTTGTGTCTTCCACGAGAGACGCAGACAAGAGTCGTGGCGAGACCAACACGGGTCCAGCGGAGCGCGTTTGTGCAGGTTCCAAGGTTTTTGAAATATATAATATTTTAAAAAACTATTTTTTCAGATTTCAATTTGATGTTTTTTTCTGAAAAGTTAAAAATTAATTTTTAAAAATTTTATCTCTAATAAATATCTTTGCTAATTTTTGTACATTTTTGTGTTTCAAATTGTCTGCGGAACATAATTATTTCAAAGTGAGGAAAAAGTGAGAACTAAATAACCTAAAATTTTTCCGAAAATAATGTTTTTTTTTCAAAGTTGCAAAAAAAACGCATTTTCTCAAAAAAAAGGGTTTTTCGAAATTTTGAAAAACTAATCTCGAATAGAACATTTTCGCAATTAAGAATCTCTTCGAGGAAATACCAAATTTTTAATGCAAATTTCGAAAAAAAAATGAAAATTTTTCTCCGAATTTTTCCAAAAAAAATTTCTAAAAATTTGAAAAAATTAGAAAAGTTTTTTGAAAATAATCATTCACTATTCCAATTACCTGCGAAATAATCCGATTCAAGTTCGTGTAACTCGGTCGAGAAACTCTCAGATTGCGGCGACAAATGTCGTAAATCGCCTCATTGTCGACCATGAAAGAGCAGTCGGAGTGCTCCAAAGTGGTGTGAGTCGTCAGAATCGAGTTGTACGGCTCGACGACCGACGTCGATATCTGATATGATCGATTTCATCGATTTTTCATTCGATTTGAGTACCTGAGGAGCCGGATAGATGGAGAACTCCAACTTGCTCTTCTTCCCGTATTCAGCGGACAATTTCTCCATCAACAGAGACGTAAAACCACTTCCAGTGCCTCCACCGAACGAATGGAACACGAAGAATCCTTGCAAACCATCGCAATTGCTCGCCAGTCGACGAATTCTGTTTAGCGTCGCGTCGATGATCTCTTTTCCGACTGTATAGTGACCACGGGCGTAGTTATTCGCAGCGTCTTCTTTTCCAGTGAGCATTTGCTCCGGATGGAACAGCTTTTTGTAGGTTCCTGTTCGGATTTCATCTGCAAAAAAAGTAACAATTGGCAAAAAACCTCGGAAAGACTAATCATGCTAGCACGGAATACTTCAGGACATGGGGTTTTGTCTTCATTGGTTTCGAACCCGCGACCGGTCGAGCGGCAGTCAACTGCGTCCGCCACTAGACCACGCGTGCATCACTGCTGCGGTCACCAAATGCTGTTGACATGCGCGCGCCTCTTCGCTCCCTTCTCCTCTTACTCACCGACAACTGTCGGCTCCAAATCCACGAAAATCGAGCGCGGAACGTATTTTCCGTAGCCAGTGTCCGAGAAGAAAGTGGTCAGGGATCCGGAGGAGCCGTCAGACTCCAAAAACGTTCCATCCGGCAGAATTCCATGCTCCAAACAGTAGAGCTCCCAACAAGCGTTTCCAATTTGAACTCCCGCCTGTCCCACGTGAATCGAAATCACTTCTCTCATTTCTAAAAATCCACTTAAGAAGTCTGTTTATCAGTGATTATTATCAATAGAGCGTAACTGCTCAATTTGAAAAAAAAAACAAAAAAAAACCAAAAAGTGTTGTAGAAATAAGGAGTTTCAGTGAGAGAAAGAGAGAGGCGGCGATGTTTCAGGAGGGGAAAACTGATAAGAAATGTAAGAAAAAACGCAAACAAACACCCTAAAATGGGGGTGGCGGCGGCGAAGAAGAAGGAGAAACAGGACGATTTCGAAATGTGATTGTGGCTTTTTCTCGAGGATTTCGAAATCGAACCGGCCGAAAAATCGACGAAATGGTCTCTCTGTCAACACAAGAAGGACGGCGAAGTTTGATGAGATTGACGGTTTCTGAATGGTTTTCAATTACAAATAAATAATAATCAACCGTTATCAGATATGCAGTGTCCTTACAAAAGTCATCCACGGACGGGGTTAGGGGGTGGTTCCGCTACTTTTTTCATTGCCCAGATGTCTTCAGCATCGGATAGAGCGCAAAAGTTATGCTACCGGTTCGTAATGGGAAACGTTCAAAAATGACTTTTAGGGGGAGTTTCAGAGGTCCAAAGTGTCCTCGCGCCACTCCCCATTGCCCAAAAGTTTCAGGCCCATCCTAGTTTCTTTACGTCTCCATTGCCCAAATTCACTCATTTCCTTGCCCTCATAGCCCACACGGGAATTCCCTTTTGTAGAATAAAAACGTGAAAGTTGTGACGAAAGCTTTGGATGTTGGGAGTTGGGACCTTCCAGCTGGAAGGTCCCATCGTCCAGCTGGAAGGTCCCATCTTCCAGCTGGAAGGTACTGTCTTCCAGCTGGAAGGTCCCATCTTCCAGCTGGAAGGTCCCATCGTCCAGCTGGAAGGTCCCATCTTCCAGCTGGAAGGTACTGTCTTCCAGCTGGAAGGTCCCATCTTCCAGCTGGAAGGTACTGTCTTCCAGCTGGAAGGTCCCATCGTCCAGCTGGAAGGTACTGTCTTCCAGCTGGAAGGTCCCCTCTTCCAGCTGGAAGGTCCCATCGTCCAGCTGGAAGGTCCCATCTTCCAGCTGGAAGGTCCCATCGTCCAGCTGGAAGGTCCCATCTTCCAGCTGGAAGGTACTGTCTTCCAGCTGGAAGGTCCCATCTTCCAGCTGGAAGGTACTGTCTTCCAGCTGGAAGGTCCCCTCTTCCAGCTGGAAGGTCCCATCGTCCAGCTGGAAGGTCCCATCGTCCAGCTGGAAGGTCCCATCGTCCAGCTGGAAGGTACCGTCTTCCAGCTGGAAGGTCCCATCGTCCAGCTGGAAGGTCCCATCGTCCAGCTGGAAGGTCCCATCGTCCAGCTGGAAGGTCCCATCGTCCAGCTGGAAGGTCCCATCGTCCAGCTGGAAGGTACCGTCTTCCAGCTGGAAGGTCCCATCGTCCAGCTGGAAGGTCCCATCTTCCAGCTGGAAGGTACTGTCTTCCAGCTGGAAGGTCCCATCTTCCAGCTGGAAGGTACTGTCTTCCAGCTGGAAGGTCCCCTCTTCCAGCTGGAAGGTCCCATCGTCCAGCTGGAAGGTCCCATCGTCCAGCTGGAAGGTCCCATCGTCCAGCTGGAAGGTACCGTCTTCCAGCTGGAAGGTCCCATCGTCCAGCTGGAAGGTACTGTCTTCCAGCTGGAAGGTCCCATCTTCCAGCTGGAAGGTACTGTCTTCCAGCTGGAAGGTCCCCTCTTCCAGCTGGAAGGTCCCATCGTCCAGCTGGAAGGTACCGTCTTCCAGCTGGAAGGTCCCATCTTCCAGCTGGAAGGTCCCATCGTCCAGCTGGAAGGTACTGTCTTCCAGCTGGAAGGTCCCATCTTCCAGCTGGAAGGTCCCATCGTCCAGCTGGAAGGTACCGTCTTCCAGCTGGAAGGTCCCCTCTTCCAGCTGGAAGGTCCCATCGTCCAGCTGGAAGGTACCGTCTTCCAGCTGGAAGGTCCCATCGTCCAGCTGGAAGGTCCCATCGTCCAGCTGGAAGGTCCCATCGTCCAGCTGGAAGGTCCCATCTTCCAGCTGGAAGGTCCCCTCTTCCAGCTGGAAGGTCCCATCGTCCAGCTGGAAGGTACCGTCTTCCAGCTGGAAGGTCCCATCTTCCAGCTGGAAGGTCCCATCGTCCAGCTGGAAGGTACTGTCTTCCAGCTGGAAGGTCCCATCTTCCAGCTGGAAGGTCCCATCTTCCAGCTGGAAGGTCCCATCGTCCAGCTGGAAGGTACTGTCTTCCAGCTGGAAGGTCCCATCTTCCAGCTGGAAGGTCCCATCTTCCAGCTGGAAGGTCCCATCGTCCAGCTGGAAGGTACTGTCTTCCAGCTGGAAGGTACCGTCTTCCAGCTGGAAGGTCCCATCTTCCAGCTGGAAGGTCCCATCGTCCAGCTGGAAGGTACTGTCTTCCAGCTGGAAGGTCCCATCTTCCAGCTGGAAGGTCCCATCTTCCAGCTGGAAGGTCCCATCGTCCAGCTGGAAGGTACTGTCTTCCAGCTGGAAGGTCCCCTCTTCCAGCTGGAAGGTCCCATCGTCCAGCTGGAAGGTACCGTCTTCCAGCTGGAAGGTCCCATCTTCCAGCTGGAAGGTACTGTCTTCCAGCTGGAAGGTCCCATCGTCCAGCTGGAAGGTACTGTCTTCCAGCTGGAAGGTCCCATCTTCCAGCTGGAAGGTCCCATCTTCCAGCTGGAAGGTCCCATCGTCCAGCTGGAAGGTCCCATCTTCCAGCTGGAAGGTACTGTCTTCCAGCTGGAAGGTCCCATCTTCCAGCTGGAAGGTCCCATCGTCCAGCTGGAAGGTACTGTCTTCCAGCTGGAAGGTCCCATCTTCCAGCTGGAAGGTCCCATCTTCCAGCTGGAAGGTCCCATCGTCCAGCTGGAAGGTACTGTCTTCCAGCTGGAAGGTACCGTCTTCCAGCTGGAAGGTCCCCTCTTCCAGCTGGAAGGTCCCATCTTCCAGCTGGAAGGTACTGTCTTCCAGCTGGAAGGTCCCATCTTCCAGCTGGAAGGTCCCATCTTCCAGCTGGAAGGTCCCATCGTCCAGCTGGAAGGTCCCATCTTCCAGCTGGAAGGTACTGTCTTCCAGCTGGAAGGTCCCGTCGTCCAGCTGGAAGGTCCCATCTTCCAGCTGGAAGGTCCCATCTTCCAGCTGGAAGGTCCCATCGTCCAGCTGGAAGGTACTGTCTTCCAGCTGGAAGGTCCCATCTTCCAGCTGGAAGGTCCCATCTTCCAGCTGGAAGGTCCCATCGTCCAGCTGGAAGGTCCCATCTTCCAGCTGGAAGGTACTGTCTTCCAGCTGGAAGGTCCCATCTTCCAGCTGGAAGGTCCCATCGTCCAGCTGGAAGGTACTGTCTTCCAGCTGGAAGGTCCCATCTTCCAGCTGGAAGGTCCCATCTTCCAGCTGGAAGGTCCCATCGTCCAGCTGGAAGGTACTGTCTTCCAGCTGGAAGGTACCGTCTTCCAGCTGGAAGGTCCCCTCTTCCAGCTGGAAGGTCCCATCTTCCAGCTGGAAGGTACTGTCTTCCAGCTGGAAGGTCCCATCTTCCAGCTGGAAGGTCCCATCTTCCAGCTGGAAGGTCCCATCGTCCAGCTGGAAGGTCCCATCTTCCAGCTGGAAGGTACTGTCTTCCAGCTGGAAGGTCCCGTCGTCCAGCTGGAAGGTCCCATCTTCCAGCTGGAAGGTCCCATCTTCCAGCTGGAAGGTCCCATCGTCCAGCTGGAAGGTACTGTCTTCCAGCTGGAAGGTACCGTCTTCCAGCTGGAAGGTCCCATCGTCCAGCTGGAAGGTCCCATCTTCCAGCTGGAAGGTACTGTCTTCCAGCTGGAAGGTCCCATCTTCCAGCTGGAAGGTCCCATCTTCCAGCTGGAAGGTCCCATCGTCCAGCTGGAAGGTCCCATCTTCCAGCTGGAAGGTACTGTCTTCCAGCTGGAAGGTCCCGTCGTCCAGCTGGAAGGTCCCATCGTCCAGCTGGAAGGTCCCATCTTCCAGCTGGAAGGTACTGTCTTCCAGCTGGAAGGTCCCATCTTCCAGCTGGAAGGTCCCATCTTCCAGCTGGAAGGTACTGTCTTCCAGCTGGAAGGTCCCATCTTCCAGCTGGAAGGTACTGTCTTCCAGCTGGAAGGTCCCATCGTCCAGCTGGAAGGTACTGTCTTCCAGCTGGAAGGTCCCCTCTTCCAGCTGGAAGGTCCCATCTTCCAGCTGGAAGGTCCCATCGTCCAGCTGGAAGGTCCCATCTTCCAGCTGGAAGGTACTGTCTTCCAGCTGGAAGGTCCCATCTTCCAGCTGGAAGGTCCCATCTTCCAGCTGGAAGGTCCCATCTTCCAGCTGGAAGGTACTGTCTTCCAGCTGGAAGGTCCCATCTTCCAGCTGGAAGGTACTGTCTTCCAGCTGGAAGGTCCCATCTTCCAGCTGGAAGGTACTGTCTTCCAGCTGGAAGGTCCCATCGTCCAGCTGGAAGGTCCCATCTTCCAGCTGGAAGGTCCCATCTTCCAGCTGGAAGGTACTGTCTTCCAGCTGGAAGGTCCCGTCGTCCAGCTGGAAGGTCCCATCGTCCAGCTGGAAGGTCCCATCTTCCAGCTGGAAGGTACTGTCTTCCAGCTGGAAGGTCCCATCTTCCAGCTGGAAGGTCCCATCTTCCAGCTGGAAGGTACTGTCTTCCAGCTGGAAGGTCCCATCTTCCAGCTGGAAGGTACTGTCTTCCAGCTGGAAGGTCCCATCTTCCAGCTGGAAGGTACTGTCTTCCAGCTGGAAGATCCCATCTTCCAGCTGGAAGGTCCCATCTTCCAGCTGGAAGGTCCCATCGTCCAGCTGGAAGGTCCCATCTTCCAGCTGGAAGGTACTGTCTTCCAGCTGGAAGGTCCCATCTTCCAGCTGGAAGGTCCCATCTTCCAGCTGGAAGGTCCCATCTTCCAGCTGGAAGGTACTGTCTTCCAGCTGGAAGGTCCCATCTTCCAGCTGGAAGGTACTGTCTTCCAGCTGGAAGGTCCCATCTTCCAGCTGGAAGGTACTGTCTTCCAGCTGGAAGGTCCCATCGTCCAGCTGGAAGGTCCCATCTTCCAGCTGGAAGGTCCCATCTTCCAGCTGGAAGGTACTGTCTTCCAGCTGGAAGGTCCCATCGTCCAGCTGGAAGGTCCCATCTTCCAGCTGGAAGGTACTGTCTTCCAGCTGGAAGGTCCCATCTTCCAGCTGGAAGGTACTGTCTTCCAGCTGGAAGGTCCCATCGTCCAGCTGGAAGGTCCCATCGTCCAGCTGGAAGGTACTGTCTTCCAGCTGGAAGGTCCCCTCTTCCAGCTGGAAGGTCCCATCGTCCAGCTGGAAGGTCCCATCTTCCAGCTGGAAGGTCCCATCGTCCAGCTGGAAGGTCCCATCTTCCAGCTGGAAGGTACTGTCTTCCAGCTGGAAGGTCCCATCTTCCAGCTGGAAGGTACTGTCTTCCAGCTGGAAGGTCCCCTCTTCCAGCTGGAAGGTCCCATCGTCCAGCTGGAAGGTACCGTCTTCCAGCTGGAAGGTCCCATCGTCCAGCTGGAAGGTCCCATCGTCCAGCTGGAAGGTCCCATCTTCCAGCTGGAAGGTCCCCTCTTCCAGCTGGAAGGTCCCATCGTCCAGCTGGAAGGTACTGTCTTCCAGCTGGAAGGTCCCATCGTCCAGCTGGAAGGTCCCATCGTCCAGCTGGAAGGTCCCATCTTCCAGCTGGAAAGTCCCATCGTCCAGCTGGAAGGTCCCATCTTCCAGCTGGAAGGTCCCATCGTCCAGCTGGAAGGTCCCATCTTCCAGCTGGAAGGTCCCATCGTCCAGCTGGAAGGTCCCATCTTCCAGCTGGAAGGTACTGTCTTCCAGCTGGAAGGTCCCATCGTCCAGCTGGAAGGTCCCATCTTCCAGCTGGAAGGTACTGTCTTCCAGCTGGAAGGTCCCCTCTTCCAGCTGGAAGGTCCCATCTTCCAGCTGGAAGGTACTGTCTTCCAGCTGGAAGGTCCCATCGTCCAGCTGGAAGGTCCCATCTTCCAGCTGGAAGGTACTGTCTTCCAGCTGGAAGGTCCCATCGTCCAGCTGGAAGGTCCCATCTTCCAGCTGGAAGGTACTGTCTTCCAGCTGGAAGGTCCCATCGTCCAGCTGGAAGGTCCCATCTTCCAGCTGGAAGGTACTGTCTTCCAGCTGGAAGGTCCCATCGTCCAGCTGGAAGGTCCCATCTTCCAGCTGGAAGGTACTGTCTTCCAGCTGGAAGGTCCCATCGTCCAGCTGGAAGGTCCCATCTTCCAGCTGGAAGGTACTGTCTTCCAGCTGGAAGGTCCCATCGTCCAGCTGGAAGGTCCCATCTTCCAGCTGGAAGGTACTGTCTTCCAGCTGGAAGGTCCCATCGTCCAGCTGGAAGGTCCCATCGTCCAGCTGGAAGGTCCCATCGTTACACGCCGACTCCCGAGGAGTGTTCTCTCCTCAGGAGCCCGTGCTTTCTAGTACTTAAACTAAACTACGAGTTCTATTGGGACTAATATTGTTTATTTAATATAAGAATAAGATTAAATGATAAGATATAATAAATGTGTAGCGGTTATAAGAAAGGGTAAATACGTTAAATATAAGAATTAAACATAAATAAGGATAATATGAGAGTGAACCCGAAGGTCCCCTCACCTAGAGCCGCGTACCAACCACACTGCCGCTTCTTGTCCTCCACTCGCTCCGCACGATGAGGGGGCGTGGCAAGGCAACGCCTAGCCGCGCGTAACATCCCCCATTCCCACGTGTCGAGCGCCCTCACTCGGCCATGTCCCGATGTTGATGATGATGATGGCGGCATGATATCTTCGACACGATCCTTCGATGAAGTTGTCCAATGTCAGATCCGTAGCGTTTTGGGCGATATGAACTTGCTCGATGTGGCGATGTCGACCTTGTGCGGAGTGGTCTGCTTGTCTGCTTGTTGACAGTGTGGGGGTTTGTTGCTCCGGTGAGATTTCCAAGGGAATCCACTTGATAACTAAAATTTTACAGTATAAATACTTGGTGATATAGTGATAAAAAAATATAAAAAGAGTTAGGATCGTTAAGTTACTTTTTCCTTAATCTTAGTTATTTACCTAAAAACAATTTTAGGCTAAACTTACGACAACAAAAAAAAATTCACTAAACTTAACCTAATCTTACCTAGACAAGACGAAAAAAAAGAAATAGAAAAGAGAAAACAAATCCGTGATTCAGCAGCATTCGCAAAGTTGATAACCATGAAGATCGCTCGACCAGTGAGCACTGTCGAGTCAGTTAACACCATCACACTGTCCTCCATCGCAGTTATCACAAGCTTTCCAATCAGAATTTCGATAAGTCGCTTCTCTTCGATCGTCTCCCTCGTACTGATCTCCATCTTCCTCGTACTGATCTCCATCTTCCTCGTACTGATCTCCATCTTCCTCATATTCATCTTCTTCTTCATTCCAATCCTGATGATCGTCTCCGTTGTGGTGATCCACATAATTTAAATCAGCTCGTTTCGTTTCTAGGTGAGATATCTTTTGAGCCAAATTGTTTATGGCCTCAGCCACCGATTCCGAATCACCCATCATTCCGATGGATTCTTCATATCTCGCAATCTTGAAAGCTTCCTCCGACGTAGGCGGCCGGCAGCGATGAACTTGTAGTCGGATTTCTTCCTTCAATCCATTCTGGAATGAACTGAGAAGAATCGCCTCTCTGATTGAGCGTTGATCTTCTCTTGGATATGCTTGACTAGCTAGATCCTTGCACATCCGGAAGAATTCCTCCACTGTTCTTCCACCTTGTGCGACGAGCGACACCTCGGCTCGAGCCAAGATTTGTCGATCTTCGGTGTGCACTTCGGCGCACAGTCTGTCAACCAGCTGTACCCAGGGACCTTGTCGAACTTGTTGAGTCAAGTTTTCGTAAGCATCCCGGGCCCATCCATTCAACAGGGAAGGAAGGAGTCGACGTCCCTGTTCCTCGTCGAGTAAATTGGCATTCAGGTAATCGTTCAGCTTCCGGATGAACACGGTGAACGCTCCATTGCCGTTGTATGTCGGCGGCTCCAAGAAAATCGGACGGCCCAAAAACGGTTGAGGTGCAGCCATGGCTCTGTTGTCGTTGATCAACTGTGCTAGCTTTCGATCTGGAAAGCGGTCACATAAGTAAGAGTACAATTACTTGTAATCACGAGCAACACTGAGTGAGTGGGTTGGTTGGGTTAGGTGAGTGAGAAAACAAGGGAAATGTAAAGGAGAGTGCCTCGACTTGTACTAAGCATATTACGGTCTACCAGATATATGCAAGACGAGGGGTCTTTAGCGAGCATCTCTGAACTACTCTTTTACGTGAAGTGCGTCCACCACCGTGTCTTGTATAAAAGATTACACTCCTGTCCTGTATCTAGCTCCGCCCACGAGGGGTTGAGCAGACTAATGAATCCCAAGTGCTCTCATATCCTAGGGTGGTCTGTCTGGCGGCAGATGTGCATCTGTCTTGCGACGGATGTGCTGGGTCAACAATGCTGATCCGTGCATCTGGACACTGTGTTTATGACGGTGCGGTGCATTTTATTGCGCCGCTCCGATATCAAACAGAGGTGCTTTTGTAATAAATCCGGCTGTAATCCGTCTGCGGAGCAGATGGTGTTGACACCTCCCTGGGGTCAGGTCAGCGGTCGGATTAATATTCAAAAACGACGTGCGACTCACAACGAACAATGTGCCATAGGATACCCTAGTCCTTTCATGCAAGGTAGAAAAAACAATATGTGAGAGCTTGTACATGCATATTAAAACAGAATGTCCGGACATCGACGTCTACCATGCGTCTAAAATCAAAATCAAATAATGAACGTCAAAAGTTTTCCAAGGAGACACCGAGGGGATGCAATCCACCTCGTGTTGCTTACCCTTAATTGAATCTGCTTACTGATCTGTTAAAACTGAAAGGGTGTGCACAAATTTAGATAATCTACTACAGAAATCAGTTACAAGTTGCAATCAATCGAAAAGCGGTCGATAGGCCTATCTAATGTCTCAAAATACCATCCAAAATTAGCCCAGGTTCTCACGGGTTTCACCGTACTCTCTGAGAACCTCTCTGGAGTTAAAACTTACTGAACCTGCATCCAGGGCGAGTTTTAGTGGATGCAGGACTTCTGACGTCGGCTCGGCTCCCGTAGACTGCTTCTCCGTTGGCAGAAAATACTAGTGAATAATATGGGGGAGAACTACGGTTGCAACTAGTACTTATTTCCTAGCAACATAAACCTCACCTACTCCTACACATGTACCTTACATATTGTCAACATATCAGTCCACCTATCGGGGAGTATCTCAGAGAGATATCCCCTCAAGGTGGGACCTCCACGTTACACGCCGACTCCCGAGGAGTGTTCTCTCCTCAGGAGCCCGTGCTTTCTAGTACTTAAACTAAACTACGAGTTCTATTGGGACTAATATTGTTTATTTAATATAAGAATAAGATTAAATGATAAGATATAATAAATGTGTAGCGGTTATAAGAAAGGGTAAATACGTTAAATATAAGAATTAAACATAAATAAGGATAATATGAGAGTGAACCCGAAGGTCCCCTCACCTAGAGCCGCGTACCAACCACACTGCCGCTTCTTGTCCTCCACTCGCTCCGCACGATGAGGGGGCGTGGCAAGGCAACGCCTAGCCGCGCGTAACACCATCTTCCAGCTGGAAGGTCCCCTCTTCCAGCTGGAAGGTCCCATCGTCCAGCTGGAAGGTACCGTCTTCCAGCTGGAAGGTCCCCTCTTCCAGCTGGAAGGTCCCATCTTCCAGCTGGAAGGTACTGTCTTCCAGCTGGAAGGTCCCATCGTCCAGCTGGAAGGTACCGTCTTCCAGCTGGAAGGTCCCATCGTCCAGCTGGAAGGTCCCATCGTCCAGCTGGAAGGTACCGTCTTCCAGCTGGAAGGTCCCATCGTCCAGCTGGAAGGTCCCATCTTCCAGCTGGAAGGTACTGTCTTCCAGCTGGAAGGTCCCATCTTCCAGCTGGAAGGTACTGTCTTCCAGCTGGAAGGTCCCCTCTTCCAGCTGGAAGGTCCCATCGTCCAGCTGGAAGGTACCGTCTTCCAGCTGGAAGGTCCCATCTTCCAGCTGGAAGGTCCCATCGTCCAGCTGGAAGGTACCGTCTTCCAGCTGGAAGGTCCCATCTTCCAGCTGGAAGGTCCCATCGTCCAGCTGGAAGGTACTGTCTTCCAGCTGGAAGGTCCCATCTTCCAGCTGGAAGGTCCCATCTTCCAGCTGGAAGGTACTGTCTTCCAGCTGGAAGGTCCCCTCTTCCAGCTGGAAGGTCCCATCGTCCAGCTGGAAGGTACCGTCTTCCAGCTGGAAGGTCCCATCTTCCAGCTGGAAGGTCCCATCGTCCAGCTGGAAGGTACTGTCTTCCAGCTGGAAGGTCCCATCTTCCAGCTGGAAGGTCCCATCGTCCAGCTGGAAGGTCCCATCGTCCAGCTGGAAGGTCCCATCTTCCAGCTGGAAGGTACCGTCTTCCAGCTGGAAGGTCCCATCTTCCAGCTGGAAGGTACTGTCTTCCAGCTGGAAGGTCCCATCTTCCAGCTGGAAGGTCCCATCGTCCAGCTGGAAGGTCCCATCGTCCAGCTGGAAGGTCCCATCTTCCAGCTGGAAGGTACCGTCTTCCAGCTGGAAGGTCCCATCGTCCAGCTGGAAGGTACTGTCTTCCAGCTGGAAGGTCCCATCTTCCAGCTGGAAGGTCCCATCGTCCAGCTGGAAGGTCCCATCTTCCAGCTGGAAGGTACCGTCTTCCAGCTGGAAGGTCCCATCTTCCAGCTGGAAGGTACTGTCTTCCAGCTGGAAGGTACCGTCTTCCAGCTGGAAGGTCCCCTCTTCCAGCTGGAAGGTCCCATCGTCCAGCTGGAAGGTACCGTCTTCCAGCTGGAAGGTCCCATCGTCCAGCTGGAAGGTCCCATCGTCCAGCTGGAAGGTCCCATCGTCCAGCTGGAAGGTCCCATCTTCCAGCTGGAAGGTCCCCTCTTCCAGCTGGAAGGTCCCATCTTCCAGCTGGAAGGTACTGTCTTCCAGCTGGAAGGTCCCCTCTTCCAGCTGGAAGGTCCCATCGTCCAGCTGGAAGGTACCGTCTTCCAGCTGGAAGGTCCCATCTTCCAGCTGGAAGGTCCCATCGTCCAGCTGGAAGGTACTGTCTTCCAGCTGGAAGGTCCCATCTTCCAGCTGGAAGGTCCCATCGTCCAGCTGGAAGGTCCCATCGTCCAGCTGGAAGGTCCCATCTTCCAGCTGGAAGGTACCGTCTTCCAGCTGGAAGGTCCCATCTTCCAGCTGGAAGGTACTGTCTTCCAGCTGGAAGGTCCCATCTTCCAGCTGGAAGGTCCCATCGTCCAGCTGGAAGGTCCCATCGTCCAGCTGGAAGGTCCCATCTTCCAGCTGGAAGGTACCGTCTTCCAGCTGGAAGGTCCCATCTTCCAGCTGGAAGGTACTGTCTTCCAGCTGGAAGGTCCCATCGTCCAGCTGGAAGGTACCGTCTTCCAGCTGGAAGGTCCCATCGTCCAGCTGGAAGGTCCCATCGTCCAGCTGGAAGGTCCCATCGTCCAGCTGGAAGGTCCCATCGTCCAGCTGGAAGGTACCGTCTTCCAGCTGGAAGGTCCCATCGTCCAGCTGGAAGGTCCCATCGTCCAGCTGGAAGGTCCCATCTTCCAGCTGGAAAGTCCCATCGTCCAGCTGGAAGGTACCGTCTTCCAGCTGGAAGGTCCCATCTTCCAGCTGGAAGGTCCCATCGTCCAGCTGGAAGGTCCCATCTTCCAGCTGGAAGGTCCCATCGTCCAGCTGGAAGGTCCCATCTTCCAGCTGGAAGGTCCCATCGTCCAGCTGGAAGGTCCCATCTTCCAGCTGGAAGGTACTGTCTTCCAGCTGGAAGGTCCCATCGTCCAGCTGGAAGGTCCCATCTTCCAGCTGGAAGGTACTGTCTTCCAGCTGGAAGGTCCCCTCTTCCAGCTGGAAGGTCCCATCGTCCAGCTGGAAGGTACCGTCTTCCAGCTGGAAGGTCCCATCGTCCAGCTGGAAGGTCCCATCGTCCAGCTGGAAGGTACCGTCTTCCAGCTGGAAGGTCCCATCGTCCAGCTGGAAGGTCCCATCTTCCAGCTGGAAGGTCCCCTCTTCCAGCTGGAAGGTCCCATCGTCCAGCTGGAAGGTCCCATCTTCCAGCTGGAAGGTACTGTCTTCCAGCTGGAAGGTCCCCTCTTCCAGCTGGAAGGTCCCATCGTCCAGCTGGAAGGTACCGTCTTCCAGCTGGAAGGTCCCATCTTCCAGCTGGAAGGTCCCATCGTCCAGCTGGAAGGTACTGTCTTCCAGCTGGAAGGTCCCATCTTCCAGCTGGAAGGTACCGTCTTCCAGCTGGAAGGTCCCATCTTCCAGCTGGAAGGTCCCATCGTCCAGCTGGAAGGTCCCATCGTCCAGCTGGAAGGTCCCATCTTCCAGCTGGAAGGTACCGTCTTCCAGCTGGAAGGTCCCATCTTCCAGCTGGAAGGTACTGTCTTCCAGCTGGAAGGTCCCATCGTCCAGCTGGAAGGTCCCATCGTCCAGCTGGAAGGTCCCATCTTCCAGCTGGAAGGTCCCATCTTCCAGCTGGAAGGTCCCATCGTCCAGCTGGAAGGTCCCATCTTCCAGCTGGAAGGTCCCATCGTCCAGCTGGAAGGTCCCATCGTCCAGCTGGAAGGTCCCATCGTCCAGCTGGAAGGTCCCATCGTCCAGCTGGAAGGTCCCATCGTCCAGCTGGAAGGTACCGTCTTCCAGCTGGAAGGTCCCATCGTCCAGCTGGAAGGTCCCATCGTCCAGCTGGAAGGTCCCATCTTCCAGCTGGAAGGTCCCATCGTCCAGCTGGAAGGTCCCATCGTCCAGCTGGAAGGTACCGTCTTCCAGCTGGAAGGTCCCATCGTCCAGCTGGAAGGTCCCATCGTCCAGCTGGAAGGTACCGTCTTCCAGCTGGAAGGTCCCATCGTCCAGCTGGAAGGTACCGTCTTCCAGCTGGAAGGTCCCATCGTCCAGCTGGAAGGTCCCATCTTCCAGCTGGAAGGTCCCATCGTCCAGCTGGAAGGTACCGTCTTCCAGCTGGAAGGTCCCATCGTCCAGCTGGAAGGTCCCATCGTCCAGCTGGAAGGTACCGTCTTCCAGCTGGAAGGTCCCATCGTCCAGCTGGAAGGTCCCATCGTCCAGCTGGAAGGTACCGTCTTCCAGCTGGAAGGTCCCATCGTCCAGCTGGAAGGTCCCATCGTCCAGCTGGAAGGTACCGTCTTCCAGCTGGAAGGTCCCATCGTCCAGCTGGAAGGTACCGTCTTCCAGCTGGAAGGTCCCATCGTCCAGCTGGAAGGTACCGTCTTCCAGCTGGAAGGTCCCATCGTCCAGCTGGAAGGTACCGTCTTCCAGCTGGAAGGTCCCATCGTCCAGCTGGAAGGTCCCATCTTCCAGCTGGAAGGTCCCATCTTCCAGCTGGAAGGTCCCATCGTCCAGCTGGAAGGTACCGTCTTCCAGCTGGAAGGTCCCATCTTCCAGCTGGAAGGTCCCATCGTCCAGCTGGAAGGTACCGTCTTCCAGCTGGAAGGTCCCATCGTCCAGCTGGAAGGTCCCATCTTCCAGCTGGAAGGTCCCCTCTTCCAGCTGGAAGGTCCCATCTTCCAGCTGGAAGGTACTGTCTTCCAGCTGGAAGGTCCCCTCTTCCAGCTGGAAGGTCCCATCTTCCAGCTGGAAGGTACTGTCTTCCAGCTGGAAGGTCCCCTCTTCCAGCTGGAAGGTACTGTCTTCCAGCTGGAAGGTCCCCTCTTCCAGCTGGAAGGTCCCATCGTCCAGCTGGAAGGTACCGTCTTCCAGCTGGAAGGTCCCATCTTCCAGCTGGAAGGTCCCATCGTCCAGCTGGAAGGTCCCATCTTCCAGCTGGAAGGTCCCATCGTCCAGCTGGAAGGTACCGTCTTCCAGCTGGAAGGTCCCATCGTCCAGCTGGAAGGTCCCATCGTCCAGCTGGAAGGTACCGTCTTCCAGCTGGAAGGTCCCATCTTCCAGCTGGAAGGTCCCATCGTCCAGCTGGAAGGTACCGTCTTCAAGCTGGAAGGTCCCATCGTCCAGCTGGAAGGTCCCATCGTCCAGCTGGAAGGTCCCATCGTCCAGCTGGAAGGTCCCATCGTCCAGCTGGAAGGTACCGTCTTCCAGCTGGAAGGTCCCATCGTCCAGCTGGAAGGTCCCATCGTCCAGCTGGAAGGTCCCATCTTCCAGCTGGAAGGTCCCATCGTCCAGCTGGAAGGTCCCATCTTCCAGCTGGAAGGTCCCATCTTCCAGCTGGAAGGTACCGTCTTCCAGCTGGAAGGTCCCATCGTCCAGCTGGAAGGTCCCATCGTCCAGCTGGAAGGTACCGTCTTCCAGCTGGAAGGTCCCATCGTCCAGCTGGAAGGTCCCATCTTCCAGCTGGAAGGTCCCATCGTCCAGCTGGAAGGTCCCATCTTCCAGCTGGAAGGTTTCATCGTCCAGCTGGAAGGTCCCATCTTCCAGCTGGAAGGTACTGTCTTCCAGCTGGAAGGTCCCCTCTTCCAGCTGGAAGGTCCCCTCTTCCAGCTGGAAGGTCCCATCGTCCAGCTGGAAGGTCCCATCGTCCAGCTGGAAGGTACCGTCTTCCAGCTGGAAGGTCCCATCGTCCAGCTGGAAGGTCCCATCTTCCAGCTGGAAGGTCCCATCGTCCAGCTGGAAGGTCCCATCTTCCAGCTGGAAGGTTTCATCGTCCAGCTGGAAGGTCCCATCTTCCAGCTGGAAGGTACTGTCTTCCAGCTGGAAGGTCCCATCGTCCAGCTGGAAGGTCCCATCGTCCAGCTGGAAGGTCCCATCGTCCAGCTGGAAGGTACCGTCTTCCAGCTGGAAGGTCCCATCGTCCAGCTGGAAGGTCCCATCGTCCAGCTGGAAGGTCCCATCTTCCAGCTGGAAGGTCCCCTCTTCCAGCTGGAAGGTCCCATCGTCCAGCTGGAAGGTCCCATCTTCCAGCTGGAAGGTCCCATCGTCCAGCTGGAAGGTACCGTCTTCCAGCTGGAAGGTCCCCTCTTCCAGCTGGAAGGTCCCATCGTCCAGCTGGAAGGTCCCATCGTCCAGCTGGAAGGTCCCATCGTCCAGCTGGAAGGTCCCATCTTCCAGCTGGAAGGTCCCATCGTCCAGCTGGAAGGTACCGTCTTCCAGCTGGAAGGTCCCCTCTTCCAGCTGGAAGGTCCCATCGTCCAGCTGGAAGGTCCCATCGTCCAGCTGGAAGGTCCCATCGTCCAGCTGGAAGGTCCCATCTTCCAGCTGGAAGGTCCCCTCTTCCAGCTGGAAGGTCCCATCGTCCAGCTGGAAGGTACCGTCTTCCAGCTGGAAGGTCCCATCTTCCAGCTGGAAGGTCCCATCGTCCAGCTGGAAGGTCCCATCGTCCAGCTGGAAGGTCCCATCGTCCAGCTGGAAGGTCCCATCTTCCAGCTGGAAGGTCCCATCGTCCAGCTGGAAGGTCCCATCTTCCAGCTGGAAGGTCCCATCTTCCAGCTGGAAGGTCCCATCGTCCAGCTGGAAGGTCCCATCGTCCAGCTGGAAGGTACCGTCTTCCAGCTGGAAGGTCCCATCGTCCAGCTGGAAGGTCCCATCTTCCAGCTGGAAGGTCCCATCGTCCAGCTGGAAGGTCCCATCTTCCAGCTGGAAGGTTTCATCGTCCAGCTGGAAGGTCCCATCTTCCAGCTGGAAGGTACTGTCTTCCAGCTGGAAGGTCCCCTCTTCCAGCTGGAAGGTCCCCTCTTCCAGCTGGAAGGTCCCATCGTCCAGCTGGAAGGTCCCATCGTCCAGCTGGAAGGTACCGTCTTCCAGCTGGAAGGTCCCATCGTCCAGCTGGAAGGTCCCATCTTCCAGCTGGAAGGTCCCATCGTCCAGCTGGAAGGTCCCATCTTCCAGCTGGAAGGTTTCATCGTCCAGCTGGAAGGTCCCATCTTCCAGCTGGAAGGTACTGTCTTCCAGCTGGAAGGTCCCATCGTCCAGCTGGAAGGTCCCATCGTCCAGCTGGAAGGTCCCATCGTCCAGCTGGAAGGTACCGTCTTCCAGCTGGAAGGTCCCATCGTCCAGCTGGAAGGTCCCATCGTCCAGCTGGAAGGTCCCATCTTCCAGCTGGAAGGTCCCCTCTTCCAGCTGGAAGGTCCCATCGTCCAGCTGGAAGGTCCCATCTTCCAGCTGGAAGGTCCCATCGTCCAGCTGGAAGGTACCGTCTTCCAGCTGGAAGGTCCCCTCTTCCAGCTGGAAGGTCCCATCGTCCAGCTGGAAGGTCCCATCGTCCAGCTGGAAGGTCCCATCGTCCAGCTGGAAGGTCCCATCTTCCAGCTGGAAGGTCCCATCGTCCAGCTGGAAGGTACCGTCTTCCAGCTGGAAGGTCCCCTCTTCCAGCTGGAAGGTCCCATCGTCCAGCTGGAAGGTCCCATCGTCCAGCTGGAAGGTCCCATCGTCCAGCTGGAAGGTCCCATCTTCCAGCTGGAAGGTCCCCTCTTCCAGCTGGAAGGTCCCATCGTCCAGCTGGAAGGTACCGTCTTCCAGCTGGAAGGTCCCATCTTCCAGCTGGAAGGTCCCATCGTCCAGCTGGAAGGTCCCATCGTCCAGCTGGAAGGTCCCATCTTCCAGCTGGAAGGTACCGTCTTCCAGCTGGAAGGTCCCATCGTCCAGCTGGAAGGTCCCATCGTCCAGCTGGAAGGTCCCATCTTCCAGCTGGAAGGTACCGTCTTCCAGCTGGAAGGTCCCATCTTCCAGCTGGAAGGTACTGTCTTCCAGCTGGAAGGTCCCATCGTCCAGCTGGAAGGTCCCATCTTCCAGCTGGAAGGTCCCATCTTCCAGCTGGAAGGTCCCATCGTCCAGCTGGAAGGTCCCATCTTCCAGCTGGAAGGTCCCATCGTCCAGCTGGAAGGTCCCATCGTCCAGCTGGAAGGTCCCATCGTCCAGCTGGAAGGTCCCATCTTCCAGCTGGAAGGTCCCCTCTTCCAGCTGGAAGGTCCCATCGTCCAGCTGGAAGGTACCGTCTTCCAGCTGGAAGGTCCCATCGTCCAGCTGGAAGGTCCCATCTTCCAGCTGGAAGGTACCGTCTTCCAGCTGGAAGGTCCCATCGTCCAGCTGGAAGGTCCCATCGTCCAGCTGGAAGGTCCCCTCTTCCAGCTGGAAGGTCCCATCGTCCAGCTGGAAGGTACCGTCTTCCAGCTGGAAGGTCCCATCTTCCAGCTGGAAGGTCCCATCGTCCAGCTGGAAGGTCCCCTCTTCCAGCTGGAAGGTACTGTCTTCCAGCTGGAAGGTCCCATCTTCCAGCTGGAAGGTACTGTCTTCCAGCTGGAAGGTCCCATCGTCCAGCTGGAAGGTCCCATCGTCCAGCTGGAAGGTCCCCTCTTCCAGCTGGAAGGTACCGTCTTCCAGCTGGAAGGTCCCATCGTCCAGCTGGAAGGTCCCATCTTCCAGCTGGAAGGTCCCATCGTCCAGCTGGAAGGTCCCCTCTTCCAGCTGGAAGGTACTGTCTTCCAGCTGGAAGGTCCCATCTTCCAGCTGGAAGGTACTGTCTTCCAGCTGGAAAGTCCCCTCTTCCAGCTGGAAGGTCCCATCGTCCAGCTGGAAGGTACCGTCTTCCAGCTGGAAGGTCCCATCGTCCAGCTGGAAGGTCCCCTCTTCCAGCTGGAAGGTACTGTCTTCCAGCTGGAAGGTCCCATCTTCCAGCTGGAAGGTACTGTCTTCCAGCTGGAAGGTCCCCTCTTCCAGCTGGAAGGTCCCATCGTCCAGCTGGAAGGTCCCATCTTCCAGCTGGAAGGTCCCATCGTCCAGCTGGAAGGTCCCCTCTTCCAGCTGGAAGGTACTGTCTTCCAGCTGGAAGGTCCCATCTTCCAGCTGGAAGGTACTGTCTTCCAGCTGGAAGGTCCCCTCTTCCAGCTGGAAGGTCCCATCGTCCAGCTGGAAGGTCCCCTCTTCCAGCTGGAAGGTCCCATCGTCCAGCTGGAAGGTACTGTCTTCCAGCTGGAAGGTCCCATCGTCCAGCTGGAAGGTCCCATCGTCCAGCTGGAAGGTACCGTCTTCCAGCTGGAAGGTCCCATCGTCCAGCTGGAAGGTCCCATCGTCCAGCTGGAAGGTACCGTCTTCCAGCTGGAAGGTCCCATCGTCCAGCTGGAAGGTCCCATCTTCCAGCTGGAAGGTCCCCTCTTCCAGCTGGAAGGTCCCATCGTCCAGCTGGAAGGTCCCATCGTCCAGCTGGAAGGTACCGTCTTCCAGCTGGAAGGTCCCATCGTCCAGCTGGAAGGTCCCATCTTCCAGCTGGAAGGTCCCCTCTTCCAGCTGGAAGGTCCCATCTTCCAGCTGGAAGGTCTCCTCTTCCAGCTGGAAGGTCCCATCTTCCAGCTGGAAGGTACTGTCTTCCAGCTGGAAGGTCCCATCTTCCAGCTGGAAGGTCCCATCGTCCAGCTGGAAGGTCCCCTCTTCCAGCTGGAAGGTACTGTCTTCCAGCTGGAAGGTCCCCTCTTCCAGCTGGAAGGTACTGTCTTCCAGCTGGAAGGTCCCATCGTCCAGCTGGAAGGTCCCATCGTCCAGCTGGAAGGTCCCCTCTTCCAGCTGGAAGGTACCGTCTTCCAGCTGGAAGGTCCCATCTTCCAGCTGGAAGGTACTGTCTTCCAGCTGGAAGGTCCCATCGTCCAGCTGGAAGGTCCCATCGTCCAGCTGGAAGGTCCCCTCTTCCAGCTGGAAGGTACCGTCTTCCAGCTGGAAGGTCCCATCTTCCAGCTGGAAGGTCCCATCGTCCAGCTGGAAGGTCCCATCGTCCAGCTGGAAGGTCCCCTCTTCCAGCTGGAAGGTACCGTCTTCCAGCTGGAAGGTCCCATCGTCCAGCTGGAAGGTCCCCTCTTCCAGCTGGAAGGTCCCATCGTCCAGCTGGAAGGTCCCCTCTTCCAGCTGGAAGGTACCGTCTTCCAGCTGGAAGGTCCCATCTTCCAGCTGGAAGGTCCCATCGTCCAGCTGGAAGGTCCCCTCTTCCAGCTGGAAGGTCCCATCGTCCAGCTGGAAGGTCCCCTCTTCCAGCTGGAAGGTCCCATCGTCCAGCTGGAAGGTCCCATCTTCCAGCTGGAAGGTCCCCTCTTCCAGCTGGAAGGTCCCATCTTCCAGCTGGAAGGTCCCCTCTTCCAGCTGGAAGGTCCCATCGTCCAGCTGGAAGGTCCCATCTTCCAGCTGGAAGGTCCCATCTTCCAGCTGGAAGGTCCCATCGTCCAGCTGGAAGGTCCCATCTTCCAGCTGGAAGGTCCCCTCTTCCAGCTGGAAGGTCCCATCTTCCAGCTGGAAGGTCCCATCTTCCAGCTGGAAGGTCCCATCTTCCAGCTGGAAGGTCCCCTCTTCCAGCTGGAAGGTCCCATCGTCCAGCTGGAAGGTCCCATCTTCCAGCTGGAAGGTCCCCTCTTCCAGCTGGAAGGTCCCATCTTCCAGCTGGAAGGTACCGTCTTCCAGCTGGAAGGTCCCATCTTCCAGCTGGAAGGTCCCATCTTCCAGCTGGAAGGTCCCCTCTTCCAGCTGGAAGGTCCCATCGTCCAGCTGGAAGGTCCCATCTTCCAGCTGGAAGGTCCCATCGTCCAGCTGGAAGGTCCCATCTTCCAGCTGGAAGGTCCCCTCTTCCAGCTGGAAGGTCCCATCTTCCAGCTGGAAGGTCCCCTCTTCCAGCTGGAAGGTCCCATCGTCCAGCTGGAAGGTCCCATCTTCCAGCTGGAAGGTACCGTCTTCCAGCTGGAAGGTCCCATCGTCCAGCTGGAAGGTCCCATCTTCCAGCTGGAAGGTACCGTCTTCCAGCTGGAAGGTCCCCTCTTCCAGCTGGAAGGTACTGTCTTCCAGCTGGAAGGTCCCCTCTTCCAGCTGGAAGGTCCCATCGTCCAGCTGGAAGGTCCCATCTTCCAGCTGGAAGGTACCGTCTTCCAGCTGGAAGGTCCCATCTTCCAGCTGGAAGGTCCCATCGTCCAGCTGGAAGGTACCGTCTTCCAGCTGGAAGGTCCCATCTTCCAGCTGGAAGGTCCCATCTTCCAGCTGGAAGGTCCCATCGTCCAGCTGGAAGGTCCCATCTTCCAGCTGGAAGGTCCCATCGTCCAGCTGGAAGGTCCCATCTTCCAGCTGGAAGGTACTGTCTTCCAGCTGGAAGGTCCCATCGTCCAGCTGGAAGGTCCCATCTTCCAGCTGGAAGGTACTGTCTTCCAGCTGGAAGGTCCCCTCTTCCAGCTGGAAGGTCCCATCTTCCAGCTGGAAGGTCCCATCGTCCAGCTGGAAGGTCCCATCTTCCAGCTGGAAGGTCCCCTCTTCCAGCTGGAAGGTCCCATCGTCCAGCTGGAAGGTCCCATCGTCCAGCTGGAAGGTCCCATCGTCCAGCTGGAAGGTCCCATCTTCCAGCTGGAAGGTACTGTCTTCCAGCTGGAAGGTCCCATCGTCCAGCTGGAAGGTCCCATCTTCCAGCTGGAAGGTCCCATCGTCCAGCTGGAAGGTCCCATCTTCCAGCTGGAAGGTCCCCTCTTCCAGCTGGAAGGTCCCATCGTCCAGCTGGAAGGTACCGTCTTCCAGCTGGAAGGTCCCCTCTTCCAGCTGGAAGGTCCCATCGTCCAGCTGGAAGGTACCGTCTTCCAGCTGGAAGGTCCCCTCTTCCAGCTGGAAGGTCCCATCGTCCAGCTGGAAGGTCCCATCGTCCAGCTGGAAGGTCCCATCGTCCAGCTGGAAGGTCCCATCTTCCAGCTGGAAGGTCCCCTCTTCCAGCTGGAAGGTCCCATCGTCCAGCTGGAAGGTCCCATCGTCCAGCTGGAAGGTCCCATCGTCCAGCTGGAAGGTCCCCTCTTCCAGCTGGAAGGTCCCATCGTCCAGCTGGAAGGTACTGTCTTCCAGCTGGAAGGTCCCCTCTTCCAGCTGGAAGGTCCCATCGTCCAGCTGGAAGGTACCGTCTTCCAGCTGGAAGGTCCCATCGTCCAGCTGGAAGGTACTGTCTTCCAGCTGGAAGGTCCCCTCTTCCAGCTGGAAGGTCCCATCGTCCAGCTGGAAGGTACCGTCTTCCAGCTGGAAGGTCCCATCTTCCAGCTGGAAGGTCCCATCGTCCAGCTGGAAGGTCCCATCTTCCAGCTGGAAGGTCCCATCTTCCAGCTGGAAGGTCCCATCGTCCAGCTGGAAGGTCCCATCTTCCAGCTGGAAGGTCCCATCTTCCAGCTGGAAGGTCCCATCTTCCAGCTGGAAGGTCCCATCTTCCAGCTGGAAGGTCCCATCTTCCAGCTGGAAGGTCCCATCTTCCAGCTGGAAGGTCCCATCGTCCAGCTGGAAGGTCCCATCTTCCAGCTGGAAGGTACCGTCTTCCAGCTGGAAGGTCCCATCTTCCAGCTGGAAGGTCCCATCTTCCAGCTGGAAGGTCCCATCTTCCAGCTGGAAGGTCCCATCTTCCAGCTGGAAGGTCCCATCGTCCAGCTGGAAGGTCCCCTCTTCCAGCTGGAAGGTCCCATCGTCCAGCTGGAAGGTCCCATCGTCCAGCTGGAAGGTACTGTCTTCCAGCTGGAAGGTCCCCTCTTCCAGCTGGAAGGTCCCATCGTCCAGCTGGAAGGTACCGTCTTCCAGCTGGAAGGTCCCATCGTCCAGCTGGAAGGTACTGTCTTCCAGCTGGAAGGTCCCCTCTTCCAGCTGGAAGGTCCCATCGTCCAGCTGGAAGGTACCGTCTTCCAGCTGGAAGGTCCCATCTTCCAGCTGGAAGGTCCCATCGTCCAGCTGGAAGGTACCGTCTTCCAGCTGGAAGGTCCCATCTTCCAGCTGGAAGGTCCCATCGTCCAGCTGGAAGGTCCCATCTTCCAGCTGGAAGGTCCCATCGTCCAGCTGGAAGGTACCGTCTTCCAGCTGGAAGGTCCCATCTTCCAGCTGGAAGGTCCCATCGTCCAGCTGGAAGGTCCCATCTTCCAGCTGGAAGGTACCGTCTTCCAGCTGGAAGGTCCCATCGTCCAGCTGGAAGGTCCCATCTTCCAGCTGGAAGGTCCCATCTTCCAGCTGGAAGGTCCCATCGTCCAGCTGGAAGGTCCCATCTTCCAGCTGGAAGGTACCGTCTTCCAGCTGGAAGGTACTGTCTTCCAGCTGGAAGGTCCCATCGTCCAGCTGGAAGGTCCCATCTTCCAGCTGGAAGGTCCCATCTTCCAGCTGGAAGGTCCCATCTTCCAGCTGGAAGGTACTGTCTTCCAGCTGGAAGGTCCCATCTTCCAGCTGGAAGGTCCCATCTTCCAGCTGGAAGGTCCCATCTTCCAGCTGGAAGGTCCCATCTTCCAGCTGGAAGGTCCCATCTTCCAGCTGGAAGGTCCCATCTTCCAGCTGGAAGGTACTGTCTTCCAGCTGGAAGGTCCCATCTTCCAGCTGGAAGGTCCCATCTTCCAGCTGGAAGGTCCCATCGTCCAGCTGGAAGGTCCCATCTTCCAGCTGGAAGGTCCCATCGTCCAGCTGGAAGGTCCCATCGTCCAGCTGGAAGGTCCCATCGTCCAGCTGGAAGGTACCGTCTTCCAGCTGGAAGGTCCCATCTTCCAGCTGGAAGGTCCCATCGTCCAGCTGGAAGGTCCCATCTTCCAGCTGGAAGGTACCGTCTTCCAGCTGGAAGGTCCCATCTTCCAGCTGGAAGGTCCCATCGTCCAGCTGGAAGGTCCCATCGTCCAGCTGGAAGGTCCCATCGTCCAGCTGGAAGGTCCCATCTTCCAGCTGGAAGGTACCGTCTTCCAGCTGGAAGGTACTGTCTTCCAGCTGGAAGGTCCCATCGTCCAGCTGGAAGGTCCCATCGTCCAGCTGGAAGGTCCCATCTTCCAGCTGGAAGGTCCCATCTTCCAGCTGGAAGGTCCCATCGTCCAGCTGGAAGGTCCCATCGTCCAGCTGGAAGGTCCCATCTTCCAGCTGGAAGGTCCCCTCTTCCAGCTGGAAGGTCCCATCGTCCAGCTGGAAGGTACCGTCTTCCAGCTGGAAGGTCCCATCGTCCAGCTGGAAGGTCCCATCTTCCAGCTGGAAGGTCCCCTCTTCCAGCTGGAAGGTCCCATCTTCCAGCTGGAAGGTCCCATCGTCCAGCTGGAAGGTCCCATCTTCCAGCTGGAAGGTCCCATCGTCCAGCTGGAAGGTACTGTCTTCCAGCTGGAAGGTCCCATCGTCCAGCTGGAAGGTCCCATCGTCCAGCTGGAAGGTCCCATCTTCCAGCTGGAAGGTCCCATCGTCCAGCTGGAAGGTCCCCTCTTCCAGCTGGAAGGTACCGTCTTCCAGCTGGAAGGTACTGTCTTCCAGCTGGAAGGTCCCATCTTCCAGCTGGAAGGTCCCATCGTCCAGCTGGAAGGTCCCATCGTCCAGCTGGAAGGTCCCATCTTCCAGCTGGAAGGTACCGTCTTCCAGCTGGAAGGTCCCATCTTCCAGCTGGAAGGTCCCATCTTCCAGCTGGAAGGTCCCATCGTCCAGCTGGAAGGTCCCATCTTCCAGCTGGAAGGTCCCCTCTTCCAGCTGGAAGGTCCCATCGTCCAGCTGGAAGGTACCGTCTTCCAGCTGGAAGGTCCCATCGTCCAGCTGGAAGGTCCCATCTTCCAGCTGGAAGGTCCCCTCTTCCAGCTGGAAGGTCCCATCTTCCAGCTGGAAGGTCCCATCGTCCAGCTGGAAGGTCCCATCTTCCAGCTGGAAGGTCCCATCGTCCAGCTGGAAGGTACTGTCTTCCAGCTGGAAGGTCCCATCGTCCAGCTGGAAGGTCCCCTCTTCCAGCTGGAAGGTACCGTCTTCCAGCTGGAAGGTACTGTCTTCCAGCTGGAAGGTCCCATCTTCCAGCTGGAAGGTCCCATCGTCCAGCTGGAAGGTCCCATCGTCCAGCTGGAAGGTCCCCTCTTCCAGCTGGAAGGTCCCATCTTCCAGCTGGAAGGTCCCATCGTCCAGCTGGAAGGTCCCATCTTCCAGCTGGAAGGTCCCATCGTCCAGCTGGAAGGTACTGTCTTCCAGCTGGAAGGTCCCATCGTCCAGCTGGAAGGTACCGTCTTCCAGCTGGAAGGTCCCATCGTCCAGCTGGAAGGTCCCATCTTCCAGCTGGAAGGTCCCCTCTTCCAGCTGGAAGGTCCCATCTTCCAGCTGGAAGGTCCCATCGTCCAGCTGGAAGGTCCCATCTTCCAGCTGGAAGGTCCCATCGTCCAGCTGGAAGGTCCCATCGTCCAGCTGGAAGGTCCCCTCTTCCAGCTGGAAGGTACCGTCTTCCAGCTGGAAGGTACTGTCTTCCAGCTGGAAGGTCCCATCTTCCAGCTGGAAGGTCCCATCGTCCAGCTGGAAGGTCCCATCGTCCAGCTGGAAGGTCCCCTCTTCCAGCTGGAAGGTCCCATCTTCCAGCTGGAAGGTCCCATCTTCCAGCTGGAAGGTCCCATCGTCCAGCTGGAAGGTCCCATCTTCCAGCTGGAAGGTCCCCTCTTCCAGCTGGAAGGTCCCATCGTCCAGCTGGAAGGTACCGTCTTCCAGCTGGAAGGTCCCATCGTCCAGCTGGAAGGTCCCATCTTCCAGCTGGAAGGTCCCCTCTTCCAGCTGGAAGGTCCCATCTTCCAGCTGGAAGGTCCCATCGTCCAGCTGGAAGGTCCCATCTTCCAGCTGGAAGGTCCCATCGTCCAGCTGGAAGGTACTGTCTTCCAGCTGGAAGGTCCCATCGTCCAGCTGGAAGGTCCCCTCTTCCAGCTGGAAGGTACCGTCTTCCAGCTGGAAGGTACTGTCTTCCAGCTGGAAGGTCCCATCTTCCAGCTGGAAGGTCCCATCGTCCAGCTGGAAGGTCCCATCTTCCAGCTGGAAGGTCCCCTCTTCCAGCTGGAAGGTCCCATCTTCCAGCTGGAAGGTCCCATCGTCCAGCTGGAAGGTCCCATCTTCCAGCTGGAAGGTCCCATCGTCCAGCTGGAAGGTCCCATCTTCCAGCTGGAAGGTCCCATCGTCCAGCTGGAAGGTCCCCTCTTCCAGCTGGAAGGTACCGTCTTCCAGCTGGAAGGTACTGTCTTCCAGCTGGAAGGTCCCATCTTCCAGCTGGAAGGTCCCATCGTCCAGCTGGAAGGTCCCATCGTCCAGCTGGAAGGTCCCCTCTTCCAGCTGGAAGGTACCGTCTTCCAGCTGGAAGGTACTGTCTTCCAGCTGGAAGGTCCCATCGTCCAGCTGGAAGGTCCCATCGTCCAGCTGGAAGGTCCCATCGTCCAGCTGGAAGGTCCCCTCTTCCAGCTGGAAGGTCCCATCTTCCAGCTGGAAGGTCCCCTCTTCCAGCTGGAAGGTCCCCTCTTCCAGCTGGAAGGTCCCATCTTCCAGCTGGAAGGTCCCCTCTTCCAGCTGGAAGGTCCCATCGTCCAGCTGGAAGGTCCCATCTTCCAGCTGGAAGGTACCGTCTTCCAGCTGGAAGGTCCCATCGTCCAGCTGGAAGGTACTGTCTTCCAGCTGGAAGGTCCCATCGTCCAGCTGGAAGGTCCCATCGTCCAGCTGGAAGGTCCCATCTTCCAGCTGGAAGGTCCCATCGTCCAGCTGGAAGGTCCCCTCTTCCAGCTGGAAGGTACCGTCTTCCAGCTGGAAGGTCCCATCGTCCAGCTGGAAGGTCCCCTCTTCCAGCTGGAAGGTCCCATCTTCCAGCTGGAAGGTACTGTCTTCCAGCTGGAAGGTCCCCTCTTCCAGCTGGAAGGTCCCATCTTCCAGCTGGAAGGTCCCCTCTTCCAGCTGGAAGGTCCCATCTTCCAGCTGGAAGGTACTGTCTTCCAGCTGGAAGGTCCCCTCTTCCAGCTGGAAGGTACTGTCTTCCAGCTGGAAGGTCCCCTCTTCCAGCTGGAAGGTCCCCTCTTCCAGCTGGAAGGTACCGTCTTCCAGCTGGAAGGTCCCCTCTTCCAGCTGGAAGGTCCCATCGTCCAGCTGGAAGGTACCGTCTTCCAGCTGGAAGGTACTGTCTTCCAGCTGGAAGGTCCCCTCTTCCAGCTGGAAGGTCCCATCTTCCAGCTGGAAGGTCCCATCGTCCAGCTGGAAGGTCCCATCTTCCAGCTGGAAGGTCCCATCGTCCAGCTGGAAGGTCCCCTCTTCCAGCTGGAAGGTCCCATCGTCCAGCTGGAAGGTCCCATCTTCCAGCTGGAAGGTCCCATCGTCCAGCTGGAAGGTCCCCTCTTCCAGCTGGAAGGTCCCATCGTCCAGCTGGAAGGTCCCATCTTCCAGCTGGAAGGTCCCATCGTCCAGCTGGAAGGTCCCATCTTCCAGCTGGAAGGTCCCATCGTCCAGCTGGAAGGTCCCCTCTTCCAGCTGGAAGGTCCCATCGTCCAGCTGGAAGGTCCCATCTTCCAGCTGGAAGGTCCCATCGTCCAGCTGGAAGGTCCCATCGTCCAGCTGGAAGGTACCGTCTTCCAGCTGGAAGGTCCCATCTTCCAGCTGGAAGGTCCCATCTTCCAGCTGGAAGGTCCCATCGTCCAGCTGGAAGGTCCCCTCTTCCAGCTGGAAGGTCCCATCGTCCAGCTGGAAGGTACCGTCTTCCAGCTGGAAGGTCCCATCTTCCAGCTGGAAGGTCCCATCGTCCAGCTGGAAGGTCCCCTCTTCCAGCTGGAAGGTACTGTCTTCCAGCTGGAAGGTCCCATCTTCCAGCTGGAAGGTACTGTCTTCCAGCTGGAAGGTCCCATCTTCCAGCTGGAAGGTACTGTCTTCCAGCTGGAAGGTCCCATCGTCCAGCTGGAAGGTCCCATCGTCCAGCTGGAAGGTCCCCTCTTCCAGCTGGAAGGTCCCATCGTCCAGCTGGAAGGTACCGTCTTCCAGCTGGAAGGTCCCATCTTCCAGCTGGAAGGTCCCATCGTCCAGCTGGAAGGTCCCATCGTCCAGCTGGAAGGTCCCCTCTTCCAGCTGGAAGGTACTGTCTTCCAGCTGGAAGGTCCCATCTTCCAGCTGGAAGGTACTGTCTTCCAGCTGGAAGGTCCCATCGTCCAGCTGGAAGGTCCCATCGTCCAGCTGGAAGGTCCCATCTTCCAGCTGGAAGGTACTGTCTTCCAGCTGGAAGGTCCCATCGTCCAGCTGGAAGGTCCCATCTTCCAGCTGGAAGGTCCCATCGTCCAGCTGGAAGGTCCCATCTTCCAGCTGGAAGGTACTGTCTTCCAGCTGGAAGGTCCCATCGTCCAGCTGGAAGGTCCCATCTTCCAGCTGGAAGGTCCCATCGTCCAGCTGGAAGGTCCCATCTTCCAGCTGGAAGGTACTGTCTTCCAGCTGGAAGGTCCCATCTTCCAGCTGGAAGGTCCCATCGTCCAGCTGGAAGGTCCCCTCTTCCAGCTGGAAGGTACCGTCTTCCAGCTGGAAGGTCCCATCTTCCAGCTGGAAGGTCCCATCGTCCAGCTGGAAGGTCCCCTCTTCCAGCTGGAAGGTCCCATCGTCCAGCTGGAAGGTCCCATCGTCCAGCTGGAAGGTACCGTCTTCCAGCTGGAAGGTCCCATCGTCCAGCTGGAAGGTCCCATCGTCCAGCTGGAAGGTCCCATCTTCCAGCTGGAAGGTCCCATCGTCCAGCTGGAAGGTACCGTCTTCCAGCTGGAAGGTCCCATCTTCCAGCTGGAAGGTACTGTCTTCCAGCTGGAAGGTCCCCTCTTCCAGCTGGAAGGTACTGTCTTCCAGCTGGAAGGTCCCCTCTTCCAGCTGGAAGGTCCCATCGTCCAGCTGGAAGGTACCGTCTTCCAGCTGGAAGGTCCCATCTTCCAGCTGGAAGGTCCCATCGTCCAGCTGGAAGGTCCCATCGTCCAGCTGGAAGGTACTGTCTTCCAGCTGGAAGGTCCCCTCTTCCAGCTGGAAGGTACTGTCTTCCAGCTGGAAGGTCCCCTCTTCCAGCTGGAAGGTCCCATCGTCCAGCTGGAAGGTCCCATCTTCCAGCTGGAAGGTACTGTCTTCCAGCTGGAAGGTCCCATCGTCCAGCTGGAAGGTCCCATCGTCCAGCTGGAAGGTCCCATCTTCCAGCTGGAAGGTCCCATCGTCCAGCTGGAAGGTCCCATCTTCCAGCTGGAAGGTCCCCTCTTCCAGCTGGAAGGTCCCCTCTTCCAGCTGGAAGGTCCCATCGTCCAGCTGGAAGGTCCCATCTTCCAGCTGGAAGGTCCCATCGTCCAGCTGGAAGGTCCCATCTTCCAGCTGGAAGGTACCGTCTTCCAGCTGGAAGGTACTGTCTTCCAGCTGGAAGGTCCCCTCTTCCAGCTGGAAGGTACTGTCTTCCAGCTGGAAGGTCCCATCGTCCAGCTGGAAGGTCCCATCTTCCAGCTGGAAGGTACCGTCTTCCAGCTGGAAGGTCCCATCGTCCAGCTGGAAGGTACTGTCTTCCAGCTGGAAGGTACTGTCTTCCAGCTGGAAGGTCCCCTCTTCCAGCTGGAAGGTCCCATCGTCCAGCTGGAAGGTACCGTCTTCCAGCTGGAAGGTCCCATCTTCCAGCTGGAAGGTCCCATCGTCCAGCTGGAAGGTACCGTCTTCCAGCTGGAAGGTCCCATCTTCCAGCTGGAAGGTCCCATCTTCCAGCTGGAAGGTCCCATCGTCCAGCTGGAAGGTCCCCTCTTCCAGCTGGAAGGTCCCATCGTCCAGCTGGAAGGTACCGTCTTCCAGCTGGAAGGTCCCATCTTCCAGCTGGAAGGTCCCATCGTCCAGCTGGAAGGTCCCCTCTTCCAGCTGGAAGGTACTGTCTTCCAGCTGGAAGGTCCCATCTTCCAGCTGGAAGGTACTGTCTTCCAGCTGGAAGGTACTGTCTTCCAGCTGGAAGGTCCCCTCTTCCAGCTGGAAGGTCCCATCGTCCAGCTGGAAGGTCCCATCGTCCAGCTGGAAGGTCCCATCTTCCAGCTGGAAGGTCCCATCGTCCAGCTGGAAGGTCCCCTCTTCCAGCTGGAAGGTCCCATCGTCCAGCTGGAAGGTCCCATCTTCCAGCTGGAAGGTCCCATCGTCCAGCTGGAAGGTCCCCTCTTCCAGCTGGAAGGTCCCATCGTCCAGCTGGAAGGTACCGTCTTCCAGCTGGAAGGTCCCATCTTCCAGCTGGAAGGTCCCATCGTCCAGCTGGAAGGTACCGTCTTCCAGCTGGAAGGTCCCATCTTCCAGCTGGAAGGTCCCATCTTCCAGCTGGAAGGTCCCATCGTCCAGCTGGAAGGTCCCCTCTTCCAGCTGGAAGGTCCCATCGTCCAGCTGGAAGGTACCGTCTTCCAGCTGGAAGGTCCCATCTTCCAGCTGGAAGGTCCCATCGTCCAGCTGGAAGGTCCCCTCTTCCAGCTGGAAGGTACTGTCTTCCAGCTGGAAGGTCCCATCTTCCAGCTGGAAGGTACTGTCTTCCAGCTGGAAGGTCCCATCTTCCAGCTGGAAGGTACTGTCTTCCAGCTGGAAGGTCCCATCGTCCAGCTGGAAGGTCCCATCGTCCAGCTGGAAGGTCCCCTCTTCCAGCTGGAAGGTCCCATCGTCCAGCTGGAAGGTACCGTCTTCCAGCTGGAAGGTCCCATCTTCCAGCTGGAAGGTCCCATCGTCCAGCTGGAAGGTCCCATCGTCCAGCTGGAAGGTCCCCTCTTCCAGCTGGAAGGTACTGTCTTCCAGCTGGAAGGTCCCATCTTCCAGCTGGAAGGTACTGTCTTCCAGCTGGAAGGTCCCATCGTCCAGCTGGAAGGTCCCATCGTCCAGCTGGAAGGTCCCATCTTCCAGCTGGAAGGTACTGTCTTCCAGCTGGAAGGTCCCATCGTCCAGCTGGAAGGTCCCATCTTCCAGCTGGAAGGTCCCATCGTCCAGCTGGAAGGTCCCATCTTCCAGCTGGAAGGTACTGTCTTCCAGCTGGAAGGTCCCATCGTCCAGCTGGAAGGTCCCATCTTCCAGCTGGAAGGTCCCATCGTCCAGCTGGAAGGTCCCATCTTCCAGCTGGAAGGTACTGTCTTCCAGCTGGAAGGTCCCATCTTCCAGCTGGAAGGTCCCATCGTCCAGCTGGAAGGTCCCCTCTTCCAGCTGGAAGGTACCGTCTTCCAGCTGGAAGGTCCCATCTTCCAGCTGGAAGGTCCCATCGTCCAGCTGGAAGGTCCCCTCTTCCAGCTGGAAGGTCCCATCGTCCAGCTGGAAGGTCCCATCGTCCAGCTGGAAGGTACCGTCTTCCAGCTGGAAGGTCCCATCGTCCAGCTGGAAGGTCCCATCGTCCAGCTGGAAGGTCCCCTCTTCCAGCTGGAAGGTACTGTCTTCCAGCTGGAAGGTCCCCTCTTCCAGCTGGAAGGTACTGTCTTCCAGCTGGAAGGTCCCCTCTTCCAGCTGGAAGGTCCCATCGTCCAGCTGGAAGGTACCGTCTTCCAGCTGGAAGGTCCCATCGTCCAGCTGGAAGGTACCGTCTTCCAGCTGGAAGGTCCCATCGTCCAGCTGGAAGGTCCCATCGTCCAGCTGGAAGGTCCCCTCTTCCAGCTGGAAGGTACTGTCTTCCAGCTGGAAGGTCCCCTCTTCCAGCTGGAAGGTACTGTCTTCCAGCTGGAAGGTCCCATCGTCCAGCTGGAAGGTCCCATCTTCCAGCTGGAAGGTACTGTCTTCCAGCTGGAAGGTCCCATCTTCCAGCTGGAAGGTCCCATCGTCCAGCTGGAAGGTCCCCTCTTCCAGCTGGAAGGTACCGTCTTCCAGCTGGAAGGTCCCATCTTCCAGCTGGAAGGTCCCATCGTCCAGCTGGAAGGTCCCCTCTTCCAGCTGGAAGGTCCCATCGTCCAGCTGGAAGGTCCCCTCTTCCAGCTGGAAGGTCCCATCGTCCAGCTGGAAGGTCCCATCGTCCAGCTGGAAGGTACCGTCTTCCAGCTGGAAGGTCCCCTCTTCCAGCTGGAAGGTACTGTCTTCCAGCTGGAAGGTCCCCTCTTCCAGCTGGAAGGTACTGTCTTCCAGCTGGAAGGTCCCCTCTTCCAGCTGGAAGGTCCCATCGTCCAGCTGGAAGGTACCGTCTTCCAGCTGGAAGGTCCCATCTTCCAGCTGGAAGGTCCCATCGTCCAGCTGGAAGGTCCCATCGTCCAGCTGGAAGGTACTGTCTTCCAGCTGGAAGGTCCCCTCTTCCAGCTGGAAGGTACTGTCTTCCAGCTGGAAGGTCCCCTCTTCCAGCTGGAAGGTCCCATCGTCCAGCTGGAAGGTCCCATCTTCCAGCTGGAAGGTACTGTCTTCCAGCTGGAAGGTCCCATCGTCCAGCTGGAAGGTCCCATCGTCCAGCTGGAAGGTCCCATCTTCCAGCTGGAAGGTCCCATCGTCCAGCTGGAAGGTCCCATCTTCCAGCTGGAAGGTCCCCTCTTCCAGCTGGAAGGTCCCCTCTTCCAGCTGGAAGGTCCCATCGTCCAGCTGGAAGGTCCCATCTTCCAGCTGGAAGGTACCGTCTTCCAGCTGGAAGGTCCCATCGTCCAGCTGGAAGGTCCCATCTTCCAGCTGGAAGGTACCGTCTTCCAGCTGGAAGGTACTGTCTTCCAGCTGGAAGGTCCCCTCTTCCAGCTGGAAGGTACTGTCTTCCAGCTGGAAGGTCCCATCGTCCAGCTGGAAGGTCCCATCTTCCAGCTGGAAGGTACCGTCTTCCAGCTGGAAGGTCCCATCTTCCAGCTGGAAGGTCCCATCGTCCAGCTGGAAGGTCCCATCTTCCAGCTGGAAGGTCCCATCGTCCAGCTGGAAGGTCCCATCGTCCAGCTGGAAGGTCCCATCGTCCAGCTGGAAGGTCCCATCTTCCAGCTGGAAGGTCCCATCGTCCAGCTGGAAGGTCCCATCTTCCAGCTGGAAGGTACTGTCTTCCAGCTGGAAGGTCCCATCGTCCAGCTGGAAGGTCCCATCTTCCAGCTGGAAGGTACTGTCTTCCAGCTGGAAGGTCCCCTCTTCCAGCTGGAAGGTCCCATCTTCCAGCTGGAAGGTCCCATCGTCCAGCTGGAAGGTCCCATCTTCCAGCTGGAAGGTCCCCTCTTCCAGCTGGAAGGTCCCATCGTCCAGCTGGAAGGTCCCATCGTCCAGCTGGAAGGTCCCATCGTCCAGCTGGAAGGTCCCATCTTCCAGCTGGAAGGTACTGTCTTCCAGCTGGAAGGTCCCATCGTCCAGCTGGAAGGTCCCATCTTCCAGCTGGAAGGTCCCATCGTCCAGCTGGAAGGTCCCATCTTCCAGCTGGAAGGTCCCCTCTTCCAGCTGGAAGGTCCCATCGTCCAGCTGGAAGGTACCGTCTTCCAGCTGGAAGGTCCCCTCTTCCAGCTGGAAGGTCCCATCGTCCAGCTGGAAGGTACCGTCTTCCAGCTGGAAGGTCCCCTCTTCCAGCTGGAAGGTCCCATCGTCCAGCTGGAAGGTCCCATCGTCCAGCTGGAAGGTCCCATCGTCCAGCTGGAAGGTCCCATCTTCCAGCTGGAAGGTCCCCTCTTCCAGCTGGAAGGTCCCATCGTCCAGCTGGAAGGTACCGTCTTCCAGCTGGAAGGTCCCCTCTTCCAGCTGGAAGGTCCCATCGTCCAGCTGGAAGGTACCGTCTTCCAGCTGGAAGGTCCCCCTCTTCCAGCTGGAAGGTCCCATCGTCCAGCTGGAAGGTACCGTCTTCCAGCTGGAAGGTCCCCTCTTCCAGCTGGAAGGTCCCATCGTCCAGCTGGAAGGTCCCATCGTCCAGCTGGAAGGTCCCATCTTCCAGCTGGAAGGTCCCCTCTTCCAGCTGGAAGGTCCCATCGTCCAGCTGGAAGGTACCGTCTTCCAGCTGGAAGGTCCCATCGTCCAGCTGGAAGGTCCCATCGTCCAGCTGGAAGGTCCCATCTTCCAGCTGGAAGGTCCCATCGTCCAGCTGGAAGGTCCCATCTTCCAGCTGGAAGGTCCCCTCTTCCAGCTGGAAGGTCCCATCGTCCAGCTGGAAGGTCCCCTCTTCCAGCTGGAAGGTCCCATCGTCCAGCTGGAAGGTCCCATCGTCCAGCTGGAAGGTCCCATCGTCCAGCTGGAAGGTCCCATCTTCCAGCTGGAAGGTCCCCTCTTCCAGCTGGAAGGTCCCATCGTCCAGCTGGAAGGTACCGTCTTCCAGCTGGAAGGTCCCCTCTTCCAGCTGGAAGGTCCCATCGTCCAGCTGGAAGGTACCGTCTTCCAGCTGGAAGGTCCCCTCTTCCAGCTGGAAGGTCCCATCGTCCAGCTGGAAGGTACCGTCTTCCAGCTGGAAGGTCCCCTCTTCCAGCTGGAAGGTCCCATCGTCCAGCTGGAAGGTCCCGTCTTCCAGCTGGAAGGTCCCCTCTTCCAGCTGGAAGGTCCCATCGTCCAGCTGGAAGGTACCGTCTTCCAGCTGGAAGGTCCCCTCTTCCAGCTGGAAGGTCCCATCGTCCAGCTGGAAGGTCCCCTCTTCCAGCTGGAAGGTCCCATCGTCCAGCTGGAAGGTACCGTCTTCCAGCTGGAAGGTCCCCTCTTCCAGCTGGAAGGTCCCATCGTCCAGCTGGAAGGTACCGTCTTCCAGCTGGAAGGTCCCCTCTTCCAGCTGGAAGGTCCCATCGTCCAGCTGGAAGGTCCCCGTCTTCCAGCTGGAAGGTCCCATCGTCCAGCTGGAAGGTCCCATCTTCCAGCTGGAAGGTCCCCTCTTCCAGCTGGAAGGTCCCATCGTCCAGCTGGAAGGTACCGTCTTCCAGCTGGAAGGTCCCCTCTTCCAGCTGGAAGGTCCCATCGTCCAGCTGGAAGGTACCGTCTTCCAGCTGGAAGGTCCCCTCTTCCAGCTGGAAGGTCCCATCGTCCAGCTGGAAGGTCCCCTCTTCCAGCTGGAAGGTCCCATCGTCCAGCTGGAAGGTCCCCATCTTCCAGCTGGAAGGTCCCCTCTTCCAGCTGGAAGGTCCCATCGTCCAGCTGGAAGGTACCGTCTTCCAGCTGGAAGGTCCCCTCTTCCAGCTGGAAGGTCCCATCGTCCAGCTGGAAGGTACCGTCTTCCAGCTGGAAGGTCCCATCTTCCAGCTGGAAGGTCCCATCTTCCAGCTGGAAGGTCCCCTCTTCCAGCTGGAAGGTCCCATCGTCCAGCTGGAAGGTCATCGTCCAGCTGGAAGGTCCCATCGTCCAGCTGGAAGGTCCCCTCTTCCAGCTGGAAGGTCCCATCGTCCAGCTGGAAGGTACTGTCTTCCAGCTGGAAGGTCCCCTCTTCCAGCTGGAAGGTCCCATCGTCCAGCTGGAAGGTACCGTCTTCCAGCTGGAAGGTCCCATCGTCCAGCTGGAAGGTCCCATCTTCCAGCTGGAAGGTCCCCTCTTCCAGCTGGAAGGTCCCCTCTTCCAGCTGGAAGGTCCCATCTTCCAGCTGGAAGGTCCCATCGTCCAGCTGGAAGGTCCCATCTTCCAGCTGGAAGGTCCCCTCTTCCAGCTGGAAGGTCCCATCGTCCAGCTGGAAGGTCCCATCGTCCAGCTGGAAGGTCCCATCGTCCAGCTGGAAGGTCCCATCTTCCAGCTGGAAGGTACCGTCTTCCAGCTGGAAGGTCCCATCGTCCAGCTGGAAGGTCCCATCTTCCAGCTGGAAGGTCCCATCGTCCAGCTGGAAGGTCCCATCTTCCAGCTGGAAGGTCCCCTCTTCCAGCTGGAAGGTCCCATCGTCCAGCTGGAAGGTACCGTCTTCCAGCTGGAAGGTCCCCTCTTCCAGCTGGAAGGTCCCATCGTCCAGCTGGAAGGTACCGTCTTCCAGCTGGAAGGTCCCCTCTTCCAGCTGGAAGGTCCCATCGTCCAGCTGGAAGGTCCCATCGTCCAGCTGGAAGGTCCCATCGTCCAGCTGGAAGGTCCCATCTTCCAGCTGGAAGGTCCCATCGTCCAGCTGGAAGGTACAGTCTTCCAGCTGGAAGGTCCCCTCTTCCAGCTGGAAGGTCCCATCGTCCAGCTGGAAGGTACCTCTTCCAGCTGGAAGGTCCCATCTTCCAGCTGGAAGGTCCCATCTTCCAGCTGGAAGGTCCCATCGTCCAGCTGGAAGGTCCCATCTTCCAGCTGGAAGGTCCCCTCTTCCAGCTGGAAGGTCCCATCGTCCAGCTGGAAGGTACCGTCTTCCAGCTGGAAGGTCCCTCTTCCAGCTGGAAGGTCCCATCGTCCAGCTGGAAGGTACTGTCTTCCAGCTGGAAGGTCCCATCGTCCAGCTGGAAGGTCCCATCTTCCAGCTGGAAGGTCCCATCGTCCAGCTGGAAGGTCCCATCTTCCAGCTGGAAGGTCCCCTCTTCCAGCTGGAAGGTCCCATCGTCCAGCTGGAAGGTACCGTCTTCCAGCTGGAAGGTCCCCTCTTCCAGCTGGAAGGTCCCATCGTCCAGCTGGAAGGTACCGTCTTCCAGCTGGAAGGTCCCCTCTTCCAGCTGGAAGGTCCCATCGTCCAGCTGGAAGGTCCCATCGTCCAGCTGGAAGGTCCCATCGTCCAGCTGGAAGGTCCCATCTTCCAGCTGGAAGGTCCCATCGTCCAGCTGGAAGGTACTGTCTTCCAGCTGGAAGGTCCCCTCTTCCAGCTGGAAGGTCCCATCGTCCAGCTGGAAGGTACCTGTCTTCCAGCTGGAAGGTCCCATCTTCCAGCTGGAAGGTCCCATCGTCCAGCTGGAAGGTCCCATCGTCCAGCTGGAAGGTCCCATCGTCCAGCTGGAAGGTCCCCTCTTCCAGCTGGAAGGTCCCATCGTCCAGCTGGAAGGTACTGTCTTCCAGCTGGAAGGTCCCCTCTTCCAGCTGGAAGGTCCCATCGTCCAGCTGGAAGGTACCGTCTTCCAGCTGGAAGGTCCCATCGTCCAGCTGGAAGGTACGTCTTCCAGCTGAAGGTCCCATCTTCCAGCTGGAAGGTCCCATCTTCCAGCTGGAAGGTCCCCTCTTCCAGCTGGAAGGTCCCCTCTTCCAGCTGGAAGGTCCCATCGTCCAGCTGGAAGGTCCCATCTTCCAGCTGGAAGGTACCGTCTTCCAGCTGGAAGGTCCCATCGTCCAGCTGGAAGGTCCCATCTTCCAGCTGGAAGGTCCCATCGTCCAGCTGGAAGGTCCCATCTTCCAGCTGGAAGGTCCCCTCTTCCAGCTGGAAGGTCCCATCGTCCAGCTGGAAGGTACCGTCTTCCAGCTGGAAGGTCCCCTCTTCCAGCTGGAAGGTCCCATCGTCCAGCTGGAAGGTACCGTCTTCCAGCTGGAAGGTCCCATCGTCCAGCTGGAAGGTCCCATCGTCCAGCTGGAAGGTCCCATCGTCCAGCTGGAAGGTCCCATCTTCCAGCTGGAAGGTCCCCTCTTCCAGCTGGAAGGTCCCATCGTCCAGCTGGAAGGTCCCATCGTCCAGCTGGAAGGTCCCATCGTCCAGCTGGAAGGTCCCCTCTTCCAGCTGGAAGGTCCCATCGTCCAGCTGGAAGGTACTGTCTTCCAGCTGGAAGGTCCCCTCTTCCAGCTGGAAGGTCCCATCGTCCAGCTGGAAGGTACTGTCTTCCAGCTGGAAGGTCCCCTCTTCCAGCTGGAAGGTCCCATCGTCCAGCTGGAAGGTACCGTCTTCCAGCTGGAAGGTCCCATCTTCCAGCTGGAAGGTCCCATCGTCCAGCTGGAAGGTCCCATCTTCCAGCTGGAAGGTACCGTCTTCCAGCTGGAAGGTCCCATCTTCCAGCTGGAAGGTCCCATCGTCCAGCTGGAAGGTCCCATCGTCCAGCTGGAAGGTCCCATCGTCCAGCTGGAAGGTCCCATCGTCCAGCTGGAAGGTCCCATCTTCCAGCTGGAAGGTCCCATCGTCCAGCTGGAAGGTCCCATCTTCCAGCTGGAAGGTACCGTCTTCCAGCTGGAAGGTCCCATCGTCCAGCTGGAAGGTCCCATCTTCCAGCTGGAAGGTCCCATCTTCCAGCTGGAAGGTCCCATCGTCCAGCTGGAAGGTCCCATCTTCCAGCTGGAAGGTACCGTCTTCCAGCTGGAAGGTACTGTCTTCCAGCTGGAAGGTCCCATCTTCCAGCTGGAAGGTCCCATCTTCCAGCTGGAAGGTCCCATCTTCCAGCTGGAAGGTACCGTCTTCCAGCTGGAAGGTCCCATCTTCCAGCTGGAAGGTCCCATCGTCCAGCTGGAAGGTCCCATCGTCCAGCTGGAAGGTCCCATCTTCCAGCTGGAAGGTACCGTCTTCCAGCTGGAAGGTCCCATCTTCCAGCTGGAAGGTCCCATCGTCCAGCTGGAAGGTCCCATCGTCCAGCTGGAAGGTCCCATCTTCCAGCTGGAAGGTACCGTCTTCCAGCTGGAAGGTCCCATCTTCCAGCTGGAAGGTACTGTCTTCCAGCTGGAAGGTCCCATCGTCCAGCTGGAAGGTCCCATCGTCCAGCTGGAAGGTCCCATCTTCCAGCTGGAAGGTCCCATCGTCCAGCTGGAAGGTCCCATCGTCCAGCTGGAAGGTCCCATCTTCCAGCTGGAAGGTACCGTCTTCCAGCTGGAAGGTCCCATCTTCCAGCTGGAAGGTCCCATCGTCCAGCTGGAAGGTCCCATCGTCCAGCTGGAAGGTCCCATCGTCCAGCTGGAAGGTCCCATCTTCCAGCTGGAAGGTACCGTCTTCCAGCTGGAAGGTCCCATCTTCCAGCTGGAAGGTACTGTCTTCCAGCTGGAAGGTCCCATCGTCCAGCTGGAAGGTCCCATCGTCCAGCTGGAAGGTCCCATCTTCCAGCTGGAAGGTCCCATCTTCCAGCTGGAAGGTCCCATCGTCCAGCTGGAAGGTCCCATCTTCCAGCTGGAAGGTCCCATCGTCCAGCTGGAAGGTCCCATCGTCCAGCTGGAAGGTCCCATCGTCCAGCTGGAAGGTACCGTCTTCCAGCTGGAAGGTCCCATCTTCCAGCTGGAAGGTCCCATCGTCCAGCTGGAAGGTCCCATCTTCCAGCTGGAAGGTACCGTCTTCCAGCTGGAAGGTCCCATCTTCCAGCTGGAAGGTCCCATCGTCCAGCTGGAAGGTCCCATCGTCCAGCTGGAAGGTCCCATCGTCCAGCTGGAAGGTCCCATCTTCCAGCTGGAAGGTACCGTCTTCCAGCTGGAAGGTCCCATCTTCCAGCTGGAAGGTACTGTCTTCCAGCTGGAAGGTCCCATCGTCCAGCTGGAAGGTCCCATCGTCCAGCTGGAAGGTCCCATCTTCCAGCTGGAAGGTCCCATCTTCCAGCTGGAAGGTCCCATCGTCCAGCTGGAAGGTCCCATCGTCCAGCTGGAAGGTCCCATCTTCCAGCTGGAAGGTCCCCTCTTCCAGCTGGAAGGTCCCATCGTCCAGCTGGAAGGTACCGTCTTCCAGCTGGAAGGTCCCATCGTCCAGCTGGAAGGTACCGTCTTCCAGCTGGAAGGTCCCATCGTCCAGCTGGAAGGTCCCATCGTCCAGCTGGAAGGTCCCATCTTCCAGCTGGAAGGTCCCCTCTTCCAGCTGGAAGGTCCCATCTTCCAGCTGGAAGGTCCCATCGTCCAGCTGGAAGGTCCCATCTTCCAGCTGGAAGGTCCCATCGTCCAGCTGGAAGGTACTGTCTTCCAGCTGGAAGGTCCCATCGTCCAGCTGGAAGGTCCCATCGTCCAGCTGGAAGGTCCCATCTTCCAGCTGGAAGGTCCCATCGTCCAGCTGGAAGGTCCCCTCTTCCAGCTGGAAGGTACCGTCTTCCAGCTGGAAGGTACTGTCTTCCAGCTGGAAGGTCCCATCTTCCAGCTGGAAGGTCCCATCGTCCAGCTGGAAGGTCCCATCGTCCAGCTGGAAGGTCCCCTCTTCCAGCTGGAAGGTCCCATCTTCCAGCTGGAAGGTCCCATCGTCCAGCTGGAAGGTACTGTCTTCCAGCTGGAAGGTCCCATCGTCCAGCTGGAAGGTCCCATCGTCCAGCTGGAAGGTCCCATCTTCCAGCTGGAAGGTACCGTCTTCCAGCTGGAAGGTCCCATCGTCCAGCTGGAAGGTACTGTCTTCCAGCTGGAAGGTCCCATCGTCCAGCTGGAAGGTCCCATCGTCCAGCTGGAAGGTCCCATCTTCCAGCTGGAAGGTCCCCTCTTCCAGCTGGAAGGTCCCATCTTCCAGCTGGAAGGTCCCATCGTCCAGCTGGAAGGTCCCATCTTCCAGCTGGAAGGTCCCATCGTCCAGCTGGAAGGTACTGTCTTCCAGCTGGAAGGTCCCATCGTCCAGCTGGAAGGTCCCATCGTCCAGCTGGAAGGTCCCATCTTCCAGCTGGAAGGTCCCATCGTCCAGCTGGAAGGTCCCCTCTTCCAGCTGGAAGGTACCGTCTTCCAGCTGGAAGGTACTGTCTTCCAGCTGGAAGGTACTGTCTTCCAGCTGGAAGGTCCCATCGTCCAGCTGGAAGGTCCCATCGTCCAGCTGGAAGGTCCCATCGTCCAGCTGGAAGGTCCCCTCTTCCAGCTGGAAGGTACCGTCTTCCAGCTGGAAGGTACTGTCTTCCAGCTGGAAGGTACTGTCTTCCAGCTGGAAGGTCCCATCGTCCAGCTGGAAGGTCCCATCTTCCAGCTGGAAGGTCCCCTCTTCCAGCTGGAAGGTCCCATCTTCCAGCTGGAAGGTCCCCTCTTCCAGCTGGAAGGTCCCATCGTCCAGCTGGAAGGTCCCATCTTCCAGCTGGAAGGTACCGTCTTCCAGCTGGAAGGTCCCATCGTCCAGCTGGAAGGTACTGTCTTCCAGCTGGAAGGTCCCATCGTCCAGCTGGAAGGTCCCATCGTCCAGCTGGAAGGTCCCATCTTCCAGCTGGAAGGTCCCATCGTCCAGCTGGAAGGTCCCCTCTTCCAGCTGGAAGGTCCCATCTTCCAGCTGGAAGGTACTGTCTTCCAGCTGGAAGGTCCCCTCTTCCAGCTGGAAGGTCCCATCTTCCAGCTGGAAGGTCCCCTCTTCCAGCTGGAAGGTCCCATCGTCCAGCTGGAAGGTCCCATCTTCCAGCTGGAAGGTACCGTCTTCCAGCTGGAAGGTCCCATCGTCCAGCTGGAAGGTCCCCTCTTCCAGCTGGAAGGTCCCATCTTCCAGCTGGAAGGTACTGTCTTCCAGCTGGAAGGTCCCCTCTTCCAGCTGGAAGGTCCCATCTTCCAGCTGGAAGGTCCCCTCTTCCAGCTGGAAGGTCCCATCTTCCAGCTGGAAGGTACTGTCTTCCAGCTGGAAGGTCCCCTCTTCCAGCTGGAAGGTACCGTCTTCCAGCTGGAAGGTCCCATCTTCCAGCTGGAAGGTCCCATCTTCCAGCTGGAAGGTCCCATCGTCCAGCTGGAAGGTACTGTCTTCCAGCTGGAAGGTACTGTCTTCCAGCTGGAAGGTCCCCTCTTCCAGCTGGAAGGTCCCATCGTCCAGCTGGAAGGTACCGTCTTCCAGCTGGAAGGTACTGTCTTCCAGCTGGAAGGTCCCCTCTTCCAGCTGGAAGGTCCCATCTTCCAGCTGGAAGGTCCCATCGTCCAGCTGGAAGGTCCCATCGTCCAGCTGGAAGGTCCCCTCTTCCAGCTGGAAGGTACCGTCTTCCAGCTGGAAGGTCCCATCTTCCAGCTGGAAGGTCCCATCTTCCAGCTGGAAGGTCCCATCGTCCAGCTGGAAGGTCCCCTCTTCCAGCTGGAAGGTCCCATCGTCCAGCTGGAAGGTACCGTCTTCCAGCTGGAAGGTCCCATCTTCCAGCTGGAAGGTCCCATCGTCCAGCTGGAAGGTCCCCTCTTCCAGCTGGAAGGTACTGTCTTCCAGCTGGAAGGTCCCATCTTCCAGCTGGAAGGTACTGTCTTCCAGCTGGAAGGTCCCATCTTCCAGCTGGAAGGTACTGTCTTCCAGCTGGAAGGTCCCATCGTCCAGCTGGAAGGTCCCATCGTCCAGCTGGAAGGTCCCCTCTTCCAGCTGGAAGGTCCCATCGTCCAGCTGGAAGGTCCCATCTTCCAGCTGGAAGGTCCCATCGTCCAGCTGGAAGGTCCCATCGTCCAGCTGGAAGGTCCCCTCTTCCAGCTGGAAGGAACTGTCTTCCAGCTGGAAGGTCCCATCTTCCAGCTGGAAGGTACTGTCTTCCAGCTGGAAGGTCCCATCGTCCAGCTGGAAGGTCCCATCTTCCAGCTGGAAGGTCCCATCGTCCAGCTGGAAGGTCCCATCTTCCAGCTGGAAGGTACCGTCTTCCAGCTGGAAGGTCCCATCGTCCAGCTGGAAGGTACCGTCTTCCAGCTGGAAGGTCCCATCGTCCAGCTGGAAGGTCCCCTCTTCCAGCTGGAAGGTACCGTCTTCCAGCTGGAAGGTCCCATCTTCCAGCTGGAAGGTCCCATCGTCCAGCTGGAAGGTCCCCTCTTCCAGCTGGAAGGTCCCATCGTCCAGCTGGAAGGTCCCATCGTCCAGCTGGAAGGTACCGTCTTCCAGCTGGAAGGTCCCATCGTCCAGCTGGAAGGTCCCATCGTCCAGCTGGAAGGTCCCATCTTCCAGCTGGAAGGTCCCATCGTCCAGCTGGAAGGTACCGTCTTCCAGCTGGAAGGTCCCATCTTCCAGCTGGAAGGTACTGTCTTCCAGCTGGAAGGTCCCCTCTTCCAGCTGGAAGGTACTGTCTTCCAGCTGGAAGGTCCCCTCTTCCAGCTGGAAGGTCCCATCGTCCAGCTGGAAGGTACCGTCTTCCAGCTGGAAGGTCCCATCTTCCAGCTGGAAGGTCCCATCGTCCAGCTGGAAGGTCCCCTCTTCCAGCTGGAAGGTACTGTCTTCCAGCTGGAAGGTCCCATCGTCCAGCTGGAAGGTCCCATCTTCCAGCTGGAAGGTCCCCTCTTCCAGCTGGAAGGTACCGTCTTCCAGCTGGAAGGTACTGTCTTCCAGCTGGAAGGTCCCATCTTCCAGCTGGAAGGTCCCATCGTCCAGCTGGAAGGTCCCATCTTCCAGCTGGAAGGTACCGTCTTCCAGCTGGAAGGTACTGTCTTCCAGCTGGAAGGTCCCATCGTCCAGCTGGAAGGTACCGTCTTCCAGCTGGAAGGTACTGTCTTCCAGCTGGAAGGTCCCATCTTCCAGCTGGAAGGTCCCATCTTCCAGCTGGAAGGTCCCATCGTCCAGCTGGAAGGTCCCCTCTTCCAGCTGGAAGGTCCCATCGTCCAGCTGGAAGGTCCCATCTTCCAGCTGGAAGGTCCCATCTTCCAGCTGGAAGGTACTGTCTTCCAGCTGGAAGGTCCCATCTTCCAGCTGGAAGGTACTGTCTTCCAGCTGGAAGGTCCCATCTTCCAGCTGGAAGGTCCCATCTTCCAGCTGGAAGGTCCCATCGTCCAGCTGGAAGGTCCCATCTTCCAGCTGGAAGGTCCCATCTTCCAGCTGGAAGGTCCCATCGTCCAGCTGGAAGGTCCCATCTTCCAGCTGGAAGGTCCCATCTTCCAGCTGGAAGGTCCCATCGTCCAGCTGGAAGGTCCCATCTTCCAGCTGGAAGGTCCCATCGTCCAGCTGGAAGGTCCCATCGTCCAGCTGGAAGGTACCGTCTTCCAGCTGGAAGGTCCCATCTTCCAGCTGGAAGGTCCCATCTTCCAGCTGGAAGGTCCCATCTTCCAGCTGGAAGGTCCCATCGTCCAGCTGGAAGGTCCCATCGTCCAGCTGGAAGGTCCCATCGTCCAGCTGGAAGGTCCCATCGTCCAGCTGGAAGGTCCCATCTTCCAGCTGGAAGGTACTGTCTTCCAGCTGGAAGGTCCCATCGTCCAGCTGGAAGGTCCCATCGTCCAGCTGGAAGGTCCCATCTTCCAGCTGGAAGGTCCCATCTTCCAGCTGGAAGGTCCCATCGTCCAGCTGGAAGGTCCCATCGTCCAGCTGGAAGGTCCCATCTTCCAGCTGGAAGGTCCCCTCTTCCAGCTGGAAGGTCCCATCGTCCAGCTGGAAGGTACCGTCTTCCAGCTGGAAGGTCCCATCGTCCAGCTGGAAGGTCCCATCTTCCAGCTGGAAGGTCCCCTCTTCCAGCTGGAAGGTCCCATCGTCCAGCTGGAAGGTCCCATCGTCCAGCTGGAAGGTCCCATCTTCCAGCTGGAAGGTCCCATCGTCCAGCTGGAAGGTCCCATCGTCCAGCTGGAAGGTACCGTCTTCCAGCTGGAAGGTCCCATCGTCCAGCTGGAAGGTCCCATCGTCCAGCTGGAAGGTCCCATCGTCCAGCTGGAAGGTCCCATCTTCCAGCTGGAAGGTCCCATCGTCCAGCTGGAAGGTCCCATCTTCCAGCTGGAAGGTCCCATCGTCCAGCTGGAAGGTCCCATCTTCCAGCTGGAAGGTCCCATCGTCCAGCTGGAAGGTCCCATCTTCCAGCTGGAAGGTACTGTCTTCCAGCTGGAAGGTCCCCTCTTCCAGCTGGAAGGTACTGTCTTCCAGCTGGAAGGTCCCCTCTTCCAGCTGGAAGGTCCCATCGTCCAGCTGGAAGGTACCGTCTTCCAGCTGGAAGGTACTGTCTTCCAGCTGGAAGGTCCCATCGTCCAGCTGGAAGGTCCCATCGTCCAGCTGGAAGGTCCCATGTTCCAGCTGGAAGGTCCCATCGTCCAGCTGGAAGGTCCCCTCTTCCAGCTGGAAGGTCCCATCTTCCAGCTGGAAGGTCCCATCGTCCAGCTGGAAGGTCCCATCTTCCAGCTGGAAGGTCCCATCTTCCAGCTGGAAGGTACTGTCTTCCAGCTGGAAGGTCCCATCTTCCAGCTGGAAGGTACTGTCTTCCAGCTGGAAGGTCCCATCTTCCAGCTGGAAGGTCCCATCTTCCAGCTGGAAGGTCCCATCGTCCAGCTGGAAGGTCCCATCTTCCAGCTGGAAGGTCCCATCTTCCAGCTGGAAGGTCCCATCGTCCAGCTGGAAGGTCCCATCTTCCAGCTGGAAGGTCCCATCTTCCAGCTGGAAGGTCCCATCGTCCAGCTGGAAGGTCCCATCTTCCAGCTGGAAGGTCCCATCGTCCAGCTGGAAGGTCCCATCGTCCAGCTGGAAGGTACCGTCTTCCAGCTGGAAGGTCCCATCTTCCAGCTGGAAGGTCCCATCGTCCAGCTGGAAGGTCCCATCTTCCAGCTGGAAGGTACCGTCTTCCAGCTGGAAGGTCCCATCTTCCAGCTGGAAGGTCCCATCGTCCAGCTGGAAGGTCCCATCGTCCAGCTGGAAGGTCCCATCGTCCAGCTGGAAGGTCCCATCTTCCAGCTGGAAGGTACCGTCTTCCAGCTGGAAGGTCCCATCTTCCAGCTGGAAGGTACTGTCTTCCAGCTGGAAGGTCCCATCGTCCAGCTGGAAGGTCCCATCGTCCAGCTGGAAGGTCCCATCTTCCAGCTGGAAGGTCCCATCTTCCAGCTGGAAGGTCCCATCGTCCAGCTGGAAGGTCCCATCGTCCAGCTGGAAGGTCCCCTCTTCCAGCTGGAAGGTCCCATCGTCCAGCTGGAAGGTCCCATCGTCCAGCTGGAAGGTACCGTCTTCCAGCTGGAAGGTCCCATCGTCCAGCTGGAAGGTCCCATCTTCCAGCTGGAAGGTCCCATCGTCCAGCTGGAAGGTACCGTCTTCCAGCTGGAAGGTCCCATCGTCCAGCTGGAAGGTCCCATCTTCCAGCTGGAAGGTCCCCTCTTCCAGCTGGAAGGTCCCATCGTCCAGCTGGAAGGTCCCATCGTCCAGCTGGAAGGTCCCATCTTCCAGCTGGAAGGTCCCATCGTCCAGCTGGAAGGTCCCATCGTCCAGCTGGAAGGTACCGTCTTCCAGCTGGAAGGTCCCATCGTCCAGCTGGAAGGTCCCATCGTCCAGCTGGAAGGTCCCATCTTCCAGCTGGAAGGTCCCATCGTCCAGCTGGAAGGTCCCATCGTCCAGCTGGAAGGTCCCATCTTCCAGCTGGAAGGTCCCATCGTCCAGCTGGAAGGTCCCATCGTCCAGCTGGAAGGTCCCATCTTCCAGCTGGAAGGTCCCATCGTCCAGCTGGAAGGTCCCATCTTCCAGCTGGAAGGTCCCATCGTCCAGCTGGAAGGTACCGTCTTCCAGCTGGAAGGTCCCATCGTCCAGCTGGAAGGTCCCATCTTCCAGCTGGAAGGTCCCCTCTTCCAGCTGGAAGGTCCCATCTTCCAGCTGGAAGGTCCCCTCTTCCAGCTGGAAGGTACTGTCTTCCAGCTGGAAGGTCCCCTCTTCCAGCTGGAAGGTCCCATCGTCCAGCTGGAAGGTACCGTCTTCCAGCTGGAAGGTACTGTCTTCCAGCTGGAAGGTCCCATCGTCCAGCTGGAAGGTCCCATCGTCCAGCTGGAAGGTCCCATCTTCCAGCTGGAAGGTCCCATCGTCCAGCTGGAAGGTCCCCTCTTCCAGCTGGAAGGTCCCATCGTCCAGCTGGAAGGTCCCCTCTTCCAGCTGGAAGGTCCCATCTTCCAGCTGGAAGGTACTGTCTTCCAGCTGGAAGGTCCCCTCTTCCAGCTGGAAGGTACCGTCTTCCAGCTGGAAGGTCCCATCTTCCAGCTGGAAGGTCCCATCTTCCAGCTGGAAGGTCCCATCTTCCAGCTGGAAGGTCCCCTCTTCCAGCTGGAAGGTCCCATCGTCCAGCTGGAAGGTACCGTCTTCCAGCTGGAAGGTACTGTCTTCCAGCTGGAAGGTCCCCTCTTCCAGCTGGAAGGTCCCATCTTCCAGCTGGAAGGTCCCATCGTCCAGCTGGAAGGTCCCATCGTCCAGCTGGAAGGTCCCCTCTTCCAGCTGGAAGGTACCGTCTTCCAGCTGGAAGGTCCCATCTTCCAGCTGGAAGGTCCCATCTTCCAGCTGGAAGGTCCCATCGTCCAGCTGGAAGGTCCCCTCTTCCAGCTGGAAGGTACCGTCTTCCAGCTGGAAGGTCCCATCGTCCAGCTGGAAGGTCCCCTCTTCCAGCTGGAAGGTACTGTCTTCCAGCTGGAAGGTCCCATCTTCCAGCTGGAAGGTACTGTCTTCCAGCTGGAAGGTCCCATCTTCCAGCTGGAAGGTACTGTCTTCCAGCTGGAAGGTCCCATCGTCCAGCTGGAAGGTCCCATCGTCCAGCTGGAAGGTCCCCTCTTCCAGCTGGAAGGTCCCATCGTCCAGCTGGAAGGTACCGTCTTCCAGCTGGAAGGTCCCATCTTCCAGCTGGAAGGTCCCATCGTCCAGCTGGAAGGTCCCATCGTCCAGCTGGAAGGTCCCCTCTTCCAGCTGGAAGGTACTGTCTTCCAGCTGGAAGGTCCCATCTTCCAGCTGGAAGGTACTGTCTTCCAGCTGGAAGGTCCCATCGTCCAGCTGGAAGGTCCCATCGTCCAGCTGGAAGGTCCCATCTTCCAGCTGGAAGGTACTGTCTTCCAGCTGGAAGGTCCCATCGTCCAGCTGGAAGGTCCCATCTTCCAGCTGGAAGGTCCCCTCTTCCAGCTGGAAGGTCCCATCGTCCAGCTGGAAGGTCCCATCTTCCAGCTGGAAGGTACCGTCTTCCAGCTGGAAGGTACCGTCTTCCAGCTGGAAGGTACTGTCTTCCAGCTGGAAGGTCCCCTCTTCCAGCTGGAAGGTCCCATCGTCCAGCTGGAAGGTACCGTCTTCCAGCTGGAAGGTCCCATCGTCCAGCTGGAAGGTACTGTCTTCCAGCTGGAAGGTCCCCTCTTCCAGCTGGAAGGTCCCATCGTCCAGCTGGAAGGTCCCATCGTCCAGCTGGAAGGTACTGTCTTCCAGCTGGAAGGTCCCCTCTTCCAGCTGGAAGGTCCCATCGTCCAGCTGGAAGGTACCGTCTTCCAGCTGGAAGGTCCCATCGTCCAGCTGGAAGGTACTGTCTTCCAGCTGGAAGGTCCCCTCTTCCAGCTGGAAGGTCCCATCGTCCAGCTGGAAGGTCCCATCGTCCAGCTGGAAGGTCCCATCTTCCAGCTGGAAGGTACTGTCTTCCAGCTGGAAGGTCCCCTCTTCCAGCTGGAAGGTCCCATCGTCCAGCTGGAAGGTCCCATCTTCCAGCTGGAAGGTCCCATCTTCCAGCTGGAAGGTACCGTCTTCCAGCTGGAAGGTACTGTCTTCCAGCTGGAAGGTACTGTCTTCCAGCTGGAAGGTCCCCTCTTCCAGCTGGAAGGTCCCATCGTCCAGCTGGAAGGTCCCATCTTCCAGCTGGAAGGTCCCATCTTCCAGCTGGAAGGTCCCATCGTCCAGCTGGAAGGTACTGTCTTCCAGCTGGAAGGTCCCATCGTCCAGCTGGAAGGTCCCATCGTCCAGCTGGAAGGTCCCATCTTCCAGCTGGAAGGTCCCATCTTCCAGCTGGAAGGTCCCATCGTCCAGCTGGAAGGTCCCATCTTCCAGCTGGAAGGTCCCATCGTCCAGCTGGAAGGTCCCCTCTTCCAGCTGGAAGGTCCCATCGTCCAGCTGGAAGGTACCGTCTTCCAGCTGGAAGGTCCCATCTTCCAGCTGGAAGGTCCCATCTTCCAGCTGGAAGGTACCGTCTTCCAGCTGGAAGGTCCCATCTTCCAGCTGGAAGGTCCCATCGTCCAGCTGGAAGGTCCCATCTTCCAGCTGGAAGGTACTGTCTTCCAGCTGGAAGGTCCCATCTTCCAGCTGGAAGGTCCCATCGTCCAGCTGGAAGGTCCCATCTTCCAGCTGGAAGGTCCCATCTTCCAGCTGGAAGGTACCGTCTTCCAGCTGGAAGGTCCCATCTTCCAGCTGGAAGGTCCCATCGTCCAGCTGGAAGGTCCCATCGTCCAGCTGGAAGGTCCCATCTTCCAGCTGGAAGGTACTGTCTTCCAGCTGGAAGGTCCCATCTTCCAGCTGGAAGGTACTGTCTTCCAGCTGGAAGGTCCCATCGTCCAGCTGGAAGGTCCCATCGTCCAGCTGGAAGGTCCCATCTTCCAGCTGGAAGGTACTGTCTTCCAGCTGGAAGGTCCCATCGTCCAGCTGGAAGGTCCCATCTTCCAGCTGGAAGGTCCCCTCTTCCAGCTGGAAGGTCCCATCGTCCAGCTGGAAGGTCCCATCTTCCAGCTGGAAGGTCCCCTCTTCCAGCTGGAAGGTCCCATCGTCCAGCTGGAAGGTCCCATCTTCCAGCTGGAAGGTCCCATCTTCCAGCTGGAAGGTCCCATCGTCCAGCTGGAAGGTCCCATCGTCCAGCTGGAAGGTCCCATCTTCCAGCTGGAAGGTCCCCTCTTCCAGCTGGAAGGTCCCATCGTCCAGCTGGAAGGTACCGTCTTCCAGCTGGAAGGTCCCATCGTCCAGCTGGAAGGTCCCATCTTCCAGCTGGAAGGTCCCATCGTCCAGCTGGAAGGTCCCATCTTCCAGCTGGAAGGTACTGTCTTCCAGCTGGAAGGTCCCATCGTCCAGCTGGAAGGTCCCATCTTCCAGCTGGAAGGTCCCCTCTTCCAGCTGGAAGGTCCCATCGTCCAGCTGGAAGGTCCCATCTTCCAGCTGGAAGGTCCCCTCTTCCAGCTGGAAGGTCCCATCGTCCAGCTGGAAGGTCCCATCTTCCAGCTGGAAGGTCCCATCGTCCAGCTGGAAGGTCCCATCTTCCAGCTGGAAGGTACTGTCTTCCAGCTGGAAGGTCCCATCGTCCAGCTGGAAGGTCCCCTCTTCCAGCTGGAAGGTCCCATCGTCCAGCTGGAAGGTCCCATCTTCCAGCTGGAAGGTCCCCTCTTCCAGCTGGAAGGTCCCATCGTCCAGCTGGAAGGTCCCATCTTCCAGCTGGAAGGTCCCATCGTCCAGCTGGAAGGTCCCATCTTCCAGCTGGAAGGTACCGTCTTCCAGCTGGAAGGTCCCATCGTCCAGCTGGAAGGTCCCATCTTCCAGCTGGAAGGTCCCCTCTTCCAGCTGGAAGGTCCCATCGTCCAGCTGGAAGGTCCCATCTTCCAGCTGGAAGGTCCCATCGTCCAGCTGGAAGGTCCCATCGTCCAGCTGGAAGGTACCGTCTTCCAGCTGGAAGGTCCCATCGTCCAGCTGGAAGGTCCCATCGTCCAGCTGGAAGGTCCCCTCTTCCAGCTGGAAGGTCCCATCTTCCAGCTGGAAGGTCCCATCGTCCAGCTGGAAGGTCCCCTCTTCCAGCTGGAAGGTACCGTCTTCCAGCTGGAAGGTCCCATCGTCCAGCTGGAAGGTCCCCTCTTCCAGCTGGAAGGTCCCATCTTCCAGCTGGAAGGTACTGTCTTCCAGCTGGAAGGTCCCCTCTTCCAGCTGGAAGGTCCCATCTTCCAGCTGGAAGGTCCCCTCTTCCAGCTGGAAGGTCCCATCTTCCAGCTGGAAGGTACCGTCTTCCAGCTGGAAGGTCCCATCTTCCAGCTGGAAGGTCCCATCTTCCAGCTGGAAGGTCCCATCTTCCAGCTGGAAGGTCCCATCGTCCAGCTGGAAGGTACTGTCTTCCAGCTGGAAGGTCCCATCTTCCAGCTGGAAGGTCCCCTCTTCCAGCTGGAAGGTCCCCTCTTCCAGCTGGAAGGTACCGTCTTCCAGCTGGAAGGTCCCATCGTCCAGCTGGAAGGTCCCATCTTCCAGCTGGAAGGTCCCCTCTTCCAGCTGGAAGGTCCCATCTTCCAGCTGGAAGGTACCGTCTTCCAGCTGGAAGGTCCCATCTTCCAGCTGGAAGGTCCCATCTTCCAGCTGGAAGGTCCCATCTTCCAGCTGGAAGGTCCCATCGTCCAGCTGGAAGGTACTGTCTTCCAGCTGGAAGGTCCCATCTTCCAGCTGGAAGGTCCCCTCTTCCAGCTGGAAGGTCCCATCTTCCAGCTGGAAGGTACCGTCTTCCAGCTGGAAGGTCCCATCTTCCAGCTGGAAGGTCCCATCTTCCAGCTGGAAGGTCCCATCGTCCAGCTGGAAGGTACTGTCTTCCAGCTGGAAGGTACTGTCTTCCAGCTGGAAGGTCCCCTCTTCCAGCTGGAAGGTCCCATCGTCCAGCTGGAAGGTACCGTCTTCCAGCTGGAAGGTACTGTCTTCCAGCTGGAAGGTCCCCTCTTCCAGCTGGAAGGTCCCATCTTCCAGCTGGAAGGTCCCATCGTCCAGCTGGAAGGTCCCATCGTCCAGCTGGAAGGTCCCCTCTTCCAGCTGGAAGGTACCGTCTTCCAGCTGGAAGGTCCCATCTTCCAGCTGGAAGGTACTGTCTTCCAGCTGGAAGGTCCCATCTTCCAGCTGGAAGGTCCCATCGTCCAGCTGGAAGGTCCCATCGTCCAGCTGGAAGGTCCCCTCTTCCAGCTGGAAGGTACCGTCTTCCAGCTGGAAGGTCCCATCGTCCAGCTGGAAGGTACTGTCTTCCAGCTGGAAGGTCCCATCGTCCAGCTGGAAGGTCCCATCGTCCAGCTGGAAGGTACTGTCTTCCAGCTGGAAGGTCCCATCGTCCAGCTGGAAGGTCCCATCGTCCAGCTGGAAGGTCCCCTCTTCCAGCTGGAAGGTCCCATCGTCCAGCTGGAAGGTACTGTCTTCCAGCTGGAAGGTCCCCTCTTCCAGCTGGAAGGTCCCATCGTCCAGCTGGAAGGTACCGTCTTCCAGCTGGAAGGTCCCATCTTCCAGCTGGAAGGTCCCATCGTCCAGCTGGAAGGTCCCCTCTTCCAGCTGGAAGGTACTGTCTTCCAGCTGGAAGGTCCCATCTTCCAGCTGGAAGGTACTGTCTTCCAGCTGGAAGGTCCCATCGTCCAGCTGGAAGGTCCCATCGTCCAGCTGGAAGGTCCCCTCTTCCAGCTGGAAGGTCCCATCGTCCAGCTGGAAGGTCCCATCGTCCAGCTGGAAGGTCCCCTCTTCCAGCTGGAAGGTACTGTCTTCCAGCTGGAAGGTCCCATCTTCCAGCTGGAAGGTCCCATCGTCCAGCTGGAAGGTCCCATCGTCCAGCTGGAAGGTCCCCTCTTCCAGCTGGAAGGTACTGTCTTCCAGCTGGAAGGTCCCATCTTCCAGCTGGAAGGTACTGTCTTCCAGCTGGAAGGTCCCCTCTTCCAGCTGGAAGGTCCCATCGTCCAGCTGGAAGGTACTGTCTTCCAGCTGGAAGGTCCCATCGTCCAGCTGGAAGGTCCCATCTTCCAGCTGGAAGGTCCCATCGTCCAGCTGGAAGGTCCCATCTTCCAGCTGGAAGGTACTGTCTTCCAGCTGGAAGGTCCCATCTTCCAGCTGGAAGGTCCCATCGTCCAGCTGGAAGGTACTGTCTTCCAGCTGGAAGGTCCCATCGTCCAGCTGGAAGGTCCCATCGTCCAGCTGGAAGGTACTGTCTTCCAGCTGGAAGGTCCCATCGTCCAGCTGGAAGGTCCCATCTTCCAGCTGGAAGGTCCCATCGTCCAGCTGGAAGGTCCCCTCTTCCAGCTGGAAGGTACTGTCTTCCAGCTGGAAGGTACTGTCTTCCAGCTGGAAGGTCCCATCGTCCAGCTGGAAGGTCCCATCGTCCAGCTGGAAGGTACTGTCTTCCAGCTGGAAGGTCCCATCGTCCAGCTGGAAGGTACCGTCTTCCAGCTGGAAGGTCCCATCGTCCAGCTGGAAGGTCCCATCTTCCAGCTGGAAGGTCCCATCGTCCAGCTGGAAGGTCCCCTCTTCCAGCTGGAAGGTACTGTCTTCCAGCTGGAAGGTCCCATCTTCCAGCTGGAAGGTACTGTCTTCCAGCTGGAAGGTCCCCTCTTCCAGCTGGAAGGTACTGTCTTCCAGCTGGAAGGTCCCATCGTCCAGCTGGAAGGTCCCATCGTCCAGCTGGAAGGTACCGTCTTCCAGCTGGAAGGTCCCATCTTCCAGCTGGAAGGTCCCATCGTCCAGCTGGAAGGTACTGTCTTCCAGCTGGAAGGTCCCATCGTCCAGCTGGAAGGTCCCATCGTCCAGCTGGAAGGTCCCATCGTCCAGCTGGAAGGTACCGTCTTCCAGCTGGAAGGTCCCATCGTCCAGCTGGAAGGTCCCCTCTTCCAGCTGGAAGGTACTGTCTTCCAGCTGGAAGGTCCCATCGTCCAGCTGGAAGGTCCCATCGTCCAGCTGGAAGGTACCGTCTTCCAGCTGGAAGGTCCCATCGTCCAGCTGGAAGGTCCCATCTTCCAGCTGGAAGGTACTGTCTTCCAGCTGGAAGGTCCCATCGTCCAGCTGGAAGGTACTGTCTTCCAGCTGGAAGGTCCCATCGTCCAGCTGGAAGGTCCCATCTTCCAGCTGGAAGGTACTGTCTTCCAGCTGGAAGGTCCCATCTTCCAGCTGGAAGGTACTGTCTTCCAGCTGGAAGGTCCCATCGTCCAGCTGGAAGGTCCCATCTTCCAGCTGGAAGGTACTGTCTTCCAGCTGGAAGGTCCCATCGTCCAGCTGGAAGGTCCCATCTTCCAGCTGGAAGGTACTGTCTTCCAGCTGGAAGGTCCCATCTTCCAGCTGGAAGGTACTGTCTTCCAGCTGGAAGGTCCCATCGTCCAGCTGGAAGGTCCCCTCTTCCAGCTGGAAGGTCCCATCGTCCAGCTGGAAGGTCCCATCTTCCAGCTGGAAGGTACTGTCTTCCAGCTGGAAGGTACTGTCTTCCAGCTGGAAGGTCCCATCGTCCAGCTGGAAGGTACCGTCTTCCAGCTGGAAGGTCCCATCTTCCAGCTGGAAGGTCCCATCGTCCAGCTGGAAGGTCCCATCTTCCAGCTGGAAGGTCCCATCTTCCAGCTGGAAGGTCCCATCTTCCAGCTGGAAGGTCCCATCGTCCAGCTGGAAGGTACCGTCTTCCAGCTGGAAGGTCCCATCGTCCAGCTGGAAGGTCCCATCTTCCAGCTGGAAGGTCCCATCGTCCAGCTGGAAGGTCCCATCGTCCAGCTGGAAGGTACCGTCTTCCAGCTGGAAGGTCCCATCGTCCAGCTGGAAGGTACCGTCTTCCAGCTGGAAGGTCCCATCTTCCAGCTGGAAGGTCCCATCGTCCAGCTGGAAGGTCCCCTCTTCCAGCTGGAAGGTCCCATCGTCCAGCTGGAAGGTCCCATCTTCCAGCTGGAAGGTACTGTCTTCCAGCTGGAAGGTACTGTCTTCCAGCTGGAAGGTCCCATCGTCCAGCTGGAAGGTACCGTCTTCCAGCTGGAAGGTCCCATCTTCCAGCTGGAAGGTCCCATCGTCCAGCTGGAAGGTCCCATCTTCCAGCTGGAAGGTCCCATCTTCCAGCTGGAAGGTCCCATCTTCCAGCTGGAAGGTCCCATCGTCCAGCTGGAAGGTACCGTCTTCCAGCTGGAAGGTCCCATCGTCCAGCTGGAAGGTCCCATCTTCCAGCTGGAAGGTCCCATCGTCCAGCTGGAAGGTACCGTCTTCCAGCTGGAAGGTCCCATCTTCCAGCTGGAAGGTACTGTCTTCCAGCTGGAAGGTCCCATCGTCCAGCTGGAAGGTCCCCTCTTCCAGCTGGAAGGTCCCCTCTTCCAGCTGGAAGGTCCCATCTTCCAGCTGGAAGGTACTGTCTTCCAGCTGGAAGGTCCCATCGTCCAGCTGGAAGGTCCCCTCTTCCAGCTGGAAGGTCCCATCGTCCAGCTGGAAGGTCCCATCTTCCAGCTGGAAGGTACTGTCTTCCAGCTGGAAGGTCCCATCGTCCAGCTGGAAGGTCCCATCTTCCAGCTGGAAGGTCCCCTCTTCCAGCTGGAAGGTCCCATCGTCCAGCTGGAAGGTCCCCTCTTCCAGCTGGAAGGTACTGTCTTCCAGCTGGAAGGTCCCCTCTTCCAGCTGGAAGGTACTGTCTTCCAGCTGGAAGGTCCCATCGTCCAGCTGGAAGGTACCGTCTTCCAGCTGGAAGGTCCCATCGTCCAGCTGGAAGGTACCGTCTTCCAGCTGGAAGGTCCCCTCTTCCAGCTGGAAGGTACTGTCTTCCAGCTGGAAGGTCCCCTCTTCCAGCTGGAAGGTCCCATCTTCCAGCTGGAAGGTCCCCTCTTCCAGCTGGAAGGTCCCCTCTTCCAGCTGGAAGGTCCCATCTTCCAGCTGGAAGGTCCCATCTTCCAGCTGGAAGGTCCCCTCTTCCAGCTGGAAGGTACTGTCTTCCAGCTGGAAGGTCCCATCGTCCAGCTGGAAGGTACCGTCTTCCAGCTGGAAGGTCCCATCGTCCAGCTGGAAGGTACCGTCTTCCAGCTGGAAGGTACCGTCTTCCAGCTGGAAGGTCCCATCGTCCAGCTGGAAGGTCCCATCGTCCAGCTGGAAGGTACCGTCTTCCAGCTGGAAGGTCCCATCGTCCAGCTGGAAGGTCCCATCTTCCAGCTGGAAGGTCCCCTCTTCCAGCTGGAAGGTCCCATCTTCCAGCTGGAAGGTACTGTCTTCCAGCTGGAAGGTCCCCTCTTCCAGCTGGAAGGTACTGTCTTCCAGCTGGAAGGTCCCCTCTTCCAGCTGGAAGGTCCCATCGTCCAGCTGGAAGGTCCCCTCTTCCAGCTGGAAGGTACCGTCTTCCAGCTGGAAGGTCCCATCTTCCAGCTGGAAGGTCCCATCGTCCAGCTGGAAGGTCCCCTCTTCCAGCTGGAAGGTACCGTCTTCCAGCTGGAAGGTCCCATCGTCCAGCTGGAAGGTCCCCTCTTCCAGCTGGAAGGTACCGTCTTCCAGCTGGAAGGTCCCATCTTCCAGCTGGAAGGTCCCATCGTCCAGCTGGAAGGTCCCCTCTTCCAGCTGGAAGGTCCCCTCTTCCAGCTGGAAGGTCCCATCGTCCAGCTGGAAGGTCCCCTCTTCCAGCTGGAAGGTCCCATCTTCCAGCTGGAAGGTCCCCTCTTCCAGCTGGAAGGTACCGTCTTCCAGCTGGAAGGTCCCATCTTCCAGCTGGAAGGTCCCATCTTCCAGCTGGAAGGTCCCATCGTCCAGCTGGAAGGTACTGTCTTCCAGCTGGAAGGTCCCATCTTCCAGCTGGAAGGTACTGTCTTCCAGCTGGAAGGTCCCCTCTTCCAGCTGGAAGGTCCCATCTTCCAGCTGGAAGGTCCCATCGTCCAGCTGGAAGGTACTGTCTTCCAGCTGGAAGGTCCCATCGTCCAGCTGGAAGGTACTGTCTTCCAGCTGGAAGGTCCCCTCTTCCAGCTGGAAGGTCCCATCTTCCAGCTGGAAGGTCCCATCGTCCAGCTGGAAGGTCCCATCGTCCAGCTGGAAGGTCCCCTCTTCCAGCTGGAAGGTACCGTCTTCCAGCTGGAAGGTCCCATCTTCCAGCTGGAAGGTCCCATCTTCCAGCTGGAAGGTCCCATCGTCCAGCTGGAAGGTACTGTCTTCCAGCTGGAAGGTCCCATCGTCCAGCTGGAAGGTCCCCTCTTCCAGCTGGAAGGTCCCCTCTTCCAGCTGGAAGGTACTGTCTTCCAGCTGGAAGGTCCCATCTTCCAGCTGGAAGGTACCGTCTTCCAGCTGGAAGGTCCCATCTTCCAGCTGGAAGGTACTGTCTTCCAGCTGGAAGGTCCCCTCTTCCAGCTGGAAGGTCCCATCTTCCAGCTGGAAGGTCCCATCGTCCAGCTGGAAGGTCCCCTCTTCCAGCTGGAAGGTCCCCTCTTCCAGCTGGAAGGTACCGTCTTCCAGCTGGAAGGTACTGTCTTCCAGCTGGAAGGTCCCCTCTTCCAGCTGGAAGGTCCCATCTTCCAGCTGGAAGGTCCCATCGTCCAGCTGGAAGGTCCCATCGTCCAGCTGGAAGGTCCCCTCTTCCAGCTGGAAGGTACCGTCTTCCAGCTGGAAGGTCCCATCTTCCAGCTGGAAGGTCCCATCTTCCAGCTGGAAGGTCCCATCGTCCAGCTGGAAGGTACCGTCTTCCAGCTGGAAGGTCCCATCTTCCAGCTGGAAGGTCCCATCGTCCAGCTGGAAGGTCCCCTCTTCCAGCTGGAAGGTACTGTCTTCCAGCTGGAAGGTCCCATCTTCCAGCTGGAAGGTACTGTCTTCCAGCTGGAAGGTCCCATCGTCCAGCTGGAAGGTCCCATCGTCCAGCTGGAAGGTCCCCTCTTCCAGCTGGAAGGTCCCATCGTCCAGCTGGAAGGTCCCCTCTTCCAGCTGGAAGGTCCCATCGTCCAGCTGGAAGGTCCCCTCTTCCAGCTGGAAGGTACTGTCTTCCAGCTGGAAGGTCCCATCTTCCAGCTGGAAGGTACTGTCTTCCAGCTGGAAGGTCCCATCGTCCAGCTGGAAGGTCCCATCTTCCAGCTGGAAGGTCCCATCGTCCAGCTGGAAGGTCCCCTCTTCCAGCTGGAAGGTACTGTCTTCCAGCTGGAAGGTCCCATCTTCCAGCTGGAAGGTACTGTCTTCCAGCTGGAAGGTCCCCTCTTCCAGCTGGAAGGTCCCATCGTCCAGCTGGAAGGTACCGTCTTCCAGCTGGAAGGTCCCATCTTCCAGCTGGAAGGTCCCATCGTCCAGCTGGAAGGTCCCCTCTTCCAGCTGGAAGGTACTGTCTTCCAGCTGGAAGGTCCCATCGTCCAGCTGGAAGGTCCCATCGTCCAGCTGGAAGGTACCGTCTTCCAGCTGGAAGGTCCCATCGTCCAGCTGGAAGGTCCCATCTTCCAGCTGGAAGGTACTGTCTTCCAGCTGGAAGGTCCCATCGTCCAGCTGGAAGGTACCGTCTTCCAGCTGGAAGGTCCCATCTTCCAGCTGGAAGGTACTGTCTTCCAGCTGGAAGGTCCCATCGTCCAGCTGGAAGGTCCCCTCTTCCAGCTGGAAGGTCCCATCGTCCAGCTGGAAGGTCCCATCTTCCAGCTGGAAGGTACTGTCTTCTAGCTGGAAGGTACTGTCTTCCAGCTGGAAGGTCCCATCGTCCAGCTGGAAGGTACCGTCTTCCAGCTGGAAGGTCCCATCTTCCAGCTGGAAGGTACTGTCTTCCAGCTGGAAGGTCCCATCGTCCAGCTGGAAGGTCCCATCGTCCAGCTGGAAGGTCCCATCGTCCAGCTGGAAGGTCCCATCTTCCAGCTGGAAGGTACTGTCTTCCAGCTGGAAGGTCCCATCGTCCAGCTGGAAGGTACCGTCTTCCAGCTGGAAGGTCCCATCTTCCAGCTGGAAGGTCCCATCTTCCAGCTGGAAGGTCCCATCGTCCAGCTGGAAGGTCCCCTCTTCCAGCTGGAAGGTCCCATCGTCCAGCTGGAAGGTCCCCTCTTCCAGCTGGAAGGTCCCATCGTCCAGCTGGAAGGTACCGTCTTCCAGCTGGAAGGTCCCATCTTCCAGCTGGAAGGTACTGTCTACCAGCTGGAAGGTCCCATCGTCCAGCTGGAAGGTCCCCTCTTCCAGCTGGAAGGTCCCATCGTCCAGCTGGAAGGTCCCATCTTCCAGCTGGAAGGTCCCATCTTCCAGCTGGAAGGTCCCATCGTCCAGCTGGAAGGTACCGTCTTCCAGCTGGAAGGTCCCATCGTCCAGCTGGAAGGTCCCATCTTCCAGCTGGAAGGTCCCCTCTTCCAGCTGGAAGGTCCCATCTTCCAGCTGGAAGGTACTGTCTTCCAGCTGGAAGGTCCCCTCTTCCAGCTGGAAGGTACTGTCTTCCAGCTGGAAGGTCCCATCTTCCAGCTGGAAGGTCCCCTCTTCCAGCTGGAAGGTACCGTCTTCCAGCTGGAAGGTCCCATCGTCCAGCTGGAAGGTACCGTCTTCCAGCTGGAAGGTCCCATCTTCCAGCTGGAAGGTCCCATCGTCCAGCTGGAAGGTACCGTCTTCCAGCTGGAAGGTCCCATCGTCCAGCTGGAAGGTCCCATCGTCCAGCTGGAAGGTACCGTCTTCCAGCTGGAAGGTCCCATCGTCCAGCTGGAAGGTCCCATCTTCCAGCTGGAAGGTACTGTCTTCCAGCTGGAAGGTCCCCTCTTCCAGCTGGAAGGTACTGTCTTCCAGCTGGAAGGTCCCATCGTCCAGCTGGAAGGTCCCCTCTTCCAGCTGGAAGGTACCGTCTTCCAGCTGGAAGGTCCCATCGTCCAGCTGGAAGGTCCCCTCTTCCAGCTGGAAGGTCCCATCGTCCAGCTGGAAGGTACCGTCTTCCAGCTGGAAGGTCCCATCTTCCAGCTGGAAGGTCCCATCGTCCAGCTGGAAGGTCCCCTCTTCCAGCTGGAAGGTCCCATCGTCCAGCTGGAAGGTCCCATCGTCCAGCTGGAAGGTCCCCTCTTCCAGCTGGAAGGTCCCATCTTCCAGCTGGAAGGTCCCCTCTTCCAGCTGGAAGGTACCGTCTTCCAGCTGGAAGGTCCCATCTTCCAGCTGGAAGGTCCCATCTTCCAGCTGGAAGGTCCCATCGTCCAGCTGGAAGGTACTGTCTTCCAGCTGGAAGGTACTGTCTTCCAGCTGGAAGGTCCCCTCTTCCAGCTGGAAGGTCCCCTCTTCCAGCTGGAAGGTCCCATCTTCCAGCTGGAAGGTCCCATCTTCCAGCTGGAAGGTACTGTCTTCCAGCTGGAAGGTCCCATCGTCCAGCTGGAAGGTACCGTCTTCCAGCTGGAAGGTACTGTCTTCCAGCTGGAAGGTCCCCTCTTCCAGCTGGAAGGTCCCATCTTCCAGCTGGAAGGTCCCATCGTCCAGCTGGAAGGTCCCATCGTCCAGCTGGAAGGTCCCCTCTTCCAGCTGGAAGGTACCGTCTTCCAGCTGGAAGGTCCCATCTTCCAGCTGGAAGGTCCCATCTTCCAGCTGGAAGGTCCCATCGTCCAGCTGGAAGGTACTGTCTTCCAGCTGGAAGGTCCCATCGTCCAGCTGGAAGGTCCCCTCTTCCAGCTGGAAGGTCCCATCGTCCAGCTGGAAGGTACCGTCTTCCAGCTGGAAGGTCCCATCTTCCAGCTGGAAGGTCCCATCGTCCAGCTGGAAGGTCCCCTCTTCCAGCTGGAAGGTACTGTCTTCCAGCTGGAAGGTCCCATCTTCCAGCTGGAAGGTACTGTCTTCCAGCTGGAAGGTCCCATCTTCCAGCTGGAAGGTCCCATCGTCCAGCTGGAAGGTCCCATCGTCCAGCTGGAAGGTCCCCTCTTCCAGCTGGAAGGTACCGTCTTCCAGCTGGAAGGTCCCATCGTCCAGCTGGAAGGTCCCATCTTCCAGCTGGAAGGTCCCATCGTCCAGCTGGAAGGTCCCCTCTTCCAGCTGGAAGGTACTGTCTTCCAGCTGGAAGGTCCCATCTTCCAGCTGGAAGGTACTGTCTTCCAGCTGGAAGGTCCCCTCTTCCAGCTGGAAGGTCCCATCGTCCAGCTGGAAGGTCCCCTCTTCCAGCTGGAAGGTACTGTCTTCCAGCTGGAAGGTCCCATCGTCCAGCTGGAAGGTCCCATCGTCCAGCTGGAAGGTACCGTCTTCCAGCTGGAAGGTCCCATCGTCCAGCTGGAAGGTCCCATCTTCCAGCTGGAAGGTACTGTCTTCCAGCTGGAAGGTCCCATCGTCCAGCTGGAAGGTACCGTCTTCCAGCTGGAAGGTCCCATCTTCCAGCTGGAAGGTACTGTCTTCCAGCTGGAAGGTCCCCTCTTCCAGCTGGAAGGTCCCATCGTCCAGCTGGAAGGTACCGTCTTCCAGCTGGAAGGTCCCATCGTCCAGCTGGAAGGTCCCATCTTCCAGCTGGAAGGTCCCCTCTTCCAGCTGGAAGGTCCCATCTTCCAGCTGGAAGGTCCCATCTTCCAGCTGGAAGGTCCCATCTTCCAGCTGGAAGGTCCCCTCTTCCAGCTGGAAGGTCCCATCGTCCAGCTGGAAGGTACCGTCTTCCAGCTGGAAGGTCCCATCGTCCAGCTGGAAGGTCCCATCTTCCAGCTGGAAGGTCCCCTCTTCCAGCTGGAAGGTCCCCTCTTCCAGCTGGAAGGTCCCCTCTTCCAGCTGGAAGGTCCCATCTTCCAGCTGGAAGGTCCCCTCTTCCAGCTGGAAGGTCCCATCTTCCAGCTGGAAGGTCCCCTTTTCCAGCTGGAAGGTCCCATCTTCCAGCTGGAAGGTCCCATCTTCCAGCTGGAAGGTCCCCTCTTCCAGCTGGAAGGTCCCATCGTCCAGCTGGAAGGTACCGTCTTCCAGCTGGAAGGTCCCATCTTCCAGCTGGAAGGTCCCATCGTCCAGCTGGAAGGTCCCCTCTTCCAGCTGGAAGGTCCCATCGTCCAGCTGGAAGGTCCCATCGTCCAGCTGGAAGGTCCCATCGTCCAGCTGGAAGGTCCCATCGTCCAGCTGGAAGGTCCCCTCTTCCAGCTGGAAGGTACCGTCTTCCAGCTGGAAGGTCCCATCTTCCAGCTGGAAGGTACTGTCTTCCAGCTGGAAGGTCCCATCGTCCAGCTGGAAGGTCCCATCTTCCAGCTGGAAGGTCCCATCGTCCAGCTGGAAGGTCCCCTCTTCCAGCTGGAAGGTACTGTCTTCCAGCTGGAAGGTCCCATCTTCCAGCTGGAAGGTACTGTCTTCCAGCTGGAAGGTCCCCTCTTCCAGCTGGAAGGTACTGTCTTCCAGCTGGAAGGTACCGTCTTCCAGCTGGAAGGTCCCATCTTCCAGCTGGAAGGTCCCATCGTCCAGCTGGAAGGTCCCCTCTTCCAGCTGGAAGGTCCCATCGTCCAGCTGGAAGGTCCCATCGTCCAGCTGGAAGGTACCGTCTTCCAGCTGGAAGGTCCCATCGTCCAGCTGGAAGGTCCCATCGTCCAGCTGGAAGGTCCCATCTTCCAGCTGGAAGGTACTGTCTTCCAGCTGGAAGGTCCCATCGTCCAGCTGGAAGGTACCGTCTTCCAGCTGGAAGGTCCCATCTTCCAGCTGGAAGGTACTGTCTTCCAGCTGGAAGGTCCCCTCTTCCAGCTGGAAGGTACTGTCTTCCAGCTGGAAGGTCCCATCTTCCAGCTGGAAGGTACTGTCTTCCAGCTGGAAGGTCCCCTCTTCCAGCTGGAAGGTCCCATCGTCCAGCTGGAAGGTCCCCTCTTCCAGCTGGAAGGTCCCATCGTCCAGCTGGAAGGTCCCCTCTTCCAGCTGGAAGGTACTGTCTTCCAGCTGGAAGGTCCCATCTTCCAGCTGGAAGGTACTGTCTTCCAGCTGGAAGGTCCCCTCTTCCAGCTGGAAGGTCCCATCGTCCAGCTGGAAGGTCCCCTCTTCCAGCTGGAAGGTCCCCTCTTCCAGCTGGAAGGTACTGTCTTCCAGCTGGAAGGTCCCATCTTCCAGCTGGAAGGTACTGTCTTCCAGCTGGAAGGTCCCCTCTTCCAGCTGGAAGGTCCCATCGTCCAGCTGGAAGGTCCCATCTTCCAGCTGGAAGGTACTGTCTTCCAGCTGGAAGGTCCCATCGTCCAGCTGGAAGGTCCCATCTTCCAGCTGGAAGGTCCCCTCTTCCAGCTGGAAGGTCCCATCGTCCAGCTGGAAGGTCCCCTCTTCCAGCTGGAAGGTACTGTCTTCCAGCTGGAAGGTCCCCTCTTCCAGCTGGAAGGTCCCATCGTCCAGCTGGAAGGTACCGTCTTCCAGCTGGAAGGTCCCATCTTCCAGCTGGAAGGTCCCATCGTCCAGCTGGAAGGTCCCATCTTCCAGCTGGAAGGTCCCATCTTCCAGCTGGAAGGTACTGTCTTCCAGCTGGAAGGTACTGTCTTCCAGCTGGAAGGTCCCATCGTCCAGCTGGAAGGTCCCATCGTCCAGCTGGAAGGTCCCATCTTCCAGCTGGAAGGTCCCATCGTCCAGCTGGAAGGTCCCCTCTTCCAGCTGGAAGGTACTGTCTTCCAGCTGGAAGGTCCCCTCTTCCAGCTGGAAGGTCCCATCGTCCAGCTGGAAGGTCCCATCTTCCAGCTGGAAGGTACTGTCTTCCAGCTGGAAGGTCCCATCGTCCAGCTGGAAGGTCCCATCTTCCAGCTGGAAGGTCCCCTCTTCCAGCCGGAAGGTACTGTCTTCCATCTGGAAGGTCCCATCTTCCAGCTGGAAGGTCCCATCTTCCAGCTGGAAGGTACTGTCTTCCAGCTGGAAGGTACTGTCTTCCAGCTGGAAGGTCCCATCGTCCAGCTGGAAGGTCCCATCTTCCAGCTGGAAGGTACTGTCTTCCAGCTGGAAGGTACTGTCTTCCAGCTGGAAGGTCCCATCGTCCAGCTGGAAGGTCCCATCGTCCAGCTGGAAGGTCCCATCTTCCAGCTGGAAGGTCCCATCGTCCAGCTGGAAGGTCCCCTCTTCCAGCTGGAAGGTACTGTCTTCCAGCTGGAAGGTCCCCTCTTCCAGCTGGAAGGTCCCATCGTCCAGCTGGAAGGTCCCATCTTCCAGCTGGAAGGTACTGTCTTCCAGCTGGAAGGTCCCATCGTCCAGCTGGAAGGTCCCATCTTCCAGCTGGAAGGTCCCCTCTTCCAGCCGGAAGGTACTGTCTTCCATCTGGAAGGTCCCATCTTCCAGCTGGAAGGTACTGTCTTCCAGCTGGAAGGTCCCATCGTCCAGCTGGAAGGTACCGTCTTCCAGCTGGAAGGTCCCATCTTCCAGCTGGAAGGTCCCATCGTCCAGCTGGAAGGTCCCCTCTTCCAGCTGGAAGGTACTGTCTTCCAGCTGGAAGGTCCCCTCTTCCAGCTGGAAGGTCCCATCGTCCAGCTGGAAGGTCCCATCTTCCAGCTGGAAGGTACTGTCTTCCAGCTGGAAGGTCCCATCGTCCAGCTGGAAGGTCCCATCTTCCAGCTGGAAGGTACTGTCTTCCAGCTGGAAGGTCCCATCGTCCAGCTGGAAGGTACCGTCTTCCAGCTGGAAGGTCCCATCTTCCAGCTGGAAGGTCCCATCGTCCAGCTGGAAGGTCCCATCGTCCAGCTGGAAGGTCCCCTCTTCCAGCTGGAAGGTCCCATCGTCCAGCTGGAAGGTCCCCTCTTCCAGCTGGAAGGTACTGTCTTCCAGCTGGAAGGTCCCATCGTCCAGCTGGAAGGTACCGTCTTCCAGCTGGAAGGTCCCATCTTCCAGCTGGAAGGTCCCATCGTCCAGCTGGAAGGTACCGTCTTCCAGCTGGAAGGTCCCATCTTCCAGCTGGAAGGTCCCATCTTCCAGCTGGAAGGTACTGTCTTCCAGCTGGAAGGTCCCATCGTCCAGCTGGAAGGTACCGTCTTCCAGCTGGAAGGTACTGTCTTCCAGCTGGAAGGTCCCATCTTCCAGCTGGAAGGTCCCATCTTCCAGCTGGAAGGTACTGTCTTCCAGCTGGAAGGTCCCATCGTCCAGCTGGAAGGTACCGTCTTCCAGCTGGAAGGTCCCATCTTCCAGCTGGAAGGTCCCATCTTCCAGCTGGAAGGTACTGTCTTCCAGCTGGAAGGTCCCATCGTCCAGCTGGAAGGTACCGTCTTCCAGCTGGAAGGTACTGTCTTCCAGCTGGAAGGTCCCATCGTCCAGCTGGAAGGTACCGTCTTCCAGCTGGAAGGTCCCATCTTCCAGCTGGAAGGTCCCATCTTCCAGCTGGAAGGTACTGTCTTCCAGCTGGAAGGTCCCATCGTCCAGCTGGAAGGTCCCATCGTCCAGCTGGAAGGTACCGTCTTCCAGCTGGAAGGTCCCATCTTCCAGCTGGAAGGTCCCATCTTCCAGCTGGAAGGTACTGTCTTCCAGCTGGAAGGTCCCATCGTCCAGCTGGAAGGTACCGTCTTCCAGCTGGAAGGTACTGTCTTCCAGCTGGAAGGTCCCATCGTCCAGCTGGAAGGTACCGTCTTCCAGCTGGAAGGTCCCATCGTCCAGCTGGAAGGTCCCCTCTTCCAGCTGGAAGGTACCGTCTTCCAGCTGGAAGGTCCCATCTTCCAGCTGGAAGGTACTGTCTTCCAGCTGGAAGGTCCCATCGTCCAGCTGGAAGGTACCGTCTTCCAGCTGGAAGGTCCCATCTTCCAGCTGGAAGGTCCCATCTTCCAGCTGGAAGGTACTGTCTTCCAGCTGGAAGGTCCCATCGTCCAGCTGGAAGGTACCGTCTTCCAGCTGGAAGGTACCGTCTTCCAGCTGGAAGGTCCCCTCTTCCAGCTGGAAGGTACTGTCTTCCAGCTGGAAGGTCCCATCTTCCAGCTGGAAGGTACTGTCTTCCAGCTGGAAGGTCCCATCGTCCAGCTGGAAGGTACCGTCTTCCAGCTGGAAGGTCCCCTCTTCCAGCTGGAAGGTCCCATCGTCCAGCTGGAAGGTCCCCTCTTCCAGCTGGAAGGTACTGTCTTCCAGCTGGAAGGTCCCATCGTCCAGCTGGAAGGTCCCATCGTCCAGCTGGAAGGTCCCCTCTTCCAGCTGGAAGGTACTGTCTTCCAGCTGGAAGGTCCCATCGTCCAGCTGGAAGGTCCCCTCTTCCAGCTGGAAGGTCCCATCGTCCAGCTGGAAGGTACCGTCTTCCAGCTGGAAGGTCCCCTCTTCCAGCTGGAAGGTCCCATCTTCCAGCTGGAAGGTACTGTCTTCCAGCTGGAAGGTCCCCTCTTCCAGCTGGAAGGTACTGTCTTCCAGCTGGAAGGTCCCATCGTCCAGCTGGAAGGTCCCATCTTCCAGCTGGAAGGTACTGTCTTCCAGCTGGAAGGTCCCATCGTCCAGCTGGAAGGTCCCATCGTCCAGCTGGAAGGTCCCCTCTTCCAGCTGGAAGGTACTGTCTTCCAGCTGGAAGGTCCCATCTTCCAGCTGGAAGGTACTGTCTTCCAGCTGGAAGGTCCCCTCTTCCAGCTGGAAGGTCCCATCGTCCAGCTGGAAGGTACCGTCTTCCAGCTGGAAGGTCCCATCTTCCAGCTGGAAGGTCCCATCGTCCAGCTGGAAGGTCCCCTCTTCCAGCTGGAAGGTACTGTCTTCCAGCTGGAAGGTCCCATCGTCCAGCTGGAAGGTCCCATCGTCCAGCTGGAAGGTCCCATCTTTCAGCTGGAAGGTACTGTCTTCCAGCTGGAAGGTCCCCTCTTCCAGCTGGAAGGTCCCATCGTCCAGCTGGAAGGTCCCATCGTCCAGCTGGAAGGTACCGTCTTCCAGCTGGAAGGTCCCATCGTCCAGCTGGAAGGTCCCATCGTCCAGCTGGAAGGTACCGTCTTCCAGCTGGAAGGTCCCCTCTTCCAGCTGGAAGGTCCCATCGTCCAGCTGGAAGGTCCCATCTTCCAGCTGGAAGGTACTGTCTTCCAGCTGGAAGGTCCCCTCTTCCAGCTGGAAGGTCCCATCGTCCAGCTGGAAGGTCCCATCTTCCAGCTGGAAGGTACTGTCTTCCAGCTGGAAGGTCCCATCGTCCAGCTGGAAGGTACCGTCTTCCAGCTGGAAGGTCCCATCGTCCAGCTGGAAGGTACCGTCTTCCAGCTGGAAGGTCCCATCGTCCAGCTGGAAGGTCCCATCTTCCAGCTGGAAGGTCCCCTCTTCCAGCTGGAAGGTCCCATCGTCCAGCTGGAAGGTCCCATCTTCCAGCTGGAAGGTACTGTCTTCCAGCTGGAAGGTCCCATCGTCCAGCTGGAAGGTACCGTCTTCCAGCTGGAAGGTCCCATCGTCCAGCTGGAAGGTACCGTCTTCCAGCTGGAAGGTCCCATCTTCCAGCTGGAAGGTACTGTCTTCCAGCTGGAAGGTCCCATCGTCCAGCTGGAAGGTACCGTCTTCCAGCTGGAAGGTCCCATCGTCCAGCTGGAAGGTACTGTCTTCCAGCTGGAAGGTACCGTCTTCCAGCTGGAAGGTCCCATCGTCCAGCTGGAAGGTCCCATCTTCCAGCTGGAAGGTCCCCTCTTCCAGCTGGAAGGTCCCATCGTCCAGCTGGAAGGTCCCATCGTCCAGCTGGAAGGTACTGTCTTCCAGCTGGAAGGTCCCATCGTCCAGCTGGAAGGTCCCATCTTCCAGCTGGAAGGTCCCCTCTTCCAGCTGGAAGGTCCCATCGTCCAGCTGGAAGGTCCCATCTTCCAGCTGGAAGGTACTGTCTTCCAGCTGGAAGGTCCCATCGTCCAGCTGGAAGGTACCGTCTTCCAGCTGGAAGGTCCCATCGTCCAGCTGGAAGGTACCGTCTTCCAGCTGGAAGGTCCCATCGTCCAGCTGGAAGGTCCCATCTTCCAGCTGGAAGGTACTGTCTTCCAGCTGGAAGGTCCCATCGTCCAGCTGGAAGGTACTGTCTTCCAGCTGGAAGGTACCGTCTTCCAGCTGGAAGGTCCCATCGTCCAGCTGGAAGGTCCCATCTTCCAGCTGGAAGGTCCCCTCTTCCAGCTGGAAGGTCCCATCGTCCAGCTGGAAGGTCCCATCTTCCAGCTGGAAGGTACTGTCTTCCAGCTGGAAGGTCCCATCGTCCAGCTGGAAGGTACCGTCTTCCAGCTGGAAGGTCCCATCGTCCAGCTGGAAGGTACCGTCTTCCAGCTGGAAGGTCCCCTCTTCCAGCTGGAAGGTCCCATCGTCCAGCTGGAAGGTACTGTCTTCCAGCTGGAAGGTCCCCTCTTCCAGCTGGAAGGTCCCATCTTCCAGCTGGAAGGTACTGTCTTCCAGCTGGAAGGTCCCATCGTCCAGCTGGAAGGTACCGTCTTCCAGCTGGAAGGTCCCATCGTCCAGCTGGAAGGTACCGTCTTCCAGCTGGAAGGTCCCATCGTCCAGCTGGAAGGTCCCATCTTCCAGCTGGAAGGTACTGTCTTCCAGCTGGAAGGTCCCATCGTCCAGCTGGAAGGTCCCATCGTCCAGCTGGAAGGTCCCATCTTCCAGCTGGAAGGTACTGTCTTCCAGCTGGAAGGTCCCCTCTTCCAGCTGGAAGGTCCCATCGTCCAGCTGGAAGGTACCGTCTTCCAGCTGGAAGGTCCCATCGTCCAGCTGGAAGGTACCGTCTTCCAGCTGGAAGGTCCCCTCTTCCAGCTGGAAGGTCCCATCGTCCAGCTGGAAGGTCCCATCTTCCAGCTGGAAGGTACTGTCTTCCAGCTGGAAGGTCCCATCGTCCAGCTGGAAGGTACCGTCTTCCAGCTGGAAGGTCCCATCGTCCAGCTGGAAGGTACCGTCTTCCAGCTGGAAGGTCCCCTCTTCCAGCTGGAAGGTCCCATCGTCCAGCTGGAAGGTCCCCTCTTCCAGCTGGAAGGTACTGTCTTCCAGCTGGAAGGTCCCATCGTCCAGCTGGAAGGTCCCATCTTCCAGCTGGAAGGTCCCCTCTTCCAGCTGGAAGGTCCCATCGTCCAGCTGGAAGGTACCGTCTTCCAGCTGGAAGGTCCCATCTTCCAGCTGGAAGGTACTGTCTTCCAGCTGGAAGGTCCCATCGTCCAGCTGGAAGGTCCCATCTTCCAGCTGGAAGGTACTGTCTTCCAGCTGGAAGGTCCCATCGTCCAGCTGGAAGGTACCGTCTTCCAGCTGGAAGGTACTGTCTTCCAGCTGGAAGGTCCCATCTTCCAGCTGGAAGGTACTGTCTTCCAGCTGGAAGGTCCCATCTTCCAGCTGGAAGGTCCCATCGTCCAGCTGGAAGGTCCCCTCTCGGACGATGGGACCTTCCAGCTGGAAGAGGGGACCTTCCAGCTGGAAGAGGGGACCTTCCAGCTGGACGATGGGACCTTCCAGCTGGAAGAGGGGACCTTGAAGAGGGGACCTTCCAGCTGGAAGAGGGGACCTTCCAGCTGGACGATGGGACCTTCCAGCTGGACGATGGGACCTTCCAGCTGGACGATGGGACCTTCCAGCTGGAAGAGGGGACCTTCCAGCTGGACGATGGGACCTTCCAGCTGGAAGAGGGGACCTTCCAGCTGGAAGAGGGGACCTTCCAGCTGGAAGAGGGGACCTTCCAGCTGGACGATGGGACCTTCCAGCTGGAAGAGGGGACCTTCCAGCTGGAAGAGGGGACCTTCCAGCTGGAAGAGGGGACCTTCCAGCTGGACGATGGGACCTTCCAGCTGGAAGAGGGGACCTTCCAGCTGGAAGAGGGGACCTTCCAGCTGGAAGAGGGGACCTTCCAGCTGGAAGAGGGGACCTTCCAGCTGGACGATGGGACCTTCCAGCTGGACGATGGGACCTTCCAGCTGGAAGAGGGGACCTTCCAGCTGGAAGAGGGGACCTTCCAGCTGGACGATGGGACCTTCCAGCTGGAAGAGGGGACCTTCCAGCTGGAAGAGGGGACCTTCCAGCTGGACGATGGGACCTTCCAGCTGGACGATGGGACCTTCCAGCTGGAAGAGGGGACCTTCCAGCTGGAAGAGGGGACCTTCCAGCTGGACGATGGGACCTTCCAGCTGGAAGACAGTTCCTTCCAGCTGGAAGACAGTTCCTTCCAGCTGGAAGAGGGGACCTTCCAGCTGGAAGAGGGGACCTTCCAGCTGGACGATGGGACCTTCCAGCTGGACGATGGGACCTTCCAGCTGGAAGAGGGGACCTTCCAGCTGGAAGAGGGGACCTTCCAGCTGGAAGACAGTTCCTTCCAGCTGGAAGACAGTTCCTTCCAGCTGGAAGAGGGGACCTTCCAGCTGGAAGATGGGACCTTCCAGCTGGAAGACAGTTCCTTCCAGCTGGAAGACAGTTCCTTCCAGCTGGAAGAGGGGACCTTCCAGCTGGAAGAGGGGACCTTCCAGCTGGACGATGGGACCTTCCAGCTGGACGATGGGACCTTCCAGCTGGAAGAGGGGACCTTCCAGCTGGAAGAGGGGACCTTCCAGCTGGACGATGGGACCTTCCAGCTGGAAGAGGGGACCTTCCAGCTGGAAGAAGGGACCTTCCAGCTGGAAGAGGGGACCTTCCAGCTGGACGATGGGACCTTCCAGCTGGACGATGGGACCTTCCAGCTGGAAGAGGGGACCTTCCAGCTGGAAGAGGGGACCTTCCAGCTGGACGATGGGACCTTCCAGCTGGACGATGGGACCTTCCAGCTGGACGATGGGACCTTCCAGCTGGAAGAGGGGACCTTCCAGCTGGACGATGGGACCTTCCAGCTGGAAGACAGTACCTTCCAGCTGGAAGACAGTACCTTCCAGCTGGAAGAGGGGACCTTCCAGCTGGAAGAGGGGACCTTCCAGCTGGACGATGGGACCTTCCAGCTGGACGATGGGACCTTCCAGCTGGAAGAGGGGACCTTCCAGCTGGAAGAGGGGACCTTCCAGCTGGACGATGGGACCTTCCAGCTGGACGATGGGACCTTCCAGCTGGAAGAGGGGACCTTCCAGCTGGAAGAGGGGACCTTCCAGCTGGACGATGGGACCTTCCAGCTGGAAGAGGGGACCTTCCAGCTGGAAGAGGGGACCTTCCAGCTGGACGATGGGACCTTCCAGCTGGACGATGGGACCTTCCAGCTGGAAGAGGGGACCTTCCAGCTGGAAGAGGGGACCTTCCAGCTGGACGATGGGACCTTCCAGCTGGAAGAGGGGACCTTCCAGCTGGAAGAGGGGACCTTCCAGCTGGACGATGGGACCTTCCAGCTGGACGATGGGACCTTCCAGCTGGACGATGGGACCTTCCAGCTGGAAGAGGGGACCTTCCAGCTGGACGATGGGACCTTCCAGCTGGACGATGGGACCTTCCAGCTGGAAGAGGGGACCTTCCAGCTGGAAGAGGGGACCTTCCAGCTGGACGATGGGACCTTCCAGCTGGAAGAGGGGACCTTCCAGCTGGAAGTGGGGACCTTCCAGCTGGAAGAGGGGACCTTCCAGCTGGAATCCGTAATCGATTGCAGCTTATGCAATATTGAGGCGCCACAGTTCGTTCGAATGATTTCCATTGAAAAAACGAGAAAGAAAATCAATAAAATTCATTAAAATTAGAATAATGTGGTTTTAGATAAACTGCGTCGTTTCGATGGTTTTTCGGCAAATGTGGCACACTTTGTTGAGTTTGTCGGAGCACTCGACACACGCCGTATGGCCACAATTGAAGACGATCTGCAGAAGATGGATGAGTTGGAAAAGAAGAGAAGAAGAAAGAGGAGAAAGGGAAAGGGACGAACGGCAATCTTCGAGTCCATGCAAATGGCACAACTCGTCTCGAGTTCCAGCTGTTCCAACTTCTCTTTCAGCATGTTCAACTCCTTCTGCTTCTCCCTCTCCACCTCGATTTTCGCCTCTCTCGCCGCGTCTTCCGCTATTTTCTTGCACAATTCAGCCGACAATTCGCTGTTTTTTCGGTCGAATTCAATCGATTCGTTCGATCGGTGGCCGATTTGGACGGGTGTCTCGTCTGCGAAACGGAGAATTCATTCAGTAGTGGAACAACATTTGTCCAAGTTTTCTGCTTTTCAAGTCGAGATGTCGCTTTGTTTTGAACTGATTGGGATTGTTCGCATTAGAGCGCATTTGCGGCCGGAACATGAAATTCCGACGGTTTGGCTAGTTTAGCATAGAAAAATGATCGAGCGCTTCGTATGAATAAACAAATGTTCAGTCTAGAAATGCTTGAAAACGTTGAATTAGTGGCATTCCTTTCATCGTCTGCGTCTCCTACTCTACACACTCTCTCATAATCTATCAAAAGGACCCAAAGAAAGGAAACAGACGCCAGTGTTCTGACTCACTCTGGTCATGGGCGGCTTCACATGAGCACATTTTGAGGATGAAGTTATCGCCGAGAATGTAGTTTCCGTCGCATTCGACGCACGTCAACAGAACCTGAAAACGACTGAAATAACTTCGATTCTCAGCTCTTATTCTTACCAGAATAGAGGTACACTCGGAGCACAACGCGATTCTTCCCGTCTCGTAAATGCGGCATTCGAACTGCTCTTCGCACCATTCGCAGACGATCCATTCGACATCGTATCCGACCGTGTCACTCACTGTCTCCACTATTTTCTCTGCCGCAATACTGCCTCCGATTCCACCGGAAATTCCTCCGATTATCGCACCAGCCAGTGTTCCGAGGCCCGGAAGGAACGCCGAACCGATGGCTGCCCCTGGAATTAGATTACTGTAACGGAGAGAGAATAGAGAGAGACACAACTCACCACTGACAGCTCCACCGTACCCTCCTCCCCATCCACCGGCCACTTGTGCCATTGTGTTCGTCGTGTTCCTCGTCGATCCCTTCTCATAGTCGTCTTTGGCACTCGATCCAATGCGGTAGGCGTCAATTGCCATACCAATGAACGCCAGCGGTTTCGCTACTTTGTTCACCACATTTACTGCTTTCGCAGAGAACTCGGCGCCCTGAAACGTTCATTATACTAAAGAATTTTGCAACAGTGGGTCTCGCAGCGATCGCTCGTAAATCTACCCAAAGCCGTTTTTGTACTATTGTGAAACGTCGGGTGAATTAAGAAAACGTGCAGTGAATTTATATTTGACACGGCAAACCACGAGCGATGTCTTAGAGGAAAATCCAGGACATATTTGCGTTCTGAAACTCCGCATCCTGACACCGTTTCCTAGTCCCCGAGGGTTTTTCGCATTTTTCTCAAAAAACTTCTTTAAAGTTTCAAAATTTTTTTATAGAAAACCTTCAAAGTTAATTTTCAAACGATTTGAAAAAAATTCATGCCCTAAATTTAAAACCATTGTCCCGAAAAATGGGGGGACGATAGCGTTCAAAAGGCGTTTTTGGGAGGACTCCGCCAATCGGACCTGCGTGCGGCGAAGTTGCAAAATTTCACGCGACGGTTGCGAAAGGGGCGTGGCCCACATTTCAGGATTGCTGATTGGTGGCCGAACCCGGAAAAATGCTGCAAACATTTACTACTAGACGTCGCCGCTGGTTCGCCGTGTTTGAATACAAGTTGAATAGGTCCGTTAGCAAGTGGGCAGGATGCGCCGAGACCAAGTACCTCTAACAGGAGACACTGCTGAAACTCACCTTCAACTGCGCTCCACTGATCGGTGCATGATCAGGAATCACTTTTCTCATGGCTCCACGTGTATTGATGTGTGGGGTGGTCACGGGAACCTTCGTGTTCAGATGTGGATTGTCGAAGCGCATGACGGCCTTCTTGCCTTTGACTGCTTTGTCGAACACCTGCACAACAGAGCTCTTTCCAGGAGTCACCCTCAACGAGAAGTTGCTCAGCGAGTTCTTGATCCCCGAGACGGCCGTTCCTCTGCCGAGGTCCCGAAGGATACGCTCTTGACGCGTCGCCTTCTTCTTTTCGGCGTCGGTGACCATTCTGAAATTTCCGATGGTTACAGAACAATTAGTGCACAGCGGTATTTTAAAGAAAACAACGCAAAACAACGACTCTCTCGATTTCAAGTAATTCTTTTAAAACTTTGCAAAAATTGAGAAGATCACGAGCGCTGCCAGAGTACGAATTGAAGGCCACCGGCGCGCAATCGCCGTTTCTCTGTCTGCGTCTCGCACACTTCACTATACGCGTAAGCTCTCTTTCTCTTTCTTCGTCTCTTTCTCCTGTACACTTTCTGTGAGGGAGAGAAGAGGGAAACATAAACAACCGAGGGAAATAAACAGAAGGAAGAGAGAAAATGTCGATCGACTGGAGGAGAGACAAACGAAACACACAACTGATTGTTCACAGTCTCTAAAAAAGAATATGCTCTCGTTGTTGTTAATCAACGGCACACCTGGCTGGGAAGAGTCAGAGGAAAAAATGCGGAAATTCGTAAGGGTAGATTTACGAGGGGAAACATGTTTTTTAGGCGCATTTCAGTAGAGAAGAGACAATTAGGTAAATTGCAGTGTAAACTACCTATGTTTAGGTGTTTTTTTTTTCAATTTAATGTTTTACACTTCAAAAAACACATTATTTACGTTAAAAAATGTATTTTTCTCAGCTTTTTTTGCTAAAGTACTCCCAATTTGATCAAAATTTTGATTTCGTAAAGCAAAATTCAAAAAATTTGAAAACTACGTTTTCGGAATGGTAGGATCCCACTTATCCAGCCAGGTGTGATCAACGGCATTTAAATTTCCGAGAAAAGGGAATTTCTTGACCATTTCTTTAAAAAAAAACCCAGAAATGCAAAGTTATGCAAGAGAAGAGACACCGAGGCTGCTGAGGGCTGCGGAATGGGAGCGAGAGTGTCAAACAGAGAAAAAGAGAGGAGACAGTACGCAACAGAGAACCATTGCCCATGGAATTGCGTTTTTCCGAAATTTTTCATTCAGAATTCTGCAGAAAGCTATTATCAAAATCAGCGGAAGTGGCAAAATCTGCAGTTCACAGCATCGGCGGGTCTCAGCACGAGAACATTACACTTTTTTTCAAAATCGACATGTGCCTTTAAAGAAACCGTAGTTTCTACCGTGGTCACACGGCGATGCGGTGAACTGCAGACTTCGCCACATCCGCTAATTTCGATAATTTGTATAAAAAATTGAAATTGAATTTCCGACCAGATATCGGTGAAAAACGTGCAAAAAACAGTAAATTGCGAAAAAAAAATAAAAATGTTACTTCGCTTGTCAGAGACCATCTCAACCACTGATTTTGATAATACAAGTTTCGCTAGATGATTTATGTCTACGTCCTTTCTACCGTTTTTTTTTTTCAAATAACCGCCAACAAAAAAACATTATCTACCTGTTTTGACGCAAGAAAACCGACCTGGCTCCCCGCAGTGATAATCGAATAATATCGGAGCAACTTTGCACAGTGTTCGTGGAAATGTCCCCCCATTCCTATCCCCCGATTCCTATCCCCCGCATCTTTCCAATGAACCATCGATGATCGAAGGATCTCTTCTCCGCCAAAAACCGGTGCGCCGGTCGGTTCGCGAGAACAATCGTGCCGATCTTTCCATTCAGTCAATCCATTGGATTCTTCTCTGAGACTACTTATCGTGTCGTGGATCTCCGACGACGACGGAACAAAATGATTCGAGTTCAGTTAGTTGTCGCGCTAATATTCGTTCCTGGAGAGGCGAAGCTTTGAATCGTTATGGTGAGCCTTTTCTCCTTCTTCTGCCCATGAGATCCTTCAGAATAACCGTGCGACGAATGACGTGAACTTCTGCAAGTATGGTCTCGTGCTCTTGTTCTCCTACACTTTCGCCTGTGTTCTCCTCAAGTACTACTTCGAAAAGGAACGTCATTCGGCACAGGAGCCAGGATCCGTCTACGACTACGCAATCAGCACGGAGACGTACATCGTCAACACCTACTACTACCCTCAATCCAAGTCACAAGGCGACAATGCACTCGCGATGTTGCTTCTGATGAATAGGAATACGATGAGGGAGATATCCAACTACCGGATGACACTCATCGCTTCCAACGAGACGGATTCTGTCGTCGTCGTTCCCAAGTTGCTCAAAAAGTTAGTTGATGAAATAGTTTGCAGTGCCGAAACAAAAGGTTTTTCTTCGATATCTCGAGATTGATAAGAGATATCAAAAAGTTGTCAACAACAAACTTGTAGATCATAACTAGGACTACAAGGTTGCTGTTGACAACATTTTGATATCTCTTATTATCGATACGTTGTATATCAAAATCCGAGTTCATCAAACGAGCGCCACGATATCTCGCAGCGAAAAAATTTGTCAGCGCGCCGAAACGTGCTGCGCCTTTAACGAGGCGATACGGTAGTTGCGCAATAATTAATTTCGTCTTTTTTCGGGAAAAACATGAAAATACAGGAAAATATGAAAGAAATGCACGAAAAATACACGATTTGTGCTTGTTTTACCGGGAAAAACGCGAAAAACGGTCGAAAACCGCTGAAATTGAGGTTTGAACTCTGAAATACGGTATTTCTATGGCACCAAGTTCTAAGAGCGCCGAGAATGTAAACTTTGTCGTTTCAGAGAGATCTACACGAAATGTCCGTACGTGAGCATTGTATCCAAAACCAATTTGTTACCCGGAATGACCAAATTGGAGATTGCCGACGGCGAGACGAGGATGGAGGTCTGTCGACCCTTCCAACCCTCCTCTCCACTCCTCCCCGTTCCCTTTCAGATCCCATTCCGTATTCCACCAAAAACCGCTCCGAAGCCAGTGATCGTGTGCATCACGCCTCAATTTCTCTCCGAGCAGTGGCAATTGTTCGTGACGCAGGCACACGTCGTCAGACACTTCGGAGGCCACGTGCACATGTACGTGACGAGTATGATCGGCAGCTACTTCCAATTGGTCAAGGAGTACGAGAAGCGCGGCTATGTCACCGTCGACTACTGGATCCGTCCCAAATTCGTCGGTTCTCCGGAGGCGTTGGAGCCGAATGCGAACTCGGAGTGGCGGAATATGGCGGGAGGGATGACGGACTGTCTGCTGCAGTACAAGGAGTCGGCGACGTTCGTCACTTTCATGGACCTCGACGATCTTCTGTTTCCCAAGGGATTCGACTCCTACTACGACGAGTTCTCGTTCCTCTCCCACACGAATCCCGCGATTAAGACGTTCGTCTATCCGAGACGAGAGTATTTGATCTACCGCAAATCGCAACTGGACGAGATTGATTTCACGGAAGAGTTCGGTCACACGTGGTTCGCACCGGACCTCCTTCCCGGAAAAGTGATGGCGAGACCGGAAAACGTGCATTCCACGTGGATCCACTTCTCCTATAACACGCCGTGGAACGAGAAAATGAACGTGGAGCACAACTTTATGTATCATCTGCAGAAGCCGAAGGACAAGAACGCGACGGAGCTGGATGTGATGAAGGTGGAATACGTGCAGATGAAGGAGTTGCAGAGGGACAAGAAGGTGTTGGCGGCGATTCAGAAGGACTTTGAGAGGTGCGTGAGGGGGATGGAAACGCGCTCTACTGGATTTCCTCAAGATCACTCAAAGCGCTGCCGGAGAATCATTATATCTCGAGATTGATAAGAGATATAAAAAAGTTGTCAGCAGCAAACTTGTCGACCATAACTAGGACTACAAGTTTGCAATTGACAATTTTTTGATATCTCTTATCACTCTCGAGATATAATCATTCTCCGGCAACGTTGGGGAGGGGGCTATTCGAGGCGAGGTCAAATGATTCAGTAGAGCACATTTTGAATGGAGGTTCCACGGTTTGTTATACTCACAAAAGTGTATGAATGCGTGAATGAACATGCCTATAAGTTGTCCAAAAATGCGCATGACCATTATCATGGCTCATGGGTCCCGCAACGACGGACATCTCATCTGAACGCACGTCCCTTTTGCATGAATCGTTACGAGACCCGCGTTTTGTATCAGCGTCCACCTTTCCATTGTGAACTATATTTGCGGGAATTCACAAAAAAAATGCGATTTCAACGACTCAAGGAATAACTTCTGAAGCTCACTTCCCAAAAATCTCTTCCAATGCAAACGCGCTCTGTGGCTCCAGTCCTGTCTGCGTCTCATGGTTCGTACGCTATTTCGTCAACGTAACTAGAAATAGTTAGAGAACAGTTAGACGCAGACGACAAAGTACGCAGTGAGCAGGAGAGCGCGATTGCATAATCCATCGACAGATACTCTTTGTAAAACAAGTTCGCGATCTCAACCGAACAGTTACAGAATGCTGAACCAAACGGAAATTCAATCGATTGCCGAGCATCTGCCACGAGAGAACTTCTATCTTCCGATCATGTTCGACTGCTACCATCGATCATATTATCGATTGAATCACACTGAGAAACAGGAGATCTGCTCGAACGCCGAGAACTGTGTGGTGAGAAGACACATCTCTCTCTCTCATCCAAAAATCTCCCCTTCAGATCCCCCAACGAGCCGATCAACGGTGTGTGCACTCGGAGGCCGACTACGTCTCGGGTCCCCGAATGAGCCCCATCAGCTTCCATTTCCATCACAACCCACGTTTCCTGCTCGACGTCGATTGTGCTCCGTGAGCAGAAAACAAGTCATTTCGGCCGGTTATTCAATGATGTCTCAATGTTTTCGGGTAGATCACTGTGTGTAACAACCGTTGTGAATGACAGCTCTTGTTCAGAAGATAAATTGTGAAAGACGTTGGTTTTAGGTCTGTTTGAGCGTGTAAATCTAGAAATGTACATAAATAAACATAATTCGCTTTTAATGGTGTTCTTTGAATGGATCTTGCAAGATCAACAGAAGAAAGACATGATATGACGCCAACTTTGCCAAACCTAGTACCAGAATAAAAACGTACCGTACTGAAAAAAGGACCAAAATGTACTTGTTCCACAATGAGAATCTCGGAGAATGAACTACCGTATTTCCCCCAAACGCAGCCGGAGAATCATTATATCTCGAAATTGATAAGAGATATCAAAAAGTTTTCAACAGCAAACTTGTAGATCAAAACTGGGACTACAAGTTTGCTGTTGGCAACTTTTTGATTTCTCTTATCACTATCGAGATATAATGATTCTCCGGCGGCGTTTGCTGCTCTATTCGGGGAAATGGGTCCTCCATTCCTGGATCCTTGAAGTCAGATAAATGGAAAGTTGCTTACTGTACATGGTCGACGTTTCTGGTCTACCTGCTGAAAATGCGCCTGAACTCACAAAAAGTTTCTGAAAAATCGAAATCACCCAGTGAATGAACTTTTGTGGAATCTCTCTGGTGAACTAATAGAGATACTTTTCCTAAATAGTTCAATTCTCCCTGTTCAGAACGATTTTCTTGTCTTTTATCAGTGCAAAACGAGTTGGGTCTCGCAGCGATCTCTCGTCAATCTACTCAAGTTACAAAAAAGTGGCAAACGTTTCTTTTGCCGGCATTAAAACCCACAATTGAATAATCGCTGCCGGAGAATCATTATATCTCGAGATTGATAAGAGACATCAAAAAGTTGTCAACAGCAAACTTGTAGTCCTAGTTATAATCAACAAGTTTGCAGTTGACAACTTTTTGATATCTCTTATCAATCTCGAGATATAATAATTGTCCGGCAGCATTGCCGCTCTATTCGAGGTAAACGGTCCGTGTCTATCAATCGAATTACGGTGTTTTGAAAGTTGGGAACTTTTTGACTCCCATCGCTTCTTTCCATTCTATTCCAATCAGATCGTCGTTGATCTCTTCGGAGGACTAGACAGTCGCTTCTCTGAAGCATTCCTTGCCACCTGTTGCCACCGAAAAACAGTGCATTTCGACACGGCGTGTTCACTTTCATACTTCCCCACATCTCGCCAAGAGATCGCTCTTTTGGGATCAGGATCTTGCGATGCGCACGCAGGTTCTTTCGCCATCCGTATCTGAGCTTCGATCAATCAAGTTTCCCCCCATTTCCTTCCTCATCTCCCAGAGCTGTTTTCAGAAGAGAGACAGGTTCCAGAGGCTCCGCCCCTCCGCACGGACGGAAGAATAAATATTGGCATATTCAAATATTCCCTGTAACTGATCCGTGCCGCTTCGAATGAAGATCGTGTGCATTGGAGCGGCGCCGACGACTCTCGGGGCCGCCTATCGGCTCATTGAGCTCCAGAATGAAGGCGTCGAGGCGGCGAAGAACGTCGAGTTGGTCATCCTTGAGCAGGTCAGTTTCAGACGAATTTGAACTTGCCGCGCTTCTTTTTTGCTGCGTATCGACGATACAGAGTCATTGGCACGGGAGCTTCGGAGATGTGCGGTTTAAATTCCAGCGCTGTCGGACTGCAAATTTTCAAAATTTGGCTGCGACCTCGTTGCCTGAGTATTCAACGTTAAAGCGTGTGATTCGTGTCGATTTACGAGCGCGCATCTGTTTAAGCGTTGAATACTCAGGCAACGCTCGCAGCCAAATTCGAAAAATCTGCAGTCCGGGAGCGCGGGAATTCAAACCGCACATCTCCGAAGCTCCCGTGATTGGAACTATTTCTGCAGACACCGCCACGTAAAATTACACCAAATAAAAATATATCGTAACTTTCCAATGCACACTTCATCCTCCGTATCATACATTTCTCAAACTTTTTGAACCTCAATGCACACGCGCTCCGTTGATTTTGGGGGCTTTTGCTAAGACTCTCGTGTACTTCTCGTGGAGGCGAAACATTGTTTTTTTGAAAACCGACCTCTGAAGCGCTTTAGCTGCGTGCACCTCTATAGTACTAATCATTCCAGGAGTCGTTCGCCGGCGGTCTCTCGTGCACCGTCACCGATCCGAAGGGATTTCTCTGGGACATGGGATGCCATATAACATTCAGTCAAAACTGTCCCTACTACGAGAAAGCGACGCAATGGGCGGTCGATGAGTGGAACACGCTGGCGAGGAACTGCAAAGTGGACATGGGTCCGATCTACGACAAAAAGGGCATCCAACTGGTCCCCTATCCGGCTCAATTCGCTGTTCCGCTGTTTCCGGAGAAGGTCAAGAGACGGTGTCTGGCGGATTTGAAGGAGAGATACGAGAGTGTGAGTTGGTCGAAATAAGGGCGAAGTGGAGTACTCACATTGTCATTTTTAGATTTGTTTTTAAATAAGTGGACACGTTAGCATTTCTACGATTCGATTACAAATGATCTACCTGATTCATCGGGAAATTATGAAAGAAATAGCAAGCTAGAACGTTACAGTAGTAGAGTTTATTCTTGCGACTATTTTGGCTGATATTTTAAACAGGGGTAGGTAATCCCTCCACATCATACTCGCGCCTTCAACCGACTGAACCACCCATTCTTTGCAGAACAATGGAGCATTGGAGGTGTCTATTGGGACCATTACCTGCCCCTGGTTAAATTTTCAGCCAAATATAACTAGGTCACCCTAAACACTTCCCTTGTAAGACCCCGCGGGTTCTTTTGTTTCGATTTGCGCAGTGTTCCGCACGATGTATTTGTGTTTTGATCAGCAACAGTCTAATCTCCGATTCTCTCCTCTGAATAGACCAAACTCTTCACTAAAATTGACTGTTTCGACGGAAGGAAAGAACAGAAACGTGTGTAGTTGGGTCCCGGAGCGAAGATAGCATCTTACTGTTCATAGGCGCAGAGGAAGTTTTTCAATAATCACAGAGACCTGGCGTGTGCATCGGATGCAAATGTGTACCATTGCTAACCATTGCAATCAACCTATAATCGCTGCGTACCCGTTGCCTGAGTATTCAACGTTTAAGCGTGTGCTTACGGTAAACAAGTAAACAACAACAACAACAACAACAACAACTAGCACACGCTTAAACGTTGAATACTCAGGCAACGGGTACGCAGCGATTATAGGTTGATTGCAAGGTACACATTTGCATCCGATGCACACGCCAGGTCTCCGTGATAATAACGCTTTAACAGATTGCTGATTGAGCTACATAATCTTATATTTACAATCATATATAAGTTTTGAGATGTTCTGCTTGAAAATACTCGAATCGAGGCATGTACATCTAATGCAAACGCGCTCCCCTGCTCCATTGCTGTCTGCGTCTCTGTTGTTCGCACGCTATTTCGTCTGGGCAGTTTGAGATAGTTCGGGGAATTTTAGACGCAGACAGTGAAGTAAGCAGTGAAATTTGAATGGAATGCATTCGAGCGTGAGGGAAAAGTAACATTTTTCGAAATAGCGGCTTCTCAAAATCCCGGAGTTTAAAATATGGATCTCAGAATCTCGACGATCAGACTCATTTGAAACATTCTGAAGTTCCATCTCATTCCTTTCAGCCGCCCGACTCGTCCTCCCCAGACACTTTCGAGGAGTGGGTGCTCAAAAACTTCGGTCCGACGATGCTCGACATCTTTTTCAAACCGTACTCGAGGAAAGTTTGGACTTCGAAAACGAGCGAATTGACTCCGAATTGGGTGGGTTCGCGAGTGGCGAAACTGGAGCAAGAGAAGCTGGAGGAGCTGTGTGCAATGAATCAAGCGGACCTCGTGAATGCGGATTTCGGATGGGGACCCAACGCGTATTTCAATTTTCCAAAGTACGGAGGAATCGGAAATGTGTGGAAGTCGATGGCGGCGAAGTTACCGAACGAGTGGTTCAGGTACAGCCACAAGGTGATCGTCGGGAGAGGTGAATGAGTGGGAGGATGAATATTTTCAGGTGACTGGGGTAGATCACAAAGGAAAGAGTGTCCAGGTTGTGAACAAAGAACGCGTCGAGCCGTTCGAAGAGTCTTATGATGTGCTCCTCAACACGTCGCCCATTGATCAGCTGATTCATTACACTCAACTCACTGCGCCGTTGGATGTCAAGAGGACTAAGGTACGGTCAACTAGGAGGAAGTTAGTGCAGAACTTTTGGAGTTGTGACTGAAACGGAAGAGGGATTCTAGCCAACATGGGTGGAGAAAATGATCCGTAATCACCCTAAACTTCAGGTATTCGTCGTCGGCGTCGGTCTGCGTAAGCCGATGACTCCGTTCCTCGAGAACCTCACGTGGCTTTACATTCCGGACCTCGCGGTTCCGTTTTTCCGTGTCACAGTGCTCAGCAGATACGGAGAAGTGACTCCGGACGGCGAGAAATTCTGGTCGGTGATGTGCGAGTGTGCAGTGCCGATCGATGATCCAGTGAGATCTCTCCGTCTTTATTTTAAATATTCCCAATTCATCCACAGATAACTGAAGAGGAAATGGTCGAGAAGACGTTGGATGGACTCGTCGTGAAGGAGATGATCACTCGAGAGGCCATTGAATCAGTCCACTCGATCACTCTTCCCTACGGATACCCGATTCCAACTCTGAACGTTAGTTTTATTTAAAAATAATTCTGTTTTTAGCCGATATCTTGCGGATCTTGCAATTGTTCCACACTTGATAATGTTTCTCTCACAATCAGAATTGGATTTTTGAATTACTTCTACTTTTCGGAACTTGGAATTTGCTTCACGGCTCAATATTCTAGACTAATTTTCCGGTGTTTGGAAGTTATTTTTCGTTCGCGAAAATTTAAATTTTTTCTATTTTCCGGAATTCTCTCGTTTCCCGCAACTGTTTCGTTTTCTGGAATTTATGGAGAACACAATTTTTCCGAATTCCCCGTTTTGAAGTGATTCTTTTTTGAGTAAAAAACGGGTCGAAAGTGGCTAATTTTCGAGGAAAACTTTTTCAAAATCTCCAATTTTTTCCCATTTTAACGAATTGTAAAAAAAGATTTCTAATCTGATTACTGAATTCCAATATTTTCTCTCTTGAGAATTTCTTCTTTCCGTTTTCAGAGAGACCGTGAGCTGACTCGTGCTCACCGAGAGCTCGAACGTCATCAGATCTACTCTCGTGGTCGATTCGGCGGCTGGAAGTACGAGACGTCGAATCAGGATCACTGCTTCATTCAAGGAAAGGAGTTCATCGATCGGATTGTGCTCGGCGAGCCGGAGAAAATGTACAAGACCGGAATCACCGACATGACGAGAGGATGAACAACAGAAATTATGTTTATGAGTACAGATTCTTTATATTTATACGTTTACAACATGAAAAATTAACAATTTCAAATATAAAACAAAGAAAGTGTTTACATATGATTGACAGGGGAAACGAAATTCAAAATAAAACAATCAAACAATGTATAAATATTTTCCGTATAAAAACATGCTCAACATGCAGAATTTGAAGAAGAAAAACACGATTATCGAGAATACTGTCTTGGGTAATTTTGTGAGTTCGATCTTCCGTAATCGCTGTCGTATTGAACAGGAGGCGTCAAAATTCCATTTCCGAAATCGTACGGAGCATTGAGCCTTGCCGATTGCCGGTCTTTGCTATCGATCAATTCGACGGCTCCTTCGATCTCGAACAGCTTCCAGACGTATCGGATGACAGTCTCCACTCCTCTGTACCCCTCGTCTACCATCATCCGCGGCACTCGTTTTCTCTCCAGACCACACAAGCAGTACATCCACTGGAACTCCTTGTTTCCGCCGAATTCTCGCACCGTCGCCTGACAGTATCGTCTGTATCCGTCTCCGTCGATCACCTGAAAACCATTTGTGAGATACACTTCAAACATGATCCCTTAAATACCATTGTCGCCAGAATAACATTGATTTTGTCGGATGTCTGCATGATCGGAGCCCCGTCGTACTGGTACCACTCTCCGTACTTTTGATTCGGCGAATAAAAATCGACAGTGAACCGCATCTCGCATCGAACGTCATCCACGTATCGCACTGGATTCCGACTGTTTTCGAGGATTCTGATGACACGCTGAAGGAATCTCAACACTCACTTTGATTTGCGGTGTGTAACTCACGACAATTGCGACATCGATGTCACCGTCTTCTCGGATTTCCTCGTAAATGCACTCGAACGAATAGCCGAGACGAACAGAAGACCATCCGGGAGTTCCTCTGAAAAAAAATGGATGCGTCATGTTAGAACGCTCTCAACTAACCTCCAGAGACCAGCCGTTCGTTTTTCATCCATCATATAAACGACCATGCGACCATTTTCCTGGATTATCGCCACCGCGTTGTTCGAACGATACTGTGGCCGTGGACGAGGACCCGGGTAGTCGTAGTAATCCCGTCTCTCAGCAGGTCTCGGAGGAAGTGGCTCTGGTTCAACGCGTCGCAGCTCTGGTTCAACGTGTCGCAGCTCTGGCTTCCCATTTGTAACTGGAGCTTCATCTGGCCACTGAGACAACACGGATCTTCAAAATATAGACATTTCCAAGAGATGATCAGACTATCGATAGTCTTCTTACCTGTATGACTCCGAACTCGTTTCTCTGACTGCTCGTGTAACGCTTTCCACGTCACTCGTCTGTGATTTTGATCTTTCGCTGTCACCAGTGGAAGAATGAGAAGACAGAGATGGTCTGTAAAAGTAAAGTTCAATTTCGAGCTCTTAACTGTGGTATCTTACTCAACACAAGATGGCGTCGCCTGGCAAGAAGAGGATTCCGACAATGTTCTGCAAAACACACCAATTTCGAATGCAAGACAGTTTCGATTGGTTGTGAGAGTGTGCGGGAATCATCAACAATTTCCCTTTTTTGCTTTTTGAACAATTTCCCTTTGCAATAAAAGTATTTTCAGTATTTTTTATCAAAAATTCTTTTTTCTTCCGTCAGACTTTTAGTTTTTGACCACCACTTACTTGATGCTCTCTTCGAATTCGGTCATTCTTTCGATGAACTCGTTCACTTCTCCTTCTTTTTTTCGGTAATTGATGACACCTTTAGTTTGAAAAAGCCTGAATGGCTGACGCTGAGATTCCTTGTTAGTATGAACGTCATCTTTTCTGAAATTGAAGAGCAATTTTTCCTATTCATTTGTGAAAACTTGTGCTTACATTTGAATCCAAGACTTGAACACCTTGAAATTTAAATCAGAAAAATCGAATTCGGAGACGTCTAACAATCCGTACCAGTCGGCGAAAGCGAACATGCGATTGTATGTTTTGTGCGTTGGATCGTCACTGAATCCGATCCACGAGGAGATGAAAAGTGTTCCGTCGTCGTCTCTTCGGATGCAGTCCTCTTTCCTTGGATCCTCCACAACTGCCCGTTTCACATTCAACACGAGGTCGTCGTCCAGCGTTTCAAGATCTTTATGGTGGAGAAACTGCCCGGGGATCGGCCTGAAAAATTACAAAGCTTAGGTGTTAATTTGATTGTGGAAATTTAAAAAAAATGTATGATCGATTGTCGAACTGATAACAATAGTTATGTAAATAGTACTTCACTAAACTGATCTCGGATGTTCGTTTTTCGACCATCTTTTGCTTCTTTTAAAATTTGCAAGTCACCTTTCTCGACATTGTTTGTGAGTGCAAGATGACTTTTGAGACAAACTCAAACTTTAAAAAAATGTAGCGATTCGCGATTCGCGAAAGGTTTTCGAAAAAAAGTTCATCGTCAAAAGTAGCATATCCTTCAAGACTCATCACTACGCTGTTTTTCTTGCACTTTCTCGTTGCCTTTTTTCCAATTTCACTCACATTCCTTCCAAATCACCCACTCGAATCCGGAGAAACTGAAGATTTTCCTTGTTGTAGCACGAAATCACATTGGTGTCCGGATCATTGTGAAGGATCAGAGTTCGAGGCATTCTTCTGGAAAACAGCGACAAAATTTGAACATAAAATAGGAGAATTCCAATTATATACAAAAGGCAGATAGCATATCTGATAAGAAACGTGGGTGGTCGGCGTACGGGCAATCTACGCAAAGAACGTCTACTGAGGTTTGAATAATGGGCGAGGAACGGAATATTGAGAAAAGACATGACAAAGGCCGTGTGAGAGTGGCGGACACAACTGACAAAAGGTTGACAGCTGCAGGCTAGCAGGAGAAGAAAAGGGGAGGGAAAAAAGAAAAGAGCGACCGGGCGATGAGAATAAACTGCCGCATTTTTTACAGCGGGCGCTGGAGTACGTTGTTCGATGCGTTTCGCGGGAGAACTGCTGCGATCACAAACAAATCGAATTAGAAACGCTCGAATTTTTTACTGAAGTTTTCTGAAAATCTATTTTAAAAAAGAAAAATGTTTACACGTGCAAAATAAAAAAGGTCGCGCGCTGTTTTCGCATTTCGCCACTGCAGAATCCAGTCCGAAGAATCAAGTTCGTGAAAGTGTTTGCGGAGGTTGAACCTTTACAGTACTCTTCAGAGGAGAAAATATTTGAATCCTTTTCACAAAAAAGTTTCAGTGAGTTTTCACCCATAATTATCATAAAACAATATTATTAAATACATTTTACGAGATCAGAAGCGTAGCAGAAAGAAGACTATACGGACTGCGGGCGTTGACAATTACTGCAAACGCGCTCTGTTGCTAATCGCTGGCATCGTGCCAAGTGTTGAGAGCGGGAATTCAAAAACCTGACGGAAAACATGAAATTGAGTTTCGTTTACATTCTTTTCCTTTTTCATAAGATTATCTACTGGAACAATTCTTTTTTTGGATGAAGAAAGGTTTTCAGACCTGATGACTATGTGACGAAGATAAATTGTTTGTCCCGGATTTACAGAAAAATACGCATGTTATCAGGAATAGTTCATTGTAAATCAAAAATCAGAATATGAGGGGGATGAATTGCTCAGCTCGAGCGCCGCGCCGATCGCCTCCGGTCGTCTTCTCTGGTGTTCCGACTCGCTTCTGTCTTTCCGTCTCCTTCGTCGCAGAAATGCAGGGACAAGACTTTGAAGTGGTCTCGAGTATTCCGAAACGTCTTGTACTTGAACAGCATGTCCGATTGCACCTGAAATCATTTTGAAGTTGTATTGGTTCTCTGATTTATCTCACCTTTCCTTCCCCATTCGCATCCACTGCCGTCGCCATTCCGTTTTCAAAAAATTCTGAAAAATTGCACTGCCCTACGGGTTTTGTAATACTGTTTTGAACAATAATTATGAAATTTTAACCTGGCGGTATGATCCTGCAGTGATTTGTTGTCGGGAGTGTCCATCACGGCCATTCCTGTAAATACAATTACATTAAAACACTTTTCTGGAGATTTTCTGTCGAAAATTACTCAACGATAGTAATTTCACACAATGAAGATGAGTTAGCCGAAAAAACAACAGAAAAATGCAAAAGAACAGCAATGTTTTAATAAAAATAGGATTGAAAACGAGCAATTTGCGCCAGACAAAAACCGCAGGCTGCATTTGCGCGTCGCGGTGTTCGCACATTTTCAGTTAGATGCGCAGGGTGAAATTAGATTCGTAGGGTCTCTGCGTCTCTCGTTTCTTTCGCTGCGTAGCGACTCAACGAAGAGCGCGTTTGCAGTAATTGTCAACGCCCGCAGTCCGTCTATAGACTAGCGCGCTACATTTCAATCGCTAAAACATTTAAATTTTTTCAGGCAAATACTCAGAGAACGCAATTTTTCCGGTAAAGAAAATTTCATATTGTTCGAAGCATTGCTGCAGTTATACACGCAGTTCTCATATTTCACTTGCTCCAAGATCAAAAAAGGAAGAAAAAAACGCGCGAGGCATACGAACTTTGGTGGTGCACGCTGCGTCTACTTCCTGCACACACTATTTCGTGCGTCATTGCTCATCCTTTGGCCAAAAAAGGAAGTGTCTAATCTCGCGGGATCTTTCCAAATTGATGAGAGAGTTTTTCGCGCGCTTTGCTCGGAGAAACGCTGTTTTAGTAAGAGAACGTGAGAGATTTTCCGGATTTCGTGGGGTTGACACGGAAACGCAGTGCGGATGTCGAATGCAATTGCGATTTTTGGCTCTAATCCCTTAAATTCAAATTTTGCTGCGTACTTCGCGTATGCGTCTCTACAATTCTCAAACTATTTCAAGCAGCGTAGCCGAAATAGCGAGAAAACAGACGAGACGCAGACAATGTGGAGCGGAGGAGGAGCACGATTGTACAAGACGAGCACTTTATGATTCAGTGGGGTTACAACTTGTTCAGTGTCCACATTTTGTTTATTATCGAGTTTTGATAAAACAAGTTGTGACTCCCGGAAAATTATCAGCTACCTATTTTTCAAAAGTTGAAAACAAGTTCAGACGAAGCGCTAATATTTCGCGGCGTTACAATGTTAGTGTATTATTCACTTAACTGTCGTAGTGACATTTTCCCACGAGCACACAAAGTAAGGCAAGTGCGCTATGCTACTATGGTATTATATTATGCAGCTGACATGAAAACAGGCACGCCCGAATGGCTGTGATTCTCAGGAATCGAGTGAAAACAGTAATAAGCAGAACGAATTTTATTGTTGTTGTTGAGAATCTGCTAATGTACAAAAACGTTGTGGGGTTGATTCGTTGGTCGAATCGGCACTCTAGGCGCTCTTCTGCTCGTTGTTGAGGAGGGTGGATGGTCGGGCGAAGGCACGTGGAGCATCCTCCTTGTTCTTGTTCGATCCCCACGCCCAGACGGACGGGTAGGCGGCGGCGGCGACGTACGGCGAGTAGACGGATGGGTAGGCGTAGGCGGATGGAACGTAGGCGGCAGAAGAGTAGGCAGGCACGACGACTTGCTGCTGGGAGCCGATGATCATGGCGCAGAGGAGGACGGCGGCGAAGCTGCAAGAAACTGTCCGTTGGGGGGCGGGAATGCCCGGAAACGAGACTTACCACTTGGCGAACATGTTGAAGAGTTGTGTCGAGCGAGAGTGTCGATGTCTTTCTCGCCCCATCGCCGCCTTTTATACCGAGCCGTTGGAGCTGAAAAAGTGTGCGCCTAACCAGTTAGGGGGGTCTTTGTCGCATGTGCTACTATATTTATTCACGTTGTTAGCACTCGGCGTACGTCTTTCGCGGGTTCTTTGGTAAAAAGTAAACGGTGGCAAACATTGACTGACTGTGCTCCGTTCATGTGTACTGATCGCTTGGAACCGACTACTTGAAACCGAGCAGAATGCGTACACAACACAAAAATAACTGGATCATCAACATTTTCAGAATTTAGTTTGTTTTCGGCTGAGTCCTCAATGAAGAGATCCGCAACGAACCTCTTCTCCCTGGCTCCGACGCTCCTCCGACATCTTCGGTCGACGCGGAAAACGATCTTTCTCTTTTTCAGAACAACGATCTCATTGAGCAATCAATGAATTTTCGAACACCTATTTAAATTGCAACGCATTTTATTCGAATATGCTCATCACTTTAGTGTTTTCTTTCTATAAACGTTTAATTACCTTTTTAGGGACGGTTTTTTTGTTTTTATATAATTCATCTGTACTTGTTTTATTGTTCGGCTGTTTTCCCCCAAAATTATAACAAAATTTTGCCAAAAAACAAGTGAAAATCACAATAAACCGCAAACTCTGTTCAAACCGCCGCCGAAAATAGTCGTTCAACGGAGCGCGCTTGCATTGAACTCATTTTTTACTATTTTTCGCTCAAAGTTTTTAACCTCGATTTTTGCAGACAAAAATGGGAAAACGCAAACCGAATAATGCAGAAACAGAAGAATATGATGCAAATGAGTTGATGATTGTACCAGGTGACTAAAGTAAGCAATACATTTTCAAGAAAAGCATTTTTAGGTGAAAAGCGGAAAAAGGTGGAGAAAACCGAGAAGTCAGCAACTGGCGGGAAAAAGAACCGAAATTTTGCCAAGGAAAAGGAAATTGCAAAACTGACAAAGCAAGCGAAACGAAAACTGGCCGCTGTTCAGTCGAGAAAAGCTCTGAAGCAGACTGTGAGAATATTTTTAATTAAAATATATTAACAATCGATGTTTCCAGCAAGAAGAGCTGTTCGCCGGTCTTGCCGAGTTCCAGTTGGACCCTTCAAAGCTCAATCAGCTGAGTTCCAGTACAAAATTATCCAAAGAGCCCGAAAAGTGAGAATTTTTTGCGAAAAATCGAAACAATACGAAATTTTCCATTTTTAGACCGGTTTTCCCGGAAAAACTCAAAGTTTTTGTTGGAAAAACCAAAAAAGAAGAGAAAAGAACACAACAAGACTATTATCCGACTGATGACGAGTCTTCGTCGGAAGAAGATGACGATGAGGAGGCGACGCCGGCTGAACCAGTGCTTCCAGAAGTGAAAATTGAGCCGATCGATCCAGAAAGTGGGCCAGAAGACGAGGGAGAAGTGACAGCGATAGTCAGAGAAGATTTGATCGTGAAGAGAGAAGATGACGAGGAATCGGATAACGAGGATATTCTGGCACTTCCGACGACGAATGTTATCGAACGAAAGAAGGTTCTCGTCAAGAGAAGCGAAGAAATTCAGAAATCTCGAGCCGAATTGCCCATTTTTGCAGAAGAAATGCGTATTGTGGAGGCGATCAATGAAAACCTGGTAAGTATTAAACAATTTCCAATGAACCTTGAATTGTACCATTTTCCGTGAAAACCCATCCTTTTCTCTTTCAGGTAACCGTTGTGTGCGGAGAGACGGGTTCCGGAAAGACAACCCAAATTCCGCAATTCCTCTACGAAGCGGGTTATGCGTCAGAAGGAGAGCTCATCGGAATCACCGAACCTCGTCGTGTCGCCGCGATCGCGATGGCTCAGAGAGTCGGAGTGGAGCTGGCAGAGCCGAAAAAGGTCTCCTATCAGATCAGATACGAGGGAACTCGTTCAGAGGACACGAACATTCTGTTCATGACTGACGGAGTGCTGATGAAGGAGATGGAACAGGATGTGATGCTCAAAAAGTGAGTGATTACTCTGAATTCGATAGACAAAAAAGAGTTTCTTCAGGTACTCTGTGATTCTGATTGACGAAGCTCACGAGAGATCAATGTACAGTGACGTGCTCATCGGAATGCTCTCCAGAATCGTCCCACTTCGCGCCAAAACCCCACGTCCGCTGAGATTGGTGATCATGTCGGCTACACTTCGACTTGACGATTTCACTCATAAAAAGTGAGTATTTCATTTCAAAATCAACATTTATTTGAGGATTCCAGACTTTTCCCGCTTCTAACGCCCAAAGTGATAAAAGTGGACGCCCGTCAGTTCCCGGTCACCGTGCATTTCGAAAAGAGAACTCCCGATGACTACCTGGCGTCAGCCTTCCGGAAGACGTGTCGAATTCACGAAACACTCCCTCCAGGAGCCATTCTCGTTTTCGTGACTGGTCAAAATGAAGTCCGTCAGTTGATGGTGAAGCTGAAAAAGAGGTATCCGGTGATTTATGAGACCGACAAGAACGGAGAGACGCTCGTCAGAGGAACCAAGAAGTGGAAGGAGAAGAAGGCGGAGGCGGCGAAAACGATCCGATTGGAAGACTTCAAGGAGGAGGAAGACGAGGAGGAAACGGAGGAGAACGAGGAGTTGCTGGATGGAGACGATATGAACGAGAGGGGCGCCGCGGAGGCGTTCGATGACTACGAAGAGCTCGAGAACGGCGATGGAGACATGGAGGATGGCAAAGTGGAGGTGAGTATCAACTTTCTCTCGCCTCAAGTCTGTTTTTCAATGATCAGGCTAAGTTCAGCAAACGCATATGCAAAATATGAAACTTTGAAAATTTGAAACAAAAATTTAAAGTTTTGATGGCTATTCTAAAAATTGTATTTTTTCCACTGATAAAATTGAATTAGATTTTTGCTTGAAAATCGCTTAAATTTAACATTTTCTAAACTGGGGGTTTGAAAACGTGTTTCTGATCTTTCAGTCTCATTTCCAAATTGCTTAAACAATTTTCCAGAACACAATCGGAGCGCCACCAGCTGACTGCGAACCGCTCTACTGTCTCCCACTCTATTCGCTTCTCTCCATGGGAAAACAGCGACGGGTGTTCGACGAGATCCCCGAAGGAATGCGTCTCTGCGTCATCTCCACCAACGTCGCCGAGACGTCTCTCACGATTCCCGGAGTCAAGTACGTCATCGACGGTGGCTTCGAAAAGCGACGACTCTACGATTCGATCACCGGCGTCTCTCGTTTCGCCGTTTGTCGCATTTCCCAAGCGTCGGCAGATCAGAGAGCCGGAAGAGCCGGAAGAATTGCGGCCGGACACGCCTACCGGTTGTACTCGTCGGCTGTCTATCAGGATTTCGTGAAGTTCGCCGATCCGGAGATCCTCTCGAAGCCGGCCGACCAGCTGGTGCTGCATCTCAAGTCGATGAACATCGTCAAAGTCGTCAATTTCCCGTTCCCTTCGTCGCCGGATGAGCAAATGTTGGAATCCGCTGAGAGGAGACTCTGTCGACTTGGAGCACTGTCGGAGAGCACGAAGAACGGAAAAACAGAGGCTCGCATCACGAAGTTGGGCAAGACGCTGGCCGTCTTCCCGTTGGCGCCTCCGTACGCAAAATTCATCGCGATGGCCGATCAACACAATCTGATGAATCACGCCATCCTTCTGATCTCCATGTTATCAGTTCGTGAGCCTCTCATCCCTGTCGCCTCTCTGCGTGGAACGACACCAGAAGAAACGAAGGAGCTGATGAAGAACGTGTTGAAGGAGCGACGGAAGTGGTGCTCGCAGACTGGAGCCCGTCGACTAGGAGATCTGAAAGTGCTCATGCACGCGGCCAGTGTTGCCGAGCAGCTTAAGGTTAGTCTGTGTCCTTTTATGTTTGTGAACTTCAAATTCCACATGAAGTAATTTTTTGATTTTTCAACCGGCAACTATTGCGAAATCGCTCGCAACGTCTCGCAAGACCTCACCATCTTCCAATTTCTTTCAGTACAATGCCCGCGAGTGCGAAAAGGTCGGATTGCGAGTGAAGGCTCTCGCAGAAGCCAGGAAGCTCCGCCAGCAGTTGACGAACATCGTGAATGCGTCATGCAAGAAGGGAGAATCCGTCGCTATGCTCGACGCGGAGCTCCCGCCGCCCACCGATCAGCAAGCTCAGTTGTTGAGGTAAGTTCATTTATTCTGAAAGCACTTTTCTCAATTTATCATTAATTTCCAGACAAATGGTTGTTGCGAGTTTCTGCGACCGTCTCGCGCGTCGCGTAGACCGTTCCGCTGGACAGGAGGAGATTCAAAATGGCGCCTACGAGACGACCCTCATCAAAGAGCACGTGTTCATCGATCCGTGCTCTGTTCTATTCACTGAAGAGCCGGAGTTTGTCATCTATCAGGAGCTGGTTCAAGTCAACGAGAAGAAGCTGATGACGTCGGTGTGTTCTGTGGACAAGGAGTGGCTGAGTCGGTTGGCCGAATCCCACTGTCACTTTGGAGATCCCGACAAGAACCAGGAGCCGGTGTACGATTCGGTGAAGGATTCTGTCGTGAAGAGTGTCAAAGTGACATTCGGACCTCTGGAATGGCAACTGCCGGACGAGAATCGCGTTGTTCCTCACGACATCATGATGTACCGCTACTTTGCGCTATTTCTCCTCGACGGTCAAGTTTTCGAGAAACTGAAGCCGTTCGTCGCGAGACTTCTAGCACCGCCAACGACGATGGTCAAATCGTGGGCGAAACTGCAAAAGAGAACGGAGGGACTGCTGAACAGACTTATCGATAAGGAGGTATGTGCGAATCAGTTTCTGCATAAAACTTAGAATGATATATTTCAGACAACAACTCGTAAATCGATGCTGGAAGTGTGGCTGGAAGACGAGAATTGGCTTCTAGAAGAGTACCTCGAGTGGGTTCCCGAGTCCATGCAGCAACAAGTTTCCCTCATGTGGCCGCCGTTGGAGGACCACGAGAAGACGAAGAAAATGGGAAGAAACAAAAAGTATTGAGTCAATGTTTTTGGTTGTTTTTGTTGAGTTTTGTTGAGTTTTTGAAGTTTTTCTTTGTTTTTTTTTTGAATTGTTATCGAATGAATCTGAAAATTTAATCGTTCTCCTTTTGTTTCACCAAAGTTGTCAACTTTTCAAAATACATCTAATTTTCTATTTATTCCACTTTTTCTCTCTCTATTCAATGCTTCTCTAAATTTCCAGAATCATCTAGAAAATGCGTTTAGTGGAAATCGGCGCTCTGGCGACAGACTCGGATCTGATGCTGTGGGAGGCGAGTTGCGAGACGATTTCCCATCAGATCGAGCTGAAATTGGCACGGAAAGAAGGCGGACTCATGGAAATATTCAACGCCGTCGTCGCATCGCTGCCCAGGTGAGAATTGAGTATTTCGAGAGGAAATGGAACAATTTAGATTGAGAGACACTTTTAGTAGCAATTGAAATCTTATCCAGTACCAGTCATAAAAAGAACAAAATTCAACTCAAAAAGGGCCGAAACCTTTGTTAATTCAACGGCATCATATAAACCCGACAATTCAGCAAGTTTTTTTGGAAAGTTTCCAAGTAGAAAGCCTTCAAACTGTGAAAGTTTTATCGATTTGAGCAGGTTCTGAGATTATCTGTTCCTCTGGAGAACGTACTCCAGCTCTCTGTAATGATGTTGCTCGTTTTATACAATTTTCAGAAGTTTTCAAGATATCAATCCTGAGAATTTGGGGCAAGTTTCCCAACCCCTCTATTCTGAGCCAAGTTGTTTTTTCAAAAAAAAAAGAAAAAAAACAACTCGAAAACTCATAAAATCACTTTGCAAACGCATTATCTTGTTCAGACCGACAGATTCGTTCCGTTCGACGGCGATCTCTTCGAAGCCATCTCTTCAATCCGCTCACAAAGCTGTCATAGACTCTCTTGTGAAAATGCTCCCGAACCTTCTGGAAAGCGGATGGAAGAAGAGTCCACAGTACAAGAAACACACACTCATCGACGTCTTCTCCCTGTTGGACGACTCCGAAGCCACGAAGGTTTTCAAGTTGGCGAAGGAGAGTCGGGCGATAACTGAGGACGACGTGGAGGAGTATTTCGACTTGTTTGACAAGGTTTGTGAGCTCTTTCAACGCAAAATTAAATTCATTTTCACAGAAATTCGATCGCCTTCTAACGTACGGAAAACCCCAGTTCGACGCGTCTTCCGATGAAGAGACCCGGGCAAAGTACGCGAATCTGTGTGTGGAGGTGCTCGTTTCGATCGGAACTTGCGTCAAGAGTGCTCGAATAATCGTCGAGTTTCTCGAGAAGAACGGAATGAAAGTGCCAAAAATTTGGATGACTCGAATTCCGGAAACATTCGAAAAGCTGACGAACGAGTACAACTATCCGACGCTGTTCGACATTGCCATGGCTATGGACGGTTTTCCGTTGAGGTGAGTATTCAGAATTGAAGAGTTCTGTAACTGTTGAACCGCAGGAAGACCTTCATGGCGCATCGTTTCGCTTGTCAGTCGATGGTCGACACATTCGTCGCGATAGCCCCTTCGACAAAGTACAAAGTGAGGGAACGAGCGAGGCAAGAGCTGGAGAAGGCGTGCAGGTGAGAGTTTTGACGTTTTGAAAGCAACAGTAATAAGCAGAACAATTTTATTGTTGTTGTTGAGAATCTGCTAATGTACAAAAACGTTGTGGGGTTGATTCGTTGGTTGAATCGGCACTCTAGGCGCTCTTCTGCTCGTTGTTGAGGAGGGTGGATGGTCGGGCGAAGGCACGTGGAACATCCTCCTTGTTCTTGTTCGATCCCCACGCCCAGACGGACGGGTAGGCGGCGGCGGCGACGTACGGCGAGTAGACGGATGGGTAGGCGTAGGCGGATGGAACGTAGGCGGCAGAAGAGTAGGCAGGCACGACGACTTGTTGCTGGGAGCCGATGATCATGGCGCAGAGGAGGACGGCGGCGAAGCTGCAAGAAACTGTCCGTTGGGGGACGGGAATGCCCGGAAACGAGACTTACCACTTGGCGAACATGTTGAAGAGTTGTGTCGAGCGAGAGTGTCGATGTCTTTCTCGCCCCATCGCCGCCTTTTATACCGAGCCGTTGGAGCTGAAAAAGTGTGCGCCTAACCAGTTAGGGGGGCCTTTGTCGCATGTGCTACTATATTTATTCACGTTGTTAGCACTCGGCGTACGTCTTTCGCGGGTTCTTTGGTAAAAAGTAAACGGTGGCAAACATTGGCTGACTGTGCTCCGTTCATGTGTACTGATCGCTTGGAACCGAGTACTTGAAACCGAGCAGAATGCGTGAAAGCCCCCGAAAACTTGTCATTTTCCAGATTCGTCGGCTACGCGGCCGAACTCGGACATGAAGGCGTTCTCAACGAATTCTCCCCGAAAGTCGCCATTTCAATTGAAGACTCGAAACGTCGTCTGGAAGTGGAAACAATCGAAAGACTGCGAAGGACCGGTTATTTGGAGAACCTCGGAGCACCTCCAGATGAGCTTGTTCGAGCTCAAATCGCATCGATTCGAGAGATTCTTCCTCATTTTTCCGCAGAATTTGTTCATGTGAGTTTGAGATTAACTGGCTTCGAAACATGTTAATTCTCTATTCCAGCTTGCTCTCCGTCATTTTTCCTATGACTCTGAAGTGGCTCTGGCCAATTTGTTGTCTAGAGATCAACTTCCACTGGAACTTCTTCGACTCGAAAATACCGAATTGAGAGCCGGTGTCGGATCGGGAGAATGGCCTCCGTTGGATTTTACGGCTTCTGGTAGGAATTTCCCTGTTGACGTCTTCTGAGTTGATCGTTTTTCAGACGAAATTGAAAGATCCGCGCGTGCCGAGAAGGTTGCGAGAGACGAAGAAGCGAGAAAGAAGAACGAGAAGAGATCCGCAACCAACCTCTTCTCCCTGGCTCCGATCCTTTCCGACGCTCCTCCGGCACCTCCGGTCGACGCGGAAACCGAACTTCGCCAACGAGCGGAAGCCTACCGAACCTCGGTTCTCACAAAACTGCACGCTATCCGCGCTGAAGCTTCCGGAGCCGCACAGACTGAGAAGATTGCAGTGGACGCCGAGAATCTCGTTCCGATGGCCACCTCGAAGAAGTACTCGGCGCTGAACTCGTTGAAGATCAGCGAGGCGGACAAGGTGGCGATTAGACCGACGTACGACAAATACAGATACGAGACGCCGAACGAGGACGCGAACGGAGTGTATGACGACGAGTACGACGACGAGTTCGACGGAAGAGAGTTCAATGTGGAGAGATTGAAGTGAGTCGTTGGGTGCCTGCCGCTATTCTTCAATAAATTCTCTATTTTCAGCCAAGAACTGGAAACATCGTCCGAGGAAGAAGACGCGTCTCAGCCGCCGCCTACCGCTCAATCGACACGCGGCGGACGCGGAGGAGGACGCGGAAGGGGACGCGGAAACGCGCAGCCACCGGCCGATGGGTACTCTGGAGGAGGAAGAAATCGTGGAAACGCTCCCGCACAGTCTTCGTCCGATGGATACACGGGCGGCAGGGATCGTCAGATGAAGGAACGACACAAGGCGGATAATAAGCAACGAGGAGCGGACAGGAAGAAAAGAGGCGCTTTTTAAAACATTGAAAGTATCATTGGTTCTCTTTCAACTGTGATTTTACTGCTTTTCCGGTGGTGATTGTGACTTTTCTTTCTTTGGGTATTTTAGTAAATTATAAGTACAGCAACGAACCAATATCAAAAAAAAATTCATTTCGACTTTATATTTCATAGGAAATTCATGCAATCATCAGACCAGTTGGAGGGGGAGGAGAGAGAATAGTTAGTATGCATCACGAATCAAGTACCCATTTAGTTGTCCATATCAGCCGGTTGAGCCGGAACGAAGACCCAGGACTCGGTGAGCTTGAGCGCCGGCTCGGCCCACTCCTTGAGCTTCTCGATTCCGTTGGTGGTGACGGAGAGGAAGAGGCCGATCTGCATAGGAATCGTCATTTGAATAGGGAACATGGACGGATGAATGGTTACCTTGGCAAAGTAGTAGAACGGGAATCCGGGCAGGACGGAGAAGTCGAAGAGCGAGACGAGCGCGTAGAGGATCCAGTAGAGGAGCACGTTGTCAGTGGCCTTTTGCTGCTGGCGAAGCACTTTGAAGCTCTCTCTGACCGGCCAGTACATGCAGATCAAGTGCGAGAGGAGCGGCAGGAAGTTGCCGAGCAACACGTAGATCGCCAGCATCAGCACGCCCATCGAGACCATCTGCAAGTGGACGCATTCGCGGAAAGTTCTCCCCCATATTCAACTCACTCTCTCGCGCGGCAGTCCGGAGAGGTTCTCGGCCTGCGAGACCGTCTTCTCCTTCCAGTCGTCCTTGTCCTTCGGCTTCAGAAGCTCGTTGATTTTCGCTTCGACCATTGCAATGTAGGCGGCCATTTTGGGGAAACTGAGTGAGGGGGGAAACTGAAAAATGGAATATGAAATGGAAAAGGGAGAACAAACAGAAACAAAAGGGAAACGAGCGGGTCGTTAAAACGGTGTCATGTGGAGAAACGGGCTAGAAAACGGAACAGCGGGAGGAGGGAACGGGAAGTTATTGGACAAGAACATTGCTATCGCGCTCCAATGAGAAATCTAGGTCCCACAGTGAATTTGTCTTTTTTCGTCGTTTTTTTCAAGATTTCGGCGTTTTTTTTCGGAAAATACAAGTTTTAAATTATCAAGTTTTCGTTGGCCTAAGCTCGATTTTTAAATATTTCAAAGTAGAATGGTCAAAAAAATTTAACCGAGTGAACAAAAAAAGATTTTTTTTTCAAAAAATCGAGTTGCGAAACTGTATGTATTTTTTGGGAAAAACGATCCATTCTCTCTTATCAAAGTGTTATTTTAAACGGCGAGACGACGAGTGAGAGTGTTTGTTTTAGGGGCACACAGAGCGGGAAGACGCCGCGGGAGGAGTATTCACATTTTCCGGACGTTGCAATCGCGCTCCATCGGAACGATAATGAGCGATTTCAATCGATATTCACTCCACAGATTCATATTGCTCACATCCAATGGAAACGCGCTCCACCGCTCCATTTGGTTCGCCGAATCACTTTTCGCGCGGTATTTCGCCCACGCAGTTGGAAATAATCCGTGAATTTCCAGACGAAGACATAAAGTAAGCAGGTGGAGCGCACTTGCTGACCACGTCAGTCGCAGAGCACCGCGTGGTGTATCCAATGGTAAACATATTGAATGGAAAGAGAGAAAACCGTTGATGTTATGGGATGGGAAACTCGTCGTTTTCTCATGGAAACGACGCAAATAACGGGGGGAAAGGACACACGAGAGAGCAAGTGGACAGTGCGTCTGCGGCCACGCAGCCGTCGAATGAATGAGCAACAGCAGCAGCAGCAGCAGATGACCTCCACCTGGGAGCCCCTCGGCTCTCTTCGCTTCGCACACTGTCTCGTCTTACAGTCGCCCACGGGAATAATTGCGTGGCAAAGGGCAAGAGGGATAGAGAGTGTGCGGGAGGGAGAGACGGAGAGACACATTGCCGACGGGAGAGGTGTTCGGGAGATTAGAAGACGACAAGGTGTTCTGTTGGCAACGAGCGATGACGACGATTACGCGCTGATCGATGAGGCAAAAAGAGGCAATGAGGTTTTGGCAATAATTGATACTTTCAGATAATGAGCATCTACTATCGGCTGCCATCGAAATGGCCCCGCAATCTGAGGAGAGCTGTGGCGGAGAATCATATCTACAGATTGATAAGAGATATCCAAAAGCTGTCAACAGCAAACTCGTAGTCCTACTTATGATCTGCAAGTTGGCAGTTGACAACTTTTTTTATATATCTTATCAATCTCGAGATATAATGATTCTCAGCCCAAGCTCTCATCGGTTGCGGGACCATTTTGTGTTCGATAGTAATCAGTTGCGCACTTTCAAACATAACTCATACCACGCTCTGTTCCGAGATCAAAAGTTCATGTGTCTTGTTCAAATTGTGAGATAATCTCGGTTGATCGAGATCATCCGATCCTAATCCGCGATGTTTCCATATACCGTATTTACTCGAATAGAAGGGCACCCCAAACGCTGCCGGAGAATCATTATATCTTGAGACTGATATGAGATATCAAAAAGTTGTCAACAGCACACTTGCTGTCCTAGTTATTATCTACAAGTGTGCTGTTGACCACTTTTTGATATCTCGTATCAATCTCAAGATATAATGCATCTCCGGCAGCGTTTGTGGTGCCCCTCTATTCGAGTAACAACGGTATTTAGAGAAATGTGCAGAAGGAGTTCGAGCTTCGAACTATCAAACCACTGTTGTATCTGTTCAAATTGTGTTGATGGAATATGCACGGGATCGGTTCATTCCGTATTTTGTTTATTTATTCGAACGCCGAGTATAATATTTATATACACAATCAAAACATATGGGACGGGAACGAAATGATGGAATAACCTAAAAACGCGGGCAAGTGCAGAAGAGAAGAGATCATTTAAGACGATGTTCTCTAATGCAATGTAGATCTTTTAGGGAAGGGTCGCTGTGAGTAGCTATCATACAAAATGAGAAAATGTTCTCAGCGTGTTAGATAGAAGTCTTTCAGTCATCGCAGAACTTGCATTTTTCTCGTTTTACATATAGACAAAACAATCCATTTTTTGGACTTTAACGGATGAATAACTCAACGAAAACTGCATCATGGGAAATTGATTCACATGGGAAACTTGAAAAATTTGCATACTCAAAATGAGTTGCAATGTTTTGATGACTCAAGTACATATTATGAGTTCGCCGCGAGCGTGGACCTTGTTTTTTTGAATTGTCTGCGTCTCTGAAATTTACGTGCTGCCTCGCTATTTCGTTGCGGGACCTTCGCCGACACCGCGACTGCGGAGTCCACACTCGCGGCGAACTCATAATACTGTACATCATTGAACAGAGCGGCACCTCAAACGCTGTCGGATAATCACTATATCTCGAGATTGATGAGAGATAAAAAGAAAGTGTGAACAGCAAACTTGTAGTCCTAGTTTTGATCTACACATTTGCTGTTGACAACTTTACGATATCTCTTATCAGTCTCGAGATATAATAACTCTCCGGCAGAGTTCTCCTAGGTTGCGGGGCCATTTTGATGGAATCTGATAATATGCTCGCCGAAAAAACGTGAGCTAATCCTACCCAGATTCGGTCCGATTTCGGCCAGAATTTAAGTCAAATTCAGGCCGGGAAGTGTGACCGGTTAGACTTTGTATTACTCTGTGAACCCGTTCAGGCAAGAACTCGAACCAAAGAGCTCTCGACTGCACAATCATTCGAGGTGCTCGAGAATATGTCATTTGTCTGCCATTAGGTGATCCTAAAAGAACGAATGCTCCTCGATTTGATCTCGCTTTCACCCCAGATCTTTCTCACTATCAATCTAGCAAACGCGCTCCAATGCGAATCGTCTTTCCCACGGGGGTCCAAACGCAACGTGGAATAATACAATTTGAACTTAACGGTAAAATTTCTTCGAAATTCGCTGCGTAGCGACTCGACGATACAGAGCGAAATCGGCGGTTCTCAATGGAGCACGCTTACACGCGCGTTGGCGTTGGACCCCCGTGCTTTCTTATTATTTTCCAGAGATTTACAGTTTGAAAAGTTCGAAGGTATAATATATTTTGGGTCGGAGAGTGTGCCTGTGAGTCATAGGCTGTGACAGGTAACTGATGTTCGGTGTGGCGGCGGGAATTCAAATCTCAATTGCCCTCCCCAACCAAAGCTCCGTCCTTCTCCTCCTCCTCCTAAAAATGTTGCCCTAATGCCAAAATTTCAGAAAAAACCTGAAAACGTCCACTTGTTCTTCTCTCCTGCAATTACCTCAATTTCTCCCCACTCATCCCTGCCATTCCTTCCCTCGAGGCCATGTTCGCATTGCCAATTTGGCGAAAAACTGGGAGACTTTTCCCAAAAATGACCATCGAAGCATGACGTGTCTGCTTCCAGAATATCATCACACTCGCAGAATCGACGGCCGATTTCCATTCATTACGCCGACGCCGCCGCCGCCGCAGTAAGCGTTATAATCGGTGTGGTGTGTTGCTGACTGACACAAAATGCAAATGAAAAAGAGAGAGAGAGAGAGAGAGAGAGAGAGAGAGAGAGAGAGAGAGAGAGAGAGAGAGAGAGAGAGAGAGAGATTGAGGCCGCCCGGAGGAATAATACCGTAAGCCTCTCTCTCTCTACTATCTCGTGCGGGACAACACACAGAACTTGTTGCCACTTGCTTTCCAACAACTTCGCAACCAACTTTTTCACTAACTTCTCTCTTTCGCACGATTTACGACGACGATGAAAAGATGACGAGAGATCAGAAGAAGGAGTAGTTAGGGGCATCATTCTGCCACAAGAAACTTCCTTTTCGACATCTCTCAGGATTACCTTCTATCCTTCTCATTTTCCGTCTCTGAACCACTTCGAAAGACGATTGGGAGGTAATGACCGATATTTTCGAGACTGTACGTTTAGCTGTCTTCCTATCTCAATAGTACCCTACTCTAGCTGTTATGTATTTTCCAAAATGTGACGTAACGGGACGTTAAAAGTGCCCAGAGCCGAGAGAAATCGGCGCATTCGCCAATGATTCGCCGATTCGTAGGCAGGCGGCGAACCATCGGCGAGTTCGCCGTTTAGTCAAAGAACGATGGTTGGCGGAAGCCGCGAGATGTCGGCTGCGAAACTACTAGAGGTGCGAAGCGCATCGGCTTCCCTGAAGCTGTGTCCTTTCAATTCAAAAAACGCTATTCGGTTAGTCTTGACGAATTCGTATGTTGAAACGGCGAACTAACGGCGAGTTCGCCTTGCAACTTCGCCGTTAGTTCGCCGAAAACGTACTGAGTCGTCCAGATCTTCCAGATTTTCGCTGTCGACAGTAATCCTCATGAGTTCCAAAATGCACTGAGTCTGCAATCACGCGCAAAACATGTTTCAGCACAGACGCCGTTCTCTGCAGACTCAGTACATTTTGGAATTTTTGAGGATTACTGTCGACAGCGAAAATCTGGAAGATCTGGACGACGAAACGCGCACTTTGAACGCCACCAGGTCGACCCAGAAAAGCGACTCTAACGTCCCATAATGGCAGAGCGTGGGAGGAATTGGGTCTTGTTGAGATGGGACAAAGGGAATGGTCCCTTCGACCCTTTCAGGGTATATCTCTTGTGGAACGGTCAGAGTAGAACAAGATTTATTACGCGGCACAACGAGAACATTAAACTTTTTTGAAAATCGGCATGCGCCTTTGAACAAACTACTGTGGATTTCATGTTTTCAGTTACTGTCTACCGTAGTTTCTTTAAAGGCGCATGTCGATTTTCAAAAAAGTTCAATGTTCTCGTGGCGAGACCCGATTCCTCCCACGCTCTGCCATATTCCCCAGGAAATACTTTTGCACCAGAGTTGGGTGGATTTCTTTTTCCGGATTTGGAAACTAAGGATTGTATTCCGTTCTCCGGTTTCCGTTTTCCATTAAACCCGATTTTCCTATTGAAAAATTCATTTTTTCAAAGAATAGGAACGATTTTCCATTAAATTTCCAGTAATTTGGGTGTTTTCGAGAGAAAAAAAATGATTTTTTAAATAAATATCCAAATTTCACATATTTCCCAATCCTGTGCACTCCTCCCCAGATATAGAACATTATAACTTGACATCTAAACTTTGAGAATAGACGAAAATGGCACTCTGGCAGGGTATACTTTCCTCGTCCTAATTCGTTGAAATGCGTTTTTGATAGTTCCAGTTCTGAAAAAAAAACTCAAAATACCGTGTTTCCTCGAATAGAGCTGCATACCAGACGCTGACGGACAATCATTATATCTCGAGATTGATAAGAGATACTAAAAAGTTATCAACAGGAAACTTGTAGATCATAACTAGGACTACAAGTTTCCTGTTGACAACTTTTTGATATCTCTTATCAATCTCGAAATGTAATCATTCTCCGGCAGCATTTCCACTCTATTCGGAAGAAATACGGTATTTCAATTCGATGAACTGTGCTCTTCCCATTGTCGAGTGCTCCAAGAGTTCTAGGTCACACACTCCCAAATGCAGTTCCCAACCACTCCCAATCCGTACCTGAAATCTCACCGCCACTTCCACCGCCGCCCTCTCGACACTATCCTCTCGTGCCATTGTGCTGCCCCAATCATGCCCCCCTCGCGTGTCACCTAATCCCATCCTTAACGGGGGGTCGTCGCACCTACTCTGAAGCACTCCTCGCCTCGCGAATACTTTCCTTTTAAAAGAAGCATTGTTTGTTTTTCGATCTCCACTCGCTTTCCGTCCGGAATCGATCTGTTTGCTGCTGGTCTCTCCCCAAGAACAACCAGCTTCTCTCGTGGATTCTCCTCTTTCACCCCCCCCCCTTTTCGCAGTTTTTTGGATGGGTTTTTCGTCGGGAAATCCACATCTAATGATCCGAAACCCTCTGAACCCCCCTCACCACTCTGTCTCTCTTGTTCTGGGCTTCTGTCGCTTCGGAAAACTCCTGAATTTCCCCCTTTTTCAGTTTTATGTTAACACAACTTGCGCTTCATTACGGGTTTCCATCCAAATTAACCATAAAGGAAGATCACGTGAAAGGGAGATAATGGTCTCACAACGCGGATTACGGTAGCAGTTATTCCAACTGCATTAGGCGTCCGTCACACGTGTAAACCTCTCTTGTGGCACGAATAGTTCTGAAAATGTCTCTGCGTCTCCAAAATTTGCTCGCAATCTCGCTTTTTCGTTGTGGGACCTAAGTTACGAAGTCCATGCTAGGCATATTACCGTATTTCATCGAACAGAGCGGCATCTCCAAAGAATCATTATATCTCGAGAGTGATAAGAGATATCAAAAAGTTGTCAACATCAAACTTCTAGTCCTAGTTATGATCTACAAGTTTGCTGTTGGGAACTTTTTGATATCTCTTATCAATCCCCAGATATAATGATTCCCCGACATCGTGTGGCTCTATTCGAGGAAATATGGTAATCGGCAAACGCGCCCCATCGAAATGCCTACAGTATCGTCACATTCTCGAATGAGATTTTTTCCTATCAACACACGTATTTATTGATCCGATTGTGATTTCTGTGTTGATTTGTTCTTTTTCCCTCTCGTATCTCTCCTCCCCTTATACTCACTTCATTCCAGAACCGAAACTCCCTCCAACTGGCTGAAACTTCCTTTCCCTCCCTACCTACAGTATCCCCCTACAGTAACCACGATGAGCAGCTACAGTAGTCATAGAGAGAAGAGATGAGCCACGAGATCGCCAGGAAATACTCGCCCGACTCGAGTACAGTCATGATGCGCAGGTCTCACACCGACATGCAGCCGTCGGATACGGTAGGTTCTCATCCCAAAGGGACCCCGCCCCCAAGGGTAGATCACTTTCAGATCCGGTACAAGCGTCGGAAAGAGACAGATGGAGACGGGCGGCCGGCGCCTCCGCCCTACATTGGCCAGGCGATTCCACGTGTCAAACCGATTCGAAATTTCCCCAAAGGCTCCAATAACAACAGTGTCGGCGAGGTGGGCGTAGTTTCGCATCGGAGCGCGTTTGCAACAACACCTCCCAACTTGCAGAACAGTCGTCCGACATCGCGCCGCTTCGACACGTTCGGCGAGAATGCGCTTGAAACGGTGAGTGTGCGGTGGGGCGCGTTTGCAACATGGTCGTCTTGACCATCATGACCCGACACGCTGAACAAACATTTGCAGATTTATGACCAATTCAAGTTTCTGGACGAATCGGAAGAAGCGCCGAGTGCCGCGCAGACGCCCACTTCTGTCAACAGCACACGGCCGATTATGGCGATGAATCACAAGTACGAAACGGTTTCATGCGGGGGACATTGGGGACATGAGGGGACATGTGGGACATGAATGGGACATTGTGATACCTGCAATCATTGATAAGAACTACCACTGTAGCCTTGCGACAGAACGCTTGTCAACTGACCGAATTTGAATCCCCCCCAATTTTCCAGAAAACGATCATTTGGAAGCGGCCGTCCGGTGCTCTACTGCGTCCTTCCCACACTCGAACTCCTCGCCGCCATCGCGATTCTTGTCACTTCTTTTCTGACGAATCGAAAGGATTTGGAGGTGAGCAGAGGGAGAAAAAGACCATTTCTCATAGAAAAGAAGGTAAAGTTGGAAGAAAGCGACCTTCTATTAGGGTGTTCCATAAGTTCGTGAACATTTTCATTTTTTTCGATTTTTTATTAACAACTCGAGATCAATCAAACATCAATCAATGATATATTGGCCATGATAAGCAATGACCTTCCTCTATCGATCGGGCAGACTGTCGAGGCCAGCCTTCCAGAAGGCAGTCTTCTTCGAGGCGATCCAGGCTTCCATCTCGCCAACGACATCTGCCCTTGTCTTGAGGTGCTTCCCATCAAAGTGGTGCTGGAGTGACCGGAAGATGTGGTAATCAGAGGGACTGATGTCCGGTGAGTACGATGGATGTGAGAGCGAATCGGTTCCGTGACGATCGAGAGCAGCCTGGGTCGCGTTCGCCTTGTGCGGTCTCGCGTTGTCCCATAGGAGACATGGTTTGGCGAGTCTCGGCGAGAGGAGGAGAGCAGCTGACTTCATCTCTTGCAGTTCCACAGCGAGGGTCTGGGCGGTGACGGTTGTGTTCCCCGCAAGAATGTGATAGTGCACGAGACCGTACCGAGAGAACCCCAACGACAGCAGATGCTTCTTCGAGTGAATGTCTCGTTTTGAGCGGGTGGGCACGGGGTCTCCGACACTGCACCAAATCGGATTGTGGGCAGTGTTGGAGAAGTATACCCACTTCTCACCATGACAGAATAGTCGGCAGATGATCTTTCTCGTTTCCGAGTTTTGGACATTTTTGTCGCAACTGTCAATGCGCTTCTGGAGCTGCGCCGGGCTCAATTGATGAGGAATGGTTTGAGGGCGTTTCGACACCTTATCAGCACGAATCGGAGATCGATACACGGATGTACATGGGACTCCAGTAGCCTTCTGTAGTCCGCGTACAGAAGATTCCGGCTTGTTCTCCAGGGCGGCGAGAATAGGGACCTAATCCGTAGACATAGGGCGTCCGGAGCGTGGTTTATCCTCGAGTTCAAAGTCTCATTTTTGAAACGACACCACCATTTGAACACCCAGCCTCGAGAGAGCATTGAAAGGTCAAACTGATCCTTCATGAGCTTTATCGATTGACTCATCGAGTGCCCAGAACGGAAGTGGTTTTTCAAAGTGATGCGGAGGTGAATCTTGTCATCCATCTTGCAATAACCGTAATACTCGATAGAAGAACGACAGAAACTAAACTATTACATGTAAACAAAACACAAGTAAACTACATTAGAATAAACCACAACATCAATCTCAATTGCTCAGTACACCTAAAAAATATGAATTCAAATGAAGTGTTCACGAACTTATGGAACACCCTAATACGTAGTATTTGCGTTCATGGGGCTTTCTGCCGGAGAATCACTATATCTCGAGATTGATAAGAGATATCAAAAAGTTGTCAACAAAAAACTTGTACTCCTAGTTATGATCTATAAATTTTCTGTTGACAACTTTTTGATATCTCTTATCAATCTCGAGATATAGTGATCCTTCGGCAGCATAGAGAATTAGAGAGGAGCGCGTTTCCATTTGCATTGTATTATATTTATATTTCCTGGAATGTGGCGTTTATTATCAAAAGGATTTTATTATCAAGGATTTTATTATCAAGGATTTTATTATCAAAATCAGTGGATTCGGCGAAGTCTGCAGTTCACCGCATCGGCCGGTCTCGCCACGAAAACAATAAACTTTTTCTAAAAACTAACATGCGCCTTTAAGAAAGCTATGGTAGAAACTATGGTGAACTGCAGATTCCGCCACATCAGCAGATTTTGATAATAGGAAAAGCGAAAGTATCTTCAAAAAGCCATCATTCCGAAAATGTAACAAAATATTCGAAATTTCGAAAGTAAACCAAACTTTCACTAGAAAATGCTTTGGAAACGAGTTCTGACAACTGAAATTCTGTTATTCTTTGAAAAAACTTCGAGAAGTAGGACTATCCAAGTGCTTTTCTTCCTCTATTTCATGCGCTCTCATCCCCAATCATTGAACTGTTCAGAGCCGCCACTCCTCCTCCTCCTCCGCGGACACTTCCGACTCTTCCCTGGCTTCCGAAGCGATGCACACTCTATCCGTCCAGAGTGCTCTCTCCACCGTAATCCCGTGCTCTTTCCAAATCCTCAGCGCTCTTTTCGGTTTCTGGCCATTGTTCCCCGGTTCGAAGCGACGTTGCGCCCAAATCCTCCACATATTCCTCAATTCGATCGTCATTCTTCTGTGGTTCAACGCAATCTTCGACCTGTTCTTCAAAGTCTCCATGGCTCACATCCTCCAGAAACCCGTCGATCGTTCGGACGAAAAGTACGTCATCGACCTCGTCTTCGGCTGTTTCCTCTACTTCGCCACCGTCATCCTGCCCTCTATCACCGTCTGCGTCGCCACTTATCACCTCTCGTCGTCGTTCGAATCGAGAAGAGTCCGTAGATCAATGACTGCCATCTCGGCGTCTCTCGGCACCCTTCTATTCTCACTCGCCACCACTGTCATCGCCATTTTCACCGCTCAGGCCAGTCTGAATGGAGAGAAGAACATGTGAGTTTCGGCGGGGGGTTACTGTAGCGGCGGCCTACTGTAGTTTCAGTTCCGACACCACTTCGCTGCTTGCCTACGGTCTCAAGGAGTCGATCATCTTCGTTTTCGTCCTCCTCATCTCCATTTTCTCACTCATCATTGCCACTCAAAACCGACGATCGCTCATGTTTTCGGCGATTATTGGACAGGGGTGGGTCACGATTTCAGAGCATTTTTTTCTAGTTTTTCAAAGATTGGCCCTACCCAGAAAAAGTCGTGGCGAGACCCAAGCTCCAAGAATATAAACATTTACCGTATTTCGTCGAATAGAGCGGTATCCAAAACGTTGCGGGAAAACCATTATATCTCGAGATTGATAAGAGATATCAAAAAGTTGTCAACAGAAAATTTGTAGATCATAACTAGGACTACAAGTTTGCCGTTGAAAACTTTTTAATATCTCTTATCAATCTCGTGATAAAATGGGTCTCCGGCAGCGTTTATTTTGCCGCACTATTCAAGGAATACGGTATGATGGTCCTTTCAAATGACCATAACTCGGCTCAAAATGCTCCGATTGAGCCGGGACTTGGACTGGAGACAGTCAAGTGGACTTGTAGCAATCTCTAATTTTTCTAGAACAGTTCAGGAAAAAACACTGTCTGAAATTCGTCCGATATTTGATGCTTTTCTTCAAATTGAAACAAGTTCAATTTCAGACGAATTTCAGACATTCATTTTCCCCCCAACAGTTTCCGGAAACTCAGAGCATATTTCCAATCCCCTTGACTATTTTCTGTCTGAGACCCATCCAAAACGGAGCATTTTTAGCCGAGTTGTAGCCATTTGAAGGGAGGGACACTTTGAAACATGATAAATTTCCAGCATCTGCGTGTTATCGATAACCAACGAGTTGTTCACTTCCGATCGAATATCGGCCATTTTCGACGAGTTGAAGACGTTCGAAACGAGCGGATCCGTCGGCGAGATTGGGTGAGTCTTCACGGAGATGCAAACGCGCTCCTCCGCTCCATTTGGTGTCTGCGTCTCTTTTGCTCGCACGCTATTTCGTCTACTCAATTTAAAACAGATAGATGAAATGTGGAGACGCAGGCATGAATAATTTCCCCTCAATTTCCAGAATAGTGCTGCTGAACGGGTGCGCGGTGGCGTGTCTGACGCTTCTCGTCCTCCAAACCATCGTCTTCGTCTTCTGCGTCTCGTCGATTTCGCACGGTTCCCAACACTCTCTGATCGTCGACAACAATCGGAATCCGCCCGAACGACGACACGTCGAACGGACGGCGTTCTGAAAAGTGGAATCGAATGGCTGAATTGCTCAAATCTCTTGTCAACTTCTTCTACCCCTCGGTTTCTTCCCGTCCGTTTTCTCAAAAAATAAAAAAGAAAGAAGTCTCGTTGTCTGCGTCTCTACACGAAGAGAAAGAGAAAAACATTGGCTGCTCACAGAGCGTCGCGGCGGCGCGAAGAGCCGTTTTCTTGCTCACTTCTTTCTCTCTCCTCGTTTTCTATTTTTTGAACAACTGCCGTTTGACACGGTCACTTGGCCACGCGTATTTCATGTGTGTGCTGCCATCCGAAAAACCACTTTGCCAGGGAAAAGAGTGCTCCGTTTTGAAGCAATTTCTTCCATTCCTTAGGCCTGTGAAAAAATCAGGAACAAAGTTTAAAAGTCCGGTAGAGTGCATTTTCAGCACTTACCAAATTTGGCTCAAAGTGACTCATTGTCGGAAAGAAGTGTTCAAATGAAGCGCGCAATCTCGTTTTTGTTGCTGAAAACAAAAACTAAGCGGAATTTCGGAGTGTCGTAAACCGTGAAATTATTAGCTGCAAGCGCGCGAAAAACTCAATTTTGACGATATCCGCGGGAAAAAAACAACATTTCTCTTCGCCACGGAGCAATTCTATTCGCTCATTTCCATCTCAATTGCTTTTTCTAGGAAAATCATGAATTCATTTCCAATTTCCTCGTGAACTGCTTTTTCCGCCAATAGTGTCTTTTTTCGTCGTTTTCGCTGTGTGAAAATCAACTGTTTTCTGTATTGTCTAGATGTAAGTGCGCTTTATTGAGAATACCTTTTCGAATGTCCCGTGAAAAATGAGTTAAGCGATGAAACTTCTGAGTTTTTTCTAAAATTCAAAAGATCGAAAGACCAAGAGACCATCTCTCTGTCTCTTGGTCTCAAATTCAATCCAATCCGCATGTCACCTCGAATCGAAGTGTGTTTTTCATAATAATCCCCTTTTCCCCAATTGCATCATCACTTCACTCACACACACACGTACACACTTCTTCTCTTTTGCCCCTTTCCGCCCAAAAAAGGAGTGACAGACGCGGCTCTCTTTTCCTTCCTTTTCATCTCTTTTTGCATCACGCTTTTCTTTATTTTTCCATCGAAGTGACGTGGATAAAACGATGATGCAAGTGTGCTCCGTTGCGAAATCAGTCTTCCAACCAACATCAAACTTTGACGCCAGAATCGCATATCTTTCTGTTGTAACAAGTCGAAAAGTTCATCGTGTGTCTGCGTCTCTCCGTCTCGAACACTATCTCCCCTGAGCCACACCGCCCGTCCTCTTCTTGCCATCGCTCACAGAATTTCGTGCAAATCACGTAACCCGGCTGGCTTCTCCGTCTGCTCTGCATCCGTTGCAGTCTGCGTCTCGCGTCGCCGCACACTCTCTCGCCTCATCGATTCAGAAGAGAGCCGGCCGGCGGCGCCCATGCCGGGGGGCTCTTTCTCTTTCTCTCGCTCGCTGCTCACTTTTTATCAGAGCTCCTCGCCCGACAACAACAACTCTTCTTTGCTCCGGCTCCGCGAGCCCCTCCAAAGTGGCTTATATTTTCAACACAAAACGCTCGAAAAGTTGGCGGCATTCGCGTCTTCCCCCACGTGAAATAATTGGTTTTTGACTCCATTTTCCCGTGGCTCTCTAGGTCAACAGAACATGGGGAACACAATGGGGAGAGTGTCAAACAATCGCTATTTGAACTTGTCTCTTTCTCTCTCGCAATTTTCTCTCACAAAATTTCAACTTCATTCTTTTTTTCGCTTCAGAACCGATTCTTCTTCATCTTCTCAACGATGGCTTCCTACTCGCAATACTTGTCCAAGGCTCAGGAGGATGAGCTCCGCGCCATCGCCAACGCCATCGTCTCGCCCGGAAAGGGAATCCTCGGTAAGAGAAACGGCGCCTTTTTTTCAATTTTTTTCGAATAAAACAGCGCGTTAACGTTAATCGCGGTTTTGGCTCAAAACATACATTTCGGAATAAAATCAGAAAAAGAGCAAGAAAAACTCACGGGAATCATGTTTTTCCAGCCGCCGACGAGTCGACCGGCTCGATGGAGAAGCGTTTGACGAGCATCGGCCTCGAGAACAACGAGGAGAACCGCCGCAAGTACCGCCAACTCCTCTTCACCGCCGGCGCCGACCTCAACAAGTACATCTCGGGAGTGATCATGTTCCACGAGACGTTCTACCAAAAGACCGACGACGGAAAGCCGTTCACCGCTCTGCTCCAGGAGCAGGGAATCATTCCCGGAATCAAGGTCGACAAGGGTGTCATCCCGCTCGCCGGAACCATCGGAGAGGGAACCACTCAGGGACTCGACGACCTCAACGCCCGTTGCGCTCAGTACAAGAAGGACGGCGCGCAGTTCGCCAAGTGGCGTTGCGTGCACAAGATCTCGTCGACGACTCCGTCGGTGACGGCGCTCAAGGAGGTCGCTCAGGTGCTCGCCAGATACGCTTCCATCTGCCAGCAAAACGGTCTCGTCCCGATCGTCGAGCCGGAAATCCTTCCGGGTGAGTTATTTAGTGCAAGGGATTAGCATTCGCCCAATTAGTTTCAGCCGCATTACAAATTATGACTCACTTTCTTTCAAACAAGATTATCTCTAATTTCCAGACGGAGAGCACGATTTGGCTCGCGGCCAAAAGATCACCGAGACTGTGCTCTCGTACGTCTACCACGCTCTCAACGAGCATCACGTGTTCCTCGAGGGAACCCTCCTCAAGCCGAACATGGTCACCTCCGGACAGTCGTTCACCGGCGAGAAGCCGTCCAATGCTCAGATCGGACTCGCCACCGTCACTGCTCTCCAAAGAGGAGTCCCATCCGCCGTTCCGGGAGTCGTCTTCCTTTCCGGAGGACAATCCGAGGAGGATGCCACCAAGAACTTGAACGCCATCAACCAGGTATCGTTGATTGAGTGCTCTCATCTGAAATTATCGATTTTTGAATTATCATTCTCTTAACAACATAACGAACACTTACAGGTGTCCGGAAAGAAGCCGTGGGCTCTCACCTTCTCGTACGGACGTGCCCTCCAGGCGTCGTGCCTCGCCAAGTGGGCCGGAAAGGACGAGAACATCGCCGCCGCCCAAGAGGTGCTCCTTCACAGAGCCCAGGTCAACTCGCTCGCCTCCGTCGGAAAGTACACCGGAGACGCTTCGGCCGACGCCGCCGCCTCCCAGTCGCTCTTCGTCGCCAACCACGCTTATTAAGGCGTCAGGATCTCTTCTCGCTTCAATTTAATCCGTAATTCATAATTCTGAAATGTACTTTCTCTTCAACGTCTCTAATTACCCTTAAATCTGATGTAGAATCTTTCCTGCTTCTTCTAATGACTGATCTGTAGATGGCTTTGGATAAAAACAAAACACGAATTTTGTGTGCAGGCTGTACTCTTGTAACAAAAAAAACAGCAGAAAGAAAACAACGAAATGAGAAACAAAGGTGAATACGTAAAAAACATAGTAACAGTGCGAGGTAAATTTGTGTTTAGTGAGCTGAACTCAGTGGCCGATCATCTTGACGGCGAGGTCGAGAATCAGACGAATATTGTCCATTGGGATCTCCTGAAAATTGAAGATACATGGGAAATCTAAATGAAATTAATCAAACCTTATCGTGATCCACGAGACTCAAGAGAGCGCTATCGATACGCTTCTCGATTCCTTCCATGGTGGACGATTTGAGACCACCGACGAAGGTCTTCAAGTCACCCAGAAACTCTTTCAAGCTCGCCTTCTCCTCCAGTTTCTCCTGTTCGGCCGCTTTCTGAGTCTGCACTATTTCTCCGACCGTCTGTCGAATTACAGCATGAGTCTCTTCGATGATAGATTTTTTCATCGATTCCAAGTATGGCGCGAAGTCGAAAGGGGCATAGGGGAGATCGTTTTCAATTATGCCATGGGCCGGCATAACTTGTTCCTGCTCGTAAGCCTGCTCCATCGGGTGCTCAATCTCGTGGTCAACGAATGGAACGTGCTGTTGCTGCGGCTGCTTCTCGAGCACACGATCAGCGCTGTAGTCATCAGCCTCTTCCGTTTCTTCGTCATCTCCCTCTTCCGATTCATGCGACAAATGTTGCTCCTCCTCCTCTTGTTGCATCAGCTCTTGATCCCCAAGAGCGTACGGATTGTGTGATGAAGAGAAGCCGAGCTCTTGTTCCTCTTCTATCGCCTCGGTTTTGATAATTTTTCTCGGAATGAGCGGTCCGGACGACTCGAAGCTGGGTCTTTTCATTGTTGGCTTCACAACACAGCTCACAAGCAACCCTTCATTGTCAATCGTAATATCATGGTCTTCTTCCAGCCTGAAAATTTGAAATCATCGTCAATGAAAACTTGCTGATTATTGGAAACTCACGATTGCAGAAGCTCGGCACTTGGGGCAATGCGGTACCTCATACACAAATCGGCTTTGGTCTGGTTATCAAACTCGATCATATGGATCTTTGGGACCAGAAAACGAGAAAATCTGAAAATTTATTTTACGAATTTTGCTTTCACGACCAACGAACCTTGCATTGAGACTCTTGGAAGTGCGAGTAGTTTGGTGAGTCGTACGATAGTCCTCCCAGATGCGAATCCAAGTAGTTCCTTGAATTCCGTTCGCATTTTCGACAAGGAATCTCCACAAGCTCTGGTCCTCTTCCAGTGTGAATCTCTTGTTATTGTTGTTGCTGTTATCCTGCGCAACGGGCGTTGCTCCAACATCCGAATCCATCTGAAACGAAAACATTTGAGCATTTATAAATTTTAAGAGAAAGAAAATCAGTGAGATGCAAAAAACGTTTCTAGCGACGCCCTGGGTGAGTCCTTCGACAAAAAACCAGTGTGCCAACAAAATTTAGCTCTCATATCATTAGAATTTTCTGCAAATAAGAATGCGATTCTTAAAAACCTCACAGACTCTTGCAACATCGGTGAAATAATCGAATTCGGTTATTTTACCATGTACGTTTCCCGGTAAACTATCCGATTTTCAGGAAAAAAAAACTGAATTCGGTTATTTCACCGAGAAATCCATTCGGTGAAATAAAACTATGCACAAGTCGCTAAGAAAACAAGAAAGTTGAAACAAAACAAACGAATGAACGAAGTAAACAATCTAGAAACATTTCGAAACGCACTCGATGCGCGCCTTTTGTATTGAGGGTCTCACCACGATTAAAAATTTTTGAACAAAAATTCAAAAGAAAAATCGAAGAAAATGTTTCAAAATTGAAAGTAGTTCTCACGATGCTTCGAAAAGCAACTGATGAAGACAAAAATGTGAAAAGATGAAAAAATTATTTTCTAAGCATAAAAACCACAAACACAAAAATAATTATGGATAGGAAAATAAATTGTAAATTATCAACAAAAACAAGAATATATCATTAGAGAATGAAACAATTGTTTTATCGTCGAGGTGTCAGATATTCTTCCCTTTTCTTCATGACGTCGTCTTGCAAAATTCCAAGGTTTTCATGAGAAGACTCCAGATAACACAAACGACGACGTCCTTTGACGAGGACACGGGCAGTCGTTCCGAAGTGTTCGGCGTACCAAGTGGAGGCCAGAATGCAGAAAAGAGTCCCGATTATCTGGAAAGTGGCTATAAGCAACTTCCGAGAATAAAACGAACAATTGAAGAAAACCAAATCGCCATTTTCCAAAGTGTCGTCTTCGCAAATATTTCACCACCGCATTTCACACAAATCGCCAGTTCGAGCACGCAAACGACCACGAAGACCCAGGATTGCATTCCGACACGGCGTGTCAAAGGATCCGTCGAGAAAACGTAGAATTGTCTGGAATGTTAAGTTTCAAACCTTGTCGGACTTCATAGATTAGTTTCCACTGAACCTCACCTGATAGTAGGCGCAGCGATAACGGCAATCAAGATGATTCTCCAGAAAACGACAGGATGTTGTGTGTCAATAGCAAATATGTGCTTGATGAAGAATGTGTTCAATTCGGCCAAAAGCCAGAAAGAAACGAGGAAAGTGAGCAGAAGGGTACGACGGAAGACGGCCGAGAACGATTTGCTGTAGAACCAATCGTAGCCGCTCCAGCTCGCGGGAGTGAACTGCAAGGCGAACCGCTTCATCTTCCCGCGACGAGTTTTGATGTTTCTGAGAAAAGACGGAATGTAGTTGAGACAACAAGGACTATAGCTTTACTGCACACTTTCCCAGTGGAACTGCCGCATTTGAAGGAAATTGCACAGCTTCATTCCCACATAGATTCCAACTCCGTTGCACAGAAGGACGTCTAGAACTAGTGAATCCCACCAGCATTCAGCGAAATTTGGGAGAACATCCATGAACATGAGCTGAAAGTTGTGGCATGTTTCAATGAGACACGAACGTTTTGTCAATTATGCACACTTCAGTGAACTCCCATATAATCGAAATGAACCAGCAGAGAACCCAATGCCTCAGAAGTAATGTCTTCATAATCCATCCGGTGAAATGGGAGAATGCGAAGAAGTCCACATGACTCCAAACTTTTTCGAATGATATATCCCAACAATCAACGGCATACTCTTTCTCCTCGAGAGACTTCTGACCCAATCCCTCCGGATCCAGCCATGTCAGAATCTGAATAAAAAAATCCGGCGTTAACAGATGGTATTATTATTGAAACCTTCTTGAGATCCTCGAAATTTTGAAATAGAGCAAATTGGAGGATGATAACGTAGATGACTGAGAGACCAAAAATAACGCGCCAGAGAATCGGATGCGGCCGGATGAACGGGCCATTTGGGAAAGTGAGAGCACTTATCATGAGGAAAAGTGCACCGGCACCCAGAAATCCGTCATAGAAATTCTTTGCAGAAGAATTATCCGTCTTTCTAAAAAAAAATCATTTTAACTAGGAAAGCTTCAAGAGTCTTGAAACTCACCCAAAAGCCGCTTTATAAATCAAAAACGCAATGACTAGTGCCAAAACGGAAAGACTGTGCGGTTTATAGAACAGATCCATCGTCACATCGTCGACAATTCGCTCATTGATCATGTCAAAATGCTTCTTTTCCAGTTCCCGACGATCCAGCAACCTTGACAATTTTCGCTCCCTGCGTTAATTTTCTACCGGAATTTTGGAGAACGCTCTAAAAATTTACGATGAATGTCGATTGTTCTCGCCGTCTGTCGTGAATCCCATGTCTTCATCTTCGAAAGGCTCTTTGGGGCGCTCACAGCCACTAGCAGACGACGTCCGGCAGCTCAAAACAACCATTTTAGGCACTTTGACACATTTCGAACGGGAATCACCTGGACTCGAGCCGCGGGCGTTCTACTTGCGAACCGTCACTATCCTCACCGTCTTCCATCTGAAAATCAACTTTTTTCATGGGATTTTCTGGACAATTTTCAAAAAATAAAGGGAAAACGCGAAGAAAAAATATTGTTTGCGCGACAAAATTCAAAAAAAAAAAGTTTTATTGTCCCGTAGTTGACGCAAACTTGCACAAATGCGTTTACCGTAACCAGGAAAAAGAGAAAAATCAAATGGAAATGTGTTTTTCCCAAAATAGAGAAATATTTCTCAAAAATCGAAGAAAAGCGAGATATTTCAGGGGAATGTCACCTAGACAACCATATTTTATCACCTGCAATCGGAGAAAACTCCCTAATGCGCGTGCTTCAAAGCTGGATGAACTCTAATTGTTATAGCGATTGACAACTCGACACGATTTTTCACTTTAAAAGACGAAAGCGTTCCTTAGCAAGCAAAACAATCAAAAGTCTTTCGAAAAAAAACCAATTTATTGCCAAAAAATCCGAAAATGACCAGAAATCGAGTGGGGGGAAGAGAGAGAGAGAGAGAAAAGAGAATCTAGGAGACCTGTATTCTATAGGAATTGAGCAATATGTGCGTGTTTTTGTAGATCGTCCGTCGGTGGCTGCTCGGTCGGCAGAGCACCGATTTGACTGTCGCCCGGTAGGTGGTGCTCATCACGCAGTACACAATGAATGATGTGAGGCAGTTGATGAGCGACATCAGGTCCAGCACCTGTAATTATCGTTTTATCAGTTTGAACGAAAAAAAAAAGTTTTTTTTTGAAGTTGCATCGTTTTTGCTTTTAAGCCCCGCCCACTTTGCATGAAAAGCATAGCGGCAGGCGAAACCCGCGAGATGTCGGCTGCGCCGTAACTATACATCTCCGTTCGCCCTCAGCTCCGTTTCCAGGTTGCGGCCATTTCGAAACGCACCTCTCCGACGTTCACATAGATCATCGTGTGCACGTGGGTGGGGTAGATGGCGGACAGGATGGCCAGTAGTCCTTGTGGCATTTCGGTGCATAGAAAAACGACGAGCATGATGATAAGCATCAGTGTCGTCCGATCGATGGAAACGTTCCGCACTGTGGATGCTTTGCGGAGTCGTCTGAAGGGGTCACGTTTTCGCAGTCAGTTCTCCAGAATCCACTCACGGAATCGTGTTGTCCTCCCGTGGAGTGTTGTTAGTAGGGGTGGCGGAGGTGGCCAACAGCTGAAACTCCTCCTTCTCCCGCTTCTCGCCCCTCAAAATGCGCCTCTTCTCGCTCATTTGAACCAATTTGTAGATCAACGCGATGGTGAACCACAAGATGAGCATACAAGGGAGCGCCTGCAAGTGCGCTCTATTGATAATCCTCTGCTCTGAACCCCTCGAGAGTACCTTAAACATGACGCCAGTGATCCAAAGGTTGACCCGAAACAGAGCGCATCCGTTGATTTTGGTCTCGTCCAACTGAACCGTATAGAGGCCTTCGAGCTGAAAAGAGAGACGCGTTGCGGTCGCGTCGCGGCTCCCCGGTTACCTTCTCGATCTCACTCACGTCCGTCTCGTTGACTCCCAAAACCTCGCGAACCGAAACGATTTTGTGGACCATGACGGTCGGAATCGAGATGATCGAGACGATGAGGGCGGTGAAGATGAGTATCTGCTTGAGGGCGCCGTGGTTGATCCACTTGGCGTCGAGGCGGTCGAGGGCCGTCCATCTGATGTAGGCCATGATGACGGAGAGATAGAGCGAGGTGGTGTGGAGGGCGATGGACGAGGTGACGTGTGTGATGAGGAAGATGAGCCACGGGTAGCTGTAGCCGATCGTCGTCGACGGACCGTCGAATATCCGAAAGCGGAGGATGTAGATGAAGTAGGAGGTCATGGTGGTGATGTCGCAGATTGACATGGCACACAACAGCGCGTTTATTATGTACACTCGCATCGCTTTTCGTCTGGAAACACGTCAATGTTGAAGATTCGATTGCCAACTGAACGCTGCCTCGGAGAATCATTATATCTCGAGATTGATAAGAGATATCAAAAAGGTGTCAACAACAAACTTGTAGTCCTAGTTGTGATCTACAAGTTTGCCGTTGACAACTTTTTGATATCTCTTATCAATCTCGAGATATATTGATTCTCCGAAAGAGTTTGAGGTTCCGCTCTCTATTCGAGGGAATACGGTAATTCACCGGAATAAATTTCCCCGTTTTTTTTATTATTATTATTATTTTATTACGTCTAGGAAGAACGTGGTGAGAAAAAAATAGGACCAAAAAAAAAAAAAAGAAATGGCATGAAATACACATGAACTCGGTTGAGAATAAAACGATGAGATGGCATAAAGTACATATGAAAAGTTGTTAATGAGGGCCGGTGCGAAGGGGCGTAATTGAGAAGGGCCAGTGTTGATAATGGAAATGATAGCGAATAAAGAGGAGACTGGGAGACATCGCCCCCGTTCGGTCAGGTTCTGTTAAATTTGCTTAGCGTGCGATTCGTGAAGAAGTCTCTTCGCAGTTTTGTTTTGCATTTTTTCCAGAAAAATCTAGTTGTGGCGCGGGTCTTGGTGTCAGTCGAGAAAGAGAATAGCTGTTTTGAATCTATGTCTATTTTCTTCTTCATTAAAGCATGTAGAATTTTTCTATCGGTTATCTGCCGTCGCTGTTCCAGGCTAAGCAGCCCAAAGTGTATATTCCTTTCAGGTGCGCTTTTGTAATCTGCGTCCTGAACGGAAATGAATTTTCCTTTCTGTCGGCAGATAAGTCTTCGGGTGAAGGAGTTTTGCACCGATTCTATTAGCCTCACATCTGCTTTTTTGGTTGGATTGCTCACTACAGTACCATACTCGAGTAGGGGTCTGACGAATGTTTTGAATAGCAAGGTCATTAGCTTAGCGTTCTTGCTGCAATATTGGGAGAAGATTTGGTGAAGTGCGAATTTAGCCTTATTTGCTGCTTGTCTCCAATGCTCACTAAAATCTAGGCGGGACGAAATCATGAAACCCAAATCGCGTGTTGCGTTTTCTCTTCTGATCACTGTATTATTTATGTAATATTCATGCGGAGTAGCTTTGTTTCCTAGCGAAACGCAAACAGTTTTGCTGTTGTTCAGTGCCAGTTTTGAGTTTTCTGTCCATTTACAGACTGCATCAATCGCCTCTTGGAGGCAGATGCTCGGGCTGGATTCAGATTTCTGTAGTGGGGTGTATATTTTTAGATCGTCCGCGAATTGTTTGCATTTTACAGATGGCGGCAATATACTAGGGATACTATTCACGAAAATGCCAAAAAGTACTGGAGATAGCACTGCTCCCTGTGGTACTCCACACGAAGCTTCTCTCGCCGTCGATGTACAGCCGTTCACTTTCACTGAGAAAATTCTATCACTAAGGTACGAGTCAATCCATGCTAAGAGATGACTATTTATTCGAATTTGATGCAATCTTTTGAGAAGGATGTCATGTGGCACTGTGTCAAAAGCCTTCGAAAAATCGAAATAAACTACATCTACCTGGGCGCCTTGATCTAGCCAATCGGTCCAGTCATTCATTGCTTCCAGCATGCATGAGGTGGTAGACTTTTTAGCTCTGAAGCCGTGCTGACTGTCGTTCCAAAAGTTTATGCTATCTAGATACGGTAAGAGTTTAGAAAGTAGGCAGCGTTCATAGACGCGACACAAATGAGAGGTCAAGCTAATTGGGCGGTAGTCCGTGGACAGTTTTGGCTTATTAGATTTTTTTAGCGGGATGATGAGGGACGTTTTCCATAGCCTCGGTACTACCCCTCTGATCATAGTGAGATTGCAGATTTGTGCGAGTGGACTTGATATCAACGGAGAGATGAGCTTTATGAAAGTTATAGGGACTTCGTCACTGGTTTGACTGTTCGAATTTTTACATTTCGAGAGCTGCTTAAAGATTTCGTCGTCGGTGACCCAAGGTATTTCTTGCATTGAGCAATAGTTTGGTAGGAGGGCGAAATTCGGGGGTCTGGTGTTCGTGAACTGAGCCGCAAAACTTTCAGCCAGTGCGTTAGCTTTCTCCCTATCTGTTGTTGCTAATTTCCCATCAAGAGCGGTGAATTGTTCAACTAGCATTGTTTTCGGTTTCATATTGAGTTTGGCCTGGGCACTGAATCGGCTGGAGCCTTTCAAAAATTTGGCCCTTTCAGAATTCCGTTGGTATTTAAGGAGTTTTTTTCTGAATCTGCGAGCAGCTGTGACATATAGATGAAAATCGTCATTGGTACGTGACTGAATTGCGCGTTCATGAAGAAAGTCGACTAGGCGATGAAAGGACTGGAGGTATGCTGGCAAAAATTCCATTTTATCTACGCGTTTCTGAGCGACCGAGAGTCTAAAAGCGGTAGTTTTCTATCGGTTTCAGCTATTCTGCTATCCGGTACGTTTCCGGATAATCGGGTTTCGAAAATTTCAGAAAAAAAACTATTTCGACACGTAGAATCCGAATCCGTTATCAGTTGCTAAAGGTCCCAAAGGTAATTTTCTGATGAAGAAGCCCCAGAAGTGTGTTGTTTCTTCGAGAGAACAGGGGGTGTCTTCTCAGACCGAGAGCACTAAAAACCAATGAATGCTCTATTCGTTCGTGTTCAAGCCCCCAACAACAGCAACTGAAAGTGTTCTCTGCGTGTTGTTCGCTAGTCCACCGGGTGATTTTTGGAATAAAAACGGAATGAAATGCTGCTGGGGGAGTTGGGAAAGTACCGGGTTTCCTCGAAGAGAGCGGCATCCCACTCGATGAATGATTATAACTCGAGACTGATAAGAGATATCAAAATATTGTCAACAGCAAAATTACAGTCCTGGTTGTGATCTACAAGTTTGTTGTTGACAACTTTTTGATATCTCTTATCAATCTCGACATATAATGATTCTCCGGCAGGGTTCGGGGTGCTAATGCTACGGCTGAATATCGCCTTTTCAGATTAGGGGTTACGGTAATTGAGGTAGAAAAATTCGTCATTTCGGTTCAAATTAATAGTATATGCGCTCTAAAGCGAACATTGCCCTCATGGCTTTGTACAGAAAGTAGATCACAATCTCAGATAACATCACTTTCAAATGTTGCAGCAAAAGGTGTTTTCCACGAAAACAATCGAGAATTTTGCAAAGATTAATGTGCTCTTTGAGCTCTCAACTCATTACAAATCACAGCTTCCCCGTGACTTTGCATCGATCAAGAACCGCACCGAAAGACACCTGCTTCTCCTATCAATCGTCGATTAAGAGTACATTGCAACTCGTTCGATTTCAAAAAAGCATTACTCCACGAGAAGTACACGAGAGTCGTGGCGAGACCCACCAAATCAGCAGAGCGCGTTTGCAACCAAAGTTTTTATATTCACTGCTAAACCGCTGGCGGGTACTCAGCGACTAAAATCGGATCTGCGTGTACGCAGCGGACACGTAGCGGGTCCGCCAGCGGTTGGCAAGTCGCCTGCGGACACGCAGCGGGTACGCAGCGTGTCCGTGTCCGCTGCGTACCACCAGCGTGTCCTCGGCGTACACGCCAGCGGTTTAGCAGTGTTGGCAACATTTTTCAATCGCGGACAACTTGGACCATCAATAAAACGCGCTCCACCGAAATATGATGTGTTCGTTTGAATCGTTGCGAGACCATCATCAAGATTACGGTAGAGCGCGTTTGCAACTCGAAAGACTCACGTGAGAACATAGAAGTGGAGACTGTTGAGGAGGACGCCGAAGAAGCAGACGAACAGACATAGATAACGGTGGAATACTGTGTAGACTCTGGGAGATCAGTCGGTTATCAGTTCCCTTATCAATCACTCACTGATTAAATGCGATGAGCTGATCGAAGAAAAATATGGTGCTATTGTTTTCCAAATCGAACAACGGAAGGTCCTGCGTGCACATTTCCGGTTATATTCTCATTCCTGAAAGTGGTAGAAATTGGGAAAAGAGGAGGAAGGAAACGGAGAGGAAACGAGGATGAAAAGAGGAGGAAAGAGAGAGAGAGGAAGTGGGGGAGAGGTGTCTCGGAAGCACGAGAAATACATATAATTGGTCTCGAAAGAACATGAAAAAAGGCGCTGAATGGGCGTTTCGTAACGTTCCCAACTTTCGAGTATTCCCCCCGAAAACCGCCGAAAACTCTCTATTCGCACCGGGATTTCGGAGCGTCGTTGGGAATAAGTTCATTTTCACAGTTGGCACAGATGCGCTCTAATGAGAAGAGAAAAATTTGCGAATTCCGCAAACACCGTCACGCCAAACTGCACCATACCGTAAATAGACATTTCAAAGATACAGTTGATTGATATTGAGATAGAGCGCGAATGAGCCGCCGCGCAAGTGCGCTCTATTGATAGAAATCCAAATTCCTCTGCAAAAAACCTTCAAAAACGCCCCTTCAAGTGGAAGTTCCCAAAAATAAGAGAAGAGCGGGGGCACGAGAAGGGCGGGAAGAAGGGACGGAGGACGTTGAGTGGGGGGAAGAGGGGGAAAACGATGTTTCGCAATGACAACTTGACGTTTTCCTCTCCCGGAACGAGAGTCATTGAACGAGAAGAAGGAGCAGAAGACGTGGGGAAGAGCTCCTGCAGTCGAAGGTCTCAAAATGTGAGATTCAATCGTAGCTCCGCCCCTTTCGCATGCATTTCATGGCGGCTGGCGGAACCCGCGAGATGTCGGCTGCTTGGAAACAGGTATAGTTGACGCCTAGGAATCGAGCGCCCGACACCTCGCGGGTTCCGCCGTTCGTCATGAGATGCATGCGAAAGGGGCGGGACTACGAAGTGAGTAGGAGAAGCACTTCACGCCCCTCCCGCGCCCCCTCTCCGACTGAATCATGCTCTCGTTAGTTCCAGGTGAAAAACCACTCGTTTCCATCCCCTCCTTCCAGAACTTCAACGTCAACGACTCTGACTACGAATATGCGGGTTCTGGAGAGTGACAAACAAGAAATTGAAGCAAGGGGAGGGAACTTCCGTGGCCGTGTTTTTTGGATGTTTTTTGAGGTTAGTGGATTTCGAGAGAAAGAGAGAGAGAGAGAGAGAAAGAGAGAGAGAGAGAGAGAAAGAGAGAGAGAGAGAGAGAGAGAGAGAGAGAGAGAGAGAGAGAGAGAGAGAGAGAGAGAGAGAGAGAGAGAGAGAGAGAGAGAGAGAGAGAGAGAGAGAGAGAGAGAGAGAGAGAGAGAGAGAGAGAGAGAGAGAGAGAGAGAGAGAGAGAGAGAGAGAGAGATTGACATGGTGAACTTTCGACGAGATGATGGACAGGAATCCTCTCAAGGAATGAGAAGAGAAAATGTGCCCTTTTTCGACGAAAGTGTCTCATTTAAACGACTATTTTTGAAAATCGACATAGGATGAGAGGAATGCAAACGCGCTCTGCCGCTTCATTGGTGTCTGCGTCTCTATGGTTCGCACGCTATTTCTTGACTAGGCAGTTCAAAAGACGACGTAGTACGCAGTGAAACTTGAACTTGAACGCATTTCATCGAGTGTAGCTAGACGCTGCCGGAGAATGATTATAACTTGAAACTGATAAGAGATATCAAAAAGTTGTCAACTGCAAACTTATAGTACTAATTTTGATCTACAAGTTTGCTGTTGACACCGTTTTGATATCTCTTATCAATCACGAGATGTAATGATTCTCCGGCAGCATTGTCGCTCTATTCGAGGAAATACGGTAATTGAATTCGAACAGAAGAGCGCGTTTGCATACGTAGCGAGGGGATGAATGAGTTCTAAAAGTGTAACTCCCAAAGTGTTTCCAGACAGTTGAGAGAGTGAAAAAAGAAGGAGAAACAGGTGAAATCACAGTCCAAATTGGGAGAACAAGGGCAGACATTGAATGTACGTTGGTGCTCTATTTTTAGACCCCCCCCCCACCAATTTCTAATTTATCTGATAATAGGACCTGTTCAAACGACAGTGGGTCTCGAAGCGATCTCTCTCGTAAATCCACACTAACCGCTGTTTTGCACTGTCGAAAAATGGCGAAAAAGTCGATTGTCGCCACTTTTTCGCCAAAGTTTGGAGTTCCTAATAAAAATTTCAAACGCGCGCCACGATATCTCGCAACGAAAACAATTTGTCAGCGCCGAAACGTGCTGCGCCTTTAAATCGGCGATACGGTAGTTGCGCAATCATTATCTACATCTTTTTCCACTCGTTTTCCTCAATTTCAGCGGTTTTTACACTTTTTCTGTTTTCTCACCGGAAAAATCACGAAAAACGGTTGAAAAACGGCTGAAATTGAGGGAATCCAGTGGAAAAAGACGAAGATAATCATTGCGCAACTACCGTATCGCCGATTTAAAGGCGCAGCACGTTTCGGCGCTGACAAATTATTTCGTTGCGAGATATCGTGACGCCTCTGCCATCTCATTGTCTACCCACTTCTAGTACCATGTGGACGTTTTTCCGTTTGCCGTCATTCAGAAATGTTCCGTTTTTGGGTCTCGCAACGAAAAGTGAAACAGGAAACAATCAAAAGTTCAAGCTCTCAGGTCTCGCAACGAAACGACATACAAGGGGTACGGTGATTAGAAAAAGACGCTCTACCGAACAAAAGACGTCAGTTGTGGATGACCTCTTGCAAAACTTAGGCCAGGGCAGCGGAATTCTAGGTCATCAAGTGAAAGGGGCGGAGTTTCGAACCCAGGACCACATACTCGGAAAAGTGTGAAGAGATCAATGAGACAAACGTCACACTCGCCCCTTAGACACCCTCTTGTTCTGCGGAACATTTGTGATCTACTCGATTATGCATCCGGGGGGATCTTCGGAGGAGCAAGATTCCACGTCATCAGCTCTTTCTCTCGTTTGCATCCACTTCAATGAGCCCTTCTTGCGAGAATGCGTCATTGAACTTGAGCTACTTGACGGGGGAACTATAAGACTTTTATGGGAGCAGACTCATGTTTTTCTGATGAAAGAGTCAACAAAACACGCGTTCAAATGACCCGCCGTTATTTCGGAGTGTCGTAGTGGGATGGCTTGAGAATCTCGGAACCTCATCGCAAACGCGCTCCACTGAAAATTTGGTCGTTTTTCGTGAAAAAAACTCGAAAATTTCAAAAATTTATTTCGCGCCTCCACGAGAAGTACACGAGAGAGTCGATGGAGCGCATTTGCAGCCAATCTCGAGATCGATCGATATTGCGAGAAATCACATTTTTGGCAAGTTTCACAAATGAATATATATAAACACGAAAAGGTCAAAAATTGGGCGGGAAAATCGTAAAACGGCCGTTTTCTCTGTCTCGCCACTCACTAATCCGGTCGGTTTTCTCGTTTCCGCTAATGGAAAAGTGGCCATTGTTTATTTTATTTTCTCCATAAAAGCGGAGGATTTTCAAAATTTACGACTTTTTCTCTCTGTGAGAAAACGAGAAAAGCGTTTGGAAGCTACAGTTTTTGGTTCTTTTTTCTGGATGACTGAATGGAATTCGCAGAATTTCGGGGACAGGAAGAGGAAGTTTGTGACGTCGAAAAACAGGAAAACGAAGAGGAACGGGACGAGAGAACGGACACTTTTTGCGAGGTGTGGAGGGAATTCGTTCGGCGGTGAACGCGAAAACACCGAGGTTATCACTGCGCGGCAAGGTCACTGAGACAGCGTACTCGTGTGGCTCAGGGGGTAACACGTGCGATTGGAAACATTTTGATCCGTGAGTTCAATTCCTTCCAAAGGCAAAATCTTTTTAGACGAGGAAGAAACATTTTAAATGAGAGCATTAATAAATCCAGCTGGTTAGGAACATGTCGGAAACGCACTTGGGGTCAGTTGAGTCAATAGAAGACGCCATTCATACAAATGTTGATCCCAGTAAACATTTGCAATTTTTGCTTCAAAAAAAAAAAAATTTTTGCTCCGGAAAGCCATTATCCTCCCACGTATTTATCCATTTTTGGCTTTTGATAATACAAAAAAAATGAGGTTGGCGAATTCTGAAAACTGAAAATTGGCCAAAAATGAGTGATAAACAAGGGAAAAATATTGAGAAAAACACACATTTTCGCAGAATTCTTTGACTTTGTTCTCTAATTTTCAAAACTTTTTCTCGTTTTTCAGTTTAGGGATTGATTTAAAATGGAAAAAAAAAGTTTGCATCGCAGAGGAATTGAACCTGCGACCTTGAAAACAAAAGTCGACAACTTTACCAGTTGCGCCAAGCACTACATTGCGGCGAGGTGCTTTCAGGGCAGTCAAGAGCACGCTGCAGACGCTGCACACACCGGCAGTGAGTCGAAAATAGATAGGGTGTGAAGATCAGAAGATCAGAAGAAGCCGTCAGACATCACCTCATTCTTAACAAGTTTACGCGTTTCATCCTCTCAGAAATTGGCCAAATCGCTTCTTGAAAAGCAAAGAAACGCAGAGAAGAAAGCGAAGAACGCGACAGATTTCTTGGCCTTCTCGGAAAGTTCATAAAATGATTTCCGATGTGAAAAACGTGTAATACGCAACAAGAGGAGCCCTCCCCCGCGCGTGTTCGTCTGCTTTCGCGGAAAAAAGTCCAAAGTTTGGAATGGAAAACGGGGCGAAACGGGAGTTAAAAGGCGAGAAAGTGCGCGTTTAATAGTTGGCCGGGACGCGTTTTTCTCCATCTTTTTCCACGCATTCCGCTTCGGTTTTTTGTTGCGCAGAGTTGACGAAATGGCGGGAATAATTGAACAAGAAGAAGAAGAAGTGCAATTGAGAAGGAGATAATGAGCACGAGAGAGAGAGAAACGACTGGAGCTCCGGGGCTTTGTTGACGTCGTAAACATTCTCTCCTACTGTATCAGAATAATCGTTATCAACTGATAAAACAAATCAGAACAGAGTTCGCCTCGTTTGCATGCCTGGAATTATACGCGAGATCAAAATATCAACCACAATGTTGCATATAGAAAAGTGGGGGTTACTAAATGGCTGATATCTCGACACATGTGCAAGATAACGAAAAGTTGTCAACTGACGAAATGTTCTAGAGATGATTACCTGTCGATTGATACCCTTACTTGTGAATTTTCAACATTGGATGGCGGAGAATAATGATGTTGAACGTCACTTTAACGCGATAGGGTCAAAAACGAAGTTAACAAGGAGAAACGGAATCATAATTTTGTTTTTTTCCTAAGAAACGAGTGAATCGGTGGTTTTATTGAGATTTCAGCTTGGGCACACATTGATAATGTCTGTTTGTTCACTTGTCGCCTTCTACTGTGAATGGGAAAAAAGTCAGGATTAGAAATCAATCGATATCTGGATAACTTCAATATTGAAAAGTTATCAACTGACGAAATGATATTGAGATGATTTCCTATCGATTGATATACTGACCTATTATACCGGTTCAAGAGAAAATTCATTTTGAAATTCCCGAAAATTCGTGATTTGACTACAATGAACTGTCGGCGAAATCAATTGATATCTCGATCATCTTTAGAGATATCAAAAAGTCGTCAACTAACAAAATGATCTAGAGATCAATACCTATCCATTGATACTCTTACTTGACAATTTATCATTGCAGATCTGAGAGAAATACCGTTTTGAAAACCAAGGAGCCTCTAAATCTCTACATCAAGCTACAGACCAAAACATAACTATTCTATGCTGGAACAGAGGCTGAAACGAGCGAACTCTGCACCGCCTCCCCTCCCCTAAATACCCTCATTCCCCCGGGAGGCTCCGCCCCCTTGAACACGCGGAAACAGGTGATTTGGGGCGGCTCTTTTTGACATTTTCAGTGTCACTGACATAGTGTTTCTGGATGAAATTTGGCCAGTTTCGCACGAAAATCACTTCCGTTTCGTCTGGATTCCGAGTGTGTTTTGTGTCTTTGCACTGATGGCTCCGCGAGAGCCCGTGGTCCGGTCAAAACGGTCAATGATGTGTCTTCTCCGGCTGAAAAGTGCGGCGGAGACGGAATTCTTGTGAAATTGCTGGGTTGGGGGGATGATAATGGACGGGTTGCAGTCGATTCTCAGAATCCGAAAAGGACGGAAACAGGAAAATAACAGAGAGAGAGAAGAGGAAGTTTCTTCTCGAATTATGTCATTCGGCCGAGTTTCGGCGAGCAGACATCGCGATTCGTGCGTGAACTGTGTCTCGTTTATTCGCGGTGGCCGAGGAATATTGGGGAAAGTTAGGCCACTGCCTTTGTTTTCTATCGGTTCTTCGAAGACACGATATGTTCGGTGGTTCAAGGTTTCTGTTGTTATAGGGCATAGAACAGTGACTCCGGAAAACCGGACCGGAAACTAGACGGAAGTTGGAATTGACAGTTGAGGAATTGTAAAGTTGAGGTGTTCCCCTAACCATCCCGGAAACCAATGTTCGCGAGTCGCAATGATTGAGTGAGATGTTTTTTTAGGAAAGTTGTGCTAGAACATTCTATGTGCACTTATATACAGATCTCCCTCTCCTTTCCTAATTTTAAGCGTTTCAGTGGTTCTTTTAAACACTGATCTTACATACACACAGACTTTCAAATGAGAGCAAGTGGTCATATAAGGACGAAGATGATGAAAATGTTTAGGAAAAAACGATATTTCCTCTTTGTGTTATTAACTGAATCGTGATCCAAAGTGATCTTACGCTGTCAACTGGCAACTCGCGCTCTGTTTTTTGCATTCCTCGACCCCAAACGCTGCCCCAGAGAATCATTCTATATCTCGAGATTGATAAGAAATATCAAAAAGTTGTCAACTACAAACTTGTAGATCATAACTAGGACTACAAGTTTGCTGTTGACAACTTTTTGATATCTCTTATCAATCTCAAGATATAGTGATTTTCCCGCAGAGTTTGGGGTGTCGCGGAGTAATGGGGATCTGGATCAGCCAGGATACGGCGCTCCAACGAAAAATTGAGTCAGTGAGTGATTTCGGAGACGCAGACAGTTTCAAGATTTTCACAGAGAAAAGTTGAAAATGAAAATAAAAATTTTAACCTAAAAGTACAAAAAAATGGACATGAACACATAATTAGCTGGTCGAATCTTTCGCACTAATGTGGGGAAAAACATTGACCAGATTGGACTTTTGAGTGAGGGATAGAGCTAGGTAAGTGACCAGTTGGAGTTCGGGGGCTCCACGTCATCAGGAACATAATCCCATCTCTTGACCCTCCCCTGTCCTTCCTAAAAAATCAACTTTTCCGCTAACAAGACGTTTCAACGCGGCGTGTTTCTCTCTTCGTTTCCAGGAAGTTTCGTGTTGAATACATGTTAATAAACGGGCGAATTATAAGAGGAGAGAAGTCAGAGATGAATCAAGCATCAGAGTACACAGGAGTTCGAATTGCCGCTCAACACACACGTTGAATACTCAGTCAAACGGTACGCAGCGAAAATCCAAAAGATCTGTTTTGACATGGTGGCGGTGTTTGCGGAAATTGACAAACGAAGAGCACTATTATCAGTGTATCTCAAAATCTTCAAACTTCAAACGCACGCGCCTCGATATCTCGCAAGCACTTTTTACACTATTGCTCTTTTTTTACCGCAAAAAACGAGCAAATTGGTTGGAAAACCGCTGAAATTGAGAAAATCGAGTAGAAAAAAACGAAATAAATTATTGCGCAACTACCGTATCGCCGATTTAAAGGCGCAGCACGTTTCGGCGTTGACAAATTGTTTCGTTGCGAGATATCGTGCGCGCGCGTTTAAAACTTTTTATTGTGAACTCTGATTTTGAAATACCACGGTAATAGTGAAAAATGAGCAAGGAACCGTCGAATCCAACGTTCTCTGACAGCGATTTCGACGATTTTTCGGGGGGTTTTGTGGAAGTTTTCAACGGGGGGGAAACATGAAAAGTGACAAAATGATTGACATGGAAAGGTGAAGTAGAGGGGTGTGTGTCAGGTGGGAAACGGATGGGATTACATTGGAATGAGAAGGGGAAAAAAAAGAGAAGACGATGGGGAACAGGAGGAAGAAGATATGGGAAGAGAGAGAGAGAACATAATATGGATAGACTCTCCTCCGCACTGATTGGCTCCGCGAAAAGAAGAAGAAGAAGAAGAAGAAGGATGAGGAGGATGAGGAGGAGGAAGTATTCGGCTCATTTAGGGTCTCGACACGACTGCACATGTTTTCTTTCTCTCTTTTTCCTTCCTTCTCATCGAACTTTTGAAATGAATTTAGAAAGATATTTATGAGAAAAACAGGAAATCATTCCGGGTGAACGCTTCTTGAGCAGCACCCAACGGTCTTCTCTGTTCAATGGGATCAATTGGGAGCTTGCAAAACAGAATTGTCACGGAGAGGAGTTGAACTCGGGACCTCAAAACATGAAAGTTAGCGCGTTACCTACTGCGCCAAACATGCGACAAGGGCGGAAGCGCTTCGGGGGATGATGAGCTAGACTAACATGCGTTTTCAACAGTGTGAAACGGCAAATTTGTGGAGGCGTGCTTCGAGAGCCAAGAAAAATGAATTTCTTCGAAACTGAATGGATAATATCCAGTTGGGTCTGAATGTCTTATAAGCCAAAAATGAGCTCGATTAGGCTAATAATAGCCGAGAGAAACTGAAAATGTCTCGAGGGTCTGATAACTGGCTTAATTGCGGGTCAAAATTGTCAAAAATAGCCAAAAAACCAAGATTTGGAGGAAAAACCGCCAAAAAATGCAACACGTTCTCTTTCTCTCTCTGGGAAAAAAGAAGAAGAACATTGTTATTCAAATCGTGACCTTTCGTGGCAGATTGGGGCAGAGGGAGAGAGAGTTATGCAAATTGAGCACGGAAAACAGGAAAATAATGGAAAAACACGGAAGAGTTCCGGCCAGTTGCGGAGAGGTGTCCGGTAATCAATCGATATCTCGATTACCTTATCAGATATCAAAAAGTGATCTACTGAGGAAATGATATTGAGATGATTTACTATCGATTAATATACTGACCTACTATCCCGGTTCAAGAGAAAATTCATTTTGAAAATCCCGAAAATTCGTGATTTGATTACAATGAACTGACGCCTGAAATCAATTGATATCTCGATCATCTTCAGAGATATCAAAAAGTCGTCAACTAACAAAATGATCTAGAGATCAATATCTATCGATTGATACTCTCACTTGATTATTTATGATTGCGGATCTTAGAGAAATACCGTTTTGAAAACCAACGGTATTTCTCTAAATCTCTCCATCAATTTACAAAGCGAAACATACCTATTTCACGGTAGTCTTATCAGATATCAAAAAGTGATCTACTGAGGAATTGTTCTAGAGATGATTTTTTATCAATTCATCTCCATACATCACAGATTTGAGCTAATCAGTGATTAGGAAATAGGCGCTGAAGATCGTGCAAGTGCCGAAAGAGTGCAGGTTACAAATCAATCAATATCTCGGTCAGTTCATTTGATACCAAAAAGTTGTCAACTGACAAAATGATCTAGAGATGATTACCTATCGATTGATATGGTAACCTGAACGATTCCCGTTTGAGATCACAGAGAACAGGTGTCCTAAACACAGCTGTAACAATATGTTCCAGAAAAAGTGTCAAAAGTGAAGTGAACACGGAAAAACATGGAAATTGGATAAAAGGACGATGTAGCCGTCCCCCACTTGACTCGGGGGAAGGGAACAAAACATGAGGAAGAGCGCCGAATGCATTAGATAAATTGTTTCGGGCAGCCGGGCAGAAGGCGCCAAACCGGATAAACAAACTCATCAATTTTATGAATTTGATTTTTATTTTCTTTATTTTATTACAAAAAGAGGTCGCCGATGTGCTCTTCGAGCATCCATCTGGCTATTTTTAGATGGAAATTGGAGGCGTTTGAAAGATGTAATGCGGGTAATTGGCAGGTATACTTTGGGGAAATTGGGGGTTTTCGGGGAGGGTGTTTTGACGGACGGACACACTTCGGAATGACACGTAGGGAGGCTACAGTAGTTCTACAGTAGTCCTACAGTAGTCCTTGAGCCTAAAAGTCAAAGATTCGCAAAGCGTCTAAAAGGCGGTGCTTTCCTTCCTTCGTTTCATTCCATTTCAACCGGAGAGGGGGCGGGGAAAGGGGAAGGGAAAGGCGCGGGGGGTTATCACTCATGCATAGATGATGTATGTCTGATCTCGGGGTCCCTTTCCATCTGGACACACACCGATTCTCAAGGGAGATCACAAAAGAGTGAGCGACGGCGGAGAGAGAATCCAATGGGCACATAACGACGATGTATGGGCTCAGAGAGCAAAAAGGTGCATGAATTGGAGACGGAAAGATGAGTTTTTCAAGGGAAAACGATAGGCGGGTGAATGGGATCAAAGTGGAATGAGAAGAGAAGGAAGGGAAGAAGGTGCTTTTTCCTCGAATAGGCCGGCACCCGTCACGAGAATCAATATATCTCGAGATTGATAAGAGATATCAAAAAGTTGTCAACAGCAAACTTGTAGTCCTAGTTATGATCTACAAGTTTGCTGTTGACAACTTTTTGATATCTCTTATCAATCTCGAGATATAATGATTCTCCGGTAGGGTTCGAGATGCCGCTCTTTTCGATAAAACACCGCAGATTCGAATGACACCGTTCCCGCGAAAAACGCAAAGAATGAGATTTTTGCAACGGTTAATGCTGAAATTATAGCTGGAAATCTTCAAAAACTTCCAATTTGTCAGTACGACACTCCGAAATTCCGATGCATTTGTACTGTTTAGAAGAGCAATTTTTTCACTTTCGTTGTCGGAATAAGTGAAAACTTTGAAAAATTTCTTTTAAAAAACCGAAGACTTTTCTGCTAAACACAGTACTCTTGCGTTATTTCGGAGCATCGTACGACTTTTTTCTGGAGACGAATTTTTACTCGAAAAATGAAATAAATTAGAAAGAATTTGTGCTTTTTGAACATTTTTTGTCAGAAAAATAAGTAAATTTTCTTAAATTTCAGCTTTTCACCCAGTTGAAAAGTAGAAAATCACTTTGGAAACTGCAAAAATGTAGGTTTTTTTGTTGAATTTTCCATAGACATTGATTGAACATTTTTTCAAAAAAACAATAAAATTTAAAGATGAAAAACGATTCAAGAATCAACAATCGTCCAAATATCGCCAGTTTTCTCTGTTTTTTTTTAGAAAAAGAGGGAGAATTATAAAGTTGTGCTGGTGGTTATCCGTTTTTTGGCGCCGGTGAGCTTTCCCTTTTTCTCTCTCGGGAATCGGTTATTTTTCACATTTTTCCGTATTTCTTCTGATTTTTTGCAGAGATTCTGGCGAATTCGTAGAAGATTAAGAATCAGAAAATCGTTGGAAAATTGAAGTTTCGAAAAAAAAAATATTGAAAAAAAAATGGGAAAATGGGCAATTTTTTGATTTCGACAGAATTGCGCCCACCCACGAAGAAAAGTGTCATTCGATACGTTCAGGTGTAATTCCCTATTCTAACTGAACTTTTGAGCTGTTTTGTTCATAATTCCCCTTGGAAATTATGGGAATTTCGGGGGAAGATCGTCGATAAGAGCAATGAATCAGAGCCAATTGCTCTTTTATGTTCCGATGTTCGGAGTATAAAAACACTGAAAAAATGAATGACTCTTTGAAATCTTCTGTTTTTCACTGTGATTGAGCTCTTGAATGTTCGTTTCCTGTGCTTTCTTCGATGCTCTGTTACCTAGAGAGCATGGAAGACACGAGACGCAGACATTGGAGCGAAGGAGCGCGTTTGCATTTGAAACAACGAGAGTTCAACAAGTCCAAGAAACAACTTCCTCCTCTTCGTTTCGAGAAGTTTGATCTCCGAATTCTCCAGGTGACGTTTAGTCTCCAGAATAATTCAAATATGAATTGAAAAACGACGAGGGAGACACTTGTTTTCTGGACTTGGAAGGGTGTCTCCAACCAGGAAATTGGGCTGAAGTTGAGGCTTCAACCTCTTCAAAGTTCCACAGGTGTTCTGGAGAGTGGTCTCGAAGCGAAAGCGATGAGATGAGAGAGTGAGAGGGCGGAAGGTTATCTCGAACATCGATCTTTTACAAAAAGAGGTACGGTAGCACTCGTTTCAGCAGTGCCCGTTGTCGTTTCGAGACCAACCACAAGCACACACATCTCCAGTACCCAAAGGCACTTTTACCCATTCGATAGCTGACCGTTCTCAATAGAGCGCATTTGCTGACTAACAACTTGCCTATGCCGGATGTCTGCGTCTCTTCCTCTTCCACACTCTCTCTGACGTCAGATCTGACAATTGAACTCAACTCGCGGATTCCGTGAGAAATGCAAAAAGTCGAGAACCGCCCGTCACGCGAAATTGAACGGCATCTCGTCTAGACGATTCTTTATTTGTCCCCAGAATTAAGAAAAACACTGAAGAGTGCACTTTTCTCTCGGGCGGCACAAAGTTTTTCGAAAAGAGAACCGCATTTTGTTCCCTTTATGTAGCTACTCAATGTAAATGGTTTCAATTGAGTTGTGCAAACACCGCCACGTCAAAATGCACACCCCCTACCGTGGCATTTGGTAATTAGTGCAAACAGCCTGCAAGTTATCAACAGAGCGCACTTACCCATCGGGATGATCTCACTAATCGTTCAGAGAACGAAGATCGAATTTCCAATTCATTTGCAGACGAAAACAGGCGGGATAACGACGGCAAAAATGAGGAGAATGAGGAGCAAAGGAGGCAATATTCGGTGTTGTTCCCCGCACGCCGTTCTCGAATTTCCGGTCGAAAACACGGACGGATTCATTGAATTCGTGCTCAGAACACGGAAAGTTCTCCGGAGAAACGTGCAAGAAACATGAGAGAATGCACACATCTGAATGATTCATGAGCACTAATCGACACCGAATGAACGCCACTGACCCCATTGGTCCAAACACACGTACACTTTGTGTTTTCCCCCATAAATCACGGCAGGAAAAAAAGAAATTATCGTTCAAACGCGCGCGCTAAACCCCCTGCACATCTAACTCTTGCTAAACATCTGGTTGGTGGAAGAACGGAGTGTCGTACTCACTCGAATTTTTTGAAAAAATTGCGAAAATTCGGAAAAAAAAGACGAAAATGCGAAATTTTGGAAGCGAAAAAATATAATTATGCACAAAGCACAAAATAATAAAAGCAGGCGCAGTTTTTATTCATAAATTTCAGGATTAGACAATTAATTTGTTGGCCTAAGCTTTGGTGCAAAGCGCGCTCCGTTGATACTCTCTTTCTCTGCGTCTTGTTGGCGCGGGAAAAATTGCCGTTTGAACGAGAGAACGGGAGAGTGCCTCGATTTTCACGCCGTGTAAATCAGTGCGAACTTTCGGAACATGGTCTCGCAGCGAAAAGATGAATCAGTGTGTGTGTGTATTCGGAGACGCAGACAACAAAACACACATTTCCGCTGAATTACGGAATTGTGTATGCGAATATTCGAAATATTCGCATACACACTTCCGTAATTCACAAATTCAAATGAAGTTCTGAACGGGTTAATCCGTCCGAATTTGATTTTTTTTTGCAAAAGAGCCAATTTGAGGTTGAGATTTTTTAATTCTTAAATCACTTCAACACACATTTTTTGGTTGAAAATTCATTTTTTTGTTGAAAATTCATTAAAATTTTTGAAACATGTGTCTTCAATGTCCCTAACGAACGAAAACTTATCTGCTAAACACAGTACTCTAGCGTCAGTTCGGAGCATCGTACGACTTCTCTTTTCGACAACTTTCACTCGAAAAAATCGGAAAAAACTTGCAAAAATTGGTGTTTTACGATATTTTTTTTTGAAAAAAAACTAAAATTTCTCGAATTCCACGCATTAGCTAGTATCAACTCGCTTCCGAAACTGCTCTGTTTGAAAAAAAATGTCAAAAAATTATTAATCTGAGCCAATTTTTTTTCGCTATTTTTAACGTTTCCAAAACAAAAATCATAAAATGAAGATCAAAAAGCAGCCAGTTCTTAGTTTTTTTTTTTAGAAAAAGGGGAAGAATTATAAAGTTGTGCTGGTGGTTATCTGTTTTTTGGCGCCGGTGAGCTTTCCATTTTTCTCTCTCGGGAATCGGTTATTTTTCATATTTTTCCGTATTTTTTCAGATTTTTTGCAGAGATTCTGGCGAATTCGTAGAAGATTAAGAATCAGAAATTCATTGGAAAATTGAAGTTTCGAAAAAAAAAACATTTAAAAAAGTGAAAAATGGGCAATTTTTTGATTTCGACAGAATTGCGCCCACCCACGAAGAAAAGTGTCATTCGATACGTTCAGGTGTAATTCCCTATTCTAAATGAACTTTTGAGCTGTTTTGTTCATAATTCCCCTTGGAAATTATGGGAAATTCGGGGGAAGATCATCGATAAGAGCAATGAATCAGAACTGCGATTTTATAAATCGGGAATTTTGGGAAAAATGATTCATTTCCTAATTTATTTAAATAATATCAAATGATGACGAGTTCTCGGAAATGACTGGAGGAAGTGGAGGAGAACATTCTCCCACTTTCCCCCTCTTCCCCTCATTTACATATAAATTGAGAATCATTTGGAAGCGAAAAAGACTCAAAGACGATCATCAATCACTTCTCCGAAGATTTGCACACGGTTATCCTCGTCTACGCACTTTCGGACGATTCTAAAATGAAAATACCCTTTTCTTTGGCTCTTGTGAGTTCTCTGATCTGATTTTTAAAATTTCGAAAAAATTGGATTTTTATAAAATATTTGAAATTTCGAAAAAAATTGTATTTGTAGTTTCACTTTTTTCATCGTTTAATATATTCAAATTTCCTCCAAATCGTATATAGGAAATATATTTCCCATTTTTCTGTAATTAATAATTGCCATTTCCCTTGTTCCACGGATTTTTCGCGTTGTGTCGATTTACGGGGAAACGGCTCCCAAATTAATTTTTTTCCGATTTTTTTTTTCCGAAATTCAACAGAATTCAGCTGAGAAAACAACAAAAACAGTTGAAAATCGTAAATTTCAACCGGAAAATTGCCGAATTTTCACAAAAATCGGAAAAAAGTGGACAGCTATAATTTTTCGCTGTTTTTCCGGAAATTCCAGCGATTCGGGGGAATTTTAAATCAGAAACAAATACCGTTAATTTCACTATTTGAATTCAAAAGAAAATTATCAGTTTGTCGAGTCTTGGAACCACAATGCAAACGCGCTCGGCTGATATTGTTGGCGTGTCATGACTCTCGTGTACTTCTCGTGGAGGAGCGAAATGTTTTTTTTTCCAATTTCAAGGCAATTTCTATGATATTTATCAGATTTTCACAAAAATCGGTCCAATCGGAAAAACTGTCTCTAGAATTCAAAAAAATTATTTCGCGTCTCCACGAGAAGTACACCAGAGTCGTGACGAAACTCAAAAATTCAGTAGAGCGCGTTTGCAATGATAAGGAAAAAAATGAATTCGGGAGCCGTTCGCTCGTAAATCGACATAGGACCGCCGACCGAACAGATTTCAATTCTCATGAGAATTAGTCACTCTATTTGTGAAATTTAAAATAAAAACGATTGATGCGTCAATTTCTCAGAAAATGTTTCCAAAAACGGCTCCCCGTCAAAGATGTCCCCAGAGGGCTAAAACCGGTAAATCTGAAGGGAAAGTGGAGCATATGGCTCTCGAAAGAGAGAGAGAGAGAGATGAATCGCTTTTTGTTGGCCCCGTGCAACCGAAAAACACGTAAAAAGAGGAGGCAATCTTCTGGAAATTCTCCAGAGACGGACAGAAGAAGAAGAAGACACCGGAGGATCTTGTGACTTTTTGGGGGGGAAGGAATCAGAAAAAAAGAATGATTGGAGAGAGGAAAAGGGACCGAAAACAGATAAGAAGAGAGAGGAAACCGCCCATCCAGCAACAATCCGCACGTTAATTATTCATCCGAAAAGAGCAATTTGGTGGTTTTGGGAAGCGCCCCCCGAAAACGCTTTGAGAGCGAGCCAATTCAACCGAAAAATTGGTTCCCGAGATGCGAGGGATCGTTCCGGAATCCAACCGGAACAATTCCGGAACGATTCCGACGATCTCAACAGTTATTGTCGGTTCATTTCGCTGAAAAAGTGAAGGAATTCGAATGGGAAGAGAAACATGTTTCGCTGGCCTAGAAACCTCCACCTCGTCCCCCTTTGTGTCGATTTACGGGAGCCGCGCCGATTTCGAAATTAGGTTTTTCATCGGATTTTTGTAAATTTTCGCATTTTTTACAATGAACTTTCGTTTTTTTTCACATTTTTTGTGAATTATCGCATTTTTCACGATACAATTATTTCATTGGGTCCAGGGTTTGATATTCACAAAAAATGTGAAAAAAAACGAAAGTTCATTGTGAAAAATGCGATAATTTATAATGAATCCGAAGAAAAAATTAATTTCGGCGCGGTGCCCGTAAATCGACACAAGGGGGGACGAGGTGGAGGTTTCTAGGCCATCGGAACATCTTCCCATTCAGATTCTCTCAATGGAGCGCGTTTTTACGGCGAAATAAACCGACAATACCAAAGAACAAAAACGGGAAAAAAGTGTGACCTTGGCGCGTCTGCTCCGGTGTATTTTCCCCGGGGAATCCCGCGGAATCTCGCGGAATCGCTGGGCTATTTTTCAAGTTTTTCCGTGTTTTTTCTTGATTTTCTTGGTTTTCACAGGGGTTTTGAAAGGTTTCGAGACGAAGAAAAAGCATGGGAATCGTCGGAAATTTTGACGCATTTTTGAGAGAGTTGGAGAATGAAAGGCACCTTTTTTCGTGGTTCAGGGGGGTCTGATTCAGAGTTCAGAGATCAGATTCTGATCTCTAAAACTAGTCTAATCGTGGCAGTATGTGCTCAGAAAATTCATGAATCGCCCAGAAAAAGAGCTACATTGGGTCAACATTTCGGTTTCAAGAGGTTTCAAGAGGTCCAGAGAGATAACAGTTAATGGCTAGATTTGATCTACAACTAGAAACTTGTTGAAGAATGACCTCATTTGTACGAATCGAAGGAGAAAGAGGAGCAGGTGAAACCCGTAAGATGTTGGAAGTATTTTTCACGAGACCCCGGGTGATTTTGATTTATATCAAGCTGAATCATCCGCCTTAATCAGGTGACAGATGTTATTGGAGGGAAGAGATCTGGAACATTGACGTGTGACGAGAGTTCAGCGGTGTTGTTACTATCAAAAAACAAGTTGGTGCCACTTGCAAAAGAGAACTTCCCATGCCGGGAATCGAACCCGGGCCGCGTGGGTGAAAACCACGAATCCTAACCACTAGACCACATGGGAGTGGCGAGGATAAGAGCTGTCTTTTGCCGTTTGGTGATGCGGGGTTTTGAGAACTTCAATCATTTGATCAAAGCTCGCGAAAGGAGCATCCAATGCCAGGAATCGGGATTCTTTTGAGAGCCTCTGATAAACTGATTGTCGGCAATCAGTTCATGAACACGAGTCGTAGCCATGAGGCCATGGACACGAACAATGACAGTGAAGGATATGGAGAAAACCACGGGAGTTCACGTTTATCAAAAATTTTGACGAGCTCTTTTTTAGCCGTTACTGAAGGCATTTCAATAGAGCACGTTTGCTGACTACATCATTACCAGAATTCGAGAATCCCCCTCCGCCCGTGTCATTTGAGTTAATTCCAGATAAGAGAGACATCTTTTGATGCACCAACACATAAACGACAGAGATTGACCAGAAAACCAGGTGTATCTGGTCAAATTGTCATTCGATACTTCCGCCTGAGAGGCAGGTAATTCCCAATTCTGATGAGGAAACGAAAGAGAAAAAATAGAAAAAGTATAGAGGGGAAAACAAAACAGAGTGACCTGAAAGTCAGACTTGGTCGGAACCGGAAACGAAACTTTCTGAAATCGGAAAATTTTCCGACTGTTCCATTTCGGAAACTATATTCGTCGGAACTTTTTCCTTTTTTTCGATTTAAAAGCGAAAAAACTGAATAAATGGAAAACTTTTTGACAGTTTGGCTCTGTTTCGGCGCATTTTCGAAAGTTCCGAACATTTTTTTTCCGATTTTCCAAACGTCGACTGTTCTTAAAATAATCCTCCGATTACTCATTAGGTAGCGGAAGACAAAGATCACGATGAAGAAAAGTTCAAGTCGAGACTTGGAAAAAAGTTTGAAAAAAGTTCTCTTGATGCAGAAAATGTTTTTTTTCCGCAATTTGGCCAAATTCTTGCATATATTGTAAATGAAATAGATCATCCAGAAGACATATTTTCAAAAATGAGCACTTTGGGGCCATGGTCTGTTGATTTGTTCAGCATCTTCCGTTTTAGAGCTTGAGTTTCGAATAGAACCTATCTCTTGGAGGGACAAAAATTGCCGTTTGAACGAAAGAACGTGAGAGTACCTCGATTTTCACGCCGTGTGTGACGGCAGCCGACATTTGCCGTGTTCCGCCCATCGTCGTCGTACTTTTCGTTAGCAAAAGCCACTAAACATGTGTTTTTTAAAACTTTTTTCATAGTTAAGAAAACTTTTTTCCGACTTTTCTCCCTTAAGTTGGAGAAAACTTTTCCCACTTCTACCGAGTATTCCTATTATTATGAGTTCGCCGCGAGCGTGGACCTCATTTTTGACGTGAAACGTGTTGAACTTGTCTGCGTCTCAGAAGTTTACGTGCTGCCTCGCTCTTTCGTTGCGGGACCTTCGCTGACACCGCGATTGCGGAGAGAGGCGAACTCATAATATCCGTCCTGAAAAAGTTGAAACTTCGACTGCGACGCAGCCGCCCACGCGTGTTCTCGCCACGCGAACACGCGAAGAAAAATCTTTTTCTACCGTACTTTTCGTCGAAAAAACAGTGTTCGCGGCTGCGTAGCGGTCGGCGCAGAAGTTTCAACTTTGGCTGGACGGATAATAGGAATACTCGGTAGCATCTATTGCTCTTCGTGTCTTCTACGTCAAACAGTTTCGGAAAAATTCAGTTATTATATAAGTTCGCCGCGAGCGTGGACCTCGTTTTTGGCGCGAAAAGTGTTGAAAATGTCTGCGTCTCTGAAATTTACACGCTGCCTCGCTCTTTCGTTGCGGGACCTTCGCCGACACTGCGGAGTCCACGCGCACGGCGAACTCATAATAGACACACATATTTTGAATTCGCCGCCAGGAAAAATGGAATAAGTCTTCGCAAGGAAAGTGTGGTGATCTAGATGCGCAAACTTCTACTTTTGCAGATATATTGTCTCAAAGTACCCAATAACGCCCGCAATCGTAAAAAAACGCAATTTTGGGAACTTTGTTAAAAAATATCTGGAAAACTAGAAGTTTGGGCAGGAAGCTACTATGTGGGATCAATTACCAGTATCAAAACGTGTGTCCTTGCAAATATATAGACAATTTCAAAACTTTTGCCTAAAAACATGTATTTCCCTGTGAGCACCCGTGGAGAGAGAAAGAGGACAGTGCAAAACGGGGGAAGAGGGGAAGAAACAAGAAGTGTAGACACAAATTGAGTTCTTCTGAATGCGGGTCTCCCAGAAAAACAGAACGAGAGGAGGGAAGGGAACACCGCAAAACATACGCTTTTCTCGGGAGAGACCCTCAACCGGAATCCTCATCCGGAATATCTCTCTCTACGGAATCTCTCTCCGGAATGTCACGTAGAGGTGCCACGTCATCAGAAGACTCACTCCACACACACACACAACGATCCCATTGTCGTTGGCGAGAAATTTCATTTTCGAACAAAAAAACGGGCGGCGAGCGACTTGTCGAGCGGCGAGAGCCCACGGAAGGGGGGGGGCTGACGGCGACGATGATGATGATGATGATGGTTTTCTTTCGTTTTCCGATGGATATCTATGGGATCTTGGCCAATTTCTCGTTTTCAAAACCACTTATTCTCTCTCTTTTACTTCATTTTTTTTTCGAAAATTCCATTTTTTGTCGTCGTCGGCGGACCGAGAGGCAAAGAGGGAGGGGCAGAAACTCAATTTTCGACTCTTTTTTATGGTTGGCAACCTTCCGGCGGACCACCGAAAAGCCAAAGTTTGTGAGAGACGGGGGTCGGTTACAGAAGGGAATTGCCTTTTCTCCCCGCCGGAATCTCACTTTTTATAGGAATCGGTCCACTTTTCAAGCCTAAACGGTCTTCTGACAAAATTGACATTCGGGACAAGGGAAATGGAAGGCTCCTTCGAAACCAGTGAGATGTCGGCTGCTGGGAGACATCGACTGTGAGTCCGAGGTACAGAAAACAGTCACGGAAGCTTTGGAGATGTGCGGTTTGAATTCCCGCGCTTAACGTTGAATACTCAGGCAACACTCGCAGCCAAATTCGAAAAATTTGCAGTCGGCAGCGCGGGAATTTAAACCGCACATCTCCAAAGCTCCCGTGACAGTGTGTTTGAAGAGAGAAATGACCTTCTCCGACGGCGGAAAGCCGACGACATGCTCTTACAAGGGAACTGTTTTACCTCGGGTATTTAGGATTTTCTACAGTAACGCATTCTTGATACGCATTCTTGAGGCCATTCTACGCAACTCTTCAGTTGACGAAAACTGCAAAACTCTGAGTTCAACCGAGATATTTCGGTTTGAAAGTTGCTCAAAATCTAGTGGGTAAACGAAAGATCCAATATAAATACCGTGTTTCGCCGACTAGAGCGGCATCTCTTCTGGAGAAACATTACATCTCGAGATTGATAAGAGATATCAAGAAGTTGTCAGGAGCAAATTTGTAGATCATAACTAAAACTACAAGTTTGCTGTTGACCACTTTTTGATATCTCTTATCAATTTCGAGATATATTGATTCTCCGGAAGTGTTGTCGTTCTATTCGAGGAAATAGCGCAGCAGTGCTGTTGTTTCGGAGTGTCGCACTGACCCGTAGAATGTCGGTTCCTAGAAAACACCAGAACTCCCGGAAAACTTCAGAAATGATCAGTCTCCGTCTCCCATCGAACAGCAACAGAAATCGGCGGAATCAGTGAGCCTTCAAGAATACGTCTTCCAATCTTCGAAAACGAAGCATCTTCCACTTCTTGTCATGTTCTCAATGCTTCCGGAAACCTTCCGGAAGCCTTCCGGAAGCCGGAGAGACCCATTTGCTACAGTAATCCGCAGAGTTGAAAGTTCGTCGACAATCGGTCGAAAAGCGTGAAAATCGTGTGAAAAATGCATTGAAAGAAATGGAAAGAAGGAGACAAAAAACTTTCGGAACATTATATTATTCATGAGAGAATCGGTTGAATTCTTGGTTTTTGTTTTCTTTTTGTTGCTCTTTGCAGACACATTGACGATAGAGACTGAGGAGGAGGAGGAGGAGGAAAATGAGGAGGAGGAGATGTTTGAATCAGGAGGAAAAGAGGAGGAAAAGAGGAGGAGGAAAGGGAAGGAAAGACACGAATGTACACTGGGTATAAAGCTGATGGGAGGGAATGAATGAGGAGGAAAAGGAGGAGGAAGAGGAGGAGGAAGAGGAAATGCCAGAAAGAAAGAAAGAAAGAGTTCAATGTTTCAGACGGATTGCGTTAGAATCGTGTTGTTGATGAGGGTCCGCAGGAACGAATTCACTTCCGACGACTCCGACGCCTTCTCCGATTGCAGGAAGCCGACGGCGAGGCTCTGGAATTCGGTGAGGATGAATGTGCGCTCTATTGAGAGAATTTCGAGAGCAGCCCTGATCGCGAACTAAGTTAGAATGTGCGCTCCACGGGGAATGTGATAAACGGTGCTCTATTTATAACCTTCGTGTTCTGAGGATAGCTGCAGTTGTCACTGAATATGTTGGAAATGCGCTCCAATGAGAATTAGCTAGAAATGGCTCAAATAGACGTCACATTCAGTTGTTGTTTGGAAAGTGCGCCCCATTGAGAATACCCGAACATTGTGCTCTCTTTGAGGAACCGTGTCTCTATTGTGCTCTACTGATCAATTCCCGATTACCTCGTGAAAGTGCGCTTTATTGAGAACCCTTCAACTTCTTGCGTTTCAAGAGAGCATTCCGCAAATGTGCTCTATTGAAAAGCTCCTGTTTCTATTAGAAAAAAGTATCAGAAAGTGCGCTCCATTGAACAACCCATTGTCTCGGACAGTGGGCATGTGTTCAGAGATTGAGTGGAAGTGGAAAGTGCGCTCTACTGATAATCCTCTGGTTGTGTATGTTGTAATCGAACTATGTTCTAAGTGCGCTCTATCGACAAACGCGCCTCCATGACTCACCTGGCACTCGAGAAGTTTCCTCTGAAAGAGCTCATTGTGCTCGCGGAGCACGTGCGCCTCCATCCGCAACCGCAGCACCGTCTGCTCCAATCCGTTCATCTGAGCACTCGTCTCGACGGTTTCCTGCCGGACGGCGTCCACTCTCGCCTCCAAATACTTGCATCTGCTCTCCGAAATGGCCACTTTCGCCTTGTTGACGTGGCAATCGAAGCACTCGTGACGTGGCGAGATGCGAGAAGAGGAGGAGGAGCCGGACGGCGACGCGGTGTCGATTGGAGAGGCGATGAGACTACGGTCGGTGCTCTGGAAGAACACGGATACTGTAGGTGTAGGCGGAGAGGATTACTGTAGACGTACCAACTGATGGAAAGCACTCAGATCCGACTTGAAACTGACGAAAGAGCACGTGGGCGACTGCGAAGTGTACTTCTCCTCGTCCTTCTTCTCCGGAAGATATATCGGAATGGTGGCTGTAATTTCAGATGACTCGAGGGCTCTTCTTGTTCTGAAACTCACTGGCAACTGGTTTCGGAAGAGTGGACAGCCAGGAAGACGTGTCTGGAGAGGGAACAACGGTCGGTTCGACTGTGGACACTGGAAGAGGATCGACTGCTGGAAGGGGCACAAGTGGGGCGCGGATCACTGAAAGCAGGCATGTATGCACATGAGTCGATAGGAAATCATCTGGAGATCATTTTATTAGTTGACCACTTTTTGATATCTGATAAGGTGATCGAGATATCAGTCGATATCCGTTAGCTATCAAAACCAACACTGACTCTCTGTTATCTCGAGAACAATACGAGATACGAAGATGCCACCAACTGATAACATAATCAATTCAACAAGATCTGTAAGGTTATCCCCAACCCACATTGAAAAGGATCCGTAATGACGTGGCAACTGCGATTGATAACAGAGTGCGCCATGCTCTCGCTGTTGTTGTTGTTGTTGTTGTTGTTGTTCGTCGACTGAAGGTGGATGTGAAGGAGACTTTTGTCCGGAAACGCCCAATTACAGCACCGGCACATGTACATTCGCGAGATGTGGTGCTGTTTGAACATATGAGTGCGCAGGGATTCACTGCCTGAAATTGGGATGGCTTAATTTGATCTAGGTCAACTTTGAAGCATCATAACTTTGTTCATTTTAAAGATTCCCGAATGTTCTTTAAATCAATTTATAGATCATTTTCTCAAAAACAAATGTTTAGTTGACAGTTTTTGAGTACCTCTTCCCATTCTCTTGATATTTCTCAAAAACCAGCGCCGATCTTTCAAAATGGCGAAAATGCCACTCCAATCAGTAAACTCATCACTTTCCGTCTCAGAAATCGTCCGTTTTCCGTTAAACTTGCCAACTAAGCTCTAAAACAACACAAAATCTGCGCTCATCCGCCTATTTTTCCCTTCTCCGAGCACCTTCATTCAGTACCCGACAGTAATCCGAGACGAACTTTGAATGATCATAACTCGGTTGAAAATAGCGATTTTCCGATGCTCTTTGTGGCATTTGACGGGAAATTTCCCATTGAGCACTTTTGCAGTAGATCACTTTCCGGCACCTCTTCTCGTTTTCGTTCATTGAGCGGTTCCCCCGGAGGGCGCCCGCCCATCGCGCGCCCTCCGCGCGCCTTCCGAATGCCCACTTCGAATTCGATTGCGCAACCTCATTTCGCCGCTCGGAAAGTGAATAAATATCTCTGTCTCTCCCTCCGGATGACCTCATTCGTTCCGGGAGAAACACAGTGAATGGGATCAAGGGCCGTCGGCGGCGGCGGAACGGGTAAACAATCGTCCGCGCGTCTGAACGGGTTTCAATGGCAAAACATATGGTGTGCAAACACGGCGACGCAATCCCACAGACTACAGTAATCCGTCTCCGTGACTTTTCTCATCTTCCTGCAGCTCGTCGCGGCGCTTAGTAGCCTTGCGTCGTGCTCCAAATCCGCCCCAAGCCCGCCCGGCTCATCCCCTGAGTCTGCCGGTTGATTGGGGGCTCGGCTTCGCGCAGCTTGAATGATCTCTTCGAGAGTTTTGCAACGTAATCAAAGCGGATCGGATCGGATCAGGCGTCCCATTCAAGAGAAGAACTCACTGGAGATGTCTTTGCGACAAACTGTGCACCGGTAGCTCTTGAAGTGCGCCTGCATCCGATGACGGGACAGACTCGACGAGTGGCAGAACACCTTCGCGCAGATGCCGCAGCGGAACGAACCTGTGTGTGGTAGATCAGAATGAGCCTCCCCCGTCTTCTCCTCCTCCTCACCTTTCAAATCGGGTCTCTTCAGCTCACTGTTGCTCTTGCCGATGGCTCCGCCGTGCGCCGGCTCCAGACCCTCGTCGCTACCGTAGCCCTCTTCGGTGTGCGTCGGCGAGAAGACCGTCTTCTCCTCTTCCTTGATGTCCATTTCGAGATGCATTTGGAGACTGGAAAAGGGGAAAAAGGTGGAGGAATATGAAGGGGGAATGCGGCGGAAGGGAGAGTGGGAAGAAATATGATTGGGGTCCTCCGATTTTACGAGCGGAGTTGGCGCCCTCGGCAAAGTGTGCTTTTTACGAGCTTTCTTTTTCAGCATTTTTATTCTTTTTTTTATATTTTTATGCTTTTGCATCGAAAAACAAAAATCAGGAGTCATGAATCTCAGAGCAAAATAAATAGCTGACCCCCGCTAATGTGACCGCGAAAGGAAAGGAACATCAACATGTTCTGCGTAGCCGAGTGGCTAGCAGTTTTGCCCACCACGCGAACACTCACTGGATCAACTCCCGCTCGCGACAGACACTTTTGCAATGACTGACCGACTCGAATAGATGGCAATGGGGTGTCAAAATAGATCACGACTCGAAATGAAATCCCCTCACTACTTATAGACTAGATCAGCAGTTGGGGCATGACGCGTGCGCGCGTCGGGATGAATTTCAGCTCAAAATCGCGATGTGGTGCGGATGAGCTGAAAATGGAGAGGGGGAGGGACAGAAATAGAATGATGAGGAGCTGGAAGAGGATTCCAGAGACGGGGGGATCCGAAATGACGTGGCAATGTTGCAAGATCGGAAGAAAAGTGCGCCAGAGAGAAGTGAAGGTCATCTGGGGGGAAGGCTAATTATCCGGTCGATCCGACGGATGGTCACGGCTAAACGAAACGGAGAAGAGAGAGAGAGAGATCATTTTCGGACGGCACACGGAAGAGTAGGAGGGGAGGAGAAGTCGGAAAGTGTCAATAGACTAGGTCAAAACGAGAGAGAGCATTGCGGATCGAGAGACACATACAAACGATGATGACGTAAGGGAGAGGTGAAGTGGAAAAAGGTGTGGTGGTGGTGGTGGGAGGGGAAGCGAGAATGGAGGAGCGGAAAAGTTTTGGAGCAGGAAGGCTCTGTGCCGGTGGTTCCTTTCGAGAGATGAGCCGTCGAGTCAATTGGTTTTAAGACGGCGATGGCGAGGTGCTGAGCAGCACATAAGGCGATTGTGAGGCGGATCTCGCGAAGACGACGACACGAAGGGGGGATCGGCGGGGTTGCAAACGGACATGTGCGAAAGGGGCGGCGCTTGTTTGTTACGTAGGCAATTGACTGGAAGGGATGAGACGTCGGCTGCTAGGTTCAGTTGCCGATGGTGTCTTGAGGGAGGCTTGGGTTACTGTAGAACGTCAAGGAAGCCTTGTGGGAACTATTCAGAAGGTTCATTGGAAATGTCGGCTGCTAGATGCAGATCTCGAGATTCACTGAAGGTTCTTGAGCATTGGATCGTGTCATGAAGCTCTTTGAGCACTTGGAGAGGCTAACTACACGATGAAAGGGATCCCGGGAGAGGTAGCAGATTAAGGAAACACTGACAAGTGAGATATACCGTATCTCATCGAAAAGGGCCTTGTGGACACTATCCAGAGCGTTCATTAGATCGAGGGACCACGGAAACCTGTGAAATGTCGGTTGCTAGATTCAGTCGCACGCTGAGGGGCTCTAGGCAAAATAGAAAATTAAGGGAGCTTCTTGGGCATGTCGGGAACAGGAAGCTATCGGGAGGACCTTCTGTGCACGTCCAGATACTAGTTCTTGAGCAATACGCCGTAGCTCTCTGAACACTGGTAGGGATTGCCCGTAAGATGCCGGGTGCTTGTTGAAGGGACTTGAGAAAGGGTAACCGGTTGGGGAAGCCAAGGAACCCCTGGAATGGGAGCACTAGAAAATCGGGCTGGATGAGTATTCAAGAGGAACCCTGCAAAGCTACATGGTTTCACCGGACAACTAGATTCTTCTGAGCAAGCGACCATGTCCTCTGGAACTCTCCCTGAGCAATGGGCGGGGCCTGTCGGGCTTTGGATGAGGGAGGTTCTGGTGGACTTTCTCTTCCCAGAGCTTTGAGATCTTTGGAGCTCCGGACAGAGTGGCTCAATGGACTGTGGGTGTTCTGGGTGAATGAGTCGTCGGTTGCAATGTATGAGCAACCACTGGTTTCCAGGAAGTCTTCGACCAGTGCTCAACACAGATTATCCATCAGGCGCCGAGCATTAGGCGCAGCTTAGGAGAGGGAGGGAAAACGAAAAACTGACGAACTTTTCGAGGAGACTCTTTGAGTCAGATCACAGCCTCTAATCGGCCCATTCCGGGTATTCATGAGGTTTCGGATGAGCTGGAACCCACGAGGCACCTCTGGGATCTTACGATGGAAGTGTTTTTACACAAAGTTTGGGAATTGTCTATGAAATTGAACGGGTACAGTTTTTGATACTGGGAATCGATCCCCCATAGTGGCTACCCGCGCAAACTTCTAGTTTTAAAGATAATTTGCTTCAAAGTGCCCAAAATTGTATTATTTCACGAAATCGGGCCTTTTTGGTCACTTTGGGGTAAAATATCTGGAAAACTAGAAGTTTCCGCAGGTAGGCACTATGTGGGATCGATTCCCAGTAACAAAATGTGTACCCTTGCAAATTTCCAGTGTCGTCAACAAGGAAGCTTTCAGGATGGTCTCGAAACGAACAAGACACCGCTGAAACTGCTGCTACCTACCCTCTAGTTCAGCCTGTTTTTGCGTGGCTATTCCAACGAGATTTCAGCGAATTGAATAAATTGTCTACAGTATCCTCCCTTAATCGCTTCGAGACCCCACCAAAGAACGTTCTGCTCAACTTGCCTCGATATCTTTTCACAATTCATCGAAAAAAGAGCGCACAAACACGGGAAAAGCGGCTTGTGATTGATTGTCAAGGAGGTTCTGTGCTCGAATAACGCGAAGATCACCGTCTGCTCCTCCTCAAATCTCCTCTCTGCAAAGTCACCCACAATCCGCACACGATCACACATTCTCTCTTCATTGAGAGCGAGCTTTTGAGCTACAGTAATCCCTGGCAGTCTGAGCTGGTGTGCTCCGTGAGCCGCGGAGCATCAATCACTTTATTGGAGAATGACTTGTGCTCTCTCAAGGTAAGCGCATTCCGCGAGTCATCGGCTCTTCGGTTAATCGCGGGGCGGATATTTAGCAAATGCGGCTTATATCGTAGAAAAACACGCGGAACAGGGGTTAGAGACGACGCGGAGGAGACGAGGAGCACGTGTGTGTGTTGGATGAAATTGAGACGATTTGTTATTATTCTGGGCGGATGGATATAAACTGTCACAGAAGAGGGACTGAATGTAGAGATGTGGGAAGTGCGCTCTATTGATAATACGAGTGATTTGAACAGCATGATTGCTCAATGCATCTTGTATTGAATCAAATGGAAAGTGCGCTCCATTGAGAATAGACTGTTGCCAGTGCGCTCTAATGATATTCTCTCCTTGTTTTATCGGCTAGAAAGAGCAGAAAAACAGCTTAGTGATCTACTACTCAGTTAGTGCAAGTGCGCTCTATTGAGAACACCTGAACACTATGTTCCGAAACAGTGCTTTAGAAGCAATTCGTGAATGAGATTTGAGGCCGGTTCTATCGCATCTACGCTGTCAGTGGAAGTGCGCTCTATTGACAATCGACTCTTTATTACCAACAATTGCAAGCGTGCTCGCCTGCATAACCACCATTCATCAGTTTAGAACGCTAAAACTTGAGCACATCCATCTACATCGAACTGGCCCGCAACCGAAGAGAACTCTGCTGGAGAATCATTATATCTCGAGATTGATAAGAGATATCAAAAAGTTGTCAACAGCAAACTTGTAGTTTTAGTTATGATCTACTAGTGTGCTGTTGGCAACTTTTTGATATATCTTATCAATCTCGAGATATAATGATTCTCCGGGGCAGAGCTCTCTTCGCGACAAGCTCATTGAGATCCTTTGAATTTCATCGGAAACGGCCCTTTTATAAGACCGACATGTTTGTGAAATACATAAAGAGACAAACAGTCAATGTACTTGATAATCTGATAATCTGAGCCCCGCAGTGATTTTGACGTAGACGGACACAGCAAACTAGACAATTCGCATAGATTTTTGAAAGTCTTTGCAGTGTTAAGAAGATTGTGACGATGGGGACACGGGGAGCATCGAGATCAGTGATTGATAACGAGACGATATCAAATATATGGCTCCTGGAGAGCCCGAGTGATTTTCGGAAAAGCTCAGACTTGAAATTCTCCGGGGGGGGGGGGGTTTAAGGGCTTACGGCCTAGGAGAGGGTCATGTGGGATCAACGAGGGTTTAGGAGAGATTTCAACTGATTTCAATCGATGGCTTTGGTGGCTTTTCGGACATCGTCTGAACCATTCTTAGAAATTGTCAACTCGTGGAGAGCCATCTGTTATCAACGTCGTGACGATGAAGAAGAGAAAAAAACGAAAACGGATCGTTTGTGAAAGTGTCAAAAGGAAACACAAACCAATTAGTGGAAGAACAGAGAAAATGGGAAAAGGGGAGAAAAGCGGGAAGAAGTGTGAGTCATGGAGAATAGGAAGCACGCGGCGACCGGAGGAATGCTACTGTTTGAAGACCGGGAGGACATATACAGTGTCTGAGGTTCTAAATATCTGAAATTCAGCAGAGAAACTGGAACAAGGACCGAGAAATGGTCCTGGCTCTGATATATTCAAGAACCAGCTGAAACGGACCGTTTTGAGCCGAGATATTATAGTTGTAGCTTGGGATCGGAGTTCACAATTAAAATTTCCACGATATCTTGCAACGAAAAAATTTGTCAGCGCCGAAACATGCTGCGCCTTTGAAGCGGCTATACGGTAGTTGCGCAATCATTAATTTCGACTTTTCCCACTCGATTTCCTCAATTTCAACAGTTTTTAGCGCTTTTCCGGTAAAAAAACACAAAAAAACGGTTGAAATACCGGAAATCGAGTGGAAAAAGACGAAATTAATTTATGCGCAACTACCGTATCGCCGCTTTAAAGGCGCAGCACGTTTCGGCGCTTACAAATTTAGATATCGTGGCGCGCGTTTGAAATTTGCATTGTGAACTCGGATTTTGAAATACAACGATGATACTGTAGGAAATAAGATGGATCAGAAGATTACAGTAATCAAGGAAAATCAGGAAGAACGAAGAAGATAAAGAGAATTGGGGGGGGGGTACTGTAGATCAAGAAAGCGCAGGAAAAGGGCAAAGAACGTGGAGCCGCGAAGTGTGATGAAGTTGGCGATGATGTGTACTTTGAGAGATTGGATCGGATGACGTGAGGTCTTCTCCGGATGAGACGATCGGAATCGGGAAGAGAGACGGTCGAAATGCGGAAATGTGGGGCAGGTCAGAGACGGCGGCTGCGCAATAGAAGCCGTCCGCGAATAGCCGCCCAAATAAACATTATTATGTATTGGAGGAGGAGGAGGCGACTGCGGATTGCGCAACTCTCGATTTAACCTAGTTGTGAACAGAAACGCAGAGAGAGAGGAAGAGACGGAGAGAGACAGAGACAGAGAGATTACGGCATGACCCCCCGGGAGGGGCGTCTCGGCTAGGATCGGCGGGAGACCGATGTGGGAAAAGGGCGCTAGAGATGCGAGGGCGGTGATAAGGATTTCGGATCGGACGACCGGCTAGGAGGTTAGCAGAGGTGACTGTTGTTGGGCAGGGCTTACACGGGGAACCTTGGTTACAACTTTGGAAAACGGACTTCATAGGTTGAAAGGGGACCTTTAGTAGGTCATAAATCCGTTTTCAAAACCTGCTAAATATCATTTTGAAGTACTGGGATTTCGGTCTGAAACGCCATCTTCAGGCCTTACGGGTGACTGTGCTCTCCCTGGATCGTTTCCGATTTTCAAATGTTTCCCGAAAACGTTTTTTTTTAGAGATTTACTTGAAAAAACAATCAAAAATGGGAGAAAGACAAAGAAAAGAACCAGAGAGTTCACCGTAAGGCCTGAAAATGGCGTTTCAGATCGGAATTCCAGTACTTCAAAATGATATTTAGCAGGTTTTGAAAAGGGATTTATGGCCTACTAAAGGTCCCCTTTCAACCTATAAAGTCCGTTTTCCAAAGTTGTAACCTTGACGGTTCCCTTGATAGAATAGGGGTACAGTGTGCTCCGTCGGAGAATTGATGCATTTTTGATACATTGCAAAGAAAAAAGTAATCAAGAAATGGCTACTAAATGGAGGCCATTGTTCATTTTCCCAAAGATTAGATTATAATGACAAGGTGTCAAGGAAGCGAGTGATTGAGCGGTTTTGATCACAATCGGACTAGTTGGACTCACAGATCTCTCTATCCGATGCCAGTCTCAAGAACTGGGGGGGGGGGAATAAGTTAAAGAAGGGGGTTGGAAACGAATCCGTGTTATTCCGGTGGAATCGGAAGAGAACGATGGAAAGAGAATAGCTATAGCAAGCGGAGTTTACCGTCCGTTCTCTGTGAAGTGCGCAGAAGATTAGTTTCCTGTTGACAACTTTTTGATATCTCTTATCAATCTCGAAATATAATAGTTCTTCGGCAGAGCTCTCCTGCGGGGCCCATTTCGATGGCATCCGATAGTAGCTCAAATAGAGCACTAACTAACAGACACAAGGATATGAAAAAGGGGGAAGATAGATGCAAATTGCAAGAAGAACCAGTGGTGTTGTTATCTCGGAATGTATCGATGTACTTTTACGTCACGAAAAGGTTCAAAAATCGCATGCAAAAAGTACAAACCACCCCGTAGCGAAAAACAGTTCAAAGCGGAGAGAACGGATAGAAGAGGCAATCTCCGTTTCTTATCAATTCCAAAAAGTGATAAGGGACTCAGATCGAAATCATTCGATTTTCAGTCGATTTTCAGATGCCAATGGTAAGGAAAGAGATGTGTTCTCCAGTTTGAAAACAGCGAACTGTTGTCGTCAATGCCACATTTTGTCGATGTTTCTCTCTCGTTTTTTTCAGTTCTTCTTCTTCTTCTTCTTCTTCTTCTTGTTCTTCGCAGAAAGATTAGAATCTGACCGGAAAGTACACGACAGTTACTGCCTCTCTTGGCGGGCGGGCGCCAGTTTTTTAATAGTCACTCGGAGGATAAGTTTGAAAATGAACAAAAAGTTCGATTCGTCATTCGACAAGACGTCACGCGTGGACAATGGGTCTCGCAGCGATCGCTCGTAAATCTACACATTCAGGCGGCGAGCACGGGAACCATCCGGACTTTGACTGGCGCGTTTTGCGTGTGTCTGCGTCTACTCTCTTCCTGTACTCTCTCACCTCGTCTTACTGTAATTGTTACCAGTTTCGTGCTCAAAATTGACTTTTTTATGAAAATCGACAAGCGCCTTCGCACAAACTACAGCGGATTTCATATTTTGAGTTACTTTCTACCGTAGTCTCATTAAAGACGCATGTCGATTTTCATTTTCGTGGCGAGACCCGCCGATGCGGTTAACTGCAGACTTCGCCGCATCCGCCGATTTTTATAATAAAAAAAGAGACTTTGAAGGGGGGAAAAGTGTGGCAACCATCAATCTCGGTCGGTTTTCAATGGAAAGTGTGCATGTGTCAACGGCGAAATGAAATATGAACGCGTTGTAAACAAAAGAGAAACGTTTACGTCGTCGTTTCAATACAGTGAATTCCTGAAAAATTGGAGTCACTGGAGACCGGGGGGGTCTAAACAATGTGTGATGAATACCTTTTTCTATTGGGGGGACAGAATCTCCGAAAGCGATTCGTGAACTCGAACGGAAGAAAGGACGGTGTGTTTCGTGAATGGGCGGAAGCATTGGAACTGGCGCTCTAATCGCGCTCTACCGAGAAATTCTTATTTCGCAACGGCCGTACTATCGGATACCATCGAAATGGCTCCGCAACAGAGAAAAAACCGCTTGCTTAGCTTGGCGGGTCTTGAAGTTGAAATGATGCACAGCTGAAATGAATGTTACAGTAATCTCGTGTTTATTTTTTGAATTATTGGCTTTTTCGTAAAAATGGCGCGGTTAACCAATTTTCGTCGGATTTTTTTCTGCATTTTCAATAAAAATATCATCGAAACGTGCGCTCTTCTTGATTAAACGCGCCATTTTTACGAAAAAGCCCAAAAAAAACACGAGATTACTGTAACATTCATTTCAGCTGTGCATCGTTTCAACTGCAAGACCCGCCAAGCGAAGCGAGCGGCTTTTTCCCAGTTGCGGGACCATTTCGATGGCATTCGATAGTATCAATCTTCGATTACGCTCTACGGATAAAAGTGTGAATATTCGAAACATTCGGACAATGATATCTTCTCCGCGAGATCAAACAATCATCAGTAGAGCGCAAATGGAACGACGTTCCGAGACAAACGGAACACTTGGCTCAATGGCAACTTCCCAATATGACCAATTGTTTTCAGTGTTCATCACAACTCTTCTTCTTCGCTCGATGTGTGTTTGTGCGTGTTTTTCACTCAAACATCTAGCACATTTCCGATCGAGAAACCAATTGCGCAAGCACTAAACACACTCTTCTCATGAGTTTCCAGTTCAAATCAGAGACGGAATTATGTGATGTCTGGTAAGAAGGAAAGCATATCATACATTCCATACATCCTGCGCAAACCTGCTCACTCCTCAGGTAATTTTCGGCACGATTGCCGCGTACTGCGCCAATTTGTCCTAAAAATGCCAGCAATCGTGCCAAAACGTGCCGGCAACTGTGCCGATTGGGTGCGGGTGCAGTGCCGAATTGTGCCGTCGACAAGAGTTAGCGTAAAAGAACTTCGAACGTTTCTCCTGGATTCGAGGTGAAAACAGTAACTGGGACAGTCAAAACTTGATTGATCATGCCTACTAACGACACTCACCAAGCAGATCCTAAAAGTACAGTACTTTGACACTTTCGCTCGAAAGTTCGACTCTTTTTCGTAAATTGCACAGGGATAAAACGCGCTCGCAGACGATAATCGTGGCGAGACCAACACGAAAGTCACTTTAGCATCAGTTATCTTCAATTCCAGCAATCGAACGAATGAATTGAGTGGAAATGCACAAGGTTATTGGATTTTTCCCCAAAGGCTCTAGTGAAATTGAAAATTGACGGCCCAGGGGAGAAGACATCAGCAGGTACTTTCTCACAGAGACCTGCCGATGCAAATGTGTACCATTGCTATAATTGCTGCGTACCCGTTGCCTGAGTATTCAACGCTTAAGCGTGTGATTGTTGTTGTTTACAGTCTACCATAAAAACAACAACAAGCGCACGGTTGAGCGTTGAATACTCAGGCAACGGGTACGCAGCAATTATAGCAATGGTGCGCATTTGCATCCGATGCACACGCCAGATCTCCGTGTTTCTGGATTACACATCAATATAGTGATTTTCTTTTTAAAAAATTCCGCTAGTTTAGCCAATTAAAATTAATACAAAATGGAATCAAGGAACGCGCCAACAAAACGAGAAGCGCGCTAAGCGGTCAAAATGTTCAATGTATTCGGAGACCGTCATGCCACATTCCGGTTGCTCAGAAACACAGATAATAGTCGAGAAGTAGACGAAATAGCAGATGAAACAGTTCAAACACTGATAGAGGAGTTCTGTGTCGAGAGGCTTTTGGCGGACAGTTTTCTCAAAGGACACCTCTGAAACTTGACTATCGAGTACAAAAATCACAAATTGCTCTATGAGAAACTACACAGAACTCTGCGAAATGCATGGAAATTCGTGAAAAATGTCGTCGTGATGACGCTCGGAAACGGGGTAATTGGCACTTTTGGCGGGGTGTGACGAATCGGAAAAAGTAACGGAGATCAGAAGAAAAAGGAGAAAGACGCGTCGGTTTCTGTCCAGAAACCACCCAATAAACCATCATTTCCCATTGAAAACGTGTGCTCCGCGAGAGCATTTATAAAAGTGAAAGTGGAGAGAAAACTGTCCCGAGTGTCTGGTCTGCGACACGCTTCAAAGCGTTTCTCAGAGAGATTGCCGCTTGTTTTCGTCACAATGTTTCACGGGGGGAATGCACGGATTTCATAAGATTTTTAGAAATAAATGTGCACTTTTTGGATCAAAACTTGAAGTAAACAGTTTATTTATTCAGGTACTATCGGCTGCCATCGAAATGGCCTCGCAACCAAGGAGACCTCTGCTGGAGAATCATTATATCTTGAGATTGATAAGAGATATCAAAAAGTTGTCAACAGCAAACTATTAGATCATAACTAGGACTACAAGTTTGTCGTTGACAACTTTTTGATATCTCTTATCATTCTCGAGATATAATGATTCTCCGACAGAGCTCTCCTCGGTTGTGGGGCCATTTCGATGGCATTCGATAGTAGTAAACGCATGGGTGCGAGATCTAGTAATTATAGGCGTCTAATACTGCAGTGCGTTGTTTCCACCTGTGCCAAACGTCATGTGACGAAGGTCCTCGAACCATTGTCCTTGGGGCTCTGTCCATTGGCCCATTGAGCATTTGTCTTTTGTGAATTGGGCGATAAGATTCAACGGGAGCTCTAACTTTCCCGCTTTGTGACCGCACTTGGAGACTATCTCATTGGGCTGACATTCAGAAAATCCCATGAACACTCGTGGAATTTCCCGATTGGAGTCTTGGAGGAAACAGGAAAACAGTTGGACTATTCAATAAACAGAAGATGTGCATTAAAAGCCGTCCAACTTGACGGATGATCCATTTGCATCATCGGAACACCGTTTCCGACATTCCGATCAAAAATGGATCCGATCCGTCTGGTAGAAGTATGAGAAAATGCTGTGAAAGGGACATTCTACTGTATTTGCTCGAATAGGGCGGCACACGTTTCCTGTTGGCAGCATTTCGATATTTCTTATCAATCTCGAGATATTAAACATTTCAAAAATCTAGGAACCTCCATTCTTCACGTGAACTCATGAGCTTACTGGTCTCGTCATGAATAGAGGGTACGTGGATTCCGTATGAACCACGGGAGCTCCGGAGATGTGCTGTTTGAATTCCCGCGCTGCCGAACTGCAAATTTTTCGAATTTGGCTGCGAGCGTTGCCTGAGTATTCAACGCTTAACTATATGCGCTCTCGTAAATCGACACGAATCACACGCTTTAACGTTGAATACTCAGGCAACGGCGTCGCAGCCAAATTTTGAAATTTTGCAGTCCGGCAGCGCGGGAATTCAAACCGCACATCTCCGAAGCTCCCGTGTGAACGGGGGACCCTTTTTTATTGACGGCGAGACCACAAAGCTCTTCAGTTCACGTGAAAAATGGAGGTTCCAAGATTTTCGACATACGACATATAATGTTTCTACGGCAGTGTTTCAGGTGCCACTCTATTCGAGGAAATACGCACGGGGGGCCAATAGCGACGTGAAATCAAACGTGCTCTTTTGAAAATCGCCAAATTGGCTGCTGTAACTGAGTATCAAATGTCACGCGGAAATTCCAAAATGCTTAATCCTACGATTCTGTGTATTTTGACGTGACCGTGTTTGCACAGTCCTCCGGAAAATGTCACGCGAAATCCAAAAAAGCTAATGACTCCGTATCATTTGAGTCGCTACGCAGCGAATACAAAAGCGTGCGAAATTCAAATTCTGATTTTTCACGTCGCATTTGGCTCCCCGTGAATACGGTAGAACTTTCACAGCATTTTGTCATACTTCTACCAGACGGATCGGATCCATTATTGATCGGAATGTCGGAAACGGTGTTCCGATGATGTATGTGGATTCAAGTTGGACGGCTTCTAAAGCACATCTTCTACATTCTTCAGGTGTCCAAGAATCGAGAAATTCCAGGAGTGCTGACGGGATATCCTGAACATTCTGCGAGAAAAAGAGCTGTTGCCTTCGTCGTTTGCCAATCCAATCCACACACTAGTATCTGATCATCCCTAACAGAAGACGTTTCCCACTCCATCTTCTCCTCTTCCTCCTCCTCCTTCTCATCACATCTTCTCGCATTTCGCTTCTGAAAGTAATTAGTATTTCCTTCCTTCCCCTTCCTCTCTCTTTCTCCTAATTAGTGTCCATCTCCTCCTCGTCCTCCTCTTTTTCTCTTTTTTTAGTTATTCACACTTTCCTTCCCCCCGTGAAATGACCCACACACACATAATCCAATTGTCTTCCGGCCCCGCCGCCACAAAAATCTCCTCGTCGTTGGCCTTCCAAAAGAGGAATCTTCGTCGCCGTTTCTTCGAAAATCCAATTGGGAGGCGACGAGCGAAAAGAGAGCGGGCGGGCGGGCGAGCCCCTTCCCCGCCCGTTTCGACGCCTTTTCTCCTCTTTTCTTCCAATATTTGTAGCCTCCCCCCGAAAAACACAGAGACAGAGAGAGACACACACTGACTCCTTCTTCTTCTTCTTCTTTCGTCGGATTTCTTCTTCTTCTACCGACGACGATACTCTTTTTCTCATTTCGGATGATTAGTCGAGCTAAACGGGCAAAGAGTACAACTGAATTTCTTGGACTCTGCAAACACCGCCACGTCAAATCACACCATACCGTTCCGCAAAAACATTTGATACTCAGTTTGAGCAGCCAATTAGTTAATTATTGGTGGAGCACATTTGAGCATCAGTGAATCTTTTTCGAATTCCCGCCAAAAACCCTTATCATTTAATCAGTGTTTTCGTTCGTTTTTCTACGCGATTACTGAATTTCATTTTTTCGAAGAATTTCATGTTTTTCGAGAACAATCAACTGATTTATTTTTTCTATTTTTCGTGATATCCGCCTAAAAATGCAATTCGCATTGGAGCGCGTTTCCTGACTAGAATGATTTTTTTTCGAAAAATGCAATTTTTTTGTATACTCTAGCTGTTTTTTTTGAAAATAAAATTTATTCTGAACAAAATGATGAAATAAACAATTTTCGAGAATTTAAAAATCAAAATCAAATTTTTTTTTAAAAATTCCATTTTTTTCAGAATTTTTCAATTTTTTTTTCATTTTGCTAACTCTCACTTTTGCTAAATATTTAAAAAATTTTAATTCCTATTAAATTTCCTATTCCATTTTTTTAAAAGAATATTTATTTTTTCAAAAAATTCACAAATCCCAAAGTGCTCTCCCAATTTTCTCCAATTTCGCTTCTTATTTCGAAAAAAAACCCCCATTCGGAAAGAAATCCATCGAAAATTCTCCCACACTGCTAATCAATTCAGTGCTCTTTCCGTCTTTTCGACGCGTTTTCTCAGCAGTTTTCGGCGTTTTAAAAATGGAATTTTATCGATTTTCGATTTTGCATTACAGCGCACTTACTACCTGTTCAAAACACCGTTATTTCGGAACATCGTAGTGAGAAATTCCAAAAGAATCAACCGCGCTCTATTGTGAATGAAGACAGTTTTCGAAAACTTCCGCAATAGAGCGCGACGGAAATGAATCTCTCGTGGGCGTCGTCCCATTTGAATAAGTTCAATTGGATAAATTTTCCTGTTTTCCGAACGTTCCGGTCCGGAATTCCTTCCGGAAGAAGAAGCCGTTCATTGCCAATTCCCGGCTGAATCTTTGCCCTTTCGCGTTTCGAAAGACGACTAAAATCATTAAAAATGCGCTGTCTCCTCTTCTCGATTTCCTTCTCTCCGTTTCCATATCTTTTTTCCATTCGATTCTTGCACTCTTTCTCTCTTTTCGGCCGCCGCCGCATTGGTTTCCCCGGGGAACACGAGAAAAAGAGGATCCCCTTGCTCTCTTTCGCTTCTTTGTCTCCCCCCCTTTGTCCCCGTTTTTAGTATTCTTTACCCAGAAAACGAAACGAGATGGCTTCGATTCGACCTTCTTCTTCTTTTCTCCCGTCTCTCTTATTACCAATTTCTCTCGAATCTCGAAACCTCGTGCTGCAAACGCGCTCCACTGATCTGATTCTTTGGGTCTCGCCACGACTCTCGTGTACTTCTCGTGAAGGCGCAATGATGTTCCAAAGTTTCGAGAACGCTCATCGTGCATACATATTACTGAACTTTCAACTTGTCAGAAAATGCGCTCCACTGAACAGAAACGCTCGAAATCTTTGATTGTTCAGTTCAGTTCGGTAGAGCGCATTTTCCATTTAGTGTGCAAATGCGCTCTACCGAAAAAATATCAAATTGTGTCTGTACACGGGGGGCCAATAGCGATGTGAAATCAAACGTGCTCTTTTGAGAATCGCCAAATTGGCTGCTGTAACTGAGTATCAAATGTCACGCGGAAATTCGAAAATGCTTTATCCTACGATTCTGTGCGTTTTGACGTGACCGTGTTTGCACAGTCCTACGGAAAATGTCACGCGAAATCCGAAAAAAGCTAATGACTCCGTATCATTTGAATCGCTACGCAGCGAATACAAAAGCGTGCGAAATTCAAATTTTAATTTTTCACGTCGCTTTTGGCCCCCCCCCCGTGTCTGTATTTGACATGTTCAGTCGTCTGTTTCCTTCGAAATTCTCATTCTTCTGTAGAGCGCGTTTGCGTGAGATTTTCAGTTTTTTAAAAATCCGTTTTACCGCGAAAAATGCCGACAATAATATTTTTTCTCAATAGAGCGCATTTGACCAATTCTAATAACAACACTCCGAACTAACGACGCTTCCCTGTTCTCATTGGAGCACACTTGCATACTACCGTTCTCTTGAATCTCTCCAATTCGATTCCAGAATGTGCGATATGTAACATAACCGACGATGAACGTCCGTCTCTCCGTCTGCGCCCTCCTCTTCGCCGTTATCTCTCTCGTCGCCAAAGTCGGAAGTCTTTTGCGAAGTCTGGACGACGACAGCACAGAATGGTGACAGTTATCACTGATAACAACTACTGATAACAACTGATTACAGCCTGTTCAACTGTCCGAAGAGAGCGCGCAACGTGAGTGTTCCGAAAACGGAGAAGTCGTGCATGGGCGACGACGCAATCATAGGTGTGTCTCTCTCTCTCTTCCCCCCAACAACACACTCTGCAGCACAAATTCTCGACGGATACAACAAATTGGACCTTCCTGGCGGCGGACACGTCGAGGTTTCCATCGAGATTTGGGTGCAGGAGGTGTCGAAAATCATCGAGATAACGTCGGAATTCGAGTTGGACATCTACGTCACCGAACGATGGACCGATCCGTCGCTCGCCTACGCGCATCTGAATCCCTGCAAGAGGTGAGCAAATGCCATTTTGATAGTGGCTCATTTGGGTCATTTGGGCAGAGAAAGACGGGGCATTTTCATTCAAAATTGACGCTTCTCAGTTGTTCTTTCTCGCGTCTCCGATGGCCTAAGAATCCGCCGAGCGTCTTGTCTCACCCCACAGCGCCTCGCACCAGGAGTACGCCAAGAATAATTGATTCCATGTTCGACGGAGCGCAGTTGCAATATTGCGCTAAATATCAAAAAAAATGCAATTTTCTGACAAAATGGTGTTTTTCCGGAAAACAGGTGATTTTCGCAGAAAAAAACCGCACCTAACTACTGTAGAGACTCATCTTGTGGTCAAGCTATTGTTCACAGCAGAAAACTCAAAACTCAAGAGGGAAATGTCTTTTTAGCACGGGGTGCTGTGGCCGACGTGGTCAGCAAGTGCGCTCCACTAAAGGTATACGGTACCTCGTTTTGAGTGGTCCTAAACGGCTTTGAAAACACGGTTTAGCGGACGATTTTTCAAATTCCGACTGTTCCTGAAATTGCCCTCCGTCGATTACTTTGCGAAAATGAATCGTCGTTTTTTCTACTATTATACTGTTTTTGAGTGTCAGAAAAGGGAAATTATGTAATTTTCACACTTGTAATCCGTTTTCCATGTCATCTGTCAGGTGTCGTACTGCCAGAAGGCGTATAGAGGTTTCTGAAGCCGAAAAACGCCAAATGTGAGATTCGAAATAGACACGTTCCATTTTTTTCAATTCCGCGATATTATATGTTTCAAAAATCTTGGAACCTGCGCAAACGCACTCCGCTGGATTCGTGTTGGTCTCGCCACTACTATTGTCTCTGTCTCGTTTGTTCCACGAGAGACGCAGACAAGAGTCGTGGCGAAACCAACACGGGTCTAGCGGAGCGCGTTTGGGCAGATTCCAAGATTTTTGAAATATATAATAAGAGTACTATAATTTTGTAACAATATGTAAAAAGAAAACTTGAAATTTCCTTTAAAAATAGTCAATTCTGCAGCAACATGTCAGTGGACGGGGCGACGATTCTCAACAAGATCTGGAATCCGCACGCGTGTTTCGTGAACAGTAAACTGGCGAATATTCACGAGTCGCCGTTCAAGAACATCTTTCTCCAAATCTACAGGTACTCTTTTCTCCGAATTCTCAATAGAGCGCGTTTGCAGCAACGGCTCAATTTGGCACAACTACCGTATCAAACTGACGGGTCCGTGCTCGAGTACACTTCGGTGAGTTTTGAGGGAATGTCGGGTCTCGCCACGAAAACCCTTGACTCTCCAGAACGTTCCCGATCGATCAGCAGCGGTGTATGCTGTTCTACGAGAGTTTCACGCACAATAGCGATCAGGTGAGAGACGCAGACAGAGCGAGACGTTACCGTAGTGCCACAGGTCAAAATGGATTGGATAACTACAGTACCACCGATAACGATCCTCAAAGGGAACATAACGCTACCCGACTACGTCCTCGTCGACTTCTCGGCCAGCAGCGAACTGAGAGTGGGTGTTCGATAGAGCGCACTTGCATACCCACCCACTCTTTCAGCTCTACCCGCCGGGCATATTCAACGAGCTCATCGCCACGTTCACATTCCAACGTCTCTACGGTTTCTACATTCTTCAGGTCTACGTGCCCGCCTACATCTCCGTCTTCATCTCGTGGGTCTCTTTCACTCTCGGCTCCGAACAGATCCCCTCGAGGACCACCGTCGGCGTCAACTCGCTCCTCGCCCTCACGTACGTCCCGGGTGCGTCGCGGTCGCGCAGCGGTTCCCTCTCGTTTCAGATTCCAATTCGGCGCCGTCGTCAACAATCTTCCGAAGACGTCCGACGTCAAGGCGATCGACGTCTGGATCCTCAGCTCGATGGCCTTCATTTTCGCGTCGCTCATCGAATTGGCCGTCGTCGGATACCTATCGCGCGACGGACAACACGGGTCCATTAAGTGAGCGATTCTCAATGGAGCGCACTTTCATCCGTCTTTTTACAGGTGCCGATGCTCGTGGTTGTGTATGAATTGCAAGGATTGGACGGCCCTCAAAATCGATCAAGTGAGTAGTCGAAATTCGCTCTATTGACAAATTCTCTCTTTCTCCCTCGAGAAAGTTAGGCTACAGATTCTGAACTTTTCATAAATTTAGCGAATTTAGCTTGGATGAACAACGTAAAATTGGAATGCCTAAATTACTTCGGTATGACAGTGTTTGCACTGTGAACGTTATATTATATATTTCAAAAATCTTGGAACCTGCGCAAATGCGCTCCGCTAGACCCGTGTTGGTCTCGCCACGACTCTTGTCTGCGTCTCTCGTGGAACACACGAGACAGAGACAATAGTCTTGGCGAGACCAACACGGGTCTAGCGGAGCGCATTTGCGCAGGTTCCAAGATTTTTGAAATATATAATATATTACGCGCACAATTCTGGAATTTCCGAAAACAGACCTAGATTGATAAGAGATATCAGAAAGTTGTCAACAGCAAACTTGTAGTCCTAGTTTTGATCTACAACTTTGCTGTTGACAACTTTCTGATATCTCTTATCAATCTCGAGATATATATATGATTCTCCGGCAGCGTGCCGCTCTGTTCGAGGAAAAACGGTATTCACTGATAACCATTTTCCATTGAATTTCCACAAAAATTCATCTGAAGCCGTCCATTGCAGATGTCGTCGATAGTGTTCCCCGTCAGTTTCGCGGCCTTCAACATCTGGTACTGGTTCATATTCCTCGGGTAAGCCAGAAGAAAAGGGGGAAACCCGAAACAGTTACAGATCAATCGATATGTGTCCCGAGGCATGTCTCTCTATCGTTCACCGATTATTACAGTTTTCTTTTCTCCAAAAACGCTTCTTCTGATCCTCTCGCCGAAAATCAATAATTGTGCTGCTGATATGGAGGAGATGGAGGAGAAAAAGTGGCGCATGCGTAGAGAGAAAACGACCGAAACCGTATGCGAACACGCGGACTCATTTCGCTTTCTCGACTCTCGGTTTCGCGCTTTTTCTTCTTTTTCGTTTATTTTATGTTCCAAAAACCACTTGGTTCCAATGTTTCTGTTGCCGGAAGCCGTGCGCCTTTAAATGTACAGTAATTCATTCGGTGATGTTTGAAAATTTTAATAATTTCAAGAGATGATCGCTGCGAGACCCATTGTCAAATTTATACCTCTATGGTTTTCGCGGATTTCGAAACTTCGTTGCAAACGCGTTTCGCCGATTTTGTGGGTCCCGCCACGACTTCCCGTGGAAGGCCTCGAAACAGTTTTTTTTTCGAAATTCGCTTCAATCGTCAGATTTTCAAAAATCGACCCACAAAGCCAGCAGAGCGCGTTTGAAACGACGGTTCAAGCTTTCAAATTGTGTGGATTTGGGTCTCGCAACGAAGCGTCCATTCAACTACTGTACTTTAAAGGCGCACCGCCCATCCACCGCCGCCGCCGTCGCAGACACCCCTGTGCCAACAGCAGCAGCAATCCCCCAATGGAGTTCTGAGATGATGTATTTTCAGCAAACTGCTGGTCGGAACGATCTGAGCGTGTGTCGTCCTCGCGACTTCTCCTCTGCTCGTGTTGTCTGTGTCTCTCTCTTTCTCTCTGTCTCTCGTTTCTCCTGCACACACACACACACGCACACACACACACACACACACACACTCAGACAGTCCTTCTCTTCTTCTTCTTCTTCACCCGCACCGCTTCTACCGCTTCTTGTGCACCTTTTCATTATCCGGGCAAGGCTTTTTCACTTCTTTTCTTCAGTTTCACGAGCAATGCAAGCGCGCTCCGTTCCATGAACTCCGTGAAGCGACCTTGCATTGTCTCTGACAGTTCCGTCGAGCGAGGTTGCACCAATCACGCTCTTTTGAACTGGCTGTGCATTTTTTATCAATTTTCGTCGGAAACTTTTTAATTCGAATCAAAATTCAAAACAGCAATTCTCGGTTGAAGCTACACCGAAAGAAGGGATGATGGAAGTGCGCTCCACTGAACTCTCTATCATTCCTTCTCCCATTTCGATATTTTTCAATATAAGATTCTCATTTTTTTACAGGAAAGTCACACGGACTCACAATTGGTGAATGCAATGTAACACTGAATTTCATTAATTTATGTTTGTTTTTTTTCACGAATAAAATTTGATTTCCAATGGTTAATTTGCGAATCCGTATTTGATTTGATTTTCGTACCGACGGAATTCCAAATTCTTGCGTTCTTCGGTATGTGACAATGCAGGTTGTTTCGAGAGTAGGAAAAAACGTTATTGAAACGATTGTTCGATTTTTTCTTTGTTTTTTTTTTAAATTACTTTTATTCTGCTTCCCCTATTAACTAAAGACACGATTGTGGACCATTCAATAAATTAAATAATAAAAGACCGAGAGCTTAAATGCCAAAAATGGTACAAGATTCTAAATATTACAAGATTTCCTTCGTTTCAGATAGCGGCGGCGATATTGTCGATGAGATTTAGAACTCGGTCATAGCGACTGAATATCTCTTCGTTGTCCGTCTCGTCCATGCCACAGCAGTTGATTGATCCAATTATCTTCTGAAGATCCAGAATCGCCAACGAGTTTTGCGACTGCATCGAGTTGTTCTGAAAATTGAAGAGTTTTCATTGGTTTTTAACGTTAAATAATTTACCGTTGCGAACAATTTGCATTTTTCGAGAAGAGAATCTCTTTGCTGCTCGACTTCCGACAAGAGCTTCGAGTGTTCAGATATCTTCGAGTGGATTTTCATCGATTCAGACGAGAACGCGGCAACCGGCTCGGCGAACATCACCAACTCGTTCGTCATTCCGTGCATCGTGTCCAACTGCTTCTCGAATTTCCTCTCCACATCATTCACGTTCTCCATTATTTCACTTTGCTGATTTCCCAGCTGAAAATTCACTAATGACTATTTTCAAAGATTTCTGTCCATTTACCGTGATGATATCGACGATTTCCTCGGCAGCCTTTTTCGCCTTTTTCGGTGCCGGACACGAAGAAACACCAGCGACTTGAGCCCGTGGAGCATCCTTTTCCGACGACAAAGGAATCGCGAAGCTGACTCTCTGGAAATGCGTTGATTCTTCAGGGAAATGCAAATTTCAACACTCACTCTATCATCATGGTTTCCTGCTCGCTTTTTGAGCACGGATCGTGGCTTGGCGCTCATTTTTCTGTAAACTATTCGCATTTTTCTGAGAAAAGAATGAAAGAACATTCGGAAATCGTTGAAAATAGAAGAAGAAAAACAGATTCAACTCAATGGTGAAAAATTGAGAACTAGTAACACTGTAGATGTTTAAAGGCGCACGCTCTCAATAAGTATTGGATCCCGCAACGAACTTGGAATTCGAACGATTTTTAACTTTTTGCGTTTTGATAAATATTTATTCATTAAAAAAACAGTTTTAACAGATTAAAAAAAATTTTAAAGTTACATATTCATTTCCGCCTCCTGACACCGTTTCCTAGTCCCCGAGGGTTTTTCGCATTTTTCTCAAAAAACTTCTTTAAAGTTTCAAAATTTTTTTTATAGAAAACCTTCAAAATTAATTTTCGAACAATTTAAAAAAAATTCATGCCTTAAATTTTAGACCAATGCCCCGAAAAATACGTGGACGATGGCGTTCAAAAGGCGTTTTTGCTCAAAAGGGAGGACTCCGCCAATCGGACCTGCATGCGGCAAAGTTGCAAAATTTCACGCGGCGGTACTAGTCACTTTTAGGTGTCTTTTGGAAATATAGGTGTCTTTTGGGAATATAGGTGTCTTTTGTGAATACAGGTGTCTTTTCGAAAAGACACTCATTTTTCCAAAAGACACCTGTATTCCCAAAAGACAAAAACATAAAAAATAGAGAATAACGAGATTGCGGAAAGGATAAACCAACTTTAAAAAATATAATGCTTTCATTGCTCCGTGGGAATAATGCGCGCGGTTGAATGAGCAAGCGTACCTTGGGTAAAACAAGTGTCTCTTCAGATCTCGTGAAAATTTGTCGTTCAATCCTTGGGTAAAAGAGGTGTCTTTTCAGACAACATTAGTGTCTTTTGGAAAAATAGGTGTCCTAAAAAAGTATAGGTGTCTTTTGGAAATAAAGGTGTCTTTTGGAAATACAGGTGTCTTTTGGTAAAGACACCTATATTTCCAAAAGACACCTTTATTTCCAAAAGACACCTATAAGTGACAAGTACCAAAATGTACTACTAGACGTCGCCGCTGGTTCGTCGCGTATTAAAGAGAAAACGTGAGATTTTTGACAAACTACTGCTTGAAGAAATTTACAGAATCTAGCGCAAGAGGTAAAAGAGAGTTACGATCGAGAGGGGAAGTACAGCATTCGGGAAGGTCTTCTGGTTTCCTGAATCGGCTATCGCCTGGTTGAACGAAAACATCCAAAGTGACAGTGTTCCTCATCTCTTTGTGTTCCAATTGGAACCTCCGACCGACATAGTGAACAGTTGTTCTTTCTTCAAACCCCCAGCAGAAACTAGTGAACTTGTTCACTATTTTAGACGCCGAAAATATCAAAGGGGACATTTGGAAGTATGTAGGAATGTGGACATCTCTGAGTGGCTCATAGAAAAAGTACGGGAAGATGCAGAGGGAAACGACGGTGTCAGTAGGATTATTCTCCCAGATGACGTCTAGGAAATTGTTTAGACTTTCTTCCAATTTGTTGAAAAAAATGCTTCTCTTCCGATGCATGTCTACAGAGTACTTATTAGAAACAAACAATCGTCTGATGTTCAGAATTAGGTTCTCATGCACAAAACCTTCAGACCAATCCTCGTCGATTTTCAGCGGGAAGGGAATAATAAGAGAGTCAATCAGATCGACTTCTACACTTTTCAGTGTGTAATCAGAGAAGCGGACAGTTGCTGGATTCTGATCCAGTCGGACTTCTTCGAAGAACTGTTTAGAAGACCAGCAGTCGGAAATGACTGGTTCTCTGAACACTCTGTACCCGAACTTCAGTTTAACCGACTTGACCTTCCACTTAAGCAGAAGTTCTTCGATTACTTCACGAGGGAGCGGTTGCGATGGGGGCGACTGAAAGCCTTCTAGAAAAGCAAGATTTGCTTGAAAGTCGCGGCAGATTTCTCTCGAGAAAGGTTTGTCCTGCAGCTGGAAGACTAGCTGGTCGCACGAGATGTTTCCAGTGATCGTCTTTCGCAGCACTTCCATGCACTGGTCCCTCGATTCCGACTGCTCCGCGCATTTCTTTGCGATTTCACACAGGAAACTGAAACGATTGAATAATGCGCTTCGAATGCTTGATAACTCACGATTCGGAGACGACGAGGGTTTCAAAGTGGCGGGTGAGCTCGCGGAGGACTCTCGTCTGAAGGGGTCCGTACTCGCGGCAGTTGAGAGCCACTTGTAGACAGTCGTCACAGCCTTGCGGACAGATCTGATCGATTCCGAGGAACACTTTGGAGCCTGTAACACACGGATCACTTCAATCGAAAGAGCAATCCACTCACCACTCCTTTTTGCCAAATGCACCAATTCTTTGTGGAGCCTCGCTTTGTCCACTGTTAGGCAAGTTACGTTCAGCAGATTCACTGATCGAATTCGCGGAAATTCAGTTCTGTTGAGAAGTCTGAAACTTGGTACTTATGAGAAAACAGTGCGAAAAACTTACTCAAAAAGAGTCCAAATAGACTGGTTCGTCCACTCTTTAGCGACATTGACAACAACTGGCTCATAATCAGAGTCGTAATCGTACTCGTAAATGCCGCATCCAAACTGAAGATCTCGGTGATCTATTCGGAATTTACGACGAATTGCTGAATCGAAGGTCCTGTTCACTGTCTGAAACGATTCGAATCGAAAGAGTATATGAAATATGAACAACTTACTCTGAATTTCATTTGTTCCATCGTCTCCGTGTTCTTCAAAATATGCATCACCAGCTCTTCACATCTCAACACTTTCTCGACAGGAGGCAGCATCAGAAAACGATTTCCAATTGAATTGTTTCTTACGAGTCAAGGAAAAAACGCGAGAGCAGTTAGTCGTTAGTGCGCTCTCTAAAAATCAATTGCGTGACCCCTACAGTGGCAGTGCACCTGTCCAGGCGAGACCACGGCTCATCGATTTTTGGTGAATGGTCAGAAATGACTGCAGCAAGTCAGGAGACAAATTCGAAATGCTAATTCTCCTATTTTTAGAGAACAACGGCCGTTAACGGTAGAACAATGGCAACGGTACGCCAAGCGATGGGGGTACAAAGTCGATCCGTATTTCAATCTCTGGGAGCTGCGGATCTCGGATTTCAGGTTTCGAAGACACCTGGTGATGATCCGAGTGTGATCGATTACCCTGCGTAGACGAAGCTTCTACGCAGTTGTGGTTGGGTGAACCCGTGGGATTGAGGCATGAACTCGAACCAGCGGCCAACACTTACTATCGACAAACGCCATTGGCAACAGATCCTTGAATTTGGTCTATTTCGACGTAGCGAAGTATTCGATTTCCTTTCCGTCGTTCATCGGTCATTTGAAGCACTTTCAGTTCGCCGTTCAGCATGTTGACTATGATTTCGGTGAAGGACGACGCGGCAACCGGCTCGGCGAACATCACCAACTCGTTCGTCATTCCGTGCATCGTGTCCAACTGCTTCTCGAATTTCCTCTCCACATCATTCACGTTCTCCATTATTTCGCTTTGTTGATTTCCCAGCTGAAAACTCAAAAATGACTACTTTCGAAGATTTCTGTCTATTTACCGTGATGATATCGACGATCTCCTCGGCAGCCTTTTTCGCCTTTTTCGGTGCCGGACACGAAGAAACACTGGCGACTTGAGCCCGTGGAGCATCCTTTTCGGACGACAAAGGAATCGCGAAGCTGACTCTCTGGAAATGCGTTGATTCTTCAGGGAAATGCAAATTTCAAAACTCACTCTATCATCATGGTTTCCTTCTCGCTTTTTCAACACGGATCGTGGCTTGGCGCTCATTTTTCTGTAAACTATTCGCATTTTTCAGAGAAAAGAATAAAAGAACAATCGGAAGTCGTTAAAAATAAAAGAAGAAAAACAGATTCAACTCAATGGTGAAAAATTGAGAACTAGTAATACTGTAGATGTTTAAAGGCGCAGGCTCTCAATAAGTATTGGATCCGAACTTGGAATTTGAACGATTTTCAACTTTTTGCGTTTTGAAAAATATTTATTCATTAAAAAAGGCAATTCTTACAAATTAAAAAAATAAAATTTTTAAGTTACATCTCCATCTTCTGCTTGAAAAAATTTACAGAATCTAGCACAAGAGGTAACAGAGAGTGACGATCAAAAGGGGGAGTACAGCATTCGGGTAGAAATTTCAGTCTCCTGAATGGACTGTCGCCTGGCTGAACGAAGACATCCAACGTGACAGTGTTCCTCATCTCTTTGTGTACCAATTTGAATCTTCGACCGAAAAAGTGATCAGTTTCTCTTTCATAACCATCCCAATAGAAACTGGTGAACTTGATTAGTTCTGTAGATGGCGAAACAGTCAGCAGGCTATCTTTGTAAAATGTGGGAACTCTAGCATCTCTGGTCGGTTCATCAGAAAAGTACGGGAAGATGCGGAGGGAACAGTCGGTGTCAGTAGGGTTATTCTCCCAGATGACATCTAGGAAGCTGTTCAGACTCTCTTCCGTCTTGTAAAATAAAATGCCTCTCTTCCGATGCATGTCTACAGAGTACTTATTAGAAACAAACAGTCGTCTGATGTTCGGAACTAGGTTCTCATGCACAAAACCTTCAGACCAAGTCTCTTCGATTTTCAGCGGGAAGGGAATAATAAGAGAGTCAATCAGATCGATTTCCACTTTAACCAGTGAAAAATCAGAGAAGCGGACAGTTTCTGGATTCTGATCCAGTCGGATTTCTTCGAAGAACTGTTTAGAAGACCAGCAGTCGGAAATGACTGGTTCTTCGAAAATTTTGTATCCGAATTTCAGTTTGACTGATTTGACCTTCCACTTCAACAGAATTTCTTCGATTACTTCACGAGGGAACGGTTGCGATGGGGGAATATAGACATTCCCAAGATCTTCTCGAAAAGCATTGTTGGTCTGAAAGTTATAGCAGCTCTCTCTCGAGAAAGGTTTGTCCTGGAGCTGGAAGACTAGCTGGTCGCACGAAATGTTCCCAGTGATCGTCTCTCGCAGCACTTCCATGCACTGATCTTTTGATTCCGACTGCTCCGCGCATTTCTTTGCGATTTCACACAGGAAACTGAAACGATTGAATAATGCGCTTCGAATGCTTGATAACTCACGATTCGGAGACGACGAGGGTTTCAAAGTGGCGGGTGAGCTCGCGGAGGACTCTCATCTGAAGGGGTCCGTACTCGCGGCAGTTGAGAGCCACTTGCAGACAGTCGTCACAGCCTTGCGGACAGATCTGATCTATTCCGAGGAACACTTTGGAGCCTGTAACACACGGATCACTTCAATCGATAGAGCAATTCACTCACCACTCCTCTTCGCCAAATTGATCAATTCTTTGTGTAGTCTCGGCTTGTCTACTGTCAGATATGTTGCGTTTAACAGAATCACAGATCGAACTCTCGGTGCTTCAGTTCTGTTGAGAAGTCTGAAATGGATAATTTGTGAGAAAACAGTGTGACACACTCACTCAAAAAGAGTCCAAATCGATTCTTTCGTCCAATTCTTCGAGCCGTTCACAACAACTGGATCGTAAGTAGAATCGTACTTACACTCGCATGGGCCGCATCCAAACTGAAGATCTCGGTGATCTATTCGGAATTTGCGACGAATTGCTGAATCGAAGGTCCTGTTCACTGTCTGAAACGATTCGAATCGAAAGAGTATCTGAAATATGAACAACTTACTCTGAATTTCATTTGTTCCATCGTCTCCGTGTTCTTCAAAATATGCATCACCAGCTCTTCACATCTCAACACTTTCTCGACAGGAGGCAGCATCCGGAGACGATTTCCAATTGAATTGTTTTTTACGAGTCAAGGAAAAAACACGAGAGCAGTCAGTCGTTAGAGTGCTCTCTAAAAATCAATTGTGTGACCCCTACAGTGGCAGTGCACCTGTCCAGGCGAGACCATGGCTCATCGATTTTTGGTGAATAGCCAGAAATAAGTATTATGCTTAAAAATTTTTCCGCTCACTTGGAGTCAGTGGAGCATCCTGTACAGAGAATTTAAAGATGATTAAACATCTGAAAATTGAACGAATAAAAAAATATCACCGCAGCGTTTACTCGGTCATCATGACTAGATGCTCGGTTTTTCATTATGGAATTAAATAGATTTTTACATTTTTCAAAGTATTTTTTCAGGTTTTTTCTATTGAATTCCGATATAGAAGCGCTCGCACACTTGAAAACAAACGATAGAAAACCGAGTAAGATGAAAACAAGAAAATCCTGACAAAAAAGTGGATACTGTAGTATTTAAAGGAACATGTTTCAAAACTCGGCATCGCGTCCCGCAACGATTTAGATATTTATTGTTTTCATTTCCGTTGATTCGGATTTTTCCACATTTTTTTTCTCTTTTTCTTGCAGATTTTTTGAAATTTTCCAAACATTTTCTTTCAATAGTCACTTTTTAATTTTCCTGATTCCAAAAACCTGCAAACTCCAATAAAACCATTCGTCTTGTGTAGCCATTGCCCTCCAAACTTGCCTTTACACAAGCGCGCAATAATCTGCTTATTTTTGCTTATTTTTTCTGTCTCTTCGACGAACAATTTGTAACTTCTCCCGCCCTCCGAGGGCTGCCATCAGGTGTTAACCTTGACGAAACCTAAACAGGAGACGGCGGTAAAACACAGAGGCCCTCCTCCGATCGTCGCTCTCTGTGTCTCTGTCTCGTTCGTGGAATATCCGTTTGATGACCCTATTTCGGACGCTTTCACTCATTTTCTACCGCTTCCCACCTCATTTTCCTCACACTTTTCCATAATTTTTTCATAATTTCCTATCTATTTAATTTTCTAGCGATTTTTCTTTAGAATTACTCGATATGACATCATTTCTCCTTGGATTTTCCTGCCCGCCAATGCGACAGTCATCATGTGCTTAACCGAGGGAAACTGTGTTTTTTTTGGCGTTCGAGAACAAATTTTCCATGCAGAAATGTTTTTGGTTTAAAAGTGCTCTATTGGAATCTCGAAAAAATTATATTAAAATAAGATTTTTTTAAAAATTTCGCTAAAACGAGCCAAAAGTCATTCCACTTTGTAATGCTCTCATTTATTGCTATAATTCTGAAATCTAATTTTGAATCTCGTTTAACCCTTTCTCTAGTCGTCCCATCCAACAACAAATCATCAGCAACCTTTGCGATTTACGGTCATAAAACAGCCGAACCGTATCCATCTCGTTTCATTCGTTCCGAATATCCATTCCCATCAATACCGCCGTCGCAACATTCGGCCCTATTCACAGCTCGATTTCCGATGACTTTGGCATCAGAAAACAAGTTTCGGCCCTCATGAGCGCTAATACAACTACTATATGTACAAATCGAGCGAATTGATTCACACAAAAAGCTGGTTTCGCTCGTGTTCTCGATACTTGAAATGGCCGCCCGAAAGTGCGGATATTCAGTTTGCAATCTGTGTTTTGCCGCACGATTCCCTACCACTTAACACTTTTTTCGCGAATTTCTGATCAGTTTGATTCCCTCAAAACACCCGACTCCTCTCTGATTCCCACTCGCGAATCCCGTGAACAATGCGTGTCATTGGCCATTTGAGTACGCTTTGGTGCACGGGTCGACACGGTTTATCGCATCAATTCCCGCCTGAAGACGCCAGGTTTCGTGACGCTAAGTAATTCAAATTCATTTCTCGAATATTAAACTTTTGTCCTCCCCGCCCCACTTCTGTAGTCACTGACTACACTTTTTCTCATCTTCTCGATCATTATCTCCATCAGACAAAAAGTACGTTGTCATTCGAGTCACATTACTCTTAATATTTCTCAAATTCCCTCTGAATTTTCCGTCTGAAAGCTTCCTGAAAGATCTTTCAACTTTCAGCATATGGAATTGAGACAAATTGCGGAGATACAATCTAACCAGTTCTCCACACTCTTACAGCCTTCCGCTCCAAATTACGCTCTGAAATTATTTATGAGTATTCCTCGTGTTCCGGGCAGAACTCGAGTGGTTCAACCCACTCGAACAAGCTTCCGCACCAATCTGAATCCGAGTAATTAACCCCAAGTTGCCAAGCAGCGAATAAATAAGCGAATCGAGTGGTGGAGGTTGAGGGAGCCTTCGCGGCCAAGGACACACACTTCATTCTTCCCGAAAACTAATAATTGTTAGAAGAGGGCAGGCGAGAAGGAATACGAAGTAGTTCCATCCCTTTTCATCGCTTACGTTCCATTCGTAAGGGGTCACTCATGATTGGATTTCGGTCGAGATGAGACGATTCATCCTAATGTACTCGGCGGCAAAAAATCGGAATTCAGTCCAGGCAACACTTTGGAAGCTATTCTGAATTCCCCCAAACTCACTCCTCTTTATTATCGCTCTTACAAAAATTTGATCAGCTCGCGCGGTCGCCATTTCCGGTAGAGCGCACTTGGAACAATTTTCCAACTCTCTAGAGACATTTTCCATTTCTTCTCGAATTTCCTCCTGAAACCCACCAAACCAGCTACAGTAATCCGAATCGATAGAGAGTCAAGTTGTTTCCCACTGCCTTCTTCCTGTTTTCCTATTGTCCTCTCTTCCTCCTCCTTCTCCCTTTTTTCGGTTGTTCTGCCTGCTTAGTGATTAATCCCACTGTCTTTCTGCCCCTTCCGTTTCCTTTTCTCTAAATCACCCCCCTCCTCCCCCTCCTCTTCGATTTCGATTCTTGGACAGTTCATCGAGTGTATGTGTGACCTACTCAAAAACCACTATTAGCCTCTCTCTTTCTCTTTCCCGGGGGTGTCATAGTCACTGTAATCGTAACGTCGCCTGCTTGCCGACACAAAGTGTTTACCGTCTTCTTCCAGCGGTGGGCACCAAATGTTTCAGACATTAATCAATTCTTCCATTTTTCGAACATCGAACAATTGTTTTGGCGATCGAAAGTGTTAGTCGATCACTCACCAGCCGAATGATGACATTGATAAGAATCCGTTTTGCAGATTATTTCAAAAGAGACACTGCACTCGAATATATCAATCGGAAGTGTACTTGTGGCTTGAAGGACCCTCAAGTTCTCCATAATACCAGTCTCCGAGTGAGGCTGCTGGAAACTAGGTCTACAGTCCACTTTCGATGGTTACTTTCAATATTCCAGCTATTTTCCTCTTCCCTCGCTGGTCCCCCCACGGAGAAGCCAAATCTTTAACGCTTCAATTTTCAAAAAGCAATTCATTGTTTCTTGCACATTTTTCACCGTATTTTCCGAGATTTTAATTCACAAAGCCAGTGAAAAACGAGCGAGTAATCTTTTTTCTCCGGAACGAAACCCGCGAGGTTTGATAACAGTCATTCCAGAAACGTGCGAGGAATACAGTACTATTCCTCTCAAAAACTTCTAGAAATAATCAACTCGTTTGTAGAATCATGAGATTCTTCTAGAACTCTCATCAATTTCTCATTCTATTTTCTCTTTTTTTTCTGCCTTCTATCAAAATGACGTCGTCGTCGTCGTCGTGTTCTCTGAGAATTCGCCTGCGGTATCGTCGTAAACATGGGTGTGCCATCGCCTTCCAATTATTCTTGTCGGAATTCGGAATTCCGTCCATTTTTCACCGCCTCAGCTGAAAAAGTGTGATGATGATGGAATGATCCGAAGGCACCTACCTCTCCTGCCGCTTGTGTCTTTTACACAACTTCTCAAGTATTTCTGTCCATTTCTGATTGTCTGCACCCCACTCTCCGTATCGCCCATTCTCTCGCTTTTTTGTCTCCTGGAGACATAGAGACTTAGAACGAGAACGCAATGTGGGCTGTGATGGGAGAGAAAAGGCGGAATTATTCAACCTGTTCCATTCGTCTTCCATTTTCAGCATGTCACTGACATCTTTTGTGCCATCTTTGATCATCGCGTCCCCTTCAATTTTATTCCATTTTCAGCCCGCGAAGGAGTTGGAATCTCGAGAAGAGAAGCGCCGCTCCGTCACCACATTGCGACAAATCCATGCCTTCCAGTAAGTATTTCCAAAAATCTTCATGACAAAAAGAACTCTGTCACTTTCAGGCAGTAATGCGTCGAACGGCACGTCATCATCCACACCAATAGCTTCCAAGTACTCGAACGAGCTGAAACAAATGCCGTGCTGGCAACTGGCCGTCTCCTCTGCCCTCATCGGCCTCGGATCGTTGCTCCTGTTCGGAGGACTCGTGACTCACACTGTCCTCGTGCCGAGCGTCGTGCGGACGAGTGTTGAAGAGGTGAGCACACAAAGATTATATAAGAAGGTCTAATCCCAGAAAGATAGACAGCGTCATTTAAATACTCGAAAGGCACTGTTTTTGACACTGGATAGGAAAATAAAGGTATCTACGATTGTGCTCTTTCGTTCAAGCACAGTCTAGTTGCCACCTTTATACCTTGATTTTCGGCTGGAGAAAGATCGAAATTAACGCGCGTGATTGAACTGGTTGAACGGATGACGCAGGTAGAGAAAGACGGAGAGAGAGAGAGAGATGTTTCATGATTAGTGTCTGCCTCTTCTCATATTTTTTTTGGGGGGGGGGGGGGGGGAATGGAGTGTTTTCCGGACAAATTGAAACTAATTATCCAACTATCAAGTGTTATTCACCTTGGCTTTGCTTGGAAAGGAAAAATTGGTCAAGTAAGATTATGACAATTTTCTATAAAGTTCATTCTCCACAAAGCAATGATATTATGATATTTAAGCGTATTTGACATGAAGATGACGATTTTAGTGCAAAACACACCCGTGATCCCAAGTGTTTACCCTCACTCCCGTCGCATTCTTTCAGAACTCACGTCTCATCGAGGGATCCCTTCTCTGGCAGAAATGGACCAAGCCCGAGTACCGGATACGCTTCAATCTCTACGTCTACTCGATGAAAAACCCCGACGAATTCATGTCCGGATCGATTCCGGAGGTGTCCCTCTGGACCCTACGTGTTCGACAAGCGACTCGAGAACCGTGTCGTTTCGGCCGGCAACGGTACTGTCAAGTATCGTCGATTTCTGACGTGTCACTTCAACGAGAACGAATCGTGTCAGACGTGTATTCTGGGAAATCGGATATGGGTTCCGAATATGATTTATCAGGTGAGCTGGGATTCAAGAAGCCTTCTATTATCAGCGTCGTTTCAGAAGTTCGTTGAAGCCGCGTCGACAGAGGGAATGAAGGCAGCGGCGACGACTCTGCTCTCTCAGACCGCATTCCTCGAAGTGGAGGTAGAAGAGCTTTTGTTCGAGGGCTACAAGGACCCGTTTTTGGATAAAGTCTGCGAAATTCCCTTCATGAACTTTGTGTGCGAAGCGATTCTTGATGTTCCTGAACGCATTGGACTCTTCTACGAGGTCGACACTCGATGAGACGTGGTGGAGCACGGACGAGTCGCTGAAGATCCGCGGCACCGACGGATCGTTGTTCCGTCCATTCCTCTCCAAAAACGAGAAGCTCTACGTGTACGTCGCCGAGTTGTGCCGCTCGATATGGCTCGAGTTCAAGGAGGAGGTCGAGTATCGGGGTTTAAAAGCCTATCGATACGTGGTGCCACCAGAAGTTTTCGACGTGACGCACGAGGGAAACGAGGGATTCTGTAATCCGTCGGACAAGATGTTCTTCTCCTCGCAAAACGAGACCAGTGGTTGCATGCCAAAGGGACTGTTGGAGATCTCAAAGTGCCAAAAGAGTCAACCGCCAATCACCATCTCGCTCCCCAACTTCTTATATGCTCCGGATGAGGTTCGGAAGAGTGTCAAGGTCCTGAACGAGACTGACGCTATTCGGGACTCAATCATTGTTGATATTGAACCGGTGAGCTTAAATCTCCGAGAGAAAAGCAGATTTTCGGTTTTTCAGCGCGTCGGCGCAGTTCTGTACGCCCGGCGAGTTTCACAAGTGAACATCGAGATGTGAAAAGGCAAGAATAAGACGTTCCCGTAAGTTCATTTCCTAGATATACCAAAATTTCTGCACGTTTTAATTTCAGAGTGAACCTGAAAAAGATGAAATTCTCGCTGATCCCGATTCTCATTCTCCACGAAACATCCGTCTAAAATCGACGACGATTCGCTTGACGCCATCCGATCGCAACTCTACGAAACCGAATGGGTCGCCCACACTTCCTGCGATGTTATGATGATCGTCGGAGCCATCATGTTGCTCATCGGATTCTTGTTCCTGGCTCTTTTGGTAAGCTCTTTCGATTTTTCAAAAATGTAAATGGACTGTTTCCAGTTGGGTCTCTTCGACTCTCTCTTCGGTCGCCGAAGCAAACTCGCCGACGGATCCTCTCCGGAACCGCTGCCCCCGTACGTTCCAAAAGGCGAACCCAACGGCTTCCACCATCACGCCTACACGTGATCATCGTTCAATACGTAATCGGTCAAAGCTTTATCCCACTCACCGTTTCCTCCCAATTCTTTTGACAGTTCCATCCCAGTTTGTTCACTTTGTTTTGTTCAACTTCCACGGGTCCCCTCTCAAATGATTTGATTCATGTACCATCTGACATGTAAATAGTAATTATTATTTCTGTGTACACTTCTCACTGTCTCTATTGCATTAAATTCGCATCCTCTATTCCGTTTATTTCCCTTTCCCGACGTTCTCAAAGAATAGCATCTCGTCGAAGGTCTTGAAGACATAATTTGGGATTTCTCAAAAAACGAAAAATTTTTCAGAAATATCAATTTATCGAGTGGAAACAATCGACTGAACAACAACAACAATATTTCAACAGCATGAGGCAACAAAAAATAACAGAAGAAAACAAGGAGAACTCAGTTTCTGCACCCACGGCACAGTTTCTGTGGGCCTTCTTCGTGACGGCGATTCTCGAAGTGCTCTCCGCACTTTTCGCACTTCGGTCAGTTGATGTCATAGTGGACCGCTTCCAAAATGGCTTCCGCCGTAATCTCACTGCCGACGCCCGCGGCAGTTCCTCCGAAGATGCCTCCAATGAGACCGCAATGAACTTGGAATTTGAACGAACTTTTCGCTTTGAAAAAAAATTATTCATTGAAATAACAATTTTTACAAATTAAAAAAAACAGTTACATCTTCATCTTCTGCTTGAAAAAGTTTACAGAATCTAGCACAAGAGGTAAAAGAGAGTGACGATCGAAAGGGGGAGTACAGCATTCGCGAAGAAATTTCAGTATCCTGAATGGACTGTCGCCTGGCTGAACAAAGACATCCAAAGTGACAGTGTTCCTCATCTCTTTATGTTCCAATTTGAACCTTCGACCGATAAAGTGATCAGATGCTCTTCCATAACCCTCCCAAAAGTAACTGGTGAACTTGATTAGTTCTGTAGATGGTGAAACAGTCAGCAGACTATCTTTGTAAAATGTGGGAACTCTAGCATCTCTGGTCGGTTCATCAGAAAAGTACGGGAAGATGCGGAGGGAACAGTCGGTGTCAGTAGGGTTATTCTCCCAGATGACGTCCAGGAAGCTGTTCAGATTCTCTTCCGTCTTGTAGAATAAAACGCCTCTCTTCCGATGCATGTCTACAAAGAACTTATTAGAGACAAACAGCCGTCTGATGTTCGGAATTAGGTTCTCATGGACAAAACCTTCAGACCAAGTCTCTTCGATTTTCAGCGGGAAGGGAATGATCAGAGAGTCAATTAGATCGATTTCCACTTTAACCAGTGAGAAATCAGAGAAGCGGACAGTTTTCGGATTCTGATCCAGCCGGATTTCTTCGAAGAACTGTTTAGAAGACCAGCAGTCGGAAATGACTGGTTCTTCGAAAATTTTGTATCCGAATTTCAATTTGACTGATTTGACGTTCCACTTCAACAGCATTTCTTCGATTACTTCACGAGGGAACGGTTGCGATGGGGGCGACTGAAAGCCTTCTAGAAAAGCAAGATTTGCTTGAAAGTCGCGGCAGATTTCTCTCGAGAAAGGTTTGTCCTGCAGCTGGAAGACTAGCTGATCGCACGAGATGTTCCCAGTGATCGTCTTTCGAAGCACTTCCATGCACTGACCTTTTGATTCCGACTGCTCCACGCATTTCTTTGCGATTTCACACAGAAAACTGAAACGATTGAATAATGCGTTTCGAATGCTCGATAACTCACGATTCGGAGACGACGATTGTTTCGAAGTGGCGGGTGAGCTCGCGGAGGACTCTCGTCTGAAGGGGTCCGTACTTGCGGCAGTTGAGAGCCACTTGTAGACAGTCGTCACAGCCTTGCGGACAGATCTGATCGATTCCGAGGAACACTTTGGAGCCTGTAAAACACGGATCACTTCAATCAAGAGAGCAATCCACTCACTACTCCTTTTCGCCAAATGCACCAATTTTTTGTAGAGCCTCGCTTTGTCTACTGTTAGGCAAGTTACGTTCAGCAGATTCACTGATCGAATTCGCGGATATTCAGTTCTGTTGAGAAGTCTGAAATTTGGTACTTATGAGAAAACAGTGCGAAAAACTCACTCAAACAGAGTCCAAATCGACTGGTTCGTCCACTCTTTAGCGACATTCACAACAACTGGCTCATAATCAGAATCGTAATCGTACTCGTAAATCCAATTTGAAGATCTCGGTGATCTATTCGGAATTTGCGACGAATTGCTGAATCGAAGGTCCTGTTCACTGTCTGAAACGATTCAAGTCAATAGATTATCTGAAATATGAACAACTTACTCGGAATTTCATTTGTTCCATCGTCTCTGTGTCCTTCAAAATGTGAGCCACCAGCTCTTCACATCTCAACACTTTCTCGACAGGAGGCAGCATCCGGAGACGATTTCCAATTGAATTTTTTTAACGAGTCAAGGAAAAAACACGAAAGCAGTCAGTCGTTAGTGCGCTCTCTAAAAATCAATTGCGTGACCCCTACAGTGGCAGTGCACCTGTCCAGGCGAGACCTTCGTTCATCGACTTTTGGTGAATGGCCAGAAATGACTGCAGCGAGACAGGGGACAAATTCGAAATGCTATTTCTCCTATTTTTAGAGAACGACGGTAGAACAATGGCAACGGTACGCCAAGCGATGGGGGTACAAAGTCGGATCCGTATTTCAATCTCTGGGAGCTGTGGGTCTCGGATTTCAGGTTTCGAAGACACCTGGTGATATTCCGAGTGTGATCGACTACCCAGGGTAGACGAAGCTTCTACGCAATTGTGGCTAGGTGAACCCGTGGGATTGAGGCATGAACTCGAACCAGCGGTCAACGCTTACTATCGACAAACACCATAGGCAACAGATCCTTGAATTTGGTCTGATTCGACGTGGGGAAGTATTCGATTTCCTTTCCGTTGTTCATCGCTCATTTGAAGCACGTTCAGTTCGCCGTTCAGCATGTTGACTATGATTTCGGTGAATGACGATACGGCAATCGGCTCGGCGAACATCCCCAACTCGTTCGTCATTCCGTGCATCGTGTCCAACTGCTTCTCGAATTTCCTCTCCACATCATTCACGTTCTCCATTATTTCGCTTTGTTGATTTCCCAGCTGAAAATTCACTAATGACTACTTTCGAAGATTTCTGTCCATTTACCGTGATAATATCGACGATCTCCTCGGCAGCCTTTTTCGCCTTTTTCGGTGCCGGACACGAAGAAACACCAGCGACTTGAGCCCGTGGAGCATCCTTTTCCGACGACAAAGGAATCGCGAAGCTGACTCTCTGGAAATGCGTTGATTCTTCATAGAAATGCAAATTTTAATACTCACTCTATCATCATGGTTTCCTGCTCGCTTTTTCAACACGGAACGTGGCTTGGCGCTCATTTTTCTGTAAACTATTCGCATTTTTCTGAGAAAAGAATGAAAGAAAATTTGGAGATCGTTGAAAATAAAAGAAGAAAAAGAGATTAAAGTTGAATCATTCCATTCAATTCGGAAAAATTGAGAATTAGTATTGATACTGTAGATATTTAAAGGTGCGAGCTTGCAATAACTATTGGATCCCGCAACGAACTTGGAATTTGACTTTGTGCGTTTTGAAAAATATTTATTCATTAAAAAAATAAATTTTCACAAATTTAAAACATTTTTTTTAAAACCAGTTACATCCTTAACTTCTGCTTGAAGAAATTTACAGAATCTAGCACAAGAGGTAAAAGAGAGTTACGACCGAAAGGGGGAGTACAGCATTCAGGTAGGTCTTCTAGTTTCCTGAATCGACTATCGTATGGCTGAATAAAAACATCTAAAGTGACAGTGTTCCTCATCTCCCTGTGTTCCAATTTGAACCTTCGACCGATAAAGTGATCAGTTGTTTTTCTCTCACTATCCCAATAGAAACTGGTGAATTTTATCAGTTCTGTAGATGGCGAAACAGTCAGTAGACTATCTTTGTAAAATGTGGGAACTCTAGCATCTCTGGTCGGTTCATCAGAAAAGTACGGGAAGATGCGGAGGGAACAGTCGGTGTCAGTAGGGTTATTCTCCCAGATGACGTCCAGGAAGCTGTTCAGACTCTCTTCCGTCTTGTAGAATAAAACGCCTCTCTTCCGATGCATGTCTACAAAGTACTGATTAGAAACAAACAGCCGTCTGATGTTCGGAATTAGGTTCTCATGGACAAAACCTTCAGACCAAGTCTCTTCGATTTTCAGCGGGAAGGGAATGATCAGAGAGTCAATTAGATCGATTTCCACTTTAACCAGTGAAAAATCCGAGAAGCGGACAGTTTCTGGATTCTGATCTAGCCGGATTTCTTCGAAGAACTGTTTAGAAGACCAGCAGTCGGAAATGACTGGTTCTTCGAAAATTTTGTATCCGAATTTCAGTTTGACTGATTTGACCTTCCACTTCAACAGCATTTCTTCGATTACTTCACGAGGGAACGGTTGCGATGGGGGAATATAGACATTCCCAAGATCGTCTCTAAAAGCATTGTTGGTCTGAAAGTCGCGGCAGATTTCTCTCGAGAAAGGTTTGTCCTGCAGCTGGAAGACAAGCTGATCGCACGAGATGTTTCCAGTGATCGTCTTTCGCAGCACTTCCATGCACTGATCTTTTGATTTCGACTGCTCCGCGCATTTCTTTGCGATTTTACACAGAAAACTGAAACGATTGAATAACTGTTTTTCAATGGCTCGATAACTCACGATTCGGAGACGACGAGGGTTTCAAAGTGGCGGGTGAGCTCGCGGAGGACTCTCATCTGAAGGGGTCCGTACTCGCGGCAGTTGAGAGCCACTTGTAGACAGTCGTCGCAACCTTGCGGACAGATCTGATCGATTCCGAGGAACACTTTGGAGCCTGTAGCACACGGATCACTTCAATCGATAGAGCAATTCACTCACCACTCCTCTTCGCCAAGTGTACCATTTCTTTGTGGAGCCTCCCTTTGTCCACTGTCAGATATGTTGCGTTTAACAGAATCACAGATCGAACTTTCGGTGTTTCAGTTCTGTTGAGAAGTCTGAAATGGATAATTTGTGAGAAAACAGTGTGAGACACTCACTCAAACAGAGTCCAAATCGATTCTTTCGTCCAATTTTTCGAGTCATTAACAACAACTGGATCGTAAGTGGAATCGTACTCGCACTCTCCCGGGCCACATCCAATTTTAAGATTTCGGTTGTCTATCCGGAATTTGCGACGAATTGCTGAATCGAAGGTTCTGTTCACTGTCTGAAACGATTTAAATCAATTGTTTATCTCAAATATGAACAACTTACTCTGAATTGCATTTGTTCCATCGTCTCTGTGTTCTTCAAAATATGCATCACCAGATCTTCACATCTCAACACTTTCTCGACAGGAGGCAGCATCCGGAGACGATTTCCAATCGGATTTTCTGTTAATTTGAGCGTAAATCTTGAGAGAAACGGATCGGACACTCAGATGGTATGGGGAGTCTCCAAAAATCAATTGTGTGACCCCTACAGTGGCAGTGTACCTGTCCAGGCGACACCTTCGTTCATCGATTTTTGGTGAATGGCCAGAAATAACTGCAGCAAGTCAGGGGACGCATTTGAAATGCTCTGTTTCCTATTTTTAGAGAACGACGGTGGAACGATGGGAACAGTACAATAAACGAAGGGGGTACAAAGTCGTTCCGTATTTTAATCTCTGGGAGCTGCGGATCTAGGATTTCAAGATCTTTGATTTCCTATTTTTTAATTCCGATAAAATTTTTGTATCTGGATTTTCAAACAGCCATTCCGGTCAACTTTGATGAGAATTCTTTCCAAAGTGGGTTTTACTTTTCCAGAAATTTCGCAATGATGAATTGCGAATCGGAGCAGCGTGTCGTAGACCATCTTCGCCTCCTCTCCGTGCGTCGCCATTTTGTTGCGTCGCGTCGGCAGATTGTAGAACAAATCGGTGGCCGTGATGACGGTTTCGTTCTTTCCGGCCGATGGTTTCGTCGGCGCCTGCATCTTTCCGTCTGCAAGAGATCTTCGTCGTCAGAAGGTTACTCATCTCTCTCTCTCTCTCACCCAAATAATCCGCCTGATATGCACAATTCGCGTCGGCTCGCTTCGAAACGATGTGAACCTTCGACACGTGGCTCAACGAAGCCAACGCCTCTCCTCGGAATCCGTACGTCTGCATGTGCATCAGATCCTCGAATTTGGTCAGTTTCGAAGTGGCGAATCGTTCGCACACGAGCTCGAAGTCGTCGCGCTCGATTCCCTTTCCGTTGTCGGTCACTTGAAGCAGTTTCAGTCCGCCGTTCTGCATACTGACCATGATTTCGGTGGCACCCGCATCCAACGAGTTCTCGACGAGCTCTTTGATCGCGTTGAACGGCCGCGCGAGCACTTCGCCAGCCGCCATTCGATTGACGACTTCTTGCGGAAGACGTTGGATCAAACCCATCTGAAAGTCTTTTCAGCTACTGCCACTTTTCTATGCGTTTAAAAATTGAAAACTTTAGTCACTTCAAAAACGGACAGTTTGGGACGAAAACCGTGGGACAATCAATACCAGACAACTCATACAGATGTACAGTTTATTTCAGATTTTGGGAGGAGTTTGGCTTCTCGGAAAATACGGTGAAAAGGGAAGGTGACGACAAGGAGTCGTCTCCAATGCTAAAACACATCGAGAAGGCGAGAAAAAGACTAGCCAGAGGAACAGAGAAAGTGGGGCGAAACGAAACGGTTTTTGAGAAGACGAGGGAGCTAAACGGGGGACAAAGAGAGCAGGGAATAAATAAAACCAAAAACATGAAGAAAAAGAAAAAGGGGATAGAGTACAGCCAGTGTGCGGGGACACAGCAATTGGGGTCTACTGGTGCTACTCGCTTTCATCCACGACCTCCATTTGATCTTGCTCCAGACGCCGATCGACTTCGATTCTTGGCGACAGAGACGGGGACACCTGTAATACAGTGAATTGGAACTGAGCGAAGCCCACTCGGTGGGTTTGAATAGGAAAAATCGAGCACAGGCTATTCGAGAGAAAAACTGTCTGTTTTTCCGTTGCCACGTTTTCGAATTATTTTTGAACAATTCAAAAGACTTTTTACGTCGGAATCCTCCTCTTCCCTTTTTCGTCATTTCCCGCTTTAGATCTAGTGAAGAGACACGCGGGTACATGAATTTTCAGATCTATCTCCGAGAATTCATCCGTGAAGTACTCCTCTACTTCCGTGTCCTTTTCAGATGACTCAACCGAAGTTTGCGCTGTTCTCACCTGCTGAAGGTTGGGCGAATGCGCCGAGGCGGCATTTTCGACTGGGCAACTCTGCGGGTTTCTCGCGACCGGCGTCGGGTGAGACAACTTCTCAGTGGCTGGGGTTGCGGCGGTGGTGGAAGACGAACCCGACGGGGTCGGGATTTCTGAGTGACGGACCGAGGCGGCGATCGGGCGAGGAACTGAAATCAGAATAATAGTTCCTGACTGAGCATTCATAGCACTCACTGGAAGATAACACGCCTTCGGGCTTCAGACAACGGAAAACCGGTGCGGCTTCCTGTCCCGACATCCACTTGTCGGCGGTGGTCACTGGCTCCCAGGTGACGAGCGCATCGGGGAAGAGGTCATCTTGGAAGACGTCCTTCTGGACACGGGGCACACGGAAAACAATCTGTTCGAGGCTCTTGTCCGAGAGACGCCAGCAGACTTGGAACTCGACTTCCATAACGTTGCACCTGAAAGCAGATAATTCAGTAGAATGTCCGTATAACGAAATGAACTCACTTGACTTTGTGATGGAACGCAATTCCCTGCCCGCCGACAGGAGACACAAAGGGCGCCAAAGGGAGAAGGTATGGCGAGTCATAGATCACTTCAAACATGTTCACAAAACGATCTCCTTTTCCACTCAGGAAAAGCACATTCGAATCGTAATCGTAGTGCGGGACGAGCGGTTGTGTGGCGGAATCTATAACTTGCGTGTGGATATGCCGGAGATCAGTCGTCGTCGCGTCGTACATTTGCACTTGTCGCTGCGAGCTCTTCGTCATTCCGACGACAATCACAATGCGATCGTCGCAGGCGAAAAGCACTCGGGCAGCTCTGGTGGACTCGACGACAGACTTGCGCTCATAGACGCGCGACTCCGAGTTGGCGGGCTCGTGAACATAGAGGGTCGCGTCCTTTCCAACAGACGCGATGCGACGACCGTCAGCAGACCAGGCGATCGCCAGTACACCTCCAGTGTGATTGACGAAGCGCGAGTAGAACCGTGGCTCATTGACATCCCACAACTCGATAGAGCTGTTCGAGAGAGCTATAGCCATGAGGCCTGCAGCCAGTGGATGCCACCGAAGCGAAGTGATCTTCTCTCCTCCAATCTTCACACTCTTCTCGGGCTCCATCTCGTTTCTCGGACCGTCGGTATCCGTCAACCGCCACAGCTTCATCTCTCCGCAATCGGTTCCAACCGCCAGCTGCTCAGGATCGAATGGGTTCCATTGTAAATCGGTGACACTGGTCTTGTTCAAGATGCCATCCATGACACCGTCCGGAAGTTTTCCTGGTGCCTCCTCGTCGTATATTCCTATTTGACCGAGACCGGCAAGTGGGACAGCGGCAAACTTGTTGGAGCAGCACACTCCGTTTGACTCTGGAGGCAACCGAGTGTTTACATTGCGGAGGTTCGAGAAGACGGCGCCCGACTTGGTTCCTCTGCATAAGTAGTATTTCGACTTGTTGCCACTGCCATCCTCCAACGATGGGAAATTAATGTCTTGACACACCTGAGTTTTCATTTATACATATATAATTTCGAGCAAGTTTTATATTTACCGTGTTCCTTATGAACTGATCAGCGTGGGATTTCAGCATCCGGGGAACTTCGTGGAATCTGGAAAAGTAAACTTTTCATTATATTTTACACAATATGTACAAACTCTAATTTTCTTTCTGCGATTTTCTCGGCGAAAATTCGGATGAGCGCAGCGAGAAATTGACTTCTAATCACAAACGTGTTCAAAAAATTTTTAAAAGTTAAAATTTTCAGCTTCTTTTCCATTTCAACTTTGTTCATTTTTGTGGTGATCGACAGCCATTGCTTTAGAGCCTTGTTCATTGCATCCGGATCGAAGGTTTCCATTTTTATCATTATTTTTGGGTAGAATTCAATAAGTCTGAAAAAAAAGAAAGTCTTCGTGTTGGCTGACTTCTCTTACCTATGACCAACATGGTTTACTCCTAAAACATTTGCAAGTTCGAACGAATCGGAATAAGGGAGTCGATCCATTAATTCTGCGATGTTCACGGAAAGGAAATTCAGAAGGAGAGACAGAGAAAACCGAGCTGAAAACAAGAAATTTCCGACAAAAAAGTAGGTACTGTAGTATTTAAAGGCGCATGCTACAAAACGACATCGGGTCTCACACCGATTTACCTATTCATTGTTTTCATTTCCGCTTATTCAGACTGTTCCACATTTTTTTTCTCTTTTTCTTCCAGATTTTTGAATATTTTCCAGATAATTTCTCTGTGTCTCATTTTCTACCGTTTCCCACCTCATTTTCCTTACACATTCCATAATTTTTTCATAATTTCCTATCTCGGTTTCCAGCAGTTTTTCTTCAGAATTACTCAGAATGACATCATTTCTCCTTGAATTTTCCTGCCCGCCAATACGACTGCCATCATGTGCTTAATAGACGGAGACAGTGTTCCTTTTGGCATTCGAGAACAAATTTTCCATGCAGAGGTGTTTTTGGTTTGAAAGTTCTCTAAAACATCAGCTCTTAAACATTGGTATCTCGAAAAAATAATATTAAAATCAATTTTTCTGAAAATTTCAAGAAAATGAGTCAATAGTCATTCTGCTTCGAAATGCTCTCATTTATAGCTATAATTCTGAAATCGAATTTTGAATCTCGTTTCACCCTTTCTCTAGTCGCCCCATCAAACAACAAATCATCAGGAACCTTTGCGATTTACGGTCATAAAACAGCCGAACCGTATCCGTCTTGTTTCATTCGTTCCGAATATCCATTCCCATCAACACCGCCGTCGCAACATTCGGCCCTATTCACAGCTCGATTTCCGATGACTTTGGCATCAGAAAACAAGTTTCGGCCCTCATGAGCGCTAATACAACTACTATATGTACAAATCGAGCGAATTGATTCACACAAAAAGCTGGTTTCGCTCGTGTTCTCGATACTTGAAATGGCCGCCCGAAAGTGCGGATATTCAGTTTACAATCTGTGTTTTGCCGCACGATTCCCTACCACTTAACACTTTTTTCGCGAATTTCTGATCAGTTTGATTCCCTCAAAACACTCGACTCCTCTCTGGTTCCCACTCGCGAATCCCGTGAACAATGCGTGTCATTGGCCATTTAAGTACGCTTTGGTGCACGGGTCGACACGGTTTATCGCTCCGATTCCCGCCTGAAGACGCCAGGTTTCGTGAAGTTAAGTAATTCAAATTCATTTCTCGAATATTAAACTTTTGTCCTCCCCGCCCCACTTCTGTAGTCACTGACTACACTTTTTTCATCTGTCCGATCATTATCTCCATCAGACAAAAAGTACTTTGCCATTCGAGTCGCATTACTCCCAATATTTCTCAAATTCCTTCTGAATTTTCCGTCTGAAAGCTTCATGAAAGATCTTTCAACTTTCAGCATGTGGAATTGAAACAAATAGCGAATCTAACCTTCTCCACTCTTATCGCCTCCCGCTCCAAATTACGCTCTGAAATAATTTATGAGTATTCCTCGTGTTCCGGGCAGTGAATTAATAAGCGAATCGAATGGTGGATTTTGAGGGAGCCTTCAGATCACGCATGATTGGATATCGCTCGAAATGAGACGATTCATCCTAATGCACTCGGCGGCAAGAATCGGAATTCAGTCGAGGCAACACTTTGGAAGCTATTCTGAATTCCCCCAAACTCACTCCTCTTTATTATCGGTCTTACAAAAATTTGATCAGCTCGCGCGGACGCCATTTCCGGTAGAGCGCACGTGGAACAGTGTTCCCAGTATTTAGAGACATTTGCGATTTCTTCTCGAATTTCCTCCTGAAACCCACCAAACCAGCTACCGTAATCCGAATAGAATCGATAGAGAGTCAAGTTGTTTTCCACTGCCTTCTTCCTGTTTTCCTATTGTCCTCTCTTCCTCCTCCTTCTCCTTTTTTCGGTTGTTCTGCCTGCTTAGTGATTAATCCCACTGTCTTTCTGCCCCTTTCGTTTCCTTTTCTCTAAATCATCCCCCTCCCCCTCCTCTTCGATTTCGCTTCTTGGACAGTTCATCGAGTGTATGTGTGACCTACTCAAAAACCACTATTAGCCTCTCTCTTTCCCTTTCCCGGGGGGTGTCATCGTCATTGTAATCGTAACGTCGCCTGCTTGCCGCCCCAAAGTGTTTACCGCCTTCTTCCAGCGGTGGGCACCAAATGTTTCAGACATTAATCAATTCTTCCATTTTTCGAACATCGAACAATTGTTTTGGTGATCGAAAGTGTTAGGCGATCACTCACCAGCCGAATGATGACATTGATAAGAATCCGTTTTGCAGATTATTTCAAAAGAGACACTGTACTCGAATATATCAATCGGAAGTGTACTTGTGGCTTGAAGGACCCTCAAGTTCTCCATAATACCAGTCTCTCCCTCCGAGTGAGACCTACTGGAAACTAGGCCTACAGTCCACTTTCGATGGGTACTTTCAATATTCCAGCTATTTTCCTCTTCCCTCTCAGATCCCCTCACGGAGAAGCCAAATCTTTAACGCTTCAATTTTCAAAAAGCAATTCATTGTTTCTTGCACATTTTTCACCCTATTTTCCGAGATTTTTATTCACAAAGCCAGTGAAAAACGTGCGAGTAATCTGTTTTCTCCGTGACGAGACCCTTGAGATTTTGATAAAAGTCATTCCAGAAACGTGCGTTACGGTGCTATTTCCCTCAAAACACTTCTAGAAGTAGTCAACTCGTTTGTAGAATCATGGGATTCTTCTAGAACCTTCATCAATTTCTCATTCTATTTTCTCATTTTTTTCGGCCTTCTATCAAAATGACGTCGTCGTCGTCGTCGTGTTCTCTGAGAATTCGCCTGCGGTATCGTCGTAAACATGGGTGTGCCATCGCCTTCCAATTATTCTTGTCGGAATGCGGAATTCCGTCCATTTTTCACCGCCTCAGCTGAAAAAGTGTGATGATGATGGAATGATCCGAAGGCACCTACCTCTCCTGCCGCTTGTGTCTTTTACACAACTTCTCAAGTATTTCTGTCCGTTTCTGATTGTCTGCACCCCACTCTCCGTATCGCCCATTCTCTCGCTTTTTCGTCTCCTGGAGACATAGAGACTTAGAACGAGAACGCAATGTGGGCTGTGATGGGAGAGAGAAAGAGGAGGCGGAATTATTCAACCTGTTCCATTCGCCTTCCATTTTCAGAATGTCACTGACATCTTTTGTGCCATCTTTGATCATCTCGTCCCCTTCAATTTTATTCCATTTTCAGCCCGCGAAGGAGTTGGAATCTCGAGAAGAGAAGCGCCGCTCCGCCACCACATTGCGACAAATCCATGCCTTCCAGTAAGTATTTCCAAAAATCTTCGAGACAAAAAGAACTCTGTCACTTTCAGGCAGTAATGCGTCGAACGGCACGTCATCATCCACACCAATAGCTTCCAAGTACTCGAACGAGCTGAAACAAATGCCGTGCTGGCAACTGGCCGTCTCCTCTGCCCTCATCGGCCTCGGATCGTTGCTCCTGTTCGGAGGACTCGTGACTCACACTGTCCTCGTGCCGAGCGTCGTGCGGACGAGTGTTGAAGAGGTGAGCACACAAAGATTATATAAGAAGGTCTAATCCCAGAAAGATAGACAGCGTCATTTAAATACTCGAAAGGCACTGTTTTTGACACTGGATAGGAAAATAAAGGTATCTACGATTGTGCTCTTTCGTTCAAGCACAGTCTAGTTGCCACCTTTATACCTTGATTTTCGGCTGGAGAAAGATCGAAATTAACGCGCGTGATTGAACTGGTTGAACGGATGACGCAGGTAGAGAAAGACGGAGAGAGAGAGAGAGATGTTTCATGATTAGTGTCTGCCTCTTCTCATATTTTTTTTGGGGGGGGGGGGGGGGGAATGGAGTGTTTTCCGGACAAATTGAAACTAATTATCCAACTATCAAGTGTTATTCACCTTGGCTTTGCTTGGAAAGGAAAAATTGGTCAAGTAAGATTATGACAATTTTCTATAAAGTTCATTCTCCACAAAGCAATGATATTATGATATTTAAGCGTATTTGACATGAAGATGACGATTTTAGTGCAAAACACACCCGTGATCCCAAGTGTTTACCCTCACTTCCGTCGCATTCTTTCAGAACTCACGTCTCATCGAGGGATCCCTTCTCTGGCAGAAATGGACCAAGCCCGAGTACCGGATACGCTTCAATCTCTACGTCTACTCGATGAAAAACCCCGACGAATTCATGTCCGGATCGATTCCGGAGGTGTCCCTCTGGACCCTAAGGTGTTCGACAAGCGACTCGAGAACCGTGTCGTTTCGGCCGGCAACGGTACTGTCAAGTATCGTCGATTTCTGACGTATCACTTCAACGAGAACGAATCGTGTCAGACGTTTATTCCGGGAAATCGGATATGGGTTCCGAATATGATTTATCAGGTGAGCTGGGATTCAAGAAGCCTTCTATTATCAGCGTCGTTTCAGAAGTTCGTTGAAGCCGCGTCGACAGAGGGAATGAAGGCAGCGGCGACGACTCTGCTCTCTCAGACCGCATTCCTCGAAGTGAAGGTAGAAGAGCTTTTGTTCGAGGGCTACAAGGACCCGTTTTTGGATAAAGTCTGCGAAATTCCCTTCATGAACTTTGTGTGCGAAGCGATTCTTGATGTCCCTGAACGCATTGGACTCTTCTACGAGGTGATGCGAATTTTCAGTTTTCTCATTAAAATCCTAATTTAGGTCAACAACACTGGCAGCAAAATGTACGAAATCGACGACGGCACCCGCAATCCGGCGGATCTCGGCAAGATCTTGAAGTTCGACGAAGAGCCGACACTCGATGAGACGTGGTGGAGCACGGACGAGTCGCTGAAGATTCGCGGCACCGACGGCTCGTTGTTCCGTCCATTCCTCTCCAAAAACGAGAAGCTCTACGTGTACGTCGCCCAGTTGTGCCGCTCGATATGGCTCGAGTTCAAGGAGGAGGTCGAGTATCGGGGTTTAAAAGCCTATCGATACGTGGTGCCACATGAAGTTTTCGACGTGGCGCACGAGGGAAATGAGGGATTCTGTAATCCGTCGGACAAGATGTTCTTCTCCTCGCAAAACGAGACCAGTGGTTGCATGCCAAAGGGACTGTTGGAGATCTCAAAGTGCCAAAAGAGTCAACCGCCAATCACCATCTCGCTCCCCAACTTCTTATATGCTCCGGATGAGGTTCGGAAGAGCGTTAAGGGCCTAAACGAGACTGACGCTATTCGGGACTCAATCATCGTCGATATTGAACCGTTGAGCTTAATTCTCCGAGAGAAAAGCTAATTTTCGGCTTTTCAGCGCGTCGGCGCAGTTCTGTACGCCCGGCGAGTTTCACAAGTGAACATTGAGATGTGGAAAGGCAAGAATGTGACGTTTCCGTGAGTTTCTTTTCTAGATTTGCCAGAATTCCCGAACATTTTCATTTCAGAGTGAACTTGAAAAAAATGAAATCCTCACTGATCCCCATTCTCATTCTCCACGAAACGTCCGTCTAAAATCGACGACGATTCTCTTGAAGCCATCCGATCGCAACTTTACGAAACCGAATGGGTCGCCTACACCTCCTGCGATGTTATGATGATCGTCGGAGCCATTATGTTGCTCATCGGATTCTTGTTCCTGGCTCTTTTGGTAAGCTCTTTTGATTTTTCAAAAATGTAAATGGACTGTTTCCAGTTGGGTCTCTTCGACTCTCTCTTCGGTCGCCGAAGCAAACTCGCCGACGGATCCTCTCCGGAACTGCTGCCCCCGTACGTTCCAAAAGGCGAACCCAACGGCTTCCACCATCACGCCTACACGTGATCATCGTTCAATACGTAATCGGTCAAAGCTTTATCCCACTCGCCGTTTCTTCCCAATTCTTTTGACAGTTCCATCCCAGTTTGTTCACTTTGTTTTGTTCAACTTCCACGGGTCCCCTCTCAAATGATTTGATTCATGTACCATCTGACATGTAAATAGTAATTATTATTTCTGTGTACACTTCTCACTGTCTCTATTGCATTAAATTCGCATCCTCTATTCCGTTTATTTCCCTTTCCAGACGTTCTCAAAGAATAGCATCTCGTCGAAGGTCTTGAAGACGTGATATTGAGTTTCTCAAAAAACAAAACATTTTCCAGAAACATCAATTTATCGAGTGGAAACGATCAACTGAACAACAACAACAATATTTCAACAGCATGAGGCAACAAAAAATAATAGAAGCGAACGAGGAGAACACAGTTTCTGCACCCACCACACCTGGCCGGAAAGAGTCGGAAAGCAAAAAAACGAAAAATCGTAAGGGTAGTTTTACGGGAAATCACGGCAGGAAAAAAATAAACTATCGTTCAAACGCGATTCTCGGGCACGCGAAAAAAATGCCGTTTGAACGAAAGAACGGGAGAGTGCCTCGATTTTCACGCCGTGGAAATACATGTTTCTTGAAGGCGGAAACCCAAAAATTTGCAAATGGTCCCGCACAGAAAACACACAATGTTTCAGAAATGCTCTCATTAGCATGTGAATTTTCTGATTCAACGACTAAATCGCCTCTCGTTCTGCGCCTCATTATTTTCAGTTGCTCTTTTTTAAAATCACCCGATTTTGGTCAAATTTTCGATTTCGTAACGCAAAAATCCAACAATTATTTGAACTACGTTTTCGTAATGGTAGGATCCCACTTATCTGGCCAGGTGTGGCACCCACGGCACAGCTTCTGTGGGCCTTCTTCGTGACGGCGATTCTCGAAGTGCTCTCCGCACTTTTCGCACTTCGGTCAGTTGATGTCATAGTGGACCGCTTCCAAAACGGCTTCCGCCGCAATCTCACTGCCGACGCCCGCGGCAGTTCCTCCGAAGATGCCTCCAATGATGCCGCAATGAACTTGGAATTTGAACGAACTTTTCGCTTTGAAAAAAATTATTCATTGTCATAACAATTTTTACAAGTTAAAAAAAACAGTTACATCTTCATCTTCTGCTTGAAAAAGTTTACAGAATCTAGCACAAGAGGTAAAAGAGAGTTACGATCAAAAGGGGGAGTACAGAATTCGGGAAGGTCTTCTGATTTTCTGAATGGACTGTCGTATGGCTGAACGTAGACATCCAAAGTGACAGTGTTCCTCACCTCTTTGTGTTCCAATTGGAACCTTCGACCGATAAAGTGAACAGTTGTTCTTTCTTCAAACCCCCAGCAGAAACTAGTGAACTTGTTCACTATTTTAGACGCCGAAAATATCAGAGGGGACATTTGGAAATATGTAGGAATGCGGACATCTCTGAGTGGCTCATCAGAAAAGTACGGGAAGATGCGGAGAGAACAGTCGGTGTCAGTAGGATTATTCTCCCAGATGACGTCTAGGAAATTGTTTAGACTTTCTTCCATTTTGTTGAAAAAAATGCTTCTCGTCCGATGCATGTCTACAGAGTACTTATTAGAAACAAACAATCGTCTGATGTTCAGAATTAGGTTCTCATGCACAAAACCTTCAGACCAATCCTCTTCGATTTTCAGCGGGAAGGGAATAATAAGAGTCAATCAGATCGATTTCCACTTTAACAAGTGAGAAATCCGAGAAGCGGACAGTTTCTGGATTCTGATCCAGTCGGACTTCTTCGAAGAACCGTTTAGAAGACCAGCAATCGGAAATGACTGGTTCTCTGAACACTCTGTACCCGAACTTCAGTTTAACCGACTTGACCTTCCACTTAAGCAGAAGTTCTTCGATTACTTCACGAGGGAACGGTTGCGACGGGGGCGACTGAAAGCCTTCTAGAAAAGCAAGATTTGCTTGAAAATCGCGGCAGATTTCTCTCGAGAATGGTTTGTCCTGCAGCTGGAAGACGAGCTGATCGCACGAGATGTTCCCAGTGATCGTCTTTCGCAGCACTTCCATGCACTGGTCCCTCGATTCCGACTGCTCCGCGCATTTCTTTGCGATTTCACACAGTAAACTGAAACGATTGAATAACTGTTTTCCGAATGCTCGATAACTCACTATTCGGAGACGACGAGGGTTTCAAAGTGGCGAGTGAGCTCGCGGAGGACTCTCATCTGAAGGGGTCCGTACTCGCGGCAGTTGAGAGCCACTTGTAGACAGTCGTCACAGCCTTGCGGACAGATCTGATCGATTCCGAGGAACACTTTGGAGCCTGTAACACACGGATCACTTCAATCGATAGAGCGATTCACTCACCACTCCTCTTCGCCAAGTGTACCAATTCTTTGTGGAGCCTCGTTTTGACTACTGTTAGGGAAGTTAAGTTCAGCAGATTCACTGATCGAATTCGCGGATTTTCAGTTCTGTTGAGAAGTCTGAAATTTGGTACATACGAGAAAACTGTGTGAAAAACTCACTCAAAAAGAGTCCAAATTGACTGGTTCGTCCACTCTTTAGCGACATTGACAACAACTGGCTCATAATCAGAGTCGTAATCGTACTCGTAAATGCCGCATCCAAACTGAAGATCTCGGTGATCTATTCGGAATTTGCGACGAATTGCTGAATCGAAGGTCCTGTTCACTGTCTGAAACGATTCAAGTCAATAGATTATCTGAAATATGAACAACTTACTCTGAATTTCATTTGTTCCATCGTCTCCGTGTCCTTCAAAATGTGAGCCACCAGCTCTTCACATCTCAACACTTTCTCGACAGGAGGCAGCATCCGGAGACGATTTCCAATTGAATTGTTTTTTACGAGTTAAGGAAAAAACGCGAGAGCAGTCAGTCGTTAGTGCGCTCTCTAAAAATCAATTTTGTGACCCCTACAGTGGCGCACCTGCACAGGCGAGACCATGCAGCCATGGCTCATCAAGCTACGAGCCATGGCTCATCGATTTTTGGTGAATAGCGAGAAATAAGTATTATTCTTAAAAAATTTTTCGCTCACTTGGAGTCAGTGGAGCATCCTGTACAGAGAATTTAAAGATGATTAAATATCTGAAAATTGAACGAATAAAAAAAGATCACCGCAGCGTTTACTCGGTCATCATGACTAGCTGCTCGGTTTTTCATTATGGATTTAAATAGGTTTTTACATTTTTCAATGTATTTTTTCAGTTTTTTTCTAATGAATTCCGACATAGAAGCGCTCGCACACTTGAAAAAAAACGATAGAAAACCGAGATGAAAACAAGAAAATCCTGACTAAAAATGGATACTGTAGTATTTAAAGGAGCATGTTTCAAAACTCGGCGTCGCGTCCCGCAACGATTTAGCTATTTATTGTTTTCATTTCCGTTTATTCGGAATTTTCCACATTTTTTTCTCTTTTTCTTGCAGATTTTTTGAAAATTTCCAAACATTTTCTTTCAATTGTCACATTCTTTTCTGTTTCCAAAAACCTGCAAACTCCAATAAAGTCATTCGTCTTGTGTAGCCATTGCAACTTGCCCTCACACAAGCGCACAATAATCTGCTTATTTTTGCTTATTTTTTCTGTCTCTTCGACGAACAATTTGTAACTTCTCCCGCCCTCCGAGGGCTGCCATCAGGTGTTAACCTTGACGAAACCTAAACAGGAGACGGCGGTAAAACACAGAGGCCCTCCTCCGATCGTCGTTCTCTGTGTCTCTGTCTCGTTCGTGGAATATCCGTATGATGACCCTATTTCGGACGCTTTCACTCATTTTCTACCGCTTCCCACCTCATTTTCCTCACACTTTTCCATAATTTTTTCATTATTTCCTATCTATTTAATTTTCTAGCGATTTATCTTCAGAATTACTCGAAATGACATCATTTCTCCTTGAATTTTCCTGCCCGCCAATGCGACAGTCATCATGTGCTTAACCGAGGAAAACTGTGTCTTTTTTGGCGTTCGAGAACAAATTTTCCATGCAGAAATGTTTTTGGTTTGAAAGCGCTCTATTGGAATCTCGAAAAAATTATATTAAAATAAAATTTTGCTAAAAATTCCGCTAAAATAAGCCAAAAGCCATTCCGCTTCGTAATGCTGTTATTTATCTCATTTATAGCTATTATAATTCTGAAAAAATGTAATTTTAAATCTCGTTTAACCCTTTCTCTAGTCGTCCCATCCAACAACAAATCATCAGCAACCTTTGCGATTTACGGTCATAAAACAGCCGAACCGTATCCATCTCGTTTCATTCGTTCCGAATATCCATTCCCATCAACACCGCCGTCGCAACATTCGGCCCTATTCACAGCTCGATTTCCGATGACTTTGGCATCAGAAAACAAGTTTCGGCCCTCATGAGCGCTAATACAACTACTATATATGTACAAATCGAGCGAATTGATTCACACAAAAAGCTGGTTTCGCTCGTGTTCTCGATACTTGAAATGGCCGCCCGAAAGTGCGGATATTCAGTTTGCAATCTGTGTTTTGCCGCACGATTCCCTACCACTTAACACTTTTTTCGCGAATTTCTGATCAGTTTGATTCCCTCAAAACACTCGACTCCTCTCTGGTTCCCACTCGCGAATCCCGTGAACAATGCGTGTCATTGGCCATTTAAGTACGCTTTGGTGCACGGGTCGACACGGTTTATCGCTCCGATTCCCGCCTGAAGACGCCAGGTTTCGTGACGCTAAGTAATTCAAATTCATTTCTCGAATATTAAACTTTTGTCCTCCCCGCCCCACTTCTGTAGTCACTGACTACACTTTTTTCATCTGTCCGATCATTATCTCCATCAGACAATAAGTACTTTGCCATTCGAGTCACATTACTCCTAATATTTCTCAAATTCCTTCTGAATTTTCCGTCTGAAAGCTTCCTGAAAGATCTTTCAACTTTCAGCATGTGGAATTGAGACAAATTGCGGAGATACAATCTAACCAGTTCTCCACTCTTATCGTCGTCCGCTCCAAATTACGCTCTGAAATTATTTATGAGTATTCCTCGTGTTTCGGGTAGAACTCGAGTGGTTCAACCCACTCGAACAAGCTTCCGCACCAATCTGAATCCGAGTAATTAACCCCAAGTTGCCAAGCAGCGAATAAATAAGCGAATCGAGTGGTGGAGGTTGAGGGAGCCTTCGCGGCCAAGGACACACACTTCATTCTTCCCGAAAACTAATAATTGTTAGAAGAGGGCAGGCGAGAAGGAATACGAAGTAGTTCCACCCCTTTTCATCGCTTACGTTCCATTCGTAAGGGGTCACTCATGATTGGATTTCGGTCGAGATGAGACGATTCATCCTAATGCACTCGGCGGCAAAAAATCGGAATTCAGTCGAGGCAACACTTTGGAAGCTATTCTGAATTCTCCGAAGCTCACTCCTCTTTATTATCGGTCTTACAAAAATTTGATCAGCTCGCGCGGACGCCATTTCCAGTAGAGCGAACTTGGAACAGTTTTCCAACTCTCTAGAGACATTTTCCATTTCTTCTCGAATTTCCTCCTGAAACCCACCAAACCAGCTACCGTAATCCGAATCGATAGAGAGTCAAGTTGTTTTCCACTGCCTTCTTCCTGTTTTCCTATTGTCCTCTCTTCTTCCTCCTTCTCCCTTTTTTCGGTTGTTCTGCCTGCTTAGTGATTAATCCCACTGTCTTTCTGCCCCTTTCGTTTCCTTTTCTCTAAATCACCCCCCTCCCCCTCCTTTTCGATTTCGCTTCTTGGACAGTTCATCGAGTGTATGTGTGACCTACTCAAAAACCACTATTAGCCTCTCTCTTTCTCTTTCCCGGGGGGTGTCATCGTCACTGTAATCGTAACGTCGCCTGCTTGCCGCCCCAAAGTGTTTACCGCCTTCTTCCAGCGGTGGGCACCAAATGTTTCAGACATTAATCAATTCTTCCATTTTTCGAACATCGAACAATTGTTTTGGTGATCGAAAGTGTTAGGCGATCACTCACCAGCCGAATGATGACATTGATAAGAATCCGTTTTGCAGATTATTTCCAAAGAGACACTGCACTCGAATATATCAATCGGAAGTGTACTTGTGACTTGAAGGACCCTCAAGTTCTACATAATACCAGTCTCTCCCTCCGAGTGAGACCTACTGGAAACTAGGCCTACAGTCCACTTTCGATGGGTACTTTCAATATTCCAGCTATTTTCCTCTTCCCTCGCAGGTCCCCCCACGGAGAAGCCAAATCTTTAACGCTTCAATTTTCAAAAAGCAATTCACTGTTTCTTGCACATTTTTCACCGCATTTTCCGAGATTTTAATTCACAAAGCCAGTGAAAAACGTACGAGTAATCTGTTTTCTCCGGAACGAAACCCGCGAGGTTTGATAAAAGTCATTCCAGAAACGTGCGTTACGGTGCTATTTCCCTCAAAACACTTCTTGAAATAGTCAATTCGTGTGTAGAATCATGGGATTCTTCTAGAACTCTCATCAATTTCTCATTCTATTTTTTCATTTTTTTTCGGCCTTCTATCAAAATGACGTCGTCGTCGTCGTCGTCGTCGTGTTCTCTGAGAATTCGCCTGCGGTATCGTCGTAAACATGGGTGTGCCATCGCCTTCCAATTATTCTTGTCGGAATTCGGAATTCCGTCCATTTTTCACCGCCTCAGCTGAAAAAGTGTGATGATGATGGAATGATCCGAAGGCACCTACCTCTCCTGCCGCTTGTGTCTTTTACACAACTTCTCAAGTATTTCTGTCCATTTCTGATTGTCTGCACCCCACTCTCCGTATCGCCCATTCTCTCGCTTTTTCGTCTCCTGGAGACATAGAGACTTAGAACGAGAACGCAATGTGGGCAGTGATGAGAGAGAGAAGAAGTAGGCGGAATTATTCAACCTGTTCCATTCGTCTTCCATTTTCAGCATGTCACTGACATCTTTTGTGCCATCTTTGATCATCTCGTCCCCTTCAATTTTATTCCATTTTCAGCCCGCGAAGGAGTTGGAATCTCGAGAAGAGAAGCGCCGCTCCGTCACCACATTGCGACAAATCCATGCCTTCCAGTAAGTATTTCCAAAAATCTTCATGACAAAAAGAACTCAGTCACTTTCAGGCAGTAATGCGTCGAACGGCACGTCATCATCCACACCAATAGCTTCCAAGTACTCGAACGAGCTGAAACAAATGCCGTGCTGGCAACTGGCCGTCTCCTCTGCCCTCATCGGCCTCGGATCGTTGCTCCTGTTCGGAGGACTCGTGACTCACACTGTCCTCGTGCCGAGCGTCGTGCGGAAGAGTGTTGAAGAGGTGAGCACACATCGATTAGATAAGACGGTCTAATCCCAGAAAGATGGACAGCGTCATTTAAATACTCGAAAGGCACTGTTTTTGACGCTGGAACATAAAAATAAAGGCATCTAAAATTGTGCTCTTTCGTTCAAGCACAGTCTAGTTGTCACCTTTATACCTTGATTTTCGACTGGAGAAAGATCGAAATTAACGCGCGTGATTGAACTGGTTGAACGGATGACGCAGGTAGAGAAAGACGAAGAGAGAGAAGTTATCTTGATTAGTGTCTGCCTCTTCTCGTATTTTTTGTTCGATGACGTCAAACTATATGCTATGCTTTGATGGGAAGAATCCAAAGTTCACGGGACACGAAGAGGGAAGTTTGCGGGGGGAAATGGAGTGTTTTCCGGACAAATTGAAACTAATTATCCAATTGGATCCAATTATCAAGTGTATTTCACCTTGGCTTTGCTTGGGAATGAAAAATTGGTCAAGTAAGATTATGAAAATTTTCTATAAAGTTCATTCTCCACAAAGCAATGATATTTAAGCGTATTTGACCTGAAGTTGACGATTTCAGTGCAAAACACACCCGTGATCCCAAGTGTTTACCCTCACTTCCGTCGCATTCTTTCAGAACTCACGTCTCATCGAGGGATCCCTTCTCTGGCAGAAATGGACCAAGCCCGAGTACCGGATACGCTTCAATCTCTACGTCTACTCGATGAAAAACCCCGACGAATTCATGTCCGGATCGATTCCGGAGGTGTCTGGTTCTGGACCCTACGTGTTCGACAAGCGACTCGAGAACCGTGTCGTTTCGGCCGGCAACGGTACTGTCAAGTATCGTCGATTTCTGACGTATCACTTCAACGAGAACGAATCGTGTCAGACGTGTATTCTGGGAAATCGGATATGGGTTCCTAATATGATTTATCAGGTAAGCTGGGATTCAAGAAGCCTTCTATTATCAGCGTCGTTTCAGAAGTTCGTTGAAGCCGCGTCGACAGAGGGAATGAAGGCAGCGGCGACGACTCTGCTCTCACAAACCGCATTCCTCGAAGTGGAGGTAGAAGAGCTTTTGTTCGAGGGCTACAAGGACCCGTTTTTGGACAAAGTCTGCGAAATTCCCTTCATGAACTTCGTGTGCGAAGCGATTCTTGATGTTCCTGAACGCATTGGACTCTTCTACGAGGTGATGAGAATTTTCATTTTTCTCATTAAAATCTTAATTTAGGTCAACAACACTGGCAGCAAAATGTACGAAATCGACGACGGCACCCGCAATCCGGCGGATCTCGGCAAGATTTTGAAGTTCGACGAAGAGCCGACACTCGATGAGACGTGGTGGAGCACGGACGAGTCGCTGAAGATCCGCGGCACCGACGGATCGTTGTTCCGTCCATTCCTCTCCAAAAACGAGAAGCTCTACGTGTACGTCGCCGAGTTGTGCCGCTCGATATGGCTCGAGTTCAAGGAGGAGGTCGAGTATCGGGGTCTGAAAGCCTATCGATACGTGGTGCCACCAGAAGTTTTCGACGTGACGCACGAGGGAAACGAGGGATTCTGTAATCCGTCGGACAAGATGTTCTTCTCCTCGCAAAACGAGACCAGTGGTTGCATGCCAAAGGGACTGTTGGAGATCTCAAAGTGCCAAAAGAGTCAACCGCCAATCACCATCTCGCTCCCCAACTTTTTATATGCTCCGGATGAGGTTCGGAGGAGTGTTAAGGGCCTTAACGAGACTGACGCTATTCGGGACTCAATCATTGTCGATATTGAACCGGTGAGCTTAATTCTCCGAGAGAAAAGCTAATTTTCGGCTTTTCAGCGCGTCGGCGCAGTTCTGTACGCTCGCCGAGTTTCACAAGTGAACATTGAGATGTGGAAAGGCAAGAATGTGACGTTTCCGTGAGTTTCTTTTCTAGATTTGCCAGAATTCCCGAACATTTTCATTTCAGAGTGAACCTGAAAAAGATGAAATCCTCACTGATCCCCATTCTTATTCTCCATGAAACGTCTGAAATCGACGACGATTCTCTTGAAGCCATCCGATCGCAACTCTACGAAACCGAATGGGTCGCCTACACCTCCTGCGATGTTATGATGATCGTCGGAGCCATCATGTTGCTCATCGGATTCTTGTTCCTGGCTCTTTTGGTAAGCTCTTTTGATTTTTCAAAAATGTAAATGGATTGTTTCCAGTTGGGTCTCTTCGACTCTCTCTTCGGTCGCCGAAGCAAACTCGCCGACGGATCCTCTCCAGAACCGCTGCCCCCGTACGTTCCAAAAGGCGAACCCAACGGCTTCCACCATCACGCCTACACGTGATCATCGTTCAATACGTAATCGGTCAAAGCTTTATCCCACTCACCGTTTCCTCCCAATTCTTTTGACAGTTCCATCCCAGTTTGTTCACTTTGTTTTGTTCAATTTCCACGGGTCCCCTCTCAAATGATTTGATTCATGTACTATCTGACATGTAAATAGTAATTATTATTTCTGTGTACACTTCTCACTGTCTCTATTGCATTAAATTCGCATCCTCTATTCCATTTATTTCCTTTTCCCGACGTTCTCAAAGAATAGCATCTCGTCGAAGGTCTTAAAGATATTGGGTTTCTCAATTAACGAAACATTTTCCAGAAACATCAATTTATCGAGTGGAAACGATCAACTGAACAACAAGAACAATATTTCAACAACATGAGGCAACAAAAAATAACAGAAGCAAACGAGGAGAACTCAGTTTCTGCACCCACGGCATCGCTTCTGTGGGCCTTCTTCGTAACGGCGATTCTCGAAGTGCTCTCCGCACTTCTCGCATTTCGGCCAATCTAGGTCGTAGTGGACCGCTTCCAAAACGGCTTCCGCCGCAATCTCACTGCCGACGCCCGCAGCAGTTCCTCCGAAGATGCCTCCAATGAGACCGCCGATGAGGGTTCCGATGCCCGGAAAGATGACCGTTCCGATGGCTGCTCCTGAAAACATTCGAGTTCGGAATCTCTTCAACATTTTGACCTACCAGTTCCGGCGAGTCCGATACCTCCGGCATAAGTGGCCGCAGTGGTGACCGCCTTCTTGACGGTATTTCGACTCGAATGGTTCTCTCGATCCTTCACCACCTCCTTTCCAATCTGCACCGCGTCGTAAGCCACCGAAGCGGCGAGAAGAACCGGCGCCGCCTTGTTGACGACGTTCAGCACACCGCCGACGGCTCCCGCGGTCTTAGCGGCACCGGCGGAGATGGGAACGTGCGGATCCTTGACTCCAGTAATCGCTTTATTCACGTTGATATGCGGGTAGTTCACTTTGCCGTGTGGCATGTCCACTCGAGCAAACCATTTCGGATTTCCGCGAGCCGATCGGGCGGTTTTATCAAAGACCGAGACGACGTTCGACTTGCGTCCGCCGACCTTCACCGCGTACTGAACGGCGTTTTTGACAGATCCGACGACGGCTCCTTCGGCTGCCGACTTGAGAAGATTCTGCAATTCCGGGATTTCAAATGACGATAACTACGGGGAATTCGAGAAGCAAATGATTTGCATTGGGGCGCGGTTACAACCGATACTTTCGCAATGTGCCGGCCGGAATTTAAATCGAATTCAGCTATTTTTACGCTGATAGAACTCATTCTTAATTCGAAAGATGAACAACAGTTTCCTAAATTTGGCCCTAAATGATATTTTTCTGTTATTCTTGCTGAAATTTTATTCGGTCAGTTTGAAGAGAAATTCAACTCGAAAGTGTTCTCCAACTTAAAAAAAGTTTTTTTCGAGACTTGAAGAAAAGTTAGAGAAAAGTTAGAAAACCCATGTTTGGTGGCTTTTTCCCTCCGAATGAAAAGTACGACGGTGGGAGGAACCCGGAAAATGTCGGCTGCCGTCCCAACAGAGAGATCGGTTCTACTGACAACTCAAGCTTGATCGGGAAAACGGAAAATGCTGATTCAATCAACAGCCCATGGGAGCCCCAAAGTGCTCATTTTTGAAATTTCTGCCACAAGAAAACTTTTTTCTTACTTTTTTCTAACTTTTCTCTAGCTTCTCTCCAAGTCTCGAAAAAAACTTTCTTAAGTTGGAGAAAACTTTCCCCACTTCTACCGAGAATGAGCATGGTGGCCGAGTTTTTCCCCCTCTTTCCACCAAGCGAAACAAATTTTCTCAGATTTAAATTGAAAGAAAATTAGCATTAGAGCGGGTTCGCTGACGGTCAATTTGACCCTTCTTACCGGTTTGTTCTTCTTTTTCTCCTTCTTTTCCTCGTCCTCCTCTCCAGTTTCCTCCTCCTCGTCGTCCTCTTCGTAATCTTCGTCCTCTTCGTTCTCGAGATCCTCATAATCCTCTCTCTGAAACACAAATACCATCAATCATGCCCATCTTCTCCTCAAACCGACCTCTTCCAGAGCCATTTCCAGCGGTTTCACGCACAACGCATCGTCGTCCGCTTCAGATCCTTTGTAATCTTCAATCGATTGATTCAAATGATCCGGAGAGTTCTCGATCGGAAGCGCCATTTTCTCTTTTTTTTTTGATTTGCGTACTTTCAATATCCGAAAGAAACGAAAAAAGATTTCAGAAAGAAGTTCGGATAAGCAGTTAGATTTACGATGAGCAATGACCGACGTTCGTGGCGAGACCCATCAGATCGAATAGATCGAGGTTGAACGAGAGTGCGGTGGAGTGCACTTGCATACCGGCTTCCTCGTGGCCGGTGTTCAGCGGAAATCCCGGATTATTCTATAATTTTCCAGTTTCGGTTGTGGATCCCTCGGTGTATCCTGTCTGGGGAAGTTTTGAATATTATAGTTCTCGGCTGAAAATCTCAATTTTCGTTTTGGAGTGTATAAACGAGCGAAATTATCTGAAATGGCGGAAAATTCATCAGAATCTGATCTCGCATCTATATTTTCATAGAAAAGTGGTTAAAAATGATAAATAGCGTGCCAAAACGGATTCCGTACGGAAAACTTCAGATTGCTCATTTCATCTTCGCCGTCGATTTTTTTTCTAATTTTTTCAAAAAAAACATACCACCTTCTTCAATGAACTTCAGATTTTAATAGTCCATTTCCAAGAGAGTAGGTGTACTGTAGGATTACTGTAGGTTCTTGAAGTGTGAATGTGCAAATTTGTTAACTCGTTCCATTCGAGTTTAATTTTTTTAAAGGATTTTCTAAGCAAAATTAAATGAAATATGCACTGTTTTCCTTATCGTCACTAATTCTATGAATGATATTAGATCGATTCACGCTCTCCTACACGAGGGATGCGCACAATACCAGTTACTGGCGCACTTCGCGATGCTTGGCGCACAATTTTCAGCAAAATGTTTCAAACTATTGCGAAATCCGGAGTGAAAAGCGACAAGTTGCGAATTTCGAAGAGAAAAACGATTTCAATGTGATTTTCTTCACAAAACTAGAGAGAAAAGATCAGAATTGGAATCTGAGTGAACAATGATCAAAGTTTGTTCGATCAGAATCGAATTATGCGAAAAATTTTTAAAATTGACGTTTTTTCGATATTTAGAACACCTTCAGCTGGTTGCTGGTTGAAATAAATAAATGGGATCATGTTCCGGTCAGTTTGAGCCATTCGCCGCTAAAAAATGTAGAAAATTGACAAAATAAGGTCGCTTTCTTTCAACAGCGTAATTCGACAAAATCTAAATTCACGATTTCGAGCTCATTTTTCCTCAAATAAGTGCTCTAGGGTTCAGAAAATTTTTTGTAGGTTTTTTTGGAACTTTGGGACGAATTCGGTAAGAGAAAAGAAGTGATAACGCCATTTTGAAAAGCCCATCGAGTTTAATCAGTAAAAGGTGACTTACGTTAAAAAACTACGTTCATTTACAAGAAAAAGTGTCTGAAGGCATAGATAATGTGTTTTCATTGCGTAATACACAATAGCTCTCAATTTGAACATGTGCTCCCTTCAAAAACAGGTCATTTCCGCGTTCACTTACAGAAACACGCAGCTTAAAAATGCATCTCCTCCGTCAGTTCTCAACATTTTTTGACGTTCCTGAGCTTAAAATGGCCGCAATTACCTAATCTTCAATTTGTATGTTCAGTTTTTTCGATGCGACACTTTGTTCTCGAGAAAATGCCAAAAACGACGATTTTCAAGCCAAAATTTCAACTTGGATCTCCTCCGTCAGTTCTGCATCTTTTCCCTCCGTTTTTTGATGAAACCATTCACTTTGGTCATATCTTAAAATCGTATGTTGCAGAAATGCGAAAAAAAAATTTTCCGGCTCAAAAATCGTAAAAAACCGTGTTTTCTTTGCAATTTGGCTTGAAAAAAATTGCGCGACTACGGTAATTGCAATCGCGCTCCGCCGCACAACAGCGTTTTTTGAATTTTCGCAATTCTTGAGGCAGGAGACCGTGCGATTCACGGATCTAATCGCAACATCGGCCCACTGCCAATTATCCACATTGTTTTGACATTTTTTCGATTTTCCACTTGGCGAACGTGCAAAATGCAACTTTCGGCTATTTGGCGAGTGTAACAAAGACGGATAACTTCAGAGGCGAAATGTCTTTTGATCAGTCACTGAACCCGAAAATCGAGAAACTTTTGGTCAATTGATGGAACATTTCCGATCATTTGATATTTTGTGGATTACGGAGGAAGTGACGTTTGACACCACGATCACAAGTTTCCCTTGTGTATCAATTCTTCTCAATTTCCGTCGTTTTTCGTCTCGAGGGGAACCCGTCAAATTCACATGATTCTTCGCTCGTTCTTCGCCGTCGATTCGTCTCTCGTTTCGTCTGCACGTCTGCGCCCTCCTCGTCTCGCAAACTCTCTCGCGCTCTCTCTTTTTCTTTTCGCTCGCCGCCGCATCACCGCATCGACCCGTTTCATTCGCCTTTTTTTCAACAAACATGTCGTCTTTTCCACTTTTTATGTCATTTTCCTTCGTTCCAGCTTCTTTTCAAATGTTCTAATCAATATCCCGTTTAATTTCCTTAATTTCCAACTGATATTTTCCAGAATGTTGTCCGCAAAAGGTCCCCAAATGCGCGCGTTCACTCAACGAGTCGCCGCCTTCTCGACTCAAGTTCAAGTCGACCCGACGCCAGTGCTCTTCGTCGGAAAAGGAACGACTCGTAAGTATTTGGCGTCGGAATATCACGAAAACACGGTTTCTTTGAGCTTCAGCACGTCAGAACTCTCTTCTTGGGCCAAATGACAGCCAGTACCCGTTCCAAGGAGACGTCTCGTTCGCTCACAAGGTGTGTATTCTTATACTTTTTGTTTTCTAGAAACGGCAACATCTCCGTTCTAAAAACCGAAACGAATTTCTGAAATGCAACAAAAAATTAAAGAAACTATTCCAGCCAGTCGCCATCCGTCAAAAGATCGAGAGTGCTCGTGTCGAGAAAGCGATGGCTGAAACTTCGCACACATTGGTCAGCATCCTCTCGAGCACCAACGTCGAAGTCGATCGCAATCATTTGACTCAGCTCAAGAATGCCGCCATGGAGGAGATCACAGCGAACGCCGCCGACGTGGAGATCGAGTTGAGCGCCATCGAGTGCCCGAAACTGCTCAAGAGAGAGATGAAGTACTTGTTCCCGCAAATGGAGACCCACAAGATGGGAAATGTGACCATTTTCAACTTGACACAGAAATCGGAGTTCGACATGAAGGCGTGGAGTGAGGCGATGGAGGAGGAGCGCGAGAAGCTGACCGCCTCGTTCATCATGTCCGCCAACGCGATCTGCTCGACGCTCCACCGCTTCGGATACTGGGCCGACTTCATCGACCCCTCCTCCGGCCGCCCATACATGGGAGACTACACCAACCACACGCTCTTCGAGACCAACGACGCCTACAAGCAGATGGGATTCAGAATCGAGGACCTGGGATGCTGCAAGGTCCTCCAGCACGCCTGCTGGGGATCGCACGCCTTCGTCGGAACCATCTTCACCGATGCACCACTCGACGGAGGTGTCGTCAGCGACATTCTCCGCAAAGTCACTCAAGAGGTATTATTGAGTAAAATTCTTTGAAACTCTACTTTCCGATTTCCAGTCCAACGAGTAGACTACCCCGTCCGTCGCTCCTCGCCATATGAGTCGATTGTTCGCCAATTTGCCGCCGATTTCTCCCCGTTGTCTACGTATTTCTCTATTTCTGTAAAATGATTAGTTAAGAAAATAAATTTGAATGCAATGTACATAACCACCGACTCCTCTCACTCTCTTCTCATTTTTTTTCTGAATTCAGGAACAGAATAAAAACATTCTAGATGACGTCTTCTATCATTCGAAAACACTTCTTAGTTCACTAATCTAGGGCCATATTTCGAAATATTAACACTTGAAGAAATGAATCGATCTTGTTCAGATGACGTCATCAGGAGAAGACGAAGAGGCGGACGTCTCCAGGACACCCATCATCGACGTCTTCATCGTTTATCTGCACGCGTTCTCCGTGAGTTTCAAATGAAAAAAGGCAAACTTCAAGAGTATTCTATCATTAGAGCGCAATTAATTCATTAAAAACTTATCGAATTTCGAAACTTTGCTTCGAATCCGATCCGCTGATCCTGGCCACGCTAACGCTCGCGTAGACACGGCGAACCACGATCGACGTGTTAGAGGAAAATCTAGGCCATATTTGCGTTTTGAAACTCCGCCTCCGGACACCGTTTCCTAGTCCCCGAGGGTTTTTCGCATTTTTCTCGAAAAACTTCTTTAAAGTTGCAAATTTTTTTTATACAAAACCATCAAAATTAATTTTCGAACGGTTTAAAAAAAAATTCATGTCCTAAATTTAGGTCCTTTGGCCGGAAAATACGGGGAAGAGGGCGTTCAAAATGCGTTTTTGGGAGGACTCCGCCAATCGGACCTGCGTGCGGCGGAGTTGCAAAATTTCACGCGGCGGTTGCGAAAGGGGCGTGGCCCACGTTTCAGGATTTCTGATAGGTGGCCGAACCCGAAAAAATGTTGCAAAAATTTACTACTAGACGTCGATCGTGGTTCGCCGTGGTAGAAGCGCAAAAATGTTTTTAATTCGGTGGCCTTTTTTTGAATTTTCATTATAGTTTTTTCAAAAATTGACTATTGTCGCTGAATTGAATTCACGTAATTTCCCAACAAGAGCAGAAGTCAATTTCCGAAAAAAAAGACAAAATCGAAAATGTGCCACCTAATTTTTCATAATTATTTCCCGTCTCCACGAGAGTTGTGCACAATTGTGGCAATACCAAGATTGGCGGAGCGCATTTAAAACGAGGTTTCAAAGACTGAAAAAATGTATAATTATACCAATTTCACAAAAAAAGAAATGCCCATTCGAACAACGCGCACAGCCAGTTTCATTAATGAAGATGCGCCGTCATAATTAATTTCGCAGAAAAATTTTTTTTTAAAAATATTATTCGTTTCATATTGCAGACAATCTAATTTACAACAATTTCTTAAGCAGAACTCGATTTCCATTTATTATGAGTTCGCCGCGAGCGTGGACTCCGCAATCGCGGTGTCGGCGAAGGTCCCGCAACGAAAGAGCGAGGCAGCGCGTAAATTTCAGAGACGCAGACAGTTTTAACACTTTTCGCGCCAAAAACGAGGTCCACGCTCGCGGCGAACTCATAATAGAACCGAAAATAGTTCCCACTGACTGCGGCGGTCAAAAAATACAAATGCGCCCTCGATAAAATCCACATGGCGTAAGAAAGTCGAGAGGTCTGCGAATCACGCTGTTCGCCTGTCTGTACACGACAGAAAATGTGGCATTTAATAAGTTCGCGACCAGGTTACGGTAGCTAGCATGTTGCCAACTTGGAACGCTGCCAGAGAATTTGCGTGGAGCGCATTTGTATTTTTCGACTACCGTCGCAGTCCGTCTCTTTCCAGGCGTGTGCTTGAGTACATAATGAGAAGAAGAAGACATAACCCTCTAGAAAAAGAAGGAACTTGAACTTTCTGATTTCTTCGCCAGAAAAAAAAAAAAAACGTCTCCCCTCGCCGAAACTGGTTTGCCAAACGAAAGCAACAACAGAAGAATGATTGATATGAACCCGTCGAGAGCGCATCCGTCATTTTCAGAGGAACCTCCCCTCTTTCACCGGTCACATCGTCGTCGTCTTTTGCGTTCTGCCCGTCTCCATCTCGGTCGCCGTCTTCCTCGTCACCGCCATCTTCAACTTCGGCGTCGCATTGATCGCTCAAAGTGAGTTGTTCGTACTTTGAAGAAAAACGAAGTTTCTCGTGAACAACTTCTCACTTGTTCTTTGTCAAATCTGAACAATTTCCAGCCGTATCGAGTTTGGTGATATTAGTCCTGTTGGTCCCCTGCCTCGCCATGGGTCTCATCTCCGCCATCGCCACAGCATACATCATTCACTTCAGTCAGGTGGTCTACCTCCGACTGTCGACCCCCTCGCGACCCAAGTCGACGTTCCCACCGTTGATGAAATTTGAAAAATTAGAAATTTTAGAAGAGAAGTTAAAGACTCTTTAGCTCCCCCTCCCCCCTCTCACACGGTTTTATCTTAACTAAAATAACATTCCCCCTGCCATTCCCTTTGATGACACTTGTACTATAATGATGTTAATAAGATTACTTTATAAATAGATCAATAAATATAATATAACCTCTTTCTCTTCGTCACTTTCCGCCGATTCACGAGGGTACGAAGTCCAGTTCGCCCTTCGTAAAGTCTGACAGTCGCCAATAACATTAAGTTTATGGTATCTATTTATTACGCTCTACCTTTCTCTGTAAGAGGCGCGTCTCAGATGGCCATCATTCTGAACACCAGAGTGTAGTCTTACGCGTATCTAACGACGCTCCGCAATAACGGTGTTCGCGGGAATGGGTGACGAAATTGGAGTGAGAGAGAGAGAGCATGGGAGAAGAGGAGACGCGGACAGACATGATTTCAAAACATTATTTTCAGGCAATGCGCAAAATGAAATGGTTTTTAAACATTTTCAGGTAAATAAATAGTTTCAAAAAAAAGTCGAATATCAGGTGTCCAATAGAGCGCGCTTGCTAAGCTTGAAAAGAATGAGAGAACATGTGAGAATGAAAGACGCAGGCATTTATGATTACGAAACAGTAATTTGAGGTGTTTTTTTCTGGAATTGACATTTTTTAGAATGTTATTGGTAAAACAATAGGGATTTTCATAAATGATACCTAATTTCACAATAAATGTTCTCAAAAACGCTCTGAAATTCACGTGATTTCAGCACTTACACTTGGCGCTGTGCCAAATTTCAGCGAGGTGCACGGGGATCCAAACGCGACGTGGAATAATAAAATTTGAATTTCCCGCGGTAAAATTTTGTCGAAATTCGCCGCGTAGCGACTCGGATACGGAGCGAAACCGGCGGTTCTCAATGGAGCACGCTTGCACGCGCACTTGCTCGACATATTCAAAATCCGCAGTGTGCCAATGATCACAAATCACGTCAACCTTTGGAACCGTCGAAAGTTCTGCTCTCGACGCACTCGTTCAGGAGCATCGTACTGTGCTCTGTCGCCACCTGTCGCTTGAAAATCGTCCGATTCGTCGAATATCAAATGCACTTTATACCTATCAACAGCGTGATCGTCTGCGTCTCTCGCCTCGCCACGCACTCTTTCCGTCTTCTTCTCAAATCGTAATTAGCACTGGTAGTGATCGTCGTCTCTCCTCTTTTCTGCCTCTCCCTATCGTCAGTGGCACGCACTGATAAGACAAAAATGATGGTGCGCGAGAGAGTGTGCGGGAGGGAGAGAGTGTCAGAGAGAGAGAGACACCCGTGGGGGGATTGTCAGTTATCACTCTGTGTGTGTGTGTGATGCCCCGTGTAACTGTCTTTGTTCTCCCCATTAGGCCCTGTTTTGTGTGGTCACAGTACACCCCCTCCTCCCCCCTCTCGACCGTTTTTTTTCCGTTTCTCTCCTTTTCTACAATTTCAATAGAGCGCACTTCCATCCTCTCCTTTCAGAACCATGACGAACGAAACCGCACTGACACTGGCCGCCGCACTCCTCGGATCCACCTACTTTTTGTACTGTAAACTGCTGAAATCGGCCAAGTTGCGACTGCCCAACGGGCATTCCGTCGATCGGCAAGCAGTCGAAGTCAAGGTATGCAAGTGCGCCCCAAGGCACTTGGCACAGTCACAACGCAAGAAACCTTGTGAAACGCGCTCTAATGAAGCTTACTGAACTCATTTTAAACTTCGCACACAAGTTTCGCGGTGATTTGTCGTTTGAATTCCCGCGCAACCAAAATGCAAACATTTTAAAAATTTGCAGTTCGGTGCAACTCCCGCGCGTACTTTGTTGTCTGCGCCTCGAATTTTTCGAACTATTTCTTGGAATAGCACGCGAAAAACGAGACGCAGACACCCAATTGAGCATCGCATTCATCCGATTTCTGGTGATTGTGGAGCCGTCAAATCCGCCCGTTTCAGGGTCAACCGGGAGTATGGAAGAGCGCTCTAATGGAGAACGAGTCGGAGGACGTACTTCAAAGGTTCTACCCACACGTGGCCACCATCCACGACATCTTTCTGCAGGGAAAAAAGGTCAGCGAGTGGGGTGATCGGGTGTCCTATTCTCGCACGTTTCTCTCCGTCTCTCCCCTCCGAACTTTGTTTTCTCTTATCTTATCGTGTACGCGGGGAAGAAGAAGAAGCGATGATGGCGTGTCGTGCTGAATCTCTGATTGCAGGAGAGCAAGGGCGGTCCGTGCGTCGGCACGAGGGCCTCTGCGGACGCCGACTACGAGTTCCTCAGCTACGATGAGGTCCACGAGCAGGCGAAGAAACTCTCGATGACACTCGTTCACGAGTTCGGACTCACTCCAGGTACTCACGGGCAAAGAGTTCAAAATGTTCCCTTTGGTGCATTTTGACGTGGCGGTGTTTGCAGAATTCAATGTAAAAGAACAGCTCGAAATTTGAAATTTTCATTTTTCAAGATGTCAAAACCCCCCGGGAACTCTTCTCTAGTTGAAATCAATACTGTCGTTTCTTTAATTTCCTTATCATTATCAACAGTTGGACGTGGGATAGGCATTTGTTACGGGAGCAACTGAAGCAAGGAGGCAACTCACAGACATCCGGTATCACGGCCGGAAAATAGGAAACACTGATTCGAACGTGCGGGAAATCGTGCTCAAGTGTAATTTTGGAGTGTCGTAGTGAACATTGTCGAATTTCACACTGAGTGAAAAAAAAAACAACTTTCGGCCTAAAATGTGATGCTAATTCGCTCCTTCTGAATAAATTCCTCTGCGTCTCTAGAAATAGACCGCTTTTCACGCGGTGCGGTAGAGCGCATTTTCTCAGCACAGCAAGAACTGCGATCGCTGCAAATGCGCGCTATTGCACATTTGCCCCCACAGCCGACACACAAGTTACAGTATACTTGGCCTAAGATCTTAGTTGGAAATGAGCTCTATTGCGAACAATTATATTTTTGAATTTGCGGTTAAGTAGGTACTAAATTGAATTAACCTGAAATGGCGATTTTAACGAGAAAACTGTTTTCGCCGGCCGCCAGTGGTTTCGAAACGAACGAGACACAACTCTAAATGATTGTCACAGTAAACTTTATTTATTTTCTCAAAAATCTGGTATCCGGGCGATTTTCATACGGATTTTTTGATAAAACAAATAAAACATGTTAAATGAATGGATTTACACACAGAAAAACACCCGGAAAAACCGCTGAAATTGAATTTTTCACAGTAAGGCAACTGTCGGTGGCCTAGAAAACTCTTTCTCGCGAGATCTCGTCAAAATCGTCTTTTTGGTTGCATCCAATAGTTGCAAGTGCGCTCTATCTTCCCCCTCATCCCCTAAAAACGCACAAATTCGCCTTGCAGCCAACACAACAAACGTCGGAATCTACGCGCGCAACTCGCCGCAATGGCTCGTGAGCGCCCTCGCGTGCATGGAGCAGTCGATGGTCGTCGTTCCGCTGTACGATACTCTCGGAGCGGAAGCGGCCACTTTCATCATCTCCCAGGCCGACATCAGCGTCGTCATCGTCGACTCGTTCAAGAAGGCGGACAGCCTCATCAAAAACCGCCACAACATGCCCTCCCTTAAGAACATTATCGTCATCGACAAGGATCTCGATGAGCCGGTAAGCGGAAGAACGGAGTGTCGTACCAATGCGGCGATTTGCAGAAAACCATCGACACGATCCGCGTCGAGACGTTCGACAACGCTCTGGAACTCGGGTCTCGCCACGAATTCCACAATAATTTGCCGCAACCGGAAGACGTTTACATCATCTGCTACACTTCGGGAACGACGGGAACACCGAAAGGAGTGATGCTGACGCACTCGAACATCGTGGCGAACATCAGTGGCTTCCTGAAGATCGTCTTCACTTTCCAACCGTCGATGATCGACGAGACGCAGATCCACATCTCCTACCTTCCACTGTCGCACATGATGGAGCAGTTGACGCACTGGACACTCATCGGATTCGGATCCAAGATCGGCTACTTCAGGGGAAGTATTCAGGGATTGACGGACGACATCAAGTGCCTCAAACCCACCGTCTTCCCGGTTGTTCCGCGTCTTTTGAACAGACTCTACGATGCGATTACGGTAGGTCTCTCCGCGGATTACTGTAACCCGAGATTCGTGCATTCAGAGCAAGGTGCAACAGCAGGGATTCATCGGGAAACTCGTCTACAACTTTGCATTCGCCCGCAAACTCAGCCTCGTGCGTGCCGGAAAGGGCGGCCGAGACACGATTTGGGATCGTCTCGTCTTCCGAAAGATCCAGGAGCAGATCGGCGGAAAAGTGGACCTGATGGTGACCGGATCGGCGCCCATCTCGTCCACTGTGCTGGAGACGTGCCGTGTGACTCTGGGAGCGACGATCGTCGAGGGGTACGGACAGACCGAATGCACGGCCCTCGCCACATTCACGTGGATGGGAGACCCGAGCACCGGACACTGCGGAGCGCCGGCGCCGTGTGCTCTCGTCAAATTGGGAGATGTTCCCGACTTGAACTACTTTGCGAAGGACGGAAAGGGAGAGGTGGGTGTGTGTGATTAGAGCGCACTTGCACAACTTTCAAAAACATCTTTCTCATGGGCAAACGGAAATTGCCAATGGAGCGCATTGTCCACTACCGTCATTTCTCGAATAGAGCGGCGCCCCAAACGCTGTCGGAGAATCATTATATCTCGAGATTGATAAGGAATATCAAAATTTAGTCAACAGCAAACTTGTAGATCATAACCAGGACTACAAGTTTGTCGTTGACAACTTTTTGATAACGCTTATCAATCTCGAGATACAATGATTCTCCGGCAGCATTACCGTTCTATTCGAGGAAATACGGCTATCGCCTCATTTCGGCTAAAAGGGACCAAGAAACGAATCGTCATAAATTGATCTTTTTTGTCATAAATTGATCTTTTTTCGCATTAGGGCGCGTTTTCTTCTTACAATTAGACGACAATCAATTGCGCTCTGTCTGGAAACATATCTGAATTGAATTAGAGCGCACTTGCAGACTTTGGACTTTGTAGGTGAGCACGCGGTTTTCCATTGTTCACTTCCAATGCCATGTGTTATCATTTAAATTATCAAATTGGTAAAAAATTGACAAAAACGCTCGCTGAGTTTTGGGCATGTGACGGGCACGTGCGCCTACCATGGACGACCGGAATCGAACTTTTCGGATCCGGAAAAACGGAATGATTTTCTATTTAAGCGCTTATCAAACCCTTTGGATGCACCCGAAAGTAGCCTAACTTAGGCATGCATCGGGCACGTGCGCCCAAGCCGTCGAAGTGAAATTTGAGAATACTGTACTTTCAGATCCGCATCAAAGGGCCGTGCGTGACGAAAGGATACTACAAAGATCCGGAAAGAACGGCTGAATTGTTCGATGAAGAGGGATTCCTGCAGACGGGCGACATTGGAGAGATGCTTCCGAACGGAACGATCCGCATTATCGATCGGAAGAAGCACATCTTCAAGCTGGCACAGGGCGAATACGTGGCTCCCGAGAAGATCGAGAACGTCTACATTCGGACGCCCGTCGTCCAGCAGGTCTACGTCGACGGAGACAGCCTTCAGAGGTGAGAGTGTTCGGTGGAGCGCCGATGCATCATCGCCCGCATTGTAGGTGGCTGATCGGAGTGATTGTGCCGGAGCCGGATGTGTTGAACGAGTGGAACGAGCGGAACGGGTACGGATCGAGAAGTTTCGAAGAGATTTGCCACGATGAACGCGCCAAGGAATTCGTGCTCGCCGAGCTCCACGCCATCGGAAAAGCGAACAAATTGAACTCGATTGAACAGGTATGCAACTGCGCTCTATTGACAAACTGTTCATTTATCGATTAGTGAACACCGAAAGTGCTCAGAATGCGGGGAAATGACATGAGAAAACAGGCGAATGCTGCGTTGAAATAGATCAAACTTGACTCGATCATTGAGAAATCGGAAGTGGAGCAAGTCTGCGGCACGTGGAAATGCTCCATCTCAAAGTATCGGATGAATTTGAAAACGGTGACTGCCTGAAATGGCGGGATACTGGAGCGTCGTACTGGAGCACACTTACCCAGAAAGTTAGAGAAATGATAGTCAGGACTAGCAGAAGAGAGAAGTCTTCGAGTTTCCAGAAACTTCCCGACTTTAAGGACTTTCTGATTTTTAGAATTATCAGAATCAGTGATAAGAGATTGGAGATGAGATCGCAAGGTTGGAATTCCTGAGAAGAGGCTGTTAGATTTAGCATTAGAGCGCACTTACCACTTGCCCAGAACCCGCAGTTTCCGGGAGAAAATGAACGTTTGTTTTATCTGAAATAGGCGTCGGGTTACGGTAACTGTGTGAACACCGTGACGACAACTCACAGAATGGGTTGCACGGGTGGAATCCGAGATAGTAAACGAGCGAGAGCGCAGTCAGCACCTGCTCCCCGTTCAGTGAGATGCCGAGCGCCGAAACGGTCCGTCGCACGTGAATCAGTATTTCGAAACAGTTGACAAGTAGGAATATGGAGCTCATGAACGAGAATTTGAGCCAACTGCTCAGCAACAACGGAGCAAAGAGCAGCGGAAGAGCCAGTTTGAAATCGAAAGAAATCACGGAGATCACGAGAAAAAGGCACGCGCAGAGCGAGTTGACGACGAGTTGCGCGAGGAAAAGCATGTGGAAGCCGAAGAATTTCGACAGAATATCGACTTTTTGACGGAAATGCGCTAGAAAATGGACGATTGAGGCGGTGAGCTGGACGATGAGCAGCGGAATGTAGAGGAGGAATCCCGAAGAATGCGACATTTCGATTAGAGGATCCATTGGTTTTCGGGCGGGATTTCGGAGGGGAGTCGGGGGCAAAATGAGCAATTTCTGCATTCTCGACAGGTGAAAATCCTCCGAAACACCTGAATTCTCGTTATTTACGTCAGTAAAACTTTTTCACCGAAAATCAACCAAATTTCCGTTGTTCACGGCAACCTACCGTACTCTACGAAATTAAAGGCGCATAACGAAATATGGAAAAATTTTCATTTCGAAATAGTGACATTTTTCCATGAGCATCACTATAAAAACAAAAATCATTGAAAACGTGAATTATTTTCAGTTCTGAGACCGCTTTTGAGTCACATTTTCTTTTAATTATCCAGTCGGAATGGAGGTTTTTGTGGTTAGAAACCTACAGTAATCCGAGAACGTTTAAAGGCGCATGGCAAAAAATTAAGATTATGAAACAACAGAATAATTGAATAATATAAACTCTTGCAGGTCAAAAAAGTAATTCTTTCGTCGGAACCATTCACAGTGGAAAACGGACTGTTGACACCGACGCTCAAGGCGAAACGGCCACAATTGCGACTGAAATACAAGGACGGAATGGCAAAAGTGTACGCGGAGTTCCCGAATCTGTGATTACCGAAACGACTAGTCAATTCTATGTATATTGTAGTGATCTAATAAATTACCGAATAAAGCGTCACTCTAAAATCCATCGATCCGCGTGATTCCGGAGGGTCGTTCGGTGACCACGTGCCTTCGCGTGGAGCGATTCTTCATGTTCAACAAAGCAAATTTCCAATTATTTCATTTTATTTCTTTCAAAATGGCGCTTCTTAAAAAAATTAGCAACAATCAAAGTGGACTCACTGGGTATATGCATTTCGCAGTGAGTGGCTCGGTGTTTGCGGACTCGTCCCCTCTACAGTAACCCCCCGCACACAGACGACAGAAGAGCCGTCGCCGTGGCGAGAGAACGAGTGCGCCTACTTCTACTACGACAACCTGCCGCTGATCCTCTGGCTGACGGCGTCCGTCCTCTGCTTCTTCGCCCTCATCTCCACCATTCACACCATCTACCGGGCGTATCAGTTGTGGAGTACTGTACAGGAATTGGAGAATTCGATAATCGATTTGATAGACGAATCGTGTCAGATACTGCTCCCAATGGGTGTTTGCAAACAGATCTGCCACCCGCATCACATCGGAACCGTCAACGCCAACTACCTTCCCAAGGGACAGAAACGTACGTTTTGCTGGCTACGAAATATTTTGAATTTCAGAAATCTTTTGAAAACAGTGCAAACGCGCTCTGCTGGACTCGTGTTGGTCTCAAGATAGATACGATAGAGTCCGGCGGAGCGCGTTTGCGCATGTTTCAAGAATTATGAAATATATAAGAGCACCGAATGCGTCAACGATGCTTTTGAAGGCGCGATTTCTGATTTTCTTTCGGAACTCTTGTCACTGCAAACGCGCTCTGCTGATTCGATGCGTCTCTCACCACAATGAATACAATTTTTGATTGCGCGCATCGTTTGAACGTGTATTAAACCGGCAATTCCCGGTAAAAAAAGAGTCCGGTATTAAACCGGCAATTCCCGGTAAAAAAAGAGTCATTCCGATAGTAGAATTCCGGAACGTTTCCGGAACCTGTTCCGGTTCAAATTGTCACAAAAGTTCGGAGAACATGCAAAAATAGCGTTTTTCCTGTGAAAACTTCAAAACGTTTTGCAGCAAATTCGCTCTATTGGTAAAAATTTTTATTTCGAGCGCGACAGTAGTAGATCACCACCAGAACAGTTTTGTTTCAGAAGAGCAGAAACCGGGACGAAAAGAGAACCGTTATCCGGAAGACGTGACATTTCCACCTTCCGACATTGAGAACGTCTACGATGTGATGGGCGGTCTGTCGATGGGGCGCACTTGCATCACTTGAACCATTTCAGACGAAGACGCGCGAAAATCGAAAACGATAACACTGCAGTCGATGATGGTGAACGACGAGAAGAAGGAGCTGAACCGAGTGCGTTCTCGCGAACTTCAGCTGCAACAGACGCCGGCGATGGAGAGTCGAGAGAGTTTGGGCAGTCGGGAGCCGACGAGTGATAAGGTGATTATGATTAGGAACTGCTGGAATCCGCCTAGCGCCAATCCGTTGAAAAAAACATTTTTTTCAGTAATTTTTTGAAAATTGAAACTTTGTATTATTCTTAAAATTATTTTCGCTCACTTGGAAGAGAAATCCAAACCTAGTCCCCCGTTGGTCTCGTATCGATGGGGCGGATCCAGCCTTGCTGATTGGTTGCTGAGGCCAATCAGCGTGGTGGCCGAATTTTCCCCTCCTCTTCCAAGGGAGCGAAAATTTTTTTAAGAATAATAAGTAGATCTCCCCTTTTTGAGCTCAAAATATTCGAATTCAAAATTCGGAAAATTGCAAAAAAATTCGAATTTCCAGTTCAATTTTCAATTTAGCACGTCCTTCGTTAAAAATCGACTATTCGGTGGCCGATATTCTGAATAAGTCCCAAATGTATTATGTTCCAAGTTTATTTTTCTATTCTAATTTCGAAAACCGCAAAAAAAGCCACGATAGACTCCAAACGAGGTGGCGTTTATTTACCTTTAGTGGAGCGCTCTTGCTGGCTATGTCGTCCGCAGTACCCCGTGAACCGGCGTATCGAAAAATACAGGAAATCCAAGAAGAGCGATAAGTTCCAAATGTCTTTTTTCTTCTACCGTAATATCTCTATTAGATGGAGACCGCGAATAATCAATGGTAGTGGGTTTTTCCCAACAAGCGCGCTCTACCGATAAAACGTTTTCTATCGCAGAGTGCGGTGCAACAGAAGAAGCCGGTATTTGCGAAGACGCAAACGAACAAAACGCCGACCCGAGAGGCACAACCGCAGACGGCGAGAAGCCGCGAGAGCACGACGCCGAAGAGAAAGTTGAGAGAGGCGGTGAGTGAGAAAAGGACGTCTTCTTCAGATGGGAACACTTTCAGAAGAGACCGACATCTGTTGGGATGACACCCAATAGGTCTTCCGAACCGGTGACTCCGAGGAATATGAGCAGGGAAAGTGCACGGAAGGCAATGGAGAAGAGCGCTCAACCGGCCTCTACGCAGAACGAGTAGCCGTTATTGTTTCGCTTTTTTAATGTTTAATAAACCCTGTTTTCCCTTTCTTTATCACTTTCTTCGCCCAAGCGCACGGATTTATTCCAGACGAGTCGCGATAACTGATCGATTTGCCCTTATCACTTTGATCCGATCGTCCTTTTTTTAAAAAGCTACAATTGAATGTTTGTTCTTTTTCAAAGTCCTGGACCAAATAGCAAAAAATAACCATATATTTTCAATAACAACACGACATTGAATGGAACAAAATAAGCGGATAAAAAACGAAAAACCACAAAAGTTCGAAAGAGTCGAACGAATGTGAGCAACACAGTGGGGGGAAACGTAATTGGAACCAGTCAAAGTGAAAAATGGGGGGAAAGTGGGAATAGACTAATACGCCTCTTTGACCTAGCTCGAAGTTTTGATTGAGAATTGCTGATACAAAATAAGAGGAATTGGGAAACAACTCATCTCCCCTTCTTCTCGGCCAGGCCGGCAGCACCGTTTCTGGCATCACGCGCTTCCCAATCATATGTATATTCATGTCTCTCAAGCGCGTTCTTTGTGTTCTTGGTACTATTATTCTTAAATCGAAGAATGAATCGAAGTGGCGCGTGAGCGGAGCGTGGGAGGAATCGGGTCTAGCCACGAGAACATACACTTTTTCGAAAATCGACATGTTGTCGGCGCAGAAGTTTCAACTTTTGCGGGACGGATAATACTGGCGCCTGTGAGTCGTGAAAACAGTAGACCTGTGATGGGCGCAGGGACAACGGGACGAACGTTCCGATCGTTTGACTTCTGTGTTTGCTTTCAGCTGAACACCTTGACGGTGAACGCAGCAGCAATGACACCGGAATTCTCCATGCGCCGACCAGTCATCTGCCAGTCGAAGAGCTGGACGTTCTTCAAGGTGAGAAACCAGTTCTGATAATCTAACTGTTATGCGTATTTGAAGAAGACGATGACTTCCGGGGCATGACTTCCGCAGGTGGTTGGAAAGGGAACGCCCCCCGGAGGATGGTGGGAGACAGTAGCAGAGAGAGACCCAGACACTTTTTCTCTTGCGCGATGGGGAAATGGGGAGGAGAGGTGGCCGCTTAGCAGAGGAATTGCAACCCGTTCCACTTACTTTTGTTCGGAGAAATCCCCAATTCAAGGAAAACTTCAAAGAGTACACTGTCGTTTAAAAAAAGGCGATCGAGGATAAAGAGGTTTCGAACTATGCAGATTGATGAGAAACAGGGAAGTGCGGCCAAGCCAAAAATGCACTCGAACTTGAAAACTAATTTTATTGATACAATAGAAACAAACAAAAATAGAGAATGGAAAAACAATGGGTGTTCATTTTTTAGTGCTCTTCTTGAAACTGACTTTCGGTTGTTTGTTCGTCTTGGAACTAACGTTCTTTTTGGTCTTGGCTGACTCCTTATTAGTGGCCGTAGAGTCCTTACTGGTGGCCGTAGAGTCCTTATTGGAGACCGCAGAGTCTTTATTGGTGGTCGTAGACTCCATATCCGTGTTCGTAGATTCTTTATTAGTGTTCGTAGAATAAACTTCGTCCGTAGGATCGATACCCACCAACTGTGTAAGTGGATTTGGGCTTGTGTCCCGATGGATTTCCCGTTTAAGAAGGAACACGAAAAACTCTTTTTCAGTGAACACCGTGAAGAAATGGTCCTTGTCGTTCTCGAAGACCGAGATGTTGGATTGACCGTCGTGGACGACGATTATGGGTCCGAGATTAGCGTGAAGATACGGATGGGAAGTGATGTTGTATTCATCCTTCACCGGAAATTTGCCCATAATAGTAGAGCCCATGGGGTTGAGCATAGAGACGTATGCGTCCACTGAAAAAAGAGAAAATTCAGAGAGAAGGAGCAAAGGGAAGACTCACCATAAGTACAATCATTAATTTCGAAATACAAATGTACACCCAACAAATAGGGCATTTCTCCGAGCGCCATTGCTTTCGACCACGGGAGAATACAGTCTTTGTAGAGTACGCCGCTGAATCGGACATCCGTCACGAGGTGCTCATAGTCCCTCTCGATGGCCTTATCATCGTTCAAACACTCTGTCATCCACGACTCCTTCACCATAATCACTCCCCGGAAGATCAACGCGAGCACCCACACGTCATCAGTCTCCAGAACACCGTCCTTGTCCGTTTTGCAAATGCAATGAGTAGTCGTGGCGGTTAGATCGTCGGACGTCTGAAATTTCAGACAAATGCGGAATTTTCACGTTGTCTGACACTGGATTAGAGGTTATAGGCGTCACCTTGCCACGCCTCCCTGCGCTTTGAATTTTCTTTTCATTGTGACTATAATTTCTAACGGAACGCGCTCTATCACAACACAGGGTTTCAAAAGGTCGTCCCGAAATCGCAGTTTTAATTTTTCTAGATGCATCATTTCATTTCGCACGGCACCCGCGTTTGAATGGTCCATGTTTCATGAAAGATATGCACTTTGAGAATTCAAATGTCGCTGAAATCTGTGAAAAAAAATTATTTCTTCAACAACTTGTCATTAAAAACTCGTTTTTTTCATTGAAAAAAGTTTTTCACGTTCGAGACAGTACGGAATTCTGCCACCGGAAATACTGTGTTTTTTCAAGCAGATTGTCATTGAACTCACAATTCCGGGGTACTTGATCGTAAACTTTTTCGTCAGATCGTCGTCAGTATTCTTCTCCGTGTAAACGTGATACAAATAAGTGGGAAACTCTCTCGGCACCTGCTGCCGATGCTTCTTGTTCCGGTGCTTCTCGTAGATTCTCTCAATTTCCTCGTACTTTTCCACCTGGTCCTTGTGCGTCTCCCGATAGTTTTTCGGAATACACATCTCCGCGGTGCGGTTCTGATAATTCAATAGGCTCCGATCGGCGCCGTTTTTGATGAGCAACTCGACGATTTCCGGGAAGCCAGTCCTTGTGGCAGTATGAAGAGGAGTGTTGCCGTGGACTGGGAAAAAATCAATGATGATTGTATGAAAAACACAGTCAACTAACCGTTATAAACATTCACATAGCAGCCCTGCTTCAGAGCTATAATTGTCCTCGTGGGATTAGTTTCACGGGATGAGTCGATCAACGAGTTCTTAAAGTTCTCGCGGTCCATGAACAACTGAAAAATAAGAATTTAGATATTCTCTGCGTCTCTTCTTGTGCCACACTGTTTCACTAGACTGATGGTTCAACAAAAAATCCGAAAAATATAATAGTTCCGGTGGTGAGATTCCATAACTTTTTGAATGAAACGACAATTTTTGAACAAAAATGAAAATAAAATCGTCACTTTTTCAGATCATACATTTTTCAAAACAACGTTCTATAATACTTCTCCAATGTGTTTAGCTATTTCACTTCGAAAACAGCTTCCTGTTATCAAATGAACAGTCTAGACAATTGCACCAACTCACCGAGTATCTGCGTCGTCTCGCAAACTCCTTTTCGTTGGGGAAATAGTAGAGGAAGCAGTTCTTGTACTTCGACTTGCCGTTCTTCGTAAAACCGTAGCCTACGAATCCGGCGAAAAAGATGAGGGACACGATTCCGAAACATATTCCAGCGACAGCGTAGTTGGAAAATTGAGCAAGGATCGCGCTAAAATGCATCCCTTTTATTCATTTTCTCAACTTCAAATTTAACTTGATAAGTGTAAAACTTACGTGCTTTTGAATCCGAAAACCTCGTCAAAGTAATCGGAGACACTCTCGACACTCAAACTGGCGGCGCTAAGCGTCTTTTTGTGCATCGCGAAGTCCAGATCCCATTCTATCAGGAGCTTCGAGTTCTCGATCGCCGCTTTGATGTCCGGATCACTATCGGGCAACTCGTAGACGATTTCCTCAAATATCTCCCGATACTGATCGATTCCAGGAACCTTGTCTGCCTTTCGGAACACCTCTGACAGCTCGTTCAATTCACCATCTCGTAACTCGCCAGCCGCCTTATTGAATGTGTCCAATCCTTTCAGAAGTGCGTCAATTGCTCGTGCAGGGTCCCGCCAGAACAGACCGCCCGTATCGACCTTCGTCGTCTCGCGGATCTTCTTGAGCACCGGAGCCGGGTATTCTGTGGGTCCGCGAAGAGTGAGTCTCCCCCTCAACGCCTTGACCATTTCCCGAAGAACGTGCGTTCCGCCGCCAAGATTGAGGGCCAGGTCTTGCGGCTCCTGGAGCATGAGGATCGAGTTGTATGCCGGCTCTTCTACGTCCCGTTTCCTTCTGTTCCCGGCGGTATTCTTGATGTCACCAATGACCTTCTGAACAGCGTCGAGTCTCTTCAGGAACCCCATAGTGAGATCGAAGTTCGTCTGAGTGCCAAGCGTCGGAACAGAGTCGAGAAAGTCAAAAATACCCATAAACGGGTACAAATTGAGGGAACTGCTGTTGAGGCATAGCATGACGTTCAGAAAATTCGATCTAGCTACAACATCCTTCAAGCGGAAAGTGAACCGATCGAAGCTATAGCCAGCCGTCAGTCTTGCGAAAGATTTCTCGTAGCTCATCTGCGCGTAGTGCAGCTGTTTCATCTGTTCGAACACACTCCTCAGTCGTTTAATGTTCTCCATTTCCTGAATACTGTTCTTTTGATTATTCTCGTCATTTTTCTGTGGATTTTCTGTGGTGCTCGGTGAATTGACCGCTTCCAATTTGTCAATTAGTTGTTGGAACGTTTCCAAATTCATGTTCTCCGTCACCTGCGAGGCCTTCTCAATCACAACATCTATACTTTCGGTGAGCTGTCCCGGTAATTCGTACTTCTCCTTGAACTTTTCCAGAGCCAAAAGATCAACTATCTGCAGCGGCGAGTCACCCCAGCACTCGTCCATGATCGTCTGTGAGTCATTCATTAACTTCAACATCGTAACATTCGCGTCGAAGTTTTCCAACATGTTCAGCTGCTTCGCGATCTCCGCAACCTCTTTCACGTCTCCGAGACTTTTCTCACTCACCAGTTGCTCCCAAGGGTTTTCGAGTTTCACAAGTTCTGCAACCAGCTCGTGGAACTGCTCCAACGCCGTCTCCAAGGCACCGGTGCTCTTCCCTCGAGACACCTTCTTCTGGAACCAATCGCTTTCGATGTCCTCCCGAACTTTCTGCACATCATTCGAACCCTCCGGGAAGCCTGTGAAGACAGACGACGCCGACTCGAAGTGCCTTCGCAACTTCTCAGTATCGTCGGCCGCCGCTCGGACCATCGAGCCAATCTTCTGTTTGAAACGTCTTAATGGTGCCGCTTTTTTATAGTCGTCGGTGGCATTGCGAAGTAGATTGGGGATGTTCTTCAGCGTATCGTACATGCTATTGACGTTGATAAGAATATCCGCAAGAACGTTCGCGTTTCTTAAGTGCTTTAATTCCTCATACAGTCCTCCAATACTCGAGTTGTGGTAACTGCCACAAGCCTTGAAACATTCGACAACCTTCGCTTTCATTTTTATCATATTATTCTGATGGAAGGACTTTGAGGTAGGAGAAAACTCAGCTGTATCCGTGATGACGTCATAGAACATCGACACCACATCCAACACCTCGTCAGGACACGGCAAATTGATCCCTTTGCCTTGTGTGAGAAGGTTTATGAGGTCGGATGCGTAGACGTGCTGAGATTCATCCGAGAACTGCACGAATGAGAAGTAGAGCAAATGCCCGAACTTTTTGATGTTTTTAAGCGTTTCCGAATTCAGAATCGGCGTTGTCAACGTCTTCGCCGTCTCGAAGAACTTTGGGAATTCTCGAATGAGAAAACTCGTATTCGAATCGGCCAGACTTGCCAGAACACTCTCATCGGTTTTCAGAAAATCCGCAATCGTCGTTTCAACACTCAAAGTCTTCCGAATCATAGAACTCTGGATGGCGATGGCGCTGGTGACGCGCGTGAGGATGGAGAGTTCGTCGACAACCAGCTCCAAATTCGACTTTTCATCCGGGTTCGCGGAAAACTGGAGAAGAAGAACGGGGAGAATGAACACAAAGTGAACCCGCATTATCGTTTCCTTTTCTGTAAAAGTAACCTCGTTTTGAGCAGCAGACACTCGACTCACCGGAAATCAATCCTCACTGACGAAAAAATTTATCGAATTTGTTTTTGTTGCAATTGTTTACTAATTCCGCTGTTTATGAGTCACGGCCACGTAACTAACCATATTTATAGGGAGAGCGCCAATTGGGGACGGGTCACGTGGAGAATGGTTGTGGTGGAGAGGTGTTTGCGGGTATTCACGAACCACTGGGAACCGTCGACGTGAAGATACACGAAGTTCGTGGCTCCTGAAAATGGATTTCATCGAATGAACTTCTTTGTGTTTACTTTTAAATTTCGCTTACTTTGATCATTCCTGCGCTCTTTTCGCTTAATTAATTAATTAATTGTGTCCCTTCCTTATCCCGGTCGATTTCCATTTTTAACGTTGTTTTCAGCGACCTCCGTCATTATCTTCATTCTGGAATATAATAATATCACAAGAAATCAGTGAAACGTTTGCTACACACGGAAGTAAACGAACGGAAACACGGAAACCGCAAAAAAAACAAATCGCGCATTCCGAGAAATTTTTCGGTTGTCCGAGAGGAGTACACAGCATCGGAATGAAAAATTCAAAATCAGCACAATTTCAAATAAAGTTTTTCTGCGGGTGCCGTGTCCATGGCCTCCTGACTCCGTTTCCTTGTCTCCAAGGTCCTCCAATATTGGATGCCGATGCGTAGACGAAGTTTTCAAAAGGCGTTGACTCCGCCAATCGGACCCGCGTGCAGCAAAGTCACGGCGAACCAGGAGCGACGTGTTAGAGGAAAATCCAGTCCATATTTGCGTTTTGAAACTCCGCCTCCAAAATCAGTGAATTAGATTCGAAAAAGAGGCGAATTTCAGTGAATCGTCTAACTAGATGCGAGACGAGCTTCGACGAGATGCGACACACGTTCAAATTAAATGCGAGAATCGAACGATTCGGTGCGAAATGCCATCGATAGCAAAATTTTCACAGGCGGGCACCAGAGCTGGGCGGAATTCCGACTTCCGTCTTCCGTCCGGAAAAAAATTAATTCCGTCTTCCGGATTCTCAAAATCGCACTTCCGCCCAGCTCTGGCGGGCACGATCGCCAGTCTTCCCGTCGCGCTCCTTACTACTGAGCCACCTGGAACCTGTTGAAACAGCTTTACTCAGATCGACCAGAGTTTGAAAATATCAAATAGTTGTCAACAGAAAACTTTCAGATCGTAACTACAGTCCTATAGGACTACAAGTTTGCTGTTGACATCTTTTATCAATCTCGAGTTATAATTATTCTCCGGCAGAGCTCTCCTCGGTTGTGGGGCCATTTCGATCCGGTATTATGTCTCGAACTCTCGAAAGATATCTCCAAATGATTCGCTAATTTTCCAATGTTTTAAAGAGTGAAGTTTTGATGTTTTTAGCGACTGAAGAGCGCGGGCGGATGTTTTTATTTCTCGAGAGCGTGCATAACAATGGTGAATTCTGAAGTCGGCTCATTTTATTTATACAATGAAAACAAACAAAAATAGAGAACAGAAAAACAATAGTTGTTCATTTTTTAGTGCTCTTCTTGAAACTAACTTTCGCTTTCTTGTTCGTCTTTGCACTAACGTTCGTTTTGGTGTCCGTTGACTCCTTATTAGTGGCCGCAGACTCCTTATTGGTGGCCGCAGACTCGTTACTAGTGGCCGTAGACTCGTTACTAGTGGCCGTGGACTCAGCATTGGTGGCCGTAGTCGTAGCAATCTCCTCAGCCAACAATTGCAGAGGTGGATCTACCAGTGTGTCTCGATGGATTTCTCGTTTCAGAAGGAACGCGACAAACTCTTCTTCAGTGAACAGCGCGTATAAATGGTCCTTGTCGTTCCTGAAGACGGCGATGTCGGCTTCATTGTTGTTGTGGATGACGAAGACGGGTCCGAGATTCGCGTGAAGATACGGATGGGATGTTGCGATGAACAACTCCTTCTGCGGATACTCGTTCCAATTAGTACCGCCCAGGACACCGAGGACAGTGATCCAAATCTCCACTGAAAAAAAAGAGAAGGTGCAGAGAGGGAGACAAAGGAAGACTCACTGTTAGGAGTAGGCTCGGTCATGAAGAAAACCACGTATGCACCCGACAAATAGGGCATTTCTCCAAGCGCCATTGCTTTGGACCACGGGAGAATACAGTCTTTGTAGAGTACGCCGTTGAATCGGACATCCGTCACGAGGTGCTCATAGTCCCTCTCGATGGCCTTATCATCGTTCAAACACTCTGTCATCCACGACTCCTTCACCATAATCACTCCCCGGAAGATCATTGCGAGCAGCCACACGTTATCAGTCTCCAGAACACCGTGCTTGTCCGTTTTGCAAATGCAATGAGTAGTCGTGGCGAGTGGTTCCTCGGATGTCTGAAATTCGAGGCAAATGCGGAATTCTCACGTAGTCTGACACTAGATTGGAGGCCTCCCGGGAGGTTACTAGCGTCGCATCGCGTTTTCTAATGTGACTACATTTTCTGACGAAATAGTAGAAATCAATCGACCGCAGGAAAATCATATGGTAAATATTATGTATTTCAAAAAACTTGGAACCTGCGCAAACGCGCTCCGCTGGATTCGTGTTGGTCTCGCCACGACTATTTTCTGTATATCGTGTGTTCCACGAGAGACGCAGACAAGAGTCGTGGCGAGACCAAAACGGGTCTAGCGGAGCGCGTTTGCGCAGGTTCCAAGATTTTTGAAACATATAATATGTTTCAAAAAGTCATCCCAAGATTGCAATTCTGATTTCTCTAATTGTATCGTTTTATTTCGAAATATTTAAAGCACTTGCAAATGTGAAAACATCTTTCGCTGCGCAACAAGTGCCAACAACTCAAAGATACGAAGTCATAACACTCACAATTCCGGGGTACTTCGCCCTAAACGTGTCCGTCAAATGGTCATCAGTCCTCCTCTCCAGATAAATGTGATACAAATAAGTGGGGAACTCTCTCGGCACCTGCTGCCTATACGTCTTATTCCGGTGCTTCTCGTAGACTTTCGCAACCTTCCCGTGCATTTCCGCCTCCTCCGGGGGCAGCTCGCAGTCTGCCATACAGCACGACTCCGCGGTTCGGTTCTGATAGTTCAGTAGGCTTCGATCGGCGCCATTTTTGATGAGCAAATCTACAAAATCCGAGTATCCGGACTTTGTGGCCCAGTGAAGAGGAGTGTTGCCGTGAACTGAGAAAAAATCAATGATGATTGTATGAAAGAGACAGTCAACTAACTGCTATAAACATTCACATAGCAGCCCTTCTTTAGAGCGTTCTTTATCCTCGTAAGATTAATTTCACGGGATGAGTCGACCAAAGAGTTCACAAAGTTCTCGCGGTCCATGAACAGCTGGAAAATAAGATTTGCGACGTTTTCTGCGTCTCTTCTTGTGCCACACTGGTTCACTAGACTGATGGTTCAACAGAAAATCCGAAAAATATAATAGTTTCGGTGGTGAGATTCTTTTTAACTTAATAACTTTTTGAATGAAGAGACAAGTTTTGAACAAAAATGAAAATGAAATCGTCCCTTTTTCAGATCATACATTTTTTTGAATTTTGATTCAAGATTTTTGAACAAAAATGAAAAAGAGTCTGTCACTATTTCAGATCAATCATTTTTTAAAACCAAAATAAATATTATATATTTCAAAAATCCTGGAAAGCGCGTTTGCAATTTTATCCTGAAAATTGGAAACAATTTGGCGTGTACGGAATCGAAACGTTGGGAAAAGTAGTTCAAAAATCTTGAAACGTGCGCAAACGCGCTCCGCTGAACTCGTGTTGGTCTCGCCACGACTATCATCTCTGTCTCATGTATTCAACGAGAGACGCAGACGAGAGTCGTGGCGAGACCAACACGAGTCCATCTGAGCGCGTTTGCGCACGTTTCAAGATTTTTGAACTACTTTTCCCAACGTTTCGATTCCGTACACGCCAAATTGTTTCCAATTTTCAGGATAAAATTGCAAACGCGCTTTTTTGGCAACATTTTTCCGGTTCAAGAGTATTTTCAAAGGGTTGCACACGGCCCCCTCCCCGAGAAATGCGCAAGCGAGTCGACTGCTGGCGCCTTTTTTGTCCGCCGCCATTTTTCAACGGTAAAACAAAATTGCTTATTTCTCTGCGAAAATTCAACTTTTTGACTCGTTTGAAATCTCAAAATAAAGCTATCAAACTGAGGAAAAAAGCTGATGGAACAAAATTTGAAAAAAAAATTTATTTCTTCTTGAAAACTTGATTAATTTGTGCTTTTTATTGTTTTGGAGGGTTTCTCGATAATTTTTTCAAATTCTGTTCCATCAGGTTGTTTTCTTACACAGAGAGCTTTCTTTTGAGACCTTAACCAAGTGAAAATGTCCAATTTTCGAGGAGAAATTTACAGTTTTCGAAAATACTTCGTTTCGGTCAGAAAATCAGGAATGAATGATCTTTTTCAGAAATTATTGACTTTTTCACTTATGTGTTCCCGAAAAAACTGTTCTCTATCGAAATTTCGTTTCAAAAATGCCTATTTTGTCAATTTTACATTCCGTTTTTCGCGAAATTCAATCTCAGACCTGTCACACAAACTTCGCGCCAGTACGCCACTGACGCTTTTCAGGACGCGGCGAGGCGGCGCCGCCTTGGCGCATTTCGAGGCGAGGGTGCCGTGTTGCAGCAACTAACCGAGTATCTGCGTCGTCTCGCAAACTCCTTTTCGTTAGGGAAATAGTAGAGGAACCAGTTCTTGTACTTCGACTTGCCGTTCTTCGTAAAACCGTAGCCTACGAATCCGGCGAAAATGATGAGGAACACGATTCCGAAACATATTCCTGCGACAGCGTAGTTGGAGAATTGAGCAAGGATTGCGCTGAAATGCGTCCCTTTTATTGATCTTTTCAACTCCAAATTTAACTTGCTAAGTGTAAAACATACGTGCTTTTGAATCCGAAAACCTCGTCAAAGTAATCGGAGACACTCTCGACACTCAAACTGGCGGCGCTAAGCGTCTTTTTGTGCATCGCAAAGTCCAGATCCCACTTTTTCAGGAGCTTCGAGTTCTCGATCGCCGCTTTGATGTCCGGATTACTATCGGGCAGCTTATAGACGATTTCCTCAAATATCTCCTGGTACTGATCGATTCCAGGAACCTTGTCTGCCTTTCGGAACACCTCTGACAGCTCGTTCAATTCACCATCTCGTAACTCGCCAGCCGCCTGATCAAATGTGTCCAATCCTTTCAGAAGTGCGTCAATTGCTCGTGCAGGGTCCCGCCAGAACAGACCGCCCGTATCGACCTTCGTCGTCTCGCGGATCTTCTTGAGCACCGGAGCCGGGTATTCTGTGGGTCCGCGAAGAGTGAGTCTCCCCCGCAACGCTTTGACCATTTCCCGAAGAACGTGCATTCCGCCGCCAAGATTGAGGGCCAGGTCTTGCGGCTCCTGGAGCATGAGGATCGAGTTGTATGCCGGCTCTTCTACGTCCCGTTTCCTTCTGTTCCCGGCGGTATTCTTGATGTCACCAATGACCTTCTGAACAGCGTCGAGTCTCTTCAAAAACCCCATGGTGAGATCAAAGTTCGTCTGAGTGCCGAGCGTCGGAACAGAGTCGAGAAAGTCAAAAATATCCATGAAGGGATACGCATGGAAGGAGCTGTCGTTGAGACACAGCATGACCCTATGCAAATTTGTATCACTTACAATACCTCCCAGGTAAAAGGTGAACCGTTCGTAGTCATTGCCAGCCATCAGTTTTGCGAAAGACTTCTCGTAGCTCATCTGCGCGTAGTGCAGCTGTTTCATCTGTTCGAACACACTCATCAGACGTTTAATGTTCTCCATTTCCTGAATATTGGTCTTTTGATTATTCTCGTCATTTTCTGTGGTGCTCGGTGAAGTGACCGATTCCAATTTGTCAATTAAGTCTTTGAAAGTGTCCACGTTCATCCTCTTCGTCACTCCCGATGCCTTGTTGATGATTCTGTCTATTTTTTCGGTGACTTGTCTCGGTAATTCGTACTTCTTCTTGAACTTTTCGAGAGACAAAGGTTCCGCAGTCTTTATCGGTGAGAGCCCCCAGCACTCGTCCATGATCGTCTGCGATTCATTCATTAACTTCAACATCGTAACATTCGCGTCGAAGTTTTGCAACATGTTCAGCTGCTTCGCGGTCTCCGCAACCTTTTTCACGTCTTCGAGACTTTTCTCGCTCACCAGTTGCTCCCAAGGGTGTTCGAGTTTCACAAGTTCAGCAACCAGCTCGTGGAACTGCTCTAACGCCGTCTCCAAGGCACCGGTGCTCTTTCCTCGAGACACCTTCTTCTGGAACCAATCGCTTTCGATGTCCTCCCGAACTTTCTGCACATCATTCGAACCCTCCGGGAAGCCTGTGAAGACAGACGACGCCGACTCGATGTGGTCCCGCAACTTCTTAGTATCGTCGGCCGCCGCACGGACCATCGAGCCAATCTTCTGTTTGAAAAGTCCTAATGGTGCCGCTTTTTTATAGTCGTCGGTGGCATTGCGAAGTAGATTGGGGATGTTCTTCAGCGTATCGTACATGCTATTGGCGTTGATAAGAATATCTGCCAGAATGTTCGCGTTTTTTAAGTGCTTTAATTCCTCATACAGTCCTCCAATACTCGAGTTGCGGTAACTGCCACAAGCCTTGAAACATTCGACAACCTTCGCTTTCATTTTCACCATATTATCTTGACGGTCAGCCTTTGAGATTTGAGAAGAGTTATCTGTATCCGTGATGACGTCGTAGAATTTCGATACCACATCCAACACCTCGTCAGGACACGGCAAATTGATCCCTTTGCCTTGTTTGAGAAGGTTTATGAGGTCGGATGCGTAGACGTGCTGATATTCGTTCGAGAACTGCACAGGTGAGTAGTAGAACAAATACCCGAACTTTTTGATGTTTTTAAGCGTTTCCGAATTCAGAATCGGCGTTGTCAACGTCTTCGCCGTCTCGAAGAACTTTGGGAATTCTCGAATGAGAAGACTGGTATTTGAATTGGCCAGACTTGCCAGAACACTCTCATCGGCATTCAGAAAATCCGCAATCGTCGTTTCAATACTCAAAGTCTTCCGAATCATAGAACTCTGTATGGCGATGGCGCTGGTGACGCGCGTGAGGATGGAGAGTTCGTCGACGACCAGCTCCAAATTCGACTTTTCGTCCGGGTTCGCGGCAAACTGGAGAAGAAGAACGGGGAGAATGAACACAAAGTGAACCCGCATTATCGTTTCCTTTTCTGTAAAAATAACCTCGTTTTGAGCAGCAGACACTCGACTCACCGGAAATCAATCAGCTCACTGATGAAAAAATATATCGAATTTGTTTTTGTTGCAATTGTTTACTGATTCCGCTCTTTATGAGTCACGGCCACGTAACTATCCATATTTATAGGGAGAGCGCCAATTGGGGACGGGTCACGTGGAGAATGGTTGTGGTGGAGAGGTGTTTGCGGGTTTTCACGAACCACTGGAAACCGTCGACGTGAAGATACACGAAGTTCGTGGCTCCTGAAAATGGATTTCATCGAATGAACTTCTTTGTGTTTACTTTTGAATTTCGCTTACTTTGATTATTCCTGCGCTCTTTTCGCTTAATTAATTAATTGTGTCCCTCACGTATCCCGGTCGATTTCCATTTTTTTTCGTTGTTTTCAGCGGCGTCCGTCATTATCGTCATTCTGAAATATAATAAATACAAGAAAACAGTGAAAATTTTGCTAAACGCAGAAGAAAACGAGCGGAAACACGGAAACCGCAAAAAAAAAACAAATCGCGCGCGCTCCGAGAAATAGTTTCGGTTGTCCGAGAGGAGTACACAGCGTCGGAATGAATTCGGAGGGATTTCTCTCAAACGGCTTTCTTTCAACAATTCAAAATTAGCACAGTTTCAATAAAAGTTTTTAATTTATTGTAATAAAAGTTTTTAATTTATTGAAAGAGAAAAAATATTAAAGAATTATAAAACAAAATTGAATATTTTTAAAAAATTATCAAAAAATGGCAAACCACGACAAATCGACAATATTTAGAAATGTTTAAAACATTAATAACAAAGTTAGCCTTCGTAATTGGGGTCCATCATTTCGATTATCATGTAGTTTTTCGGCAATCCGGCGATTCGATCCGCTCGGAAGCCAGTCTTTATCCTGTCGAACGGGCATCTGATGTACTCGGCGTCGGCAATTTTCTCGGCGCACTCCTCGCATAATGTGTGTCCGCATACTGAAAAATTGATTGTTGATTGAATGATAAAGGATTGATAAGGACTTACAGAGTACTCGCGGAGTTCTATCCGGCCGATTGTTGAACTCGAATCGGCAAATTTGGCATTGGGGGATCTTCATTGGAGTCGGAGCATCTGGAGCTCGCGGAGCCGAAGTAGTCGGTTGGTCCTGGGATGCAGCGATCTCGCTCAGTTTCCTCTCCATTTCGGCGGCCTTCTCCTGGTAGCAGTCTCTTTTCTCCCTCTCGTAACCGAGCACATCCGCAAACTTTCGTTCCATGTACTTGACGACGTTCCTCTCGTGCTGTCTGCACTCTTCTCTGGCCGCTTTCACCTTCTCTCCGAAGTCGGCCAGCATCCGATCCATGATCCCTTCGAGTCCTTCGACTTCTTTCCCACGCAGCATCTTCTCAATTTCCAGTTCACTTTCCGCGATTTCCACCTTCTCCTCGACGTCTCGCAGTCTCCTTTCCGCATCGGAGGCTCTCTTTGTGAGGCGCCGGTTCTCCTTGATCAGCCTTCGCACCCTTTGAGCATCAGTCGTTGCCTTGGTCTTCGGACGGACGGTAGCGGAGCGGGCGATGTTCTTGCACATGACCATTTTCAGTTCTGCAAAGAATACACTGTTAACAGGAAAAACGGAATATTCCGGAGAAAGAGGAAAGAACGAGAAGAATGACGAGATGAGTGAATGGTGCGGGCGGGGGTAGGGCGTGCACATCGTCAATGGGAGGTGCAGGACCTCCCCCTCTTCCGAGTGGGTGTGGTGTGCCAAGATTGATTCGAATGCGTGAGAAACGGGGACCGTTGGGAGTGTGACATTTTGGAAGACCACTTGGAGACGGTCTTGTGATGATGTTGTAGGGGGAAGTGAACTAGATACTGTATACTGTACACTGTTGTGTGAACTTGAGGAAACGAATAGCAGATAAGTATTCTCAAATATGTTTTGCTTAGTTGTTGGAAGAGAAATCCAAATTTAGTCACCCCGTGGGTCTCGTATCGATGAGGCGGATCCAGCCTTGCTGATTGGTTGCAGAGGCCAATCAGCGTGGTGGCCGAGTTTTTCCCCTCCTCTTCCAGGTGGGAGAAAACAATTTTAAGAGAGAAGTATGCAGAAAAAGAGGTACTGTATACAGTGAATGATAACCGAAGGAAATCAAGAGCAAATAACTGATCGAGACAGTTCGAGAGACGGTTCAATCAAGACACGGACCATTCACAAGAACAGAGAGTTGGAGAAATGAACAGAATCTGGTAGAGTGGATGACAAAGAAATGAATGGGGAGGGGGCGTGAGAAACAACGTCAGAGGGCGGGTCACTGTAGCAAAGACGTTGGGAGGGTCACTTCCGATGGTACTCATTGAGTGGAATACGAGAAGGGGCAATGGGAAATGGTAAGAAACAGACGGAAACCAGAGAGTTACTAGGCGTCAAAAAGGCAGTTCAGAGGGGTAATCACTTGAAGAATTCTCACGAAAAAACCATTGAAAAGAGAAGGAAATACAAAGGAAGACACTGTCCACCACAAGAAGAAGAAGAAGAAAAAGAAGCGTTGTCCATTAAGAAGCTGTGGAACTTCGCCCTGATAGTCTAGTCTCGAAGAGCTCTCGGAGCAAGTACGAATCCACCAGGTTCTGCGACTATTCAAACGATCGTCTTCTCACTTCTCTCGCACATTGTTCCATTCCTCTTCCCAATTATTTTACAACTGATGACCGTAATTAGTACTGTCTCGTCGTATTGTCGTATTCTTTACGATGTCAGTTGTTTTACAACCACTATGTGGCATCGAACTGTAAAGAAGATGTCCGCATTTGCCCATAAATTTGCCTTTTTTATGCAATCGTAAATATGTCTCGGATTTTTTGAATTTATCAGAGACTAGTTCTATCGGAAGAAAGCTTCCAAAGAAGTGGCTCCAAAATCGAGGACAGCTCTGCAATCATTATATCTCTAGACTGATAAGAGATATATTGATTCTCCGGCAGAGATCTTCTCGGTTGCGGGCCATTTTGATGGCATCCCATAGTAGATCCTGTTTCGAAATCCCACAGACACCTCAAACACTTGCAGTTACTTCCAGACGGTTCTAGAGGAGCTGAACCAGTGAACACAGCAGGAAGCAAACTTTCAGGTACATACTCAACAGGAGTTCACTGAGTCTAAACGTTAGTGGAGTGCATCTCATAGATAACTGCTTTTAGAGGTTTTTAGATGTCATTTTCACAGAATGTGTCACCACAGCCTACGGATTGTGGGGGGGGGGGGGGAAGGCGACAGTGAGGTGACATTCGTGTAGGGTGGGAAAGTGGGCATCGCCGCCGCGGGTGTGTCCGAGAACGGATGAGATCCGTCGTTTTCTGGTAGGAAGAGATCCACTTTGTAACAGAAGTTTATTTTGAAAACAGGATTGAAAACATAACAAAAAACAGCAACAAAGTTTCATTCGACGCCTCCTCCGCGTCCTCTGATCATCTCCAGCACCGTGAAGTTCTTCGGCAGCACACTCGCTCTTCCTGATGCCACAGTTGTCTCTGTTCGGTCGAACGGACACTTGATCGTCGACTCTGTGATCAGTTGCTGAGCACATCCGTGACAGACAGAGTGGCCGCAATCTGGAATTGAATGGAAACTGCTTCACAATTGAAATAGGGGGCTTACCGAGTATCCTCGGGGTGCTCTCCGGGTGCTCGCTGAACTCGAATCGACAAATCTGGCAAATCGGCTCCGACGGAGTCCCTGTTCTCGGCGGCTCACACGCGCACCCGTGCTCTCGCAGCCTGTCTTGCATCGTTTTGACTATCTTCAGCAGTCCATCCGATCTCTCCGCTTCCGCCATCGCCCACTTCTTCGCGTCTTTGCACCGCTCCAACGTGGCATCCAGTTCCGATTTCCAATTGTTGAATACCTCGGTCGCTGCGTCGAGGGCCGCCCTCACCTTCGTATCGTTCTCGTCTCTTTTCTTCAGCTCAGCCTGATGTTCCATCTTCATCACCATCCTCTGTCTGTCGAACAATCGACCGTCTTCTCTGCGAATCGCCTTCAGATCTTCGATGGCTCTTCGTGCGGCTTCAAGTTCCGAGGCGAGGTTCTTGATGGTCTTCTGATGGTCGCATGTCATTGGCATAATGATGGAGGAGTCTCTCTGAAAATGAAAATGGACTCATTTCAGGGAAAGAGATGACAAAAAAGCGAGTGTATCATGAGTTCGCCGCAAGTGTGGACTTCACAGTGTCGGTGAAGGTCCCGCAACGAAAGAGCGACGCTCGCGGCGAACTCATAATAACAATAGACATGGATCGAAATGAGGAAATTCGAAGAAAAAGGCGGAGGTGGCAAGGAGAGTGTGTTTTTCGACTTCGACTGTTTTTTGAGAAACATTGAGTCTGTTCTGATATCTTGTTCCATTTTGCTCAAAATCTGACAGCTCATGTCCACGAAGTCTACGAAGGCTTCGCATTCTTCAAACTTTCAAAAAATAGTCCGCAGAACGTCGGATGCAATCGCGCTTTTTGGCTCTAATGCATTGTATTCAAATTTCGCTGCGTATACGCATACGTCTCTCCATTTCTCTAACTATTCCAAGCTGCGTAGCCGAAATAGCGGAAAAACAGGCGAGACGCAGACACTGTGGAGCGAAAGAGCACGATTGCATTGCGCGCACACTTTATGATTCCGTGGAGCACAGTAAGATTCGAATTCACGGAAACACGATGCGCATATCGAATGCAATCGCGCTTCTTGGTTCTAATGCATTAAATTCAAATTTTGCTGCGTACGTCTCTCCATTTCTCCCACTATTTCCAGCTGCGTTGCCGAAATAGCGGGAAAACAGGCGAGACGCAGACCACTGTGGAGCGGAGGAGCACGATTGCATTGCATGCGCACTTTATGATTCCGTGGAATTTAGATAATTGAATTTTGGATTTATCAAAAAAAAATTTGCTCGATCCGATTCGACAGAGTACAAAGACGCACTGGAGTCGTGAGAAATCACAAACGTTGCAGTCATATGATGCGGGAATTCAGAACGCACGTCTCCTGGTCACAGTGCCCCTGGACCTGAACAACTGCTGTACACGAGAGAGAGGGGAGGACAGAGGGTCCCCGATGATATCGATCGAATGCCAAATGCAGGTGTGAAGACGTCTATTGACTAACGATGTCTAGGTGTACAACGGTTTTTCGTTTTTCTTTGGATTTTCAAGAATCATTTTAAAAAAATACAATCTTACATTAAAGAATACTGTGTTATGGGAAAGTGTCCGAATTGGAGAACCTTCTGGTTTGACTCAAACATTCGGAAACGCAAAACAAGGAGAATAATAGATAAATGGGCTACACAGTGTGCTCCAAAAAGATTCTGAGCTCTAACAAGCTCTCGAGGTCGGTCCGCAAAACTGGAGAACTGATTCGGACGCCCCGTATCGAAGTCTATCGGATGGGATAGGTCCCGTTTCGAAATCCCACGGACACTTCACACACTTCCCTTGTAAGAGGATCTGAGGTTATTCTAACGAATAGACGTTCTTTGGGGAGAACATCATTCAGAAAAACAAGCCTACGTAATTCTTTGGACTTTGGACATTTTGAAAATTTCTTTGGAAATCTTGAAACGAGATACTTTGCCGAAGATTTTTGGAAATTGAAAAGAGAATGCGATTCGAATGAGCATGAGACCCGTGAAAGTGCAGTCTTTCTTCTTCTCCACATCCACCTATCTAAGACGGTCGCAGATAACGCGAACTAGCGCAGTTACACGAAAGAATGCAATTAGACGGGAGTCCGAGTGCACCTACACAAGAACCAGATAGCAATCGACTACTGCTGCACACGGGAGAAGAGGGGGGAGAAGAGGCGGAGAAAGGCTCCCCGATAGTATCGATCCATTACTACACTGTATGGAGACCTTTATTGCGGAGAACATTCGACGTTTGTCTCAGTTACGCGTACAGTATGTCTTTCGGTTTCACGATGAGGTCTCCCACAAACCGGATTAAGAAAAATGAACGAGAAACTAGTGAACCTTTAAAAAGTGAATCAGAGAAGAACCAGAAAACCAAAAATCTCTTTTAAAAGTTGAAAAATCGCTGGAATTTATAAATTCTTTTCACGATTTTGCAACAGAATGGGAGATGAACATTGGTTTTTCCAGTTCTTTTTCTCCGATTCATTAGTTTCCGTTTCATTTTTTCTCCGGCTCGTGGGAGACCTCTCGGTACTTGTCACTTCTAAGTGTCTTTTGGAAATATAGGTGTCTTTTGGGAATACAGGTGTCTTTTCCAAAAGACACCAATGTTGTCTGAAAAGACACTTGTTTTACCCAAGGTACGCTTGCTCATTTAACCGCGTTTTTGATTTATCCTTTCCGCAATCTCGTTATTTTCTATCTTTTGTTATGTTGCTAAACTTTTGGAAAAATGAGTGCCTTTTGGAAAAGACACCATTATTTCCAAAAGACACCAAAAAGTTATAAGTACCGACCTCTCTTATTCAACCGTATACGTAACTGCCCGGGAAACCCCCCAAAAGAGGATCCCAAACCATATTTTGCCCACCACTACGTGGCCCTTCCGAAGTGCCACACCGTGTTCCCCACTGGTTCCACCTTCGCATTTTCTACTTTTATATACGCCCCCCTCCAATCCTTTTCGTTTGAATTTCAGATTAAAAATCGAATAAAATGTCCGTCGACGAGGAGCCGAGCGAAAAGATCGCAAGACTCGAGGAAGAGCTGGCGAAGGCCAGAGAGCGAATTGAGACGTGCGAGAGAATCGAGAAAGAGTCGACGAGACGGTATAACCAGCTAGTCCGTTCGCGCGATGAGACGAATGAGGTCTTTGCGCTGCACTTGGAGGAGTCCTTTAAGATATCGAACGATCTGAAAGGGTGCCGCGCCGAGTTGAAACGATCGACAGAGCTGACGGAGGCCGAGAGGGAGAGAGCCACGTGGTTCCAGAAGAAGACCGAAGAGTTCGAGGAGAAGTTTCGAGAACAGGGATGTGTTTGTGATCTGTCGAGAATAGTGACTCCCTCGCACCCAATGTGCCAGATTTGTCGATTCGGGTTCAGCGAGCACCCGGATAAGGTGCCGAGGACACTCGGTAAGCGCCCCTATTTCAATTCCAAAGCAGTCATATTGCTGTTATTTCAAGAATGCGGACACTCGGTTTGTCATGGATGTGCTCAACAACTGTGCCAGAATTCGGTTATCAAATGCCCGTTCGACCGCAGAGAAACGCAAGTGGAATTCGGAAGTGCGAGCATTTTGCCGAAGAATTTCACAGTGCTGGAGATGGTTCGAGGAGACGTGCTGTGAACGCACAAGTCAATGGATTCCAAATCTAAATTTGCTTCTTTCTTGGTGAAATTTTGAATTTCTTTAAATTGCGAAATATGTGATCATAATCAAGAATATAATAAATAAAATTGAAAACTCGTCACTGAAGCACATTTTGTCGACGATTTGTCACAATGCATAACAAAAAGTTTTCCAACTTGCTAGAGAAATAATTGAATTTTCAACATTTTCAGAATTCAATCTTTTCCACAAAATATCAACCTTCCCTACTTCTTACACCATCCGGTTTCCTTTCGAAAGCGCTGCCACACGTGGCACCGACCGCCACGTGACCTCCCGCCCCGACGCTATTTCCTACGTGACGTGGCGTCCTGGCGGCGGTGTTTGAAACGTTTTCAGTCACCACGACCACTTCGGAACGATGACTTCAGCGACTTCTGAAATCACAATCCTGGAGAACGTGCAGCCGGATGAGCCTTCGGAAGCGGCGATGATCCTGGATATGATCCGTCTAAACTTCCCCATCAATGAATTGACAGAATGCCAATGGAACGTGCTCGAGTGTGTTGCGGACCGAAGGAAAGGTGATCTGCTCTTGAAAAGACAACTTTTTACCCGATTATTTTCAGAAATTCCTCTCGGCCAAATAGTTACGTTTCGTTTGTGTCAGCGTGTGGAGCAATGTGCGGTGAACGGAGTGTACCTCCTCGTCTCCCGATACATCCAGATTTGTCCGTTCCGTCGTCAACTGATTCCGAAGAAGACGGTGCGAGTGCTGTCGAGTTTGTACCCGCTTGAAATGTATATTAAGAATTATTCAAGAGTCTTGAAAATGGCTTAGTTCTAACAGTAAGTATATAAATTTGATTTTATCTTATTAACGCCTATTAGAAAAAGAAGCAACTAGAGAAAGCGGGGGAGGGGGGAGAGGAATAACAACAACAGAAACCAAAAATACCCTAATTGTACATTGTATGCACGGTAGCAATAATAATGATCAGAGAATATTTGAGCACTGAACAACGTCCTGCGGCAGTCTCTTCAGCTTTATGTTCCCTTTGGCTACTGTTAAATTTTGTTCAAAAACGCCCTTTTGGATCAGTGAACTCGTTGGTTTTTCAGGTTTTTCGTCAGCGTACAGTTGCAGTTTCGATCTGGAATATAGAAAAATGTTCCGAGCTGAAAACTTAGATTGCTCACCTGTTGAGTTTCATGTGACTAGATACCAAATCCTGCGTAGCTAACGCTGCCATCAACGAGAGCTCTCCCGCAAGCACTGTAGCCGCAATGACTTCCGCTAGCCTCTCCGCATTCTGTCCGGCTCTTCCTGGACTCGGACCCGCACATTCCAACGATTCGAGGCACGCTCTTTGTGGTGCTAGAATGGTTCCTCCTCCAACAGTTCCAACTTCGACGCATGGAAGAGTGCACGAGACGTACAAATTCTTGTCGGCTGTCACTTCCATTCGAGTGGAACACATTGAAGATGAGACGACTTGAGCAGCATCTTGTCCCGTGGCGATGAAAATAGCAGCGACGATGTTGGCTGCATGAGCATTCGATCCGCCGACAGTTGCCGCACGGGAAGAACCGATGTGCAGTTTTGTGGTCGTCAAGTAGGCCAGATCTTCTGGAGTCGTTCGGAACGTTTTGCTGACGATTTCACGGGGAATCACGCACTCGGCAACCACAGATCTTCCTCTGCCTTCCGTCCAATTCTTTGCTGCCGCCTTTTTATCCACACATAGATTTCCACTCAGCGCTAGCACGGACATATTCGGGAACGTTTCCATCAGGAACTTCATAGAAGCATCGCAACTCTTTGAGATCATATTCATCCCCATTGCATCTCCTGTGTGGGCGTCAAACCGAAGATACGCGAGGTTTCCGTCGATGGTCACATCGACAGTCTTTAGTCTGGCGAACCGACTGCACCCTTCGAATTCCTTCTTGAGCAACTGTTGATTTTCCGAATCTTCGAGCCATAGTTTCAGAGCACTTAAAATAAAACGTTCGCATAAAAAATTACGAAGAAAACCTACACAGCATCTCTGGCAGTCGGGAACTTGACAACGGGCGCTCGTGTCATACCAGAACTGAAAACCGATGTTTCGACTCCTCCAGCAGCTCGGATCGCATTCATTCCTCGATTCGTTGATGCTATCAGAGCGCCTTCTGTGGTGGCCATTGGAACGAATATTTCAGATGTTCCGTTAAGCGTCAACGGTCCGGCAATTCCAACTGGCACTGGGGTATACCCAATAACGTTTTCACAACACGACTCCATGGCCTGAAATATACGGATTTCCGGTAACACTGAAACAACAAAAACTTACCAATGTATAATCGTAGCCAGTGAATGGGAGTTTGTCCAGTTTTTTGTTAATATATGCTCTCCGAACGGCAATCGCCTGCTCTGCACTGAACCGGCTCTCCAATTCTCTCGTCTTGGCATGTCCGCGGCGCAAGAGACGATAGGCTTCTCCGGGCGTCACATCTTTGCCTGAAAACTGAGAGTCGATGACTTAGCATCGTTTTTTTTTTAGAGAGTAACACTTTGAAAAGATTTTCTTCAAAGACTAACCGAGAAAAAGCAAAGTTTCTAAATAGCTTCTCACTCACATTCTTTCCAATCTTTGCTGATATCGTCCAAACTTCGACTTCCCGGGTCGATTTCCAACAATTCTGTGTCTCTTTTGCATTGGATTCCAGTTTCACGAGTTTCCGTCAACGGAGACGTGTAATCCTCTGATTCATCATCGTCGCCGACCGAAAACAACGGTGTTCGTTTGGGATTGCCGCAGACAAAGCTGAAAAGGAAGATTGGTTGAGAACTAGTTGAACAGAACTCACTCTTCAATTTTTTGCCTCCACAGTTCGTCGTTCGGATCGATTTTCTGCAAGAAATCGCGTAATGTACTCCGATCCACTACCATTGTTCTCGGTTTTCACCTGAAATTTTTGAATTTATTTTTTTAAAATTCAGAAAAGAGCTAAATAACATAATTTTAAAAAAAAAATGTCTGTCATTTTGACAAGAATCGGAATTCAAGCAAAAATAAACTTTTGAAAGTCAAAATCTACTGAAAACCGGCTGAAAATAGCGAAATTCAATAAGTCGGGCATATTTCAAAGTGGGCGGGGCTTGATTTCGCAAGCGCGGCGCGGCGATTTTGCAACCCTGGCACGATTCTCACCGGCGTCGGCGGAAAGCTGGAAACTGAAAATAAATTCAAATATCCATTGTTGCCACTATTTTTCTGTTTAATCCGACTTATCCTACAATGAACATCGAAGAATCTTCGCCTATTAAAAATAAACGAAAAATCAGCGACTATTTCGCTAAATCCGAAGAACCAGAGGACAAGAAAAGTAGTGAGTCACCATATTTTCAAAACTAAAAACAACTAAAAACTGGTTGTTTTTTACTTTATAAAAGTAAAAATGCTGAATTTATTTCATAGAACAATAGTTTTTTTCAGAAATAGAACCGCAGGATGTGCAAAGCACACAGACCGATGCGAACGTGCAAATGTTAAAGTGTCCGAAGAGAAAAGTGCTGATCGGAGAGGAATCAGATGGGATAGCAGGTGGGAAACTGGGCACGAATGATGCAAACGACAGGGCGTGTTTTGTTTACAGAGAGCGGCCACAAGAAGCGTACCGGCGGTGTGAAGATGAAAGAACTGGGCAAAGGGCAGATGATTCTCGATTGTGGTCAGTCGTCGATCGGAAGCAGCGCCTGTGCAGAGGTGATCAAAAGATCGAAAGATAGAGAAAAGGAAACTGGAAGGTCTTTATTTCAGTGTGGAATGGTGTATTGCGTGGATGACGCCGAAGATGTGAAGACTCATCGGAAGTTCCACGAGGAGTTCGTTCACAAGTACGAAATTCCCGCCGTCCACGTCAATACGTTCTTGTGAGTTTTCTCACCACCTCTTTTCTCATGAAACGTGTTCAGACGGTTTCACAGTCGAGATCATGGCAACTACAAAGTGTACTATCTTGGAACATTCGCTCCACGACCATTCAAAAATATGATCGACGGACATTTGAAAGAAATCAATAAAGAGCTCGGATACACATCAAATGAGGATGTATGGAATCAATCAAAGCGGATATTGTTTGTGATGATGACCAGAAACGAGAAGATGTACATTGGCGGCATATGTATCGCTGAAAAGATACACACGGCGTGGACAGACACGTCTGCACAGGTAGAATGTTGTCTCGTGGCTATAATGTAGCTTGTTAATGCTGTCGTTGCATATAAATGTGAACGCATATCAATTTCCGTTTTTTACAGATAATCAGCGACAATAACGCCATAGACGACTGGATAGTGGGCGTCGATCGTCTGTGGGTGATTCCAAGTTGCCGGAAAAAGGGCATCGCCTACTCACTTCTCGACGCCGCCACCACTCAAGACAGACAGATGAATTACCGCGTTCGACGTCTCCGATTCGCTTTTTCTGATCCCTCGGAAGATGGGAAAAAGCTGGCAAAACGCTTTCTCGAGTATAAATTCAATTTTCTCAATTTGTTGAAAATTGTCCAAAATTTACAGAACAAGATACAATGTTGAGAATCAGTTTGGCGGCGAGATTCTCATATATTAAATCGCATATTTCATTTAACATTTCATAGAACTAAATATGGTCTTATTTATTTAAATATTAAAATGTCATATTTCCGGGTTGTATTTCAAATTTGGTCGTCCTGTATCATTTTGCTCATGTTTTGTGTTATTTCATAAATTTGTGATCTCACATTCTTATTTTTATATATATATTTTTGAATATATTGAACACTTAAAAAGTAAATGGAACTTTCAAAGAATACATTATTCGGATTCTTCTAATTTTTAACAAACCTTGCTGCCACGTCAAGAAACGTGCAGTCTGCCGTTAGCGTGTTTGCGGAATTTGTCGTCATGCATAAATCGGCAACACAAGCTGGCGATTCTATCAACTTTCAGGGAAAAATAAAAATTTCTACAAGATTCTCGTCGATATAGTTCAACCCAACACGCCGAATAGAAATGTCACTGCAAAATGTAACTATTTAAAAAAAAAGAAATGAGCTAAATTTCGAAATTGCAGACTATACCGGTGATAGGAGTTCCTCCGTCTCTAATTGCTCCGGCAGCAAAACCTGCAAAGCCAGTAGTACAAAAACCAAAGCCTCAGCAAGTTCCGGACGCAGTTCCGTCGAAAGCCCATACTCAACTAGTTATCAGAAATATGGTCAAAAACCTGACACACGACGAACAGTTGGCGTATTATGCGTACGTCAAGCACTATACCGTGAGTTTTTTCAATGTGAAAAGTTAAATAATAAAGCTGAAAATGGTTAATGCTACTTCAACAATTGTTAGAAGTGAGTTGCAAATAATTATATTTTGCAGAAGAACAATCAAGAGTTCCAAGAGCTATCGAACGGGCAGAAGAAGAAGACGAGAGCCGAGTGTCGCCTTGAATTCCTGCTGAATAAGGATGACTTGATGAAGGAGTGGCGCCAGACGACAGTCAAGAAAGTCAATCCTCCCGCACCGCTGAAGAAGAAAAATAAGGAAAGGAAAAGAAAAGAGAAAAATAAAGCGCCAGAACCCAACGGTTCTCCGGCAGTTCGGCTCATGGAGAAAGTTATTGAAGCCCCAACCCCTCCTGTGGCTCCTATCGAATACACCAAACAGTTGATAAGCTCAACGACACTGCCTCCGAAGTATTCAGAATACCAAACAGAACCTCTTCCGGCTCCTAATCGGGGATATCAGTATTTGAACAGTGATTGGTAAATATGTTCTCAATACAACAAAAATATAATAGTTGATCTGCTCTTCAGGTTGCAACCGAGCTATTCGTCTCAAGGACCTCCCACTACGTCCGCTGACTACTCCACCTATCCCAACTCTTCAACTTACTCTTTCCCTTCGAACCCATCTGTTTCTTCCTATTCTCAACAACCGAATACCAACGGTTACACTCCGTTGCTACCAAGTCTGCTAACTGAAGCCAATAAGTTGCCACCGCAGAGTTTCTACGGACAGTATTCCTCCCAGTCCTACCAACCTCATCAGCAAGACACTTCTTCGAGCAGCGGGTATCCGACTATTTTGCCTTCGCCTTCTCCTGCGACCGCAGCCGCATCATCTGCCCATTCTTCCGAATCTCCGCTCGATTTCGAGGCCGCCGTGGCGATGCAGCAACGTCTTCTGCAAATTGACCAAGAGTTGCAAGATATTGAGCGGCAGAAGATGGAAATGGCGATGGCGGACAAGTTGAGAAGGCGGGAGGAAGAGCTGAGAGAGAAGGAGATGACGTTGGCGAGACGGGAGAGAGAGCTCCAGATGAGATCGGCACATCGGCACATGAAGCGGAGAAGTAGGAGCAGGTCCCGCGAACGCGACCGGAGATACGAGTATCCTAGAGGGTTTGTTTTTTCGATTTCGTCTTTTGTCCATTTATCCCCGATTTCTGGCCGATTTTATTCTTTTTTCCCACTCATTCGATGTTACCCAGAGGTGGCTTTGTAATAGAACATCAGAATGAACACAGGACACTCGGGGGTTGCAAAAATTGCCTTGCAATTGCACTATAATCGAGTATTCCTTCACCCCCACCACTATTGGACGGTTCACTTCTAGAACTGCTGAGTTCATTGTGAATTAGTACGTCCACCGATTTCCTCTAAACCAGGAGATTGTCCACCACATCCATTTCCATCTCATGGCATCACTCCCCACAACCATCAGGATATCGTCCAACGTCTAACAGAACTTCGTGTCAATTCCAGCGGCCGTTCGGACCACTATCAACCGGAGCCTCAACGATCCACGTACCTCAACGACTATTCATCGCGCCCGTCGACATACCAGCCGTCCTCGCAGACCACCTACAACAGTTCCGAGATAAGGATCAAAACGCGAGACCGGCTACGCGAGGAACGCGACGCGGACGCCGCGCGGCGTCACGGACAAAAGAGGAGGGAGCGGAGAGACGGCGGAGAACCGTTGCCAGGTGGACAAGAAGCGAAGAGACGAGGTGCTGTCTTGTTTCTTCTTCTCGTTTCTCTCTCAATCCTTCCCGATTTTTATCCAATTTCTATCCACTTTTTTTTTGAAGTCAATTTGTACTGGGCATCCAATCGATGTTATATTCAAATTTTCTCTGTTTCTCTGAAACATCGAGACCTCCTCATCCCTACTCTACCCTTATTTCAGGTTCATCCAGTCATTTGGTTAGCTCATACAGGTCCGGACTGCCTCCTCAAAGCCGATACTCACCGCTGGAAACTGAAGAAATCAGTGACGACGAATACTGATAAAATCATCTTCAATTTGACAAACTGCTCATTTGTTTTTGTTGTTTATTGTAGAAAAGATTGTTTTAATAAGAAAATTGTGTTTGTTTGCTACTCGGAAAGTCGTGATCAATACGATATGACATACTTTTTGCTCCGAATATCGAGCCAAATCAGATTTTTTTTCAAGAATTCATTCACCAAGCGAACTTCTTTCAGAAAACAAAATGTCAGAAACATGGGAAGCGCTACGGAAGAAGGCGCGCAGCACGGAAAACTCGATCGACGTCAAACTCGTTTCGCTGAACAAACTGACCGCAAACTCACATGGTCAGTTGGATCTTTTTAAAAAAGCAAAACAATCGAATTATCTTACTAATGACCGATATCACTTATTTCATCAAAAATTGAATGAAGTGGTTCGGTTGACTAACAAGGGAAGTGTGGGAAGTGCCTGTGGGGTTTCGGAACCGCCATACTTTCCCGCGGTCACAGGTACATACATGTTACGCCCACGCGCGCGGAGCAACTTTGCGAGCTTCTAACTCGACCCCGGAGCTCGTTTTGCAAAATTGGAGAACTGATTCGGATGCCCCGTGTCGAACTCTATCGGACGGGATAGGTCCCGTTTCGAAATCCCACGGGCACTTCCCACACTTCCTTTGTAAGCCAGCGATGTTAGAATCAAAAATCTTCCAGGTGGCTTCGATATTGACGAAAAGACGGTCTCCTCGCGACAGAACAGTTTTCGTACACTCACCACAGAAATTGAAGGACTTATCGAGCAACTGACCAATGTGAACGATGATGTAAACCGAGAAAAACTGAAAGAACATCTTCGATTACTATAGTTTTGCAGATGAATGATGTGGCAGGAGCACAGTCGTCGGCAGCATGGGCTAACAATCCTGCCATCCAACACACACTTCGCCGGCACCGAGAGATTCTTCGAGATTACGGTAGTGAGTACCGTAGGGCCAGAGACAATGTGGATCAAGTGTTACAGAGGTGAGAGGAGGTACTCGAACTAATTGTAAACGGTTCATTCCAGAGAATTGCTCCTGAGCAGTTCGAATGACTCCCGGAACAACGCGACGTTGAACAACCGCGCACGAGGTTACGATATGTATCTGAAAGTGAGTTGCTCGCGGACTGCTCGCATTATCGGTTGATTTTCAGGAAAACGAGCACATCAATTCATGCGAAAGACTGCTCGACGAGCAGCTCGAGATGGCAATGTCGACGAAAGAGAACGTGGCGAGACAAGGAATCAATTTGAGGGGAATCTCCAATCGACTGCATTACATCACCAGTGAGTCCTCTGTGTTTCGATTTGCCTCAAAATGGAACCGGTTCCAGAAAAGTACCCGGCAATCAACAATTTAATGCAGAAAATCAAGACGAAAAAGCAGAAAAACACGATAATCCTCGCCTGCGTCATCTCTGCGTGCCTCATTTTCACCATTTTCTGGATCATGAATTGATCGTTTCGAAAACAATTACTCGTTCCCCTCCTCTCCCGATTGCCTCTTGACATCAACTGATAAGAGTATTTATTGATTTTCAATTTCCCCCGTCCCCCTTGTCTCTCTGTGATTTCTGTGTGTTGTAGACCGTGTAAATATCCGTGTTCATTATTCTACTGTATTCACCTGATGATTTTCCTCCTCTGACGTTCTTTTCTTCTTGATGTGAAACACATTTGGGTATTATTCTCGATTTATGATATAATGTATTTTCGACTATTTTTCAAAATATTGTTCTGAATGGCTAACCAAAATTGGAAGATTGAGTCCATTTTATGCATACTTTTTCTTGAAAATCGGCAATTTTCCCCTATTGATGTAGTAATTCTCCAGATGAGCCTCCGTCCTTTCGTGTGCCCCTCCATACTCAATGCCGATTTGGCTTCGTTGGCGGCCGAGTGCAAGACTCTTCTGGCGGCAGGCGCCGACTGGCTCCATCTCGATGTGATGGACGGCCATTTCGTCCCGAATCTCACATTCGGACACCCGGTCGTCGAGTCTCTTCGCAAATCTCTCGGCTCTGGTGCCTTCTTCGACGTCCATCTGATGGTCTCCAATCCGGGACAATGGGTGGAACCGATGGCGCAGGCGGGAGCCAATCAGTTCACGTTCCACTACGAAGCAGTTGAAGGAGATGCTGCAGTTGGAGAGCTGATCGAGCAGATCAGAAAGACTGGAATGAAGGTCGGATTGTCGGTGAAACCGGGCACTTCTGTTGAACACATCCTGAAGTGAGTCGATAATTTTTTGAGCTTGATGTTTAACCAGAAACTCGTTTCCAGACACGCTGAGCACTTGGACAACGCTCTGATCATGACGGTGGAGCCGGGATTCGGTGGGCAGAAGTTCATGGAGAACATGATGGAGAAGGTTTGTGACTGCTCACTGAAAAACGGGGGAACAAGTTGATTTTCAAGGTTCGCGTGATTCGAGCCGCCCATCCGTCGCTGACGATTCAAGTGGACGGAGGAGTGACTCCGGACAACGTTGACATCTCGGCGAAGGCTGGCGCGAATGCCATCGTCAGCGGAACGGGAATCATCAAGGCCAAGGATCAGTCGGTGGCCATTGCGACGATCCGGAAGTCCGTCGAGAAGGCGATCGCCAACAACTAAAGGTTTTCTTTCAATTGTAGTTTTAAAGGTTGTGAAAATAAAATATTTCTTTGATTATCCTGTCTCTACTCGTCTTATTTTTGGCTCTTTCAAGTACGAATTCAAAAAAAACAATGTATAAAAGACCAAATTTTCTACGAAAAATGGTATCGTAGTCGTATCGTCGTCCAGCACACCGTGTCCAATCGGCCTTCATTACGTGCTGGTCGGTACGTGAGCATTCTGCCTGTCGAAGAAAATCAATAGACTGGCCTCTTCTGGAGATGTGCACTGTCAGATTGTCTCCCGATAGTCCACCATTTGTTTTTTAACTGAATGTTTTCGATTTTCTCAAACGAGAGTCTCTGTTTTAATAGTCTGACTACTTAATAAGAATTAGCAACAGTTTGATTTTCAGTCTTCTAAAATAACTTTCAGAGCGATTTCAAATGTTGCCTGCCGTCGAGAAAGTGTTGAGATGTGAAGAGCTGGCGGCCCACATTTTGAACGGATTTGAGACGAAAGAACGGATGAAATTCAGAGTAAGTGGCTCATATTTGAGATATTCTATTGATTTTATTATTCCAGACGGTCAACAGAACATTCGATTCAGTGATTCTTCGTCGTTTTCAACAAGAACATCGAGACATGAAAATAGGACTCAGCAGGTTTGAGTTTCCATCAGAAAAAAGCGGAACTATTCTGTTGAACGGAACAAGAGAATGGACGGACGAGTCGATTTGGACTCTTTTCGAGTGAGTATTTATCCCCAGTCTGTTTCCATTGAGTGCCCCTTCAGGTTACTCAATAAAGTCGAGAAGCCGAGAATCCGATCAGTGAATCTGCTGAACGTAACTTGCCTAACAGTAGACAAGCCGAGACTCCACAAAGAATTGGTCCATTTGGCGAAGAGGAGTGGTCAGTGGATTGCTCTATCGATTGAAGTGATCCGTGTGTTACAGGCTCCAAAGTGTTCCTCGGAATCGATCAGATCTGTCCACAGGGCTGTGACGACTGTCTGCAAGTGGCTCTCAACTGCCGCGAGTACGGGCCCCTTCAGACGAGAGTCCTCCGCGAGCTGACCCGCCACTTTGAAACCCTCGTCGTCTCCGAATCGTGAGTTATCGAACAGTCGAATAGAATTATTCAATCGTTTCAGTTTTCTGTGTGAAATTGCAAAGAAATGCGCGGAGCAGTCGGAATCGAGGGACCAGTGCATGGAAGTGCTGCGAAAGACGTTAACTGCAAATATCTCGTGCGATCAGCTCGTCTTCCAGCTGCAGGACAAACCATTCCCAAAACAGTTCTCCGACGATTTTTCTACGTACGGCTTCTGTATTATTGGCGACTGGCTCCCGATCCCTCCATCGCAACCGTTTCCTGGTGAAGTAATCGAAGAAATGTTGGTGAAATGGAAGGTCAAATCGGTGAAACTGAAGTTCGGATACAAAGTTTTCGGGGAACCTGTCGTTTCCGATTGCTGGTCTTCTAAACAGTTCTTCGAAGAAATCCGTCTCGACCAGGGTCCTGGGGCAGTCCGTTTCTCTGCTTATACACTGGAAAGTGTAGAAATCGATCTGACAGACTCCCTGATCATTCCATTTCTATTGAAGAATGAGATGACCATTATAGAGGGTTTCGAGCAAGAGCACCTGATTCCAAATGTCAGACGGATGTTCGTTTCGAACAAATACTCCGTCGATATGTTTCAAAGACGCGGTCTCCAATTCAATGAGATCGATGACAATGTGGACAGTTTCCTGGAAGTTGTCTGGGGGGAAGAGACGAAAGGGACTGACTTTCAGCTCCGTCTCTCGCCGTATGTGCCTTATGATATAAAGGTCACGGACGTCCGTTTTCCCACCTTTTTCAAAGACCGTCCATTATTTGTTTCGATGGACCCAAACATAAGAAAACTCACCACTTCCGTGTGGTATTTTGATAACATGGTAGAGCACTCATTCGTCGGTCAAAAATTCAAATTAGAAGATAAGCGAGCCAAGAGTTCTGTAACTGTGGATGTGGTAATGGGCGTGCGAGACGTGTATCATCTTCTCGAATACGGACAGCTGCCGACGGCATCTGGCGAATACAATGCTTTCGTTAGGCCGATCATTCAACACTGTCACAAAGGATACGAGGAGTATAGAATAAGAAACAAAATCGCAGAATCAAAATTTTCACAAAACTGAATAACTATGATTTATCAGCACGTACTCTCACAAACATTGTCAAACAATAACAAATGCTAACTTTCAATCATTTTTGCTACTCTCTCAAACAGTGTCGTTTTTTTAAACCGAAATTCGGAAATACTTTTCTAAAAGAACTAATAAAGACATGTTGATAATGCCGTATTCAAATGAAGTCAATGTTTCACTGAGAGAATGCTCTCACACTGCCCAGAACTCTAGAAGAAGGATTGTCTCGATTTTCAATTGAACGGTCGCGCAGTTTTAAAATTCCATCGACTAATTTTTCAAATTCATTCAACGGTCAAAAACTTGCAACAATTCGATACAACTGCGATTATATCATGTTCCGCATCTCTCGAACACTTTGTAGAGATCGTGGGCGTCGGCGAGTTGTCGGATGACTTTTCGCTCTTTGAAGTTCTCGGGAGGTATGAACTTCTTCTTGACGATCGGGAAGAGTATCTGCTTGATGAGGGGCTTCCAGTACATTGATGAGAACGACGAGACACGGTTGTCGGGGGTGACGAAGGAGGAGTGGATGGTGAAGAAGTCGCCGATTGAGCGGCAGATCGAGTCGAAACACGCGGTTTCCTGTAATAGGAGAGAATGATATCAAGAAAGCAACAAGAGAGATCTTACATCATCATAGTCCACTTGGAGAATCAGAGCTCCGATGAGAAACGGGAGTTTCTCGAGTTGCGGGACGTAGCAGTGGACGAGGGAGGGAATCTCGGTGACGAACAGATGCTTCGCTTCGTTCTCTCCGTGCCACTCCATTTTGATAGCAAAGTAGTCGTGCAGCAGTTCCGAGTGCTCCGACAGCATCCTCTCGGCCTCTTCTCGCTTCTCCGAACTCTCGAACACTCCGAATCCCTTGTAGTTCTCGTCGCTCTGTCCCAATTCGCCGAGCAGTTCGAGTATCTCCGAAACAGACGGCTGCTCGTCGATCAACCGATAGGAACCGTAGTTTCCGAATGAGTAGACTGCTATTTGATAGAAGAACTCATTGAGCACGATAGAGAAGTCGATGGAATAGAGGGAGGTTCCGAACTGAATCAACACGTTCTCCGGGCCCACCGAACCGACGAAAGTGCACGTTCGGAACATTTCCCGAAGCGATAGCGTCATGTTGGCCACAATTTTCTTCCGGATCGACTCGAGCGACTCGAAATTGAAGTCGCGGTGAGTTGGCTGCGATGGCTGAAAATGAGCAAATGAAGAAGACATCTCTATTTCTTTAAAATCCACTCACAGCTGTCTCGACGTCTTCGTCGTCTCCAAGATCTTGTGAATCGTTGCGGCCGTCTATCGTACTCGCTACAGACACCATCGACACTTCATCGAGTTCCGCTCCGATTCGCATCGGTTCCTCGTCTTCGAACTCTCGATGCTCGTCCTCACCTCCTTCCTCCAAGTCCACAGCTCTCGGTCGTTTCTCTCCTCTCTTCTGCTCGAAATCCGGCGGACATCTGACGACGAACTCATCGATTTTTCGCTCTTTCCCATCCGTTCGAACTTCCATATAATCAACTCGTTTCTTTTCGTTTTTCGCATTCCAAATCGATCTGGGCTTCGTGTCGGAAGACGTCGACGGGCGGCGGATAGCTTCGATCGATTTGATTGACTGGGTGGAGTAGATGATGGGAATCCTCGACAACGAGTCTTCTGTTGCCGTCGATTCATTTGGAACTTCTTCGTCTCTTGTCTGTTTCACTTCTATTCCGAATATTCCATCGATGGTCTGCTCGAAATACGTTCGAATCTCCTCGACAATCTCTTCCTTCTCCAAAAAGATGACCGAATTCTTCGTCGGATGCACATTCACATCGATTCGAGTTTCGTCGATTTTCAGATGGACAGCACAAAATTGACAGATGAGCGATCGATTCTGGAGCACGTCGTCCATCGGATGCTTCAGAATGTCACAACGAACACTTCGTCCGTTGATGAAGACGCTGAAGAACGACCGAGTCGTTTTTTTGTGGAGCGCATTCTTGGCGGTTGCCGCGGCGATTGGCTTTGAAAAATGGCCAGAGAATTGGAATTTCAGACGGGAAGATTCCAGAAAAAGCGGGATGATCGTCTGGAAATTGGAAAGAGAATTCAGAAGAAAACAGAGAGACTCACATCAGCAATGTCTCTGCCCATTAGATTGCTGACGACGTCTCGAAGATTTCCGTCGCCTTTGGTTCGAAAATCACTCGATTGAGCCTGGCGCAGCGAGAATTGCACGTCTCTGGAAAAACCTTCACTGTGAATTCCAGATGAACGGATTTTAATTTCCGAACTTGAATTCCAGATTTTCTTATTTATCAAAGACAGTTTTTCCTAATTTTTACGTAGCTCCGAAACATCGAATTTTAAATAAAATTGTTTCGTTTTTGCGGATTCTGTTGGCACAGAGTTCGAACGTTCGGAAATATCGCTCGAAATTCCCCAAGCGTTTTTTGATTACTAATTTGGCTATGGACTTATGCCACGTTTTGATTCACCTCTTACAGGTGCAATAACCAAATTCGGTTATTCCGGAATTCCGCCTCCTGAATTTGAAACTTCATTCCCACTTTCAAAGTCCAAAACTGTTTTTCAAAGCCTCAGATTTCCAACTTCCTATAGCAATTATAACTCCTAAAAAATTGTTGTGTATGAGTTTTCAAAACCGCCATTCCGGACAACTCTGATCAAAAATTCTCCGTCAAATTGTTTTTTTTAAATTTTTCAAAAAAAGCGAAACGAACGGTCGATGAATTGCGAATCGGAGCAGCGTGTCGTAGACCATCTTCGCCTCCTCTCCGTGCGTCGCCATTTTGTTGGCAAATTGTAGAACAAATCGGTGGCCGTGATGACGGTTCCGTTCTTTAATGCCGATGGTTTCGTCGGCGCCTGCATCTTTCCGTCTGCAAGAGATCTTCGTCGTTAGAAGGTTACTCATCTCTCTCACCCAAATAATCCGCCTGATATGCACAATTCGCATCGGCTCGCTTCGAAACGATGTGAACCTTCGACACGTGGCTCAACGAAGCCAACGCCTCCTTCCGAGCGGACGGAGTAGGTGCTCCGTTGATCGATGACATCGGACGAGGAACGGGAGCAGCAGCGACGGGTGCCGCAGAAGCGGTGACCGTTGGAGGCATCGGCTGCGGTGATGGGGGAGACGACGAAGTCTGCGATGGTGCCAGACTGCACTTCTGTAGAGCAGAATTCGTTCCGCGCAACCACTCGTCCGCGTTGCATCCAGGCTCACAGCCTCGCGTGTCCGGGAACAAGTCCGCGGGGAAGCCGCGGTAGGAACGACGTGGCACAATGCACGGCGTCGGCACAATCGAGTTCTTCGTGAGCTGATAGTACGTGTCGACCTCTCCGTCCATCACGTGCACTCGCCGCTTCGACCCGATTGTTGCTCCGAGCGTCTGTTCGGGGAGAGTGAGTTCGAAGACTGGCGACAGGTACGGCTGGCGGTCTTGCAGTTCGAGCATGAACAGCTTGTTGGTTCCCTTGCCGGACAGGAAAACGAGTTTCGTGTCGGGGTCGTAATGCGGAATGAGGATTCCGGTCGTCGAGACGAACTCTTGAGTGTGGATGGGAGATCCCCATTTTCCAGTGTCGTACGCTCGAACTTCTTGGACACGTTTCTGAAATAAAGACTTTGTTGAAAGAGCGGCAACCATTAACTCTTACATTGGTGAATCCAGTGCTAATGAGACGGTTCCCAGCGAACAGAACGCGTGCCTCTCTACCCATTCCATTGTTTTGAGATGCGGGACGTAGCAGTGGACGAGGGAGGGAATCTCGGTGACGTACAGGTTCTTCGCTCCGTTCTCTCCTTGCCACTCCATTTTGATAGCAAAGTAGTCGTGCATCAGTTGCGAGTGCTCCGCCAGCATCCGCTCGGCCTCCTCACGCTTCTCCGAACTCTCGAACACTCCGAATCCCTTGTAGTTCTCGTCGTTGAAAAAAAAACTTCGCCCCATTTTGCATGTTTCCTCGGGGTGTTGAGACATATTCTCTGAGATTTACTAGTTTGAGTAAGTATTTTCCCGAGAAAAATTCCCAGTGACATCGAAAATATCAGTCGAACAAGTAGTGAACGACACTTTAAAAAATGAGGTTGACCAATTTAACGGCATGCCGTTCAAATAGAGTTTTTACGGAACTTTAGCTTTCTGCAGGTAAAATGGGCTACTGTAGATGTGACAATTCTGCGCGGTGTTTACGGGTTCGCATACCGTACTGCATTTACTAATTTCCGCACTTGAACAGATCGATCTCCTTTGCTCGCCATGGACCCAATCCGCGTGTTCTTTCGAATCCTTTTGGCGCCTTTCTTCGGTAAAAATCGTTTAAAAATGCACTGTGGATGTGAACACTACGACGAAAGTTGCACATAATTTTTTTGTGAAAAAATGAATGACGTTTTTGAGGTTTTTTTTTTTCAAAAAAGCACTTTTTCGAAATCTCGATTGTATATAAATTATTTCGAACCATCTAAAACTAGAGAATTTTAAAAATAAGACACCTATAAAAACATCCCTGCTTACCGTATCACCTCTACGCCTCGACTCTACGCGCACTTTGGACGCGTTGAAGTCGTCGATAGAGAGGACCTCGGCGAGGTTCAGACACCGCTTTTCTCTTTCCTGTTCTGCATGTTCACGGTATAGATTAGGTTCAGCAAATTCATTTTCAATGTCTGTTTCCGTCTGTTTCCGTTTGTTTCACCCTTACAAAATATTTCCATAGATTCCTTTCTCGTTCACTCTGCTGATTCCATCACCTCTTCTAATCCTCCCACTTTCCCTGTTCCCCCTCTGTTGAGATGTCCCATTTTTGGCGTTTGCTTCCAGGCTGAATGTGACGATATCGTTGATTTTTCCCATTTCTTTTTTGTTTTTCTTAGCACACCAGCACCCACTGAGTCATCACTTAATCATCATCACTCGAACATTCTCTCTTTCAGGACTCTATCTTCGATTTGCCAGTTGGAAACTTGTCTTGTACAGACAATGGAATTCACGCCCGCGCAGACTTTCTCGCCTTCCACATTGAAGGCGAGGGCGGCAAACTGGGACTTCTGCCGATCGGAGCCAAAGGACGTCGGACGAGGAACGACATTTGGGTGATCGCACACAAACTCATTTCGGATATTTCGATGAAGAAGTTGCCATCGAACTGACTGGAGTCACCGACAAGGCGCAGTCGATGGACTGGAGCGAAGACGGACGATCGCGGAACGAATTCTGTTCCACAGAAGTGCAGTCTGGTACCATCGCAGACTTCGTCGTCTCCTCCACCACCGGAGCCGATGCCTCCAACCGTTCCTGCGGCACCCGTCGCTGCTGCTCCCGTTCCGCGTCCGATGTCGTCGATCAACGGAGCACCTACTCCGTCCGCTCGAAAAGAAGAAGTTCGAGAACTCGACTATGGAGTTCACGAGAAGGAGAACGGAGTTTCCGCCTATCAGCCGCAGAAGAGTAACGGAGTCGCTCACACACCGAGCGCTCAGACGAGCAGTACTCAAGGCAACTCTTCGCCACTCACCACGTCCTCTCCGGATCCGGTAACAATTGTACCAGCGACTACTACGTCGAAGGCTTCGGTGTTCACGTCCACTCCAGTCACTGGATCTGTTTCCACTCCTACCGTAGCCGGACCTGCTTTCGGAGAGAAGCCGAAGGAGCCAACAGCTCCAGTCAACTTCAGAAAGACGATCGGAGCTTTCAATCATTTTGTTATACGGACATTCTATTTAATTATCTGCTTTCAGGTGCAACGTTATGGCAGTCGAGTTCCAAGTCTGCTGGCGACTCTCGGACAAGAGCCTCGAGCAGATTGTTGTCCGTATGCCTCGTGTCAAGAAGGACGTCTTCCCCGATGCGCTCGTCACCTGCGAGCCAGTGACTACCGCCGAGAAGTGGATGTCCGGACAGGAAGCCGTACCGCAGAACGGCGGACTGAAACTGCTTCAGGTGACCGACAATGGAAAGGAAATCGAGCGCGACGACTTCAAGCTCGTGTGCAAACGGTTCGCCACTTCGAAACTGACCAAATTCGAGGATCTGATGCACATGCAGACGTACGGATTCCGCGGAGAGGCGTTGGCTTCGTTGAGCCACGTGTCGAAGGTTCACATCGTTTCGAAGCGAGCCGATGCGAATTGTGCATATCAGGCGGATTATTTGGGTTAGAAAGAGATAGAGATGAGTAACCTTCTGACGACGAAGATCTCTTGCAGACGGAAAGATGCAAGCACCGACGAAACCATCGGCCGGAAAGAACGGAACCGTCATCACGGCCACCGATTTGTTCTACAATCTGCCGACGCGACGAAACAAAATGGCGACGCACGGAGAGGAGGCGAAGATGGTCTACGACACGCTGCTCCGATTCGCAATTCATCGACCGTTCGTTTCGCTTTTTTTGCAAAATTTAAAAAAAAAACAATTTGACGGAGAATTTTTGATCAGAGTTGTCCGGAATGGCGGTTTTGAAAACTCATACACAAAAATTTTTTAGGAGTTATAATTGCTATAGGAAGTTGGAAATCGGAGGCTTTGAAAAACAGTTTTGGACTTTGAAAGTGGGAATGAAGTTTCAAATTCAGGAGGCGGAATTCCGGAATAACCGAATTTGGTTATTGCACCTGTAAGAGGTGAATCAAAACGCGGCATATGTCCATAGCCAAATTAGTAATCAAAAAACGCTTGGGGAATTTCGAGCGATATTTCCGAACGTTCGAACTCTGTGCCAACAAAATCCGCAAAAACGAAACAATTTTATTAAAAATTCGATGTTTCGGAGCTACGTAAAAATTAGGAAAAACTGTCTTTGATAAATAAGAAAATCTGGAATTCAAGTTCGGAAATTGAAATCCGTTCATCTAGAATTCACAGTGAATGTTTTTCCAGAGACGTGCAATTCTCGCTGCGCCAGGCTCAATCGAGTGATTTTCGAACTAAAGGCGACGGAAATCTTCGAGACGTCGTCAGCAATCTAATGGGCAGAGACATTGCTGATGTGAGTCTCTCTGTTCTCTTCTGAATTCTCTTTCCAATTTCCAGACGATCATCCCGCTTTCTCTGGAATCTTCCCGTCTGAAATTCCAATTCTCTGGCCATTTTTCAAAGCCAATCGCCGCGGCAACCGCCAAGAATGCGCTCCACAAAAAGACGACTCGCTCGTTCTTCAGCGTCTTCATCAACGGACGAAGTGTTCGTTGTGACATTCTGAAGCATCCGGTGGACGACGTGCTCCAGAATCGATCGCTCATCTGTCAATTTTGTGCTGTCCATCTGAAAATCGACGAAACTCGAATCGATGTGAATGTGCATCCGACGAAGAACTCGGTCATCTTCTTGGAGAAGGAAGAGATTGTCGAGGAGATTCGAACGTATTTCGAGCAGACCATCGATGGAATATTCGGAATAGAAGTGAAACAGACAAGAGACGAAGAAGTTCCGAATGAATCGACGGCAACAGAAGACGCGTTGTCGAGGATTCCCATCATCTACTCCACCCAGTCAATCAAATCGATCGAAGCTATCCGCCGCCCGTCGACGTCTTCCGACACGAAGCCCAGATCGATTTGGAATGCGAAAAACGAAAAGAAACGAGTTGATTATATGGAAGTTCGAACGGATGGGAAAGAGCGAAAAATCGATGAGTTCGTCGTCAGATGTCCGCCGGATTCCGAGCAGAAGAGAGGAGAGAAACGACCGAGAGCTGTGGACTTGGAGGAAGGAGGTGAGGACGAGCATCGAGAGTTCGAAGACGAGGAACCGATGCGAATCGGAGCGGAACTCGATGAAGTGTCGATGGTGTCTGTAGCGAGTACGATAGACGGCCGCAACGATTCACAAGATCTTGGAGACGACGAAGACGTCGAGACAGCTGTGAGTGGATTTTAAAGAAATAGAGATGTCTTCTTCATTTGCTCATTTTCAGCCATCGCAGCCAACTCACCGCGACTTCAATTTCGAGTCGCTCGAGTCGATCCGGAAGAAAATTGTGGCCAACATGACGCTATCGCTTCGGGAAATGTTCCGAACGTGCACTTTCGTCGGTTCGGTGGGCCCGGAGAACGTGTTGATTCAGTTCGGAACCTCCCTCTATTCCATCGACTTCTCTATCGTGCTCAATGAGTTCTTCTATCAAATAGCAGTCTACTCATTCGGAAACTACGGTTCCTATCGGTTGATCGACGAGCAGCCGTCTGTTTCGGAGATACTCGAACTGCTCGGCGAATTGGGACAGAGCGACGAGAACTACAAGGGATTCGGAGTGTTCGAGAGTTCGGAGAAGCGAGAAGAGGCCGAGCGGATGCTGGCGGAGCACTCGCAACTGATGCACGACTACTTTGCTATCAAAATGGAGTGGCAAGGAGAGAACGGAGCGAAGAACCTGTACGCCACCGAGATTCCCTCCCTCGTCCACTGCTACGTCCCGCATCTCAAAACAATGGAATGGGTAGAGAGGCACGCGTTCTGTTCGCTGGGAACCGTCTCATTAGCACTGGATTCACCAATGTAAGAGTTAATGGTTGCCGCTCTTTCAACAAAGTCTTTATTTCAGAAACGTGTCCAAGAAGTTCGAGCGTACGACACTGGAAAGTGGGGATCTCCCATCCACACTCAAGAGTTCGTCTCGACCACCGGAATCCTCATTCCGCATTACGACCCCGACACGAAACTCGTTTTCCTGTCCGGCAAGGGAACCAACAAGCTGTTCGTGCTCGAACTGCAAGACCGCCAGCCGTACCTGTCGCCAGTCTTCGAACTCACTCTCCCCGAACAGACGCTCGGAGCAACAATCGGGTCGAAGCGGCGAGTGCACGTGATGGACGGAGAGGTCGACACGTACTATCAGCTCACGAAGAACTCGATTGTGCCGACGCCGTGCATTGTGCCACGTCGTTCCTACCGCGGCTTCCCCGCGGACTTGTTCCCGGACACGCGAGGCTGTGAGCCTGGATGCAACGCGGACGAGTGGTTGCGCGGAACGAATTCTGCTCCACAGAAGTGCATTCTGGCACCATCGCAGACTTCGTCGTCTCCCCCACCACCTGAGCCGATGCCTCCAACCGTCACCGCTTCTGCGGCACCCGTCGCAGCTGCTCCCGTTCCGCGTCCGATGTCATCGATCAACGGAGCACCTACTCCGTCCGCTCGAAAGGAAGAAGTTCGAGAACTCGACTATGGAGTTCGCGAGAAGGAGAACGGAGTCTCTGCCTATCAGCTGCAGAAGAGCAACGGAGTCGCTCACACACCGAGCGCTCTGACGAGCAGTACTCAAGGCAACTCTTCGCCACTCACCACGTCCTCTCCGGATCCGGTAACAATTGTACCAGCGACTACTACGTCGAAGGCTTCGGTTTTCACGTCCTTTCACGTTCACTCGGAACTGCTGCACGACTACTTTGCTATCAAAATGGAGTGGCAAGGAGAGAACGAAGCGAAGCATCTGTACGTCACCGAGATTCCCTCCCTCGTCCACTGCTACGTCCCGCAACTCGAGAAACTCCCGTTCCTCATCGGAGCCCTAATTCTCCAAGTGGACTATGATAATGTGAGATCTCTCTTTTTGCTTTCTTGATATCATTCCCTCTTATTTCAGGAAACCGCGTGTTTCGACTCGATCTGCCGCTCAATCGGCGACTTCTTCACCATCCACTCCTCCTTCGTCACCCCCTACAACCGTGTCTCGTCGTTCCCATCGCAAACTAGCTTCACAGGGATATTGTTCATTTTTTGAAACGACTGTTCACAACTTTTCAGTTCAAGTTTTGCTCATAATAAATGAATTAGTTTCAATAGTTTTCTTTTGTGACTGTTGTATGTTCTATCGTATCATTGATCAAAGATATATATTTGAATTGTGTTAAATTCCAGCAAGTTGTAAGTTATTTCGGAAAAAAACTGCGCTCTTATGCTAAAAACAGAGTCGTCGTTAAGAGATTATATTTTTCAGATGTTCACTACTGCAACAGTCCGTACCGTCGCCGCTTTCTTCGACGTGAAGCTACCTGAAAGACAATCGTGAGTACCACATCGACAGATCAATGATTCACTGAATCCATTTAGATCTGAACTTTCGTGGTTGTTGATCCTGACCGCTGCTCAAGAAGTTGCCAAATTGGCGATCGACGAAGCTGTCGCTCAGTACTGTCGAGAACACGACTTAGGCCCAGCCGCCGACGCATCTCTGCAATCTGATCCCTTTTCCGTCTTTCTTCGGACTTACTTCAATCATCAACGGCGGCTTCGTGTTTTGTTGAACTTATGTACCTGCAAGCTCTTGCAAAAAGAGATCAAGTAAGTCTAACACTCAGTTTTCTATAAATAATCTTCTTCTCCTTACAGAGATCCGGATGCGGTCGATATCATCGAGGCGTTCCGCCTAGTCGCCCGAAGCTTCGATGGAGAAGCAAAAGGACTCGTTCGCAAAAACCAGTTGTGGAGCCTTCTTCCTCCGCAACGGTCACCTTCGTTGAATGCTCGTGTTTCCCCCTCAATCCTCAATGCCGATTTGGCTTCGTTGGCGGCCGAATGCAAGACTCTTCTGGCGGCAGGCGCCGACTGGCTCCATCTCGATGTGATGGATGGCCATTTCGTCCCGAATCTCACATTCGGACACCCGGTCGTCGAGTCTCTTCGCAAATCTCTCGGCTCTGGTGCCTTCTTCGACGTCCATTTGATGGTCTCCAATCCGGGACAATGGGTGGAACCGATGGCGCAGGCGGGAGCCAATCAGTTCACGTTCCACTACGAAGCAGTTGAAGGAGATGCTGCAGTTGGAGAGCTGATCGAGCAGATCAGAAAGACCGGAATGAAGGTCGGATTGTCGGTGAAACCGGGCACTTCTGTTGAACACATCCTGAAGTGAGTCGATAATTTTTTGAGCTTGATGTTTAACCAGAAACTCGTTTCCAGACACGCTGAGCACTTGGACAACGCTCTGATCATGACGGTGGAGCCGGGATTCGGTGGGCAGAAGTTCATGGAGAACATGATGGAGAAGGTTTGTGACTGCTCACTGAAAACGGGGGAACAAGTTGATTTTCAAGGTTCGCGTGATTCGAGCCGCCCATCCGTCGCTGACGATTCAAGTGGACGGAGGAGTGACTCCGGACAACGTTGACATCTCGGCGAAGGCTGGCGCGAATGCCATCGTCAGCGGTACTGGAATAATCAAGGCCAAGGATCAGTCGGTGGCCATTGCGACGATCCGGAAGTCCGTCGAGAAGGCGATCGCCAACAACTAAAGGTTTTCTTTCAATTGTAGTTTTAAAGGTTGTGAAAATAAAATATTTCTTTGATTATCCTGTCTCTACTCGTCTTATTTTTGGCTCTTTCAAGTACGAATTCAAAAAAAACAATGTATAAAAGACCAAATTTTCTACGAAAAATGGTATCGTAGTCGTATCGTCGTCCAGCACACCGTGTCCAATCGGCCTTCATTACGTGCTGGTCGGTACGTGAGCATTCTGCCTGTCGAAGAAAATCAATAGACTGGCCTCTTCTGGAGATGTGCACTGTCAGATTGTCTCCCAATAGTCCACCATTTGTTTTTTAACTGAATGTGTTCGATTTTCTCAAAGGAGAGTCTTTGTTTTAATAGTCTTCCGACTACTTAATAAGAATTAGCAACAGTTTGATTTTCAGCCTTCTAAAATAACTTTCAGAGCGATTTCAAATGTTGTCTGCCGTCGAGAAAGTGTTGAGATGTGAAGAGCTGGCGGCCCACATTTTGAACGGATTTGAGACGAAAGAACGGATGAAATTCAGAGTAAGTGGCTCATATTTGAGATATTCTATTGATTTTATTATTCCAGACGGTCAACAGAACGTTCGATTCAGTGATTCTTCGTCGTTTTCAACAAGAACATGGAGACATGAAAATAGGACTCAGCAGGTTTGAGCGGCCATCAGAAAACAGCGGTACTATTCTGTTGAACGGAACAAGAGAATGGACGGACGAGTCGATTTGGACTCTTTTCGAGTGAGTATTTATCCCCAGTCCGTTTCCATTGAGTGCCCCTTCAGGTTACTCAATAAAGTCGAGAAGCCGAGAATCCGATCTGTGAATCTGCTGAACGTAACTTGCCTAATGCGGCGTCCAAAGCTCGTCGAGGACCTCTATAGAGGCGACCTCGACGCGTCCAAAGTGCGCGTAGAGATCGTCGAGGCGTAGAGGTGGTACGGTAGCAAGAATGTCTGTATTTCTGGCTTTTCCCGAGTAATTTTTGTTCAATAATTTTTGGATGGCTTGACAAAAATTGTTAAACCATCGAAAGTTTGAAAAAGTCTTCAATAGTTCTTAAAATTACCATCCATTTGTTGCACAAAAAAATGACGCAATAATTGCGTCGTGGTGTTCACAGACACAGAACATTTTTACCTCGACACCTCGACGATCTCTACGCGCACTTTGGACGCATCGAGGTCGCCTCTATAGAGGTCCTCGACGAGCTTTGGACGCCACATAACAGTGGACAAAGCGAGACTCCACAAAGAATTGGTCCATTTGGCGAAGAGGAGTGGTGAGTGGATTGCTCTATCGATTGAAGTGATCCGTGTGTTACAGGCTCCAAAGTGTTCATCGGAATCGATCAGATCTGTCCACAGGGCTGTGACGACTGTCTGCAAGTGGCTCTCAACTGCCGCGAGTACGGGCCCCTTCAGACGAGAGTGCTCCGCGAGCTCACCCGCCACTTTGAAACCCTCGTCGTCTCCGAATCGTGAGTTATCGAGCATTCGAAACGCATTATTCAATCGTTTCAGTTTTCTGTGTGAAATTGCAAAGAAATGCGCGGAACAGTCGGAATCGAGGGACCAGTGTATGAAAGTGTTGCGAGAGACGATCACTGGGAACATCTCGTGCGATCAGCTCGTCTTCCAGCTGCAGGACAAACCATTCCCAAAACAGTTCTCCGACGATTTTTCTACGCACGGCTTCCTTATTGTTGACGACTGGCTCCCGGTCCCTCCGTCGCAACCGTTTCCTCGTGAAGTAATCGAAGAAATGTTGGTGAAATGGAAGGTCAAATCGGTGAAACTGAAGTTCGGATACAAAGTTTTCGGGGAACCTGTCGTTTCCGATTGCTGGTCTTCTAAACAGTTCTTCGAAGAAATCCGTCTCGACCAGGGTCCTGGGGCAGTCCGTTTCTCTGATTACACACTGGAAAGCGTAGAAATCGATCTGACAGACTCTCTGATCATTCCATTTCTATTGAAGAATGAGATGACCCTTATAGAGGGTTTTGAGCAAGAGCACCTGATTCCAAATGTCAGACGGATGTTCGTTTCGAACAAATACTCCGTCGATATGTTTCAAAGAAACAGTCTCCAACTAAATGAGATCGATGACAATATGAGTAGTTTCCTGGAAGTTGTCTGGGAGCACGAGGCGAAAGGGACCGACTTTCAGCTCCGTCTCTCGCCGTATGTTCCTGGTTATGTAAAGATCAAGAACGTCCGTTTTCCCACCTTTTTCAAAGACCGTCCATTATCATTTTCGATGGACCCAAATCTAAGCAAACACACCACTTCTGTATGGATTTTTGATAAGGTAGAAGAGTACTCACACGTCTGTCAAAAATTCAAACTAGAAGATAAGCGAGCCAGGAGTACTGTGACTGTGGATATGGTAATGTGTGTGCAAGAGGTGTATAATCTTTTCGTATTCGGACAGCTGCCGACGGCATGTGAATACAGTGCTCTCGTTAGGCCGATCATTCAACACTGTTACAAAGAATACGAGCAGTATAGAATTAACCAGGCCAATCGAGGCGGCTAACGCCGCCTCTCTGCCTGGGCTATGCAGTTCTTTAAAACTGAATGACTGTGATATATCAACACGTACTCTCACAAACATTGTCAAACAATAATAACAAATGCTAACTTTTACTCATTTTCACTACTCTCTCAAACAAAGTCGTTTTTTTAACGAAATTCGGAAATACTTTTCTAAAAGAACTAATAAAGACATGTTGATAATGCCGTATTCAAATGAAGTCAAGAATGCTCTCACACTGCCCAGAACTCTAGAAGAAGGATTGTCTTGATTTTCAATTGAACGGTCGCGCAGTTTTAAAATTCCATCGACTAATTTTTCAAATTCATTCAACGGTCAAAAACTTGCAACAATTCGATACAACTGCGATTATATCATGTTCCGCATCTCTCGAACACTTTGTAGAGATCGTGGGCGTCGGCGAGTTGTCGGATGACTTTTCGCTCTTTGAAGTTCTCGGGAGGTATGAACTTCTTCTTGACGATCGGGAAGAGTATCTGCTTGATGAGGGGCTTCCAGTACATTGATGAGAACGACGAGACACGGTTGTCGGGGGTGACGAAGGAGGAGTGGACGGTGAAGAAGTCGCCGATTGAGCGGCAGATTGAGTCGAAACACGCGGTTTCCTGTAATAGGAGGAAATGATATCAAGAAAGCAACAAGAGAGATCTTACATCATCATAGTCCACTTGGAGAATCAGAGCTCCGATGAGAAACGGGAGTTTCTCGAGTTGCGGGACGTAGCAGTGGACAAGGGAGGGAATCTCGGTGACGTACAGATGCTTCGCTTCGTTCTCTCCGTGCCACTCCATTTTGATAGCAAAGTAGTCGTGCAGCAGTTCCGAGTGCTCCGCCAGCATCCTCTCGGCCTCTTCTCGCTTCTCCGAACTCTCGAACACTCCGAATCCCTTGTAGTTCTCGTCGCTCTGTCCCAATTCGCCGAGCAGTTCGAGCATCTCTGAAACGGACGGCTGCTCGTCGATCAACCGATAGGACCCATAGTTTCCGAACGAGTAGACTGCTATTTGATAGAAGAACTCATTGAGCACGATAGAGAAGTCAATGGAATAGAGGGAGGTTCCGAACTGAATCAACACGTTCTCCGGGTCCACCGAACCGACGAAAGTGCACGTTCGGAACATTTCCCGAAGCGATAGCGTCATGTTGGCCACAATTTTCTTCCGGATCGACTCCAGCGACTCGAAATTGAAGTCGCGGTGAGTTGGCTGCGATGGCTGAAAATGAGCAAGTGAAGAAGCCATTTCTATATCTCTAAAATCCACTCACAGCTGTCTCGACGTCTTCGTCGTCTCCAAGATCTTGTGAATCGTTGCGGCCGTCTATCGTACTCGCTACAGACACCATCGACACTTCATCGAGTTCCGCTCCGATTCGCATCGGTTCCTCGTCTTCGAACTCTCGGTGCTCGTCCTCACCTCCTTCCTCCAAGTTCACAGCTCTCGGTCGTTTCTCTCCTCTCTTCTGCTCGGAATCCGGCGGACATCTGACGACGAACTCATCGATTTTTCGCTCTTTCCCATCCGTTCGAACTTCCATATAATCAACTCGTTTCTTTTCGTTTTTCGCATTCCAAATCGATCTGGGCTTCGTGTCGGAAGACGTCGACGGGCGGCGGATAGCTTCGATCGATTTGATTGACTGGGTGGAGTAGATGATGGGAATCCTCGACAACGAGTCTTCTGTTGCCGTCGATTCATTTGGAACTTCTTCGTCTCTTGTCTGTTTCACTTCTATTCCGAATATTCCATCGATGGTCTGCTCGAAATACGTTCGAATCTCCTCGACAATCTCTTCCTTCTCCAAAAAGATGACCGAGTTCTTCGTCGGATGCACATTCACATCGATTCGAGTTTCGTCGATTTTCAGATGAACAGCACAAAATTGACAGATGAGCGATCGATTCTGGAGCACGTCGTCCATGGGATGCTTCAGAATGTCACAACGAACACTTCGGCCGTTGATGAAGACGCTGAAGAACGAGCGAGTCGTCTTTTTGTGGAGCGCATTCTTGGCGGTTGCCGCGGCGATTGGCTTTGAAAAATGGCCAGAGAATTGGAATTTCAGACGGGAAGATTCCAGAGAAAGCGGGATGATCGTCTGGAAATTGACAAGGGAATTCAGAAGAGAACAGAGAGACTCACATCAGCAATGTCTCTGCCCATTAGATTGCTGACGACGTCTCGAAGATTTCCGTCGCCTTTAGTTCGAAAATCACTCGATTGAGCCTGGCGCAGCGAGAATTGCACGTCTCTGGAAAAAAACCTTCACTGTGAATTCTAGATGAATGAATTTTAATTTGCGAACTTGAATTAGAGATTTTATTTTTTATCAAAGGCGTTTTTCCTAATTTTTACGTAGCTCCGAAACATCGAATTTTTAACAAAATTGTTTCGTTTTTGCGGATTCTGTTGGCACAGAGCTCGAACGTTCGGAAATCTCGCGAGAAATTCCCCAACCTTTTTTTGATTACTAATTTGGCTCTGGACATATGCCGCGTTTTGATTCACCTCGTACAGGTGGAATAACCAAATTCGGTTATTCCCGAATTCCGGCCGGCTCCTGAATTTGAAACTTAATTCCCACTTTCGAAATCCAAAAATGTTTTTCAACGCCTCCGATTTCCAACAGGAATTAGAATTCCGTAATAATTTTTTTGAGTTTTCAAAACTGTCATTCCGCCCAACTCTGATGAGAATTCTCCGTCAAATTGTCAATGTTTTTTTTCAAAAATTTAGCAGAAAATCGAAACGAACGGTCGATGAATTGCGAATCGGAGCAGCGTGTCGTAGACCATCTTCGCCTCCTCTCCGTGCGTCGCCATTTTGTTGCGTCGCGTCGGCAAATTGTAGAACAAATCGGTGGCCGTGATGACGGTTCCGTTCTTTCCAGCCGATGGTTTCGTCGGCGCCTGCATCTTTCCGTCTGCAAGAGATCTTCGTCGTCAGAAGGTTACTCATTTCTCTCTCTCTCTAACCCAAATAATCCGCCTGATATGCACAATTCGCATCGGCTCGCTTCGAAACGATGTGAACCTTCGACACGTGGCTCAACGAAGCCAACGCCTCTCCGCGGAATCCGTACGTCTGCATGTGCATCAGATCCTCGAATTTGGTCAGTTTCGAAGTGGCGAATCGTTCGCACACGAGCTCGAAGTCGTCGCGCTCGATTCCCTTTCCGTTGTCGGTCACTTGAAGCAGTTTCAGTCCGCCGTTCTGCATACTGACCATGATTTCGGTGGCACCCGCATCCAACGAGTTCTCGACGAGCTCTTTGATCGCGTTGAACGGCCGCGCGAGCACTTCGCCGGCCGCCATTCGATTGACGACTTCTTGCGGAAGACGTTGGATCAAACCCATCTGAAAGTCTTTTCAGCTACTGCCACTTTTCTATGCGTTTAAAAATTGAAAACTTTAGTCATTTCAAAAACGGACAGTTTGGGACGAAAACCGTGGGACAATCAATACCAGACACCTCATACAGATTTACAGTTCTCTACAGTTTATTTCAGATTTTGGGAGGGGTTTGGCTTCTCGGAAAACACGGTGAAAAGGGGGAGGTGACGACGAAGAGTCGTCTCCGATGCTAAAACACATCGAGAAGGCGAGAAAAAGACTAGCCAGAGGAACAGAGAAAGTGGGGCGAAACGAAACGGTTTTTTGAGAAGACGAGGGAGCTAAACGGGGGACAAAGGGAGCAGGGAATAAATAAAACCAAAAACATGAAGAAAAAGAAGACGCTATCCGACTTGAGGAGACGAGGATAATTGTGATAAGTGATAAATAAAGCATCAATCGATCGAGACAATGAAGAAATGGGCGAGCGAGAAAAATTTACAGAACCGTGAGCGTTTTGTGTGTGGGTGTTGGTATTAAGAACAGTTTTAGGAAAAGAAAAAGGGGAGATAGTACAGCCAGTGTGTGGGGACAGAACAATTGGGGTCTACTGGTGCCACTCGCTTTCATCCACGCCTTCCATTTGATCTTGCTCCAGACGCCGATCGACTTCGATTCTTGTCGACAGAGACGCGGACACCTGTAATACAGTGAATTGGAATTGAGCGAATCCCACTCGGCGGGTTTGAATAGGGAAATACGTCGCGAGCACAGGCTATTCGAAAGAAAACATCTGTCACACTGCCCGTACATGTTTCCCAATTCCAACCTCGCATGCTTTTTGAGATTCAAAAAGCTTTGAAATACCCGAAAGTTTTTGAACAAATCGGACGATACACATGGGGGAGGGGAAGGAAGAACGTGAAAGCCATGGCCATGTTTTCTGCATAGTTTCAGCCCGTAGAAGTGAAAGAAAAAAAACCCAAAAAGCGATCGAAAATCCAAAACAAATTGAGAAGAAGATGCGGGCTGAAGAGAAGAAGAGACAAAGGAAATGTGTGTATGCGGTAACGTGAGACTACAGTAACCTCTTACCGTAGCCATACTTTAGAGATATGTTTCAATGACCTGAACGTTTTTTGAATTAGCGAGAGGAAGGGGAGGATCGCCGCTTACGTCGTAATCCTCCTCTTCCTCTTCTTCGTCATTCCCCGCTTTAGATCTAGTGAAGAGACACGCGGGTACACGAATCTTGAGATCTCCCTCCGAGAATTCATCCGTGAAGTACTCCTCTTCTTCCGTGTCCTTTTCAGATGACTCAACCGAAGTTTGCGCTGTTCTCACCTGCTGAAGGTTCGGCGAATGAGCCGAGGCGGCACTTTCGACTGCGCAGCTCTGCGGGTTTCTCGCGACCGGCGTCGGGTGAGACAACTTCTCAGTGGATGGGGTTGCGGCGGTGGTGGAAGACGAACCCGACGGGGTCGGGATTTCTGAGTGACGGACCGAGGCGGCGATCGGGCGAGGAACTGAAATCAGAATAATAGTTTCTGACTGAGCATTCGTAGCACTCACTCGAAGAGAACACTCCTTCGGGCTTCAGACAACGGAAAACCGGTGCGGCTTCCTGTCCCGACATCCACTTGTCGGCGGTGGTCACTGGCTCCCAGGTGACGAGCGCATCGGGGAAGAGGTCATCTTGGAAGACGTCCTTCTTGACACGGGGTACACGGAAAACAATCTGTTCGAGGCTCTTGTCCGAGAGACGCCAGCAGACTTGGAACTCGACTGCCATAACGTTGCACCTGAAAGCAGATAATTCCATAGCATGTCCGTATAACAAAATGAACTCACTTGACTTTGTGATGGAACGCAATTCCCTGCCCGCCGACAGGAGACATGAAGGGCGCCAATGGGAGAAGGTATGGCGAATCGTAGATCACTTCGAACATGTTCACAAAGCGATCTCCTTTTCCACTCAGGAAGAGCACATTTGAATCGTAATCGTAGTGCGGGACGAGCGGTTGTGTGGCGGAATCTATCACTTGCGTGTAGATATGACGGAGATCGGTCGTCGTCGCATCGTACATTTGCACTTGTCGCTGCGAGCTCTTCGTCATTCCGACGACAATCACAATGCGATCGTCGCAGGCGAAAAGCACTCGGGCAGCTCTGGTGGATTCGACGACAGACTTGCGCTCATAGACGCGCGACTCCGAGTTGGCGGGCTCGTGAACGTAAAGGGTCGCGTCCTTTCCAACAGACGCGATGCGACGACCATCAGCAGACCAGGCGATCGCCAGGACACCTCCAGTGTGATTGACGAAGCGCGAGTAGAGACGTGGCTCATTGACATCCCACAACTCGATAGAGCTGTTCGAGAGAGCTACAGCCATGAGCCCTGCAGCCAGTGGATGCCACCGAAGCGAAGTGATCTTCTCTCCTCCAATCTTCACACTCTTCTCGGGCTCCATCTCGTTTCTCGGACCGTCGGTATCTGTCAACCGCCACAGTTTGATCTCTCCGCAATCGGTTCCAACCGCCAGCTGCTCAGGGTCGAATGGATTCCACTGCAAATCGGTGACACTGGTTTTGTTGAAGATGCCATCCATGACACCGTCGGGAAGTTTTCCTGGTGCCTCCACGTCGTATATTCCTATTTGACCGAGACCGGCGAGTGGGACAGCAGCGAACTTGTTGGAGCAGCACACTCCGTTCGACTCTGGAGGCAACCGAGTGTTTACATTGCGGAGGTTCGAGAAGACGGCGCCCGACTTGGTTCCTTGCTGACCGTCCACATGACGGAACTTCGAGGTGATCTGTCCAACGACGCAGGACTTCGGGCGAACACGCTGCGAGAGTGGAACCCGATTGGAAGCTCCGATCGGCTTTCGGAAGTTGACTGGCGCTGTTTGCTCCTTCGGCTTCTCTCCGAAAGCAGGTCCGGCTACGGTAGGAGTGGAAACAGATCCAGTGACTGGAGTGGACGTGAAAACCGAAGCCTTCGACGTAGTAGTCGCTGGTACAATTGTTACCGGATCCGGAGAGGACGTGGTGAGTGGCGAAGAGTTGCCTTGAGTACTGCTCGTCTGAGCGCTCGGTGTGTGAGCGACTCCGTTACTCTTCTGCGGCTGATAGGCGGAAACGCCGTTCTCCTTCTCGTGAACTCCATAGTCGAGTTCTCGAACTTCTTCCTTTCGAGCGGACGGAGTAGGTGCTCCGTTGATCGATGACATCGGACGCGGAACGGGAGCAGCAGCGACGGGTGCCGCAGAAACGGTTGGAGGCATCGGCTCCGGTGGTGGGGGAGACGACGAAGTTTGCGATGGTGCCAGACTGCACTTCTGTGGAGCAGAATTCGTTCCGCGCAACCACTCGTCCGCATTGCATCCAGGCTCACAGCCTCGCGTGTCCGGGAACAAGTCCGCGTGGAAGTCGCGGTAGGAACGACGTGGCACAATGCACGGCGTCGGCACAATCGAGTTCTTCGTGAGCTGATAGTACGTGTCGACCTCTCCGTCCATCACGTGCACTCGCCGCTTCGACCCGATTGTTGCTCCGAGCGTCTGTTCGGGGAGAGTGAGTTCGAAGACTGGCGACAGGTACGGCTGGCGGTCTTGCAGTTCGAGCATGAACAGCTTGTTGGTTCCTTTGCCGGACAAGAAAACGAGCTTCGTGTCGGGGTCGTAATGCGGAATGAGGATTCCGGTCGTCGAGACGAACTCTTGAGTGTGGATGGGAGATCCCCACTTTCCAGTGTCGTACGCTCGAACTTCTTGGACACGTTTCTGAAATAAAGACTTTGTTGAAAGAGCGGCAACCATTAACTCTTACATTGGTGAATCCAGTGCTGATGAGACGGTTTCCAGCAAACAGAACGCGTGCCTCTCTTCCCATTCCACCGTGGCCTTCGAGCGTCTGAATGGGCTCGGAGCTGGCGCGTGGATCGTAGACCACAATCTGTCGTCCCTTGTCTCCGCTGACGGCAAGCAACCGCCCGTCCTCGCTCCAGTCCATCGACTGCGCCTTGTCGGTGACTCCAGTCAGTTCGATGGCAACCTTCTTCGACGAAATATCGGAAATGAGTGCGCCGTTGTGTGTTCCCAAAGCCAAAATGTTGTCGGCGGTGGAGTGAGCCCTAAGGCATTCTACAATAACCGCAGCTCCGGCATCAATCTCGGTGGCCAACTGAGGACTGCTCTCGCGGGAGAGCTTCCAGATTTTGACTGGTTCGTCGCGACTGCACGTGGCCAAAAGCTGATCGGCATATGTCATGAATCCAAAGTCGCTGACTTGTTCACCGTGAGCAGCGATCACCCAAATGTCGTTCCTAGTCCGACGTCCTTTGGCTCCGATCGGCAGAACTCCCAGTTTGCCGCCCTCGCCTTCAATGTGGAAGGCGAGAAAGTCTGCGCTGGCGTGAATTCCATTGTCTGTACAGGATAGATTTCCAACTGGCAAATCGAAGATGGAGTCCTGAAAGAGAGAATGGTCGAGTGATGATGATTAAGTGATGACTCAGTGGGTGCTGGTGTGCTAAGAAAAACAAAAAAGAAATGGGACAAACAAAGGGGAAGCAAAACATAAACTCATTTTGGAAGAAACGAACGGACCGTGATGATTTTAAGCTTGCACGTCACAGTTTGGCTGGGCATTACCACAAACTCCTCGTGCTGATCAACGATATCGTCACATTCAGCCTGGAAGCAAACGCAAAAAAATGGGACATCGCAACAGAAGGGAGAACACGGAAAGTGGGAGGATTAGAAGGAAGATGGAATGAGCAGTGGGAACGAGAGAGAAGTCTAGGAGAAGCTTTTGTGAGGGTGCAGGGAACAGATAGTGTTCTTGTTAAACTATCACACATACCGTGAACATGCAGAACAAGCAACGGGAAAAAAACCAAGTGACTCACCTCTTTCTTCGGTATTTTTGGCGTGGTGTTCTTGAATTTAGAGGCAGTGAATCTCCACGCCATTCTATTGTAGTGCCTCTGGAAAACTGAAAGAATTAGAAAACGCAGAAAACGGTGACAAGAAATTAGAAAAAATCGAGGAGAAATGGGACGAATGGAGGGAGAGGGAGAGTGTGGGGCAGCAGCAAAAACAATGCGTAATGGAATGATCTGGAAGAGAGAGAGAGCGGCCCGCAGACTAGGGATGGTGGGCGGGGCGAGCAGGGGGCGTGGCAGGCTGTAACGGAATGGTCTAGAAAAATCGATAGCTCAGGGTCAGTGAAAAAAGTCGATACGAGGGCGGAAAAAACGAAGAATGAGAGGGCGAGGGGAGAGCCTCCAAAGTGAAATGTATAATTCGATAAAAACCGAGCGAGCCGACCGACACAAACGAGGCCACTTCATCCTCCATTCATCCGGATGGCCGAATTTATTTTGCTCAATTTACTACAGATTGCAACGATGGGCGGCGGCGGCGGTGCGGAAGGGAGCGAGCGAGAAAAAACATACATCTGGCACCGATCAAGAAGATGAAAAAATGCGGGAAAAAATAGGCGCGTCTTGTAGATCAGAAAAATATATAAAATCAGGCCGACTACTTTTACAACTTTATTGAGGGCTATAGAGAGAGAATGCGGTGGAAAGCCTCGACACACAACTTCTACTCATTTGTCTCGGACATGACGGACAACGAGCGATTCATCAAAAAAATCTTGATACCACGGGGGGTGACTAGTACTATGCATTCGCAATGAGACCCAACCGAGCAGCAGTGCGTTACGAAAATCCGAGCAAAATGCGGGGAAAGAAGGAGAAGAAGAGGAGAGAACGGGGGAAAGACGAGGAGGCGAGGAGTAAAGTCAAAATAGAGCCAAACTGACTTTGATCCTATGTTTGTGAGCTGTGAGGGGGATGGGCGGAGGGACAGAAGCTCTGGTGAGGGTGCAAATGGTGAGGGCGAGTGGGGTGAGCCGCCGTCTCCTTTCCTTTTCCGCATATAAATTGCACATAGCTTAACTAGGGAAGGAAGCGAGGAGGGGGGATCTAATTCCATGCCGTCCTTCAGCTTCTCCGCCTGCCAAACACAATAATGTCTCCGCGTGTGTGCGCGAGCGCGCGAAAATGGAACGCGTGTCCCTTTTCCGTCCAAACGGACTAATGAATTCACGAGAAGCGGCACGGAGGGGAATAGTACGAGAGCCGACGAGGCGTAGAGAAGTCAGATGAACAGAGAGCAAGTGAGCAACCCAATTTAGCCATTGTGCCAGTCAGTCAAGAAGACCAAAACAATTGTGAAATCGCAACGAGCCAATGGCCATATGGTCCACGATTGCGATTCTCTTCAATTTGCATACGGCCGAAATTGTGATGGGGGCAGCAAGATTGCGGGGAACGAGATAGACGACGTGGCGTTTGATGATAAGAGCTGTGTCCACTGATAAGATCAATCAACTGAATGACACATTTCAAGTGGTTGGCCAAGACGGGACAGCAGGAGAGACTGAGGCTCGTGTGGTGAAGGAAAAATCATCTCGGAACCGCACATGAGGAGGGAATGTGAGTCATGTGCCAATCGATGCTGCCATCACTAAATGATGACTAATCATCACGACCATCAGCACAAAGAAAACAAAAATAGCGCACACGAGACTTTTGTTTCTGATGTCGGAACAAGAAAAGGACGATGACAAATAGCACCGGAAGTTGACGAACGCTGAGATAGATGAAATCCAACTGAAAATAGAAATTTCTGGCCGAATTTTAGTGATAGTCACCGTATTCTGATATCAATGCATTTTTGTAGAAATGTGTTTCTATGCGAAACTTTCTAGCATCCCACCAGATTACGCAATTCCAGGTCCAAACCCCCCGGAAAACGCGCTTCTCGCACGAATCCGTGCGTTCCCTCCTCGTGGTGACTAATCAAAACTCGACGAGAAGAAGAAGGATGACAAGTGGCGGAAGAAAAGGAGCGGAAAGAGAGCGGGCCAAAGTGCATTACGCAACCCCCCTCTCTAACAGCAAATTCGACTTTTGCGCCTCGCCACCTCATCTTTCAAAAGGCGACGACACGGGACGCGGATGGGGAGGTCAAAATTAGATGAACTACTTAGTGGTGGCGCGGTACTTGAAGACGCATGAATGGGGAGCACACGCAACGAGTTAACGAGATCCTCCTCCTCCTCCTACTCCGGTAGTCGTCAAAAGGTCCCAACATTCTGATGGTTGCGTCCTCGTGCCATCAACGACAACAGCCCTCCGCGTTTCTGCTTTCTCATTCTCAATTCACCTCCGTGTGTCGTCGCCGTTGTCGTCGAAAAATTGCAAAGGAAGCGCCACGAAAGGTGTATTCTGTGAGACGGAAGAACCCATAAAATGTTTTGTTCGCCATGGAGAAAATGGCAAAATGGGCGCGGATAAATAACGTTATTGTGTGCGTCTCGTCGTGCTCTTTTCGTTCATCTTCTCCGCTCATTTTTCAATTTTTCAATTTCCAAAACAGACAAATTAGAGATTACCGACTCATCCGTGTACATAGAAAGATAGAGCCGCCCTTTTTCGCCCAAATTTTGACATATTCTCTAGACTAATACTACATGCTGACGAGTACTTTTCAGGAATGCTGAGGACCCGAAAACAGTGGATTCGAGCAAATTGATCAGGTGAGGCTTATGTGATGAGGTTAGGTCAATGACGGAGAGGAAATAGAGAATAGATTGACAGTAAATCATATAGTGAGTGAGAAATGACATAGGGGCTGAGAGAGAGGGAATCATAAGGTTGATAGGATTACAGGAGAATTAGGAGATAAGATGGAGATTATGGGAGATTGAGAGCTCTCAAAAATCGAAATCATTGAGTTCGGAAATTGAGAGCGAGCGTTCCGATTGAAAAAAAAACCATTCGATAGATCCGTGAAAAACGCGACAAATGTGCGTGTGCGCGTGCGTGCTTTGCCGTTTGATTAGGCTAGAGTTACACAGTCTCTGCCGTTGGCCGCTGGTGCTGTTTCTCTTGATCAAACACGGTGGAAAAACGGGACGCAATAAGACATGCAACACGGGCGAGAAAGAGAGAGAGACAGAGAGGCAAAAAAGCGAGAGAGCCAGTGGTCTGTCTCTCTCTCGTTCCAAGTGTAATCAATCACGCAACTGATCCAGCTACCGCGCGGATAGACGCGGAAGGGTCTGTGTGTGTGTGCGTGCGAGCGGGGAGAAGAAGGAGGGGGAAAACTACTTGATTGGGCAGATATTTGGATCAAATACCAATTTGGCTGGATTGCCCGCTGAGACCGAAAATCTCTCACTCACTCACACCTAAACGATCCGGAGAAACCTCCAAAAAGGGAGAAAATGTGACTAGTTAACTTTTTCTGCGAGGGCCACTCGACTCAAGAGGGTGAATGGTTCCCTCGGATTCGAGGATCAAACTGGTTGAACGTCTGAAACGAACGCAACGCTGAAACCGTCAAATTTCCAGCAATGAGAGTGTCAAGCGTCGTCCAATTTCTGCTCCTCGTGCATCAGTTTCTCGCGACAACGTCACTGACAACATGTCCTCGACAGTGCATTTGCCACGAACACAGTATCGCCTGCTCGTGAGTCAAAAAACCGTCAGGGAAAGAGAGAGAGGGAGAGGAAATGAGTAAACAGAGAGAGAACGAGAGTGTCCACTTCCCGTCATATGCTCGTAGGAGGTGATAACATTTGATAGTGGGCGGGAGGGGAAAATGGCGTAATATCAGTGAGAGTAACAACATCAAAAGCCCATCGGTCTCGCAGCGAAAAGTAGCAAGTTCACATGGACTATGACGAAATATCCAGGAAAACCTTTCAATGAATCATCATTAAAATCAATCGATTCCGTAAAAAGAGGATGCCGTCATACGGGCGGTCGGCCAAAATACGGCTAAAATGGACGAAAAAATTTGCATCAAATCAAAAATTCATGAGCGGCCGGTCGGTCGGTGTAATTCGATACAATGTCCACACTGAAGAGGGGCCCCGGCCGAAACTATGATATACTGACCAGCGTGTGTGTGAAAAACTGATCAATAGGGAGAAGAAGTTTCCAAATGTTCAATATTTGTGTGCCAAAATCGCCTGAATCAGTCGACTTTTTCGCGCCGAAATCGAAGCGCACTGGTTGAAATTTTCGTTGAATCTATACGAATGTGTGAATAAATAGTGATGATTCAATGATCGAAATGACCAAGAGTCTTCAAGAATTTAGTATTTTTTGAGGATTGCTGAACTTTTTTCCATCTTTCGGTTCATTTACTGTGTAAACAGAACATGTTTGGACGTTTTGGAAAGAAAAACAACATTTCGGCAATAAATCTCGTTATAAAGCACACCAAATCGGAAAACCCTCATTTTCCGGTCCGCAATCCATAATCCGAAGAGGGTAAGGGTGAGGGGTTCTCAAGCTAATTACACGACACCAGATGTCCTTCTAGCCGCTGCTTATTATGTTTTTCTGCCAGTGTGTCGCACCAAATTGGACACCAATACACCCTCTAATCAATGTTTTCAATTTTTGGCGGTCATGAGATTTAACGAAATTTTCCGGGAAAAAAATCCTAAAAAACCGGAATTTTTTGAAAATTTTTCCCGGAACTAAAGTCGATTTTCAACCTCATTATTTTCGATTTTCGACCTGAAAAATTGGCAAAAAAAATCGGCCAAAATTGTGGGTGTTTTGTTGGTTGAAAAGAGTGAATGAGGGGGCGAAAGGACGACGGTTTAACACAAAATTACCGCCATTTCGGACACAGACACACACAGAAAATGTTTACTCAAGGTGGTGGGAAAATGAGAAAAAATTGTGGGGAAGTGAATAAAATTTGGTACTTTCAAGACTTAGCCGTCACGTATTTACGGAGAAAGAGGCGGAAAAACACTTGGAATTGCGAAATACGCGAGAGAATCAGCGAAAAATAATTAACCGGAAGACAGGTAAAATCGAGCATTTTCAATCTAATTTTCGTAATTATTCGTAGGTTTGTTGAGCATTTTGAGAATAAATCAATAAATTAGAAACGATGCGGCGAAAAATAGGCGAAATGTGATGAGAAGAAAGTGAAAATTTCGAGGGTTCCACTCGAAAAGACTTGGCGCCAATTCAAAAGACATGATTCGCGGCGAAATCAGAGGAGTCCCCGCAAGCGCGCTCTATTGATAACTGCGCCCGACAAAAATGTCTGCGTCTCTTCTGGCGCTGCACGCTCTCTCGTTTGCCGGAGGCGCTGCGCGGCCTTCAAAAAATGGAAAGAAATGGACAAGTCGAGTGGTTCTGAGAACCGAAAAAGGAGGAAGGAGGGGCGGCGAGAGAGTGGAGTGGAGTGAAGAGACGCCAGGTAGGAGGATGATTTACCTGTCGAAATTGAGTGGAGGAGAACGGTCGAACGGCAGTTATACGGTGCGAATTTGGGATTTATTTTTGTGAAAATAAAGCGAAACATGTCTTTCTCGTCGCAAAAACGTGAGAAAGGAGAGCAGTTCTCCGAATTTCAGATTTAAAACAAAGAAATTGTCTTTCTAATCTCCACAGTAAATCAAGTAAAAACTAGCATTTCGTCTAGAACCAATTTCTTCTTCGACCTAAAAATAGCACCCGAAACAGTTTTTTGCTAATTAATTGAAAGTGAGAGGACGTGGCGAACACGTAATTCCCGTTCAGGGCGCTCACCCAGTGGATGTCTATTTTTGGGCCAAATGAAGAGTTTGAGCAAAAAACGAGAAAAAGTGCCTAACCAGTGGTCAAAAGGCACTCAAGAACAGCAGCAAACGAGCGGGTTTCCTTGTCTTTGCGGGTCGGCTTGTACGTATTTAGGGGCTTACAAGCCACCCTGTCGACCGGTGGGCTACTGTAAATAGACGGCGAGAATGTGTGGCGAGTCGAGAGACACCAGACACCGATAGAGACCATTTGCAGGTGCGAGGCGGCAGACAAACCCGAATTGATCATTTCCTCTTTGGGAAGCACATATATCACATCACTTGTTGTGCACACTTGTGACAAGGTTTGGAGTGGCGATTTATGAACGTTCGGGGGATCGGGAGAGAGATTTGTCGTTGTTGCAGGTCACCGTACTCAATGGGAGTTTTTCGGGCGTCGTACTCGTCGAAAGACTTTCATTTATTGCAATTGGTAAGTTTTTGGAAAATAAATTCTCAAAAAGGGCAAATTTACGAATGGGACGTTAAAAGTACCTGGAGTCGCTTTTCTGGGTCGACCTGGTGGCGTTCAAAGTGCGCATTTCGTCGCCCAGATTTTCCAGATTTTCGCTGTCGACAGTAATCCTCAAAAATTCCAAAATGTACTGAGTCTGCAATCACGCGCAAAACATGTTTCAACACAGACGCCGTTCTCTGCAGACTCAGCACATTTTGGAATTTTTGAGGATTACTGTCGACAGCGAAAATCTGGAAAATCTGGACGACGAAACGCGCACTTTGAACGCCACCAGGTCGACCCAGAAAAGCGACTCCAGGTACTTTTAACGTCCCAGAAGGAATCTCAAAAAATAGTGAAAAAATCGGGAAAAGAAATCGAAAACAATTCTATCGAGGGTGCTACCGTACTCGGAATTTAAAGGCACATAGCTCTTTTTCTCAAAAGGTCTCGACACGCGTTTCCAGTTTTCCGAAAATTTGGTGGTTTTCGAAAAGATAAACGAATGATAATTGACAAAATCAGCTAAAACAACTCTAAAAACTTTTGTTAAATGCTTTGATTAAAAAACTACAAGAATTTGCAAATTTTTGCACATGAATGTAGGAAGTTTTGTATTGAGATTTTCACCAAAAAATCACACATGTTATTTAAGAAAGAGCAGCATGATTCGAGAAAAAGAAAAGAAAAACAAATGAATTGCAGGTCGTTTGTATTTCGAACCGCACGCTTTCAAAGACATACTACAAAGTCCACGACAGTTGGTAATCGATGAGGTAATGATCATTCGAACACATTTTCCCTCTCTCTCTCATAGATTCGAAAAGCGAACAGTTAGCCTGTAATATGTACAGTTTTCCCTCTGTGTCTCACTCGCTGCGTCTCTCCGTCTCTCTCAATCTCTCTCTCATTCGATTTCCCGTCACCTATTACCATTTGAAACGGAAAAAGAGTGGGCGAAAACGAGAGACGCCGAGCAAAAGTACGGGTGAGACTGGTTCCCGACTATTAAAAGTACTTTCATCGTGTCGTTCGGGACGAATTGACGAAAAATAAGGAGGCGGGCGAGAGAGGCGAAACAGAAACATATCAGTTGGCGGTGGGAGACGATCGAAAATTGGGAACAAAAAAAAGCGAGAGAAAAAACAAAACAAAAATTGTGATTCTGCCGTCGCCGCCGCCGCCGCGGTGACTCAACCGTCTTTTTCGCCGCCCCTCACCTTCCGTCCGTGTTCATTTTTTCTCGAGAAGAAGAGAAAAGAAACGGATGGATGGATGGATTGAACATTGCGAAATTGCCTCTCTCTCTCCAACTACATTAATGGGCGGAAAAGTGGCGAAAGAAGCAGAAATGTTTCGAAAGGGACCTTCTGGCTTTGAAACATTGGAACAAATTCTTCTTAAGATTTTTTCTTTTCTATTAAATTCTGGATTTGTTTCAAGTTTTTCAAGTTGGCTATAATTCGAATTCAAAAATGAAATGTTCTAAATCAGAAAATATCAAAATTAATTTAAACTTTACAAAATGAAATTTTGAGAAAAATCCACAAAAAATTCCATTTTTATCAATAAAAGTTGAATTTGTTGAAAAATCACGTTGAAAAATCCTTATTTTCCTTTTTGAAGTTGAATTCCAACAAATTTTGCAATTTTCGTGGCGAGACCTCAAATTATCAATTCAAAAGTTCCTTTGCCACAATTCTCCACTTTAAAATGTTCGCAAGTTTCGAAAAGCAACTGACTAGTAAGCAGAATATGTCAGAGAAATCAGAGAAAACAGAGAAATGGCAAATTTTTATGAATTTGAAATTCAAAAAAAAATAAATTTTCGTAAAACTCAGCCAAATTCGATTATTTTAAGAAATTCTATTGAAATATACCGAGCGCTGAAACTGTGTTTTTTTTTTCATTTTTCTCACTACTCAAATAAAAGTTTTGCAATTTTCGTGGTGAGACCTCAAAATAGTGATAGAACAATTGGCTCAAGATCACTTCGCAGCAAATGTACACCGGAATAAATCTCGTTCTCTCGTTTAGCGCCAAAAGCCTAAAAACGGGAGAACATTGGTTTGCGAGACTTATGTGAGATAACTGCCTGACGTTTTGAATTTTCGTGGTGAGACCCAGCAACGAGAGGTGCCGCAAAACGTCGTCGTGGAGCAGCAGCGAAAAACGGTAATAGTAGTGGTGGTTTTGGGGAGAAAAGTAGAGTATTTGATCAGGCACACACACAGAGACACACACAAAAAATGCGCGAATAACTATTTCGGCGTGGCCGTTTTTGCTCGTTCTCTTACTAAATTCGCGATGTTTGTGCATCGAATTGAGTCGCGGAAAAGAGAGAGACGAAACGTTTGGAAGAGTATTAAAATTTGAGGAAGGAACTGTAAGTAAACATTCGATCAACGGTGGGGAACTGTGGAGTTCAGAGGGAAAGTATAGAGAGAGGAGGAGATGGTTTTCAGAACATTGAAACAAGAAATTGGGGGAAATGAATTCTTTCAGTGCACCATCCCTTCACTGGCTCCCGTCGCTTTCGCCGGTCTATCACACATCGATCACTTATGGTAAGAGTCGATCCGAATTGCCGTTCATGAATTGCTCTGCAATCTCGGAACCTCGTTGCAAACGCACTCCGCTGATTTTGTGGGTCTCGCCACGACTCTCGTGTACTTCTCGTGGAGGCGCGAAATTTTTTTTTTGAAGTTTGTGAACAATTTTTTCTCAAAAAGATTCCAAAACAGCTACCGTCCTTCAGCGACGATGCAGTCGATTTTTGAGAAAAATATGATAAAAATCAAGAAATTTGCCCCCGAAGTCCTTCAAAAATCATTACGCACCTCTTCGACAAGTACACTGAAGTCGTGGCGAGGCCCACAAAATCAGTGGAGCGCGTTTGCAACCTTTCACGAGTTTTTCATCGGTTTCTTGACGAAAATTCAGTCTTGCTTTGCTTTTTTCAAAATGCAAGAAAATTATGCAAAAATTCGACAAATTTCGAAACAATTTTTTTGAAGCGATTCTTTCATGTTTTAAAAGCTGAAAATAAGCTCGAATTTCCGCTGTTTCTTGAAAACAGTTTCATCGCTATTTCCGCGAGAAACACAAACTTGCAATTGCGCCCTGTCGAAACGGTAAAGCGTTTGAGTGGTTCGGCAGAGCGCATTTGTTCGTGTTTCTCCAAAACGGACAGCACTAGGGATTAAAATAATTCGCGTTCAGGTTCCGAAACTCTCAAATCGACGTGATCGCAATGGAGGCGTTCCACTATCTGACGAACATCGACTACATCTACTTCCATCGAACACGCATCGGACGAATCGAACGACGGGCGTTCTCGAAGATGTACCAAGTAGATCATTTGTATTTCAAAGAGTCCATCGACATTGAAATGATCGAATCGGAGGCGTTCTCGGAGAGTCAAATAGACGAGATCATAATGGACGGAGTGAACATCGAGAAGGCGCAGAGCACTTTCCTGCTGAACATTGACTCGGAGAGCATGTTACTCAGAAACTGCTCAATTCAACTGGAGCCCAGAAACCAGGAGAGTCCGCTGGAAATCGACGGAGAGCAGAAGATGGTGGAGAAGTCAGTGAATTATCATTCCCTCTTTCTCCTGATCATTCCCCGTTTTCAGATGTCTCATCGAATCCTCCGAACTCAATTCTCTGAGCCCTTATGAGTTGGGATGTGTTGTTCTGGACGTGACCAGTTCGACGATTCAGCGCATCGGACCTGTTTCGAGGGTACGTCTATGGTGGGAAAAGTCGAAAAAGCAGACTTTTTCGACTTTTTCCGACAAGGAAAAAGTGCTTTCGGGTATTTAGAATTACGAGAGATCGCTGTGAAACCCACTGTCGGAATCGTCTACTGATTGTTCCGACTTATACTTTGAAGGGAGAACAATGTCGCAACAAATCGGTTGAAATTCCGGAAAATTGATGATTTTATGCAGCAAAAACCTATATTTTCCGGAACATTTCGTTCAAAATCTGGTTCCGACGACAAACGAAGGTTCTTGGCTCAAATTGCATGTGAAAATTGTGATTTATTGGGGGCGAAAGCTGCCGATAATGAATATTCGCAATAGAGCGCAATCAAGACCTTATTTTCTCAAGAAAAAAGGATTTGCATTGCTCTCAATCACAATTGTTCCCTAAGGACGAATACCTGAAATTACAGTGCATTTTGTTAAGAAACCGAGAAGTTGGAAAGCGCGCAGTGATTTCGAATGCAAATTCTGCGAATTTGAGTTCCCGCCCAACTGCGAGTTTTCGAATTTTCGCTGCAATTACCGTTGTTTGAGTAATCAACACGGGAGCTTCGGAGATTTGTGGTTTGAATTCCCGCGCTGCCGGACTGCAATTTTTTAAATTTGGCTGCGAGCGTTGCCTGAGTGTTCAACGCTTAACCTTATGCGCTCTCGTAAATCGACACGAGCCACACGATCAAACGTTGAATACTCAGGCAACGCTCGCAGCCAAATGTGAAAAATTTGCAGTTCGGCAGCGCTAACTTAAAATTTGCAGTTTAACGCTTCACTATATGCGGTTAAATTTGCAGTTTAACGCTTCACTATATGCGGTTTCGTAAATTGACACCGAGATATAGCCATTGTCGGGAAATGATCGCACAGTGAACAAAATTCACGAATAATTGTTGAAAACATCGGTTTTTATGCGAATAACTTGATTTCCCGGAACATTTTCTCTAAAGTCCTATTCCGAAAAGCAACCGTTTCTGGCTGAATTCAACGGCGCTGACGCCTCGTTTGAAATCCCAAATGTTCGAATTTTCGCTGCGCACAGTTGCTTTAATTCGAAAGTTAGAAGTTCGGCAGCGTTCCAACGACACGTCCGTGGAACTCCCGAGACTTCCCAGTGAACAGAAAACGAAATGGAATTCGAATTTCCGGAAACCAAATGAAATAAGAATGGGCACTCGATTTGATAAATTGCAGGACATCGACACGCCTGTCTACGTGCCCGAACCGTCCATTTCGTCCGTTCTCAACACAATCGCCTTCTCCAACTGCACAATCGGATCGATCGATTCATTCGCGTTCGTCAACTACTCCCTATCGATTCTCTCGTTCCAGCACTCGATTATCGATTTTTTCAAACCAAAATCCATCGAAAAATCGCGAATCGAACGTCTCGAAATCAGCGATTCGGCGGTGAAATCCGTCGAAAACCAAGCGATCGAAAAGTCGAAAATCCGCAATTTCGACATGAAATTCATGGAAATTCACCTGATTCGAAGCGATTTTATCGACAATTCGACGATTGGAAAATTGCGAATTTTGAGTTCGAAAATCGAAAAAATCGAGAAGAACATGTTCAAAAATTCGCGATTCGAAAAGTGTGAAATTGACGGAAATCGGGTGTCGGCGATGGATTCGGCCGCGTTTTATGGAGATAATCAGGTGAGAATGAAAGTGCGCTCTATTGAACAAACAGTTAGAGCAGTGGAGCACATGTAGCGGATACGCAGTCGAATACAAGTGCGCTCTATCAAACTTTGTTCGTTTTTCGCCTAGTCCTTCACATAATATTTGAAATTCCCGCGTAACTACCAGTTTCATATGCAGCCATGTGCTGTGCTAATGCGCTCTACCGAAAACTTACCTCCCACAGAAAACTATGAAGTTTCGATATTTTTCGAAGAACGATAAAAAAAATCGAGTTCCTGCTATCATTCTAATCTGTCGATCTGGATATGCAGCAATAAACTTGTGAAAGTGCGCTCTACCGAACTATCAGTTTTTTCTGAGTACTCTGCGTGTTTTGAGAAGAACGAACAAACATGTAACAATTTTGAATTTCTTATGAATTAGCCTAGGTATTAATCGGCCGCGTTAGACAGTTAGAAAGGCGGCATCCCAAACTCTGCCGGAGAATCAATATATCTCGAGATTGATAAAAGATATCAAAAAGTTGCCAACAGAAAACTTGTAGATCATAACTAGGACTACATGTTTGCTGTTGACAATATTTTGATATCTCTTATCAATCTCGAGATTTATTGGTTCTCCGGCAGCATTGTCGCCCCAGTCGAGGGAATACGGTACGCAGGTTGTTACTGTAGTACAACGGGAACTCAGGTACGTTCTGGCAGCCAAACGCAATCGCGCTCTACCGAACAATGCTCCCGCGCGACCGTCTAATTTCAGGTGTCCTCGCTGTCGATAACCGCCAACGACCTCTCCACATCGGTCTCCTCGCCGTCGTTCCTCTCGGCCGCTTCCGCTCTCCCCACCGGCTTCCTTCTCGCCAACAACACAATCGACTGCTCCATCTCGCGATGTTCCGTCAATTCGTTCCTGCTCAACTCTCCGAAACACTCTCCTCTCCTCTATCAAATCTCCTCGAACCGTTGCCGACCGCCCCTTCCCAACAATCAGTCGCCGTGCGTCGAACCGCGCATCTCGACCCTCGAAGACCACGGAATCACGTGTCGCGTGTCCCATTTGATCGCCGACTGCGTCTGCGTCTCTTCTCTCTCCCGCCTTCCACTGAAAATCGATGCGAACGTGTCGATTGTGATCCTCGGCGACTGCGAACATCTGGAAATCGATCAGCCATCGGCGAAATTCTCCCAAATCTACATCTTCCGAACGGCGAATCTCATCGTCAAAGCTCTCCCGAGCCATTTGCGAGTCCTCAAGATCTTCCATTCTACAGTATCCCTGGTTCGCGGCGAGACCCGTGCCGTGTCCCATGATGCTCAGGATTGGGAGATTTCCCATTCGAAAATCGACAAAATCGGTCCCCGCGGACTCTCGGATCTCCGTCTCGTTTCTCTGAATCTCCAGCACTCTCGTCTCTCTCACATCTCCTCCAAGTCCACTGATAACTCGTCCATCGACACTCTTATCATCGACAACTGTCGCCTCGAGACCACCGAACCGCTGTTCGCCGTCTCTGCGTCTCTCCGAATGTCACACTCTCTCGTCTTCTCGTCGCCACGTGGATTGGGTGCCATCTCGAGTGCCCAGCTGCAGAACAACACGCTGCTCGAGTGCTGTCGGCACCCCTACCTCGACTACCGTAACCCGATGGGTCTCGACACGATAGACGTCGACGCGCGATGCGACCAACACTTCTACGGAACACGCTGTGCCGCACTGGAAATCGGTGGTGACGTGGCAACGAACCACTTGCCAATCACATCCAAAACCACTCATTCCAACGGTTTTTGTTTATTTGCTTCTTTTTGTTTTATATTTTCTCTTTTTTAAATATATGATTTTAACTCTATATTCTGATTGATCAATTTGTAAAATAAAAATAAAAACGATTTTTGAAACGCCCAATTGTTGTCTGTAAACCAGCTTTTGAGGGAGAAGACTGGTATTTTGTTCCAGAGTTTTTTCCGGTATCCGGTTTCCGGTCCGGAATCTGAAAAGCTGTTCTCTGTGGGATTACGGTGGCACTTTTCCGTTATCACAGCGCTTTACACCAAGAATACGCCAATAAACCATGTTCGATGGAGCGCACTTCCGATATTTCGCAAAAAATCAGCGATAAAACGCAACTTCTGACAAAATTGTGTTTTTCCGGAAATATTTTTGCGATTTTTGCACAAAAACCGCACCAAACGCCAAATGTTTGAAAGATTTGAAAGAAACACGTTCCATTGTTTATATTCCGCGATAAGAGTACTAGAATTACATGGTAGTATGTGAAACTCACAGTGATGTCACAGTGAGTATGATTTTACCTAGAAATTTCCATTAAATCCCATTTAAATATACCGAAAAATCGTTTCAGAAGCGATAGATACAGAGGCGCAGACGACGATGCGGCGGCGCCGACCAAATGCGCCTTGAAACCGATGTTCTATTGGCGTACTCCTCGTGTGGGGCTACACATGTGTTATTGGGGTTCACTCTGCGTCGAGGGACACGCCCTCTCTCTCGTTCGAACGGCGTTAGGTGCGCCAAGAAGAGACGCAGAGAAACGCTCTCCGTTGGGCGCTCTTGCATCACTTTTTAGGCCAACAGCTGTTCTTTGCTCTGTGTTAATTTCGACAGATTTCAATGCGACAATAGATTTACGCCGCAAACCACGATTGCGTTTGAATAAATGACGTTTTCTTTTTCGTGCGATGCAGTCAGCAAACGCTCTACCGAATGTCTACAGTAACCCGAGTTGAGAGGTCCTAAACGATTTCAAACATGATTTACCAGACAGTTTTTCTGAATTTCAATTTTAAACTTTGTCGATTACTGAAAATTATTCCGCCGCCCCTATAATATCACGAACCTTTTGTGCTATAAAATACTTTTTTTTCCTATTCTCATTTGGTCACAAAAATATAGACGAACAACGGCCGAAAACCGTCCATTTCGAAATAAAGTGTACAGCTGAAACGAATGTTACAGTATACCGTCGATCGCCGCGGGGAACACCGCTGACACAGAAAGTGATAGGACATCCCAAAATTGGGGGGATACTGTAGACGTTTCAGTGGACCGCGTTTCCTGACTTCTCTCCACCCCGTGTCGCATCGTCGTGGCGTGACGAACGCGTATCGATCGATCGGGTGACCCAGCGCCCTAATAGTCATCGTCTCGTGCCAGACGAACTCGTTGCGCAACCCTGCGTCTCACCGCCCACCACACTCTCTCTCTCTCCCTCGTTGTGTGCATCAGTTAATGGGGTCAGACGGTCCTTTCTCTTTCTCTCAAACAGTTATCGACTGCTCTTTCATCACCATCTTTGTTCAGGAATGGAGGTTGTCTTCGAGCGAGGAATCGAAATTTGTTTTCCGGACAAGAGTTTCCGGAACGAGGCGTTCTGCATCCTTCAGGAAAACCGCACCAACCCCGAACCGTTGCCACCGCTTCGAGTTATCGTTCTGAAATCGATTATGGCTGATAAAATGAAGAAGGATCCGCTGTCGAGTGCGCTGTTCTCCCTCATTTTCCAAGGTATCTTTCTTATCAGTCGGTTTATCAGTTAATCACTGATTTTTTTGTTTTTCAGAGCCGATGAACTACAAAGATTTCGCTCACCCTGACTCATTGCTGCCTTTCAGAAGACGCATTTTGCCAAAGATTCGCAGATTGCTCATCGGCGGTAAGTGGAACTTTCAGATGACGTCACGCATCTGAATCTCAGTCTGAAAACTTCTGCATGTCGAATGCGGGATGGTACACTTCTCGACTTTTCCCAGTCCAGAGATGAGCTCAATTAGAAAATTTGGAGCAGAGTTGTGCTCATTTGACTCGGAGGTACCCTGATGAACAAATGGCCCAAGTTCATAAGAGCACAACTCGGCTCAAAGTGTTCCGATTGAGCTCATCTCTGGACTGGAAAGACTCAAGGGGACTAGCATCATGTCTCGAAGACCAATGTGAATTCTGAATCCCTCTCGACGTCATCTAAAACTTCAACACTTCAGACCCAAAGTGGAATGCGTTCCGGCAGCTGCGAACCGATCCGAACGTCATCTACGCGTTCCTCGAGCAGAATGTGCAGAACTTGCGTAGTTACCTGTACATTGACTTCTTGCTCGACAGAAAATGTCTCAAAATCCGCATCGGCGGCCTGTACATCGCCGAGATCGCCCACCGGAACGGCGTCGATTGCGACACCCACTGGGCGGGTCCGTTGGTGACGATGGCCCTTCGCAAACGTCCCGACAAGATCAGAATTGCTGTGTCCGGTGAGTCTCGTCCGGAATTCCGGAATTCCGGACACTGGAGACGTTTTTCAGGAGCACAAGTCGACGATTTCCCGCACTTGTTGCACTTCTTCGACCACTTGATCACCACTTTCAATCCGACGGGACGTCCGGAAGGATGGCCGGAAAGGTTCCGGAACGGAACGGGAGCTGCTCGCGAGATAGACAATGGAATTCCAGCCAACGGAGAGAGCACTGATGAGCATAATCCGCCGGCCGAGCTGGTCCGCGGACCTGATGCGCTTTCAGACTAACTCAAATTGTCTTCGATTTATTTAACTAAATATTATCTGTCCTGCAAAAGTTGAAACTTCTGCGCCGACCGCGAGCCGCGAACACGCGAAGAAAACGCTTTTTCTACCCCACTTTTCGTCGAAAAAACAGCTTTCGCGGCGAGAACACGCGTGGGCGGCTGCGTCGCGGTCGGCGCAGAAGTTTCAACTTTTGCAGGACAGATAATATTTTCGAATTGGAATTCTCATTTATTCATTATCGGCTCCTCGCAAAGTGGCAGTGAGGACGAAGAAAAGCGCGAGTTGGCGGTACGCCGGTCTCGAAACGAACGACACAGCTCAAGGTTTTGTTACCGTAACCTTTATTCTGAAAAGTAAGGTTCCGACCGTTTCTTCGTGCTGATTTTTTGACGAAAAATCAATAGACGAAATTTAAAAAATCTCAACAGCAAACATTTCTGAAAAATCGGACGAAATCGATTTTTCCTGACCAATTGAAATTTTGAAATTTTTTTACAGTAGCCCGCGGCGGCCTAGCAAAAATTCAACATTTCAGCAGGCCAGGAAAAATCGATTTAGTCCGATTTTGCAGAAATTTTTTTTGATTGCTTCTATTGATTTTTCGACAAAAACCCGCACGAAAAAACGGTCAGAACCCCGTTTTTGCAGAATAAGGGTTACGGTAGCAAAATGTCGAGCTGTGTCGGTTCGTTTCGAGACCTGCGTCTCTCCCACTCGCGCTTCACATCATCATCACCACTTTGGTGATGATGATGTGAAGCCACTTTGCAAAAAAATGATTATTTATTTTCGTGTAATTGTTCCCATCACCAAAAAAAACTAATTTCTCCTACTTTCCTATCTCTTCCAAGAGTAGGCCCTCATCCCAATTTCGCTTTTTTATAAAGATCCCCGTCATTTCTCTTCCCTCTCTTTGTAACTGTAATAATTCTGTCTCTCTGTCTCTCTCTCTCTGTCTCTGTCTCTCTCTTTCTATCAATCTCACAATCAGTATGACGTGTTTCGTGTACCAATCTCTCCGATTCCGAAATCTTCGATTATCTCGCCAGCAATATCTCTCATTCCTCTCATGACGAGCCTTCTCCCCATCTCCTCCACCTCCGGATACTGTCCTCCCAACATTTCCTCCTCTAATACAGTATGCCCCACTGGTTTCTCTCTCACTTCCCCCCATCCCTGCCCCTTATCTCCCCCCGTCGGTTAATGATTTCTTCTCCCGGAACGTGTTTGCTCAAAACCAACCATCCTCTCTCATCCCTTTTCAGTTCGAAAATCTTCTCGAATCTCATGTATTTTCCTAATTCTTAAGCCCACTTTTCTTATCGGCCGTTTACTTTTATATTCCTTTATTTCTCAATTTTCTCGTCCCTCCCCATTCCGCTTTTCTGTGGTTTGATACCAATTTCAAATGAACTTGTAAACCCGTTAATACATTCTCCAACTCATTCTCGAAGGACGTTTAACTGTTTCTCTTTGAATAGTTATAACAATTTATCAAAATCTCAAAGTGTAAAACGAAATAATTTAACACTGAAAAACCGTCATTTTTCTATTTAAAACAGCTTCTCATTGCTATCAAAGTCGTATTGAACGTATTGATCGAAATTCAAATCGGCTCCGAAATCATCGTCATCGTACCCGACGAACTCATTGCCATCGTCACCCTGAAAAGCATACGGTATGCGCCTTTAATCTCAACGTACCTCGACCATCTGCAACCACTGTCCGTTGTGCCACTTGAAGCGTTCGCCGGCGATTCGTGTCGCCCATTCTTTCGAGTGCTCGCCCATTATCAATAGAGCGTTGTCGCACACCTCTCGAACTGCCGCGTTCGCGTCGTTCATCAGATCGATCATATGGTTGCCGAGGAGAGAGTCTTGCGTCATAAGACGCGCTGAGAACTCCTGGAATGAAGGGGAAAGTTGGGGGAGAGAGTGAGGAGGGGGAGGAAACCTTGTGTTTGAGCAGTTGGAGGAAGACGTAGAGCAGTTGAACGACGAATTCGTCGTCGATTTGACTAGCTGGAAAGGACGCTTTTGAGTGTATGGATGCAAACGCGCTCTATTCATAATCAATCTCCAATAGTATGATTCAGAGAGAAATTCAGAGAAAAAACACGTGTTCCATTCTGTCAGTGCAATGATTAGCATTGGGGCACGTTTGCGTTCCTGCTAGACTTCTCATAGTTATGAAATGCAAACGCGCTCTATTGAACTAACCAGGGAAGTGTTTTTACACAAAGTTTTGGAATTGTCTATAAATTTTCAAGGGTACACTTTTTGATACTGGGAATCGATCCCACATAGTGGCTTCTTGCGCTAACGTCTAGTTTTTGAGATATTCTGTCTCAAAGTGAAAAAAACGCGATTTCGGGCACTTTGAGACAAAATATCTGGAAAAATAGAAGTTTGCGCAGGTAGCCACTATGTGGAATTGATTACCAGTATCGAAAAATGTACCCTTGCAAATTTATGGACAATTCCAAAACTTTGTGTAAAAACACTTCCCTTGAAAGCTTTTTTGGCAATGTAGCGCATTTTGTGTCTGCGCCTCATTTTTCGCACGCTATTTCGCCTACGCAGTTTGAAATAGTTCGAGAGATTCCAGACGCAGACAACGAAGTGAAATTTGAATTGCATTGGATGTGTTATCATTGGAGCGCATTTTCTCGTGGAACTCACTCTGTAGCAACAGGAGAAAAGTGTCGATGAGTGGAATGAGAAGTCTCGCCGCATCGATCTGTCTTGCCATTGTGCCACACGCGATCACAATTTGCAACTGGAGTGGTTTGATCTCGCGAAGGACCGTCACCTCGTCGGGTTCGTTCAACGCGTCGAGCATCTGAATCTGCATCCACGCCACCAGTTTGTGCTCCTCGATCGTCTTCGCCCACGGCGCCACCTTGATCTCCGCCACCGTTCCCATGCACTCCAACCCGAACGACGACTTGGCCTCCGAACTGTCCGTTCCCTCGGCCATTGCGATCTCGAGCAGCGTGTCCATCCATTTCTGCAACACATTCTTTTCCAATTCGAAAACCTAAATGCATCTTGAAATCAGAAAACAGACGGCGAAATCTGTCTAAAATCCGCAATTTCGACATGAAATTCATGGAAATTCAACTGATTCGAAGCGATTTTATGGACAATTCGATAATTGGAAAATTGCGAATTTTGAGTTCGAAAATCGAGAAAATCGAGAATAACATGTTCAAAAATTCGAGATTCGAAAAGTGTGAAATTGACGGAAATCGGGTGTCGGCGATGGATTCGGCCGCATTTTATGGAGATAATCAGGTGAGAATGAAAGTGCGCTCTATTGAACAAACAGATATATCAGTGTAGGGGATACGCAGTCAATGCTATCTGCAAGTGCGCCCTACCGAACTATCTTTCCAAAAAGGCTCCAGAACACAATTTGAATTTCTGTTCAACTATTACAAACTTCTGGAACTGTGAACCACCCGGTGGCAAACGCGCTCTACTGAATTTGTGGGTGTCGCCACGATTCTCTTGTCCTTCTCGTGGAAAGTGAAATTATTCTTCTCAAAATCTTTGAAAAACGCATTTTCTAACCCACAGCTGATTTGAAGTCGATTTTTGAGGAAAGCGAGATAAAATTGAAACAAATTAGTTCGCCCCTCCACGAGACGCACAAGAGAGTCGTGGCGGGACCCTCAAAATCAACAGAGCGCACTTGCAACCGAGGTTTTCTTTCCCGTTTCTCGCTCACCAAGAACATGTTCTGTGTGGGTCCCTCGTGGCTCGATATGGCTCTTATCACTTTGATAAGCATCAAATCCCTCGAATCGATCGTCAGTTCCATCAGCAAATCGAGCCCTCGACCCGTCGGTCCGCAAACCAACTGCGCGTTTCTCTTCTCGAGACACGTGTTCAGAAGCACTGCCTTCGTCACCTCGCTTCCGTTTCCGCCGAGAATTTCGGTCATTAGCTGGAATAGGAGGCTGTTCAGTAGAGCGCACTTGCATCATCTCACCAAAGTGATCGCGTCCGTGTACGCCAACATGGCCTTCGCGTCGTCGTTGCAACTCAACAAATAGAGCACGTTCAGTGCTTGCGTGTCTTCTGAAAAATCGATAATTGATGTGATACATAGAGACGTTTTGAACCTTTGATATAAGAGGCCATGTGCGGAACGAGCCCTCCGTTCACCATCTTCGGAACGGACTTCGCATCGAACGCCATGTTGAAGAGCAGTTTGACGACGAACTTCCGAAGTTCCGCCTCTTGGACAGGGAACAGTTTGAGCAGCTTGTCCACAGTCCCCATCTGGTCCATTATCTCTTTGTTTTCGGAGAAAATGCTCAGCTTCAAGAGGAACTTCACCGAGGCCAAAGTGAGCGAGTTGACCGAATCGGACGACATTTGGAGGCATCTGATAAGAGAGATAAAAAGATTGTCTGGGTGGAATTTGTTTTTCGACTGGAAGTGGTACTGTACTCGTACCGGAAAATCAAATTTTCAAATCAGTCTGTTTTCTCGAAAAATCACAGAAATTTCGCGAATGGCTCGATGTGCACCTGCATAGACATATCAAGTGATATCTCGGGATTGATAAGAGATATCAGAATACGTTCAACTGCAAAAATGATCTACACAACGTGATCTCTCGAAAAATGCAACTATTGGAAATGTTTTAAAAATTATAATTTTTTCTGTCTTCGCACCCATGAAAATTTTCGACATTTCAAATGTTTTCAAAAGTTCTCAATTGTTGTACGTTTTGAAAGATCATGTTCCGTAGATCATTTCTTCAATTACAAGCATTCCGATTTCTCTTATCACTCTGGAGATATCACTTGATATGTGTATGCCTAGGTGTACATACATCATGAAAAAGGGACCGGATTGTGTAATTTTCTATTTTATAGAGCAAATCGACATATTTTAAAATTTTGAATTCGAATCCGTTATCAGTTTTTGTAGTCCCTGTAGAAAAAATTCTGAAAAATCGAAAAAAACGAAAATTTAGTGCCACAGAAAATCTTTAAAAACATTTTCCAGACATTCGGATCGGATGAAATTTGAACTTAGCGCGTCAAAACATCACCGAAAACCTAATTTCAGAATCAATTCCTAATATTTTTCAATTACAGTGTTTGCCCGTTTGCTCCGCGAGCCGGTGCGCTAAAATTCAAAAAGTCTGCACTAATGATACGCAGCCAACAGGTATGTAAGTGCGCTCCACCGAACTCTCGAGAAACTGTTCTGCAAGCGATCAAAATTTAACAATTGCAAGTCAATAGAGGATACGGTAGCAGTCGATTCACCAATTCGTTTCGAGACCCAATGCATTTCCATTGCTTTCATCGGCAGGAACACTCACTTTATGAGAAGAGTCACCAGATCGCGACGGACCATTTTCAGTTCGACACTGATGTCGACGGCGAGATTGGTGAGGAGGGTGATGCATGCTGAAATTTTTTCAGGAGCACAAGTCGACGATTTCCCGCACTTGTTGCACTTCTTCGACCACTTGATCACCACTTTCAATCCGACGGGACGTCCGGAAGGATGGCCGGAAAGGTTCCGGAACGGAACGGGAGCTGCTCGCGAGATAGACAATGGAATTCCAGCCAACGGAGAGAGCACTGATGAGCATAATCCGCCGGCCGAGCTGGTCCGCGGACCTGATGCGCTTTCAGACTAACTCAAATTGTCTTCGATTTATTTAACTAAATATTATCTGTCCTGCAAAAGTTGAAACTTCTGCGCCGACCGCGAGCCGCGAACACGCGAACACGCGACGAAAACACTTTTTCTACCCCACTTCTTGTCGAAAAAACAGCTTTCGCGGCGAGAACACGCGTGGGCGGCTGCGTCGCGGTCGGCGCAGAAGTTTCAACTTTTGCAGAACAGATAATATTTTCCAATTGGAATTCTCATTTATTCATTATCGGCTCCTCGCAAAGTGGCAGTGAGGACGAAGAAAAGCGCGAGTTGGCGGTACGCCGGTCTCGAAACGAACGACACAGCTAAACGTTTTGTTACCGTAACCCTTATTCTGAAAAGCAAGGTTCCGACCGTTTCTTCGTGCTGATTTTTTGACGAAAAATCAATAGACGAAATTTAAAAAATCTCAACAGCAAACATTTCTGAAAAATCGGACGAAATCGATTTTTCCTGAACAATTGAAATTTTGAAATTTTTTTACAGTAGCCCGCGGCGGTCTAGCAAAAATTCAACATTTCAGCAGGCCAGGAAAAATCGATTTAGTCCGATTTTGCAGACATTTTTTTTATTGCTTCTATTGATTTTTCGACAAAAACCCGCACGAAAAAACGGTCAGAACCCCGTTTTTGCAGAATAAGGGTTACGGTAGCAAAATGTCGAGCTGTGTCGGTTCGTTTCGAGACCTGCGTCTCTCCCACTCGCGCTTCACATCATCATCACTGCCACTTTGCAAAAAAATGATGATTTATTTTCGTGTAATTGTTCCCATCACCAAAAAAAACTAATTTCTCCTACTTTCCTATCTCTTCCAAGAGTAGGCCCTCATCCCAATTTCGCTTTTTTATAAAGATCCCCGTCATTTCTCTTCCCTCTCTTTGTAACTGTAATAATTCTGTCTCTCTGTCTCTCTATCTCTCTCTCTCTCTCACGGGAGCTTCGGAGATGTGCGGTTTGAATTCCCACGCTGCCGAACTGCAAATGTTTCGAACTTGGCTGCGACCGCGTTGCCTGAGTATTCAACGTTAAAGCGTGTACGAGAGTGCATATGGTTAAGCATTGAATACTCAGGCAACGCTCGCAGCCAAATTCGAAACATTTGCAGTCCGACAGCGCGAGAATTCAAGCATCACATCTCCGAAGCTTCCGTGTCTCTCTGTCTCTCTCTTTCTATCAATCTCACAATCAGTATGACGTGTTTCGTGTACCAATCTCTCCGATTCCGAAATCTTCGATTATCTCGTCAGCAAAATCTCTCATTCCTCTCATGACGAGCCTCAATTCTCCCCATCTCCTCCACCTCCGGATACTGTCCTCCCAACATTTCCTCCTCTAATACAGTATGCCCCCACTGGTATCTCTCTCTCACTTTCCCTTATCTCCTGCCCCTTATCTCCCCCAGTCGGTTAATGATTTCTTCTCCCGGAACGTGTTTTCTCAAAACCAACCATCCTCTCTCATCCCTTCTCAGTTCGAAAATCTCCTCGAATCTCATGTATTTTCCTAATTCTCAAGCCCACTTTTCTTATCGGCCGTTTACTTTTATATTCCTTTGTTTCCCTATTTTCTCGTCCCTCCCCATTTTCTGTGGTTTGATACCAATTTCCAGTGAACTTGTAAACCCGTTAATACGTTCTCCAACTCATTCTCGAAGGATGTTTAACTGTTTCTCTTTGAATAGTTATAACAATTTATCAAAATCTCAAAGTGTAAAACGAAATAATTTAACACTGAAAAACCGTCATTTTTCTATTTAAAACAGCTTCTCATTGCTATCAAAGTCGTATTGAACGTATTGATCGAAATTCAAATCGGCTCCGAAATCATCGTCATCGTACCCGACGAACTCATTGCCATCGTCACCCTGAAAAGCATACGGTATGCGCCTTTAATCCCAACGTACCTCGACCATCTGCAACCACTGGCCGTTGTGCCACTTGAAGCGTTCGCCGGCGATTCGTGTCGCCCATTCTTTCGAGTGCTCGCCCATTATCAATAGAGCGTTGTCGCACACCTCTCGAACTGCCGCGTTCGCGTCGTTCATCAGATCGATCATATGGTTGCCGAGGAGAGAGTCTTGCGTCATGAGACGCGCTGAGAACTCCTGGAATGAAGGGGAAAGTTGGGGGAGAGAGTGAGGAGGGGGAGGAAACCTTGTGTTTCAGGAGTTGGAGGAAGACGTAGAGCAGTTGAACGACGAATTCGTCGTCGATTTGACTAGCTGGAAAGGACGCTTTTGAGTGTATGGATGCAAACGCGCTCTATTCATAATCAATCTCCAATAGTATGATTCAGAGAGAAATTCAGAGAAAAAACACGTGTTCCATTCTGTCAGTGCAATGATTAGCATTGGGGCACGTTTGCGTTCCTGCTAGACTTCTCATAGTTATGAAATGCAAACGCGCTCTATTGAACTAACCAGGGAAGTGTTTTTACACAAAGTTTTGGAATTGTCTATAAATTTTCAAGGGTACACTTTTTGATACTGGGAATCGATCCCACATAGTGGCTTCTTGCGCTAACGTCTAGTTTTTGAGATATTCTGTCTCAAAGTGAAAAAAACGCGATTTCGGGCACTTTGAGACAAAATATCTGGAAAAATAGAAGTTTGCGCAGGTAGCCACTATGTGGAATTGATTACCAGTATCGAAAAATGTACCCTTGCAAATTTATGGACAATTCCAAAACTTTGTGTAAAAACACTTCCCTTGAAAGCTTTTTTGGCAATGTAGCGCATTTTGTGTCTGCGCCTCATTTTTCGCACGCTATTTCGCCTACGCAGTTTGAAATAGTTCGAGAGATTCCAGACGCAGACAACGAAGTGAAATTTGAATTGCATTGGATGTGTTATCATTGGAGCGCATTTTCTCGTGGAACTCACTCTGTAGCAACAGGAGAAAAGTGTCGATGAGTGGAATGAGAAGTCTCGCCGCATCGATCTGTCTTGCCATCGTGCCGCACGCGATCACAATTTGCAACTGGAGTGGTTTGATCTCGCGAAGGACCGTCACCTCGTCGGGTTCGTTCAACGCGTCGAGCATCTGAATCTGCATCCACGCCACCAGTTTGTGCTCCTCGATCGTCTTCGCCCACGGCGCCACCTTGATCTCCGCCACCGTTCCCATGCACTCCAACCCGAACGACGACTTGGCCTCCGAACTGTCCGTTCCCTCGGCCATTGCGATCTCGAGCAGCGTGTCCATCCATTTCTGCAACACATTCTTTTCCAATTCGAAAACCTAAATGCATCTTGAAATCAGAAAACAGACGGCGAAATCCGTCTAAAATCCGCAATTTCGACATGAAATTCATGGAAATTCAACTGATTCGAAGCGATTTTATCGACAATTCGACGATTGGAAAATTGCGAATTTTGAGTTCGAAAATCGAAGAAAATCGAGAAGAACATGTTCAAAAATTCGCGATTCGAAAAGTGTGAAATTGACGGAAATCGGGTGTCGGCGATGGATTCGGCCGCGTTTTATGGAGATAATCAGGTGAGAATGAAAGTGCGCTCTATTGAACAAACAGATATAACATTGTAGATGATACGCAATCAAATGCTATGCGCAAGTGCGCCCTACAGAACTATCTTTCCAAACAGGCTCCAGAACACAATTTGAATTTCTGTTCAACTATTACAAACTTCTGGAACTGTGAACCACCCGGTTGCAAACGCGCTCTACTGAATTTGTGGGTCTCGCCACGATTCTCTTGTCCTTCTCGTGGAAAGTGAAATTATTCTTTTCAAAATCTCTGAAAAACGCATTTTCTAACCCACAGCTGATTTGAAGTTGATTTTTGAGGAAAGCGAGATAAAATCGAAAAACAATTAGTTCGCCCCTCCACGAGACGCATAAGAGAGTCGTGGCGGGACCCTCAAAATCAACAGAGCGCACTTGCAACCGAGGTTTTCTTTTCCGTTTCTCGCTCACCAAGAACATGTTCTGTGTGGGTCCCTCGTGGCTCGATATGGCTCTTATCACTTTGATAAGCATCAAATCCCTCGAATCGATCGTCAGTTCCATCAGCAAATCGAGCCCTCGACCCGTCGGTCCGCAAACCAACTGCGCGTTTCTCTTCTCGAGACACGTGTTCAGAAGCACTGCCTTCGTCACCTCGCTTCCGTTTCCGCCGAGAATTTCGGTCATTAGCTGGAATAGGAGGTTGTTCAGTAGAGCGCACTTGCATCATCTCACCAAAGTGATCGCGTCCGTGTACGCCAACATCGCCTTCGCGTCGTCGTTGCAACTCAACAAATAGAGCACGTTCAGTGCTTGCGTGTCTTCTGAAAAATCGATAATTGATGTGATACATAGAGACGTTTTGAACCTTTGATATAAGAGGCCATGTGCGGAACGAGCCCTCCGTTCACCATCTTCGGAACGGACTTCGCATCGAACGCCATGTTGAAGAGCAGTTTGACGACGAACTTCCGAAGTTCCGCCTCTTGGACAGGGAACAGTTTGAGCAGCTTGTCCACAGTCCCCATCTGGTCCATTATCTCTTTGTTTTCGGAGAAAATGCTCAGCTTCAAGAGGAACTTCACCGAGGCCAAAGTGAGCGAGTTGGCCGAATCGGATGACATTTGGAGGCATCTGATAAGAGAGATAAAAAGATTGTCTGGGTGGAATTTGTTTTTCGACTGGAAGTGGTAAGGTACTGTACTCGTACAGGAAAATCAAATTTTCAAATCAGTCTGTTTTCTCGAAAAATCACAGAAATTTCGCGAATGGCTCGATGTGCACCTGCATAGACATATCAAGTGATATCTCGGGATTGATAAGAGATATCAGAATACGTTCAACTGCAAAAATGATCTACACAACGTGATCTCTCGAAAAATGTAACTATTGGAAATGTTTTTAAAATTATAATTTTTTCTGTCTTCGCACTCATGAAAATTTTCGGAATTTCGAATTTTTTCAAAAGTTCTCAATTGTTGTACGTTTTGAAAGATCATTTTTTGTAGATCATTTTTTTCAGTTGCAAGCATTCCGATATTTCTTATCACTCTGATGATATCACTTGATATGTGTATGCCTAGTTTAATCGGAAAAAACTGAAAATTTAGTACCACAGCAAATCTTTAAAAAATTTTCCAGACATTCGGATCGGATGAAATTTGAACTTCAAAACATCACCGAAAACCTAATTTCAGAATCAATTTCTAATATTTTTCAACTACAGTGTTTGCTCGTTTTCTCCGCGAGCCGGTGCGCTAAAATTCAAAAAGTGCTGCACTAATGATACGCAGCCAACAGGTATGTATGTGCGCTCCACCGAACTCTAAAAACTGTGCTGCAAGCGATCGAAATCTAACAATTGCAAGTCAATAGGGGATACGGTAGCAGTCGATTCACCAATTCGTTTCGAGACCCAATGCCTTTCCATTGCTTTCATCGGCAGGAACACTCACTTTATGAGAAGAGTCACCAGATCGCGACGGACCATTTTCAGCTCGACACTGATGTCGACGGCGAGATTGGTGAGGAGTGTTATGCATGCTGAAAGACGATTGGTACAGTAACCCTCTCTACAGTAACCCCCTCTACAGTAATCCCCTCTTGATCTCTCTCACCCGAAAGCAACATCGACTGCTTCCGAATCGCCGTTTTCAGTTTCCTCTGCGTCTCCGCATCGGCTCTCTTCATGTCGCTCATCCACAAATCGTACCGTTTCGTCTCGTGTTCCATCGCGTTCATCGCCAATGAGCCGACCTGGACGAGGTTTCCACTTGGAGGCATTCCTAGGCCACTCTCACCTTGTGATGCAGCAGAATGTCGTGGAATTTCGAGAATCTCGACAGATTCACAAACACGTTCATGATGTTCGTGGCGACTTCGAAGTGCTTCTTCCAGTCCTCGCGGAAAACTCTCGCAAGTGCCATCATCAGAATTTCTGAAACTTTCTGCTGTTTTCGTTTCGAGACCACAATACCGGAATTTCACTTTTTCTTCCCAAAATCAAGTATCGTACTGCCCGCGGAAATCATGACAAAAAAGAGTTTTTTCGCAATGGAGCGCATTTGAGATTATATGCCAACAATGTTTTTTTTTCATTACGACGCTCCGAAATAACAACATTTGCGCTTATTCAATGCAATCGCGCTCGAATATTATTCTTAAAAATTGTGTTCGCTAACTTGGAAGATCTAAATTTAGTCCCCCGCGGGTCTCAGCCTTGCTGATTGGTTGCAGAGGCCAATCAGCGTGGTGGCCGAGTTTTCCCCTCCTCTTCCAAGTGAGCGACAGAAATTTTAAGAATAATACGTTAAATTTATTCTCTAATATAAATTATTTTTCGCGGCGACACCGATGTCAGCGTCTCAAATTTCTCGAACTATTTAAAACTGCCAAGACGAGACAGTGTACGAATAAAAAAGACGCAGATGTGAGTGGCGCAAAGGAGCGCGTTTGCATTGGATAAGAGAAACGTCTCGTCCCCACCTTCATTGGTTCTTCCACTTACCGTTATCAGCGAGCTGTGTGAGATAGTTGGCACACTTGGACAATTCATACAGCGCCACCGCTCCCTTGTTCTTTTCCGGCGACGTTTCCCCGTAGAAACACTCAATGTACTCCTGAAAACACTCGTCTATTCGTTTTCGATAGAGCGCACTTACATCGATCCTCGAGATTTCCGCACTTCTCATCGGACTCTGAATAGGTCGCCGATCGAAAGAAACCGCCGAAGAGCTTCCTGAAACCGATTCTTCTATCTGCTAAATGTTCCGTGCTCTCACTGGATCTGGCACTACTCATCCTCTGATTACTGCCGCCTCTCTTCTGCAAATAAAACAATACTTGTTCCAATTGACTTCGCGACGTGGCAGGAATATAGAGACACTTCTGCAAAATGACGGTCGCCAGCGATTTGATGTCCACTTCCGGACCCAAATCTTTCAGATTCACTCTGCAAATCGAGAAATAAAGCTCCGGATATTTAAAAATCAAACAAAATCTACATTTTCTGATGACCATTGGCCTCCGCATTCGCCGACGCAGCCCGTTTTCGGAGCGTTCCTTGTGATGAACCTGCAATTTTTGATGCAGTTCGTTTGTCGAATTCTCAATTTAAGAGCTGCAGTTCACTGCATCGGCGGGTCTAGCCACGAAGACATTCAACTTCTTTGAAAATTTACATGCGCCTTTGAGCAAACTACTGTGGATTTCATGTTACTTTCTACCGTAGTTTCTTTAAAGACGCATGTCGATTTTCAAAAAAGTTTAATGTTTTCGTGTCGAGACCCTCCGATGGGGTGAACGGCTCCGCCACTTCTGCTGATTTTGATGATTCAATTGTTTTCATTTTAGTTTTCTCCGCTACTGAAAATTTTTTTGTGCTCTTTATTTAGTGCAATTCATTTTAAATATGTGTTTTGTTCTGTTAAATAATAAACAATTTTTTCCAGATTTTCGTTAATTTTTTCTTTTCAATACGAAAAGAAATACGCATAAATTGTCAGAATAGTGGAAAATCTGAATAAGAAACGCTGGAAGCAGTTATGCACGTTCAGATGATACTGCTTCCAACCCGAATTCATTCCTGCTTATTTCAAATTTTTTCTTCGTAAAATTAGTAATTTTGGGGCAACTGGAGCATTTTTTGTACTTAATTAAAGGAACTCAACCTTTTTTTTCGATTTTTAATGAAATTCATTATTTTCCAGGTATTTACATTTTTCAAAAAACATACCGGAAGACTGTTCGATGCGAACAATAATCGCAGTTTCGGTCGGATGCGCATCGATTGTCACAGTGCTCATCGCGCTGAAAACGGAGCAAAAGTGGGTGGTGAGGCGACGAACGTTCTCTTCTTCTCTGGTTACCTATTATAACTAACTGATGAGCCGGGGCGGAGCATTGGAAGCGAAGGAGAAGACGAGTACGCGGGCGAGTGGTGTGCGGGAGGAAAATCGATAGGCGGGCTCCGAGGGGGCAGAGGGGGGACGTGTCTGGTGGCTGCCTCCTTGGAGACCACACTATTTCTACGACAGATTGAGAGACAACTACACTTTTTTATTTTCGGGTTGAGACTTTGCGCGACGAAAATAATGAACAATCGAACGAAAGGGGGATAAGGAGGAGTTTCGGTAAAAATTTAAGGATGGAAGGGGAGAGAGGGGGAGACACACCAGTGTTCTATTTTATTGTTGTTCGAACATTCGACAATACGGTTTTACAATATAAAATTGAGGAACGAAAAGGAGGAGAGGAGATAGGCGTAAACATTTGAATAAGACTTTGTTTTATGGAATAATTAGACGATTTAGAATTTTAAGATTAAAAGAAAAGGAGAAAAAATCAGTGAGAGGATGTAGAAAATGATTTAGGGAACACTTTGACATTAGAAACAGTGAATTTTCAGGAGCGTGGTGCTTTTTGATGAAAATTGAGCCGAAGTTGGGAGTGATTCGCTCCAAACGAAAATGGTCCACAGAGATAGAAGAAAAGAGTCGAGGAAGTATGGAGAGAAGAGAGTCGAAGAAAACAATGAAGGAAACGAAAGCTTGAATTGAGAGAGGAAAAACCGCCAGCAGCAGGTGACCGTCACACTCCGTCTTGAGATATTATTTCGAAAAGTCAGAATGTACACAACTTCATGAAGCGGCCGGAAAAGATGACGGACCACGTGGTGAGAGACGTGGACAACAAGGGAAGGTTAGATATTTACAAGAGATGGGCAGTTGGAGCGACAAGAGACAGAAGTCGACGGAATTACTTTTTGCCGGCCTTCTTTGGTGGGTTGTTTTGTGCGTTCCGTGGTGGTGTAACTGGACGGTTCGAACCGACTCCTCCTGGTCCATATGGGTACTTCTTTTTGTCGGCAGGCTTGAGAATCTGCAATACAATTGAGTTGGTCATTTCCTTTGATGAGAGGATGGCTTCTAATTAGTCAAATTTGCTTTCACCTCAGACAAATGCCTCAATTTCACCCCGCTTAGACGGCAATTTCTTCGAAGAACTCGAATAGATCGCCAAATAGACTCGTCTGATTTGTCAGTTGCATCATCGGTGATTCTAACTTATCAGGTCTTTTGTTCTCCCCACAATATTTACCTGGAACGAGCACATTAACGTCTCGTCGACTGTCATCATCGATCCAGCGTTATCGAACTCTCCACAATAGTTTGGAGCACTGAACAAAGTGACTAACTGCCGCTTCGCGAAGAATTCATAGCCATCTTCGACAACCTGAATGCACATATTGATGCACAAAATTTCATCGTTTTTTTACCTGGTGAGCTCGGCAAATCAAGTCTAAGTCATGCTTGTGCAAAAACTTGGCTACAACCTCTGGGCCAAACGTAAACGAAACTCCTCGGTCGTTCTCTCCCCATCCGGTAACATCCTGCAATAAACTTCGTCAATATTTGTGCAACTTTAACAATTCGGCAAACGACAAACCTTATCGGGATCAGACCAAAGCAAGTCGCATAGGAGCCCTTGATCAGGCACATCAGTCGGCCTCATGATCCGGCGGATCTGCTCCATCGACTGGAGATCAGGAGAAAGACCTCCGTGGCAACAGAAAATCTTCTCATCTATTATAGCAGCGACTGGGAGACAATTGAAACAGTCAGTGAATGTCTTCCACAACTTGATGTTGTACCGCCGTTTGCCTGCAAAAACGCACGAATTGCACAGGAAATCCTTTAATCCGTCGTCACGGATGCGCCGGATAAAATGAAAAACATACATTCGTCATAGAAGCCATAGATTCTGTTGATCGAAGCACACTCGTGATTTCCTCTCAGAAGGAAAAAGTTCTCCGGGTACTTGATCTTGTAAGCCAACAGAAGGCAAATTGTCTCGAGCGATTGCTTTCCTAGAATCGTATGTTTTTGTATTCGAAACCAAGTGAAAAATATTTACCTCTGTCGACATAATCTCCAAGGAACAAGTAGTTAGACTCTGGAGGAAACCCTCCATATTCGAACAATCTCAACAGATCATAGTACTGCCCATGGACATCTCCTAAAAGTGGGATGGTCAAATTTTTCCGAGATGAGTCATCGAAGAAAAAACTCACCGCAAATTTTCAATGGCGCTTCCAACTCAAGAAGGATAGGCTGACTCAAAAATATTTCCCGCGACTTCTGGCAGAGCCCTTTTATTTCGCTCTCCGTCAACTGCACATTCTTCCCGGGCTTTGAGCCTCTGACTGAAAGAATAAAAGTTAAAAAACCATAATTTATTATTTATATTATTTAAAGACCGATGAACGCTCACCTTCCAATAATCTGGAGATGATATTATCCAGATTCAGCTTCTCTCCGTCCATTTGTTCCGGGGAATCGCTCGAAAAACCCAAATAGATCTGAAATTCAAAATGCCCATGTTTGAAACGTAAAATGTGTGGAATTTTTCACGAGTATCAGATAATTTCCGGGAAAATTAACGGGGAAACGTCATTTCCATCGATTCATCACTTGAAAACTGATAAAAACACCAGCAAACATGTCAAAAATCGACGGAAATTTGGAGGCAGCAGAGACGAATCGCTGGGCACTCACTGGCGGGTCTCGTCGCGAAAACGCCGCATGGCCAGACTACGGTACTCGGTGGAGCGCACTTGCATCACTCGGCCGCCGATTTTTTCACGGGCTTTTCCGTGATTTTGCTGCTGTTTCGCGAATTTTGTTCATTTTTGGTTAATTTCCGAAATTTTTGTTTTGAAAAAACCACTTCTTTCAGTAAAATGGTCGAAAATTAAGCAAATTCATGTAATGTGACGAAAGGGGTTTCTAATAATGATCGAAGAACGAAGTTTTAAAAAAAAATTTCTGCAAAAGTTGCCATGCATGGCTATACAAAACATTGGAAAAAATTGGTTTTTGGTTCAAAGCCAGTCGTTCGAATTTGTTCAGCTGTTCGCAGAGAGGATCAAATGTACAATTTGAAGATCTTTTGCAAGTCAATTTCATTGAAATTTTCATTGCGTCAAGCAAAAATATTGCGACCGCAAATGAGAAGAGGAAGAAGAAGAAATGAAAATTACAAAAAATGACGGCGGATGTTCGCCGAAAAGACAGAAGAGATGATCAAATCATGCGCGGCGAATCTCACTTTTTGTTTTTGCCGAATAGAACGGAGAGGAAGAAGAGAAAGTGAGCGGAGAGAGTGGGAAATATGTGTAAACAGACAGTCTTTGAGTTGGTTTTGTCAACAAGACACGAATGACCACAACAGGATGGTTTGTCTTGAGAGAAATTGATTGAAGACGAGAAGCAAAGAGAAGAGCGGCCTTGGCGAGAAAAAAAGAAGAAGATGAGGCGAGAAAAAGTGCCTCTGCTCATGGATTCTTCTGCCCGTTTCGTCTCTTCTTCCCCTTCTTTTCCTGCGTGCGTCGCTGTCTGCGTCTCGCTCTCTCATCACTAGCCACGCTCTTCCCTCGTGACCGAAGCAAGCGCCTCGTGAGAAGGGAGACAGAGAAACAGCAGGGACATGTCTGTCGTTTTCCTGGTAACAAAAGCACCTTTTGTCACATACACACACTATTTAATGTCTTCCTTTCCACTTTGCCCTTCTCTTCTCCTCCACCCGATCAATGATCACGTGAAATGACGAAAATGCGCGCCAGCACACACAGTTGTTGTTTTTCTTGTTTTGTTTTGATCTTTCCACCAGCATCATTCAGTAGTTAGAGAAATCGATAATGTTTCGTTGATTTTTCACCAGTTTTCCATCATTTTCTGCTTGGAAAAACGGCGAAAAGCAGCTTCTTTCAAAGTGACGAAACTTTCGGGGCCGCGCAAGCGCTCTTCGAGTTTTGTCGCTGTAGCAGTAGGAAGTGCCGCAACTTTGTCTCCTATCTTTTGTATTTGCTCATTTACGGCGCTTCTCCCTCAGAATTAGTGAAACAGATCAGAAAGTGCATGTCCCAGAGATCGGATATGCCACCAAACGCGAATTCTGGCGGTGGTTCGAAGAAGAACAAGAAGAACAAGTCAGCAGCCAACAGAAGTAACGCCAGTCGCAACCAGCACCAACAACAACACCACCAACCGGTACTTATTCATTTTTGTCCCTGATCGATTTCTGTGTGCCTGCCCATCTGTGTCTCTTCTCTCACCACCTGCCCGTTTTTTGGTCGCTTTCGACATTTTTCACCACGCGTTTCGATTTCTCATCAGCTGACAGTTACAACTAAACTAACACCCCTTCACTCCCCCTTCTTTTCTCATTTCTTCGAGAAATTCGCTATTGAAGTTTGAACATTTTTCAGTCGGTACCACCCCAATCGACAGAAGAGGTGGTCGAAACGACGGACAAGATTAGCGAGGATCTACTCAACTTCAGTTCTTCTGATAGGAGTAGTTTGAGTAGTAGACCGGTAAGTCTAATACATGTCTTGATAGTCGCATAAAATTTCTTTTTTTTTTGTCACCCATGCTCTGAAATTCGTGAAAATGTTCAATTGTAAAAGAAAAATCACGCGTTTTTCTAATGGTTTCATTGAGAATGTGAAGGATTCGCCGGAAGACGACGAGGACGTGCCGGTGGTCACTAGGACGTCACCAAAAACCGCCGCCATAGTCCAGGAGGTGAAAGAAGCTTCGCCGGAAGACGACGAGGACGTGCCAGTGGTCACTAGAACGTCACCGAAAGCCGCCGCCATAGTCCAGGAGGTCAAAGAAGCTTCGCCGGAAATCGACGAAGACGTGTCGGTGGTCACTAGGACGTCACCGAAAGCCGCCGCCATAGTCCAGGAGGTGAAAGAAGCTTCGCCGGTCAGTAGGACCTCGCCTCCAGTTGAGAAGAGAGAAGATCCAGCGCCGATCGAAGAGATGCTCGTTGATATGTCTCTGGATGACAGTCCTGCTCCGCCACCACGGAAACCACATCAAAGAGCGGCGCCGCCGACGATTCCGCAGATGAATTCGATCATCACGAAGCCAAGAGTCCCTTCTGTGACTTACGTCAAGGGACAAGTGGTTCGGCAGTCGGCAGTGGAGCCACAGACTCTTGCCAACCAGGTTGTCGAGTTGATGGCGATGAGCATGTCGAAGACGCAGTCTCCTACAACTCAATTGACTGCCGAGAAAGCTGAATGGGTTCAGTTGACATCGGTGGAAAAGGCCGGAGAGCCACACGAACGGCTCGAAGTGCTCGTTGTCGGGTTGTCGCGTGGCTATCAAATCTGGACTCTAAGCGTGAGTTTTGCATTTTGCGAATCGCATCAAAATTAATATGGGCATTTTCAGCAAAACGGCGAGTTTGAAGAAGTCCTCTCCGAACGACAAGGTCCTGTACGCGCATTGAAGGTTCTGCCGAACAACTTGAAGCTCCGAGGAAAAGAAGACAAGTTCGCCGATTTGCGTCCTCTCATGGCTGTCACTGACGCCTCTTCGCACATACCAGACCGTCAGTATTGCTCAGTGTCCATTGTCTCCCTTCTAACCGGAACCGAAGTTCATAAGATCAAGTTCGACGAGCCCGTTTGTGCCATTAACGTGTCCGATCAATTCCTGGTTGTGTCGTTGTCGCACAGCGCCCATGCTTACGACATTCTGACATTTAACGAGGTTCGGCATATTCGGACGGCTCCATCTTGTGAGAACAGTCCACCGGCGCTTTCTCTCTCTTGTCAACTTCTGGCTTTTGCGGACCACAAGGTAAAACTCGGCTTACTTCAATTGTTTCTCTCAAAATCCAATGCGTTTCAGCTCGACCACAACATCCAAAGCAGCGGTGGTTTGGCCGCGGAAGTAGAGGCCAGCAGCACCGAGCGTTACTCAGATCACATCTACAGTGCGATGAGCGTAAGAAATCTTGAATATCTTTTAAAATCTAACTGTTGATCTTTCAGTACATCAGTAAATCGGTGAAATCCATCAGTGAGTCTGTTGGAGCTGGTTCAGGAGGATCGTCGAAGACGAACCAGCCGCAGGGCGTCATCACTGTGCTGAATCTTGCGGCCGGAGAAGAAGAGGGTGTTATGTGCCACTATGTAGCTCATGTGGAGCCCATCTCATACATCACGTTCTCTCCTGATCAACGACTCGTTCTTTCTGCCGATGCGAATGCCAACGTCTTCAACGTATTCCTTTTGATGCCGCACGCGACGATGTCTTCTCTCGCTGCTGTCCAACATTTGTACAAGTTGAATCGTGGATCCACACCTGCTAAAGTAATCTCCACTGCGTTTTCCGAAGACTGCCGTTGGTTGGCGATCAGTACGAATCACGGAACGACTCACGTGTTCGCGGTTTGCCCGTTCGGCGGAAAACCGAATCAGAGGACTCACGGAGACACTTTTGTGAACAAGGAGTCAAGATTCCACAGATCTGCTGGTCTCACCGATACCGCCGATGTCACTGCATCCATTGGTCCAAGTAAACATCGCGCGATGACAGATTCGTGTTCCTATACGAAGGAGCATCCGATCGCCGTCAACTCGCCGGTGCTGGCAAAGACCAATGGGAACTCGAGAGTCGGACCGTTTCCACCACCGCTTCTTCTCGTGGCAATTGAAAAAATCAAAGATTCCCGTTACACTAAAGAGGATCTAACCGCGTGGGCTGCTGATATGACCAGTTTTCCGTATCCTGCAGCTCAAACACAGTCTTCCCCAGCTGTCGCAGCACGACGTCGTTTGGAAGTGTCGCGGATGTCTGTGATGTTCCGAATGCGAAGCTATAACTCGACGACGAGTACCAAGTTGGCAAAGACCACGAAAATGCTAACGTCGATGTCGCTGGTTATCGCGAAGGTGGATCCAGCGCAAGGAGTGATTGTTGTGCAGCACGAGATGAAATCTCTTCGCAAGGACGGAGAGACAAACATGGAAGCTCCACCTCATGTGAGCATAACTCCGGTCGGTGGATGGGTTCTGCAGAGGACCAAGAACAACGCTGATTTGCACGCACCTATGCCCGCAGCTTCTCCTCTGATGGCCTGCGCCACTTTGGAGACTGCAATCACCAAGAAAATAGGTGATGAGGATGTTTGGACTCCGCACGTCGAGACTCGTACTTACCTGCCACCAAGTCGCTGGATTTGGCAGGGACCACAGTTTGAGCTGTTTGTCTATCGCGAAGACGACCAGCCGTGTCTCATGTCTCCTGGCAACAAAGGTTCGAACGCCTCATTCAAGTCGATTCCGGTGATGCTTGGGTCGGAGCCAGTCAACAGTAAGTTATTCTTATCACTCTCCTAGTTAGTGCGTTTAGTTGAATTTCCAGCTATGAAAGCGATCCCGGCGGATGCTACGAGGATAGAGTGCGGAAGCTATACTTCGGCAAACTCGTACATCATTGAGCAGTGCGCGGATCAGCCGGTGAGCGGTGGATACATTGGAATGCCGAGCGGAGATGTGAGATTTTGAAAAGTATCAGAATAACAATAATGTGTGTTGTTTTCAGTTCGAAGCCGCCATCGCTGACGCTATGAAAGACATTGCCAGTGACGATGACAATAGTGTTAAGAAGACTGTGAAGGTCGATGATCAGCTTGAAGAGTTTTTCGATACTGAGTCGTCGACCTCATTCGCACGCAATGGTTCTACCAACTCATCTTCAACTGCTAAAGGCCAAAAGAAGAAAAAGACTCCACCTGCGTCGGCTCCTCCTCCGACCGCTTCTGTCTCATCAAATTCGAAAAAAAGTGCCAAACATAACGGGTCTCGACGGGAAAAGTCGAATGATTCCGATGATTTCGGCACTTTTGATATGGAGGATATTTGAGTTTTCTGTGTTTTTGTATATAATTCTGTAAAAAGTTTTCCCACTTTGGCCACTGGTTGGTAGATTTTCTCACTTTTCTCTCTCTTTCACCCCTGTAATTTGCCTTTTTCACGATTTTTAACCAGGTTTCTCATCAAATTTATCCAGAAAATGTGAAAAACACAAAAAAATGATACGGTCCCCTCACAGTTCGCGCTTTTCTCTTCTATTCTCTTCGAGTTGTACTTTTTCACTGTATTTTTGAGCTATGTGTAAATTTACCCTTTTGTTGCGCATATTTGTATGATTTTGCCTAATTGCTCGATTAAAACGTGTAGGATCGTTCCATTGGATTTTTTTGTCCGCAAAAGAACCCGATGGGGCAAACCTGCTCTTTTCGTCTAGATTCGCTCTATCGACGTTGAACGTCAACATTTTTCCAAGGTTTTCGTCAGAAAATAAACGAGGCTTTAGATGAATTTTCGACGTGTTCCGACCCAGTACACTACTATTCTGGCGCATTTTCGGTATTTCAGAATACATTTTCGCCTGATTTTCTCAGAATCGGAAATTTTGAAGATGAAAAGGCCGCCGATTCAGAAGTTTATGCTACATAATATGACGCCGACTGCGAAAGAGTGTAAGACGACGTTGACGTACCGAGGAATGAGAAAAGTCGTTAGAAAAACACTCCGCGAGATTGGGTTCGTTGAAAAACAGACCGGAAACCGGAACGGAATATCTAAAGCTTCAGGTTCTCTCTTCCGCACGTGAACCTGATCGTTGATTCGTTCGGCCTGATGCCCGACCAGGAATCGGGTAGTGAACATCGCTACTGGGCCACATTCCAAGTGGATCTGGACACTGCTCACTCGATTTTCGAGCAGAGGAAAGGGCGGCGGGAGCAGATAAAAAAGTTGAACGTCGCGAAACTCGGTGTCGTTCGATCGGCGAAATGTCTCAAATTGAAGCAGTTCAGAGGGAAGACGTACGAGGCGATCAAGATGACGTTGTGGAAGGCGGCAAAGTGAGATTTTATTCTCATTTTGAAGGGCTTGAAAATTTGAGAAAAACATTGAGAATACCGCAAATTCTCAATTAAAAGAGTGCACGACAAGTTGGAAATCTTCAAAGATGAATGAATTGAATAGTTGCGCGTCTGAAAATTTATCGAAAACGGTTTTTTAGGAGGATAGATACACTCCAGAACACCAGAAAATGCGAAAGTGAATAAACAAAATGTTCAATAAATTAATGGACGAATGAGAAATAAATCGTATTTTTCTCTGTAGATAGTTCTGAAATGATCAGGCTATGAATCGAATTATCTCCGAGTAGTAAAATGACTTCCCCAATTTTCAGAATGCTCTCCCGTTCGCTGTGGTCGAAAGACGACGGATTCCAGCTGAAAGTCGTCAAGCAAACGATTCGAGTGAGACACGCCGAAGGCGACGAAGAGACGGTGACGCTGTCGGATTTGATTGTGGAACATCGAGATGTTTTCAATAGTGTCATCCAGGTAATCCTAAAAGTTGTATTCAGCTGATATCTTTTTCAGCATTTGCCAGAGGAACACGAGCAAATCATGCGTCAAATTGGAGCCAACCCCGAGAAAATCGCCAATCCGTGCCCCGTCCAAAACGAACCGCCCGTGACGACGTCTCCCGCTGACGTCGCCTACGATCGTTTCCGCTACCCGCTCTCTCCGCCGTCCGCCCGTCCGTACCGCCCGTCTCCTCCACCTTCTCCCAATGTTTCTTCATTGGCTCATTGATGTATGTAGTTTTGATGTATTGTCCGTTCATTTTTCTGCATAACGCGCTCCAGTGAGAGGATGTGATTTCTCGTCTGGCGTCTCTGGTGGCAGCACACTCTCTCGCTCGCTCGCGTCGCTGTCTCGCTCGTGTGTCGAGCGAGAGAGTGTGCTGCCACCAGAGACGCCAGACGAGAAATCACATCCTCTCACTGGAGCGCGTTATGCAGAAAAATGAACGGACAATACTTTCCTCTCCTTTATCAGCACGCCCTCGTTTTATTTCATCGAATGTGTCATAGTTTTACGATCGTCGTTTTATCTTTTATATTACACGTTTGCTTTTTAATATGAACGGGTTATTATGGCACAGTATGGGGGAAACGAATATATATGTAAAATTGACTAGCTGATAGGTTTCCGATGTATTTTCTTCTCGATGTCGACCTCATTGTAATTGAAGCAGTTCATGAGTAATTAAAGGTAGCTGAACCGTTCCAGGAGCTATCGCATTTGGCTCCGAACTCTCAACAGCTCGATGCACGTGGAGGCGTCTTCGATCGACGAGTGCCCTCCCCATCCGGTTTGAATGTCTCTCCCGAGATGGCTCTTTGCCAGGGTTCGAAGGGACAATTTCCTGATTGTCCCCGATTCGTGTCTCTTGGCGAACACGATCGCCGTGTCCACCACATTATAGTGTATGATCCGCAGCGCCTTCAGATCAGATTCCAGCGAGTGTCCAATTAATATCGTCTCCGAGTTGACCAATTGGAAGATCTGCTGCCGACACTGAAATGATAGTTATAAATGAGATTTTCCGGTTCAACTGACAGATTCCAGAGTGATCGCTCTCTCCATGTCCTTCTCAGAGACCCCGGAGAACTCGGTGTTGAAATCGAGGACCTCGTGCTCCGGCAGCACGAACTCGTCCATCACGACACGAAGATTCGTATCGACCATCGTGACCCGAGCAACTTCGAGTCCGTTGGTTGTGAACACGAGCTCACAGTCGAGAGCATAGGCCTTGAAAGAGAACGCGTTGTTTCAATGACCCACTATTACCGTAAAAACTCTATTTTAACGGCATGCCGTTAAATTGTTCAACCTCATTTTTTTAGTGCCGTTAAAAAAGGGGTGCCGTTCACTTAGGGGTGCCGTTATAATTTTCAATTGTGTTGCCACAGAAAATATTCTCGATTTTCGATCTCTTGTTTACGACTTATTTGACTAACCAGGCCAATCGAGGCGGCTAACGCCGCCTCTCAGCCTGGGAAACCTGCCTCTGGGAAGATAGGCGAGTCGAGTCGACGCACGCAACCTTCCCAGAGGCGCAATTAAGAGGGAAAATACACAAAAATCAGTCCAGAAGCCGTAAAAGTTGACGGATCGCTTAGAAAATTTACGTGCACCTTGCGGTCAATACTTCTGATCTGTCTGCCAAAAATGGGCTAAAACGGTCCAGTGGGGGTTGAGAAACGGCTGTGGACAAAGAAACGGACATACAGACAGACAGACAGACATCCTTTCTCAATTAGTAATTTGACTAATTTCTACGTATATCTACGTTGTTAATGGACATTTTTCGTGGGAAATTGGTAAATCTTTGAGAAAAACGGTGAATACCCCGAGGTAACATGTAAAATGCGGAGAAATTGAATTTTTTTCAATAAGACACGGCAATATGGAGGGTGCCGTTAAATAAGGGGTGCCGTTCATTTAGGGGTGCCGTTAAATTTTTCAACTTCATTTTTTTAGTGCCGTTAAATTAGAGGTGCCGTTCACTTAGGGGTGCCGTTAAAATAGAGTTTTTACGGTATATATTTCGTGGAATGTGCCGAATGGCAGAGCGTGAGAGGAATTGGGTCTCGCCACGAGAGCATAAACTTTTCTGAAAATCGACATGCACCTTTGAAGAGACTACGGGAGACCGTAACTCAAAGTTCAAAGGCGCATGTCGATTTTCAAAAAAGTTATGTTCTCGTGGCGAGACCCGATTCCTCCCACGCTCTACCATCGCGCCAGTTGAAAGGAAATATATGATATCACTTGAGCTGTGTCGAATGTTTCATCGCAATTTTGCGAAAATTCTTTATTCCCCTGGTTTTTCATATTTGTTTTTTTGCTGTAAAATATGAAAAACCAGCGGAAATAAAGAATTATAGCAAAATTGCGAGAAAAAATTCGACACAACTGAAATGAATAATACAGTAATCTCTGCGTCTTCGCGCGCCGTGCCGAGACGTGATGACGCTCGGTTGTTACGGCACATTCCAGGAAACAGATAGTACTAGTTGTCGCTCATTTACCTTATTCGACCGGTAATCCCCATGTCCATTCGGACGAGGAGTCGCGACAAAATCGCAAAGAGTGTCTTCAGAGAACGCATTGAAGACGTGCGATATGCCGACCATGCAGCCGAATTTCCGTTTTCCGTCGCAGCACGGCGACCGGATTTGTTTCGTTTCCGGATCGAATTTCCGGCGGTGATGATATCTACAGCCGCCGGTTTTCGGAACACTTCCATCTCTGGTCAAATGGAATTTGGTGCCGCATCTTGCACAACTTCGGAGAGTTTCTGGTGGGGGAAAGTTATCAGTAGATCAGTTTGTGAACCAAAGCATACCACTTCTCGGAATCCATTCCATCCGATCGGTGTTCAGAGATCTTCCGCTCAACAGACCATCCTTGAGTCCGTAGACATTCCTCGGGTCCACTGGAGCGAAGACGGCATGGGCTCCACTCTGACTCATAAACGGGTAGGTGTTCATCGCGAGCTCTGTCAGAGTCAGTTTGACCTCTGACAGCTCCTTATGAATTCTCGCTGGAGCTGATTTGCTTAGCGACATAGGTGACGATTCGTGAGGACGGACTACCGAAAAGGGAGTTCAGTGGGAGAATAGGGAGAAGCTCGCTCACCGTCCTCATCTCTTGTCCAAGGAATTTTAGATGTGTTCGGTGTTTTGTAGACTAGACGGTTTTTTGCGGGCATTGAATGTTCCACTGAAAACAACTTGATAAAGTCTCGGGAACGATAGTATGTCACAAGTACTGAACAAGAGGACACCCTGACAAGCCATTGAAAAGCGGTGTCCACACAAGTAATGAACGGACACTATATGCCATCGTTGTGGTCGACGTGGCAGTTCAGAGCAGTTGTATCGATTTCTCGAGTGGAAGAGGTGCCGAATTATTGGGTAACAGTCGCGTAGCGACCTACCTCGTCAATACAATGCCGCCCATATGTGACGATGACTCGAGGAGCAAAGGATGCGGGTGGAGACTCCACTGGAGAGGGAGGTGCGAGGCGGTATTGCGGGAAAATGATATTACTAACGGATTGCAGTAGCCGCAGATATATAAGCATCATTTGGGATCTTTTTCCTGGCCAGTCATGAAATGTTCCATGGTCTTATTCATCGGAAAGTGTGCCGAGAACTTCAGATAGATAGTCGAATGATCCGGATCAGGTATTGACATGGTCATTGAACACAGAATCATCTGCGGACTTCGTTATCGATTGAAGCCACATTGCTCGAGAACGTTCTCTTTTCAGAAGTTTAAGAAGGTCTATTCTCAATCTGGGATTCTAACTTGAAAACTCAAAAACTGTCAGGGTTTCATAGAATAACAAGTGTTTATAAAGTTTACGTGTTCTCCCTTTTATGAAAGTGGTCCCGTTCTTAATGTTGCTGTCCTTTGTACCTAATACTATCGGATGCATTATGATAGACCTATTCAAGTTGCATTTCGATGGCATTTCGCGACGTTTCGCGATGTATTTTTCCAATTCAAACGACGTTTCACAACTGTGCAAAAACACCTTTGGGTAGATTTACGAGCGATCGCTGCGAGACCCACAGTCGCAAAACTATTTATGGACCAACGACGCGAAACTCGAGTTTCACGACGTTTCACAACAGTACTAAATAGTTTGGCGACTGTGGGTCTCGCACCGATCGCTCGTAAATCTACCCAAAGGCGTTTTTGCACTGTTGTAAAACGTCCTGAAACTGCATAGTTGAAATAAATGTTACAGTAATCTCGTATTTATTTTTGAATTTATTTTTGCTTTTTCGTAAAAGTGGCGCGTTTAACCAATTTTCGTCGGATTTCTTTGCTTTTTCTATAAAAATATCATCGAAACGTGCGCTCGTTTTGATTAAACACGCCATTTGTAGGAAAAAGCAAAAAAAATCAAAAAATAAACACGAGGTTACTGTAACATTCATTTCAGCTGTGCATCTTTTCATGCAACTGCAAGACCCGCCATGCGAAGCGAGCCGCTTTTTCTCGGTTTCGGGGCCATTTCGGTGGCATCCAATAGTATCTGACCACGTTTTCCTGGAAATTTTGCTCCAATCGGGAAAAAAATTGAAAAATCTGAAAAATTTAACTTTTCCTCGAACTTGAAATTTGAATTTCGCTCCGATGATCAGAGATTACGCGAAGATGCAGATTGGAAGCTCTGGACGCCATGTGTTGTGCATGTCAAATTTCTTCTCTGGTAAACTAACTAGAGGACCGTCTGTTTTTTGAATACAACTCGTTATTTTCTGAATCTGAGGTTTACTTGGATTTACAAGAAATTCGACTGACTTAAGTGTTTTTTTTTGTTTTTTCATGTAACTTAAATACTCACAGTTATTCTTCGACTCTCCATCGTTCTCGCTAGCAGCAGCTTCTGCAGTGACGCAGGAGCTTCTTGACCAGGCCAGATTGAATGTGACGGACGGCAATGTCCTTCTCCTATTCTTCCCCTTTCGGGAAACAAACACGATGTTTGTTTTTGATTTTGCTGAAAATACTTTTCACAGACTATTCAACATCATTTTAAATAGATACCAAGAAAAAAAACAATGTCTTTGGAGCAAAATATTTAAAACATGATCAAAAAGAATACAATGAAAAGTCGTGAAAAACGATGAAAATTAATGACTGTTTGCAGCGAAGTTCGCAGTTTAGCGTCACGGTGTTTGCACAGTTTCTGCTCGAAGCACAAAAAGCTGTTTGGATTTTTGATGTTTCAGTTTTTCGCTCGCTAAATTTCTTTCGAAACTCGTTTTTGGCAATTTTTCAAAATTTTTGTGAATTGAATTGAAGGAATCCGATATTTTGCAACTCTCGCGGCGTGAACATCCGCGCCTTGGCGCATTTCCGTTCTCTCGTTCAAACATCGTTTTACGCGGCAAAAAGCCCTCTGCAGTACCGCAGCGAAAATTATTTAAAATGGAGATCTCTGCAATCACAATTCGGGTTGGAAATTGACTTTTTTAAAAATTGATTTTTAAAATGATTTTATTATTGTTGCTTATTTCTTTTTGGAAAATTCATCGTCTAGCAATAATTTTAAGTTTCCAGAATCGTGATGAACGAAGGAAATTGTAGAGAACTGTGCCGAAAAGATAATCAATTCGAGTAAGTTAAGGGTTTCATAACCGAAAATACCTATTCAATTTTAGACGTACCAAGCGAAAGAAACCGCACGTCGACTCTAATGAACTGTGCCGCCAAAATATTTCGCTTTCAAGTTTTAAAAAATGTGACAAGTATCGTGGAAAATAAAGGAGATACAACCACAAAGAATAGGATTGGCGTTGAGAAAACTAACAATCCTCACGCTCTGTTGCTGACCTACTTCGAGAAATGGTTCCTTCGAAAACACTCAGAGGAAGGAATTGTAGTGGCTGAAGGTAAATTCTTTGAGGAACACGCTAGGCTGGAGCAACCGGGAATGTGGATTAGTGAAAAGGTTTTTGGACCAATCTCTCGGATTTGATCCACTTCCGAGTGTTCGAAGACTCGGTATCTTCGAGGATACGGTGTCTCGTGAAGGCCAATACCACTTCAAGCCCGACATCACCTTCAAGATAAACGATGTGAAAAGTATGGTGGAAGCGAGAGCCTCTGAGCTTCAGAAGGATGGAAAGTTGCATTGAAAAATGGGAAGCTCCGCATTACCCTGATGGAAGATAAAAGAGGTACCACCACCAAAATGGGATTGGCGTTCGGAGACATTGAGAAAACGAACAATCCTCACGCTCTGTTGTCCCAAACGGAATCTAATGGCGTCAAATAAGGTGTGGAAGTCCTGTTCCCCTCTATCCCACTTGATAACGTCATCCCTCCCTCGTTGCAAGTAGTAATAACCTGTCAGATTCGCCCCCAAACTGTAGGCGTTGCCACGGCAACGCCTACAGTTTGGGGGCGAGTCTGACAGGTGACGAATATTGCCAAATATGGGTATCATTTTATTCAGAATTTCCTGGAGATTCCAAATATGGTCATTGTCTGAAAATCTGAAATTGTTAAATATGGATATCATTTTATTCAGAATTTCATAAAGATTCCATATATGGTCATTGTCTGAAAATACAGTAACCCATCTGAAAATCTGAAATTACCAAATATGGATATAATTTTATTCAGAATTTCATGGAGATTCCAAATATGGGTATTGTCTGAAAATACAGTAACTTGTTATAAAACCATAAGAGACGCGGCGCGGGCGGTGGTCGACCACACCCATATTTGGTGAATACCGTACTCAGGTGGAAACAGGGTAAAATGGGGGTCATTCAAACCAGCTCAATATGGGGAGTCTGAATTTGTTAGAGTTGGAAAAACTGTATTCCAAAAATGGAAAATACCGTAACAATGGGCGATTGTTGAGAGGGTGCTAGAGAAAACAGACAAATCGAGAGCTCTCAAAAATGCGACCAACTGCTAGGGCACCCAAATGTTAGAATGACTGGTTTTCATTTTGAATAAGGCACGACGAGAGTTTGGAGACGCAGAGTGACGAGAGAGCGTCAGAGAAAAAGTGGTCACAGAAGAATATGAATTGTTTCGCAATATTTTTGAAAATCAATAATTTGAGCTGTGGTTTTTGAATTTTTTCGAAATATTTTTGAAAAGCTATAATTTGAAACGTAGTTTTTAGTAATATTTCGCAATATTTTTGAGAATCACTAACTTGAGCTGTGGGTGGATTCGCAATTTTTCTAAATGTTTTTGAACATCAATAGGTTGAAACGCAGTTATTCGAAATGTTTCGTAATGTTCTTTTGAAAATCAATAGTTTCAGTGTTACTGTTGTGAAATTTAGTTGAATTATCACAAAATAAACAATCGATTCACCAATAAAACTCATTATTTTGATAATATAATAAACATTTTGGTGTGTTTTAAGTTGCTCGTTGTAATTCAAAATGGGGTTGTCAGTGTATCTAAATAAACCTCAACACGCTTAAGTTTCCAGTATGCCTTGTGGAGAAAACTCTGAGCTGTGAAGCAAATGACCATAGATCCCTCAATTTGATGAAGACTTGGTGCGTTGATACATTGAAACGTTTCGAAATCGGTGCAATGAATCAAACGGTGAGCCACCTATCCTTGCGGGTGTGTGATTCAGAGAAAACTCATCTAAACTCACATCCAGAGACGCTTTGAAATGGTTCTGTTACACTATAATATGTAAAGAAGTGATAGAGAAAGAGAGATAATGCGGGGGCGTTGGATAGTGCACCAACTGTCGGGGCGGCATTTTTGATATTTTTCATGACGAGAGCTTTCGAGAAAAAGAGTAATTGAGTTGGTGGAAGACTCATCAATTATCAAGACGGAGTTTTTCATCAAACATCATTGATGAGAAGATATTTCGAAGTGTGTTGGTGAACAATATCTACGTGGTTTTTTGAAGAGTGCGCGGGTTGTTCCATCTTTGGATAATATTCGAGAGGTGGAGAGAAAATGTGGTTGAAATTTGTTGATGATGTTGTAATGTATTACATGGAAAAACGCTTTTTACTCTAAAAAGGTTGGCAAGGCCTCTGCACTATTAGCATTGTTTTGACAAGATTACAATAAACTCTGAACAGTGTAGAGTGAATTGGTGAGATTTAAGAGAACAATGGCGTATTCATTTGATTAAGATACAACTAGATTCAGCAAAGTTTGGTTGTGATACAACAGTTGATAATGTTGATATAACACTGAAAGCTTCTTGGAGTCTACCCAACCAATAAACGTATGGTATAAAAGTAAAAACAAACGTGGTGAAAATGTTGTTTGTTCCGATTGGATTCAGTGTTTTATTGCTCCTCAGGTGGTCGACCTAACCTCTCCAAGGCCACAAGACTATCTCGACAAGGCGGGGCTACGATTTGATAGATACGCCACCTCTGTTTAACATAATATTTCAACTACGAACTTAAACCGTATTCACACTTTTCTGACAAAGTTTCTTCCAGGATGATTGACTTGTTTGAATACCTGGACAGCGTTTATGAGTTCTGGTGGGACATTCCACTTCGGGCTCTCAATAGGCGCCTCAGGTGGTTTGGGCCAATTACCCTTCTGTTTGATCACCGTCGTGGTTGTTGCCGTATTACCCCCCAACTGATGGAACCCCGGTAAACCAAGCTTTTCTATAACGTAACCAAATTAAACATTTTCAGAGTCTCCCAAGCATACTTTTATTGGTCGTCGGTGGAAAGCTGGGTTTCCATTGAGGAATACTTTTTAAGCCGCTACGGAATGCGTCTGAATCCTCAAGGTTACTTGGTCAACCTTGGACCGCATGGTTTATTTCCTGTCGAAGTACTCCGCCTGTATAGTCACCACAAATAATTAGTTTACCACTGCTGCAACCAATGTTTATTTACATGTCAATAAATTATTTTGTAACAAAATGTTCATAATTTGTTTGAACGTTGAATCAATGGTGTGCCATTCCACGCCGCCTGTTAGAACAATCTAAAAACAATTTTTGGAAAGAATAAAATAATATTCAAAACCTTGCCAGATTTGAAAATCAGCATTACCACTTTGTTGTTGTCGACTCGAAATGAAAGGCCTGGGAACAATTCTGGTTCATATGTCGTATTGTGTGGAGCAACTTGACAAACGGCTGGCAGGGAAATGGGACCGCCGAGGTGACCAGAGGCAACAATATTTTGAACCTATTTGAAAAATTATCGAGAATTGAAACTGTGAAATACCTTGAACTCCTTGCAAGAAACATCGAAACCCAACTTTTGAATGATTCGTGCAAATCTTCTACAAGTCTTATGAGCAATTTCTACCGATTTCGTACCGGTGCAAACAACTCTACCACTCGAAAACACCAGAGCAGTTGAATAAGGGTTCTTGATTCGCATAATTACTGGTTTAAAGTTTGGCTTCAACTCTACATTCGCACCAATTCGAGCAAGTGTTTTAACATCAATAGACAGACCCAAGTTGAAAGTAGCAACAATGTTCTGAATGATTGGCGTCATAAGCTGAAAACTTTACACGTTTTGAGTTTATAATTTATTTATTAACACAAAAATATAGAGCAAATAATCGATTGGAAAGAACAAATAAAATTAAACAATAGTGTCCAAAATTGGGTTTCTAAGATAGTCGAGTGCCAAAATTTGATCAAATTCAGCATAAACAATACAATACAGACCACCGGGTGGTGTTTTTTCGGCAAAATTGATACGCACACTAACATTAGTGGGGCGAACCAATTCAAAAAGACTCGTGTCTGTTGCTACAGGGCTCAATTCAAATCCAAAAATAGTATAACCAGAATGTTTAAATTGTTCAAAACTGATGGAGCTGCTGTGAGTGTTACTTCGCGTGTGTCCTAAGGCTTCCTGTAGAAGAATAAACGGTTCAACACAACGGCCTCGTGTAAAATCTAGATTCATAGGTCTACCAGGGTTTGTTGTTCCACAATAGTCGATGTGGACATCTTTGACATTGAAAGGTCGGAAATCAAAAGGAGATGTTTTGAAAGAGCCGTTGAAACTTTCAGCAGAGACTAGACCCAGAAATATACGCCTAGGCATTTTACTAGTGAAGAGAGAGTTTGCTGGGGCATCTAGACGATCCGGGGCGATAAAGAAACTACGTACTTGCCCACTCAAGAGAGGATACTGTAAAAGTTTGTGTTCCAAAAGGGCGGCTTCCAATTCGTTTGCCAATCCATCAGTTAAATCGAGTTCGTTAACCAGAGCATAAACATCCGTAATCTCAAACTTGTACTTTTTCTCCGCCTTGGAGCCGTAAGACTCGATGAGAAATTCACTAGAGTTTGGATAAGCGGTTAATTTCACATTACAATTATTAATCAAAATTCGTTGTTGATTTGTCAGGTCAATTGAAATGTTTGCGGCCACTTGGTATTCTTTGCCGTCTTCAACAGCTTCACAACGCAAGTTGTAATCAGTACATACATCTCCTACCACTCCATCATTGAACAAACCCATTGCGGAAAGTGTACTATTTTTGTGGTCTTCGCTGTACATGAGCAAGTTTTCCAGATAGCTTTTGTATGCATAGTTGCAAGAGTTGTGATAAACTAGTTGAGAGTTGATGTGAAGTGTAAAGTTTCGTACGATAGAGTTGGCAATGTTATTGATCGGTGCATAAGTCGGCACTTTTTCACCTTTTGCAATTGGTTGTCCTTTCTCATCAGTGATTTTGAATGTGAATATTAGCCAGGTACGTTTCAAGTTCAAATATGCCCGCGAATTGTTAGTCAAAATAAACTCCCAAGGGCCATTAGGTCTAAAGGCATTTTTTAGGTTAACTACAGTCCAACGAGTGTTTTGAATACAAGCTTGGGTTCCAGGGATGGTGGTGAAATCAAGATCATCAATAATGACGTCTTGGGACTTGGGATCAATTCGGCTAAGCATTTAGGAACTTAGACCGTCGAACTTTCACAAATTTGGGTTTCATAACTTTTCTAGTGTCTTTTATACTGTTCTCAGGCCCCAACCCTGTCATAGTTTGAACTGTTGCTCTTCCACGCTTTTTCAAACTCTTTAGCACTGTTTCTCCACCAATGACATCGTTTATGACTTGAGAACCAGTATGGAGCAGTTGTTGACCTATAAAAGATCTCAGAAAATCTGGAACAACTTTACCGATTGCTGTGATTATTCCACCCAAACCCCCACCGCGTTGAGGCCCCCCTCTTTGAAAACGCTGACCAATAAACGGGCCAGTTCCTGATAAATTCTTCCGAATCAATTGTTTGTAATCAATTTTAGTCAAGTCGACAGGTACAGCAGGCATTATAACGTTACACTCCTTAAAACAACAGGTTATTTATAGATAATGCAAGCTGATGATCTCAAACAAATTATGCAAATGGATCAGTATGCTAGGAAATACTTTCATGGTGTTTACGCCGCTGACGAATTGGAGAATTTAAAACTCCCAAGTAAACAAAAGTATGGTTTAATCGTGAATACTGATCAGCGTTACCAAGAAGGACGACACTGGCAAAACATTTTTGTAATTGGTAAAACTGTATTCTTTTTCTGTTCATTGGGCGAAAGACCAAACAAATTTATTTCAAATTTTCTGAAAAAGTTTCCAAGAGTTGTCAAAAATAGTATCAAACATCAAGAAAACTATGCTGTCACTTGTGGAGGTTATTGTGTTTTCTTACAAGCAATGATGTCTAGAGGTGTTAGATTTAGCACTCTTTGTGATATTTTCAAAAATATTAGCAATGATGATGTTTTTATTACAAACTATCTACGTGATTCGTACAATTATTTTCTTTAATAAATCTTTTTCAAATGTAATGTGACAACTGTAGCACCCCAGTGAAAGTTGATAGGTTCACCAAACTCTGATAACAGTTCAATTTTAATAGAATCCACAGTACCATTCATCAAAGGTAGGTATCTAGGTACTGGAAATGTGTGTTGAACCATTTCACCATACTTACCTTTACAAGGTACCACAGTTAGTAAAGAACTTTTATCACTACCAACAATTGCACGATCAACCAAATCACAATATAGGTATAAAGTACTAATGTTTCCGAAAAAGTCCACAAAATGTTGAGCACATTGACCATTTTTAACAATACGCGAACCAAAACCAAGGAAATAGGAACATTGATCATCCATTTCTAGAAAATCAATACCAGAATCTAAGAATTCAACACAAATTTTCTCATTTAACAAAGAAAAGTGAAGATAATCATTGAAACTATCAACTGGTTTTACACCAATTTTGTGCCGCATTGTAATCAGTTGCTTTAATAATGCTTCATCTTCAGAGTTTTCATAGACGTTCTTTCTAATGATGTTATAATCCACTAATGTTTGATCGCTAGAATGATCTTGGAGAAACCGGTGAATTAATTTCATGGGGAATGTGATGTTTGGGTTCCCTGATTCCTCTGTATTGCTACCAGTTGTTTTATGGAACTCAATGTTTGAATTCCCAGATTGTTCAACCTTGTTACCAACAGTTGGCACTTTCGGGAACTCAATGTTTGAATTCCCAGATTGTTCGGGTTTGTTATCACCAACAGTTTGTTTCGGGAACTTGATGTTTGAATTCCCAGATTGTTCGGGTTTGCTATCACCAGCGGGTCCTTTGGGGAACTCAATGTTTGAATTCCCAGATTGTTCAACCTTGTTACCAACAGTTGGCACTTTCGGGAACTCAATGTTTGAATTCCCAGATTGTGCTGGTCCTTTGGGGAACTCAATGTTTGAATTCCCAGATTGTTCGGGTCCTTTGGGGAACTTGACGTTTGAATTCCCAGATTGTTCTGGTCCTGTGGGGAACTCAAGGTTTGAATTCCCAGATTGTTCAACCTTGTTACCAACAGTTGGCACTTTCGGGAACTCAATGTTTGAATTTCCAGATTGTTCGTGTCCTTTGGGGAACTCAATGTTTGAATTCCCAGATTGTTCGGGTCCTTTGGGGAACTTGACGTTTGAATTCCCAGATTGTTCTGGTCCTGTGGGGAACTCAATGTTTGAATTTCCAGATTGTTCGTGTCCTTTGGGGAACTCAATGTTTGAATTCCCAGATTGTTCGGGTCCTTTGGGGAACTTGACGTTTGAATTCCCAGATTGTTCTGGTCCTGTGGGGAACTCAATGTTTGAATTTCCAGATTGTTCGGGCCCTTTGGGGAACTCAATGTTTGAATTCCCAGATTGTTCGGGTTTGTTATCACCAACAGTTTGTTTCGGGAACTTGATGTTTGAATTCCCAGATTGTTCAGGCTTGAAATCACCAACGGTTTGCTTCGGGAACTCGATGTTTGTATTTCCAGATTGTTCGAGGCCTATGGGAAACACAATGTTTGAGTTCCCAGATTGTTCGGGCTTGTTATCACCAGCGGGGAAGTTGAGAAATTTAATGTTGGGATTTCCCGATTCTCCAACCGTTTGATTAGTGAAAACAATGTTAGAGTTCCCCGATTGCTCAAACTTCCTTGCATGAATGTTTTCCGGTGAGTTGTCAAGGTTTCTCTTTCTACGGTTTCTCTTTGAGTTTAATGTTCCCAAAATTTCAGCAACAGTATTGTATTGTTGTGGTGGAATACTAATTTCTGTGGGTTTACGATCATCATTGAAATGGATGTAAAATTTGAACGGTTGACCAACGTTATCGAAACTGTAAGGATAAATCAAATCGGTTACAGCAACCATATACTTGTCCTTTTCTAGATTCAAAACTTGCGGCAAACTTGTGACATACGTGGAAGAGGTATTCTCAAATTGGACATTTTTCACAGACGACGGTAGCGTAATGTACAAGTCTTCCATTTAGTATAAAAGGGTGTACACAAAAGGTCTTTTATACCCTCATGATAACCTTGTGCCTATTCAATTTGATATCAAACACACTCTCTTGGAATCCAGACTCTGTTTTTGAGCCGCTTTCCGGTAATAGCACACTGGAAATATTTTTAGTGACACCATCCTATACTACAATCAACATTGTCATTTGTTTGACTTTTGCACTCATTATTATACCCGTTGTGAAAAAAGTTTTAGATTGGTTGGTTAAAAAAGTAGATGCAGTTTAAGTTTCCATCACAAACTACAATTATTGGTGCAACTCAATCTGGGAAAACAACACTCTTACGTGAAATTGTTGAAAATTTGACAACGCATTTTAGTGTCCCTATCGATAATGTTTTTTGGTTTTATGGTATGGACAATGATGGAATTCCTAGACACGTGCCACAAGTTGTGGCTATTGAAGGTGTTCCAGATATCGATTTGTTGAAAAAACACAAGAATGAACACAACATTGTAGTTTGTGACGATCTTATGAACTTTTTTGCTCGTGACAAAAAATCATTACACTTGTTGAACGATTTATTCTGTGTCTATGCCCACCACTTGAACTGTGTAATTTTCAACTTGGTTCAATCTGCGTTTGCTTTACCACCAACGACCAGGAACAACAGCACCTACATTATTTTGATGCGTAATCTCTCAGACGCCGCTCAAGTCAAAAACTTGCTAGTGCAGCAGTTTGGAGATGGGTGGCGTCAAGCGCATCAAGCGTATAAAACTATAATGTCAGTACCATACAATGCCATGCTTATAAACAATGACCCAACAGCTGATCCAACTCATCGAATCATGGAAAACTTTTTGTCAGAGTTCCCAATTGTCTATAAATAACAACAACCGAAAAATACACAGTCAAAAATGGCGGATCGTTTGATTCTACATTTAGATTTTTTGAAAAGTGTTTTGAAGCGGCGTAGTAGGATTAGACAAGGTTCTGAGAAGCAACTCAATTGTCTTGTTGAAATAATTTACAACTTGACGAAATCGCAAAACATTCCACTCTCAAAGGAAGAAGCCCGAATACTGAAACCCATCACAAAGTTGCTCAACGATATTTCCAACTGTACCAATGTGTGTGACGCCCAAAAACTACTATATAAGCTGAGTAAGAAACACTGGACAGCCATAATCATTCCTACCCTAACTCGGACGCGTTTACTATGAAACGCTATAAACTCATTCCAATCGACGGTCTCAACCCACTTGACCCTGCCAAACGTTTGTTGGACGAAATTTTGAACGACAAGGCATTGGACGATAGCGAAAAAACTGTATTTTACCAAGATTTGTTATACAGAATCAAACATTTGCCACATTTAAATGTTATGACTAGACCAATGTTTTCCTTTCTAAAGAGTCAAGTGCCTGACTATGACGATGATTACACTGATGATGGTTATTCACAATATACAAGTTTTGATACCGATTTGAAAAAGAATTTTGATAAATCCACACACCAAACTGCAAAGGAAACACTGAAAGAAGAAGAATCAAACGTAGTACAAGAGCAGGTACCTAAAATACTCACTGTAAATAAGGTTGCTGAGGCGCAACCAACTACAGGGAAGATTATTCCAAAAGTTGCCAAAGGCGTGAAAAAACAAACGATAAGTAAGAAAAAAAGCCCAAAGAAGCAGAGGACCCAGAAACCTAGTGTACCTACACTACAAATGTTGAAAGCTGAGATGCCTGACCGATATGAACAAACTGGATCAGGTTTAAACTGTGTCTTGTGGAAATTATAAAAGGGTTATTCTATTGTTGTAAAATATATTGTCACAAGTTTTAACATGTCTGAAATAATAATAAAAGATGCATACTTGAACCCCAAAAAATCTAGTGCTTTTTCATCTGTTGACAATGTTTATAAAGCCGTAAAGCCTAAAATTAAAGGTTTGACAAGAGACACGGTGGAAGAAGCTCTCGAAGATACAAAAGCTTTTACACAACATCGACCGAACCGCACAAAGTTCCCACGTTTGAAAACGACCGCGTCAGGTGTTCAGAATGCTCTCCAGATTGATTTAGCTGATGTCGCCAAGAACAAGGCAGAAAATGATGGTTTTGCCTTTTTATTAGTTTGTGTTGATGTGTATTCACGGTTTTTCCATGTGTCACCATTGAAATCCAAACAAGGTTCAGAAGTTGCTAAAGCTCTGGAAACAATTTTTAACACATTCAATTCACCACCTCTTTACATTTACAGTGACTCTGGTAAAGAGTTTTATAACTCTCATGTTAAACAGTTGTTCACTAGACTAGGAATTCGACACTGTACACCTAAAAGTGATATTAAATGTAGTATGGCTGAGCGGGCCATCCGAACCTTGAAAACCCGTTTGGCAAAATATACAACGTCCAAGTATACTCACCGGTACATTGATGTGTTATCTGACATTGTTAACGGTTTAAACAATACTGTGAACCGGTCTACTGGTATGAAACCTATTGATGTTAAAAATGGTGACTTTGATATGATTACACCCAATGTTGGTGTTTTCAAAAAGAGTAAATTTCAACTTGGAGACCATGTGAGAATTAGCGCGAAACGTGGTGTTTTCGACAAGGGTTATGAGCAGGGCTGGACCGAAGAAGTGTTTGTAATTTCCAAAGTGTTTGAAACAAAGCCTGAAACTTTTGAACTGTTGGATAAAAATGGTGAACATGTAGAAGGTAAGTTTTATCGTTATGAAATGACAAAATGTGCCTACGATGCTGATGTGGTGTTCAAAATTGAAAAGTTTGTGGGGACACGAATGCACAGAGGAAAAAAAACAAGTAAAAGTACGCTGGGAGGGATATCCGGAAAGTTTTGACTCATGGGTGAATGAATCAGAGGTGTTGGAGCTTTAAAAAGGATAGTCATCAATAGGTGTCAAGTTTTCAAAATAACCTAAAGGTAAGGTTGAACCATCAACTAATACGTGCACTTTATCCATTACAGGTAACAACTTTTTCGCCAACTTTATAGAAGAAATTGGTCCAAGCAATTGCCGCTTCATGGAATTGTCATCAGCGATAATTGGTTTTGTTGTTGTTTTTGATGTGAGCCATGAAATTATCTAAGATTTTTATTGAAATTATTTTAGGAATGAATCTTACCGTTTTTTCCATCTTATCCAGTGTAATTTCTTTACTAGTTGAATTGTTCAGATTAACTCCTTTGAATTTGATTACATTTCGCTCTTCACCCTTTTCATTCACCAAACTGTACGCATAAACTTTGGGTGCCATACAAACGAGTTTTTTCATGGTGAAACCTTCAGGAATCTCCGACTCTAACTTTCCAAGACCCACACCACACAAACTCTCCAGGGGATTTTCACAATCCTTCTTCTTTTTCAAGATTAACGAGTCCGTGTCTGAAAAAGTCTTATGATTCCGGAATTTAAAACCGAACAAGACCAACCGACGTAACACAAGTTGTCTGCGCCAACTTTTTCCATTGCATTGAACAGGTTTATTCTACCATAGGCAGTGGTGAATGCGCCAACCACAATGTTTGTATGGCTCTTGTATTGAACTTCAGTTTTGTTGGACACTCTGCTGATTAGCGTGTGACCAGTAGGCCAATCAATGACGCGTTTGTATTCATATCCCGGTTCGTTCATGTAACTAGTTTGACCAACATGGTCCAAAGTATCAAACAACTCTGTTTGCACTCGAACCGGGTTCTCTGCAAACTTTCCCCAACAACTGTTCAAAAACAGTTTGGCTAGCGTTCGAAGAGCCGTATTCTTGCTGACGTGGTCCTTACGCAATTCGACACCATCCGTTTCTTTGATCAGCGCAATATGCGCCCTCTTTTCTTCCTCGGATAAATCGCTCTTGGGCCACCCAGAAGCCTCATGCTTCAGGCGGAGCATTGGTTTCAAATAGTTTTTGAAGAAACCACCTTTCCGCCACAAACCTTCATCCCAATGCCAAACTTCGTGGAATTGTAACATTTTGTATCCCCGGAAGATTGCCGAGTTGAGTTCCAAACTCGTCCACGTTCCGGTTAGATAACGCTCCGAAACTTTAGTGTGCGGGCATGTAGTAAACTTGTTTGTCTCGGCACAAGTTCGACAAGTTGGAAACAAAAGTTTCCCACGGGTTCGATATGGGAGGCATGGTAGTTTGATGTCAGGCTTCGGTAAAATCGAACAGTGGATTAAGCCTATAAATATTTCATCAGATTTAATTGTTGGAAACTTTTTACCCTTGTAACTTAACAATTTCCCATCAATTTTGTGGAAATTTTTCTTGATAACTTTGGGTGACCCGCGTGGGTACTCTCCAGTAATGTTGACATAGGGATACAAGGAGCAAAAGTCTAGATAGAAGAGTTCAAAATCATCGTTGGCTTCCACGCGCATTTTGTATGGTTGTGTACGACCACCAAACATTGCGTCTCGAGGTATCAGGTTTGTCGTGTGACGACACTGAAACTGTTGTTTAATTGAGCAAATTGGAAAGTCTGTACGTTTTCAAAAAACTGTTTCATCTCTGGGTTGTCTTTAAGATTCGTTCTAATCTCGTGTTCCCAAATTGCGACAACATTGTAACCTTGTTCTCGAAGCGCTTCATCTCTTTGTAGAGTTGCTTGATACAATTCATTGTTTGTCTTGTATTTGTCAAAAATGTTGGTTGACAAGGGATTGAAACACTTTTCACAGCCATGAAAAGCACACCCATGAATCTGAATGTTACAGTATTCTTCAGAATCTAGTTTTTGTCACCTCATAGATTGTGTTAGAGTCCTCAGCGAACCCATCTACACTGGTTTTGGAACCATTTGAGAGTTGCACCTCCTTTTCAGGGCCACGAAGTTTATGATGAATGTGTACGCCAAGCGTTTTCTCCAACCAAAACAATTGCTTCAGAGCTAGTTCAGAGTTACATCTTTCAGGAAAGCCACGTTCCGGAATTATTCCACAATCGCCATCTTTGATGTGTTCATACTTCATAATGAACAAGACAAAACTAGCAAGAGTGCAAGCGTGGATTAGGGGGTTCCAATCGTTGAATTGTTCAACACAAATCTGAAGAAATCACCAAGACTGAAATTGAAAAAATGTCAAACCTTCATAAATTTGATAACTGCAGCGGTTAAAATCTCAACGTCAGACTGACAATAACCGAGTAACTCTGCGTCAGCATCGAATGTGTCATTCTTGTGTCGTTCATACCACGTTTCAAACTCTTTTGTCTTGTCAACTTTCATAAATTCTACATCATAGAATAACTTTTCCGGAAGACCTTGTAAGACTTTTCCGTAATTGTCTGGGTGATTGAAAAAATAGGGATAGAAACCCTTCTTTAACTCTGGAATTCCAAAGGCCCCCGGCATTTTCGCAAGGGCCATCGGCAACAATTGGTAACTATCACGAAAGTGTAACTTGTTCAAATGTCCAGATACGGCTCTTGTCGCCGGATCGATTTCGCTCATTATCAAAGTACTACCGTTCGAAATGAACTTTGGTATGACTTTAAAGTCTTTCAAAAACTTGAAGAGTACAAAATTGTGGTCGTAACTGAAAAGGCTGACAAGTACAAAAACGGTAAAGCACAAGTTACCGGCCACCATTGTGAGCAAAGACATAGGCTCCATCTAATCGTGAATCTTTGAGCAAAAATTCGCAAAATGCATGCAACGGCTCAACAGCATTTTTATACCAAAAATGGTTACTTTCGCAGTCACAAGGCTCACCCTTGATACAAGCGTGGCAAACCATTTTGTAACAAATCAAGTTAACCACATGATCTGGTTGGTTACCCTCCCGGTCTAAAAGATTGAATTAATCACAAAGATTGAACCCAACTAACCTGGTCCAGTTGATTTTTCGGTAACGATTGTCTCAACGTCATAAAACAAGATGCGATATTCTTTTTGCTTTTCCAACTTTTTTTTCCGTTGTTTTTCCGTTGGCGGTGAAAAACAGCACTGGTGAGTTGAAGCTTTAGAGTAACGTTTTTGGCATTGTGTACATCTCCAACGTTTCTCACACTCGTGTGTTTCCCCTTCACGGAGTGTAACCGTATCAATATATTTGAAACAATTGGGACACCTAAGTAACATGTGGATTTAAAATAATAACCTTATCAAACTTACGTAAAACATGTTTCACACTTTGATTTCTTCACATTATACGCGGGTATTTTATGACCATCGTAACAGGATTTGTTCGCAAAAACTGTGTAGCAAGTTTCACACGTTAAAACCTCTTCTTGTGTGGGGTCACAACCCATGAAGCCACACTTTTTACAACGGGCTTCACAATTTCGATAGTGGTTGGAGTCTCCAAACTTTTCACACTTGTGACACCAACTAAAACACATATTTAAAAGTAAAGAAGTCCCACTTACATTGACTTTAAAACGTTGTATGTGGGTTTGATAAAGTCATAGTGCCCTCCGTCTGTATAGACTAACGGAATAAGTTTGTCCGCCGTTTGGTTGAATTCGCATCGAACGTTGTAGGTTTTTTGAAAGGGTAGTCGGTGATAAAGAATAATGTGATACTCGGGGAGGGCATACGAAAACTTTTGTAAATCTTCCAAAGTGTGTTCTGTTTGATTTGGCGGTATATCTGTGAGGGCAACAAGTTCCATTGCTGATTTCCATTGCATAGCAGAGGTGTTTTCACGTTTCTAAAGCTGTTTTTAGTTCGTGAAGCTTTTGAAAACTCACATCTTGTCGTGTGAGTTGACGCCATTTAACATCTTTCAGATTACCACCCAAATCACTCCAAAGTTTTCCGATAGAGAGCGCTTTTGGCATGCAATGACTCGTTCCAAGCACTGTTGTTTTCAACTTTTTCACAGAATCATACATCTAAACGTTTGAATTGAGAATAAAAGTGTAATTGAATATAATATTTTTTAAAAAACTTACAACTTGTTCTTCTTGACAACCACCCTTGAAACTGTTATCGTACTTGTAGATGTTCATGGCAATGGTGAAGTTCAAGTCAATAGCGAGTTCTTTGTTTGATTGACACATCCGCTCAATTTCATTTAATAAAACACCACCATTCATTGATTCGTGGGTTCGATTATTTAACCAAAAACCATGCTGTTCTTTGAAACCACCATGAAACAAGCTGAATTCTTTCATTCGATTCATTTCGAAAAAGAGCTCACCCAAAATCTAAGCGAGTTTTAGACAAATCACCATCTGCTAACCCAACGCATTGGCGTATAAAAATATCAAAACAATCTTCAATGATTGATGGGTCATCCGTAATGTTTTTAAACTTTAACCGTAATTCCGGTAGAGCAAGTCTTGCCGCATTTTTTCTATTGAGTATTGGGTGTCGTTCTAGACTAGTGTACTTATTTAACAGTTCCCACTCTTGCTCTAAAATAAATAAAAACGTTAAATGTAATTTCGAAAATGCTTACTGCTGATGAATTTCATCTCGTTCGTTCCTATAAAATGAACATTTACTAAAATTTAAACATTTCAACAAACTTTTCTTCTTAATGTATGGTAACAATTCATCTGGTAGTGAAACGCCATCACCCTCATTATCGGTTGGAGGAATTCTTCTAGGGTTTGCTGGAAGATGCGACATCTATTAGAAATAGTATTAAAAACACACCTTGCTTTCTACGAGGCATTGTAAGCTTTGGCGACAGTCTCGAGCCTCCTCTTTTTATACCCAAGACTCTTCGAGCATCACACGGGCCCCACCCACTTCAGTTATCGGCTCCCCTTTAATTGATGAATTGCATTTTTATGTGTGATCGTTGATTGTCACCGTTGACAGCTGTTTGAATTGACGCAACTGTTTTCATTATCTACAACACAGATATCACGTCAGCAGTTATTGAGAAAAGGTTTATGTTAAAAATTTGTTTACGAAAACTTAAACAATTCAAAAATTTTAATTGCATACTGGTGTTTGTATAGGGATAAAAAAAAACATTGAAAAACAATTATATGTGGCGTAAGCACAACAACATCTTGAATAGTCAACTACATATGAAAGTCACAAAAGTGGTTTTCCAAATTTACGCACAGAAAATTACACTTCTTGCATCTCCGTCGTCTTCTACACGCGTGAGGCATCCCGTGGTGTAGTCTGTTGGTGTCAATATATTTGTGACATTTTAGGCATCTATAAAAAAACATATCATGACCAAATAAATGTTAAAAGTTTACGTGAAACATGTTGCGCATTTCGATTTTCCTACACGATTAGTTTGTTTGTGTTGAAGATAGCAAAGCTCGTTGAAAAATGTGGTGTGACATTTTCCACAAAATATTGTTGGTTCCTGGTTGGCCTCACACTCAACATGCCCACACTTTTTGCAACGTGCTTCACAATATCGATAATGGTTGACATCGCCAAAGCATTTGCACTCGTGGCACCACCTAAATAAAATGTGTGGATATTGGAAGTAATTTCGAAAACTTACATTGGTTTGAGAATAAAGTGCGTTGGTTTAATGAAATCATAACCATTATCGGTGCAAAAAATGGGTATAAACTTTTTCGCACTCGTGTTTAAGTCACAACAAACTTTGTAGGTTTTTTGTGATGGCTCCTTGCTATAAAGGACCACACGATAGTTGGGAAGTGTGTTTGAGAATTTTTTTAAATCTTCCAAGTTGTGTGTTGTTTGCTGTGGATCAATGTCCGTGAGTTTAATTAACTCTTGTGCCTCTTCGAGTTGAAAAGCCTCTGGGTTTTTTGTCCTCTAAAAGAAGGCCTTTTCCATGCTTTTGACAGTAAAATTACGTTTTGTCTTGTAAGTTGGTGCCATTTGAAGTTGTTTAATTTCCCTTTGAGATCACTCCAAAGCTTTCCAATTACAAGGGCTTTGGGCAAAGAATAATTTGCACCGATCACCATTGTTTTCAGTTTAGAATTGTACACCTAAAATTTTCGAATATTCAAATACTTTATGTCATTTCAAACTGATATCACGCACGCTTGTTGATTCACCACACTCATTCAGCTTGCTTGAGTCGCCAATATTTATATTATTTTCTGCATTTGGTGTACCACACGGGGAAACAGACATTGTAAATTGAGCACTTTCAAAATTATATGGCTCGCTTGGGGGATTCACTGGAAATTTTAATATTATTCAAAGTAACATTGAAAAAACACATTGGGTCCTACGAGCCATTGCAAAGAAGTTGTCACAATGTTTCCTCTTTCGAGTATTTATATTCGTTTTCTAAGCGCCGCCCATTGAGCTGTCTGGTGACTCCTCAGATTTAGTATAAAAGGCGTCGAGTCGTACTTTCATTTCTTAACAATGACCACTTCGCCAACTCAACAATGGTCGGAGAGTATGTACCCGCACTGTGGAGTTTTAAACTTTTTAAAGTTTGATTTTCAGTTACCCCTCGGGCTTTATTGCTTGGTAATGGGATAGTAAACTACACACTTGGTTTGTGTTGTAAGAACAGTGTGAAGATTGAAAACGGTAAATATATGTCGGATTTTTGCGATAAATGTCAGAAGAAGACATTCGCTAGCAAGTTTACCGGCCACTCTTTCAAATATCCAGAACTGTTCTTTGGTAAGTCGATGTGTGTACTAAATTTAACACCATTATTTCAGATTTGAAGAAGCAGTCAATAGATGCAGATGAATCATTGTGGAAAAATGGTTTGTCCTTTTAAATATCGCATAAATTAATTTATTAATTGTTTCAAGTAGCCCCATGGGTTGTAACTTGTCGTGGTGACATGGTATCTGTGATTCTTCAACCGTGCTGTTACAAATCAATCTCTGTTATGGATGGAAAACTCTTCTACGACATGTGCAAGTCGTGCCAACAACAAACTGTTTTTACCAAGTACAAGAAGGCTACGCCGCCAAGCATTGTTAATAATTGATGCTAATTCTGTTAATAAAACACATTGATCCCATGATTTTGTTGTTTTATATACTGAACACCCAAGTATAAGGCGTTTGGGAAATGAAAAAGTGGTTTAATTGTGTGATTCTGGAGTACCGTAGTAGAAATCACCCGTTTCGATGTACAAAGAACACAATTTGAAGTTGAAACGGTTAACCTTGTAAAAAATTGCAAGCTGAATATTAACAAAATTTATGCTTGACAATCAGAAGTTTGTTGTAGAATCACCCTGAAAACAAAACTCTCTTATTCTTGATCTCTCTGTACAGAAGATGTTGTGAATTCGTATAAATAGACAGATTTGAAAAACGCAAAATTGTTCTATGATGCATCCCAGGGCGCCTGTATACCCATATTTTCTTGACCCACCTGGTGATGAGGTGAGAACACCATATTGAATTACTTACACAGTTTTCAATTTACAGTTTATCGATGTGTCACTGGTAGAGTTTATGGAAAACAACAACTATTCTTTACACAGAATACAGTATCTTGACGTGGACGAAATAAGTTTCTTCATCCAACAACCTGTAGTTGTAGCCACTTGGAATGGGTTCAATGGTGATTTGTTTATCCCAATCGGTTTATCATTGTAAGTTTTCGCATTTGTTTAGGGCTTCGAATATTGATTTCAGCACAAGAACTCCCCGGGCTGAACACTTTGATTCCAATGGTGTGCAAATTTCAATAGAAGAACATTGGCTCGCAAAATATGACCATCAACTGTTTTATCCGCATTCCCCACTAGTCATGACTCGGCACGCGTTGTACCCAATCGAAGCAGTTTGGATGCGTCTGAGATTGGGTGACTATCAGGCAACGTTGGATGAATACAGAAACCAACTTGGCTCCAATAGTGACGGGTTTGGTTATGGTGATGACCTGAGTACCAGTTCTATGTGTTAGAAGTATTTCATCTTCTGCTTTTTGAAACAAACAAGTTTAATATTTCTCTGATAAGCCTTTGATAAAAGTATAGTAAAAAGCACAATCAAACTTTGCTGACTCTAGTTGTATCTTAATCAAATGAATACACCATTGTTCTCTTAAATCTCACCAATTCACTCTACACTGTTCAGAGTTTATTGTAATCTTGTCAAAACAATGCTAATGGTTCAGAGGCCTTGCCAACCTTTTTAGAGTAAAAAGCGTTTTTCCATGTAATACATTACAACATCATCAACAAATTTCAACCACATTTTCTCTCCACCTCTCGAATATTATCCAAAGATGGAACAACCCGCGCACTCTTCAAAAAACCACGTAGATATTGTTCACCAACACACTTCGAAATATCTTCTCATCAATGATGTTTGATGAAAAACTCCGTCTTGATAATTGATGAGTCTTCCACCAACTCAATTACTCTTTTTCTCGAAAGCTCTCGTCATGAAAAAGATCAAAAATGCCGCCCCGACAGTTGGTGCACTATCCAACGCCCCCGCATTATCTCTCTTTCTCTATCACTTCTTTACATATTATAGTGTAACAGAACCATTTCAAAGCGTCTCTGGATGTGAGTTTAGATGAGTTTTCTCTGAATCACACACCCGCAAGGATAGGTGGCTCACCGTTTGATTCATTGCACCGATTTCGAAACGTTTCAATGTATCAACGCACCAAGTCTTCATCAAATTGAGGGATCTATGGTCATTTGCTTCACAGCTCAGAGTTTTCTCCACAAGGCATACTGGAAACTTAAGCGTGTTGAGGTTTATTTAGATACACTGACAACCCCATTTTGAATTACAACGAGCAACTTAAAACACACCAAAATGTTTATTATATTATCAAAATAATGAGTTTTATTGGTGAATCGATTGTTTATTTTGTGATAATTCAACTAAATTTCACAACAGTAACACTGAAACTATTGATTTTCAAAAGAACATTACGAAACATTTCGAATAACTGCGTTTCAACCTATTGATGTTCAAAAACATTTAGAAAAATTGCGAATCCACCCACAGCTCAAGTTAGTGATTCTCAAAAATATTGCGAAATATTACTAAAAACTACGTTTCAAATTATAGCTTTTAAAAAATATTTCGAAAAAATTCAAAAATCACAGCTCAAATTATTGATTTTTCAAAAATATTGCGAAACAATTCATATTCTTCTGTGACCAATTTTTTTTTTCGCCTAGTCACTCTGCGTCTGGAAACTCTCGTCGTGCTTCATTTAAAGTGAAAAACAAGCATTCTAACATTTGGGTGCCCTAGCAGTTGGTCGCATTTTTGAGAGCTCTCGATTTGTCTGTTTTCTCTAGCACCCTCTCAAGAATCGCCCATTGTTACGCTATTTTCCATTTTTGGAATACAGTTTTTCCAACTCTAACAAATTCAGACTCCCCATATTGAGCTGGTTTGAATGACCCCCATTTTACCCTGTTTCCACCTGAGTACGGTATTCACCAAATATGGGTGTGGTCGACCACCGCCCGCGCCGCGTCTCTTATGGTTTTATAACAAGTTACTGTATTTTCAGACAATACCCATATTTGGAATCTCCACGAAATTCTGAATAAAATGATATCCATATTTGGTAATTTCAGATTTTCAGATGGGTTACTGTATTTTCAGACAATGACCATATATGGAATCTTTATGAAATTCTGAATAAAATGATATCCATATTTAACAATTTCAGATTTTCAGACAATGACCATATTTGGAATCTCCAGGAAATTCTGAATAAAATGATACCCATATTTGGCAATATTCGTCACCTGTCAGATTCGCCCCCAAACTGTAGGCGTTGCCGTGGCAACGCCTACAGTTTGGGGGCGAATCTGACAGGTTATTACTACTGTTGCACATCATGATGGGAGTGATGGACAAGTACGTTATTGGGAAGCTTGAGGTGCTTGCAAAGAAGCAAGACTGGGACGGATGTAGAAGTGAAGGTGTTAGAGGCGGAAATGTCTGAACAGCAAGCTATCCGTGACCTCCGAGATGAAATCGAAAGACTGAGCAACTGTCTGATGGCTCTGTGATTCTGTGTGCCTCCTGGACGTATTGGCGGCAAAGGGATACCCGATGCGACATGTAATCGGTTCAAGCATTTTGAATGTGCTGGAGTAGTAGATTGTGACGGTAAAGCGAACATCGCAAGTGGGTTCGAGAAGCCGCTGTGTGTCTCCTGCGCTTGCAAAGTTGATCGTAAAAGTCATCATGACAGATTAGCGGAGAGGTTGACCAGCATTTCGGGTTTCCGAAAAGAACTAGAATCAGAAGTCATGGCGTTGGAAGAGTCTCTGGCAAAGATCGAAACGCCTGCGACAGGCCCAAAAGGAAGAGAATTGGAAAAATGGTTCAATGATATCGGAGCAGCAAGAAAAGCGTACCACAAGAAGACGTTCACAGGGAACCACATCAAAAAAATTCTTGATCCTCAGAACGTTGACTACATTCTGGAAACTTTCGAAGACTGCAATGAAAAAGAAGCATTGAGTGGCATTATGAATCTTTTGTCGCAAATCATGAACTATTCTGCGGCTCAAGACCTCGAAGACCCAGAAATTGAAACGCTGGCTCCGGGACATTTCGCAACCGGACATTTCGCAACCGGACGATTCGCAACCGAGACATTTCGCAACCAGACGTTTCGCAACCAAAAAAAAATTCATAATCTACATGCAATTTTCTGTCGACTAATCCAAGAACGGTATGAATTGGTTATGTTTGAGCGAAATGACCCTAAAGTGACTTACTGTGAGTTTGTGCAGCTCTTCGGGTTGCACGGTAGTGTTTTTTGACATTTAATTCAGATTCTACGATCCCGAAAACCACGGATTCGATCATCTGGATATGTTTCACAAGATAAATATCATTTCCCTTCCGTAACCGTTTCAGCGGTTGCGATTGCGGCGACGACTGGAGGAGAAGTGGTTGGAAAAATGAAGAGAACAAACGAGACTGGAACAATTGCTCGAGGGTATTTCAATGTGCGCTCTGGAATTTTCAAAAATGTGTTTTTCAGACAAAATTTAAAAAAAAACGAAGATCTGGAAGCGGCGTTGAGAAAGTGTGAGAAGTTGCTTCTCCCATCGAAAAACGACGATTTGGAGAAAATAACGCTGGCGGAGGATTTAAAGGTCGAGAAACATAAGAGATAAACAGTAACAAGCACATGGACGGGTCTTGCAACTCAAATGAACGAAATCGTATTGATGCTGAAAGAGGCGCTCGGTTGCGATCCGCTGCCGAGTATTAACGAGCTCGAACGGATCGAAAAACATCTCGCTCCCGACGATAATTACGACGTCATCGCAGTACGTTCCTCAAACTCTTCCGGAGCTGAATATATCCTGAAAATGAAAAACATTCAGCAGGTGGCAAATGAAAGAGCCCGCGTCATGTATACAGAATGTTATTGCCTGTAGGAATTTTCAAAGGGAGAATAAAACAGACTGATATTCTTGAGAACGTGGCTGACGTGATTGATCAGGTGAATCGGATGAAGTCGGCGATGTTCACTGGTGAAGAAGGGAATGACGTCGGGCTGCAAATTGAGTGGTCGTTAACAGAGAACGTGATGTTTCTTTATGAATGTTTCGGCATCAAAGGGCCAACATCTACAAACCCTTGCTTCTTGTGTTACTTTGATAAGGGAAAAACCACGTCTGAGGTGCCGTGCAGCAGAAACATGTTTGGAAGCGCAGCTCAATGTGGGAAACTACGACAGAACTTGCGATTTTTTCACTTCTTTCATTTGCAAAGAACAATTCCACCACGAATGTGCCGGAATTGTAGGGGAATCTATGATGGCGGAACTAGAGCTTGACCCTGCGAAGGAGGTTTGCTACGGATGCCGAGGAATGCACACGCCATAGAGAGTTTATTACTGCCCTTGACGAGCAGTTGGAAATTTCGGAGAGAAACATTGATGAATTGAGAGAGGAAGTGGAGCGGGTCAAGGGCGACATTGACAACATGAAAGGAAATACCGTCACAGAAGTCCGTTTCTATAGGAAAAGATTGACGCATGTATTCGATAAAGAAATCAATTGTGTGCGCATGTCTTATCATGAAGGGTGCTACAACGGCAACAACACCATCTCTACTGCAAAAGATACATCGACGACTATCTGATTTTGTTGCGAATCCCGTGCCAGCGGAGCTGCCCCGACTCGAAACCTGCAACAAGAAGACGAATCTACCAATTGAACTCAACAAGGATCACCCTGATCATGCATATTATTACGAAAGATATCAACTCGCTACCACGTGCCGGAGATTCATCATGTCTACAATCAACGCTACACAATCTATCTACGAGCATCCTCTACGCGGAGGTCCTCACGCCATCATTTCTACTCGCCGTCTCACTGCTTCGTCTCGCCGTCCCAGTCTACTCGCCGTGGCCCCGACCTCGCCCTCGTTCGAGTGACCTTCCCAGATGTCGATGAAGCCTCCATGCGAATTGAACTGTCATTAAATACCTTTTCTTCACTTCTTCTACCTCGACTCGTCCTCGGTTCGTGCTTCTTTATCGTATAGCGTGACTTCTGGCCCCATCGGGGGCCCAAATAAAGCTTCGGCTCGTATCTTGTTTTGTTTGTGTGATTCCTCGCGCTCTCTCTCACTCGCTCGCTAGTCTCACTCGCTCTAGTTCGCATTCGGTACCACTTGAACCCGCCTTTGCGACATGGTGCATCGTACCGACTTTCGAACTTTCAAATCAACCGAAAATTGATCAAAGCTTGGAGAGTGAATGAGAGATGAGATGAGGAGTGGAGGAAAAGACCACACGAAGCCCCGTGCAGCTCGGATGCCAGTGGCTGGACTAAGATCCTCCAGTTCCGTCTGTGTACAGCCCGAACAGCTGCACAGCGGAGGCCCCTTGCTCCCAGACTCCACGAGTTCCCGAATTACTGACGGAACGGTGAATGATTTCCGCCGTTGGAGCAAGCAGGCCATGGAGTTGATACACGTCCTACCCCGATAGCTCTTGCTCCCCGATTCCCGGAGTTCCCGAATGAGTGACGGAACGGTGAACGGTCTCGGCAGAATGCAAGTAGCTAGGGAGTTGAAGAGAGTCCTCATTCCTAGGGAGGGGTCTCTGCCGGTAAACCCGGAGGGATGCCCTGACGGAAGAGAGACGAACGTTCCCGTGAGAACGTATCGGAAGATCCGATTGGTTCCAGTGAGAACATGTCGCGAGATCGCGCTTCGGCGGACTCCGATCATGCCATCCGTTCGAAAGAAAGAACGAGAACCTCTCGTCGAACGACGTGCCACGTGGCGGCGACGGGAGTAGAAATGAAAGACAAAAACGCGAACTCGGACCGGTCTCAACCGCCCGGAACACGTGGCAAGTGAACCCTGATGGCACGGGCGTCAAACGCTCCCTGGAGGGCGGTTGGTCGGGTCCCCTACGCTACAGTCACACCGTGCCGCCTGCATCTCCGGTCCCGGTCCAACAAACATGCCATTTTGCAGAATGAACATGGCCAACGGAACGGCGACTCCAGGGACTGAGGAGCTCATCACGAGCCCCAAGTTCCGGATCCCTCGCAGAAAGCCAGAGGGCGCGATGGCGCACGCACTCGCGGAGCAAGCCCTCGTGGGGCGCGGCGAAACCGCACCGACGGAGGCGGTACCTATGGATGTGGGGGCACTAAACGAGGAAGCCTTACTCGGAGCCAGGTCAGCCAGCAGTTCGACGTCCGTGAGAGGCGCCGTCGAGGAGAGCACACTCCTCAACGGATCACGATCCACACTGGCTGTCGCTCTGGTGAACATGGAGCACAACATGGAGCGACTCCACCGCGGACTGCTCGAGATTCAAGACGGTCAAATTGAGATGATGTCCGTGCTGAAGCTGATAGCAGGTTCGGAGAAGGCGGAGAGAGCTGGACAGCAGCAACGTGCGATCGAATGGAGATCTGCGGTGGAGAGAACCTTGATGACGTCCGCAAACGAAGCGATGCGGTCGGTGGAGAAGCTCTCCAGTGGGGTCGCTCGGCTAGCGCGAAACGACAGTGCCGGCCCATCGTCTTCGGCGCGGACCCGCCCCAAACTCCCAGTCCATACGCGCCAGCACGGACCAAAGGCGATGCCGGGAAAGACACCGAACCGTGCACGATTCAAGGGCGCAGGCAATACCGCAGAGGTGAGCTAAACAGGCCCGTATTGTTCAGTCAGCCAAATTCCAGACAGATCGACGTTGTGTACTCTGCCCATCTGACGAGCACATGACAGCAGGATGCCCCGTATTATCCACGGTGATGGAACGGACGGCGAGACTTACACAACGAGGCGTATGCAAGAAGTGCATGCAGCACCACGAGGGATATTGCCGCCGCCCAAGAGCGATGTGGGCCGTGTGCCAACATTGTGGAGGACAGCACCCGACGGCGCTCTGCGCGAGAATGTTTGAGTGAAACGCGGCCAACCAAAGTCAACCGCCCGAATTGATCGAATCGAACTTTTGTATTGTATGATTAAGAGATAAAGTGTAGAGAGATGAATGATTGAATGAAAACTCCGTGGCTCTGACAGAATTGAGCCGGAATTGAAAGAGCGTCAAAAGCGCCTGATTGTGAAGTCCCATTCCAGATGGAAAGAGGGCAACTGATTGGTGGTATATATGCCTTGGCCAGGGCATATATGACCAAGGATTTGGAAATCTTACGAGATTTGCGCAAACCAAATCCCAAGTGGAAGTGATTAGTTTGATTGTTTGTCACAACACCTGAAGAGATGAAAGAGCTCATCATCTCGACAGACATTTGACCTTTCACGGAAACTGTGATTGAAAAGTGGTATACATGGGTCACAGCGACAACCCCACTAATGAATGTATGGAAAGTGGTATCCATGGGTCATAGCGACAACCCCACTAGCCATGAATGTACGACAAAGTGGTATTCACGGGTCTTCGCGACAACCCCACTGAGTTGAAGGGAGATTGGTATACATGGGTCTTATCGACAACCCCACTCCCATGTTTGTACAAAACATTGTTGATTTGTATCCGGAGATACAGTGATGACCGAATACGAATTCGAGTCGGACCACTAGTCCGTAGAGTTCGTGCCGATAGAATTTGAGGTGTCCGGTGATGATCTGGACTTGATCCTGAGTGTTATCTGAACGTGCTAATTCTAAGAGAGCTGTTGAGTGCTCAAGCCGAGGCGATCGGCGCGCTGGAAGAATTGTCCAGCTTGGAGAAGTGGATAGCAGAAGAGATCAGCCGGGACGTCAAGGTCCTTGCTGATGACTCTCTCCGCGAGGCGTACGTCACCTTGATGACCAATCATGCCGAGTCGAAAGGCTTCTCGGAGCTGAAGGTGCAGCTCGGTGACGCGGTAGCGGACATCGAGAAGATCATCGACGCGCGCACACCGCCGCGGGAGCAGTGGCACATACCACCGCCGACCCCGCTGAAGGAGGGCCAACCCGATTGGGGGAGCTCTGACGAGTCCGAATCGGACGAGCGGCCGAGAGATGTGATCTCTCAGGAGAAGACGCTTCCCGGTGTGGAGGAGACTCCGATTCCGCGACGCGGTCCGGCTGGCGAAGCCGATGGCCAGAGCGCTCAACTGGAAGTGCTCCGTTCCGAGGAACAGCCGATATTAACGGATCCGATGACTGCCCTGTTCGCAGCTCAAATGCAGGTCATGCAACAGCAAATGAACCAACAGCTTGCGGAGCAGATGATCCAGCTGCGAGAGCAGCTGCAGGAACAAATGTCAGTCATGATGGCTCAGGTGACTGAGAGAGTCAGCATGGCTCCAACTCAGAACAGCGGGATGTCGTGTAACACCCAGAGAGCCCCTGCTCATGATCCGCCGGCACCCGAGCTGCAGGCCGTCAAGAAAGAAGGAGCGGCGAACGAGTCCCGCGAGATGAGACTGCCGCCTCAGCCATCGGAGACAGAGGTATCGGCGCGGCGAGAGCAGAAACCGCTCAGACCGCTGACGATGTTGAAAAAATCGAAGGCGGCTCCAAGCGAGCTCGGCTACGAGACCGCTAATGCCGACACGCGGATGTTCACTGACTCGGAGACTCTGAAATCGTCCATCTCGGGTTCCCGTATTGATGCGGTCCGAAACAGAGACGCAAGAACCGAAAGGCTCGGTCGAGCTCGTCCTCTTCCGCGGACGCGGCTAGTCAGTACACCACCGCTCGGACGGACTGGACTGAGACGAACAGCCGCAAAACGAGAGAGCGCAGAAAGAAGTCCGGTATGGAGGTCAAGACCACTCCCTACGAGATGCCTACCTTCTCCGGAGCTAACGCGCACGAGTATCCCGAATGGAGAACCATCTTCATGAAATTCTACGGTGAAAAGGCCGGGTTGGATAATCTCTCGAAATTCATCCGACTGAAGCAGTATCTGTCCGATGACGCGCTGACGATGCTCGCAGCAGTCGCCATGACCGCCGAGAACTACGAGACGGCAATCTCGGTCTTGGACGGCAACTTCTTGAAAAATGCGCGACCGATGGAGAAACTGTGGTCGTCCTTCGTCAAGTGCAAGGTTGACCAGAAGGACTACGTCCAGACGTTGAAAGACGTGACCGAACTCGGCACGACGGTCTTTCTAATGCGAAACTTAGGCCATGAGATCGACAGTTGCTCCGTGTACAAGACGTTCTTGACGAAATTGCCGAGCCGCTTACAGCGTACTCTGCACAAACGAGTCCGCCAGCCATCCTACTCCGGGTCCTTCCGGCAGTTGTACGATTGGGCGATCGATGAGATCAAGGGCGAGCTGGAGCTGCAGGAGAGTTTTGCAGAGAGCGGCATCTTGACGAAAGCCGCGGACTTCGACGTAGCGGATGTCGTCGTCAACGCGGCACAGACGGAGAGTCCAGGGAAGACATTCCCTCAGAGAAAACAGCCCTTTCCAAACGGGGGACGCCAACCCGCGAAAAATGGCCAAGAGAAAAATGAAAAGGGCCCCCGCCAGTGCTGTTTCCACTTTGGAGACGAAGACAGTGCTCACTCGCGATAGCAATGTCCGAAAGCAGCCAGCGATCGTTTCTTCACGGCAAGGCTCAAGAAACTCTGCCTGCTCTGCACGAGACCCAACCACAGAGTGGAGAAATGTCCCTACAGAGACAATCAGAAGGCATGGTGCAGAGCACCAGGATGTGGCCAACTTCACGGAACCATGTTCCACGAATACTTGGTCCGACAGACACGCAATGGTCCCCCCGCGAGCGGAGGGTTTCCCGCGAACAGCAACTCAGAAGTCGCCGGTTATCCGCAGAATGGAGCCGGGACAAAACACTACAATCCATCTTTCCCAGGGAATGGGAACCGAAATCAGAACTCAGGAGAGCCAGGACGCTCGGAGAATGGGTTGTCCGGCAATTCTGGTCAACAAGGACCAAGACAGCACTAAGTGCACCTTCTCTCCCCTTCCCAGTCCTCAGAAGGACAGAGAGACGGAGGAGAATCCGATTGAAACGGCGGAGCCTCCGCCTGACGACCCACTCGCTTTTACCGCGTCAGTACAACCCGAAGCGGTATATGAAGTTATAGTGTGCGAGAATCGATCAGGGCGGCTAGCATTCATGACTCTAACGACCCATGACGACCATCAGGTGGTCGGTCTGTTCGACACGGGGGCGAACTGTTCGTTGATATCGGAGAAAGCGGCGCGAAAACTACGGTTGCGTCCATTAAGAACGGAACAAATCAGAGTAAGAGGTGTAGGAAGCAGCGATGCTTACCAGGCATCCATCTATGAATTGAGTATCAGACACCGTAAGACTAACAAGCTAACAGCTATTCAAGTTACGTCGTACAAAGAATTAAATACTAAAATTGAAGTACCAGAACTGTCCGAAGCAGACCAGACAGAACTAAAAGAGACCCCAGTAGATCTGGAAGGGCTCATACAGCTGCAAAACAGTGCAGCAAAGACGATTGATCTTATTCTCGGGGCGAATGTCATCTGGTCCATGTGGGACTCGTTCCGAGTCACGACGCTGAAAAGCGCGAAACGGGTAGTAAACACCGACATGGGATCGTTCCTCATGCCCACAGATGATCTGACGAGAGATCAGACGACGGTGCCACAGTCGAGCGATGAGTGGGTCACTCACCTGGGCTGCGAATTGGACGATCAGATCAGAGTAGATCAGATCGCATCGGACACGATCGATCGTGAGAAAGCTTTTGAGCAACTGTGGTCGTTGAAAGCACTCGGAATCAAAGCACCCGAGCTGGAAGAGGATGAGAAATCCAGTGACGCCGATCTGATCGAGTCGTTCCACAAATCGTTGGTATTTGATGGGAAACACATATCAGTCCGACTGCCGTTCAACGGGAACGAAATCTATTTGCACAACAACCTTCCGACGGCGAAGAGACGGTTGGCTAGTCTTGTGAACCAACTGCTCGCTGATCCCGAAGCCATGCAGAAATATTATATATTTCAAAAATCTTGGAACCTGCGCAAACGCGCTCCGCTAGACCCGTGTTGGTCTCGTCACGACTCTTGTCTGCGTCTCTCGTGGAACACACAAGACAGAGACAATAGTCGTGGCGGGACCAACACGGGTCTAGCGGAGCGCGCTTGCGCAGGTTCCAAGAGTTTTAAAATATATAATATAGCGAGATTATTTCCGGCCAACTGGCGTCGGGCATAATAGAAGAGTGTGCTATAGGGACGAGTACGAGAAATCCGGTCTACTACATACCACACCGGGTCGTGGTGAAACAAGAGTCTAACACGACGAAGCACAGAATCGTGCTCGATGCGTCCAGTCACATGAAAGGCGAACTGTCGCTGAATCAATGTGTTTTCCCCGGCCCGAACATGCTCAAGTCGTTACTCGGAATATTGTTCCGGGCCAGAATGACTAAATACATCGTGACGGCCGACATAGAGAAGGCTTTTCACCAAGTGAGGTTGCAAGAGCAAGACCGCGATTGCACACGCTTCCTCTGGCTCAGAGATCCTTCTAAAGGATTGACGGAGGGGAATGTCGTGGAGTACCGCTTCACTCGGATCCCTTTTGGGATAGCCAGTTCGCCGTTTCTTCTAGCGGGAACAATATTGGCTTACCTAGAAAGACGCCCAGCGGCGATCAACGAGGAGATCATTCAGAATCTCTACGTGGACAACGGACTCGGGTCTCAAATGGAGCAGTAAGATTCCGGCAGAAACGGTCCCCATATGGGAGAAAATCAAGAAAGATTTCGGGAACGAGAAGTTCACCTTCCCGCGACAGCTGGCAGTCCGATACGACTACTCCAAAGTGCAGCTGCTCATCTTTTCCGACGCTTCCCAGAAGCACTACGGAATCGCCGCATACATCCGGTTTGTATATCCGGACAGCATGGTCCACACCACTCTGATCTTCTCGAAATCAAGGGTGAAGCCGTTGAAAAACGCTGACCGCCTGACGATTCCTCGCATGGAGCTGGCAGTGGTGTTAGCAACGAACGCGGCACTGACCATCCGCGAAGAATTGAAAACGGTGTACACTTTTGAGAGCATCGAATTCATGTCGGATTCCAGGATCGCGTTGGCGTGGATAACATCCAAGCGGAAGCTCCGGTGTTTCGAGAACTCACAAGTTCATCGCGTCAAAAATTGCTGTGAACGCCTGTCCAAAGAGGACATCGGGCATCGCTTCTGGCACTGCCCAGGAAAAGAGAATCCTGCAGACATAGCGTCTCGTGGCATGTCGTCCACCGAGCTGCTCAAATCGTCGCTGTGGTTTGATGGACCAGAGTTCATCAGAAAACAAGAATCAGAATGGCCACAGAGATGGTCCGAGTCAGTTGTGTTGCCGAAAGCAGTTCAAACAGAGTTTGAACTCGAAATCCATACCGAAGAAAGGAATGCCGGTAAAGGAAAGAAAGAGAGAGGTGTAGTAAAGGCCTCAGAGATTTCCATTCATCTGGTGACACGGTCTGAGCCAGAACAGGAGGAGGATTCCTCGTGGATACCGTATGGATCTACCAACTCGATCCGTAAGTTGATCCGCTTCACAATGCGGGTATTCGACGCGGCGAGTAATCTGGGAGATCGTGCAGGACTCTTGTGGAAATGTCCGATGATGAGACAGTACGTGCGGACACCGCCCGGTCTCGAAGGCGACAGTCGCCGCAGACAGTTGGTACTGCAGTACCTCATTATTGATCACTATCGCGACGCAGCGCTTCACATGAAGGCGCAACTTCGCGTGGCACCCAGTGCCCGACAATGATGGTTTGATCAGACATCAGACCCGCCTGGACAAGTCTGATTTACCGGTACGACTGCAAGCGTAGAAAACAACGAGACGCACGCGAGGGATCGCCCTACGCCCGTGTCGTCTGGGTTTGCTCGCCACGTGTTCCGGGCGGTCAAAACCGTGTCCAAGTTCACGTAAGTGCCGTCACGTCTTTGGTTTTCATTTAGGGGGCCCGACGAACGCAAGTCGAGTAGAAGTACCAACCAAAGAAGAAGTCGCTGGAGACGGTGTTCAGGAATATGTCGGTGAACTGTCAGTTTATCGGTGACTAACTGTTCGCTTACGCGGGTTCGTCAGTTGCCCACTTGGTGGCTTTCCTGCGGCTCCTGGAGCTGCCCGGTAGCGGCGGAATGGCTCCCTCTTTCCTCCTCTTCGGAGCCGCGAGAAAATTAGAAATCGGAGCAGCCGCTGTCTTGCGGTTTGCTTCCTTCTCGAGCAACCACTTCGGCTTGCTTTCGCGGGGCGGTCTCCGTCGGAGCGGAGCTTGCTGTCGCTCTCATCATCTCCGTCTTCATTCCCGCAATTTCCTCATGGAAACTAGCCGCAAGCGCTGCTCGCCATTCCTTGTCGGCCATGATGGTTCCGTCGCGCCTGCTCCTCTCGGCCGCGAAGGTTGCTTTGGCATACCCTAGAGTCTCGGTGGCCGCTTCTTCTGTGCTTTTGGCGACTTGTTCCGTCGCCTTCGTCACGTCGAGCATGAGGATTTGTGCGTTAGCGGTCGCAGGTCCACTTTTGATACCGTCGATTATCAAGGAATTGGCGGTAACATCGCTATAGAGCCCCACCAGCAGGTCGTTAGAGCGTTGGAAGAGATGCGGGAAAAAGACGGAAAAAACGGAAACATGGGAAGCCCACACACACCAGAGCTATGGCGCAGCGGGCGGAGTCCACCTTGCTTTTCGGGTTACGGTATCCTGCGTCTTCTGGTGGCGCTCGCTCTCTCGCCACCTGTGGCGGTGGAGCGGGCGCCGACTTAAGTACTGCCGTTTCGGCTGGTTTGGAAACCTTTCGATCGCCAATCACTGAAATTACGTCAACATTCATAAATTTCTCAGAAGCTCCTGAATCTCAAGTGATTCCGGCATTTCGCCGTTATTTCAACCATTCTCCGGGCGTGTCGCCGATCTCCAATTCAGAGTGGATGAGTGGTTGAACTCTGCAGTCATACTCGCTGTCAAGGACTTCAACTCTAACCGGAATTGTTCTTCTGCTGTTCGGAGTTGGTGTTTTCGCTGGTAGGCGAAGACAAGTTGATCATAATTCAGAGTTCGAACTGTTTCATTTTTGGCACAATGAATTTTTAAAAAATAACAGAATGACAGGTGCGGGGGCTATTATAGTCTGTGAGATCTGTGATTATGATGACAAACGATAAGAGGGAATGAGGCTGTATTATATTTTACAGGAAATTTGATATTGACATCTATGCAGACTGTCGGAAAACGGAGAAGCAGTGGAAGAAAAAGTATCGAGCGACGAGCAGCTGGACACACGTGGCGGCGTCTTCGATGGAAGAGTGTCCCCGCTCGCCGCCTTGGATCTCCTTCTCAAGGTACCTCCAGGCGAGTGTGCGCAGCGGCAGTTTGCGCTGAACTCCCTTCTCCACGGACGGAAAGACGATGGCCGTGTCGATGACCGAGTGATGTGCCAGTCGAAGGTAACGGAAATCGTTTTCGAGGGAGTGCCCAATGAGAATGGTGTCCGAGTTGATGAACTGGAACAGCTGGCGACGGCACTGAAAGAGGTGACATGGGGCATGTTGAAGAGAGGGTAACTGACCGCTGCCAGCGACACCGCCTGTTCCATATCCTTGGCTCGAATGCCCGAGTATTCGGTATTGTAGTCGATGACTGGGTTGCGGGGAAGCACGAACATATCCATGACGGTGCGTCCCTTCATGTCCACAAGCGACACCCGCGCCACTTCCAATCCACTTTTCGTGTACACTGCTTCAGTGTCCAAAGCGTATACCTGCGAAGAGGAGATTTTTTTGAATGAAATTTTGAAAAAGCTGCTGGAGTGTACCTACGGACTGATCAGTATGCGTCACAAGTCCTTGCCCGAAAGTCCGCCGTTACGCCGGCGGCCACGGAACGTTTAGCGCTTATTATTTTTGCTCAGAACTTTTTCTGAAGCCACGAAGCTATTAATCATCTATTCTATATCAAAATTTGTTTCAGAAAATCCACTTCCAAAAAAAAGTTTCAGAGGTCAACATGGAGTTGTGCAGAAAATCTAGAATTCGCCATTTTCGAGAACTGATGTTTCTAGAGCATATATCTTAAAATTGATCCATTATGCTCGTCAAATTTCGAATCATTGGGGCAGAATTATAGTCGAATATCCAAAATACGTCCGATACTGAGAGTTTGAACTCCACCTCTCCAGCTACATTATCTAGCACCCATAGTCCCCCATTTAGAATTTTAGGAAAATTGCGGATGATGTTTCTCAAAACCATTCTCAAAAACGGTACTTGGGACGCTGTTCGCGTAAAGTGCAACTTCTGTTTTCCACGTTTTTGCCCGTTCTCAAAGTAGTTCGGTTGAGCGCATTTTCTACCGCGAATTCACCCAGTCCCCCATTCACTCACCTTCTTCGATCGGTAATCATTATCGCCGTTAGGCTTGGGAGTCTTCACAAAGTCATAGAGCGCCTCTTCGGCCATTTCGCTCGTCACGTGGCACTTGGCCGTGCAGCACTTCTTCACATTCCACTGACCGCGGCAGCACGGAAGATAGCGTTTGTTCGTCTTCGGGTCGTTCTGCGAACGGTGGTGGAAGGTGCACGGAGCATCGGGGAAGTTGCCGAGGTCGTCGACGACGAACGTCATCTGGCATCTGGCACACTTTCTTTCGGGGTCTGCAAACGGATCGAAATGGGATAAGAAGGTGGAATTTTGAATGATTCGAATGATTTGTGATATGAGTTTCTGTAAACTTAGAACACTGCCGGAACCGGGCTCCATCATAATTGCGATTTCAAAGTAGAATAGAATGGTTCCCATAGAGCGTATATAGGGCAACAGCAAAGGATAAATACTTTCAGATGAAACATTGAAATTGGTTTTTTGGCTCTTTGGCTCTTTAGCGCTTCGATAGCTAAAATAGGTTTTTGTTCCGCTACTCGCCCCTCCAGGGACACTTTCATGTTAAATCGTTGTGGTATTCCGAATGTTCCGGAAGGCCTCAATCCGGAAAACGGTCCGCTCACCACTGCTCTCCCTCCATCGATCTCTTCGCTGCACGTTGGGTGAGATGGGCGCGAAGACGGCGTGCTTGCCGTTCTGCGACATGAACGGATATCCGTGTTCGCTGAGCTCGACGAACGAGAGCATCAGCGGAGCCAGCTCGTTGTAGAGCTTCGCAGGCGCCAATTTGAAGAGCGGCACGATGGATGGGTGAACTGGAAGAAGAGGGTTGAGGAGGGGGGAGGGGAGGGGGTAAGAGTGCGTACCTTCCTCATCCGAAGTCGATGAGCCCGTCGAGTCGTTGCGGAGCTTCAGGCGTTCCTTGAGTGCTTGTGGCATTGTTTTGGAGAGGATGTCTGAAAAAACGAAGACGTTGAAAAGATTAGAAGGATAGATAGTGAACACGAACTAGTTGCTCTTTGGCTCACTAGGTAAGGAGAGAGAGAGAGACGCAGACGAGGGAGGGGGGAGGGGGTGTTTTTGAGTGTGAATGCACACAAAATGATAACGAATAGGAGAAGAGGTGAGTCAGTGTGCGACGTGAGCACGGAGCTCTAGAGACATCATCTGGTAATCGGAGGATAAGTGAACGGGAGGGAAACATAACGACTACGACTAATTGGGGTGGAGGGATCAAGGAAACAGACAGCGAGAGAGAGACTGGAAACCGAGACGAGGAGGACGATGATTTGTGAGGGGGGCGACTGGTAAACGAATGAATGACTGACTGACGTGGGAGGAACGGTCCCGCCAACGATGATGACGTGGCAGATGTGGAGAAGACGAGAGCGAGAGAGATGTGAAGATGGAAGAGGTGCAGACGGCTCGGTGGATTGGAGAGAGGGGGGGGGGGTGTAATTGATTTGGGGAGGGGGAAAATGGGACATTGGGACAAGGGAGGGGACAGTGAGCGGGGACAGAGGTCAGGGAGACATTGGGGTGCGACATGAACATAGTTATAGCTAAATGTTACAATGGCGCAGTTAGGGGACAATGGGACATGGTTGGACATACAGAAGACTAAGGGCGGGGACATTGGGGCAGAGAGAAAAGGTACTGATGGCGGGGACGCCCACAGGAAGACAGTGGGGCTGGAAACAGACTAGCAGGTGCACAGCGGAGTATAGAGCAAACCGTTGCGGGGACTGAGAGCCGGGACATATACAGAGGGACTTGAAAATGGGACATTGGGCGGGGACATAAACAGAGGAACTTGAAAGTGAGACATTAGGCGGGGACATGAACAGCGACATGGAAATGGGCAAAACGATGGTACAGCGGAACATAGAGCGGGGACATGCAAAGAGGAGGATTTGGGACATAAAGGAAACACTGGGACATAGAAAGGACATTGGGACACAGTGCGCCGGGACACAGACCATAGGATGGGCAGTGTGAAATGAATAGAAAACACGCTTGAGCACAAGAAACGGACCAGGTCTTTGGAATGGGACATTGGGACATGGAGGGGACAAAAGAAACGGGACATAGATACAGCTCCACGAGCACCCCCTCCCCGCTCTTCGCAACCCACGCGACTCAACTCATTATCCCGGAAAAATGATACTGATAACAGTTCAACATCATGTCTAGAGGAGTTTGGTCGAAAACAAGAGAACGAGTTGGAAGTTGATCTGTGGAGTCGTTGGTCTCGAAATGCTCGAAGGAGTGGAGGGGAAGTGCAGACACCCCCACTCCTCACCCAAAACCACCAATTATCGGCTTCAGAGACACGGTTGCGTGTGGCTCTCTATACCTGGATACATAGTGGTTGCGTGGTTCAAATCAGAGTTGGCCGGAATGAAAATGTTCTGTTCCGGAGTCCGCAAAACCGAAATAAATTTTTTTCCGGAAAATGGAAAAAAAAATCTACCCAACGAATTTCGGATTCTTCAATTTGACACGAACCCCCAATAACTAGAAATTCGATGAAAAATCGTTCTTCTTTTTTGAAAAAAATGGTTTTCAAGCGAAAAAACGGGTTTTATGGTAACATTTTCCTCGGGAAAAAAATCCGGAAAAAAAATCAAGTTTTGCGGAAAACAGAATCCACCAAACTCTGGTTCAAATGTTACTTGTTAGCTTCAACAAAGTCAAAAATCTATTTACACTCTGTGTTTGGATTAAAAAATGTTGCTATCAATAGAGCACGCTTGCTGCAAAACCAACCGAAAACGAAAATATCGCTTTTTTCGGAGTTTTCAGACCTGAAATTGATGAAGAGGACGATTTGAAACATTTTGAGACCATCGGCCACCGAAATGGTCCATTTTTCACGGAGGAGATGCATTTTGAACTTCCAACGGGAAAATCGCGTTTTTTGCACTTTCCCGCATTTCACAAAAAAGTGAAACTTTCGATGTAAAATCTCGAACCATTTTCCAATGCAGAATTTCATTGCACACATTTTGAGCACAAAAACGAGCGAAAACGTCGAAAATTGAGAGGGGAGATGCATTTCGCAATGTTCAATGTCCTCAAAATCTGTGAAAAAAAGGTTTTTCAAAAACTTCTCCATGGAAAAGTTCGATAAATCCCGTTTTCTTATTTTTTTCACTCAAAAATTGTTTCCCATTCGAAACGGTCCGGAATTCTGTCACTGGAATTACTGTGTTTTTCGAGATTTCGGCCCTTCGCCAAGGTTGCGAAAGAGTGTGGCGCGACGAGAGACGCAGAGAGAATCGAGAATCGCGCCTTCACTGACCCAGTTGATGCGCTTCTAGGCTATTTCAAGCGCAGGCTGTCGTGCTTTAGAGCGCACTTCCGATTGGGATGATTAAGTTCTTTAGTTGAAAAAGAACAATATATGCCTATGGTCCGCTTGGCCATCCACTCCTCAACTGCAATTGCCTTTCCTCACTTTGATGTTTTTTCTTTCTCTTTTTTGTCTCTTCCCTCCTCATCTTACTCGGTTGTTTGAACACCTACGTAATCACCTAAGTTCTTTCTGTTTTATAGGTAATTAAACAAACTCCCTGATGATGACTATAAACAGTCGAAACGTCGGATAGACTGTATCAAAATCCCGGTGTCACTCCAATAAAGCGATCCCAGTTTTCCGCTCGTACCAAAAATGACTCAAAACGCACCTAAATCAGCTTGTCCATCAACTGTTAACCAAAAAAGAACAAATCACAACAAAAACAACAAACAGCTGGTGTGGAGATAAGACAAAGTGGGGGATGGTTTGAAAATGGCCAAGATAAGATAGAGAGAGATAGTAGGACTATCTCTGTTCCATTGTTCCTCTAATCGTCACACACATCTTTGTGCACAATGGCCATTGACCCCCAGATCTCACAAATCTTCTCCACGTTGCCACGTCAGTAGTCTCCCCCTCCCATATAAACATCATCTGTCCTTTCTCTTTCTCTGTGTCTCTCCATCTCTCTCTCTTTCCATCTGTTTCCCTGATCAGTCGTCTCGTGTGTGTGTTATTTAGTGTCTTGACATGTACATTTCCCCTTATCATTCTCCCATTTCCTTCTCCCCCTCTATCGTTTTTTAATACCACCCACATTTTCGCGATGATTCATCCCCCTCCCCCCTCCGGTCGTTCGTGTCTCCGCTTCCAAACTATTCCTAATCGTTTCGTCATTTCCCTTCTCTCTACCGAGACCTTTTCGTCCATTGACTTTTTCCTTCTGTTCTTAAAGTTCAAACGCAGCCGTTTTTCCGCAAAGACACTAATGGACCTGAGCGCGAATCGTCCAAAAATAGTCTTTTTTCCCTTTTTTTTCTATTTTTTTCTATTTTTTTGCCGCCGGAGCTTTGGGAAAACAATGGAAATATAGAAAAATTGTTTTTTGCCGATCGTGTTGTGGTCCATAAGAAGCATGCTTTTCTCGAATTGGAGTGCACTGGAGACTGAAATCTCTGGCGTAAAATATTTGTTTTCTTATGTAAATATTGTTAATTACGACACTCCGAAATTACGATGCGAGACTGTTGAATTCAATTTTTCCCCCGTAAGACATGTTTTTTCGCAGTTCAGCAAATGCGCTTCAATGCGAATCCCATCAAAAAGCATAGTTCTAGTCTAATGGGGGAGGGGGCCTAGGAATTACACGGCCATTCGTCAGTGCTCACTACGATACTCCGAAATTACGATGAGCTCTGTTTAGCAACAAAAAAATGGTACCGCGCGAAGTTTAAAACTTTCGACATCCGGCTCTGGCTTAGGCAAATCGCTACACGTTTTCAAGGGCGCTCCACTGATAAGGAAAGTGTTTTCAGTAAAAATTGCAGATTCGGCAATAAACTTGTACGTGCACACGTTGTTAGCGGAGAACGGTTTTAAATGGATCTAACCGCGAATCGGCAAAAATCGTTTTTTTCTATTTCTTTTTCTAGTTTTTGCCGACCAGCTTACCATGGAAATGTTTTTGCACAAAACTTTGGAATTTTCTATAAATTTGCAAGGGTACACTTTTTGATACTGGTAATCGATTCTGCATAGTGGCAACCTACGCAAACTTCTAATTTTTGAGATATTTTGTATCAAAGTGCCCAAAAACGCCCGATTTCGTGAAAAAACGCAATTTCGGGCACGTTGAGACAAAATATCTGGAAAACTAGAAGTTTGCGCAGGTAGCCACTATGTGGGATCGATTACCAGTATCAAAAAGTGTACCCTTGCAAATTTATGGACAATTCCGGAACTTTGTGTAAAAACACTTCCCTTGTTAGGTCCAGTGGGTACTATGTACTAGTTTTCGGATATTTCGTCTCAAAGTACTCAAAGTACTCGTGTTTTCAAAAAAATTGGAGAATTTGGCTGCTAGCTGACTAACCCAAAATCCTTCCCATTCTACGATATGGTGTCTTCTGACGTGGCTGTGCGTTGGCGTAATCCACTCGGCCACGCGACGTGAAAAAGCGAGACATCTGTGTTCCTTTTCATTCCGGGAACGAGAACACTTCCTCTCTCTCTCTCTCTCGTTCCCCCAGTCACCAACCATGAAAAACACGTTCACTCCGACCCGTCTGCGTCTCTTGTTATCGTCGCTCTCTCGGCGTGTCTCGCGTGAGCACAAGTGCAGTTCAACTCGTTCGTTCTGGCGGCGGCGGGGCGCACTTTCAGGACGACGTCTCGTTCTTCCGCATTCGCTGTCCTTCTTCTTTTGTCATTCACTTTCAGTTTTCAGTCCCTCATGTCTCTGGTGCATCGGCCAGCAGCAGCAATGGACACTCGTTCACTGAGATCCGATGATGAAGGTATGTAGTCCCCACGGATCCTCCTCCTCTTTTCAATCCTTATCTTCCAGTTCTCCCGTCTGTAATGCTCCAAAAGTTGGCTCCAGCCAAGCTCTACAACTTGCTCCAACAGTTCAAAATGTCCGGGGAGGAGCTGAAATCGAACGGATACCCTCTGAAACTGCCCCATCAACCGTTCGCCATCATTCCCGAAACGGCGTTCAATCGAAACTCGTGGCTCCCGGCCGAAGGTGTGTTTTTGAGGGGGACTCTGTTGATAATCAGTGTTTATCAATTGTTTGTTTACTCATTATGTTTTCATGTTGATCACGTGGTCATATCAGTAGGGAAAACATTGAATTTCCATATCACTTTCCCGTTTTTCCGCTGAAAAGCGTCATATAATAGCGTGCGAACAATGAGACGCAGACACTGATGGAGCGGAGGAGCGCGTTTGCATTGAGTGTTCCTCAAAATATTATAGCTTGGGAACAATGTTGAACTCGCACTGCGAAGTGATAGTCAGCAAATGCGCTCTAATGCCAATAATCCTTTCGGACCGAAAAGACCAATTTTTTGGAAAAGTCAAAGTCAAAGGTCTCGTTTAGTTCCTAGGTCGCTGGCCTAAAAGTCTAGAGGTTCGCAGTGGCGCGGTAGAGCGCATTTTCAATTTTGTACTTTTAAAGACTTAAAAATATGGGTTTCGCGTTATGTTCGAATTAGAGCTCATTTGCCACCTGTCTTACCCAATTGGTTTCCAAACGCGCGCCGTTGCTAAAGTTTGGTTTCGCAACGAATGCAACGTTTGGACCAATTCTGTTGAGCGACCACTTTTTTGAAAATCATACCACTTGCCCCACCCGAACACCCTCTCTCTCTCTGTTCATTCATTTCATCTTCAGAAACGCGCCGAAAGTGTGCCAGATGCTCATCGGTGTTCCGTCTGAATGCCGACGGATCGGTGCCGATGAGCAAGTGCACCTACCACCACCGTCCCCAAATGGATCCGGAGACTGGAAGACGGCAATTGCCGTGCTGTTTCGGAGTCCCGGGCTCTTCGAAGGGCTGCATGAGGGCCGACAGCCACGTGTTCACCGCTTCCCTCGATGAGACCCTGTTCCATTTTGTGCCGACTCCAACTGAGAATGGATCCGCCGACTATCGATCCAAGAAAGTGAGATCTCCGAAAAAGAGTCCCAGAACAAGAACAATCGGTTTGCAGGTGTACGCATTGGACACTGAGCAAGTTTACACTCTGAACGGGTTGGAACTCGCGCGGCTCAGTGTCGTCGACACGAAGGGGCGCACTATTCTGGACACGTACGTGCTGCCGAGACACGAGGTGCTCGACTACAACACTGCGTTCTCGGGGGTCCAGCCGAAGCATATGGAGCAGGCGATATCGCTGGAAGCGGTGAGTTCATCTCCTCATTTTCCATCTGTATTCATGGTTCATTTAGTGTCGCAAGCAGCTGTTCCAATTTGTCAACGAGGCCACCATCCTCGTCGGCCATTCGCTGGAATCCGACCTGAAGGCGTTGCGTATCTGTCACTACAACGTGATAGATACGGCTGTGCTCTTCTCGGAGCCCTGCTCCGCTGGCTCCATTCCCCGGAAGCCGGCTCTGCGGACTCTGGCGTCGAAGGTGCTGCAGAGGAATGTTCAGACGAGTGAGCACTGCTCCAGTGAGGACGCCCGAGTGTGCATTGATCTCCTGAGCAAGGTCTACCAGGTGACATCGATTGTCCATTGAATTTCCAATCGATATTTGTGTCTATTTGTAAATTAAGTGAATAAAGTGGATAACCTGCTGGAAGAAACATGTTTAAATGACGCCCTCGCCATTATTTCACTGGTAAACACAGTGCACTGTAATTCCGGAGTTTCGTAGTGGAAATCGGTGAAATACAGGTGAAACTGAACGTTCAAACAGCCTTTTGTTTTGTGAAATCCATCATTTCGTGAAACTGGTCATTTAAAAAACGGGAAACCCGCTAATCCGGAAAAAAACCGGAGAGTTCGAGAAAAGCAGTGAATCAAGGAGGTATACTTACAAGGAATAGTCCCGAATTGTAACGCGGGGATTTTGATGAAAGTAGGGGGGATCGGTAGTACTATGAGAGGTATGAACACCCATAATGGGAAAATGGTGCGCCGGTCCTCCTTCTGGAGTTATGGCCAAAAGAAATTTTTTGAAAAATTACCCAAACTTCAACTTTGGAAAATCATAACTCGCTTCAAAATTGAGTTAGAACGTTGGTTAAAAAACGAAACTGTAGGTAATCATCTCTAGTTTACGATCCACAAATGATTGTTTCATCATGTTATCAGTAACTATCTGAAATTATCACTTTTCTGAAAATGGTCAAATCCTATCTCAAAAACTGACCTTAGAATTTCTCTGGAAGTTTTTCCATTCGATCCGCCGTCCAATTCTGAGCATTTTCCCCATGTGCCTATATACTGGTCGTTGGATGGATTTTGAGAAAAATAGGAAAAACTGAAAATGGCACCTAAATTTTTGTGAAAAATGACGGTTTTTTGGCAACAAACGTGGCATTTTCGATTTGTATCGGTAGATTTTGGACAAGAACAATGTTGAGTGACTATCAGAATACGTATCCGGTGTTATCACAGAACCTCTCATCGCGAGTTATCACTTAAGAGCTTTTTTGCATTTCAGTGGATTTTTCCTCCAGAAAGTGTTGCCTCGTGGCAATATTGTACGGAAAGTAAACTTTTATAAGAAAACAAATTGATTTTGCAGCATTATTCGGCCTCGAAGAGCAAAAAACGGCTTGAAACTGATTAATCAGCACTGAAGACCTTGATCTTCCTTCGGATGACCATTTTCGGTACAATGTTACGAATATTTTGTTTATCGTCATCGATATCAGTTGGTATGATACAATAATTACATTTTCCGTACAATATTGCCACCAGGAAACAATTTCTGGAAGAAAAATCCACTGAAATGAAAAAAAGCTCTTAAGTGATAACTCGTGATAAGAGGTACTGTGATAACACCGGATACGTATTCTGATAGTCACTCAACATTGTTCTTGTCCGAAATCTACCGATACAAATCGAAAATGCCACGTTTATTGCTAAAAAACCGTCATTTTTCACAAAAAATTAGATGTCATTTTCAGTTTTCCCTATTTTTCTCAAAATCCATCCAACGACCAGTATATAGGCACATGGGGAAAATGCTCAGAATTGGACGGCGGATCGAATGGAAAAACTTCCAGAGAAATTCTAAGGTCAGTTTTTGAGATAGGATTTGACCATTTTCAGAAAAATGATAATATCAGATAGTTACTGCTGATTTGATAAAACGATGCTTTGTGGATCGTAAACTAGAGATGATTACCTACATTTTCGTTTTTTAACCAACGCTCTAACTCAATTTTGAAGCGAGTAGTTGGGTCTTCGGTGCCCGCGAACCCCGCCTGCCTGCGTCTCTGCTGCGCCGCGCTCTCTCCCTAACGACACTCCACAAGCGCTGTGTTTAGCGTGTGGCGCGAACGCGCCTCAAATGCCTTAAATCCCGGTTTCGAATCAGTCTGGTGTTAGCGAGCGGTGCTGGAGGGTGATCCGACAGTGCTGCGGACTGCAGACTCATTTTTAGTCATTTTGTTAGTTTCTCTTGTGTTATTTAGCTTGCTTAAGCTGAATAAACCGTGATACACCTCTAAATCGCTTGTTTCTTCTCTTTTTACCCCGTGGACACAATCGGAAGTAATTTCTGATTGCAACTTGGGGGCCGAACCGAACCGAACGGATTTTTAGATCGATTTTCTTGCCGACACTTGAATTGAGTACAATTCTCGTGCGCAAGAAATATTGATAAACCACTGTCACGTGATTTGAGTACATTTCTCGTGCGGTTGGTTGTATTTCTTTGGGAATATCAATTCTCTTGCCGGATTGCAAGAGATACTGATAATCCGCTGACACGTGAATTGAGTACATTTCGCGTGCAGCTTTTCTTTGAAATTCTATCGATTTTTCGTGCAGGTTGCCGATAATCGAGCCGATTTTTCGTGTTTTCCGCATATTTTGCTCGAGATCGAGTGAAACGGAGTGAAATCACTGGAATTTCGGTTATTCGACGGTCATTATTGATTTTTCGCCGGTGTACACGCTTGTACTCTGGGGAACAGCCCAAAGCAAGTGCGGTGACTGATTGATAGCGATTTTCGTGCGTTTATTGGAAATTTTCGGGCGATCGCCGGAAAAATCGATAATCTCAACAAGCATTCGGAGGAGAAACGGAGCACTCGAGTTTACTAGCAAATGACGGAAGAATTGGCGCGTTCGGATGATTTCCAGTGTGACAGCGTGATGCTAGTGGGAAATGTCATGCCGACGACCAGGAATTCTTCGAGGATCGTGCAAGATGAGTGGGTGGATGACGTGAGCAGCAAACCGGTGATCGGGGAGTGCAATAGCGAAAAGGCCATCGCGAATTCAGAGCGATCGAGTGATCAGAAGGTGTCCAGTGAGCACAAGGATGCGCTGACGACGGCCGGAGATCAGGAAAGCGGGAAAAGTGCTGGTTTCGATGGACGAAACGTGAACAGTGCTCGGACCGATGAAAAAAGAACGAACAGAGCAAAAGATGGCATTAGCGTGCAGCATAAGCGAGAGCGGCTGGCACAAATGCACGGAATTGTGACTGATGAGGCAGAAAATCTGCAGGAAAATGTGCGCAGACAATTGTATGCGTATTCGAAGTGTACTTCGAGCCAAAGAAATGCCATTGTGAAACCAATCGATAATTTCCGAGAGAAACTGCGGGAAGGTTGGCGAAACATCGATATGTACGAATGGGGGGATGACGTGCTGGGCGTAATGACTCAATACGGCATTGAATCAGGCGCAGAATTGGCGGAATGTCTCAAGACAATGGGAAAAGGAGTGTTGCAGGCTCACAACGTGAACAGATCGTTGCTGAATGAGCTTGAGAAGTTGCAGGAGGAGTTGAAAGCACCGAGAGAGGTGGCCTGGCAGATGATCCAGCCGAGGAGCGAGAATGAACAGCTCACAGAGTTGAGTGTTCATGTCAATAAATCGCAAGAGCGAGGCATGAAGGACATCAGGCAGCTCAAGGAACCTGTGGAACGAATCAAGGACTCATGGGCGGACGAGATGGAGCGCGTGGAGCAGGAACGCTTCGCGAACCGTGTTCGTAACAAGAAAGTCGAGGAAACGCGTGACAGAAGGTGTCTCACGTGCTTCAATTGTGGCGGTACAGGTCACATGAAGTATGAGTGTACATCGAGAAAGGTCCACAAGCATGTGAACAACAAGAAGCTGACGGTCGAGCAGAAAGAATTTCCTGTGGTGAATACCCAGACGGAGCAGAAGTATGCAGATCGCCTGAAGCAGAAAAAAGAGGGAAGCGACGCGAAGAAAAGCGCTCGTGAAAAAGATGAAGCTGAGTGTAAGCCGAGGAAGGTGAGCATGAAGCAGGGACTGGTGATCGTGGTTCCGCGAATGGGAATCCGAGCGGCAGCGATTTATGAAGTTCGGCGAGCAGTCTTGCCGATCTTCCACCAGAAATACGATGACGCGAAGGTGACGAAGGTCGTGGTGGTTGTGAGGATCACACAAGACCGGAAGTACAACGAAGCGGCTGGATCTATGATCAACAAATTCCGGGAACATAGGAAGGAGGTAACGATCGTACCTGGACCCATGGACTGCAAGTTCCAAGAGGTACAGAAGATCTACGAGTACTGGAGGGAAAGGTTCCCGAACGTCTCGATCGTGAACCCGTTGAAGAGCAGTGGTGAGCAGAGTCTCCCACTGATTCTAAACAGCAGTGTGAAGTCCAGTAAGGAACTGGCAAACTACTTGATCGACGCCCTGGACAAGGACGAAGTCAAAATCAAGGAAGCATGTGGTGTCTCGACGGAGGGAAGCAGCGAAGCAGCGCCGGAAAGCGAGCCCATGCGAGGGTGAATATTATCTAATTATTGTTCGTATTTTACCCTTTGACCCCTATCATTTCTAGTTTGAGTAGTTTTAGTTACTATTGTATGAGTTTTTAGTCGTAGTGCTGACTTGTGTTCTAGTGTTCGTGCTGGTGTTGAGTTGCGGTCGAGATGTCATGGCTGGGGACAGCCATCTTGGAGGAGGGGGGGAAGTTGGGTCTTCGGTGCCCGCGAACCCCGCCTGCCTGCGTCTCTGCTGCGCCGCGCTCTCTCCCTAACGACACTCCACAAGCGCTGTGTTTAGCGTGTGGCGCGAACGCGCCTCAAATGCCTTAAATCCCGGTTTCGAATCAGTCTGGTGTTAGCGAGCGGTGCTGGAGGGTGATCCGACAGTGCTGCGGACTGCAGACTCATTTTTAGTCATTTTGTTAGTTTCTCTTGTGTTATTTAGCTTGCTTAAGCTGAATAAACCGTGATACACCTCTAAATCGCTTGTTTCTTCTCTTTTTACCCCGTGGACACAATCGGAAGTAATTTCTGATTGCAACTGAGTTATGATTTTCCAAAGTTGAAGTTTGGGTAATTTTTCAAAAAAATTCTTTTGACCATAACTCCAGAAGGAGGACCGGCGCACCATTTTCCCATTATGGGTGTTCATACCTCTCATAGTACTACCGATCCCCCCTACTTTCATCAAAATCCCCGCGTTACAATTCGGGACTATTCCTTGTTAGTAAAAAGGCCCGTTTTGGAAAACGGTCATTCCGGAAAAAAAACCAGCCAATTTGGAAAATAACCATTTTGGAAGAGTATCTATTCCGAGTCCAATACGGGAAAATGACCATTTCGGAAGAAAAAACCGGTAAAAATGGTAAAATGGTCAATCCGGAAAAATCGGTAATTTCAGAGAAAAACGGTTTCTCGAAAGACGCGTTCAAATGGGAAAAAAGGTTTTTCCTAAACGCTGCCGGATATTGATTATATCTCGAGATTGATAAGAGATATCAAAAAGTTGTCAACAGCAAACTTGTAGATCATAACTAGGACTACAAGTTTGCTGTTCCTAACTCTTTGATATCTCTTATCAATCTCTAGATATAACTATTCATAGGCAGCGTTTTGGGTGCCGCTCTATTCGACGAAAAACGCATTTTTGGAAACCGATTTTTTTACCTTTTCCGGAAATACCGACCGTATTGGGAAAGGGTAATTCGGGCAGAATACCTGATTCTCTCAATTTTTCCGAATTCCGAAACGGCCTCCGTTCTTCACCCAATTGCCCGTTATCAACAGTTAATCTCATCATTCTGAAGGCAACACATGTCTCTATTTACCCCCAGAGCGAGCGGCCGCCTGTTTTGGCCCCTAATTGCAGCCGTCTTTAAGACACATGTCTGTGTCTCTCGTCTCCGCGTGCTCTCTCGTCTGCCACCGGAGCCATGTCTCCATGACAACGGGAGCCCTCCTGCTGCTCGTTTCCGCTCGGCCACTTCTCCCCCCACCGCCGCAAACAGCCCATTAGCCTTCTTCTTCTTCTATTTCTTCTCTCTTCGATTCGAAATGCCCGACGGAGATGTTGTCGCCACGTGGAATGTTCCACTTCACGACAAGATCCATCGAATCGAGTTCGAGCACGGCACGACGACCGGCAAACGCGTCGTTCGTGTAGATCAGAAGGTGAGCCATAGGCCGAAAAGTTATAATAGTCGACTTACTCGACATCTTGCGACAGAGCAGGCATTTCGAGTAGATTTACGAGAGATCGCTGCGAGACCCGTTCGGTCGAAAACCGGTTGAATATGTTCATAAGATAAGTCAGATTGCATTTCTGGTTAGGGTTGCTCCAAGAAGAGTGGAGGTGGAAAAGGCGTCAGAACGCTTGTGCAATTTCGACTAACTTCTCCACTTATTTCTCGGAATCCGCTCGATTTTCTGTGAACCAGGAATAGAAACTTGGGGCAAAAGTTAGACAAACTCAAAGGTAACATGATTTATTATTATACCCGAGTCAAATTTCTCATTTCCTGGTTCGCACAAGTTCTCTCGGTTGACAAGGGGCAGTGTCATTTGACAAAATTTCAGATTTTTCTATAAATTTGTACACGTACACTTTTTGCTACTTGGAATTGATCTCACATACTCCCTTCCTGAACAAACTTCCAATTTCCAAAGTTCTTGTCCTAAAGTGCTAAAAATTCGGGCTCCGCGACACTTCGCCACCAGACATTTTGCTACCACGACAGTTCGACACGAAAAACAGTAAATTAACACTGGAAACCCCGTGAAAACATGGCGAACTGTCGTGGTGGCGAAATGTCTGGTGGTGTGTCGCGGAGCCAAAATTCGTATGTGTCCATGAAATTTCGTGGTTTCAGAGCACTTTTTCAAGGAAACATATTTCGAAAACTAGATGTTTGAGCAGGTGGTTCGGGTTCTGTATGGGAAGTATTATGGGTTCGCGACGTGCGTGGACCTCGCTTTTGGCGCGAAAAGTGTTTAAATTGTCTGCGTCTCTGAAATTTACACGCTGCCTCGCTCTTTCGCTGCAGGACCTTCGCCTGACACTGTGGAGTCCACTCTCACGGCGAACTCATAATAGCACTTTTGCGTGTTTCTAGCCCGTTTGTGTGGAATCATGGCTCTTGTTACCACCACGTCCACAAAATCCTAGAATCCCGATGAAGTTTCTGAATTTGAGCAATTTCTTCGAAAAGCGGTCGATGGACCAACTTTGTCACATACTGTCATTCACAGTTGCCATCAGGCTTGGACGGCAACGGCAACAACAATTGCCGATTTCAAGCAGTTTCCGCCAGTGCTCTTTCCCGAAAAAATTGTCGAATTTTCGGCAATTCGGCAATTTTTTCCGATGTTGCCCACTTTTTCTCGGCATCGCCAACATCGCCAAACTGGTCACAGTCTGTGTACTTTTTGAGGAAAATTTATTTGTTTTTATTTTTCGAAAAAGTGATAATAATTCCACCTTTTTCTCATCTTTTTTCTGCATTCCGAGGTTTTTGAAACGTATTCTGTGCTCATGAACTCTGTGGGCTCTTCCAGGGCTTCAAGCTCATTCTCGAGCAGGTCTCTGTCTCCAGAAACATCATCGAAACACTCCCGAAACGTCTTCCATTCCTCCGTTTTCCAGGAAATCCTGCGTCGCGACTGGATGTTCAAGTTGGTCGGAAAAGAGACATTCACCGTCGGCGACATGAAATGCACCATCAACGTCGAGGCGCTCGGCACGTTCGCCTACGAGTACTCGTTGGATGTGAATGGAAAAGGGTTCAATAAGTTCAAGGAGGAGCAGAATAAGAAGTTGCACAGTTGGGAGACGAATGTGAACGGAATCGATTGGAGAGTGGTTCTCGATAAGGAATCGATGGAGGTGTGGGCGAACGGAAACAATATCACCACTGCGGTACGTCAATTCCCCATGAGTCATGAAAAACAGCGATCAGTGAGCAGATTAGCGTGTCGTGAAGCACCTGCTCGGGGAGCACAGATTCCGCGAATTCTCTGTTCTGTGCTCACGAAATATGCTCCGGAAGCGGTCAAAGTCCACAAACCTTCCGGGGAGCATGATGATGTTCCATATTATCATTGTATCTCAAAATCATAGTTCACAATAAAAATATAAAACGCGCGCCTCGATATCTCGCAACGAAAAAATTTGTCAGCCGCGAAATATTATGCGCCTTTAAAGTGGCAATACGGTAGTTGCGCAATAATTAATTTCGTCTTTTTCCACTCGATTTCCTCAATTTCAGCGGTTTTTCAACCGTTTTTCGCGCTTTTCCGGTAAGAAAAGAACAATAGTGTAAAAAGTGCAAAACCGGTTGCAAAACCGCTGAAATTGAGGAAATCGAGTGGGAAAAGACAAAAATAATTATTGCGCAAACACCGTATCGTCACTTTAAAGGCGCAGCACGTTTCGGCGATGACAATTTTTTTCGTTGCGAGATATCGCGGCGCGCGCGTCTGAAATTGTTATTGTAAACTCCGATTTTGAGATTTTTTTTCAACGGTAATATGATTTAGAACAAAAATGGTCCGGTGATTCGAATGTGTTTCGAAAACTAAAGCTTAAAGAAAAACAACAGAATTGTTTCTATTAAGGATAATAATTTCTGAAAAATTGAGCCAAAAATCCGAAAATATGCTTGAAGTTCTATCAACATTCCAAGCACCCGCAGTTGCGACACGGAATAATAAAGTGTGATGCAATCGTGCTCCTCCGCTCCACAGTGTCTGCGTCTCGCCTGTTCTCCCGCTATTTCGGCTACGCAGCTTGAAATAGTTAGAGAAATGGAGAGACGAAGACGCAGCCAAATTTGAATTTAATGCATTAGAGCCAAAAAGCGCGATTGCATTCGACATCCGCATTGTGTTTCCGAGTCCCTCTGATCCATGGGATTGTTTCAGGGCGAGTTCATCGACAACGGCACCATCACCCACTTCGAGTTGGGCACTCATCCGTGCAAGATCGTCGCCGAGAGCAGTGGAAAGAAGAAGTTCCTCTGCCTCTCCTCTCCCGCACTTCATCTGAAATGCTTCCAGAACCGGCGTCACCCACACTCTGTACGTCGACGGTCGGATGGTTCCAGCGGCAAGCGATGAGTCGTCGACATGATCTGTCGGCGCGGCTGCGGCGCCACTCCAGTTTCTGTCTCTCCTCCTCAATTATCCGTCCCGCACGACAATCGCTTTGTGCGCGCGTGTCTGCGTCTCTCGTCTCTCTCCTATATCGTATATCCACTTGATACGGCCCCCCGCACCCGCTCTCCACACCTATATTCGCACCTTTGCATGTAGTCATCGCATCTAATAAACCGTGTCTTCTTGATGGTTTCGTTCTCCTGGATCTTCTCTCTCTGATTCTCTCCGTCTCTCCCCCTCTCTCTATCACTCACTTCAAATCGGATAATGATAACGAACACACACCACAAGAAACATGACCCAATTCGCGGCGAATTGATATCAACATTCCTTCTTCCCCTTCTTCTTTTAATCAATTAATCAGTAATCACAAGATTGGATGGAATGTGACAGTAGTGCGAGAGGAGGCCACTTCACAGCTCTCAAGAGCTACTTGCCCCGGTTTTCCGGAAGAACTCGACCGGAGAGCAGCAGCCAGAAGAGAGTTGTTGTACAGTAGGCAGTTGACAGCAGGTTCTCCCTCTATATAAGAAGCCGCCTTCTTGACCTTGTTCTCTTCCCTCCGGATGCCCCCGGGAGGAGGAGGATGTGTTTATTGCCCCCCCCCCCCCCCCCCCGAGACCTCTTTCTCTCTATCTGCTTATCCGGATGTGATGATCATCGAATGCGAGCACAGATGACGGATGATCAACTGCATTTCCCCCCATTTAAATATCACTTTTTTCGTCTTGGTTAATTGAGATTGACGTTGAAATGTGAGAAGTTATCGCCTGTTCCGGAAGCTTAAAATTGACCGTTTTTCCTTCTTTTTCTTAACCTTTTTTTCGTCAAAAAACGTCGGAAAAAAACCCATTCACAGTTTGAATGTTTGAAGTTTTGCAAGTCTGCAGTTCACCGCATCGACTGGTCTCACCACGAAAACATTAAACTTTTTTTGAAAATGGACTGCGCCTTTAAAGAAACTACGGTAGGAAGTAACTCGAAACATGAAATCCGCAGTAGTTTGTTTAAAGGCGCATGTCGATTTTCAAAAAAAGTTTAATGTTTTCGTGGTGAGACCCACAGTGAACTGCAGACACTTCGCCACATCCGCTGATTTTCATAATATCAAAATCATGGTCTCGCCACGAAGAAAACAAATCAATGTGTCACTTGTTACAATTTAAAATTGTTACAGTAGTTTGTTTTTTTCGTTACGAGACCAGCGAGCGCCGCTCAGACACCATCTCGCCACTTCCTGATGATTTTGATAATAACTCGAATTTTTGAAAAAAAAAATCAGAAAGACGCCGTCTAACAATCCCTGCGGCCATGAAATAGTTTATTTGTGTTCAGAAATGCCATCGCTTCAAGACCCATTCTCGTGAATAAACACCGGAATCTGCCGAGATAATTTAAAGGCGCATGCCTAGGGTCTCGAAGCGATCATGAATTTCATTGAATTCGCCACGGCCAGAACAAAATAAAACATTAGTTCAAACGACGCGGGTAGTCGTGTTTTGCGGGCGTTCGTGTAATTCTGGAGTGTCGTAGTGAAACAGTTTCTGAGAAAAACAATTTGAATCAACTTTCAATTCAAAACGATGCAAGCGCGCTCTATTGACAATATTGACAAGAAAACATGTTTCGGGACCATTTTTTCGATTTGCGGCAGAAGAAAAAACCGAAAAAAAACTCAATTTGAAATTGGCAACGGTAGTGATTTCCGAATTCCGGTCATGACTGAATTTTCCATAAAATCCGGTTATTTTATTGGAGAATGTCGGTGGAAAATAACAAAATTGTATTCTATTGGAGATGGATAAGTTTATAGAAGTTCAAAGCAGTAAAACACCAAAAACAGCTGAAGTTTGGGGGTAAATTGAAGTAGAATGGGTCTCGCAGCGATTGAGCATTTTCAACCGGAAATAGGTTCACTTTTAGGGCATTTTTCGGAATTTTCAAAAAATCAAAATATTGATCAAAAAATGAAAAAAAAAGGTAAATAACCAACCGTAAATAGGCTTCTGAAACACGGCCGAAAAAAACATAGATTCAAATTACGCGGGCAATTGTGTTTTTCGGTAATCACGTAGTTTCGGAGTATCGTAGCGAAAGCATACTGAAATTTAGCACGTGAAAAGATTATTTCGGTTTTAAATTGTGCTTTCAATCAATTCCACTGCCAATCCACGAATACTCGAAAAAACCCACTGTTTGAAATTTTGCTGTGTCGAGAGAGTGACGAACGCTGTCGGAGAATCATTATATCTCGAGATTGATGAGAGATATTAAAAAGTTGTCAACAGCAAATTTATAGATCAAAACTTGGACTACAAATTTGCTGTTGACAATTTTTTGATATCTCTTATCAATCTCGAGATATAATGATTCCCCGGTGGGGTTCCGCTCTATTCGAGGGAAGATGCATTTTCTACAACAGGAATGTTCGCTAAACTGTTCAACTTTTGATAGAACTTGTTGATATTTGCTTGCTCCAAAATGAGCTCCTGTACCCCCGTGAACACTGTGCGAACCCCCCTCAAACCGCCGTCTCCCTTTCTCCTTCCACGTCATCTGCTATTGTTGTTGTTTTTTCTCATCCCTCCTCCTCCTCCTCCCCGTCCATCCTTCCAACCATCCGTCCTCGTCTCTCTCTCTCCCCTCCTCTTCCCGGGGGGCCAAGGCCATCACTTTCTCCGTCAGGTAGCCACCGACTGTCGGTCTCTTGTGTTCCCCCCTCTCTTCCTGCATTCATTTCTCATTTTTGTTTTCTCTTTTCTCCTGCCACGTCATCGATCGATTCGAAGACGTCACCTGATCATCCGATACTATTTTCTTATCAAAACATCCCGAAAAGAAACTGGGACATTCTTTTCGGCGGAACTGACTAACTGATAATTGACCATTCGTGATCCGGTCCTATCCATGTCGTGTTTTCCCCTCTCTCTCTCAATATCATCTCACTAAACATGGCCAAAAAACTCGATGATTCGCAAATACACACACACACAACGACGACAGATACATCGAGACGATAACTTTGTTTCCGGTTCGTTTCCTTTCCAACGACGCGCCGTCCGTTTGCAACAAAACCCCCCTCCCGATGAAAGAAGAAGACGTTTCTCTCGATTTGTGTTCTCAAGACATTTGAAACTATTTGTGTTCCTGTTTCTCTCCGTTTCACTTTCCAAACACACACGGGAGGACTCTTTTTTTCTCCGTTTGATGTTCGTTATTGCATTTGTGTAGACCGGACTCTACCTATCGGAACTTTTTCCCCCCGAATTTCGCTTTCTGTCTGTTAGTCACTTCGATTCGCCATCTGTTTTCCCGAAACAACTGTTTCGAACTTTCACTTGTGAAGAGAGGTTAAGCGTTCGAATAGGTCAGCAAATATGCTCTAATGAGAATCGCCTTGACAGTCATGTTTTCAAAGGTTCCCGAATTCAAGTCAGGTTGAATTTTCCGCAAAGTCCTCTTACTATTATAGGAAAATGACAAGAAAAAAAATAGCTAACCGTTGAATGATTTCAATCGTGCTCTACTGAGAATAAACCATTTGGCTGTTTCAACTCAAGTGAGTATCGAATATCACGCGAATATTGAAAAGTCTCTTCATTTTCTACGATAGTGTGTATTTCGACGTGGCGGTGTTTGCACAACCATGCAGAGGATAACACGCGCAATACCTTTTTCTGTATCATTGACTCGTTGAAACGACAATTCAAATTTCGCGATTTCCAACCAAACTTAACATTAGAGCGCATTTGCTTGACGGACATCAACGAACGAAAGTTCGCAGAATGGTTTCTTTTCGTTGGATTAGATAGTTGAACCTTGTGATGATGAGACGTCACGCGGTTCTCTCGAGTTCCTCTTCATTTCGAAATTCAGTCAGATGTTCTTGGAACCTGAATTCACTGGTGTCTCTTTTGAACACTTTTGTTAACGCCGTTCTATGGATTCTTTCAGTTTTGAACAATTCGATTGAATTCCCATCTTCTTTCACATTTGTCATTGATCTCTATTCTCCGTTCTAATCAGTTGTTCGTTCTTCGGAGATTCTGTAAGGAAAACACCAAACACCCCCCTCTAATCGGAGACTTTGTCAGTTGTCATCTTGGATAAAGTAAAAGACAATTGGCATATTCTCCATAAAGTGGTCGACGACTATTACCGCCGGTTTCGAAGCATGACGGCTGTTGAGTAAACGTCTGAGTCAGGTGGCTAGTCTGTGTGAAGGCTGTTATTAGTCAGGTGGTTACATGCCAAACTGGGGGATCCTTAGCAAGCTGTTCGCAGAGTCAGACACTGAGGCCTGTAAAACTACCGTTCTGAATGAAGATCCCCCGGTGATCCACACTGCCACGACGATTTGTTAAAGCAATGGTTTATGGCTGTTCTGACTCTGGACGTCTTGAAGCTGTTTTTCATTTTGAGCGTTTCCCCTTTCTTTAATATCTCACAAGCAGTTAAGCGGGAGTCCGCTGATAGATCCTCGTTGGTCCAGAACGGGAACTTGCGCTCAAAAGATTCAGTAAGCATGCTCTAATGTGAACATCTTTAGAGCGAACCTTTGTGACGGGAATTCGAATCTAGGTTGTTCTCCATGTCTCGTGTTCCAGTCCAGAATCCTCTTATAAAGAAACAACGTAAAACAACTGAAAGCCAATTTGACAAAAATCCAATTTAGCTATCAAGATCTCGTCGCAAATGAACAAGGTTTCTTTAATGTAGAACAGTAAATCCAACGAAAATGGAACAGATGATAAACGATGTGTAGTTGCGAAGTGGTTAGATTTGGTAGTTTCAATTGTGCAAAACTTGGAGTCTCCATTCAAATCGTGCCTTCTCTGCAAAATCTATGCGAGAAATCGGCAGAACACTGGCAAGAATGCCGTTAAAAGTGTGTGGAGTTGAACAAAATGAATCGGGATTCAATGGAACATCATTTGTTTTCCATCTGAACGGCGGAATCTGAGGGATGTGTCTGTGCCTCCGTTCAAAAACCCAATTGCTCTCAAAATGCCCTCCAAGTTAGGCTTCTCGGGTGAAAAACCCGAAGAACTGTACTTTTTGGTCCCTGCATTCTTATTTTCGATAAATGAAACGAAGATACGATTTGTCTATTCTGATCGGTGGCATTGGTCGATTTTCTGCCGATTTCTTGCACAAAATTGGCCGAGACTATTGAACTTTCTGATCTCACAGTGAAAATAAGATATGTGGATTTATGGATTTCACATGGTTTTTGAAAAAAAATGCATGAGGAACTAGGTCAACTATCCACAATGTAGCCATTTGGATGGCATATTCGAGGCTACATACTAACGGATGCCATCGACATGGCCCCTGAGGAGAGCTCTGCCGGAGAATCATTATATCTCGAAATTGATAAAAGATATCAAAAAGTTGTCAACAGCAAATTTATAGATCATGACCAGGACTATAATATTTCTGTTGGCAACATTTCGATATCTCTTATCAATCTCGAGATATATTGGTTCTCCGGCAGAGCTCTCCTCTCCCCTGCCCTGTACTGTATCACTTCCTTCCTTTCCTCCAGGTTCCCATCGAAACCAGCCCATGACGTCGTCGTTCGTCTCCCCTTACACATGATCCCAAAGGCACTTCTCATGGCAATTCCAGAACCTCCTCCTCCCCCTGTTTACACCTTCTCACAGCCCCATTACTACCTCCATCCATCCCCACCCACACTGCCACTTTCGCCCCGTTTTCTACAAGTTCCACCGTCTTAGTTTCTCTTCTCCCGCTGCCGCCGCCGCCATTTTCTCCTTCTTATCCCTTCCCGCAACTTGAAACAAACATAATCCCCCTCTTTCCGTTCAGAGTACAACTAGTACATAGTAGTGGTGGTGGTGGTGGTTGGTGATTGTTCGTCCCGATATCCTCCTGATAATCTGATCTGTACGCGGGAGGGCCTCTCGAGGACACTCTTCCGAATCTCGGGGCGTCTAATCGCGCTCCTCCATCTCCCCCCTCGTATTTGCCGCACATTCCTCCATACCAGTAGTCGTCGTCGTTTCCTTTTTCCTTCTTCTTCTTCTTCTTCCAATTCCTCCATTCTTCCAGATGCCATTGCCGTTGTGCCGTTGCCGAGTGCTCTACATCGGCAGCGCAGTGCCGACGATCACAAAAGACGGTCTGCAGGGCATTCAGCAGCCGTTGAAGGAGCGCTATCCGATTCAGGAGTCGCCCGACACACGTGGCATCGATTCGTGGTCAGTTGGAGCGCGTTTGCATAACTTTTGTCCTCGGTTTCCATTCCAACGCGCTGTTCGTTAGAGCGCGTTTGCTGACTACATCGTGGCGCAGTGCTTTTGTTTCTTGAAACGAAGGTTTTTTCCAGCAAAAGCTGTCGGTTTTTTGCATTAGAGCGCATTTTCAGCGCTACTCTTCCACAATGTTCCGCTACGAAACTCCAAATGTCGCGCGTTTTCAATCGCATTCTTGACTAAAAACTGATATTTTTTCTACGACGCTCCGAAGTTACGATAGCGCTAAATTTACCGCGAAAATACTTACCGTATTTCCTCGAAGAGAACGGCACCCCCAAACGCTGCCGGAGAATCATTATATCTCGAGATTGATAAGAGATATCAAAAAGTTGTCAACTGCAAACTTGTAGACCATAACTAGGACTACAAGTTTGCTGCTGACAACTTTTTGATATCTCTTATCAATCTCGAGATATAGTGATTCTCCGGTTGGGGTGCTGCTCTATTCGAGGTAATACAGTGTCTACCATTTTTTTCTGTATTTTTTCGAAAAATCGCTCATCTCTTGCAGGTTATCAGTGTGGTCGAATGGAGTGCTTTTGGAGTATATCGAGGGGGAGAAGAAGAGCGAGACGGCGTTCTTTCCGATCATAACCCTGCACTATTGTGCGGCGGTTCGGTATGTGAACGTGGAGGGATTCAAAGTGGGCGGCGGCGGAGAGCAGTTCATGCCTCTCGACAGTCCGTTCGCCAACATTCCCAACTCTCCGCACCCTCCGATCTTCGCGGCGATCTTCCGAAGAACGACCGGAGTGAAGGTTCTCGAGTGTCACGGCTTCATCTGCACGAACGTGAAGGCTGCGAACGCGCTCGTCCGCTGCATGGTCCACGCCTACACGGAGACGATGCACTTGAAGATGGACGAGCGGATTCCGGGCCTGAAGGCGATCAAGGAGGGCTCGACGGGCGAGCGGTCGCCGAACTCGCCCGACAGCGAGATCGAGGAGAATTCGTTCGACGAGGACGTCGTGGCGGAGGAGAAGGCGATGAAGACGTGGCAGGAGAGACGGCAGCAGGACGGCGAGTACGACAGCGTCAGCATCAGCAGCAGTCTGGTGAACAAGAACAAGAAGGCGGCCAGTGAGACAGGTATAGTATCGGGTCATAAACCCTTCCCCGCGCACCGGGGGAACACTGATAACATCTTTGCGGCAAAACGGTTTACTATATTTACCGGCGGACGGATTGGCGGACGGAAAGAGAGAAAGAGGATGTTCCGTCAAGTACGGGGGGTCCTGAGGCGTTTGACAAAGTGGAAATAGATCTCACACATCCAGTGAAATCTCCGTTTCTCTGCTTCAAATTTCACTGCTTAATTCGTTGTCTGCGTCTAAAATTTCTCGAACTATTTCAAACTGAATAGACAAAATAGCATGTTAAAAACGAGTCGTAGACAGATACATTCGAAATTAAAGATTATTTTTCTATAAAACCGACACTTGATGAATTCGAATAAAAAAAATAAAATTTTGAATTCGCGCGCTTTTCCAATGATGTAGACACATTGGACTTCGCATTAAACGACCAGTAATATACTTCGAAAAAATTCGATATTTTCGGAACCTAATCAGACATTTTTATTAAGCTTTGATTCTAAAAATATCGAATTAACTTTTTAAAAAACGTCGTACGACATGTTCTTGAATTCTGCGAACACCGCCCCGTCAAATTGCACCGTATTAACGGGTTTCCCTTTTTTTTGAATGATATTCGACCAGGTGAACAGTAAAACCGGCGATGTGGAGAGACTGCAACAAATCAGGAATTTTCAAAAAAATAACGGTTTTTTTAGGCTTATAGGGGTTGTAGTTTAGTACACACTAGCCTTTTTCTCGATTCGCAGATCCTTCGTTGGCTGCTGATCTCAGTGAAATTCCTAGTATTATAAGTTCGCCGCGAGCGTGGACTCCGCAATCGCGGTGTCAGCGAAGGTCCCGCAACGAAATAGCGAGGCAGCACGTAAATTTCAGAGACGCAGACAAGTTCAACCCGTTTCACGTCAAAAATGAGGTCCACGCTCGCGGCGAACTCATAATAGAGCGCACTTTGCATTCCATTCAGAATCCCGAACATAATATTGCAGGTGGAATCCGCGGAGCCCTGGTGCCATTCGAGGAGCCCCTCCGTCGCTCTGGATCCGACAACGACCTCTCCTACCGTGGCATTCCTCCGCCACACCATCCGTTCGCCCACGGTCCTCCAATGCCTCCCCACTACCATCCGATGATGGGACATCCCCCATTCGGTTTCTATCCTCCGCCGCCACGTGGTCACTTCCCACCTCCGCCACCTCACTTCATGCCACGTGGCGCAGTTCCTCCGCCGTTCCTCCCGCCGCCACCGCCAATGTTCGGAAGACCGCCGCCACGTGGGTTCCCGATGCCACCGCCTCCGATGATGTTCGCACGTGGCGGCGGCGGATTCCCGTTCTACCCACCGCCACCACCACACTTCGGTATGCCGCACCGGCCGAGTAGTCCACCGAACGACGGCGGTCCAATCATCACCGGACCCGAGTCTGTGTACGGAACGATGCGACGCGGCGCTTACGAGGAGCCGGCGTACGTGGGAGCGACGGGAGGGTTCCCGGAGGCGAGCTATCAGCCAGGAAACTTCCCGCAGGACCAGTACGAGTCCTATTACGACACGTTCAAGAAGCGAGGCGGCACTCTGAAGAAGGGAGGAGAGTCGGCGTCGATGGCTTCGACTCGGGCCGACAGTGCGTGGGATCAATACGAGGCGGGCATCTACAGAAAACCGCATATCAACGAGAAGGCGTTCTCGGGAACTCTTCGGTTCGTCGTGATCTATCATTACTTGTTTTAAAATCGATAAGTTACAGATCAATGGCCGCCAAGGAGACGAGCAATGCCACTTTGAACCGATCAGAGCACGTCGAGGTCGCCTCGCAAACCGTTGAGACCGAGGTAATTTCAAAGTTCTTGCGACAATTTTTATCGAATGTTTTCTAGATCACTCGACCAGATTCTCCGCCAGTCGACTATGAGGCGTTCGAAAAGTTGAAACTGATGGAGGCTCGACGCGCGGCTCAAACTACTAACTGAATGAAAATGATATTATTTCAAATTTGGAACGATTCTAATAATAATTGTAGCTAACGTCAACTACTGGTCGATAAACAGATTTATATTTCTTCTAGAGCTGCCTGAAAGGATTTTTGAAAAAAAAAGAAAATATTGAGAAAACTTGCACAAGTTGTCGTTGTCTGTATTGTATTCATCCGCCGCCTATTCTTTCTCCAATTTATCCAAAAGAGTGCCTTTTTCTTGAGTATTTGACGTGATAATTTGCATTCCAAGTGAATATTTTGTTTATTTTTGCATTTTTCAACGTAATAAAGAGTTTTTACGCAAATGACGGTCTTCTGGAAAATGCGATAATCAGATTTGCGAAAGAACTGGATTACTGTGTGAAAGACGCAACAGCAGTCGACGCGGTTCGAGTCTCGGCACGATAAGGCAACTAGATACGGTATGGTTTTAGCGCGAATGCTTGTTTTTTCAAGCCAAACTCGTTTTTTTTCGACATTTTCTCGGATTCCTTAGGTTTTCAGCTGGCGAAAATGTCAAAAGCAGCGAACTTTTCGTTTGTCGCCGAATTGCCCACTTATAAAACCGCTCGGCACTGCTGTGGACTCGCAAAAGTCACGGTAAATTGGATTGGACACTTTCGCGGGGGAAGCGTGAAGAAAAGAAAGTGAATTCCAGACTCTGTACTTCATTCTCACCTCACTCGTCATACTCCAACTCGTTTTCCTCGTCATCTCCAGTGCTCCACTCGAAAAATCCGCCCCTGGGAGCAATATTCTGGGCACTCTACTGAACGTCAACGACAAGTCGACGACGCTGTTCTGCGTACTAGCCGTCGTCTTCTCGATTTGGATCATACTAGCCATCGTTTCGTTTGCTGGGCTCGTCAAAAAGAATCCCTATCTTCATTTGCCGTTACTTGCAGTTGAGGTAAGTATTTTTCGAGAAAATTAGTAAATACAGTCGGAAGAGAGGGAATTCGAATCTTTACGAAAATTGACACTCGACAAGCTTAAAACTTTGAATAATGTAAAATAATTCAATAAAACTCAATGTAATTTCATGTTTCTTTCGGTTTTTCCAAAATGAATGGAAAAAAAACCGAAACATTTTTTTTTGCCAAAAAAAACAATATCATTTCATATAATTAATCGAAAACCTATTCAGTTCTTCTAAAATCGAATTACCGAACAATTTTTCAAGTTTTATGCTCACCGAGTATCGAAAAAGTTTGGTTTTTCAATTTCGAAACATCTTTCTTCGGTGGAAAAAAATGAACTTCCAAATGCAAAAAAGTCTAATTGTGCAGTTTCTGGTGTCATTCTGCTTGCTGTCGGCCGCCGGAGTCGCTCTCTTCCTCTGGCAAATCGGCACAAGCAGCACGTCTTCATCGCGAACAGCCGAGGATTTCCTCCGTCGAGCCATCTTTCTCACTATCCTCTTCGCTTGTCACACCTACTACAGCATCGTGATATACTCTCTGTTCACTGATGTTAGAGCGAGAAAAGAGACGGATGCATTCATCGCTCGACAGAAAATGCTCGACGAGGTGTGCGAAGAGATGATTTGGGAAGAAGAGGAGGCCGAGAAGTACAATGGAAACACGTGAGTTCATTTTCTCTCTCTTCAGTAAAAGAATCAACCAAAAACCTATCAAAATAGTATAATTTTCGTTTCCAGGAGTCTAACGATGTCTGGTGTGTACTATCAGGAAAGTATATGCTACTCGAACGGCTCGATCGCTTCTCGAGAGCTGAGCACGTTCTATTTGGACTCGGAACGTCCGTACAATCCCCATCAGCATCAACAACGATTCGTGACGTTCTACGACGGAGACGAGGACTCCTACTGAGAAGATCCCATGTATGATTCCTGCTGTCCTGATTCCATCTTCCTCTTGCAATCGTTTCCTGTTGAATAGTTCTATTTTTGCATCCCATCCGTTCTTCTGACTGTTATAACAATTGCCACTTATTTTGAATGAAACTACCCTGAGAAAATCGGAGAAGAGAAGTGTGCGCCGCAGCGTTGCAAACTCGCGCGCGGGCACTTGCAAAAGGGGCGGGGCCAGTCGGCCTCAGTTTCCAATTACACGTGTCCCGTTTAGCTTCCGCCCTTTTCCGTGTTTTATGACTGTTTTTTTTATTGAATTTATTGAATATTCTCAAATTACAGATTGTCAGCGGCCGGTTGCCGCCGGTTTCGCGGTGTAAATAATGATATCGCCTAAAAATATAGTCATTTTTCTGGTAAGTCCAAAAAAATTCATCTCGAGTCGCATTTAATTTTTTACAGAGTGTTGCTTTTTTATTCCATTATGCAACGAGCGCAAAACAAGCTGTAGTGTCGAAAAAATCGAAACTTTGCGGAAATGCTGCTTGTGAAGGTGAAAAATCAATGTTTGTCTTTTTCCAAATTAAAATTGATTTATTGCAGAGGTACTGTTCAAGTCTCGTGTCAAGCGTGTCATGGGCATCAACAATGATCCGAGTTTTCTGAATTTGGAGGAAAACTCGATTATCTCAGTTGTCGCCGTCAAATTTAGTGATCGGCCAGATATCATGGAAGGAAAGGTTTGGTGTATTCTTCCGAACTTTCACGAATGAAATATGTGTTTTCAGCTCAACGATGATGGTAAAAGTGGCTTCTTCTACGCAGGAGCCATCGATTTGATGCCGTTTGCCGAGTTTCTGAGAACTGCTATTGACGAGAAAAAGGAGATGCTGATGATCAGCCAGAATCCGGCAGACGTTGGAGACAAGCGAGTCGTCGGTGTTGTTCATTCTGAAACGGACTTGGTCAGAGATTACAATGCGAAGAACGCTCAAGCGGCCGCCGAGCATGGACTTCCTGCACCGGAGCCACTTCCGATTCCTGAGCCAACCGGAGGCCACGGGCATAGTCATGGCGGTCATGGACACAGTCATGGAGGTCACGGACACAGCCACGGAGGACACAGTCATAGTCATCCTGCTCCAACTCCAGCACCGGCTCCAGTTCCTACCACTCCACCACCAGCTGCAATTCCAGAAGTGACCCCAGCTCCTGAAGTTGAACAGCCGAAAGTTGGAGAACTTCCGAAAGAACAACCAAAGGAAGAGATCAAACCAGAGATTCATTTGAACAATGTTCTGGGATCTCCGCCACAAGTACCTCCTGTCGTTGAAAAAGTCGATATCGCCATAATGGATGCAGAAATTGAGCGGATGATTCAGGAGGAGGAAGCGAAGTTGAATGCTCGGAATCAGCAAAATGAAGTCATCGGAAATCAGGTGGATCCCAATGCGTCTGTCGAACAAGTCACTCAACCACCACTCATATTGAGCTCGCTCACTACGGAGCCAGTGACTCCTCCAGTCGCTGAGGTCGTTCCAGAAGCTGTTCCGACTCCAGAAGTGATCCCAGAAGTTCCAACAACGACACCACTTCCAGTCGCGGAGGTCGTCCCTGAAGTTACACCAGCTCCAGTCGAAACTGTCACTCTTCCGCCGCTCGAAGCAGTTACTCCTTCGGCGACCGTTCAAGAGCCAATTGCTCAATACATTCCACCGCAACCAGAAGAAGTAGTTGCTCCGCCGCCAGTTGTTACCGAAGAGGTCGTCATGACAACTCTAGCTCCACTTCCAGTCGTCGAAGAGGTCTTCACGACTCCACCACCACCTCCACCACAAGAGGAGGCAACCGTAAGTTGATAATTTTTCTTTACCCACGTCCTGTCCCTCTTCGTCCTGTACCTTTGTCGTTAAGGGCGTCTGCTACAAAGACGAGTGTCACGGATTGCAGACTCCACCTCCTCAAGCAGCGGTTCCTGAAGTTCCGGAGACTCCACAAGTCGTCACTCCACCACCGGTCGTTCAAGAAACACCGCCGCCAATCAGCCAGGAGGAAGAAGACTTTTTGAAATGGGAGGCTGAGCGAAAGAAGCGTGAGGAACCAGCTCAACCGTACGAAGATTCCTACGGAAAGCAGTTCAAAGACCTCGGAGCTCCTCCATCGTCTCCCCCACACTCTGCTGGTGTCATCGATTTCATTAGATCGTCGCTTGGTCTTGGAAACATTACCGACAGCAGTGTCATTTTCTATCTCAATGTCACATTTGTCTTGGCTTCCCTCTTGGTCTACATTATTGTCAGGAGCCTTTCCTCGGGTTCTGATTCGGATGTGCTCGACAGACAGTAAGTATCTAGGGTTTCAACACGAATATATACCTTTATTTTATCAGATCTTACTTCAATCTGGTTACGAAGCACAAACAGCTGGAGATGCAGTTGCAAGCGAAGAACGCCGAGATCCAAAACCTCCAGGCTGCTGGACTACAACATCAACAACAACAACCGCAAATTCCAAATCACGAGCCAGAGCTTCTGTCTTTGAGACAACAGTGAGTACTTCTTGAGCATTTTCACTTGTAACTTGTCGTTGTCTTCAGAGTCAGTCAGTTGCACAACGAACTGCAAATCGCACAGTCTCAGCGGCAAGAACTCGAGCTTCACTTGAACCAATTAAGAGAGGTTTCCGAGCAAAAGGAATCTCAAATTGGAGCTCTCAACAACAAGATGACCGAGTATGAGGAACTTCTGAAGAAAAGTGCGAATGAAGGACAAGAATGGTCACGACAATTGGATGCTGCTCGTGCTGAGCTCAACGAGTCTCAACAGAACGTCTTCTCGCGACAACAAGAACTCGTCAGCTTGCAGCAAGAATTCGATGCGACTCAGCAGAAGATCCAGGATGTGTCCTCGGAAGCAACTCGTTCTCTGAACACTCGCATTTCCCAACTGGAACAGGCTAACAACAAGCTAGAAATTGAGTTGAGAGACTTGAAACTGGAAAACACTAGACATCTGGAGACTATTGAGCAGCTTGAGTTAGAAAAGAGTCAAATGGAGGTTGGATCAGCTGCCGAGTCCGGAGGATCTGGATGGTCAGACTTTGGCGAGATGGACGAGGTTGATGAGAAGGAAAAGAAGGCGGAGAAGGAAGAGAAGACTCCAGTGTCTTCTATCACGGAATCGGCTGAGATTCGTGCGAGATACAAGAAGTATGGAGAGGAGCTCGAGGAGTTGACCGGACTGAAGAACAAGTTGGAGGAAGTTGAGAAGGAGTTGCAAAAGTACAAGAACCTTCTTGAGAAGGAAGCAAGAGAGAAGTCGGAGTTTGAGTCGAAGCTGAAGAACGCAGAGAACGACGTGGTAGAAGCGAAGAAGAAGGTGGAAGAGCTTGCAACGGAGAAGAAGGAGCTCAGAGAAAGTCTGAATGAGTCGTTGAAGGTTCTCAATAACACCTACAATAAGACATCTGATGCGGATAAGGTAGTTTCGACACTTCGAGAGGAAGGGTTCGCCAAGGACAAGCAATTGCTCGAGGCTGAGAGTTCTCTTCGCAAGAAGGACGAGAAGATCCGTGAGTTGGATGCCGAGTTCAAGCGAGTGCAGCGAGAATACACGAAACTCGAAACGAAGAGCTTCCATGATGTTATGAAGTTAAAGAAAGAGCTCGACGACTACAAGACATCGCAGATTCTCGGAAACCAAAACATTTCCCTCAATTCCCGCGACATGTTCAACTCCTCTGACATTCGACCGCTCAACGATCGTGGCCTCGGTTCGCCGCTCGACGATCCGATTTGGGACGAACCGGAGTACGTGTCGAACCATCAAGTTCCACCACTCCAACAAGAGGACTACTTCTCGTCGGGAAGTATGACGATGCCATCGAAACGGAGAAGCAGTCGTCGCAGTGACCATCGACTTGTGGCTGGAATGGGAGGAGAATTGTCACCAAGTGATCGGGAGGAAAAGAGCAAGTCAAAGAAGGACGGAGTACATCGAAGACGATCCAGGAGTCACGGACGTCAAATGCCGATGTACAATGATCCATACGCCATGTCTTACATGCCTGGATCCTCCGACTCTAGCTTCATGTCCCAACACGCACCTGGATTCCAGCCACTAAGTGGACGTCACAGTAAAAGTGGACACGTGCACACGTACTCATCAGGCGGATCTAACGGAGGACGAAGTCCACCACCAGAGATGCCTCTCTTGAGCGCCATCCCCCCACCGGGTGCAAGGAAACCCACAAGCAAGCGGGCCGGTGAGTTCCGTTGTTGATCTATCAAATCGAGAAATTTTATTTTTCAGACCTCTCACACCATGGAAAATAACCAATCAAGAGCAACAACGCGGGATTAACATATCTATAGTTTTTTCATCTTTTTTTCTAATTTCTTCTCTGAGATATCTTCTTTTTAAATTGATTGTCCGTCTCATTGTTACCTTTTGTTATTTCGGACATTCACCCCCCACGAACTTCGCTCAAAATGTGCTTCGCTTCTTCGAGTAATCGAAACCCCTCTAGCGGTAACTGAATCATACGAGTCTGTCCCACCTCTTTTTCTAATTTATAAAAGCCCCTTCCTACCCTTATTATTCTCTCCTTCTAGAGCTCCCCTGGTTTTGTCATTAAAAATGTGATCATGTTTTTCCTTGTATATTTTCTGCGGATTTCTTGTTAAGTTATTCAACTATAAACCGAGCTTCATGATCGAAATTGCCATTTGGGTTGGTTTTTTGTTTGGCGGTGGTGGTTATAATCCAACAGTTGTATTTTATTTATGGTCAGATTTTTATGAAAATGAGGAAAAGAGATAGAACACCAAATTTGCAGAAAATGGAGTCCAAATTGTCGCAAACCGTGACGAAGCTGTAAGAAATGGAGTGATTTTTCAAAATAATGAGATGTTTTCAGTACTTCGCAGCCAGGAATCAAAGGAGTCGCTGTCGCTGATCGGGATGGAATTCCCATGGTGACCAGTGGAACCATGAAGGTGAGAAAACAAGAATTCGGATAGTCGAAAACTGAAATTCATGTGAAACTTGGTTTCTTCAACTGATTTTCCGTACCAATTCACCCCAATAACTAAAAATTTGGGTACTTGTCACTTTTAGGTGTCTTTTGGAAATATAGGTGTCTTTTGGGAATATAGGTGTCTTTTGGAAATAAAGGTGTCTTTTGGAAAAATGAGTGTCTTTTCGAAAAGACACCTTTATTTCCAAAAGACACTCATTTTTCCAAAAGACACCTATATTTCCAAAAGACACTCATTTTTCCAAAAGACACCTATATTTCCAAAAGACACCTATAAGTGACAAGTACCAAAATTGGATATCAAATCTTCCTCATTTTGTGAAAAATGTTATTTTCGAAAGAAAAATCTGGTATCCCCGAAAACATTTTCCGCGAAAGAAAATTCTGGAAAAAAACGGATTTTGTGGAAAGTGGAATCCACACAACTCTGCTGCTCAGGCTTGAACTAGATAAGAGCCCCTCAACCAAAAATAACCGGAATTCTGAAAAAAGTGATATTTTTCAGGACTCTGCGAACATCGGCTCGTTGCTGATGGCCGACGCGAAGAGCATGTTCCCAAAGGGTACACGTGGCAAGAAGAACAGCTTCCCCGTCATCACAATGCACGCGGCGAACGGCTCCAAAGTGATCGTCTCGAACAAACATGGCGAGACTGTCTCTCTTCACGTCGACTAATCTCGTGCCTCTATCCTATCTCATCATTTCCATTCACAACATTCTCTCGGTTTGATGTAAATAATTTGTTAGTCCCTGCGTTCCTCTCGCTCCCCCTCCATCCTCTCTCTAACCTTCAATAAAGTCCCTCTCTCTCTCTCCTCCCCTCTTGGTTGCTATAGAAACGCACGCATTGCGGGAATACGAGCAGTATCGACGGGGTCATTTGGCATTGAAAATGGCTCAAGGAGCGAGTGTATTCGGATTTTCTGGAAGTTTGGAGAGAATCTCAATTCGGTAATGTTTTTTTAAAAACTAAATTTAAAGGTTTTTCAAAAATTGATTTTTTTGCGAGTTGGAGCTCAATTTGAGTATTTTTAAATTTCCGACTGATTAAGAAGAAAAATGAAATTGTGCTCAAAAGAGCATGTTCCGTGTGCTCATTCGCTGAATTCAGAGTTCAATTATTCCAAAAAGGAATCCAAACATTGGACTTTGATCGTTTCCATCAGGAGACGATCATTGACGAGCGGCCGACGAAGAGCCGATTGGACGACGTCACTTTCGGATGGAAACAACGTGTCGGACAACCGGAGAACAGGTTTTCGAAATTCCCCGGTCTCGACGCAACGATTGTTTTCAGTAATCGTCGCATTTTCACATTGGGCGGAGAAGACGAGTTTCCCGATTATTTGAGTGCATTCAAACCGCCGAAACAGGAGGAGGAAGAGAAGAAGAAGAAGGAGGAGCCGGCGAAAGAGTGAGACCACATTTGGATTTATTCCGAAAATTTAATTTTTAGTGAAAAAACAGAAAAAAAAAACAGAAAATTGCGGAAACGTAAATTCGAATGCTATAGGCTAGCCTATAGCAATTTGTTCTCTCCGTGGCGAGACCCGCGATTGCCGCTCAAATTCCATAATCCGTGAAACCGAAAAAAGCCACACATTCGAGGTGTCAAGTGGTCAAATACCGTCTTTGAAATCTGTCTTTCAATTGACGCATTTAGTGAAAGTTCGCTCCTTGGAAAACTGTCTTCTGCAGATACCCGCTCAATGACTACGTCGTCTATCGAAAATCGAAAGCCACTCGTCCGCCGATCAAAAAGAGCTATGTCTACATTTTCGCGAGACTCGGACCGATGGATATACAGTAACCTCCGCTTCGAATTCTCAATAGAGCGCACTTTCCAGAGACCCGTCGGCAGTGGAACTAATCGCCCGTTTGACAGCCACCGATTCGAATAAATTGACAGTTGAGCCGGCGATGAATGCGGAAGAGGGCATCCTTCTCGAGACGAAGTTCGGCGATTTCACAGCGAAAATAAAGATCGGCGATTCGGAAGAAGGGGCGGACGACGAGTTTATCGAGGGAAAAGTGAGGGGAAATCGGAAGACGCGGGGATCTATCGTGAGTTGCATTCAGAGATCAAAGTAGATCACTCGGAGTCTTTCAGAGCAGTATTCCCGAAGCGGAGACGTTCGTGGCGGCCAGGGACGGTCTCGTCGAGTCGGTCGTCAATGTGTGTTTGGGTATTTGAGCATCCGGCAGCAGCATCCTTCGAAACACATTCATTTCAGTGCAAGGCGTGGATTTCCTTTTCGATGAAGGTCTCACAATCGAGCACAAACTGCGAATGCCCCCCGGAGTCAGCCTGAAATCGGGCAATGCGACGGGCAGATCGCAGAGGTATTCGGCCGATGAGAACGCACTCATCCGCTTCGGATACCTTCTCGAGTTCGTCTTCGAGTCGATTCATTCCGACGCTTCTCCGCTTCTCATGCTCAGGATAATGGCCGTCGACAACTGGGGAAGACAGTACATTGCCGGATACGGATGCTCCTATATCTCTTTGAAACCCGGAAGGTGCGTTTCAGAAGAAATAGGCGTTCAAATTATCTGGTTTTTGTTTTGAGTTTGATATGTGATACCTCATGTGATCAATCACATGTGATTAACCGTTGAGCACTCTTTCTATATTTTGAAAACATGAAAATATAGGAAATTATGCAAGCGAAACACGAAAAATACACTTTTTGTGTTTTTTTTTCAGGGAAAAAGCCCGAGAAACGGTTGAGAAACCGCTGAAATAGAGGAAATCGAGTGGAAAAATACTAAATTAATTATTGCGCAACTACCGTATCGCCCCTTTAAAGGCGCAGCATGTTTTTTCGCTGACAAATTTTTTCGTTGCGAGATATCGTGGCGAGCGTTTGAAATTCTTATTATGAACTTCGATTTTGAGATACGACCATAATACCATACTTCCTCGAATCCTCGAGCCCTTCCTCGAGCGGCACCCCATATCCTGCCGGAGAATCATTATATCTCGAGATTGATAAGAGATATCAAAAATTTGTCAACAGCAAACATGTAGATCATAACTAGGACTACAAGTTCTGTTGACAACATCTTGATATCTCTTATCAATCTCGAGATATAATGATTCTCCGGCAGCATTCGGAAGTGCCGCTCTATTCGGGGAAATACGGTATTATCTTCGGAAGGAGCGTATCATAGAAAATTTCGAACGCTACAGCTCCAAATGCGCTCTAATGCGAACGATCCCATTCTTCCTCACCGTCTCACTTCCAGAAATCGATCAGAAATCAAGCTCTGGCGTCCGATCAGTCACAACGCTCTCTACGAAATGTTCGTCGGTCAGGCGGTCGATGTGGACTACTTCGAGTTACAGAATGTAAGTCCCCAATTGCAAATGCGCTCTACCGCTCTCCCTCTCTCCGCTTTCAGCACTCTCTTCTGCGCGGCGGAATCGACGGACAGTCGTCTGGAACAGTGCACTTCGAGACGACGTGTGTCGCCCAATCGCGAAAGTACATGGCTCGAGACATACTGTACCAGTTGAAATACGGCTCCAAAATGGCCGATATGGGGTGAGGGTCGCAAGTGCGCTCCACCGCCAATCCACTCGTTTTTGCAGCCTCCGCTCGGACTTTTATCAACGGATCATGCGGGTGCTGATGGAGTTCGAGGAGGCCCGCTCGAAGTTGGTGATGGCGCGGGCGCTGAGCAGGCAGAAGATAAAACAGTAGTCGTTTCTCCTGTTTTGCTTGTTTTTTGCTTGTTTTCTCTCGAATTGCAGCCCCAGTAATCGTTGCGAATAAACGCCCGATTCCGTGCATTTTTGCAAACTTTGCTCCTTCGCAAATCGCGTTTCGGCGCCTGGTTCCACCCTCGCTAACCCAATTAGGAATTCGTACAAGGCTCCGCCCATTTCGAAAGGAGGCGAGGGAGGGGGGAACGAAGAGTTCAGTGTGTATTTCTGGTCGTGTCAGCATGCTGCTCCAGAGCCATTTCTATCGCAAACTCGTCTTTTTGCTCAAGGCTGAGAAGTAAGTTTAGAGAGAGCATTGAAATGCGAGAGACGCAGAGAAATCAGCAAAGTTGCAATTGCGCTCCACTGCAAATAGAAAGATTGTCGCCGTGTTCGATAGAGCAAATTTGCAAATTCACACATTGTTCTACGAAGCGCTTGTGAATTTCGATAGAGCGCGTTTGCAGAGTCCGGTGTAGCGCATCTGTAGCATTCTATAGGGCACTGAGTGTAGAGTTCGATAGAGCGAAGTTGCAGAGTATTCAGCAAACCGCTTTCAGAGTTCCATAGAGCGCAACTGCAGCACTGATTGCTACACGTTCTGGCTGAAAAATGCGCCTTTTTCCGCAAACAGCACATGGAATAAAGCGCTATATAGCCTATATTCTGACTTCTTCACTAGACGTACACAGCGCTGTGTGCAAACACTGAGAGCGTTGACGGGCACCAATTGCAAACGCGCCCTATTGCTAACTGATGCGATGGGGCGCGATTGCATTCACAGCTGATTGCAGAGAGTACGGTCAACGTCTGAAGGTGCTTCCGAACGGACAAATCGTCGTCCACTGCACTCCGGTCATGAAGAGATCGACGAAATGCGAGAAGATGTACCGTGTCCGTTGCCACAGTATCCACTAGGATCTTTCCGTTTTCCACGTGTTCTCTCGTCGCCTTTCGCTCTCTTTCTCTCTCGTCTTTTCGTTCGCCAAATATGCGGTAGAAAACAGTAATAAAGTGTTTATTTTGTGAATGATCTACACGAATTTCGCAATGTTCAAATAGGTAATCGAGATGGACTACACCGACTGTTCTGGAGATGTCGAAAGTTCGCTCCATTGAGAAACTGAGACTGTTGGTTCCGGTTTCAAAATAACAATTGGCCTCTAAAAAAAGAGAGAAAAAAACGGGATTCCCTTTTTATCAAATTAGCATCTTGCGTAATTCAATAGAGAGATTGCGCATCAGCGCCAAAGTGCACTGATTTGCCGTCTTTTTTCCTGAAATGTGCTCCTTGTTCTCATTCTGTTTCAGAAGTCGCTGCCTATTGATGTGTAATGAGACAAAAGGAATGGGCCGAACCGGGGATTGAACCCGGGACCTCTCGCACCCAAAGCGAGAATCATACCACTAGACCATTCGGCCAACGGGAACAGAGGTTCCATTGTGCAATGACGTTTTGCGCGCGATCGCTCGACGAACTTGTCGGCGGCGATTTTCCGCGCGGATAACCCGTGTGTGTTGTGTCGAGTGTTTCTTTTCGGTTCTCATCATTGCATTAGTCCTTTTCCCGTCTCTTTCGCTCTCTAATCCTCCTCGCTACTCAAACTTTGGTCACTTCTCTTCCTCTACTCACAAAGTATTCAATAATCGGTCATTTTCAGATGACTATCCTCATCGTTGTCTCTTTTCTGATTATTCTTATCACTAGTATCATCCAACTGATACGGAAACGTCTGGAATACTACGAATTGAGGTCGAAAATCGGGTTGAGAGGTCCCGAAACTCATTGGTTTTTTGGGAATTTGATGCAGATGGTCGAGTTGGTTTTTTGATCTTTTGATCTTTTGATCTCAATTGATCTTTTGATTTCCAGAAGAACACGGTCAAAAGGGTACAATAACTCGAACGAATGGCACCAAACACTCCATAAAGAGTACGGAGAGACGTTCGGGTAATCATCTTTTGATCTTTTGATCTTTTGATCTTTTGATCTCTTCTTCAGATTGTACATGGGAAAGCAGTTGAACATTGTCGTGTCGAACGAGGAGGACATCAAGGAGATTTTCGTTCGCAACTTTTCCAACTTCTCCGACAGAGTTGTACCGCCCATTTTGGAACGAACTAGTGAGCTCTAGGCTTATTCACATTAAATGATTTTAGTACCATCTTGAAGTAAATTTTCTGCTGATCACTTTATCAGTAGATCATTTTTCTGTACCTATGCTCGTTGTCCCGATAGAAGACGGAATAGGAAGGTGTCACTCTCTGAAAAAGTGCATGTCAGAAATCGACTGATAACTCGTTTCTTATCAAAGATATCGAAAAGTGATCAACTGATAAAATGTTCTTCAGATGATTCCCTATCGATTGATACCCTTACCTGACCGTTTAGGACTCGCCACATCGCTTCTCCAATCCACCTACGCGGCCGGTTGGAAAGATACGAGGCACGCGATTTCGCCGATATTCTCAACTGGGAAAATGAGGCAGATGCATGAGACGATGAATGAGAAGATCGAGACGTTTCTGGAGATACAGGAGGAGAAGTCGAGGATCGGAGGCAAGTGGGACATCTACGAGGACTTGCAGGCGCTCACGATGGACGTCATCGGCAAGTGCGCCTTCGCAATCGACAGCCACTGTCAGCGGAATCGAGACGAAGTGTTCTATGTGCAGGCGAGACGATTCGTCACCAGTGTCGACATTCGGAGCAATTGGTTGTTGCGCATCTCTTGTGAGTTCCCTCTTTCTTTGTCCATTGGGAGCGGCACGCTGCCGGAGAATCATTATATCTCGAGATTGATAAGAGATATAAAAAAGTTGTTAACAGCAAACTTGTAGTCCTAGTTGTGATCTACAAGTTTGCCGTTGACAACTTTTTGATATCTCTTATCAATCTCGAGATATAATGATTCTCCGGCAGCGTTTGGAGGAAGCGCTCTATTCGAGGAAATACGATACTTCGCAGAGAATATTTTTTCCCGGTTACAGTAGCCCCTCAACGTCACGCGGGAAACTCTCCCTTTCATTCTCCTCCTTTCAGTTGTGTTCCCGGAACTGTCGTGGATGTGGAAGTACTTGTACAGATTCACAGAGTCCGCAGCCGCAGAGACACCGCTAATCGAGGGATTAGAAGACGTCTACGATAGAAGACGTGCGGGAGAAGGCGTCGGAAGTGTGGATCTTCTGGCTCTGTTGCTCGGACGGGAGGAGGCAAAAACGATGACGAAGCGAGAAGTCGTCGAGAATTGCTTCTCGTTCCTCGTCGCCGGATACGAGACGACGAGCACTGCGATCACGTTCGGCGCTTATTTACTCTCGAGAAATCGGGAAATTCAGAAGAGACTTCACGAGGAGATTCTGGAGACGGGCGAGTTGACGTACGATTCGATTCACGGAATGAAGTACTTGGATGCAGTGTACAGGGAGACGCTCAGACTCTACCCACCTGTCATTCAGTGAGTTTCGAACGTAGTTGGGCCTCTTCTCTCAAATACTATCCATCTTGCAAAAGTTGGAACTTTTGCGCCGACCGCGACGCAGACGCATCGCGCTAGTTCTCACCCCGATAGCCTGTGTATTTCTCGTGGAAATCCCAAAGAGTTTTTTGTAACTTTCAGGCCAATTCAATTTTCATGATGCAATTTGTCATTAATGGCGATGAAGAGTAAAAATGCGCGTTTCTGAGAGGTTTAAGCATGTTTTTTGAAAAAAAAATACATTTTGAGTGTGAAATGCGTGAAAACGGCAAAAATTGTTTTTATTAACTCGGCTGTCCACGAGAAGTACACAAGCTATCGGGGTGAGAACCAGCGCGACGCGTCTGCATCGCGGTCGGCGCAAAAGTTCCAACTTTTGCAGGATGGATAATACACGTAAAAGAACATCCAATGCAAACGCGCTCCTCTGCTCTATTACTGTCTGTGACTCATTTTACACACACTATTTCGTCTGCGAACGAAGTGAAATTCGAAACGAATGCATTAGAGACAAAACGCGCGGCTGCACTATATGCGTGTACTGTGATGTGTATTATGCGTTCGCCACCTGCGTGGACTTTGCTTTTGGCGCGAAGAATTCTGAAATTGTCTGCGTCTCTAAAATTTACGTGCTGTCTCGCTCTTTCGTTGCGGGACCTTCGCTGACACCGCGATTGTGGAGTCCACGCTCGCGGCGAACTCATAATACCTTGTGTTGGAAAAAAGACAATTTTTCAGCAAGAGTCGTTTTTCGTTACTATAATAGAACACGACACACCGTACCGTCATTTCGGAGTGTCGTAGTATTCTAAATACAGTTCATGGTCAAAGATGTTATGAACCTCAAGTGCGCTCTAATGCGAAAATCCTAAATTTTGATGTTTTTCGAAGAATTTGAATTTGGGCTTCCGGAATATTCCACGTGTACTTTCTGGTCATTCTGTCGATCATTTCTTATGCAAAAAATGAGCCAAAATCTCCCCGGAAACCATTTCGTCCTTTCTTTTCAGTTTCATAACGCGAACGTGCCTCGAAGACATTGTGATTCGTGGCCAACTGATACCGAAGGACTCGATGGTTACCGTACTCTCCTACACGGTCCATCGGAACGAATCCAATTGGCCGAATGCTTCGGAATTCCGTCCGGAACGGTTTCTCGACCGGAACGACCGCAGCCACGACCTGAAATGGATTCCGTTCGGTGTCGGGCCGAGATACTGTGTGGGCATGAGATTCGCAGAGATGGAGTTCAAGACGACGATTGCGAAATTGGTGGAGCGGTTCGAGATGCGAATGGACGGGGAGCCGGAGTTGGTTCCCGACTGCAACGGAGTGGTTATGAGGCCGAGGGACCCGGTTAGAGTGACCCTGGAGAGGAGGAGGGACATTTGAATTTGCTGGAAGAAGAATAAACATTTGTTCCGTTCATTCACATGCAAATTTAGCTCTCGTCGCGAGCGCGTTCCCCTCGCGCCGCCGTGCATGAGTTAGTCCCGTTGCCTAGCGGCCGAACGTGATCACACAGCTGAACCGCGTCCGATCCATTATGGACGCATTCCTGGTCCGGGCATGATTATGGATGCATTATGGACGCATATTTCAAAAATGGACCCGCAAACATTCCATATATGCGTTCGGCCGAGATGGTCGGCGGCGGTGGCACAATTTCACTCGTCGACCAACGCGTCTCACCGGATGTGCGTGCGTTATGCGTGGATGATGCGTGCGCCACACGAAAAAGTGCAAAATCTCCTGATGGACCATATATGCCATCTGTATGCGCGCATCGCGGGTCATTTCTTTCCGAAACTGTCCGCCGGCGACGGCAAAGAAGCGAGTTTTGCTAGTATCTCCTCGTTCAGCCGCATGCTTGTCGTCTCACTGGAAATGCACGCATTATGCTCCCACAGTGCGCGTCTGTCCAGTGAGACGAGCGTTCACTTAAGAGGCCCAATCTGCTGCTCCTTCAACAGAGGCGACCTCACCATTCTCGTAGGATACGCACGCATTATGCTTCCGCGATGCGCTTTTGTCCAGCGAGAATGGTTTTCGCTGAAACAAGACGATGCGAACTCTCTTCACAGATGCAAACTCAGTGTCTCGTAGGATATGCACGCATCATGCTTCCACAGTGCGCGTATGTAAAGTGAGACATAGGAGAGAGTTTCAACGAACTGCACATGTGAATAGTCTCCCCGGATATGTGCGGATGTTGCTCTCACAATCACTCTGATACACCTTATGAGCTAACAAAACTTGTAACCCATCAACGAATTACGGAAAAGGGATTCCAAAAGATAGAAGAATCTCTTGGGACGGCTAATGAGGTAAGTTTCGGTTTTCTGGACACTGAATGTTACCATTTTCGGCACATTTACTCTATGAGAAGGCGGAACAACAGTGCACCTCGTTTTGAGTTCTAATATCAGTGAAGGACTTGCGAATTGTCCTCTAGTTGTGAATCGGTGTGAATAATGACTAAATTAGCGGTTGCTGAATACTGGAAGCCAGCCGTGCTCCTGTCTTCTTTATGAGAATCATTCGCTCCGTGGTATATCAAGCATACCTTCCTGTATGAGAGCATAATGCATCCATTTCCGAGGAGACTGTCAACATGCGCGTTCGTTGAATATCAGAACTTGCTAGGAGATCTGTTTCTTTCTTTCCAGCAAACACCGTTCTCACTGGACAAACGCGCATTGCGGAAGCATAATGCGTGCATATCCTACGAGAATGGCGAGGTCGCCTCTGTTGAGGGAGAAGCAGATTGTCTCTCTTGACTGAGCGCTCGTCTCGCAGGACTTGCACGCACTGTGGAAGCATAATGCGCGCATATCCGGCGATCTCACTCGGTCGTGTCGACAGTCGCGGCGGTGGCCGCCGACAAGCATCGGAGGACTAGAAAGTTACCGGCGGGAAATCTAGTCCCCCGACACTTTCTCATTTTTTTCGTCAAGTTTTTTTCTCCATTTTTAACGTTTTTTGAGGTTTTTTCTTGAATTTTTCGACTTTTCGCTTGAATATTTTGTTTAAAAGTGTGCAAAAACTGAACGTTAGTGTAATTCTTCCGATTTATCGTGTATCTCGTCGTAATTTCCTACTATTGAACGGACAAGTCAAGGAAATCGTCAGGTTTCTCTAAACTTCTGTTTATTGTAAAAGGTACATTTGCACGAGAAATTTTCACATATTTCCTGGCAAAAATACAACATTTCGCTTTTAAACTTTCTGGAAAAGTGACAAAATTTCGGCAAGTAACTAAAAAAAAACCAAGTCCAAAAAGTGATAGTTTCTAGAGATTTTTTCTCGTGCAAGTTGTCTTATGTTACCACCAACTTTGTATTGTATACTGTTTGTGTGTATTATCTTCTCAATAAACTGTTTTACTATTGAATATTTGTTTTTTGACCCGAAGCGAGCAGGAACCGGGGGAGCGGGAGCAGAGAGGAGCAGCCCGGCCGCGGGACGTTCCATGCGCATAATGGACGCATATCCGATGAGACTGCAAGCTGGACGCGCGAGCGAAAAACTACTGTCCGATCCATAATGGACGCACGGAGTATGCGTTTTCCGGAGCGTGGGCCATGCATCGCGGGTGTCTACACGGATCCGCAGCGGGTCAGCTGTGCAGGTGGCCGAGTGGTTAAGGCGATGGACTGCTAATCCATTGGGGTTTCCCCGCGTGAGTTCGAATCTCATCCTGATCGAATCTCTTTTGCGTTCGCGCGTTCATTTCCAACTTTCGTGTATTTCATTATGGGACGGACTTCGAAGTCATCGCGATACTCCAGATCATCGGCGTCGACTCAATCGTTGAGATCGACGAATGGCGAGCCGCGGGTGAAGATTGCAAAGATGGGGGTGGCGATGGAGAGGTGTGATTCGGTGACTGATGTGATCTCGATTCCACTCGGGAGACACAACTATTCGGGAGAGTTGAATCTGGATGATTCGGATGAAGATAGCCGAATGGATAAGGATGAAGAAGATGAAGACGTTGATGAGGAAGACGATGACGAGGAGGAGTTGGAGGATTCAGAAGTGTCAGAAGCCGAGGAAGTTTCAGACGAGGAAGAGGATTCAGAAGACGATGACGAAGAAGAAGAAGAAGAGAGTGACGTGGAAGACATCCGGGGCACGCAAAGGGCGGAGATAATCGGAGTCTCCATTCCAAAGGTTCCTCCCCACCAGCCACCACTTTTCCATCCAAACTTCCTCATTTCCAGCAGTCTTTCCGTCGCCTTGTCAACGAAATCGGTGTCGATGAATCCGCGAACGGCTCGATTCGATTCAGCGGCGACGCATTGGACATTCTGCAGACGGAGGCCGAGAAGATGCTCGTCGAGCTGTTCACCGGAGCCAATGCGAACGCGAAGGCCGCCGGACGGGTGACTGTCAAGGCTTCGGACGTCTACTCGACTCGACTTATGAACGAGATCCTTCGAAAATCCAACCCTTGACATGTAGTAAAATGCTTTCGTTTGATCATTCCACTCTAACAAAAACGATTTGCCCCCACGCAGGATTGAACTACGGACCTTTGGTTTACAAGACCAACGCTCTGCCACTGAGCTATAAGGGCGACGAGACAGCGGCCATTCCAATCACATGAAAAGTTCGCTCATCTGACAAACTAGTCAACAAACCGTCGGTTTCTCTCTTTCGCCGTGCATTCTAACACTCTGTTTGCCTCCGCGGAAACGTGATCAGGTGGCCGAGTGGTTAAGGCGATGGACTGCTAATCCATTGGGGTTTCCCCGCGTGAGTTCGAATCTCATCCTGATCGAATCCTTTTTGCAGCTGTGAATGAGCATTCGAATTATGATTGAAGAGAAATTAACCCAGAGAACAATCAATAAGTTCAATTGTTTATTGTGAACAGTTCATGAATCCGTTCCATTTCCCATTTGTCTATTTCTATTTCCAAAACATCCACCATGCATTCTTCTGCTGATCGCTATGCTTCTGCACCATCTCTAGACCTTTGTCCGCTATACTCTTTATATTCTCTGAAAATTGTTTGCTAGAAACAAAACAATGAAGCACTGGGAGCCAAAAATGAATGTTGACAATTCACGGCCTGAAATTTTGTACGCGTGGCCTAGAAACTGTAGCTCATCAGACTTAATACTGAGGATTTCAGAAAATGCCAATTTTTGTCGATAATAGTTCCTATTTTTGCGTATCGATTAAGAAAAATCGGCTGATGCGAATGATAGGCTTGCCGTTTCTCAACAAACTCCAGGGGCGGGATGAAAGTCGCATTTATAGGCGATTTCGAAAACGGCTCGATAAAAGTTTCCTATTTTTGCACATTCATCGAGGACACCACGGTCTCCTATCCTACAATCGAGGTTTGGTCAGCAAACAATTACTAGAAGCTTCGTGGAAAAATGCAACAAATTTTTCGGAATTTCACTCAATTTACTCCAATTTTCGAAATATCCAAAAATACTCACAAGAAATGCCCATTTTCAGTTGAAAACTTCCAGAGCCTATTTTTCTGTGAAAACTTGATTTTTCGTGTTGCTCTTTTTTTCAACAGTTTCTCAAGACCTTTTTCAACAAAAGTTAGGTTAGAGTAAATTGAGAAATGCAAAACTCCGTCCAAACAATGAAAAAATGTCCATCTCAGTAATACTTCGGCATCTAGAAACGCGCCAAGCGGATAAAACTTCCAATGTAGGAGACGGTGACACTACTGTAATAGTTGACGTGTGCAATATGTCAGTGTTGTGTTTGCGTACTGTCGACAGTACTCTTTCGAAGAAAAAAACTACCGCCGGTTAGCAGGTGATTTATAAAAGAGAGTGCTCACCAACAATTGCCATCGGCTCTTCCCACTGTACATTACCAAGAGCCTTTCCCTCCGCCTCCATGTTCTTGAATGTCGTGAAAACCGCGATCAAACTGTCCAGTTCCAACAGGGCTCGTACGCTCTCTTCCATCAACTGTTTCTTCGTTTCCACATTCTTCTTGCTCTCTTTCTTGTTCACGTACGCCTTGTTGTGTTCTTCGATGTGGCGAATGAGTTGCATTATACTACCTTTTGCGTCGTTGGCATCCCGGAGTCTGGACCGGAATCAAGTGACATCGGAATAGCCTCATTTTTAGGAGCGTTCCCGCATCGCGGCGAACATTTTGTCACTGTATTCCTCGAACAGAGCGGCACTTTGGCAGAGAATCATTATATCTCGAGATTGATGAGAGATATCAAAAAGTTGTCAACAGCAAACTTGTAGTTCTAGTTATGATCTATTAGTTTAATGTTGACAACTTTTTGAGACCTCTTATCAATCTCGAGATATATTGATTCTCCGGCAGCGTTTGGTGTGCCGTTCTATTCGAGGAAATATGGTATTTTAATTTGCTCAGTTCCGTATCATTTTACAGCATGAACGTTGTGTCAGAGAATTATCTTTGCAGCTGATAAGGAAACTATCTGAACTGTCCACATTTGTTTGTAAAGAGACCTTGTGCGATGGATAGAGGTTGGTCTCAGCCCTCCGAATCACTGCTCAAAAGCTGCTCTTGGGCTCCGTGAGCCGAGAATTTTTTGAAATATCGCGATATTGGACGGGTGTATTTTATGATCAACGTACATTTCATCAACGGAGACGCCGCTAGTGGCCGCCATATTGTTATTAGTCTTTGAGTGAGTGACCGCCATTTTGAGACGAGATTCGACAAACCGCTTTGAGAATCAATTTGAGTATCAATCAAGTTTTAACTTTCCCAGTTACTGTTTTCACCTCGAATCCAGAAGAAATATTAAAAATTCTCTCACGCCAACTCTTGTCGACGGCACAATTCGGCACTGCGCCCGCACCCAATCGGCACAGTTTCCGGCATTTTTAGGACAAATTGCCGCAGTACGCGGCAATCGTGCCGTTTTTTGCCGGCAATCGTGCCGAAAATTACCTGAGGCATCGCGGCGAACATTTTGTCACTGTATTCCTCGAACAGAGCGGCACCCAAAACTCTGCCGGAGAATCATTATATCTCGATATTGATAAGAGATATCGAAAAGTTGTCAACCACAAACTTGTAGTCCTAGTTATGATCTACAAGTTTGCAGTTGACAACTGTTTGATATATCTTCCCGATCTCGAGATATATTGATTCTCCGGCAGCGTTTGGTGTCGTTCGATTCGAGGAAAGATGGTAAATATTTCCAGTTCCGTATCATTTTACAGCATGAACTTTGGGCTCTGTGAGCCGAGAATTTTATGAAATACCGCGTTGGACGGGTGTATTTTATGATCAACATACATTTCATCAACGGAGACGCCGCTAGTGACCGCTATATTGTTATTAGTCTTTGCGTGAGTGGCCGCCATTTTGAGACGAGATTCGACGAAATGATTTGAGAATGAAAGTGGCCTCCGACTTTACGTGGCTACGAATGATTCCGAATACGTGACCGTGCTGGATTGGAAATCAAGTGTTGGGCCATCACGCTTGGTGGCGAAATGTCTGGTGGCGAAGTATCGCGGAGACTTGAAATGATGCACAGCTGAAATGAGTGTTACAGTAACCTCGTGTTTCGTGAAAAATTGCGCGTTTGACTAAGAAAAGGGCACGTTTCGATGATTCTGATGACGATCGAATCTCTTTTCCAGTTGTGAATGAGCAATTTTGATTGAAGAGAAATTCACCCAGAGACCAATCAATAATTAGTAAATCCATGTTTATTGTGAACAGTTCATGAATCTCTTCCAATTTGTCTATTTCTATTTCCAAAACGTCCACCATCTATTATTCCGCTGATCCTCAGCCTTCCGCATCATCTTTTTGAATTCGTCCACTTCAATCTGTATATTATCTGAAAAAATTTTTGCTAGTAGCAAAAAATGAAGGACGGGGAGTCAATTGCGAAGGGGTCTCAAAGCGTTCCCAACTAAGAAACGACAATTTGGCTGCATATTTTGAGTATCAAATGTCATGCGAAAATTGATCAAAGTTATACGATACTACGTGTTTTGACGTGACGGTGTTCGCAGAATCCGACACAAAAGAACACGCGCAACTCAGAAATGTCTCCGTATGGTCCCTGCGATCAACGGAATATTCGAATATGAACAGTTTCCAACGCGATGCCATCGGAATGGCGCTTGCAATTTGTGGTTGATTACGTCGAAAAAATCACTGATTCCGAATATGCTGTCATTCCCGCAAAAAATCTCCTAGTTCGTCCGTATTTTCATAATTTTGAATGTCACCGGCGTTTCGATCTTTCGAAACACTACTGTAATAGTTGACGTGTGCAATATGTCAGTGCTGTGTATGCGTATTTCTGTACCCTTTCGAAGAAAAACTTCCGACGGTAAACAGGCAAAAGAGAGTACTCACCAAGCATTGCATTCGCCTCATTATGCCCTGTCTCTCTACCATAAGCCTTTCCCTCCGCCTCCAAATTCTTGAATTTTGTATAGTGCTCGAGCAAATCGTCCCATTTCAATAAGATTCGTGCGCTCTGTTCTGTTAACTGTTTGCTCGTTTTCTCACTCATCGTGCGCCCTTTCCTGTATTCTTCGATACTGCGAAAGAGTTCCCTTGTATTAAATTTTGCGAAGTTGACAACCCGGATCCTGGAACGGCGGAAACAAGTGGCATTGCTCAACGAAATCGCCTCATTTTTAGAAGAGTTCCCGTACATTTTGTCACTGTATTCCTCGAATAGAACGGGACCTCAAACTCTGCCGGAGAATAATTATATCTTGAGATTGATAAGAGATATATTGATTCTCCGGCAGCTTGTCGCTCTATTCGAGGAAATATGGTAAATGAGCTCAGTTCCGTATCATTTTGCAACATGAACGTTGTGTCAGTGAATTGATTTTGTAGCTGACAGAGAAACTATCTGAACTGTCCAGAAAGAGACCTTGTGGGATGGAAAGATGTTGGTCTCACAAGGCAACTCAAGGACAGCCGAGAAAAAATCTCGCAATATTAGACGGTGTATTTCATATTCAACGTACTTTGCATCCCAAAGGGCGATTCTATCGGCGTTATTAGTCTTTGAGTGAGTGACTGCCATTTTGAAACGAGATTCGAGTAAATGATCTGAGAATGAAAGTGGCCTCCGGCTTTACGTGGCTTCTATAGACCGAATGATACCGAATACGTGACCGTGTTGTATTGGAAATCAAGTGTTGCGAATTCAAAATATGCGCGTCTAACTGGAATTTCTCCGTGACTATATGGTCATAGCCTATATAGATAGCTATAATAGTTTCCTTCAGCAGTCGCAGTGGGGGCAGAGCTGGGGGATTTCTAGGCCAGCGGTGGTTCCTAGACCGCCGCGGATTACTGTAAAAACGACGATTCATTTTCGCATATTATCCGTCCTGCGAAAGTTGAAACTTCTGCGCCGACCGCGACGCAACCGCGACGCGGCTTTTCTACCGTACTTTTCGTCAAAAAAACAGTGTTTTCGTGGCGAGAGAACGCATATTCGGCCGCGTCGCGGTTGCGTCGCGGTCGGCGCAGAAGTTTCAACTTTTGCAGGACGGATAATAGTAATCGTCAGAGGGCAGTTGTTGGAACAGTCAAAATGTTAATAATCGTCAGCTAAACCGTGTTTTCAAATCCGTTCAGGACCTCTCAACACGGGGTAATGTGAGCGTTTGGTGGAGCGCGCTTGCTGATGGCGTGTTGAAAAATGCAATTAAAAGTACAAAGAAAGACTTCATTTGGATATCCAGAGTACTCGAAACAATTCACTACTTCAGCAATATCTTGACCCGTTTCTCAATCCCGTAGGTTTCCTTGTGCTCTTCGAACAGCTCCGTCAGCTTGTGAATGTACTTCGTGTGCAACTCGTCGATCTGCTCCTTCGTCGGATTCTCGACCCTCTGCACTCGAATCGGCGCTCCGATCACAGTGTTGATGGGCTTTCGGAACGGCAGCCAACCGACCGAGTACTGCAGAAAACCGCGTCCCTTGACGAGCGGCAGCGACATTCCCATCACCTTCTTCGCGTATTCCTGCCATCGGCGAAGTGTCGATCCGACTGGATTGCTCACCTGAAACGAACTCTCTGTCATTTGGCACCGACTTCTTCTTCTTCTTCCGCACCTGTCCGAAGACGTCGTTCTCTCCAAAAGAGTAGACGGGCACCAGATCGGCGCCAGTGACGAGTGCCTCTCTCACGAATCCCTTCCGATTCCTCAGCGTCAACTCGTGCTTCCCGGGATGGGCGTCGAGTGCTTCGGCTGCTCCGCCGACCACGAGCACGATGGCTCTTCCCTTCTCCCCGCACTCGTCCAGAACGTACCGAATCGCCTCTCGCGAACAGTCGATGCATCCGAACAAAAGGAGCACTTCGCGGCGGAACGGAATCTTGAAGTTCATTCCGAGAGTGCACAAATTGAAGCGAATTCCCGGAAACTTGTCGCTGATTCCCGATCCGTTCGTGCCAAAGTTCACCCACGAGCCCATCGAAATGATGCCGTGCGGGTGGTAGACGAGGATGTAGTTGCGGTCCGGCGCCAATTCGGCCGTTTTGTGCACTTTGGAAGGGAAGTAGCCGGCGAACCACTCATTGACACGCAGTCTCCGCACCCATTGGGTACGGTAGCCACCGGTGAGGGGAGACGATTTGTCGTAGAGGAACCACACGAAATAGAGACACAGAAGGTGCCATTGCGTCGACAGAATCTGCAATTGCTAGGGATTTCAAAAGATTTGCCGTTTTGAGAATCATCTGATTTTAAAGTTCAAATGACAAATTGCCAGCTAAAGTTGTCAAAAGTAGAGTTGTACCGGAAATGAGCGTTTCTGAGGTTGCGACATGGGTCTACTTTTCTTGAAAACTTTCCACTACGACACTCCGAAATCACGGAAAGCAACCTTTGCCTGAGAATCATTATATCTCGAGATTGATACGAGATATCAAAAAGTTGTCAACAGCAAACATGTAGTCCAGGTTATGATCTACAATTTTGCTGTTGACAACATTTTGATATCTCTTATCAATCTCGAGATATAATGATTTTCCGGCAGCGTTTTGGGTGCCGCTCTATTAGAGGAAATACGGTATTCAAATTTCGCGCGCAGCCCTTTTCTATTGATAAACAAAGCGAGCGAGCCGTGATTGGAGAGGAAACTGGGAAAACATTGTTAGCGGAAGCTCCAAATGCGCCCTTTTGCGAATGAGCAAAATTTTTTTGATTGTGAATTTGAGGAAAAGTCATTTGAACGTCCCAAGCTCAGGAACGAGAATTGCGTTCGTGGAGCTGTTTTCCCAATGAACTGAGCATTCATTAGTCTGTTTCTAAACAGAATCGCCAACAGAACTCACCAACAAAAGGGGCAGAATAATGAGAAGATTGCCGACGGGGTAGGTGAAAAAGAAGTGGGCGACGAGTCCGAGGTACGTTTTCTTGCGTTCCTTCGACGAGAAGACGTCGATCCATTCGATGCCGAGGAAGTGCGGCATTTGGGAGGACGAAGTGATTAGAAGTGATTAGAAGTGATTGGAAGGGGAGTGTGTCAGTGAGTGAGTGGGACGGGGAGGAGGGGGAGAAAGGGCGATGGGGGTACAGAGTACATGTCTCTCGGTGGTGTACACTACACTGTAGTCGATGATGGTCAGCTGTGTTGGCGATGGTCAAGAGAAGTTATCAGTGGGGGTAGATCAATTTTTGATACTACTAGTGATCATGAATAATCAAAGTACGCGTTCTTTGGATGGGCGAATCGGAGACAAGTACCGTATTTCCTCGAATAGAGCGGCACCTCAACGGAGAATCATTATATCTCGAGATTGATAAGAGATATCAAAAAGTTGTCAACAACAAATTTGTAGTCCTGGTTATGATTTACAAGTTTACAGTTGACAACTTTGTGATATCTCTTATCAATCTCGAGATATAATGATTCTCCGGCAGAGTTCGGAAGTGCCGCTCTATTCGAGGAAATACGGCAATTCAAAGGATTTTGAACGATATTTTCAGTTGTTAGGAATTCGAATTCTGCGCAAAAAAACTTGGAAATTCGTCCGTTTTGACAGTCGACAAGAGCCTGAAAAAAGTGCAGAAATTTGAGGATATTTTCGAGTGAAGCACAATTGTAGAAACTTGTAGCCTGTCACTAGTCTGTGGACCGAATTCCCGGCCACCCATATTTTCCTTGAAGGGCCCGGAACTATCGGTTTTCTGGTTTTTCTCAAGCAGGAATACTACTTTATCCGCTGGCGCATTCCTCGTGCACCCGTTCCCGTTCCCGACCCCCTTGAGATCTTTTCTTCCCTTATCTCCCCTTCCATTTCACAACGATCCCACCCCGATTTTCGCATACTGACCACTTTGCACACGTTGCGCGAATAGGGCGAGCGATCAGAACTCTTCGGTAGAGAACGGCTCCAAGAAAAATAGGAGCCCTCTGGCGAAAAGATGAGGAAACTTATCGTGAAACGATGCAGTCGTAGCGAGACCAACGTAAAACGCATCATTTTCGATGTTCGGCACAGTGCGTTTTGTTGAGATTCCAAGTTCACCACGGCGGTTAACAGAGGTTCGAACAGTTTTGAGACTTGTAATAGATAAGTTTCTCTTCGACGAAGTGTCAAAAGCCCATTGAAAATCTAGTAAATCAAACGGATTAGGAGACGCGATGATGTTGTGGATGTTCAGAGAAACTCTGATTTCGTAATCTCTCTTTCAAATCTTTCCAGAGAGCACTCCAATCCCCGATATCCCAATGGTCCCCTCTAGTCTAGAGTGTAGCCTACAAACTACACATCTCATCGCAATCAGCGAAACGGTTCATGATGACTAACCACCGATGTGTAGGTCGTTTCGCGAATGATCTCCTCCTTCTTCTCAACTACATTCTACCCGTAATCAATTTCTCTCCGTGATAATTGTTTCATTGAACACCGCTTGTTATCTCTTTTTCTCCCCTCCGCTGCTGTACACTGTGTACTTTGATCCTTCTCCTGTTTCTCTTTCTCCTCCTCCTCTCTCTCGTTTTCTTCCCCTCCACACGTATTTCGTATTTCCAAGTCAATAACCCTTCCAGTCCCCCATCCGAAATGCCGCAGTTTCTCGGTGTCGAATGGGTCGATTTGTTCTCGTCGATTGAGCGGAAGAAGACGTACCTCGGCGTCGTCTACCACTTCATTCTCACCTATCCGCTCGGACTCTTCACCACCATTCTTCCCTTTATTCTCGTGAGTCTTTTTTTCGGCTGCAGGGGCCAGTAAGAGCTACGCTCCGTTTTCATTTTTCCGTTTTTTTAATCCACTTCGGACTTTTCGTTTCCAATTTCCTGTTCAACGGCAATAGCAATTCTTGTCCCTTTTCCGAATTCCGCAATACATTGAAATTGTTTCGGAATTTCTCAATTTTTAAAGAAAACGAAATAGAACTTCCCTTTTTCGGCAGTCCTTTTGAAAGAAAACCGGGTAAGATTAAAAATATTTCGGAAGAAAATCAATTTTCTCCTCCGTAAGTATACATTTTCCGCTCGAAACACTATTTTCCCAAGTTCACTCTGCCGAATTACGCGATCAAAAAGTTTAAAGAATCCGAAAAAAGGCCTTTATTTTTCGTCACTTTCTAAAAAAATGCATATTTTCGAGAAGTACACAACGACAGTCGGCGGACTAATATTTCAACGACTGCGGATTTCGAACGATTTTTATCTTAATCACGATGAAAATCGCAAGAAAAATACCTTGATTCACTGAAAAAGCAGTCAAAAAGCATTCGATTTCACACAATTTGAAGAAAGTTACTATCGAAGGCCATCGAAATGGCGCCGCAACCGAGGAGAACTCTGTCGGAGAATCATTACATCTCGAGATTGATAAGAGATATCAAAAAGCTGCCAACAGAAAACTTGTAGTCCTAGTTATGATCTACAAGTTTGCTGTTGACCGTACTTTGATATCTCTTATCAATCTCTAGATATAATGATTCTCCTGCAGATCTCTCCTCGGTTGTGGGGTCATTTCTATGACATCGGACACTGTCGGACCGATAATAACTTTTCCAGAATGAAAATTTCTAAAATTCCGGGGGTTTCCTCAAAGGTTCCAAGTGATTTTCCAGACGTATTCATGCTCTAATGTGTCTCTAATTTTGCAGCTGTTCACCTTCCAATGGCACCTTCTCGCTCTCTACGCCTGTTGGTACTATTACGATGTGAACTCGCCGAAGCGGGGTGGATACGCGAGTGAATGGGTCAGGAGGTGAGTCAAAGATCGCGAAGAGAGGAGTCCAAGAGGGATTGCAGGTGGAAGATAAACGACTGGTTCGCCCAATACTTCCCGATAAATCTGCACAAAACGGCCGAATTGCCGGCGGATCAGAACTATTTGGTGGGGTGTCATCCGCACGGAATCATCGCGATGGCCGCCTGGGCGAACTTCGCCACGAACGGAACTGGCATCTACGAGAAGTTTCCCAACTTGAAGTTCAACTTGTGCACTCTGGCGCTCAACTTCAAGATGGCCATTCGACGGGAGCTGCTGCTGCTCACGGGACTCATCGATTGCTCTCGCGAGTCGATTGAGTACGTTCTGGATAAGAGCGGAGAGAAAGGACGGGCGGTGGTGCTGGTGATCGGAGGGGCCGAGGAGGCGCTGGATGCTCATCCCGGATACCACGTGCTCACTTTGGCCTCTCGCAAGGGATTCGTCCGCGAGGCTCTTCTCACTGGCGCCAGTCTCGTGCCTGTCTACTCGTTCGGCGAGAACGACGTCTTCGAGCAAATGGACAATCCGATCGGCTCGAAACTGCGCAACTTCCAAGAGTGGTCCAAGCGCATCTTCGGCATCTCGTACCCGATCTTTCATGGCCGAGGCTTCCTCCAGATGACGTTCGGATATCTTCCGTTCCGGAAACCAATCGACACTGTCATTGGAGCGCCGATTCCGGTGCAGAAGGTGGGGAATCCGACGAAGGAGCAGATCGACGAGCTGCATCAGGTGTACATTCAAAAGCTCACGGAGCTCTTCGACGAGCACAAAACAAAGTACGGAGTGTCGGAGGAGACCAAGTTGGTGCTCAAGTAACTCCTCCTTTCTTCAATTGACTGACTTCTGACTCACAACTTGCCATAATTTTTCTGATGATTGAATAGATTTTCCTCCAACATGATGAGTACACTTTATAAACTACATTGTCATTTTTCACATGATATCCATCATCCAGTATTGAGATCAGAAAGAGGGAATGGGGGGAAGGGGTGCGATTAGAACGGTCCGCTGCGTTGTTCTGTCGACTCTCTCAGTGTGCGCAGAGTCCGTTTCGTCGTGACCAGGTCGATTCCTTGAGCTTCTCTGGAAAAAATGCGGAGTGCAAGGGGAGCAGGCGACAGTCGTTCTTTTCACTTTTTCTAGAGTTTGCAGGAAGGAAAAAAACGAAAAAAGAGTGCATTCGGTGAGTAAAAGCTAATTGGGAAACCGTCTAAAAGCTATAATTTTGAAAACTCACACGGACAGCACAGAGGGCATTCATCTCTGAACAAATTTCCAGTTTTAGAGAAGGGGAAACTTCAGGGAAAAGGGTTGAAGACTTACAGTTTCGCGTTCAACGTGATTATCGTTCGATGCGCGTCTCGGCACTTCTCCTCGAGTTGCTCGTTTTCTATCGCGAACGCTTGAACCGTTGACTGCGTCTGGAACAAGGAAGTTCAGAAAGCTCTGTGTTAGAATCCTTCCATTACCTGGTTGAAAATCGCGTCGAGTTCGTGAAGTTCCAGAGTCAGCGCATCACATCGTGCTCTTTCCAGAGCCAGATCTGTGGAAGTTCGCGACAAATCCGACTCGCACTGTGTCGCTTTCGCATCGGCTTTGCTCAGTTTGGTGCGCAGCTCCTCGATGGTCTCGTCGCGATCGATGACGAGTCGGCGGTTCTTCTCTAGGTCGTCTTGCAAAGATTCCGTCATTCGTCGCTCTCGGTCCAGCTCGATCAGCAGGTTCTCGTTGTCTCCGAGCACTTTCTCCATCAGCAACCGCGACTCTTTCGCTTCCTGGTTCGCCTTCCGCTGCTGCGCCTGCTCGACGGCTTTCTCGGCTTTTGCCTGCAAACGTACATGTAATGGATTCTCTGCTCTTCCAGCATCAGTTTCGGGTCTTCGGTGCCCGCGACCCTCGCCTGCCTGCGTCTCTGCTGCGCCGCGCTCTCTCGGTAACGACCCTCCACAAGCGCGCCCTTTTTAGCGTGTGGCGCGAAAGCGCCCCAAATCTCGTTTTGAATTAGTCTAGTTGGAACGAGCAGGGCTGACGGTTGATCCGACAGTCTCTCGGACTCAAGACTCGTTTGAGTCATTTTGTTAGTTTTCTCTTGTGTATTTTAACTGTTGCTTGCTCATTTGGCTTGCAAGAGCTAAATAAACCGTGATACACCTTTAAATCGCTTGTTTTCTTCTCTTTTACCCCGTGGACTAATGTGCCGCATCGATTGTTGTCGATGTCGACATGATCGACAAAAATGGAAAAAATCGTGTCGACACGTTTCGATTTTTGTCGATTTTTGTCGATCGGTTGTCGACAAAAATCGACATGAGGCCGTGTCGACATGATCGATTGTCGATTTTTGTCGACAAAAATCGATCGATCATGTCGACAAAAATCGACAAAAATCGACAAAATCGACATGATTTTTTCGATAATTTCTGATTTCTTCAGTGTACAAAAATGTGTACGTGGATGAATTCAAGATGCCTCCCCGTACTTAATTGAGGGCGCGCGAGGGGCTGAAAGCCAATGACGTCACTAATTTTGTTCGAAATCCTCGTTCTTCATGAAAAAGTTAAAATTTTGCGGAATCAGTGTTTACGAGGACGTTTGTACGCATAGAATGACCGACAATCGCAACTTTCATACCGCGAAGTGTTAGTTTTGAATCTCATTTCTACTGAAAGTTGAGCAACTCGGCATTTGTTGAACTAGTTTTATCTGAAGTTACCTGAGTTTTTCCCAAGATCCGGCAAAACGTGTGTATTATCTGTCCTGCAAAAATTGAATGTTTTGCGCCGACCGCGACGCAGCCGCTCATGCCTTCTTTCGCAACGAAAACTGTTTTATCGACGAAAAGTACGGTAGAAAAAGCCGCGCCGCGATCGGCACAGAACTTTTGCAGGGCAGATAATAACTCCAGCTTAAAGTCAAGTTTTCTGCCCTTTTTCTAGCTGATGACGCCCTGTTCTTAACCATTTTAGTAAAAATAGGAACATAAATTAATTTATTTTTGTAAAATAAAAAGAAAAAGGGTACAATGTAGGTCTATGACAACTAGGCGAGGGATACATAGGTTGAACTGACAGAGTCGTGTGCGAAAAAAAAATTTAAAAAAAAAACAAAAAATTATCATGAGTTGAGGCGTCCATCAGACCTGACAGTCGATGACGTTCGGATGGTTGAACTCCGTCGACTGAACTCTTAAATACTACGGTTGTTTCGTGTATTACCAAATGGATTTTCTCACCTTGTACTTGGAATCAACTTTGAATCCGTGTTCGTTGAACAATTCCCTGACGCTCTGATATCGAGCTAAAAATAGAAATTTCTGACCTTTTTTATTTAAAAACAAAGAAAATTACCTTTTCGAGCAGTGAACCTCATCGGTTCTCCTTTTCTTCCTCCCGAAAGTTCCGATTGTTGTCTTAACGGCATTTTACTCTCTTTCCGTCGTCGATTTTCGAGAAAAAGAACCACGCCGGCGAGGCGAACGACGTCGGCGACGCCATTCTTGCTGAAAATTAGTAATTGCGCAAGCGTGAAGCGAGATATCATTAAATAAAATTAAAGTGGAAAAAATTACAATAAAAAATCACAGAAATGTCTCGAAAACACCGAAAACTTCTGAAAAAGACAAGAAAAAATGACAAAAAATATGCGACAATCCTCCTCGCGTAGTACACAGCTTGTTGATTTTCTAGTCCGCGAGGTGTGTACTTCTCTCGGACAACCATGTCGATCGTGTCGACATGAGCGCTCGATTTTTGTCGACAAAAATCGACAAAAATCGAAAATCGATCATGTCGATTTCGACTCGTGTCGACATGTGTCGATTTTCGATTTTTGTCGATAAAATTTTTTCGACAAAAATCGAAAATCGATCGAAGTCGATCGACTTCTTTGGTCATTTGTCGACAACGACAAATTTTCGATTTTTATCGAAAACCATGTCGACACGACACATTACCGTGGACACAATCGGAAGTAATTTCTGATTGCAACTTGGGGGCCGAACCGTTTTCTTTGTTTTTCCGCACATTTTGCCCGAATATTCACTGGGAAATCGCCAACGCCGTTGCGAAAGCGATAGAAAGGTGAAGAAAAGGTGAAAAACAGGAAACTCAGAGCAATTTATTGATTTTTCGTGCGAGTTTGCCGAAACAATCGATAAATTCAACAAGCATTCGAAGGAGAAACGGAGCACTCGAGTGGACTAGCAAATGACGGAAGAATTGGTGCGTTCGGGCGATTTCCAGTGTGACAGCGTGATGCTGGTCGGAAATGTCGTGCCGGCGGCCAGGAGTTCTTCGAGGATCGTGCAAGATGAGTTGGTGGATGACGTGAGCAGCAAACCGGTGATCGGGGAGTGCAATAGCGAAAAGGCCACCGCGGATTCAGAGCGATCGAGTGATCAGAAGGTGTCCAGTGAACAAAAGATTGTGCTGACGACGGCCGGAGATCAGAAACGTGGGAAAAGTGCTGGTTTCGATGGACGAAACGTGAACAGTGCTCGGACCGATGAAAAAAGAACGAACAGCGCAAAAGATGGTATTAGCGTGCAGCAGAAGCGAGAGCGGCTGGCACAAATGCACAGAATTGTGACTGATGAGGCAGAAAATCTGCAGGAAGAAGTGCGCAGACAAGTCTATGCGTATTCGAAGTGTACTTCGAGTCAAAGAAATGCTATTGTGAAACCAATCGATAATTTCCGAGAGAAACTGCGGGAAGGTTGGCGAAACATCGATAGGTACGAATGGTGGGATGACGTGCTGGGCGTAATGGCTCAATATGGCATTGAATCAGGCGCAGAATTGGCGGAATGTCTCAAGACAATGGGAAAAGGAGTGTTGCAGGCTCACAACGTGAACAGATCGTTGCTGAATGAGCTTGAGAAGTTGCAGGAGGAGTTGAAGGCACCTAGAGAGGTGGCCGTGCAGATGATCCAGCCGAGTAGCGAGAATGAACAGCTCACAGAGATGAGTGTTCATGTCAATGAATCGCAGGAGCGAGGCAGGAAGGATATCAGGCAGCTCAAGGAACCTGTGGAACGAATCAAGGACTCATGGGCGGACGAGATGGAGCGCGTGGAGCAGGAACGCTTCGCGAACCGTGTTCGTGATAAGAAAGTCAAGGAAAAGCGTGACAGAAGATGTCTCACGTGTTTCAATTGTGGCGGGATAGGTCACATGAAGTACGAGTGTACATCGAGAAAGGTCCACAAGCATGTGAACGACAAGAAGCTGACGGTCGAGCAGAAAGATTTTCCTAGGGTGGATACCCAGACGGAGCAGAAGTATGCAGATCGCCGGAAGCAGAAGAAAGAGGGAAGCGACGCGAAGAAAAGCGCTCGTGAAAAAGATGAAGCTGAGTGTAAGCCGAGGAAGGTGAGCATGAAGCAGGGACTGGTGATCGTGGTTCCGCGAATGGGAATCCGAGCGGCAGCGATTTATGAAGTTCGGCGAGCAGTCTTGCCGATCTTCCACCAGAAATACGATGACGCGAAGGTGACGAAGGTCGTGGTGGTTGTGAGGATCACACAAGACCGGAAGTACAACGATGCGGCTGGATCTATGATCAACGAGTTCCGAGAACATAGGAAGGAAGTAACGATCGTACCTGGACCCATGGACTGCAAGTTCCAAGAGGTACAGAAGATCTACGAGTACTGGAGGGAAAGGTTCCCGAACGTCTCGATCGTGAACCCGTTGAAGAGCAGTGGTGAGCAGAATCTCCCACTGATTCTAAACAGCAGTGTGAAGTCCAGTAAAGAACTGGCAGACTATTTGGTCGACGCCCTGGACGAGGACGAGGTCAAAATCAAGGAAGCATGTGGTGTCTCGACGGAGGGAAGCAGCGAAGCAGCGCCGGAAAGCGAGCCCATGCGAGGGTGAATATCATCTAATTATTGTTTAGTGTTAGTATTTTACCTTTTACCCCCTATCATTTCTAGTTTGAGTAGTGTTAGTTACTATTGTATGAGTTTTTAGTTGTAGTGCTGAGTGGGGTTTTAGTGTTCGTGCTCGTGTAGAGTTGCGGTCGAGATGTCATGGCTGGGGACAGCCATCTTGGAGGAGGGGGGGAAGTTTCGGGTCTTCGGTGCCCGCGACCCTCGCCTGCCTGCGTCTCTGCTGCGCCGCGCTCTCTCGGTAACGACCCTCCACAAGCGCGCCCTTTTTAGCGTGTGGCGCGAAAGCGCCCCAAATCTCGTTTTGAATTAGTCTAGTTGGAACGAGCAGGGCTGACGGTTGATCCGACAGTCTCTCGGACTCAAGACTCGTTTGAGTCATTTTGTTAGTTTTCTCTTGTGTATTTTAACTGTTGCTTGCTCATTTGGCTTGCAAGAGCTAAATAAACCGTGATACACCTTTAAATCGCTTGTTTTCTTCTCTTTTACCCCGTGGACACAATCGGAAGTAATTTCTGATTGCAACTCATCCAATTACCTTCAATTCACTGCTCTCCTGTTGTCTCGAAAGGGTGCGTGATCTGTGGAACAGCGATTCGTGTGTCGTGTCGTTCGTCTCGTCGTCCGACTCGAATCCATTGATCACTTTCGAAGTCGTCGGCGTTCCGCACAGATCGTTTTCGAGTATCTTGGCGAGTTCCCTGCTCGCGAACTTTGCCTTTTTGTATTTCCTCTCCATCTCCTGGAACTGCGTCTGCATGTGCATCTTCTCTCTGACCAAATTGTCCATTTCTCTGCTCATTTCTGCGAGGAGCTCCTGTTGCTCGAGGAATCTCTCCCGACTGTTCCTCATCTCCTTCTCCAAATCAGCGATTTGTTTTCGTAACAAGTGAGTTTCTACATTCTGATTTTGGTAAGATTGAAGGCGGTCAATCTCGAGCGTCTGCGCGGCGATCGTTCGATTCGCTTTCTCTGCAAAATTACGGGTTGTCAAAATAGAAGATTTGCATCAAAACGCACCCAGTTGTATTATAACCGCAGCGGGAACATTGCTCAGATCGTCGCCAGCCATCGCGACGGTGTCGCTGATCGACGTGCGACTCGGTTTGTAGCCGTTGGTGTGCACGTGACGGGGTGTGCCATTGGAGAGGGCGGGCGGCGGCGGATCCGACGGTGCCGTCGCCGTTTGCACTGATGTCGATGCGAACGGCAGCTGAAATAAGAAAATTCGGGATGGGATGAAGAAGAAGAAGAACAAGTGAAGAAAACATTATGTTTCTCTAGAAAATCGATTTTTCACCCTGCGAAAAGACAAAAGAAAGGCATTCGAAGAGCGCGTTGTCATGGAGACGAGCGACAGTTTTGTTTCTCTCGGTTCAGATGAAGGGTAGGAGATGGGACATGGGGACAACAGTAAATAGAAGAGCCGATGGCAACTACAGACAGTAACCAACTAACTCAAAATGTTGTTTTTTCTGAAAATAGAAGTAGCTAGAAGCCGGCTAGCCACGAAATTCGAGGAAAGGAGCAAAAATCTATGAAGTTCATGCTCGAGAACTCTTATTTCTCAGAAGATATTCTCGGAGGGGTTCTCTGCGGGACTAAAGTAAAAACTCGGAGAATCCGCCAACAAGTGGAATAATTGAAGACGTGCGGTGATCCATGTCTCGGACGCCTCCTCCTCGTCTCAAGTTGACAAAAAACACACACAAATCCGCGGCGTGGAACGGGGAGGAAACGAGGAGGAGAAGGAGGAGGAAAAAGTGAGTGTGCGGCGGCGGCGGCGCCACGAGTAGTGTCGAGCAGCAGAAGGGGAAGAAAAATGAGAAGATGTACTCGTGTGTGTACATGCAGAGACGCGGCGGAGGGAAGACGAAGAGCGGGGGGTCTCTTCTGTCCTCCTCCTCCCACTTTCGAATTCCATACATCAATTGATAGTTGGAGAAGGGAGTAAACATAACACTTTTCAAGATGAATGGGGTCTAAACGGGATGACATTAGGACTCGCGCGACGCGGCAAGCGAGCACTAAAACGCAGAGTTGATACGATGGTCGAGTCCGAACGAAAAAACTTCTCGGAAAACGGACAGGGAAAAAATGTTTGAAGGTTGATTTCTTCTATTCAGATCAAGGACCTATAGAAGGATCAGAAGAAGGTTCCGGAACTTGGAATGGATTGACGCTTGAGCAACTATTCCATGAATCGAAACTTGGCATCACTAATCACTTCGCTGTTTTCAAAAAGAGCTCTGCTCAAGAATGAATTGCTCGGATTGTGTATTTTCCAAGAAATCGCATCTCCTATTCATTTCAGCTTCTTCAAAAAACTTTTTCCAAAAAAAATCTTCAAAAATGCGCGAAACTTGCTCAGTTTTGCAGGAAAAAAGTGGGAGAGCCTGGGAATTCGAGAGAGAAAAGAGTAGCAGAAGCTAAGAAAGCAATGCATTTTCTTCCTTTTTTTTGAGTACATTCACCAAGGCGTGGATAATAAAATTGTTGTGTGTGCGTGGAGGGCTCTTCGCCACGGCGACGAAACAATTTTTGTTTCGTCCGCCCATCCATTCATGAGAGACATCAGAAGGGATACTTCATCAGAAGCAGGAGAGTAGGCGGCGGCGGAAGCGGCGGGGGGAAAGGGGACGAAATTAATTAGTTGTATGTGTGCGTGTGTGTGTATGGGAGGATGGATGTGTGAGACACGGCACATATTTCCATTTCAATTTTCTCGTTTTCCCACTCATTTTCCCCCGAAAAGGGTGAGAATGAGGGAGAAAATCCCGAATAGATCCCCAGATGGGAAACTTTAAGCTCGAGAAGTTTAATCAAGCTTTCGCGATATAGCGCTATTCGTTTTGGGGATTTCCAATCGGGGTAGAAGATTTGGAAAGCATACTTTTGAATTTAAAACAAAAACTCACATAACGATTGGGGTAGTAGCCGCCGTAATACGGTGAGTTGCCGTTCAGATACATTTTGTTCTTTGCTTCCTTCGTAACGTCATCAGTCTGCGGGGGTGTCTTCTGGCGGGCGGCTGTGGAGGCGGCGGGAGCACCAGCGGTCTGGAAAGTTTCTGATTTTATGAGGGAATGGGAGGTTTTGTGGTTTATGCAGGTGATTCGAATATAGGAAATTCCTGATAAGATCAAAAGTCGATTGAAAACTTGAAATGTGAAAACCAAGAAGCTATTCTTCACATCGAAAACATGATTTCTCCTGTATCAGTGAAAATCTGATGGCGTTCTCAAGACACCAAAAACAAAAAATCGGAGATGAAGAAGAGAAGGTTGCACCTGCCAGTGAGAGATAATTACCGAGAGAGGGCTGGCAGCGGTGAGCTCTCCCTCTCAAAAATGGGCTCATTTCCGATGCAAAACGAGAGAAAAGAGTCAGACCTCCTTGGCAGGGCACTCAGGTGGGCACTCCGTATCCACCTCGTCTATCAAAAGTGACGTGGAACAGGAGTGTCATGAATAGAATAGCTGAAACAGGGCGGACGAGAGGAGACGAATAGGACAAGTGGACAACGGACAGAATATTTTATCAAGGGCTCGTCTGCTAGTCTCGGAAATCTCAGGAGAAGAACTTTGTAATGTTTTCAAAGATCTTCTATTCCTTTTCTTCTTCAGTCTACCGTACCTCTAATCAAGAACAGGGGAAGATAAGGGATGTCGAGTGATTTTCACGAGATCTGTGAGTAAAACTGAATATTATATTGGTGTCAGAGAATTGTGAACCATTCTCTCATCGCGTTAAAAATAAAAAGGTGATGATGGTCTCACAACGATTGAGTTATTTTTCCGAAGATTCGGTATATAAATGAGATACAATTTGGGAGAGCTTGTGAACTTGGAATCATATCGAAACCGTTGGGAATTCCGCGGAGCGCCACGTCTATTTTCTCAGACGAGATCGACTATAGTAATTGAAAATGACTCCACTAGGATCCCCTATAGATGAGAAACGTTCATAAATTCTGAAGAGCGGTCCACTTGAAACCAGGGCCCGTCAAGGGATCTGGAAAACGGGGCAGCGCACAAAAATGCAACGAATCCGTCGCGGGCGGCGGGAGGAGGAAATACGCTTTCGTGCTTCGCCACTCCACAATTATGCGAGTGTATCCAACTGCTTCGACGACGACGACGACGACGGCGAAAAATCTCGGAAAGAGACAAAAAAAAGGAGGCGGGCGGGAATTATATGGAGATGGAGAGTCTCTCTCTCGGAGAGAAGACAATTGGCCTCGTTCCATCGGGCCCCCAGATTTCCCCCTCCTCCTCCCTCTGTTTTCATGGCCGGAGGAGCACGGGAAACAGCCGGAAATGGTTATAAATTTGGCGCCTGGGACCCATCAAACTTCTCGCGGCACTCGGTTTTTTGGAGTCCGCACAGCTTTTGGAACTTGATATTTCGGACTTTTTTAGTCGTTGAAATGACTTTTAATTTTGGAAAAAAAACTCACATTTCCCGCATTTTTTGGCTCTTTACTCATTCGCAAGATGACGTATTTTCGTTATTTTGCTGGAATAAAAATTCAAAATTGTATTAATACAACAAAAAATAAGATGATAAGTAGCACAATGATTGTGTCTGCATACGGGACAGATGTGAAAACATGGCAAAAACCTCAAAAATTGATCAATTTTATTCACTAAAGTTCTGAAAATTGAGAGAAAGCCTAAAAAATCGACCCGTCATTCGAATTTCTCCATCACATTCATCGTCGGAACTTGTGAAGCCACATGAGAAGAGTGACGATTGTGAGTGTGTACCAAGTGGTCAGGTACTGCATGTGCTCGTTCCGAACGTTGATGTTCGTCTGTCCACCGATCGGACCGCCCGGCACAGTAGTTTCTAGAACGGAGCGGAAACTATATTTCTGTGCAAACAGTAAAATCTCACCATAGGCAGCATCGAGCCAAACGGGCAGTGTTCCGTTCGCTTCGGCCATCTGCTCGAGGTCTCTGTAGTACCATACGCCCTGCTCCGGAATGTTCTTGCCGACGAACTGCGGCCGTTTCTCTGTTTTCCTCACGATCGCCTCCAGAGTCACTTGTCCCTTCGGGTTCGTCTTCTCCCGCGAATCCCGATCGAAGTAGAAAGAGGGCAACCATCCACGATTGATCAGGATCACTTTTCCAGAGGAAAGACGGAACGGAGTGATCAGGTGACCTCCGTGACTGCTCATTTCGTTCTCGGAGAGCAGCGATCCGGCGGAGGCGCTTGTCGTTTTTCCCGGATCGAAGCGGCCTCGGGGAGAGATGATGAACTCGCGATCATGGAGAAATTGTCCAGTTACTGAGACTCGACTGTACTCCAGAGGTTCCAGGGATTCTCTGAGAGCAAATAAAGTGGAAATTTGTCTTTTTTTTTGTCTGTCGAAAAATGATGGCCTAGTATTTGAAAAGGTCTCATACAAATTTCGATTTTTTAGAACCATCCAGTCGGTGTAATAGCAATAATTGAATAATAACTCACTGCGTCAAGTCATCGGGAAGCGGAACGGCCGGTTGGCTCAATCGGGACTTCAAATGGTCCAAAAGTCCAATTTTCCACTGAAGACGCATCACTTGCCAGCAGCCGAGTGAGAATGCGAATGCGGGAATGATGAGCATTCCGATGGAGCCGGCACTCCATTCGATCCGTTTCTTCTTCTTCGAATTCGACTGCTTCTGCCCGTTGAATCCATCAGAGCTCTGTTTCGAAGGGGCGTCCAAATCGAGAATCAGGCGCTCTTTGGAAGCGGATACTCGACTCTGCAGCACAAGAAACACGATATTCTGTTGATGGACATGGCGAAAAAAAGTGGGGATAAGTGGTTTTCGGGAAAATGAACATTTTCTTTGATGTTTGAATGAATCAACTTCGAAAACTAGTAAATGCTTGAAAATCATTGAAAAATTCTATTTGAAGCTACTGAAAAATTGGGTAAACCTTAGCGAATCGGAGCGTTGTCAAGGTTGTTGTCGTGCTTCGAAGCGCCGCTAATCGGCCAGTGGTGCCGATCCGTAGCAGAAGGCAGCAGTGCATTTGGCCACCTGTCTTCCGTATAATTAAACGAGGCATCTCCCGCTCTCCGTCTCTCATTTCAAATAGCCATTGCACCTGACAATCGGATCGTGCCATTAAGCCGTTTTCAGAAAGAGTATGATTTATGGAATTCAACAAAAACGAATAAGTGGTAAAAAGAAACAAAACAATAACAAAAAAACAACGTAAAAATGATAGGAATTCGAGTCTATCGACGACCACCACGTCCGCCACGACCACCGCGTCCTCCGCCTCCTCCGGCCTTCTTTCCGCGCCCCTTCGTCTTCTCCTTGTTCTTGGCCGCACGCAGATCTTTTTTCATACGACTGGAAAGCAGATTCTATTAAAACGGGAAGATCACAAATTTAGCAAACCTGTCGACAAGCTTGTATCTTCCACTTGGTCGTGCCGATGTTCCCTTCTTTCCCTTGGTCATACGCACCAACTCCACCTTCTTATTCTCCTTTCTAGTCGCCGCTGAGTAAACCTTCTTCATCTCTCGCACCTTCTCAGAGTGCTCCATCTGGTCGTTCTCAAGGATTCCTTCGGCCTTCTTCTTGGCAGAGTCCAACTTTCGCTGCATTCTGAAAAAAAGGTATAAGAGTCGAAGCTGTCGTAATGGGGAAACTCACTTTCTCTGCTTTCTAGCTCTGGCCTCGGCCACCTTCTTCGTCGGCCTGGCATTGAATTCTCGCATTCTTTCTCTGTACAATGCCACTTGCTCTTTTGTGACAGGTGTTTGCTTGAAGTAATGCTTCTTCTCGTCATCCACGAACCAGTCAGGGAGTCCTTCGTCGTTATTGGCATAGCGATTCCACGCGTTGTCCTCGAGATCTCTGGCAGCTTTGCTCGAATAGATCATCTGCTCTCCGATGGCTAACTGCTCTGGAGTCAGACGCCGTTTCTTCGCCACCGCCTTTAGATCCTCTCCGATGATCTGCTTATCAGCCTTTCGCTTCGTCGCCCGGCTGCCCTCGTCCTCGTACCTTTCTTCTTCATCATCATCCAAATCAATTTGAGCGTCGAACTTGCTCATTTTTTCTTTGGCTGCATCATCCATGTCGTCATCAGAGTCGGATGCTTGGTCTTCCTCTTCTCCTTCTTTGGTATTGAATCCGTCGTCCGCATCCTTACTCTTCTTCTTTTTCTTCTTTCCATCATCAAACGAGACTGTGTTTTGATACTTCTCCGCCTTCGACTGCTTTTTAGTCATGTGCTTTTCAATGGCGTTCATTTCATCGTCGTCATCCTCATCCGAAATCAATCCGACGATCTCTTCCTTCTCGAACCAACTTTCGGTCCTAACGTTCTTCTTCTCTTTCTTACTGAGTCCGCTGTTGACAGTGTGAATGAGGGCGTTTTCCTCTTCATCAGAATCCTCTCTTTCGTCGACCTCTTCACCTTCATGAGTCTCCCACTCTCCTTCTCCCAAGCCCTCCTCGTCGTCATCTTCGAGCGTATAGTCTGGTGCCTGGTTGTCTTTCGTTAGTTCTGCTAGTTCTCTCGCTCTACGGATCTTCTTCAATTGGAACACCTCTTGATCATCAGCTCGCGGTCCTTCGTCTCCATCAATGATCATCTTGAGCTCTCTTCTCTTAAGAACTCTCGCCTTTGCCTTCAGCATCTTCTTCTTTTTCTTCTTCAGAGCAGCGATTTCGTCTTCATTGGCTTTAGCGATGAGCTCGTCGATCTCTGCCATCGCACGGTCCTCGATCTGATCCTCATCCAGCTCTTCCAATTCTTCAACCTCTTTCGTCTCTCCCTCTTCAGCTTTCTTCTCGGCATCCAAGACTTCAATCATTGACTTTCTCCAACGAAGAAGAACACGGAGTTCTCTGGGACCACAAACCTTCACGTCTTTCATGTACTCTTCCACTTCTTCGGTCGTCTTTTCATGACTCTTCCATTTCTCGTCATCCAACAAAATAACGTTGGCTGTTCCCAAAATGTCCAAATACTGCGGCGATTTGATGAAGTCGGTGGCTTTGACGGTCGAATAAAGCGCAAGAGAGTCGGTATCATAACCCTCAGCCTTCGTCTTCTTCTGTTTTCCAATCAACAAGTTCTGCGGGTTTGGCTTCGTTCCCTCCGAACCATCCGGATTAGCGAACACTTTCTTCGGGTCGAGGTATTCAGCACCAACTTTGTCGGGCTTCTGATAAACTTCGCAGACGACGAAAATCTCAGCGGATTCGAGACGAGAAGCGGCCGGTTTCCAGACGTGGACGCGCTTGAAAAGCTTTTCGAAAACGCGGATCAAACAAGAGTAATCGTTGGAACGGAAGACCTTTGTAACGAAGGTACCACCTTTACGAAGGATTTGAGTGGCAAGTTTCAGGGCGGAAAGAGTCAAGCAATTCTGCTGGAAGGCGTCATGCACCCAGTTGAGACCGACGTTCGGGGCTCCGTCGTGAAGTACACAATCGGCCTGAAAAAAATTGTATTTCAAGAAAATTTTTATTGATAATGAGACTTACACTCCATGTCTTCAATTCTTTTTTGATGGCGGCTCTAGTCTCATTCGTCGTGATGTCTCCTTGAAGAGCAATACAATTTTTGATCGGCTTGATTGGCGCCAAATCAACTCCGACGATCAAGCTGGAAACAGGCATCATCTGGGCAGCGACTTGCATCCATCCTCCTGGAGCAGCGCACAAATCGACGGTTGCACGCGATTTCTCGAGGAATTCGAATCGTTTGTTCAATTGAACCAACTTGAAAGCGGCACGCGAACGGTATCCTAAAAAAACAGGTATTTATGATGCCGAAGTGGATGAATTGACGTACCGGCTTCTTTGGCGAGCTTGTAATACTTATCGCGACGCTGTTTTCCGATTTTAACCTTCTTTCCCATTTTTGGTTAGAAAGGTTTTGTTGTACCCTGTAAAATAACAATGAGCGATTGATTATTGAGAGGAATTTGGGGAAAGAGAAAAAGTAAAAAAAAAAAAGAGAAGAAAATTGCGATAGGGCCCTATAGGGAGTGAGTACGACAGAGCGCACTTTCTGCAGCATTTTGGGCCAATGAAACGATCGATTTCTGGTATCATTATGCAAGTTGGCGATTTAATTTTCAGCTGTCAAGGCAGAATTTCGAAAACAATAATGGTGTGTCAAGAGTTTCAGTGGACTCTCAGGTTGAAAACCGGATTAGGCTCAAAATTTAGATCCGCCGCCAAATTCAAACCGTCATCATTTAACACGGCTCCCTCCCACAAATAATGTTCTTCCGCTTCCATACGAATGCAAAACACAACAAGTTTTAAAAAATCAACAATTTATTGGATTGAAAACAATTTATTTCTTTCCCTTCTTTCCTCCCTTCTCGCCAGAGGTGGCAGCAGCAGAAGCGGTGTCGACGACAAGGGTGTCGTGGCATCTTCCGCAGTAGTGTCTGTTGGCGTGGGAAGCCATGAAGACTCCTCCTCCGCACGATGGCTGTTGGCACTCTCTACGAAGACGGGTGATCTTGCCGTTCTCGTCGATCTGAAATTTGGATGGTTTAATCATAAGCAAACGCTGGCTAGAAAATTCGAATTTGGAAGAAGTTTGAAACGACTCAGGAACTCGTACATCAGTCACGAAACTCTCAGAGGTCCTGACACCATATCAATAAATTTCATCATCATTGTCGTTTCAAATATCTTGGAAGACAATGTTCAAAATTTACCTTGTAGTACTTGAGAACAGCGAGCTTGACCTTCTTTGGCTTTCTCTTGTTCTTCTTTGGGGTGGTGTACACCTTCTTCTTTCTCTTCTTGGCTCCTCCGAGAAGGGCCAAAGAAAGGTAGAGGGTGGCCTCAGCGTCGAGTCCACAGTCGTTATCCTCGAGCTGACGTCCTTAACAGTTAATTTCAAGAATGTGTAAGGCAGGGTCCGTCCTCAAAAGTCGCAAGCGACTTTCTCGAGATTCTGCATGAAACGTAACGAACCGGCGAAGACAAGTCTCTGCTCGTCAGCTGGGATTCCCTCAGCAGCCTCGATCTTCTGCTTGATGCTCAGGACATCCTCGTTGGCGGCGACCTCGAGGTACAAGGTTTTGGAGAGTGTCTTGACGAAGACCATGATTGACCTTCAAACCCTAGTTCTGAAAACGATAAAGATGAATATGAATGTGAATAAAAGAAAAATAATCGCAAAAAGAAGAAGAAACCATTTTTCTAAAGGATTTCACAACGAAAAACGTTGAAAATTGCAGAAAATCCGAAAAGAAAAAGTAAAAATGAAAGAAATTGTGGCCTAAAACTAGGAAAAGTCTACCGTAGTCGCCAATGCCTGCAGATCTAAGTGTGCGGCGGGGCGCACTTGCATCGCGCACCGCCAGAATTTTGGCCTCAACGCCGCGGAATTTTCAGTTGAGGTTTTCGGAAATGAATGAGCGTGAAGTGGGATAATTTTTGTAAGTTGTCGGAACATTTTAGGGAAGAATAGGAAAATCAAAACCGAATTTTAAAATTTTCACAAAGCTATCGGAAATTCTCAAGGTAAACGAAAAAAAAATCAACATCGACTAAAAAATATAAATATTGGAAGCTTAACTAATAATCGCTTTGATACGTTCTAATTGCTCAAATATTCTTGAAGAAAATTGAAGGAAAAGAAAAAGCACTCAAGTAATAAACTAATGCGCACGCGCTCTTTTTGCTACTCCAATTTCTCGCCGCCGACTTGTTTATTCGCAGCCCATGGCAGCCAACGAATTCTGCTCTCCGTTGCGAAAATCCAATATGCATGCGGAGTCAGTTGCCTCTCTCCGGAATCGATCGGCCGCCGTGCTCCGCATTCTAATTATCTCATTCAGTCACGAAAGCTTTTTTCCGCGTCGCTTCCTACCCATCGAGCCAGTCGTCGCAGAGAAACTAATTGCTCTCTTGGACGTCGCGAAATGTTTTTTGTTCTTCTCCTCCTTCTTTCTTTTTCCTCGTTTTTTTCTGCGCTCGAGCCTCAAGCGACACTCTTCTGCGTCCATAAAACGTGAAAAAGACACTCCCCAGGGCTCATTTAGTTTATCTTTTTCCCCTTTTGTGCACGCAACCACGCATCCCATCCGTCTCTATCTCCTCGAGAGCAAAAATTTATGGGCCAGCGGGAAAATGGGAAAAGATGGGACACACAATGGATCTGAACATTGTTCTTCGAGGCTTCTCGCGTTTTCATCCTTTGAGTTCTGAAAAAAAAAAACTGGAAAACCAGGAGAAATCCAAAGACAGGTTGTGGAAGCAGCTGTTTGCATTCCGCCGATTTCCTTCCGTTTCAGTGACTTTACAGACAAAAACAACTGGTGGGGGGCGACGAGAAGCAGTACACAATGACCGTTGGTGTCTGCGTCTCTCCTCTCGCCACACTCTCTCGTCCCATCGCTTGCTTTTTCAAACATTGCGTTCTCCCGTGGTCTTCGTCTTCTTTGTGATATTTACTGGTCAACCCCCGCCCCGACTGATTACACTTCCTTCTCTCTGCGTCTCCTCGTTCCGAGTGCACTCTCTCTCTCTCACACCAACGGGCCCCTGTTTCTCGAATCCCTTGAAGCTCTTTTCAAGTGTTTCTCTTCGTGCCATTTCTCATTTCATTCGATTTCCCATTATGTGTCACATGTTTCATTGTTTGATTCGTTTCTTTTTATCAGTAAAAAATGTTATTATTCGTCATAAAATTCTATTATTTAAATATCATTCAACCGTTTGCTTTATATTGACAGCCGGTTCCAATTCCAGCCATAAAAATTCATAAATGCATCGAAACCAGTTGAATTTCTAGGTGTCCCCCGTTTTGTAGCCCATTCTCCCTTGTGCCTTGTGACGGCCGAAAAATTGGAAAAACCGAAAGAGACGTCGTCCAATTTCCTCTCCGTCCTCCCTCTTTGCTTGTCATTTTTCGGCCCTGCTGTCATATCTTGCCTCGAACATCTCTTTTATCCCTCTCGGTTCGAGCGAATTTCAAAAAAATGGCTTCTTCTCGCATTTTTCTGTTTTTTGTGAGCAAAAGTAAGAATATTTTGGAAAGAAGACGCGTTTTTGAGCTCTCTTGCTGAAAATTAGGAGGAAAAACAGAAAATTAGGTGTAATTTGCATATTAAATTGCGTGTTTCTGCAACGACGGTGTTTGCACACACTGTCTATCACACCGTAGTTTTCGTTTAAAAATAAATTTGGACAACTGCGTATTTATAAACTTTCGAAAAAAAAATTCGAAGAGAAACTCCAGAAAAAAACAGCAGAAAGTGCAAATTTAATTGATAAGTGTTTCGAAATCTGAACAATGTTTTCGAGATACTCATAAAAACAGCACTTTTAGTGATTCACGGATTCTTTCCTCATCCGTGCTCACAAAGTCTCAAGTGTCCATACCTACCTCAAATTGTTTACTCAGCGGAGAGCAAAAAGTCAAAGAGGAAAGCGTCTTGCTCATTTGCCAGCTGCTTTTTATCACAAATTCTGAGGAAATTCGATAATTTTCCCCTGAAAGCTTCTAATATAAACCGGAGGAAACCTTGACGTTTGGCACGGCTTCTTGACAAATTGCTGGTTCGAATCCATCTTCTTTTCCCCCTTCATTTTCTCATCTGTCACGTGCGGCACTGAGCCTCTTCCGAATGTCCGCTCTCTGCGTCTCGCATCTTCACACACTCTTTCTCATATTTGTACTTTCAGATCATCGCCAAAATGCGGCGTCGTGCCGTATTCCTGATCTCTCTCATCCTCTTCTCCCTCTTCCCCCCACTGGAGTTCCGTCGCGGAGGCGGTGGAGGTCTCGGCGGATCGCGTGGTTCCAGTGGTTCGAGAGCCAGCAGTGGCGGATTCGGCAGAAGCGGAAACTCGGGATCCCGAACGTCCGGTGGCATATTCGGAGGTGGTGGTGGAACGAAGACTGGACTGGGAAGGAATGAGTACTCGCGAGGAACGAATCTCGGCCAGAATCGGGGCACGGGGAGCAGCTCCGGCGGCGGGTGGAACTCACACGGAACGAATTCCGGAGGCGGATGGAACAAAGGATCGTCGAGTTCCAACGCTGGAAGGTCAGTTTAGAACGTTCTTTGGGAATATGAAATCAGGTTAGAAATGCAAATGGAGCGCACTTTCGTTCCAGCAAAGGCGGTTTCTTGGGCGGTCTGTTCGGCCGAAAACACGGTACATCGTCTCATCAGACAGGTTACGGTAGCCGACACGGCGGATGGGGAAGCAGCGGATCCAGGTTTCCACGTGTCTAGAGAAAGTGTCCATGTCTCCAGGAATTCCACAAATCCTCTCACCCGTGTCCGAAAACATTAACCTTTGTGTCTAGAAATTTGAAGGATCTTCTTTATAATTCCGTGTATTTCCAGATGGACAAATTCCGGAATGGGCTCTCGATCTCGCGGCAGTCAATTCAAGAACATGATCGTCGGAGCGGCTGCTGGATATTTGACCTATCAGGCCGGAAAGGCGATCATCCGTGCGGCGGCCGGACCCATGATGTAAGTGTGCTCCATTGAACTCGTCGAATGGATGCTTCCAGGTGGAATAACCGACCGTACTACTGGGGTTCCAACTACTATCGATCGAGTCCCGGACACTCAAACATGTGCCGGATGCCGATCGACTCGAGCGATCCGCAGTTTGGAAATGTCTTCTTCCAGGTGAGATTGCATGATCGAAAATGAAGGATAAAAGGCAGAAACAGAAAAAAACACGCTGAATACCAAAAAATTCGATAAAAACCCCCGTATTTTGGTTTCTCTCTCCTCGGAAAACATGGGAAAGGTCTACCGTCTCTCGGTTTCTCGAAAAAAAAATAGAAAAGCTAAAGAGGGCTACTTTTCGCATTAATTCTGTTTTTATCTGAGCATTGGCATGAATATTTGATAAAGGAGCGAGTTTTTGAGCTGTCCAACATGAGAATTAGGGAAAAAAGCGACAAGTTCTGAACTTCTGCAACGACGGTGTTCGTACATAGTTCCTCTCCTACCGTACTTTGCAGATAGTTTCTCTAAAAATAGGCGAACTGTGTCGAAACGCTGCGGGAGAATAATTAGATCTCGATATTGATAAGCGATATCAAAATGTGATCAACAGAAAACTTGTAGTCCTAGTTGTGTTCTACAAGTTTGCTGTTAACAACTTTTTGATATCTCTTATCAATCTCGAGATATAATGATTCTCCGGCAGATCCTCAGTTGTGGGGTTATTTCGATGGCATCCGGTAGCTTCTCTCATTATCATTTTAAATTAAAAAAAAATTCAATAGTGCACTCCGAGAAAACACACTAGAACTTTACGGTCCTGGATGAAAAGTTCGCCGACCGCCGTTGCGTACTTCTCAAAAAACAATCTTTTTTAAATGTCATCCAGATGCCAGGGCTCCGTTTGAATGCCCACATTTCCACCTATTACTACACAATATTGATCTCCCATTCCCACAATTTCAGGACTCATCGCGTCCACGAGAAATCACGTGGGGCTGCGGCTACTACGAGTACTGCTGCGGATACGAGTGCTGCCGCGGCGGCGGAAGCGTCGGATCGGATCGCATCGGCGGCCGTGGATCATCGATTGGGTACGCACTTGTCGTCGCGTTCTTGGCTAGACGATTGATGTTCTGATCATGTTGTACTTTTGCTTTCCTTGCCACCGCCGAAAAATTCCCCGTTTTTCGAGAATTCTTCGACTGGGAAAAGCTCTCCGGGGCGGATGGCTAAAACGAAATCAATTTCAATTCCGTTCTTTTCGCAAAAAAGAATGCGGACGAATCGAAAAAACCACGAAAATCCCCGAAAGCCACCCCCGAACACCACCCCGAATTCTCAAAAAACGACGAATTTTTTGCCACCCGTAGGCGCATCGGAATCTGGTGATATCGATTGATTTCCTCCTCGGCGCACATTGTGTTTTGCACGTTTTCCGGACACCAAACTACACACACACATCGTTCTTCGACCAATTCGGGTATTTTCCTCTCATGTGAACAAATACTTTCAAGCCCAACAAAAAAATAGAAAAATTGACACAAGTTTTTAGAACATTTTTTTGAAATTTCTTCTTCTTCTCGAATCGTGAATAATAAACAAATGTTGCTCATTTCGATCGTCGTCGTCGTTTTCCTGGTTTTCTCGTGGATTTCCGCATGTTCTGCACGTCGTGCTCGGTTCCTCTCGAGTTTCAGCCCCATTTTCAGCCTTCTTCTGCTCGTCGCACTCGGATTTATTTGCTGTTTTCCACTGATCACCCGCTGGGTTAGAAGACGTCAATTCGGAGCGGCCGCCTGAAAACAATCGCGGCGGGACCCGAACGCAATTATTTTTTTTTGACAAAAAGATTCCAAATTCTCATCTCTCAGAACCCGACCAAAAAATTTTCCCCCCGACGCACGTGTATTCTCACCGCCCATCTCACCTAGAAACCGTTTTCGAATTCGCAATCATTTTATAAATCTGTTTATAAAAATTTAGTCTCTATTAAGCTTAAAGTTCACAAAACAGTATGTGTCAGAAAAGGAGAAACCATCAGAAGAGAGAGAGAGGAGAGAGTGAACCAGTAATCGTTTGGATGGGAGAAAAGAGAAAACGGAAGAAAAAGAAAGAGAGCTGTCGTCCCGACAGAAACGGGGAATGTTTGTGTGTTTTTGCAGGTTAAGCAAGTGCGCTCCGTCGACAAGTGAGTGTGCAATAAAGCGCATTTGCTGCTTCTGTATGTCATCGTGTATGTGTCAAGCCCCGAATGATCAAGTGAAAAAGAGAATATGTTTCTGTGTGTGAGCGGTTTTGGGGAAGAAGTCGATTTGGACCGTGTGCAAGGATATATCAGGGGAGAATTGTTACACGTAAAGGGAGGGAAATGACGGGAGGGGCGCACTTTAGGTGTACACTATCCGCCGGTTGCTGTTCGATTGTCGCATGCAGTAGTCGTCGACAAGGTTCGTAGACGAAGACGAGAAGTCGGCGGATCCGAGGCTGGCCGAGGGTCGGGAGACGAGACGTTGCACCTGGTAGAGCGATATGTTGACGTCGCGGAACAGTTGCATCTGGAAGTATGACGATGAGAGTGAGCATCATTGGACGAGTAACTCACTTGGAAGATTCCAATGATGGTGGTCAGGAAGCCGACAAAGTTTCCGATCACATCCGATGCTCCCAGACACGACCACTCCTTGTAGAGAATCGAGGATGCCAGAATGACGAAGGTGGTGAAGAAGACGTAGTAGATGGGCGTCACCATTGACGTGTTGAATATGTCGAGCGCCTTGTTCAGGTAGATCAACTGCACCGAAACGCACATCGCCACCGAAGCGAGCCAGAAGTAGGTGAGCCAGTTGGTGAATTGCTGATTTCCAGCGAGTGTCTCCTTGATCGCCAGTCCGAGTCCCTTGACACTGAGCACCGAGAGGGATCCGATGAGTGAGCACACCGAGATGTACACCAGAATGTTCGTGTGACCATACCTAGGTGCCACGTAGACGACGATGAAGCCGGTGGCAAGAATCACGAGTATCACGTAGATCAAAAAGCCGGCGTCTTTCATTTTCAGCGCCAACTCGGCCATCGAACCGACTTCTTCCTCTTTCGGCGAGTGAATGACGATGACGGTGGAGCCGAGGAGGCAGAGAGCGCATCCGATGGAGCCTAGTAGGTTGAGACGTTCATTCAGCATCCGCGATGATAGGATTGCTCTGAAAATGTCGAAGTTCGCGAACTTTCCGATACCCATCCGGGCTACTCACGTGACAATAACAGAGAGCGCTCCGAGTGGTGTTACGAGCGAAGCAGGTGCAAATGCGTAAGCGGCGAAATTGCATGCCTCGCCGATTCCCACTGCAATGCAAAAAGTTCAAATACTTTGGAAAACACGGGGTTTTCTTGTTTTTCAGGTATTTTTTTGAGAATCATGTGATTTTCTCTATTTAGAATCGTCACAGAAGTTTCATCATCGAAAGAAAGTTTTCTCAATGAATTCCAACAAAACTCACTCGTAATCACGCCCATCCACCACATCCACTCCCTCAGGTATCCGTAGCCGCCTTCACTGGCTCTCTGTGACGTGTCGCCGCTTGCCAATTTGATCAACGCCTTCTTTTTGATGATGAACGAGGAGCCGATGAAGAGCGATGAGCTGACGGCCAGTGCGAGTCCGATGTAGAAGTCGGTGGAGGCATAGTGCACTGAAAAACGAACGATATTAGGTGACCGTTTCGTATGAACCGAATGCAAACTCTCGTGGAATAAAATGAAACGCAAAGAAAGAGAGACGTGTGAACTTTTCGAAAAACGATGATAGAAACTGAGAAATTGGCGAGTTTCGAGGAGGTGGATAATGCGGAAAAAATGACGCGCGAGGTGACGGAAGAAGGAGTTCACGTACCGTCATCCAGCGTGTTCGGACTTCCGGCAGACGCCGACGGGGCGATTGATGAGAACACGTCCTGATTCGACGTCGACGCCATTCTGAAAATGATAAATTTTAAGCACTAGTGGTGTGATTTACTGAAGAGCAACGGAGCATATCTAGAGCTTCCTGATTATGTTGTTCAGATGAGAAAAGAGCAGAAGATCAGAGATGTCCGGGAATGTGGGAATTGCGAGTTTGCAAAGAATGAGAACTTTCGTGCGCGATGGTTATGACCACAAAAACACGCACTTCCTCTGTCCGCCTAATAGCGGAATTAAGGTGTCAGTGTGATTTCTGGTTGACCAGTTACTAGCACACACACCAAAATAAGGAATGGACACAGAGGCTAGACGTCACGACGAAATTTGCAAAGAGACGAGAGCTGCTGAGTGTGTAAAAATAGACGACGAAGAGGAAAAAAGAAAATGGAAGGGTAAGGGATCCTGACGTCAAACGTAGCGAAAGCCGGCACACCACTGCCGAAAACTGATAATTAGTCCAGATGACTAGGCGTCGTCAAGAAAACATTCGTAACAGAGAGAGAGAGAGAGTGTGTGTGTGCATGTGCGCGTGCTACGTGGATACAGATAAGACCACATTTGTGATAAGAGCGACGAAGAGCACAGAACTATCTTATCAGTTGGAGCTAAAAAGAGAGAGCGAGACGGACCGATCTTATTGATTGGCGTGTAGGAGAAAGACAGTATTCATAGGACTGCTTCAGAATCACAACGTCGCAAATTTTGATCTTAATCACGAGAAAAAGAGTTAGACTAAAGCAATTCCACGCAGCGAACGAGTTGGAAAACCGGGAGACGCTAATCAATCGCATGTTTTCCCACTATCGACAATTGAAGGAGGGAGAGAATGGAATTTCAGACAGGTGGAAGAGAAAGCGACGACGAGGCGGGCGTGTGTGTTTGAACAGTGCTAGGCATCTCTTTCTCGAGGAGGACGTCATTCGAAGTGAGCCAAAGTACGAGATGAGTCAAAGTGTGTGCGTTAGGAGAAGGGGTCAGAATGAATGTGTGTGTGTGTGCTCACAGACACCGAATCAGACGTTGATGACGTAGAAGGTGGTCAGTTAGAGAGATAAGATATGGAGGATCAACGAGCGATTTTTTGGTTACAGGAACTGAACTCATAAGAGGCTCAATTCAGAATCTTCAAGAAACTAGGATCACGGCTGACCACAATGATTCCGATTTTGAAAATCAGTTCAATAACGTCCGGAAAAGTGCATTTCGAGAGATTGGCTTCACAAGAAAAGTGGTGTTACCAGCGGTTTCAGTATTTTCCTACTTTGCAGGGATTTAGCAAAACTCATTCTGAGCCCACACTTGTAATTCTACCCTCCACTTTTGTGATATTCAGGAGAGATGCCATTTTTAAAACGAATTCCAGCAAAACTCCATAAGTTTCTATATTTTCAGTGATTCACGCGCTCATCCTGATAGCTCGATTGGGGAAAATCAACTGAATTCAGTGAGATTTTTTTTGTCGAATTTCGAGTTGAAAATGGTTTTTCTTTTCTTTTTTTTAATTTGAGAACCACAGTTGCAAGAGTTGAATTACCCTATTCCGAACAGGGTTTGTTAATAGCGGTAATTCGCGTGAGCATGATAAAATGGGAAGTGAGTTCCTGGAGAGCACGTAATTTCCGAGAACCGCTGTGTTAGTCACATGAGAACGAAAAAGATCAACCAGGACAAATCAGGAATGCACTTGCTAGACGGAAAGGATTTACGAGCTGAAGGGAATTGGTCGAATTTTCGAGATTGAGATCAAGAAATATCAGAAATCTGTTATTTCCCGATATCTATCTAATTATAATTTTTTCACCATTCCGTATTCAAAATTTCACCATTCCGTATTCAAAAAACAACATCACCGTGTGTTCTGAAAATCACATGTTTTCCACCGCAAAAAGTGAGGGGAATAATTCCCAGGCACGAATCGCACAAAAATGGGCACGTTTTCGTGTGAATTGTGCTGCGTGCGGGAGAAACCTGACAAATCGGGTCAGGAGGAATCATAGTTCACAATTCTGCACACTACAAACTTATTTCTATCGGATTCCATTTCATCCGACCACATCTGCATAATGCGTCAGAAGCGTAATAAGAAGAAGGAACAGGTATTCATGGAACGTATATGGGGAGGTGTGGGAAGACAGATGATGACGAGAGACCACCCGGACGGGGGAAAACAAAGCGGAGATAGGACTCCTGGCGGAGACGTCGGCTCGCGGCTCTCGGCCGGTTTCCATTGGAGACGACGCCAACGGAATTAGATTCCCGCGTGCCGCGCATATCACCGCGAGGCGAGCAGACATCAGCATCCACGCCGCTTATCCGGGGACTTTGCGCCCCGATGTACGTCAAATGGGACGCTGATTTTTGGCGGATCGGTTTGTTAGATCAGTTACACACGGAATTGTTTCCATTCGATCGTGAAGCACATCTAGCCGCATTCTGATTTTTTAAAGTAAAGAATTGTAAACATCCAATTTCGGTTTAGAACGAAAGTTTTCGTATTTTTCTAAAATCAAAGACTGTAATAGGATTCTACAACTCAGGACAAGTGTGTCGTGAAGGGGAAAATTTTATATTTCGAGTAAAATGAAAGGAAGGAGAAAAGAAAGCGAACTAATAAATTGGACGGCGAAAGCGGTGAGCAAATTGTGATCGACGGCGAGAAAAGAGTACAAAGAATGATCTTGATGTGTATACTCGCAAAATGAGAAGGAGGGGTGGCGGAAAAAGAGAAAAGATCTCACGAGGGGAAATTTTGTTATTTGGCTGCGTTTTTGGATGTTTTTCATAAGGCTTTCAAAAGTTTATAATGAGAAGAGCAAGATGGGAGTGTTTGGGTTTTCGACTAACAACTTTTTCCAATGAAAGGGCAAAATGAGCACTGGTTCTAATTTTAGCGGCTATTTCTGTCTCGGAGAGACAGAATACTACAAATGTTGTGTTTCTCTTGAAAGAAGTCTACTCCCCGATGGTCAGAATCCGCCTCCTTCAAACTACAAATCACTAAAAGGCTCACCAGAGCGATGGCTACCAGTTGACTCAACCTTAAATCAAATAGTTCAGTTTCGGGGGGAACAAGAGAGTTAGAGAGAGGCAGACAGGTGGAATGACTCATTTCTGCCATACACACACACACTACACTGAAACTTATGAAATTGCGTGTTTTGTGCAGCATAGGGGGGGGGGGGCTGACAAAAGGAACTATTATGGAAATTGAGAGGAAAAATCAAAATAATTGGAAGGAGAAATGAAAAACATAACGTCAGAGCCGAGCAACAGTCGATGTTTGCGCGGTGGAGAGCAAACGCGGAAGAGAATTCTCGTCGAGGTGGAGGAAGAGGAGGACCGAAGTAACAGTGAAAAAAGCGATCAGAGAGTGATACGAGAGTTATGCAGAAATCGATCGTACGTGGTGTGTATGAGTTTGGGAGGGGAGGCAAAAACGAGCGGAAGAAAACGAAGAGAACTGCCTAAATAAACAAATACAAATGATGACAGAACATGCAGAACAGAGTGCATCCACGCACGGGGCGAAGCACATAGGAAAGTACGAACCACCCCCGTCGGCTGTTGTTGGGTTATTGTTCGGGTTCGAGAAACGGGAAGTTCGCTCTACCGGAATAATACGAGCTTTTTCTAATGGTCTCTTTTCATTCACTCAATACTATCATTATCGTATTCTGTAGTGTTTAGAGAGTGTAAAAGTGACTTCACCCTTTTAGGTCGAAAACACGCGGGAGACTGACTGTCCTAGAGACTTATACTATAATAGGATTAAAGTTGCATTATTTTTTAGACATTAACATCACTTTGAAGTCTTCAGAAGTCAATGAAAAAATCAAAAAGTAAAGGTGATTTCCCTAGGAAAAGAGAGCAAACGAACTGCAAAAGTTTTAAATATTTGCTTAATTCCGCCCCGTCTTTCGCCCCAAAACTTTGGAAATAGAATCACTGAATCCGGATTTTTTTGGGCCAACAAAGTATTGGTAGACACTTGGTTATCACCTCTTTTCGTGTGTTTGCGCAGTTTTCGAACATTTTAAAGTGGGGTTTTGGAGAATTAGGAAGATTTTTAGCTAGAATGGAGCCACGAGCAGCTGATTTTATCGCGTTTTAAACAAAAACAAAATCAGTAATTTGAGATTCCAATTGTTATAAACGATTCTCGTATTGTTCTTTGATTCCTTGATTCCTGTCGTTTTTTTTAAAGTTTTTGGTGAATTTTTAATGTGAAAACCGGTTTTTCTCGGCAAAATAAACACTTACTTTGAATCATTTGTCACGATGAACGACTCGATGACCGCGTGTGGTTGCTCATTCATTCCTTAGGTCCGCTACCTGTAATTGTTGAAAAATTAGAGTTTGAGCTCGAGTTTCAGTGAGAAAGGGCTCATTTTTCAATTTTCAACGAGTTTGAGCAAATAAACTGGAAAAAATAGTAGAAAGGGAAACGGAGTTCTACGAGATTGTGTGATAAGGTGTTTTAAATACGCATGAATCATAGCGACATAATCAAAGAAAATTGGAAGAATAATCGGAATTTCACTCTAGATCAAGAGAAAATGTATTGAAATTCGAAGAAAAGAACCAACAAAATTGAAGAACGTTCAAAAATGAGTCATACGTTGAATGCAAGGACAGTGAAAATTGGCCAAAGTTGAAGTCAAATCGATTTGAATTGTTTTTCAAACTTGAAAGTACTTCAAAAGGAAAATTGCATAAAAATCATAAAAATTCGTCGTTGAGGACGTTCCGAGACGAGTGTGGAGAAGAATTAGCAGGTCCCGAGTCGTTTTGCAGTCAAAAAGCCCTCCCCAAAACGTGGCTTTTCGTGTCATTTTGGGCGCCGCTGTCCGGTGTCTCTCAACTTGCAATCGCCGTCGCCGATTCGTCCGCCCGTCGGCGGTCTCTTCTCAATTGTCACTCTCTCGTCTTCCATTTGTCTGTCTGTCGTTTTCTCTCGCCGTTTCTCGATGTTATCTATCGAAATATCGAGACGAAGGCGAAAGAAAAGTCAGTAATTCTGGCTTTAGAACTGTTTTTTTTCATATTGGAGAGAAATGTAACGATGGAGAAAAGGAGGGGGGAGAGAGAGGGAGAGAGGAAAATAGCGGAGAGAAGAGAAAAACGCAAAGAATGAATAGAGAAAGAGAGAGAGTAAGCATTGCTAAACGGAAAGAGAGCGGGACCACTCATTATTTTGGTCCGCCGGTGGCTCGTGACCAGGAAGCAGAACCTGATCTGAGATTCTTCATATTTTAGTAGTCACATACATATCATTAACCAATTTTAGAAAATTTTTCAGTTTAAACGCATAGATTTCTGAATTTTTTTTTAATTTGCGAAAGTTTTAAAATTAGGAAACGATAATTTGGAACAATTGACAATAAAGTTGAGATTAATTTATTTTAAACACGAAAATTGGAAAAAAACAAAGAAAATGCGAAAAAAATTCATAAAAAAGAACAAGTTCCACTTGTCAAGGTACGGTATCTGAAAGGCGCATAGCACAATTTGTAAAAATGGTCTCGACACGAATCAATTGAATTACGGTAATTTTTCAAAACAATTATTGTGCAAAATGCCTAATTTCTCGCATTTTCCTCGAAAAAAACAAAGAGAACGTTTGTAAAAAATGCGAAAAATTCAAGAAAATCCCCTGAGAATTCGCTGTTCCTCTTCCAATCCAAAAAAAACGTGCAGCGACCAAAACGAGAACTTCCCTCCCTCATTTCATCTGTACTTTTTGTTGTCTCTCTGGACTGTTTCCCATTTCTCTTCTCTTTTTCTGAAATTCCAATGTTTGCACTGAAAGGCGGAAAGAACAAGTTTATCGATCGTTGTGAAAGGTACATAAGAATAATAAAATGTGAAGAGGAAGAGAGAGAGAGAGAGAGTGGGGGAAAAGAAAAGAGACAGACGAAAAACTGTTGATAAAATGGGGGCGAAACGAATAGGCGAAGCATAGCGGCTGAAGCTGAAAATGTTGTTGGAGGGAAATTCACAAATTTAGAGAGAAAAGCAAATGGGGGATTATAGGTTGTTTTGGTGGCGCGTCTAGTACTCGTCGCCCTCCTCTCCGTTGTCTTCGAGACTGTCCACACCGACCTCTTCGTAGTCCTTCTCGAGAGCGGCGAGGTCTTCGCGAGCCTCCGAAAACTCGCCCTCCTCCATTCCCTCGCCGACGTACCAGTGGACGAAGGCGCGTTTCGCGTACATCAGATCGAATTTGTGGTCGAGACGAGCCCACGCTTCGGCGATGGCCGTCGTGTTGGAGAGCATGCAAACGGCGCGAGGCACCTTCGCCAGATCTCCTCCCGGCACCACTGTCGGCGGTTGGTAGTTGATTCCGACCTGGAAGCATTCGAATCAGACAGTCTCTGCAATTGCGCTCTATGGATAGCAACCAATAGTTCACTGACCGTAGAGCTTGTAATTTCCCAATAGAGCGCGCTGTGATCTTAGGAACGGACTACCCTATTTCCTTCGATAGAGCGGCACACCAAAACGCTGCCGGAGAATCAATATATCTCGAGATTGATAAGAGATATCAAAAAGTTGTCAACAGCAAACTTGTAGATCATAACTAGGACTACAAGTTTGCCGTTGACAACTTTTTGATATCTCATATCAATCTCGAGATATATTGATTCTCCGGCAGCGTTCCGGCGGCCGCTATTTTCAAGGAAATACGGTATGTGAGCCTCTGCAATCGCGCTCCACCGCACAGATCTCTAGAGCGAGCATTCTTAATCATCTTCTCCAATTCACCACGACGACGAGCGAATCTTTTTGATCTACAGAGTGGCAAGTGGAGATCTTTGATGAATGTCAACAAACGTGTGCTGTGTGCCGAGAGTCACAGAGTGACGTGTCTTTCCCGAACTGACTCACTCTCGGGAAGGAAGGAGCACACTGGAGCACAATGGCATCCCCCGGCTAACAAACCTTGAATCCAGTGGGGCACCAATCGACGAACTGGATGCTCCGCTTCGTCTTGATCGTCGCAATCGCCGCGTTGACGTCTTTCGGCACGACGTCTCCGCGGAACAGAAGGCACACGGCCATGTACTTTCCGTGTCGCGGATCGCACTTGACCATCTGATTGTGCGGCTCGAAGCACATGTTGGTGATTTCGGCGACGGAGAGCTGCTCGTGGTAGGCCTTCTCGGCGGAGATGACCGGCGAGAAGGTGGCGAGCGGGAAGTGGATGCGGGGGTAGGGGACGAGGTTGGTCTGGAACTCGGTGAGGTCCACGTTGAGGGCTCCGTCGAAGCGGAGAGAGGCGGTGATCGAGGAGACGATCTGGCCGATGAGACGGTTGAGGTTGGTGTAGGAGGGACGCTCGATGTCCAAGTTGCGGCGGCAAATGTCGTAGATGGCCTGAAATACAGAAGGGAGTAGGACTACCTTCCCCCCGGTTCTCGTACCTCATTGTCGACCATGAACGAGCAATCCGAGTGCTCCAAAGTGGTGTGAGTGGTCAGAATCGAGTTGTACGGCTCGACGACGGCAGTCGAGACTTGCGGCGCCGGGTAGACGGAGAACTCGAGTTTCGCCTTCTTTCCGTAGTCCACCGAGAGGCGTTCCATGAGCAACGAGGTGAATCCGGAGCCGGTTCCGCCGCCGAACGAGTGGAACACGAGGAATCCCTGGAGGCCGGTGCAGTTGTCGGCGAGACGGCGGATGCGGTCGAGCGTCAGATCGATGATCTCCTTTCCGATGGTGTAGTGACCACGCGCGTAGTTGTTCGCAGCGTCTTCCTTTCCGGTGATGAGTTGTTCCGGATGGAAGAGAGAACGGTAGGTTCCGGTGCGGATCTCATCTGCAAATTGGGAGAGATTGTCTGCGGTAGATCAGATACCGTGAGTAGGCATTTCAACAAAGAATGGGCGTCGGCGCCAGAGAATCAGTTAAAAAAGGGTTGTAACTCGGTAACCACCGAATATTTTTGAAAGGCTTTTTGGAAATGGACTAAAATGAAGTAGTAGATGACATTTTTATTACCCGGTTACTCAAAATTCGCAATTTCGTAGACCATATTGCGGTCCCTAACCGTTTTTTCTCGAATAGAGCTGCACCCCAAACGCTGCCGGAGAATCATTATATCTCGAGATTGATAAGAGATATCAAAAAGTAGTCAACATCAATCTTGTAGTCCTATTTACGATCTACAAATTTGCTGTTGACAACTTTTTGATATCTCTTATCAATCTCGAGATATAATCATTCTCCGACAGTGTTTAGGGTGCCTATCTCTGCTTTTCCCTCACGTGACCGTTCATTATACGGTCCTAACTCTAGCAAGGCAATTTTTCACAAATCAGCCACAGTTTTTTCCGTTTTTGCCTTCCGTAAGAAAACGAGGACAATGCGCTGTTTAGAACGTCAAAAGTACCAGATACGCCCTACAGCCTGGAAATTGATATATGATAATTGCTGGAAATCCTGTTCGTCAAGAGCGATTTTCAGAAAATTAGCCCTATTTTTGAAAACATATTCCAATAGCTCTCCACAGTTTGACACCCCTGTCCAACATGTGGGGAATTGTTTCAATTGCAGTCATGAGAGGTTAAAGCAAAACTCCAAACTTTCAGTGACTATCAATACATTTCTGGGAGAACTATTCCTTATCAGTGTCTCATCAAAGCGCACACAGTGCCACGTCACTTCGTTACGAGATCCGTAAACACCGATAGTTCTGTGAATGGCTCATCTGCACTCCATCAAAACCAATAAGTGTCGAGCGAGTGTTCGCTGCATACCGTCGCCTGGGTATTCAACACTCAATCGTCCGCCGTCTCGTGAATCGACGCAAAGTACAGACTGTGACGTTGAATACTCAAGCACGTGCTTAAGCAACGGTACGCAACGAAATGTCGAAAACGTGCAGATCGGCGGCGCAGGAATTCAAACTACACATCCACGGGCACCAGCACTCTTCTCTTTTCCCGAACGCATCGCACATTTGGAAGACATGCTCTAGAGGACCCTGTCTCGACAATGTTTACACCATCCCTCCTCAAAACTTCTTCTCATAAGGAATTCTCTGTTGGTCCCCACGCGGAAGGTATCATCTTTCGTCTTCATTTCGCGTCTCTTCCTCTCTCTCTCTCTCTTCCAAATGAATTTTATGTGTGCCCCGTGCATGCCCCATTGGTCCTCCTCGGTTTTCGATGAATATCCGATGCTTCTCTCTCATTCTCGCGGCCCTCTTCACTTTTTATATGAATAGGAAAACATGCGAAGAAGAAGAAGACGCCGCTGCGGAAAAGTTTGCCGATGGGATGAGCGATGAGGTTTCCCGAGTCTCTGGAGTATCATTGTCGGCCGGGTTCCTCTTGATTGAGCAGTTCTTTTCTTCTTCTGCGGAGCCAAAACAAACGGCGGCTCTTCGCGTCGAGACCCATGAGAGCCGCTCGTCTCATCGTCCATTCCCATTAATAGTGCATCTGCTGCTGCTGCTGAGTCGTCCATTTCATCCCAACTAATAGTTTTTGCGGTCCCCTCTCCCGCCGTCCCAAACGCGGCGCTCTCTCCATGTCTAATTGCATCACAATGGTCGAATAGAAGAGCAAAAGAAGCGAAGAGAGGGGGAAGAACCAAATTGAAACGGAGCCAAAACGGCTCTGGTGGATGGATTGCGAAATAGTTTGACTCCGGGGGCCCAATATTGTTTCATGTTTTCAGGAGAACTCCAAATTAAAGATGGATTGCTTCAGGCCGTTAGTGCGCGGCGAAATGCCGTTAGAACTAACACACGGGGTGCTGAGCGAAACCTCATTTGAATTTTCAGTTTTTCGCGGGCAGCGAATTCAAAATATGCGTGTCTAACTGAATTTTCTGTGAGATTCTTTGGGATGGAAGGGAGCAATTTGAAGAAAAACAGTCGAAATTCGAAAAACCATGTTTTCAAAGCCGTTTACGACCTCTAAGTGGGGTACCGTAACTCTTCAGTGGAGCGCGTTTGCTGACGTCGGCAGTGTACTATCAAAACCCGAATGGGGGACGAGGCGAAGCGTTCGCTGGCTGCCGGCGGTCTCGAAACGATAGGGACAAAGTTCAACGATTGCTACCGTAACTCTTATTTCAAAAATATGGTTTTCCGGCCGATTTGCTGGTTGATTTCTTGAATAAAACTGTAGGAAGTGACGAAGAAGAGTTCCGCACAAAAATTGTCCCGAAAATCAAACGAAATCGATATTTCCCAACTATAATTGAATTTCTCAACAAATGAACATTTTCCGCAGTGACCCAAGGGCGCCGCGCGGCTGTTGGTGGCTATCGTATTTTCGGAGTGTCGTTGCGAAAAATAAAGAAAAAAACGTTCCGAAACAATGCTTTTTGTGCAAAAACAACCCTCAAATGCGCTCTAGTGCAAATATATGTATCTTGCTGAATTTTCGCTGCCAAAATGCCATTTGAAACTGAAAAATAAAAGTTTCACGCTGCGATATCGGAAAAATATTGTTTTTTCGCAGTGGAGCGCTTTCGAAGGACATTTTTCAGTGCTTCACAGTTTTCCGAACTTCTTATCACAAAACTCCGAAAATCCCTTACGATCTACAATCAAACTATTCCCTTTTTGAATTTTTCGTTATTTTTCCCCATTTTCGATAATGTTCCGTTGTCTACAGTAAGTGTTTAGAGCGTCAGAGACGCAGACGCAAGAAGACGTCTCTCGCGATTGCTTACCAATCACAGTCGGCTCCAAGTCGACCATAATGGCACGGGGGACGTGTCTTCCGCTTCCAGTCTCCGAGAAGAAGGTGGAGAAGGAGTCGTCGGAACCGCCGAGCGACTTGTCCGAAGGCATCTGACCGTCGGGTTGGATTCCTGTGAACTCTTGTGCTCTTTTGCTCACTGTGCTCTCACTCACCATGCTCCAAACAGTAGAGTTCCCAGCACGCGTTTCCGATTTGGACTCCGGCTTGTCCGATGTGAATCGAGATGACCTCTCTCTGCAACAACAACACACTCTCCTCTTCATTCGCCTCTTCCCCACAAATTGGATCTGTGTGCACTTTATCCATTTCCCTTCCCTTCCCAATGGCTCACAAACACGTCTAAAATAGGGAAACGGGGGGCGAGAGGCCACGTTTTCAGTTGAATTGGCAGCGTTTCCTGTGCGTGTCTCCGGAAGTGGACGTGCCTGCCAGAGCGCGCGCGCGCGCAACAGGTGCTCACCGGAGCAAAAACGGAGCGGACGTCGGTGGCAGTGGCGGGTTTAATTTGGAAATTATGCGTTTCTCGGTGAGATGCAATCAAGCAAAAAAGAACCCCGGTGGGGAGGTGTCGAACCGGCGACGCTCGAATGAAAGTCAAAAGGTTAGCAACTTCACCACACCAACGACTGAGTGGCTTGCTGCAAAGGGCTGTCACAACTTCAACGGTTCTGGTAACTTGCAGAGTTTGAAGCTTGCCTCGGATTTTATTGTTAGAAAGACATAAGGAAAAGGGATTGAAACTGATCTGATTGCGAAAAGGGAGCAGGCTAGCTACAGTAATCTAAACATTCAGATGGGGGTGTCTTCCCGAATAAAAGAGAAAAAGAACGACACTCACCATGTTGCAGTCGGTCTCTTCTCTTCGCTACTTGTTGCACACACGCACAGAACCGAAATGGACGAGTGAGAGGCGCTCGTTTCGATTGTCCCTCCGTCTTCTTCTTCTCCTCGAAAGAGAGAGAAGGCGTGCTCCTTGTGTCCCGATGTCTGCGTCTGCGCAGTTCTCGCACTCTCTCGCTCGCTCTCGACTCCGCCTACTGTCGAAACATTTCATGATTGGCGTTTTGGCGGCGAAGACGTTGACATGTTTGGAAAAAAAGAGTCAAGGAGGCGGGGATGAGACACACGAAAGAAGAGGCGACGAAATGAGATTAAGAAACCGAAGGAGGGCGAAATGAGAAGCGAGTGGTGAAGAGGGGTCAGCGGAGCCAAGGGGGTCCGCGGGGGAGAACAGAAACACAATGGACGACTTTTCCAGACAAATGGCGGATTGTATATGGGGGAGGGAGTCTTCCGGATGGGCTGCTGGCTGGTAAACATTCCATCCAAAAAACGAGGCGTTTTCCCAGAGAAATGCCCGTTCTCTTTGCCTTCAAACATGAACACGGACTCTTTCACTCGACACGAAGTCAGCTATCGAATACAATTGTTCACAACCTCATTTCGAAGGGAACCGTGCTCTATTGCTAATCGGCGATTCGCTGGTCAGGGGAGCTTCGTAGATGTGCGGTTTGAATTCCCTCACTGCCGGACTGCAGAGTTTTCAAAATGCGACCGTCGCACACAAAAAACGAATCTAATTCGAGGAAAATGACGTTTAAGTAGGTACTCAGTGGTTACAGTTCCACTGGAACGGGGCGTGAGTCAGGTAAAACAGAAGGGAAACTGGCACAAGAGGATGGTTTGGCGAGAAACGGGCGAATCCAAGTTGTATATTTTGAACTTTTAGGTACGGTCTACCGTAGTTTCTTTAAAGGCGCATGTCGATTTAAAAAATTGTGTGTTCGCGCCAAAAAAAAAAGAGATCTATCTTCGAAATTTATGCCATATCGAGCCACATGTAGTCTTCATTACCCGTTAGTCCGTGGATTTCTCTTAACTTAACAGCTTTTCATTTCAAAATAAAGCGACAATAATTTGAGAAATAGCGAATTGCCTGTGGAATTTAAAAATTGCAGTCCCAAGAATCGCGAAATCTCTCGAGTGGTCGGATTATTTATGGAGCCTGGCCGATGATACACAAATAGCCGAGGATTATTCGAAAAACGGCTAATACAGATTTGCATTCGAAAATTGCAATGAATGGTGTCCCTCCAGGATGACGGAAGAGGATGAAAATATTTATTGTATGTGGAACATGGATGACTGAAGTTGATGAACTGTAAGTATTATTCTTGCAAAATGTTTCGCTCACTTGGAAGAGAAATCCAAATCTAGTCCCCCGTTGGTCGATGAGGCGGATCCAGCCTTGCTGATTGGTTGCAGAGGCCAATCAGAGTGGTGGCCGAGTTTTTCCCTCCTCTTCCAAGGGAGCGAAAAGAATCTTGAGAATGCGAATGACTATCCAGTCTCATGCATTCTTCAAATTTGAATGCTTTTGATCGGAAACTCCTGATCCTTGACGAAACATTCGCCAATCCCTCTTCGATCCGAATGCCAAATTCCAGAGCAACTCATGTCCATCGCACAATCAAACCTAGAGACATCTGCCACTATACGAGCACCCCATAATAACATATTTATTCCAATTTGGTCGAGAGAGAGAGTATCGAGTGTCAGGCCAGCGATACATGCGCTTTCTTTGCCAAAAACAGTAAGAGCACACTATGAGTGCAGCCAATTTAGAGGAGTCTGGAAACTTCCGAAGACATTGTTTTCCATCGAGAGACCTTCATTGTAGTGAGGTTACAGTCAAAGTTACAGATCGGAGATGGGCGGAAGTGCGATTTTGAGAACCCGGAAGTCGGAAGTCGGAATTCCGCCGAGTTCTGCTACAGATAATATAAAAGAAAATAGGTGATTGATGTATTTAGAATGGCTTATATCAAGGTTAGGATTACTGTTTAATATGAGTTTTTTTTGGTATTTTTTGTAAAGATTGAATGTGATTGAACCAATTCAACATTCTTCGTCAGGGATTATTCACTACGCCGTCTGTCTCATTGAGAACGGACGATTCTTTTCTTTTTTTCGAAAAACATCTCCATTGTGTGAGTACAGATGCGCATTGAAGTCACAGGTCAAACGGCAGACATTCTTGAGCCAAAATTGAATTTACAGCTGCTAATTCAAAAAATATTCATGCCGCCCCTCTAAAGTTATGTTTTTGTCAGTTTGCACAGCAAAACACGGGTGTCCGCGTTGTGGAGAATGGTAGCAGTTGGTGCAGTCGAGACTAAAAGGATTGTTTCCAGTTCACCTTCGGGGTGTTATGAAGTGTGTGCATCGAATGATTTTATCGATTTGATGAGTGCAACAACAGTTTCTGGCCAAGAGTGCAAAAGGTTTGATCGCAACAATATTATCAAAATCGGCGGATGTGGCGAACTCTGCAATTCACCGCATCGGCGGGTCTCGCCACGAAAACATTAAACTTTTTTGAAAATCGACGCGCGCTTTTAAAGAAACTACGGTAGAAAACACCTCAAAACATGAAGCCCACAGTAGTTTGTTCAAAGGCGCATATCGATTTTCAAAAAATTTAATGCTCTCGTGGCGAGACCCGTCGATGCGGTGAACTGCAGACGTTGCCACATCTTTGATAATTTCAGCGTTCAACGAAATTATAGCCATTTTTCAAAGTAAATAATTCAGGGGAAAAGAACTCTCCTAGACACTATAAAAACGGAAAATTTCAATTTTGGAACCATTTGAAAAATAACAGTGAAGGCTATCCGCATTAGAGCAGGCTGACTCAGTGAGTTTCAAGATAAAAAAGAAGTAGAAAATGGTTTGTTTAAGCAAAGATTCTGTTTAAAAAGAGACGATGAGACCCTTATCCAGAATAAGACGAAGAAACTGAAACTGGTAACGGTTACCGAATTCAACGACATTTTCCCTTGTTGAAGAAGCCGTTTTTTGCACTGCCACAAAACGTTAACCATCGCTATTATCTCTCTTGGAAAAGTGGAAACTTCTGTGCCGACCGCGACGCAGCCGCGCGCACGTGGTTCTCGCGAAGAAAAAAGATTCTTCTACCTTTCTTTGAGAAAAACTGTATTCGCGGCGAGAACCAAGCGCGTTTCTCCAAGACAGATTATAATTTCTCAACACGCAAAACGAAACCAATCGGTGTGGACGGAAGTTGAAAACGTCCACCGTCTCTTCTTCTCCGACTCTTCCATCATTTTCGCTGTGAGACCCATTCTTTTCCGTTTGCCATCGGCTCGATTCGACTCGAGAAGCTGGACAGAGTAGTCCCCCGCACTCATATCGTGATTTCCGTTTGAACCCTTCATCATCATCATCGACGTCCCATCTGGGCCTCCAGATGAAGGAAACGAAGGCAGAAGAGGAGGCACATGTGCCTGAGCAAACAGTATCCGATTTCCTCCCTCCCCGCCCCCCTACAGTAGTCGTTTTAAGTGCGGGGAGAGAGTGTGCGAAGCGGAGAGACGCAGAGCCACGGATTGGTTTACTCGGGGGAGGGAGGGGGACCTTCTGAAAGCTTCTGCTGCTGCTGCCGCTTCTAATTCATTCTGATTCCGCCGACTGACTGGTGACCACTACTACCACTTCCTTCGTAAGTTTCCAAAAGAAAAGACACATTTTGTATGAATATGAGTGGCTCCTCTCCCAGATGGCCCCCATCATTCCGACATGAATTCTCATGCATTCTTGATCTACTCCCCTTCACTTTTTTGATGATCCATTTCGAATCGGAAGAGGAAGAAGATGAAAAAGAAGAGAAAGTACCCAAGGGACTGACCATTTGCACTTTTCTTCGATAAGTTCCCTCGGTTTTCAGAATCAGTTGCATTCTTGCAAATTCAAATTTCCCATTACTTTTCGATTGAGGTGAGGATCGATTATTGAAGAAGACATTTGAATTCCCGCCCAACTACAGTAGTAAAATGCGTTTCAAACTAAAACGATTGAAGTTTTCGCTAAATTAGGCACCATCGTATAACTTCTGAATTGCTGGCCTAGAAATGCCGACCGAAGTTTCGCAATAACTTTGTCAAGGGATTTGCCGCGACGCGTGCACGCAACGCGTCTAACGGCACTCGCGCATTTGGTTCGGTAGAGCGCGTTTTCGGTCTGTCCAACTTCAAAAAAGGAAAAAAAAACAAATTTTCGTGTTTTTGACTCCCCGAAAACCATCGAAAAGTGCCGAAATCGGAGCAAATGAGAATGGAGGGACAGGAACGTTCTTCCAAATTTTCGGCCAATTATTCCAGTCTCGGGGAATCTGAGAGTCGGTCGCAATCGCGCTCCACCGAAATAGAGATATATGGTCTCGCAACGGAATCACGGAATCTTGAAGAGACAATCAATTCTTGCATTCTCAATAGAGCGCGTTTGCATAAATTTTCTGGAACGCCCATTTCGATACGAAACGCGCTCGATCGCTAAAACCAAAGGAACCAGAGTTATAAGTTGCTCAAATCCTGGAAATCTGTTGCAAACGCGCTCCGCTGATTTCATGGGTCTCAGCACGACTGTTGTGTACTTCTCGTGGAGATGCGAAAAATTTTCTCAAAAATCGACTTAATCGTTGCATAAGGACTCAAAATTTCCAATGACAGCTATAGTTTGAAGTTGAGAAAATCGTCTCCAAATTTCAAAGAAAACCATTCGGCACCTCCACGAGAAGTACACAAGAGTCGTGGCGAAATCCAGTGGAGCGCATTTGCAACCGAGGTCCCGTTCTCGTGCCCAACAGAGTCAATTGTTCGAGTTCTCTGCCTCTTCAAAGGGCTGTCAGAACAACTTTCAATCATCGCAAAGTGGTCCTTTTCGGGCGTTTTCATCGTCGTCGTCGGGGCGTTTCTAACCGGCCATAAACCTGTCATCGGAGCCAAAACGGAGCCATAAATCGAAAGTGAATGCTCGTCCGCCCGCTTCGACGGCCCTTCTTCTTCTTCTTCACTCTGTTCCCGGTGGTCGCGCAGCCGTCGGTTAGGACTTCACAGCATTCGAATACTCGCTCAGCTCAAGAGATATTCGTTGTTGATGAAGCCTTAACGGACGCCAGACACGCGTACCGGTTGAGCAAGCACACTTTTCTAACAGGGTCGTCGATTTATTCGGTAAGCACACACAAAGTCGTCAATTTGGGTCTTGGGGGGTCACTGCTTGATTAAAAATACAATGAATTTCAGCTATTTAGGTGTCGAGAAGGAGCGGGAGGTGGGGGTAGATCAGTAGCACGTCTCCTCGACCTTCTGCTCGCACTTCGGATCGTTGCTGATCGAGCAAACGCAGTCGGCGAGACGGGCGCAGAACGAAGCTGAAAATGGGGGAAACTGTTGATTACGGACAGAGTTCAGTGGGAAAAGGCTGAAATTTCATCAGAAAGATGCACAGAATACTCGAGCCATCGGTCACCGGAGAAGTTCCGGGACTGACAATTTCCAGAATTTTCGAATTTTTGCTGCGTACCATTGCCTGAGTATTCAACGTTAAAGCGTGTGCTTTGAGTCGATTTACGACACCGAAAATGCTTAAGCGTTGAATACTCAGTGGTACGCAGCGAAATTGAGAACATTTGCAGTTTGTCGTCCGCGGAACTCCCGTGGGGCTTGAGAGAATGGCAAGGGTTGTTGAAGAATTTGAATTTCCCAAAAAATTATGAATTCGCGATATATATTTTATATTCACGACGTTAAGCGAAGAAGACACGTTCGGAAAAGAGCGCATTGGGAAATATTTGAAGATTTTGCTTCAAATTTGTGAGATTCTGTGAGCCAAAAGTGTTTATGACTTTGTTACAGAGCCAAAATGTCTAAGGACGGGAAAAGGTTTGCGGTATTTAAACGCAGTGTTTCAGTTTATCCAGGTCATGCGAGAGCTTCAAAAATTTGAATTTCCGAGGCAATTCGTCAGTATACTGCACATCAAACGAATCGAAACGGCGGGGAAGCAAACGCTGCAGGAGAATCATTATATCTCGAGATTGATAACAGATATCAAAATGTTGTCAACAGCAAACTTGTAGTCCTAGTTATGATCTACAAGTTTGCAGTTGACAACATTTTGATATCTCTTATCAATCTCGAGATATAATGCATCTCCGGCAGAGTTCTCCTCGGTTGCGGGGTTATTTCGAGGAAATCGCTACATTGGGACTAGTCAAACTTGATAAAAGTTTGCCGGGATTCCGTGTTACAAATTCCGGAGGTTTTTGGCCAATCCGACATCCAATAACCGTATTTCGAAAAATGCCACTGCGGCCACCTCTGCCAATAGAAGTGGGCGCTCATCGAATTCAAACCGAACGGCCATCCGTTCAACGTCCACTTAAGTTCCGACTCTAGCAATTACATAAATCAACAATGAGAGCAGATGGCCGAGAAAACGGATCCCCAGGTGCCTCGGCCAGGTGTCCCTCTCTCTCCCGAGAAGCGAATGATTCATCCCGGAAGTGCCCATCGGAGGAGCTCCTCTCTCTCTCTCTGCATAGCTAACCATCCGTTCCGTGAGGATCACAAATGAATGCCTAATTCCGTGCCGTGCTTCTATTGTCGTGTCCCTCGGCGGGGATTTCACACGGTCTGTTACTTTCCCACGCCTTCTTCCGTCAATTCTCGGAATCTGGTACGAACCAATTCAGGTGTTGTATCCCTCGTGAGATGATTGTTTTGTGTACACCACTCCCTAATTGCTTCTCAGGGCGCGCGTAACCCACGGATTCTGATTGCTTTGTGTGTGCTCTCTTTCTGATTGCACGAAGGCGTCAGGAGATCACGAAGCCGCTGAATTGTATCTATCTGATCATCTGATGACGTCCGTCGTTTGAAGTGGTCAATGCATCAGGAGGCTATTTCGAGTAAGGGTCACTGCGTCATTCCACCGAGAACATTCCACGAATTCAATGGACACAATTGGACCTGATTAGCAACCAAGTGATCTTGAGTCCCTGCTTGCTCTCCCTGAGCTCCGACCAGGAACTAGGCTGATGTCTTTGATCTGACCCTCATTCAGAGCTTCACCGATGGGAAGCGTCCAGAGATAAGGATACCTGATGGCTTCAAAAACTGTGAAGTTCGAAGGAATACGGTATATCCTCTTGTTCACACACCGTACTCAAAACATCTTCGGCACCTTTTCCGTTTCAGTGCCAACCCAGTGCCGAATTGAGCCAAGCACTATCCGATTTCAGAGTTTGGTACCGAATCGGCGCGCGCTCTTTCAGATGGACTGTTCAAGGACCTTCGAGATCTTCTTTGAATCCGCTGCGCATAGTCTTTTCAGAGCTCAGTTGATACCTAAGCCTACCTATGACCTTGCCAAACGATCATTTGGCTCAGACGCAGGAGAGCAGCATGATTCCAGGAGCCGTCAGTGTCTCCCCTATCCTGTATTTCATGCTCCATTGGTCCCTTGAACACCAGATGGCTCTTTTCTGTCATTCCTTCGTGAACTCCGATCTCTCTCTGATCTCTCTGATCAACTCCTCAAGGCACCACTCTCTCTCTCATTCTCATTCTCCCACAAACCAATCGTCATGAGATCCTGCCTCCTTCAATCACGTGAGCTTTCCATGAACCAGCACTAAACGTCCATTTGGTCCATATGCCAAGGAGAGAGAACGATAATGGGGGCCATAAAACCAAAGAAAAATGTTCGGAAAGAGAGAAAGAGAGCTCTCATGACTGCCATGAAGTATGACGTCAATCGAAATGGTCAGAGTTCATTTGAACATCTTCCGTTTCCCATGAACACACTGATCAAGTGGTCCCCAACTAACCGAACGGATTGAACGGATCGCGAAGGATGCATTGGCTGCACGCGGATCGGATGCAGAACAGGTGTTCCGGCTTGCAGAACGCCTCGATCGACGGACGAGTGCACGCGGTGTTGATACCTGAACACATCGACATTGCGCTCCCGAATATTATCGTTTTATCTCAAAATCGGACACACGATATCTCGAAACGAAAAAATTTGTCATCGCCGAAACGTGCTGCGCCTTTAAAGCGGTACGGTAGTTGCGCAATAATTAATTTCGTCGTTTTCCACTCGATTCCGTCAATTTCAGCGGTTTTCCGGTAAAACAAGAACGAAAAGTGTAAAAAGCGGGAAAAACTATCGCGCAACTACCGTATCGCCGCTTTATAGGCGCAGCACGTTTCTGCGCTGACAAATTGGTTTCGTTGCGAGATATCGAGGCGCGCGTTTGAAATTTTCATTGTGAATTCCGGATTTGAGATACAACTAAAATATCACTCTGGTGAGGACGTACCGATGACCGGACTGGCCGGAATGGCGCTGGTTCCCAAGGAAAGATGGCCGAGGAGGAGGAGAAGAGTGGTGGAGGCGATGAAGAATGAGCGCATTGGTACCTGAAAGAGCGAGTGGATTGAGAGCAAGAGACCAGGGGATCGAGTCAAGACACTGAAAGCTCTCCCTCTCACTGCTGGAAACGAGAAGAAAGTGGGCGGAGCTTAGGGGGAGCTCTCGGGAGGAAGAACACGATTTCTTCTTCTTCTCCGCCTTCGTTCTTTTTTTTGGAATGACGCTGGTCTAGACTTTGAAATTCATTGGTGGAAACGAAGAAGAAGAAGAAGAAGGATTGCTCGTCGCAAAGAGCTCTTTGGTGTTCATGGAAACGTGGAAAGGGACCATTTATGTTTGAGTGACAAGAGACAGGAAACCGAGAGGAAACGTGTCAGTTTGTGTGGGGGGTTTGAAAAGTTGGATCTCCGAGAATCGAGTTGAGCGCCGGAATTGGGTTACATGTAGAGGAGGAGGAGAAGAGGGGGATAAACGTGTTCAATGCTCAGAATGTGCTCTCCCGGAGTCTCAATTCCTCTAGAACCATCTGGAAGTCACATACGGACCTACCTTATCGGATCGAAATGGCGCCGCAACCAAGGAGAGCTCTGCCCGGAGAATCATTATATCTCGAGATTGATAAGAGATATCAAACATGCGTCAACAGCAAACTTGTATATCATAACTAGAACTACAAGTTTGCTGTTGTCAACTTTTTAATAACTCTTAGCAATCTCGAGATATAATGATTCTCCGGCAGAGCTCTTCTCGCTTGCGGAGCCATTTGGATGGCACACAATAGTATGAGAAGCGCTGGTCACAATGATTCTCCTGCAGCGCATTCTGACTATTTAACGTTTCTCCCCTAGTTCGTTCGTGAGCGAAACGCGCTCTATCGAACCACCGAAGCGGTGCGAGTGTCTTCAAAGGCGTTGCGTGCGCGTCGCGGCCGAATTGTCCAGTTCGAACTTGCAGCCATCATACGGCTGCGATCGAAATAAAGTCACTAGATCAAAATTGGACCTGATGTACTGGTTTGCATGTTCAGTGAGCTCAGGACAAGTTTGAGCTAGTGCCTAAATATATGTAGATCAGGAGCATTTCAGCGTCAATGTTAGCCGCAAACTAGCGTTTCTATATTATAACTGAATACTCAATGATACAGAGTCATTGAATAGTGCAAACACCACCACGCAAAATTGCACAATATCGTATGCGAGCGCGCTTTAAGCAATGAGAATGGTAGCTATGCCCGTGGCTCACTCTCTCGAAATCACCTAGCAATGGTTGCTCCGAGAGCATGAAAATGGCTCAAGAGGTCTGGGAAAGCGGCCTAGACACGGTTCACTCGAAACTCGCATTCAACCGATTCAACCGATCAAAAGGGCGTTTTCCAGAGAGAGAGAGAGAGAGACGGCTACTTGGAAATTCAATTGACTCGAATGAAAGACACATCTTCTCTTTCCAGGATGACGATGTAAGCGGAATCGAAAGAGTTGGCTTCTCTCTTTTATACACTGACCGCACACCAATCAAGGTGTCATACACAATGTTTCGTGAATGGGTCACGACGGGCATTCAATCAGAATCCGATTGAAATGCGCACGTATTCTGGGTGTTATTGACGTCGTCTGGATACATCGTGAGAAATCGACTAGAAGTCGTCTAGAAGACTGCCGAAAGATCACGAAACACGCACTTGGGGGGAAGGGGGAAGGGTGAGGGGCTAATTGGTTTTCGAATGGTTTCGAGAGAAAACACTTCTTTTCCCCGTTGTTTTATTGTTTTGTGCTTGTTCTTGTTCCGGTCGGCAGAGACCGGAAAATGAGTTTGAGTCCGGAAATTGGGGGGCGAAAGAGAGAAGATAGAGAAGGCACGTCATTCCCACGAAGCACCACTTGAGAGGTCATGTGGAACCAGTTTTCAGAACGTGAGGGGGGAGAGTTTGGAGTCCTTTGAGCTGGGAGGGGAAGAGATGCAGTGCTCTTTTTCAAGGTTGCCATTCATTCCCGGACATAATGATCACCTTTCTCGCGCTTTTGAAATGTTTTGATTCTGCCACCGAAGGAAGATCTTTAATGTCGAGTCGAGAAACATCTTAAATCAAAGCGTGTCCCTTATTTGGAGCCAATTGCACTCTAACTAGAGAATAGCGGTACTCTGAGTATTGTCAGTGCATTTCGCTGAAAAACGCGCTCCAGTGAGAGGCCTTGGCTGGCCTAGAAACCTCCGCCTCGTCCCCCGTGTGTCGAGCGAGAGAGTGCGCTGCCACCAGAGACGCCAGACGAGCGACAAACGCCACACGGGGGACGAGGCGGAGGTTTCTCGGCCAGCTGAACATGTTTCTCTTCCCATTCAGATCCGCTCACTGGAGCGCGTTTTTCAATAAACGGACAATACCAGCTCTGAAAAATGTCGAATGCAACCGCGCTCTTCGGCTAAAAACAATTCAATTTCTCGAACTATTTCAGACTGCATCATAGACGAAATAGCGTGCGAACAATATAAGACGCAGACATCAACGGAGCGCATTTGCATTCTACCGTGATTCCGATGTGCTCGATACGTGACAGAGGGAAGCAACCGTGGACGAGAGCGAGGAGACCAGAGACCAAGTGACAAATCAGTCGGAATCCAAACCGAAACGAAGGAGGAACCGACATCAAAAATGCGCGGAACCTTTGCGTGTTTAAAGAAGGTCTCTATGATGCACGGAAGTGTTCAGAGCACACAGAGCGCGTTTCCGTTGAAAGGATGACTGAACGTTTCGAGGCGGATTCGTAGAGGCCGGACGGAGATGACGCAGTAACTTTCAATTTCCGTTTCTTCGTTGTTTCAGAAATCACTTGTGCACTGCGGATGTGCGTGAAAAACCACTGATGTGTCTCGCGCTCTATCGAAAAACAGTGCTTTCTTGCCTGTTCGACTGCAAGGGCATGCCTGAGTATTCAAAGTTTTCAAAATTTCAAATGACCAGGAAAATACAATTTCGGTCTTTTTTCCAGCAGTTTTCCGTGTCAATCCATTCTCTTATCGTACCAAAATTGTTTCATAAAGCAATCAGAATAAAGTCTGCCAAATACCGTCTATTTTGACAATGAGTTACGGTAGCAAACGTTGAGATGTGTCTCGTTCGTTGCGAGACCCGCCGGCGGCCGCCAAAGCTTTTTCCTCTTCAAAATCTTCATTTCGAGTGCATCCGATAGTAAAAGCTTTGTGTCGTTTGACGAGAGCGTAAGTATTGAATCAGGCGATGCCGCTCGCGCGCCAAATTCGAAAAGTCGGGCGGCTGGGGATTTCAGACCGCACATTCCCGAAGTTTCCGAAATTTATACCGGAATCACTTACTTTTCGCAATTTTTTCCGCCGAAACTTTCAATTCGTTCAATATATTAGATTTACTGAAAGTTTTCCGTGAAACGCCAAAAAAGTCAGAAAGCGATTTTTTTTTAATTTTTTCAGATTATTAAATAATTGAGGATCTATCCAAACGCTTGTTCGACATTTCCCTCTCTTAAACCATGTTGCAAACATGTTGCGAAAGGTAACATATTCGAAAGTTTGCGCGACATATTTAGCTTTCGGGTGGATTTACGAGAGATCGTCGTAGCGATCGCTGCGAGACCCGCATGATTTGAAAACGGGAAATATGTCGAAAAAATCGGTCAAAAAGTGTTTTCAACGACTTTTTTTCGAAAATTTCCGAAATTTCGGACCAATTCAGCATGAAAAGCCAATCGTAAGTGACTGGTGGAGGGTTTTCGTGAAAAAGTGGAGAGCTGCTCAGTGTTGAGTGCATTTTCAGGACCACTTCATTCGAATTTCACAAAGTTTGAGTGGGCACGGCAGGGAATATCGAAAAAGCGTCCATTTGAAACGAGGCGATCAAAAATGCGTGCGTGTTCGAGAAGAGCGACGAAATGGACGAATGATTGATTTTTGACGACGGCTTTTCAGAAGACACGGACCACGGCAGCAGATGACGTGAGTGTGAGAAGAAGAAGACAAAAGGCGCATGGAAAATCGGCGGAAACGGGGCACGCAGCGGAGGAACAAAAGAGGAGAGAAATGCGACGAGATCTCTGAAGTTTCCAACCGATTACTGTAGGCTCAAAGGAGCAGGCCAAAAAACAAAAAAAAACTCAAAACACACACAAACCGAAAAAGAAACGCTGTATTTATATATGTAATGAATTATTCCCGAATATAGTCATTTTGCAGCTGCGCATGATGTCGCACTACGTGATGCCTACTCTTGACTCATTACCTCTTTCAGGCGCGTGCGGCGAGGAGAGCAAAAATAACAATAGTGTCATTTGTTATGCATAGGCAAAGGGCCGGCCGTTCGTTACGTCTCCGGTTCATAATTTGTACGCGCCGAGACTTGATGTTATCGGAGAGGGCGAGTCGCCGCCGCAATCATATGACTGCACTGCTGGAGTGGTCGGCGCGTGCCGTCGATAGCTCAGTTGGTAGAGCGGAGGACTGTAGAGTCAGGTGGTTATCCTTAGGTCGCTGGTTCGAATCCGGCTCGACGGAATGCTTTTTGTAGATGCGCCACGAAATGGTCCAAAGATCGTTTATTAGGAAGCGCACAAGTCGAGTGGGAATTGGGAGAAATGTGAGAAGAGGGGGGGCTTGTCTTCAGATGAATCTGAGCCCAACGAGCTGCAAGTCGAGTCCCGTGAGCATCGAGGTCATGTCGAGTTTCAGTTCGGTTCCGTTGGCCTCGGCGACGACGACGACGTGCTCCGGATCGAGGGGAGCGTCTTTCGTCAAGATCTCGATCTCCTGCAATTATCTTCATGAGAAGAACAATTGAAATTCAAATTTTGCGGTTATTTTTCACGTCTGCTCTCGACTGAACCATGTGTGCTGTCTAGGAGCAGTATCGAGAAATCATGGGAATGCAGTATTTTCGTTGCGAGACCCTTAAAATTTTTTCGGAGCGTAGTTGTATAGACGTTTCATATTTCCCCCGAGACCCTAACAAAAAGTGCAAATTGAATTTCGCGCCAGTTTGCTGTGTACGTATTAAATATTACTTAAATCTTGAAACCTGCGCAAACGCGCTCCGCTGGATGCTGCTGGTCTCGCCACGACTCTCGTCTGCGTCTCTCGTAGTCGTGGTGAGACCAGCAGAATCCAGCGGAGCGCGTTTGCATTTTTTATATTTACATCATCAGATTCAATGACATTCCGCAAACACCGCCACGCCAAAATGCACCATACCGTAGGATCTCTTTCCCATTTCTCGCTCCCCACCCCCACTCACTCACCGTCGACAAATCGCACTTTGGCAGCGAGGCGACATCGTGCGGAACCGTCTCCAAATGGCTCGCAGTGACCATTTCAGTGTTGGTGAAGTCGGCCGACGGGGCCGTGTAGCTGCTCAGTTCCGAACTCTCAGTCGGCACTTCGCTGCGTGGCCCCAGATAGACCAGTTGGGCCACGGGTCTCGGGATCTTCGACGACGACGTCTGCGATGTCTCACTGTCCGATCGTTGGCTTCCGCGGTGGTTCGCGTGGAATCCCTTCTGAAGGACCGGGATCTTCGACGCCGACGCAGAGCTCTTCGCGCTCGGAACCTGAGCCATGGGGGTTCGGTAGAGCGCACTTTCCCAAGAGCACCCACCTCGCAATCCGTCTCTCCATTGTGATTAACGGGGTCTTCGTCCAATCCGACCGCCTGGTTCTCGGCCGCAATCCGAGCCGCCGCCCGTTGCTTCTTCGCCTTCGCCCGTCTTCCCATCTCTTCTGAAACCCTCTCTCTCCGTCATCCACGCCCTTTCCCCGCCCCACCAACCAATTATCAAATTGTGCTGCTGATCGTTCTCGTCGAATGGAAGTGCAGTTCGGCAATTTGCGTCGAGTAATCTGAGAGAAAGAACCAATTTCCGGTGGGCAAAATACATGCAAATAGGGCAAAAAACACTCACTCGAGCTCCGATTCCGTGTAGTGGACGGCCTGAAAAAAGAGCAAATTGAGCACGTTTGGGGACTCATTCGGACGACCCGAGGACAGTTTTCGAGGTGGTAACGACAATTTAAATGACGCGCGCTGCCGTTTTTTAAAAAGGTAAACAGGGCGCGTCGGCATTTCGGAGTGTCGTAGTGAAAAATGTTGAGAATTAGGACTGATGAAAGCACGCTCTATCGCGAACAATCTCAGTCGATAACTTTCCCGAGCGGTATTTGAATTTGGAAACATCTTTGCTGAAATTGGTCTCAATTAGCACCGCAAGCACTGCCGGAAAATCATTAGATCTTGAGATTGATAAGAGGTATCAAAAAGTTGTCAACAGCAAACTTGTAGATCACAGCTAGGACTACAAATTTGCTGTTGACAACTTTTTGATATCTCTTATCAATCTCGAGATATAGTGATTCTCCGGCAGCGTTAGAGGTGATGTTCTATTCGAGGAAACACGGCATATGAAACTGAAACTTTCTGCCAAATTTTGTGCTATTTCCACATTATTTCACTAAATACGACACTCCGAAATTACAAAAAATGCAAATTTCCGAAATGGCCGTTTCCAAAACGGATGCCATTCTCAGAAAAATTAGAGTGTGCGAAGAGAAGAAACGCAAATCAATCGCTCTGAAACGCCGTCTGCGTCTCTTCTCTCTCTTCTTCCGGAATCCGGAATATCCGCTCATAATTAAAAGAAAACAAAACCTAATCCGCATTAGAAACGGGAACAAAAACCGCGTGCGTGCGGTCGTCGAAAACCAGACCACCCGTCGCCGCCCCCCGAAAAACCGCCGCTTTTCAAGATAAAATCTCCCAATCGACCCAAAAACCGCGTCAATCCGGGTCGTCCATGCTTATCTCTCACAGATTCCCACATCGGAATGAACCCGGAGAGTTGTCTGCGTCTCTTCGCTCTCCACTCTCTCTCGCGTGCGCAATAGCTCCCAAAGTTTCAACGGGGGAGAACCCGAATTTCAGCAGTTTCCGGATAATACCGGAAGACTGAACAACTCGCTGGTAGTTAGGTTTTATAGAGCACTTTCCTGCGCAAATTTTAAGCTGTCGAACGTCGGAAAACGTTAAAAATTCAGTTAAAGGCTACAAGTTTTATTTACCGCATTTCGTCGAATAGAGCGTTTCCTCCTAACGCTGCCGGAGAATCATTATATCTCGAGATTGATAAGAGATATGAAAAAGTTGTCAACTGGAAACTTGTAGATCACAACAAGGACTGTAAATTTCCTGTTGAAAACATTTTCGTATCTCTTATCAATCTCGAGATATAATTATTCTCCCTGAGATGCCGTTCTATTCGAGGAAATATGGTATACTGCCCTCAAAACAAGTTCTTCTGATGGCCATTAATGATGGATTTTGCGATTTTTTGAAAATATTCTCTCAAAAACTCACTGTTCTGTACCTTTTTCTAGTATTTTTTGTTTTTTTTTTTTCGAGAATCGACCAGAAAAAACTGTTTAATTTTTGAAAGCGCCGCGACGAGAGAGTACTCCGAACGAGAGACGCCAGACACAACGAGTGGTTTTCTATTCCCGCACGGGAGAACCCGTGTGAGCCCTTTTTCATGTTCGCTTACGATTCCGGCCGTCGTCGTCGATTCGTCGGACATTCTTTGATTTCTCGCGCACTTTCTCCTCTCAAGAAGATCCAAAAATTCCCAAAAGTTTGAAATGAAACGAATGAAAATGCTCTTTGGATTTATTGGATGAACACGAAAAGAAATGAATTCTGTGGGGGGTTAATGGAACATCACGTGATCCTCGTGGATTATTCGACGATTTCGGCGAGGAAGATGATGCAGACCTCCTTTCCAGTGTCGGGACGGGTCAGCTGCCAGTTGACTTGGATGATGTCGCCGGCCGGATGGTTATCAGTGATAGCGATCGATTGCTCGAATAGTTGGTTCTCTCCGACGGCGAGCGGGCATTTGACTCCTGCAACAAAGTGTGTGATGGATTCGAGTGATCTCCAGAGAGAGACAGATGCCGAGATCACGCCATTCGTTTCGTGCTCTCCGATCATTGTTCACTGATAAACTGATCTCTCTTTCTGTTTGAGCTGTCAAACTTTTGGGTGACACCTGCATCCATCAGGAACATAACACTTGCAGTAGAGTTGAACGGAATGCGAATTCTAGAAACCGGAACCCGGAATCCGGAACCCAGAGTACCGGCAACTTTAGGCGGAATTGAACCCGGACTGTGGAATCCAGTATTATCGTTTTATCTCAAAATCGAAGTTCACAATAAAAATTTCAAACGCGCACGCACGATATCTCGCAACGAAAACATTTGTCAGCTTCGAAACGTGCTGCGCCTTTAAAGCGGCGATACGGTAGTTGCGCAATAATTAATTTCGTCTTTTTCCGCTCGATTTCCTCAATGTCAGTTGTTTATCAATCATTTCACGAAAAACCGTTGAAATTGAGGAAATCGAATGGAAAAATATGAAATTAATTTTTGCGCAACTACCGTATCGCCGCTTTAAAGGCGCAGCACGTTTCGGCGCTGACAAATGTTTTCGTTGCGAGATATCCATGCGCGTGCGTTTGAAAATTTTATTGTGAACTCTGATTTTGAGATACAATGATAATATGATAGGGAATTCGGAATTCGTATTCCGCCCAACTCTCTGAATAGAATAGCCAGAACCATTAAATCTGGACCATTATATTGTCCGTACATTTTTCTGCAATACGCGCTCCAGTGAGAGGATCTGAATGCTCGTCTGCCACCAGAGACGCCAGACGAGCATTCAGATCCTCTCACTGGAGCGCGTATTGCAGAAAAATGAACGGACAATAAAAATGCAGAAATTTCACATTATTGTTCAAAACCAAACATATCGGATGATGGACTTTGAGGGCACTTTTAGATTTGGCCGGAATTCCTGAACCCGAATCTTGATCCCGCCCAACTTTCTGATTTGCAGTGTCCTGATACACTGGTACGGATAGCAGGAACTCAAAAGGTTTGAATGGAATGCAAAAGCGCTCCACTGCTAAGCACACGTTGCCCGAGTATTCAATGTCAAATATGAGTCTTTCGAGTTGTCAAGTCATGAAATGCAAATGCGCTCAATTGTTGTTTAGTCGTGTCGCAAGTTACTCATATTTAGAGAGGTGGAGCGCGTTTGCATTTCGTATAGATCAATGACATCCGTATCAGTTCATCAGGATCTTTTTCTAGCATTCTGTTGGGTCCCTCACAGAAAAAACGATGAGAATGGATTTCCAGAGAGTTCTCAAAAGGTCAGAAGCCACGAGATCAGCTCCTGAGTGCTATTTTCCCGATCAACGAGTGGGAGCTGAATGCGTTTTTCAGCATTAGAAGTATTTCGAAAAGTTTCAAGTGGAAACTCAATGAGCTCTGGGATCAGAAAAACGAGGTGTGTTCGTCCGAATGATGCGTGCGTTTTTGAGTGATTTCTGTGTAGTGAAAAGTGCTGGACGTCAGTCCCCGAGTCGCCCTCTGACCAAACTGACCGTAAGTGCAAGCGTCGGAGTTGGTCTGCGGGAAGTCGACCATTGCGGATCCGCCGACCTTGGCACGCACAGAAGTCTTGAGTTTGTCGGCCGGTTTGCTCGGTTTGAAGGCGATTTGGATGACTGGGCGGGTTCCTTTCTTGAACAGACACACCTTCTTTCCGTCCTTCACAGTCAGATCACATCCGTCGGCTTTCACTTGAGACACTGTTCCGTCGGCTTCTGGAATCGAATCGGATGAGTGATTTCAAGAGATCAATGGCGTTTTCCACCGTATACTTCATTCTGGTAGTGAAAAAGTTTCTGACTGTCTGCGTCTGTGAAATCTACACACTTTTGTACCCTTGTACCTCGCCATTTCTTCACGGAACCAGCGCCAACTTTGAGTTGTATTTCCTCGAAAAGAGCGGCTCACAAACGCTGCCGGAGAATCAATATATCTCGAGATTGATAAGAGATATCAAAAAGTTGTCCATAGGAAACTTATAGATCATAACTAGGACTACAAGTTTGCAGTTGACAACTTTTGGATATCTCTTATCGATCTCGAGATATAATGATTTTTCGGCAGCATTCCCGCTCTATTCGAGGAAATACGGCAAGTCCAGTAAAACTTCGAAACACTTTCTAAAAACACCGAAAACTAAATTTTTCAATCCAGGTGTATGAAAGAATTTTGCGAAAGATGTTTCCTATTCTCTTCTCACACCCTCTCCACTTTGCCCCTTTTTAACTCTGTTTCCAGGGAAAATCGTGAGGTGGGATCTTGACAGACCCCTGTTCAGAATGTTAGTGCAGTAGAGCGCGTTTTCGATTTGATACACTACATCAACCAACGCAAAACTACGGAAGAGAAGACGTTTTGAATTCAGCGCCTTTTCCCATTTAAACGGAGTCATTGAATTTCATGGATTCTGCAAACACCTTACTTTACTTTACTTTTTTTCACAATTTCCTCGTAGAATTCTGGAGTTTTCAAAAATAAAAACAAACGCCAAAGGCAGCATTTAGTTCCCGTTAGAGCACGTTTGAAAGCACCTAACTAATAATAGTTCGCCGCGAGCGTGGCCCCTGCTTTTGGCACGAACAGCGCTGAAATTGTCTGCGTCTCTGAAATTTACGCGGTGTCTCGCTCTTTCGTTGCGGGACCTATATGATACGGTAACTTTTCAGCCTCTTATTCAACTGAGAATCCGTCACTTACTGCACACTTTGTAGCCGATGTCGATGAATGCGGCGGCGGCGAATCCGACGAGGAGAGCGACGAGAAGAAGGACCTTCATCTCGACAGACTGACTGACCTTGTGATCCGCGATGAGCCCCGTGAGCAAGAGAAAGAGAGAGAGAGAGAGAACAACTGTTCAAGCCACGCCCCCATTCACAAGCAGATTTATTGATGAGAGAGAGACGGGACGAGTTAATGGACGGGCGGTGGGAGGATGGGAGAGAGAGATGTATCACAATACAGCCGAATGTGTGTCAGAGGGGAATGTGTGTCTGGGAGGGAGCATTGACACCGGAATGGACAGGTTGGCACGGGGGGAATCGAGTCATGGACAACACTTCACAGCAGCGGAATGTCGTCGTCGATGGCCGCAATCGAGGCGTCGCCGAGCGGAGAATCACCCGACACTGGCGTCAGTTCACTGAAATTAAATGAGTTTGTTTCACGAAATACTTCGTTTTCCTTGTCTCCAACTCGGTAGAGGTGGGAAAACTGTTTTCGAATCTTTTGGGGAAAAATCAGAAAAAAGTTAGAAAAAAGTTGGATAAAAGTTGGAAAAAAGTTTTTCAGGGCAAAAATTTTCTAACATTTATCCAACTTTTTTCTAACTTTTTTCATAGTTAAGAAAACTTTTTTTTTTGATTTTTTCCCAAACTATTCTAAAAAAAGTTTATTATTAAATTCGAATTTCACTGCGAGATTTGTGTCTGCGTCGAAAGTTTGTCGAACTATTTCAAGTTGCTCAGACAAATTAGCGTGCGAAAAATAAATGGACCAGTGGAGCGCAGATGCATTGAGGGTTATTTTTCTCGAAAAATACACGAATGACACGAACTTTTGTGTGACCGACGTATTCAGCAAACGCGCTCCACCGAAGGTATAAGGTACCCCGTCTTGAGAGGTCCTAAACGGCTTGAAAACATGGTTCACCAGAGGGTTTTTTGATTTTCGATTTTTTTTCTTAGGAAACATGAAAAATGGCAAAAAAAGGGGTCGCAGATAAGATAAGAAAATCAGCCGAAATTTACACTATTTTTTTAAAATAAAATTCGGGTCATTTTCTGTTGTTTTCTTGTCAAAACGCGCAAAAATAGACAGAAAACCATAGAGTTGTCGGTGTTTTTCGGTTCAATTTTGCATAGAACTCGGTTTTGATCGCTCTATCGAAGGCTGCGCTCCAGGATTGGTCGGAACTTTCGAAAACTGAAAAAAATCGAAAAATCGGAAAAATTAAGTTCCGATTTGTTTCCGAAAAAAAAATTGGAAATTTCCGACTATTCCGAACTTTTGAAAATGAGCCGAAACAGAGCCAAACTGTCAAAAATGTTTCAAATAGTTCAGTTTTTTTTTTAAATTTTAAAGAAAAAGAAAAACTTCAGAATCAGCAATTTCGTGTTTGAAAGACTCCTCCGGAAATAGTTTTTCCAAGAAATTTCCAAAAAAATGAATGAATTCGGTAGAATTTCCGACGGAAAGAAGGTCCGTAATGAAAATTCGGTGAAATTTCCGAAAATGGTTGGAAATTTCGGTATTATCTGTCTTTCGCCGACCGCGACGCAGCCGCCCACGCGTGGTTCTCGCCGCGAACACTGTTTTTTCGAAGAAAAGTACGCTAGAAGAAGCTTTTTTCGCGTGTTCGTGGCGACAACCACGCGTCGCGGCTGCGTCGCGGTCGGCGCAGAAGTTTCAACTTTTCCAGGACGGAGAATAGTTCCGTTTCCGGTTCCGACCAAGCCTGATCTCCGATTCACCGACCTGTGGCCGTTGTACTCGTCCCTGTAGGACTTGGCGCACGTTCCGTTCCTCGTCCACGTCGTCTTTCCGTTGGCGACGACGGTGGTCGTCGACGTCTGCATGGTGTCTCTCCGCTTCCCCTCCTCCTCCTCCTCTTCCTCATTTTCATCGTCTCGAATCGTGGGAAACTGGAGAATGAGGCTCTCGAGGTTGGCATTCGGCTGACTGTTCTGTATGAGTGTCTCGATGGAAGCCCTTCGTGCCGGTGGCCCAGTGACCAGCAGATCGATTCCGTCCCTGTCAATGTTGGGCGATCGCAACGGAGAAGAGAACGACGAGTCTTCCGTGTCCGACGACTCGGACCGCTGGTCGATCTCCTTCGCGTGCAGTTCGCGAGAGTTCTTGATGAGCAACGAATCGGTCGCTCTCAGCAGTTTCTTCGGTTCGAACCGTTGCTCGGCGAGCGGAAGAACCCTGTCCTCGCTGCTGTCGAAGGATCCGATTTGGACGAAAGAGTTGGCTATCTCGTAAGACGGCGGTCCGTCCGACGGATCGAACGCCTTCTCGACGGGCGTCTCGTCTCCGGAATAGTTCCAGTCGGACCGGATCACCGTGTGGATCGCAGAGTACGGCGGCGCCTTGTCGGGAAGTTCTCGCGCTTTCGGCGGCGAATCGTCGATTTCGCATTCGAGATCCTTCTCGTACGTCACCTGAACGAATCTCTTTGAATCTGTCTGGCACGGCAACAAAAATAAAATATCGTTCAAACGCAGCCGCCTGCGGATCTAACTCTTGGCGGCAAACTACTGTTTGGTGGAAGCACGGAGTGTCGTACTGACTCGAATTTTTGAAAAAGTTACAAGATTTCGTAAAAAACGAGGAAAATGGGAAATCATTTCCCGCCTCCATGAGAAGTACACGAGAGTCGTGGCGAGACCCACAAAATCAGTAGAGCGCGTTTGCAATCGTTGTATCTCGAAATAAATCGGAGTTCACAATGAAAAGTTCAAACGCGCGCGCACGATATCTCGCAACGAAAACAATTTGTAAGCGCCGAAACGTGCTGCGCCTTTAAAGCGGCGATACGGTAGTTGCGCAATACTTAATTTCGCCTTTTTCACTCGATTTTCTCAATTTCAGCGGTTTTTCGCGCTTTTTTCCAGAAAAAAAGCACAAAAAGTGTATTTTTCGTGTAAACGATTGATAAACAGCTGAAATTGAGTAAATCGAGTGGAAAAAGACGGAATTAATTATTGCGCATCTACCGTATCGCCGTTTTAAAGGCGCAGCACGTTTCGGCGCGCTAACAAATGTTTTCGTCGTGAGATATCGTGGATTGTTTATTGTTAACTCCGATTTTGAGATATAACGATAATATTATTCAAAAATTTCAGGATTAGGTAATGAGTTTTTTGCCCTAAAGTGTAATGCAAGCGCTCCGTTCGACTCTATTTCTCTGCGTCTCAAAACGTTTCCGTATGAACGAGAGAACGCCGTGTCTGACTCACCTTGTGATAGCCAATGATGTACATGACCAAATCGTCCAAATCGTCCTTGTCGACGAGAAACTCGAGTCCCTGGTGCGGATTGCTGGCGAGTCGGATGCTGATCATCGACGCCACCTCGCTCTCCTTGCACACGACCAACTTGCCGATCAGGTCGAATCCGATCGAGATGGACGGCTGGCCCGACTTGCCGGGGTGTCTGACGAGGAGTCCGGTGCGCGGTTCGACCTGCATCAGCATGTCGATCTGCGACTCTTTGAATGTGACACAGAACGAGCGGCCGCCGAACGAGGGCAGGTGCGAGACGATGTGGATGTACTTGAGACGGACCATCATCGACGGTTCGTTCGCGAATTGAGACGTGCCTGAACAGGATCCATCATGGAAAACGCGCTCTACTGCGAACTGAAACTCACAAGCCTCCAACTCGGGCGGGTATCCGTTGTTGACACTCGGCTTCCCGAGACAGTCCACCAATCGGGAGCTGTCCCTCTTCAAATAGAACCTGATGTGTTTCCGGATGTCCCTCCTCTTCACGTTCTCGAGGACAATCGCCGGAAGGAACGTCCCCAACCCGTACTCCCGCCTGTAACCCTTTCTTTGTTTCTCTAACCCCTCTCACTCTCTCGTCAACTCACTCTACTCTATTCACCGAAACCTTCGAGTTCTCTTTCAGAATGTTACAGTCGTAGGCGACCTGTTGAACGTGAAGGGCAGCCAGCCGAATGCACGCCTCGTAGCGCATCTCCATCGCATACCGTCCGCGGACCACATCGTTCACACACTGTTGATAGTAGTATTCGAGGGCTTTCGGGTCCGAAAGCAGCAGAACGAACGCATCGGAAGGCGCGAACGAGAGACGGAACACACATCGCAGATGCTCCGAATTCGGCATGTCCGTTATCTGCAAAAACACGCGTTTTTACATCAATCGAATCGATTTTCCAGTGCTTAGAATAGCAATGTTGACGGACTAGCGTGTTAAATTTGAGACGCAGACATCAGTGGAACGACTGTAACTGTGCGAGCACGGCGACGCAAAAGTGCACGTACCGTATTTCCTCAAATAGAGCGGCACTCCCAAACGCTGCCAGAAAATCATTACATCTCGAGATTGATAAGAGATATCAAAAAGTTGTCAACAGCAAACTTGTAGATCATAACTAGGACTACAAGTTTGCTGTTGACAACATTTTGATATCTCTTATCACTCTTGAGATATAATAATTTTCCGGCAGCGAGGAATTTTGGCAGAAAAGAAAACAGGTTTTTGTGTCTACGAAAGTGAAAGTTGCTCAAAAATGAAATTTGAATTTCGCGGTCTCATTTTCCAAATATGTCGAATAAACTGCGTAGATAAGGAGTCCTTATTGGTTAACTCCGCAAACACCGTCACGTCAAAACACACACTATCGTAGAAAATGAGAAAGCAGCTAAACTCTCATTAGAGCACGCTTCGAGTATTCATTTCAATAAAGCGCATTTGCATATTGTCAACTACTAACCGATTTGATGGTGCAATCGGGTCTGAGAAGGCTGATTCTGCTCGTGCGCGCTCCCAACGAGTACTCCAACGCCAACGCGAAGTGCGGTTTGGCGGTGATTTGGAGTTTCTCGAGCAGACTGTCCAAAATGTCCTTGACGGTCGTCTCGGTGTCGTACTTGAACGATCTCGTCTGCCCGTTTTCCAGATAAATACGCACTACGTTCGGCAGAAGAGGGGGAAAGTCAGAGTTCTGGAACGGGAAGTGATTGGAAATGAGCAAAAGAGAGACACACTCACGTTGTCATTGGCCGAAGACACGAGGACCCTGTCCGTAAACCGAACTTTGCAGTTCTTCCTCGTGGATTTGGTCCTCTGCGGCAGCTGCTGCACAGTGATCACCAGCTCCTCCTTCGTCGCCCGCACCGCATTCACCACGTTGTCCTTCGACTCGTTCTGCACGTCCGCTCCGTTCACTTCGAGGATCTGGTCGTTTGCGTACAGTAGTCCGTCGGATGGTCCTTCTGAAAAAGAGAATGATTGGTTCAGAGTAACATTCGGATCAATTACCAGGAGAAACGAATTGAATGATAGTGGGCAGTTGTCCGGCGGCCACGAACCCGAATCCAATGTCTTTGCCCCGTCGAATCGTCACTGTCCGTTTGCCGTCCGGAGGCCGTGTTTTACGTGGATCCACGTACGTGGTGCTTCGATTCAAATGGCTGAAAGTGAATGGTTTAGACGGAGTTTGAATTCCCGCTCATCTACAGTACTGGGCCCTCGAACAGAGCGGCACCCGATACGCTGCCGGAGAATCATTATATCTCGAGATTGATAAGAGAAATCAAAAAATTGTCAACAGCAAACTTGTAGTCCTAATTATGATCTATAAGTTTCCAGTTGACAACTTTTTGATATCTCTTATCAATCTCGAGATATAATGATTCTCCGGCAGAGTTCGGAAGTGCCGCTCTATTCGAGGAAACACGGTAATTGTCAGTAATTGGGAACTCGAAATTGGAAGAGTACTATTACTAGAATGCTGGCCGTGAATTCCATGATTAACAGTTCTGCCACGCAACGCGTCTCAAAGGCTCCAGTGGTTCGATAGAGCGCGATTGCAACTCACTCGATGTAGTAGGTGTTTCCGTCGTTGTCCTTGGCCTGTTCCCATCCGTACGGCAGTCCCAATCGACATCTCCATGACGCCCATGGGGGCTCCCAGTGCGAACTTCGTGTTGTGTGGCTGGAAATAGATCAAATGGTCCGTGTGATCTTTTGATCTTTTGATCTTTTGATCTTCCTCCTCTGTCACCTTCTGGGTGCTTTTTGGCCATTTCATTTTGTAACAAACTGCGCTCTATTGCGAACCAACAGACTGCCGCCATTTTTAAAACTGCGGTTAGTAGTAGCTCTCCTCAATTAGCCGTGGAGCGCATTTCCTCCTCGAACGAAGACACTGTACATTTTCGCGTCGAGACCCAAACTCACATCAAATCCTTGATCTCATCCACACTTCCCGAGCAACAGATACGTTTCGGCGGCGATTGAGAGCCGTTCGGGTGGAATTGAAGACTTTTCGATTTGATCATTTATCACCGGATCACTAGGGTTTCATCAGTTTATCAATTGATTAGAGATTAGAGGAGACGGAGGGGTGAAAGAGTCATCAAAGAGTTCAAAAGAGACCGCCATTTTCCGGAGAGACAGAGATTCCGGAAACTTCCGACCGGCGAAACAAGAGAGCTGACAGCAAAAAATGGAGAAAAGATGGATAGGCCTGGTTTGGAAATTTCATGTGTTCCAGAAAAATACGGTCCGGAAAACGTCCGTTTCGAAAAATCCTCTTGGAAAGTGCGGTTTGCCTGATCCCATGAACGTGGTCGTTTCGGAATGACTCATTTCCGGAAACCCGTGTTCCGGAATAGATTTCTCTTCCGGAACAGTCAGTTTCCCGAACTTCGGTTGGTTTCCGGAATGGAGCTCTTCCGGAATTCGTCAATTTCCGGAAGTTCGGTGAGTTTCGAGAAGGGGAGTTTCCGCTGATTTCCAGCGCGGAACCAAGCACAAGTGTTGTTTTCCGGAGAGACGAGGTTTCCGGAAACGACCGGAAGATCTCCGGAAGATCTCCGGAAACTGCCGGAAACCGAAAAACAGGCGGCATTTCAGCAGGAAAACAAGAGAAGGAAAAGGGGGAAAAACAAAGAAATTAGCGAAACGAAAAGAGCATCGGAGGCGGGGGGCGAATTTGTCTTCTTCTTGCAGAAGAGAGAAGTCACCGAGACCACGTGTAATTCAATATCTCTCTCTCTCTCTCTGTCTCTGCGTCTCTCTCTCTATCTCTACCGTAGGAGATGTAGGAGAAGAGACAAAGAGACAAAGTGCAAAAAGAGGGAATCCGTGTGTCCGAAAAAACCACGAAAAAGAAGAAGAAGAAGAAGAAGAGAAAAGGAAGTCTCTGGAGAGATCCCGGAACGATGGGTTGACATTTAGAAGACGACCAACGATATGTGCTCTTTTGGGGCTGCTCCGCGGGTTTGTTTAACACACACACAGACACAGTCAGCCGGCCATGCGACGATGATTCATGGAAACGATGGAAAGGACGGACGGAGAGAAGCTTTTATTGACATTCGGAATCAGATTGATTGGAAAACGAAGGCATCGTCATGATGGTCGAGAGAGAGCTCACGAAAGAGCATTCCCGTCGTCCTTTGCATTTCTTTGAGACACGTCATGAGACCATTTTGCACGAGGGAAAGTGTTCCGTGCCGGAGAATCCTGATATCTCGAGATTGATAAGAGATATCAAGACGTTGTCAACGGCACACTTGTAGTCCTAGTTATGATCTACAAGTTTGCAGTTGACAACTTTTTGATATCTCTTATCAATCTCGAGATATAATGAATCTCCGGCAAAGTTTGGAAGTGCCGCTCTATTCGAGGAATTCCAGGCCGACGGATCTTTTGAAATGTAGCAAAACGGTGACGTGGAACTCTGTGTCTCTTCAAAACACATGCTATTTCGCAATTCTGCCACTATCAAGAGGGATTTTCGTTGCGAGACCCGTGTGTAGAGGGGTTTTTGAGCGTAAACTGAGCGATATCGTAATTTCGGAGTGTCGTAGTGAAGAATGTTCAAAATCAGCAATGACCAGACAGACTTGGGATTCCAGTCTCAAATGCGCTCTATTGAGAACGATCATTCAATTTTTGTAATTTCGACTTGAAAATGGCAAAATTTGTGGTATTTCGGATTTCCGACGGTGTCATTCTCGGAAACCAGACGGTATACTGTAACGATGGGAATTCAGAAGAAGAAGAGAAGACGTTTCTGACAGCAATAGCCTTCCGAGGGGAATCCGGAAGCTCTTTCGTTCTTTTTCCTTGTTATAAATCGGTTTTCGGACCAAATTCGTTTTTGCGAAAGTCGTTGTTTTTGTCGGTTTCCGGTCAAAGAAAGTGTCAGAAAAACGAGGAACGCCGGATGGAATTCCGAGAAAAAGCGGATTCTTTTCTCGTTTTGCAAAGTGATCACTGAATTCTGGAATGTGCGCTCCAACGAACTCTGTGTTCCTTGAGAAACAGTCGGATTGAAAGTGCGCTCTAATGAGAGGAAAATCACACGTGGCGAAGTTCAAATCTTTTTTCTCTTTTCTTTTCACAAAAACCGCGACTTTTCCAGTTTTCTGCTACTTTAGCTTCCTGCTGGTAAAATGGGCTACTGTAGATGTGACAACTCTGTACGGTATTTGCGGATTCGCATACCGTACTGCATTTACTAATTTCCGCACTTGAACGTGCATTCCAGGGATCCGCGTACATCAAGGAGTACTTTGCAGGATCGCTGGCTTGCTCAAGACGTTTTCGGTGAATAAAATATATATATAAGACGTCGTGAACGTCCAAAATGACACCTACAGTATCCAAATGACACGGGGAAAAACGGGAAATATATCCTTCTCCTTCTCTTTTTCCACACCGGAAACGTTCTCTCGACCCGTAAAACAAAGAGAACTGGCGAGGGGAGAAGGGGGTATTGTCCTCTGTTCTCGCCAAACACGCGAAGAAAAAATGCCTGGCCGGGAGGGAAATTCGTGTTTGTTTTTTACTTTCTTCCACTACTACTACCAATGTCAGCCCCGGGGACACACAGGAACACTAAGGGAATTCGGAAATAAGGAAAGAGAGAGAGAGAGAGAGAGAGAGAGAGAGAGAGAGAGAGAGAGAGAGAGAGAGAGAGAGAGAGAGAGAGAGAGAGAGAGAGAGAGAGAGAGAGAGAGAGAGAGAGAGAGAGAGATGGAGAGCAGAACACAGATAACGATGTGTGTGTTCCTATAACATACACACAAAAGTTATTACGATAGGAAGAGGAGGAGGAAAAGAGGAGGAAAGCGAGACAGGAAGGAAGGAGGACGACAGGAAATCGAGAGAGTGAGTGACGTCATCAGTCTGTCTTCTCGTCACTTTGCAAAAATTAACATGTGTCCCAGCGCACGGCCGGTGGTTTCTGGTTTATTGGGGGTCCCCGGTGGCACAGAGTTACCCTCCTCCCCTTGGCCGAAACGTCTAGACGTCAGCGATTGGGAATTTATTTCGAGAAATCTCACGACTTGCTGTTCTCGATATCCCCCGCATTGTTTTCGTTTCTGGCGGAGGAAGTTCGCGAGGACTTGCTGAGAGCAAATTCGCATTCAATTGGGCCCTTCCGGAAGTTCGAAAGAGCCCGAGCAAAAGATATTTTCCACGCGCCGGTGTCGAACTTCGGTCGTGCTCGCGGCAGTCAAACCTGTTACCCAAGAGGACACTCTTCCATCACAGAAGAGAAGGTATGCGGAGCATACACAACAGTGTTCATTGCGGCGTTTTCCAAAACGCAAATGTTGTTTGATCTCGTGTTCTTTCCCTCCCAAAAGCAGAAAAAGCGATCGCTCCAGGGAAACCAAGACGCACAAAAAATTGGAATTGGAATTGAAATTCAAGAGGAGATGTGTGTGCCGTCCGTGGCCGGCGGGGAAGCGAAAGACGACCAATTTGCATATTTATTGCAAAATGACGTGGCAACGGATCCAAAGGCTCCGGAGGAGGAGAGCAATGACTTGGGGCTCTCTCTCAGAAGAATAAGAGCGAAATGGGGCGAAAATTGGTGGAAAGAGGGACCGGGGGGGGGGTGGGACCGGCGGCGGGGAGGAATGTCTCGAGGGCATGTGCGGGGCACACTTGGGGATTAGTCGAAAGTTAAGTGAAAGGCGAAGGAGTGAACGACGTGGCGGAGCAGCAGCAGCAGCAAGTGTATGTCAAAAACGCAAATTCATCTTGAGAAAAACGGCGCCCATCGGGCATGCTGCCCCTGCTGCCGCTACTGCTGGTGTATAAACATTTCGGAGGACGACACGAAGACGAAATTTGTGGCGGTGCTTAGGTCTCGCAGCGAAAAGGGACCACCCGAGAAAATGGTTTGAGGAGGGGGGAAAGTGGGTGAAATTGAAAGGGGGAATCTTGAGAAACACAGAGCGAGTGATAAGAAGAGAGGAGTTATCAGTGAGTGAGAGTGTTATCTATCGAGTCATCTGGAAATTTATGCACTGTATTTGGAATTGATTCGAGTGGGCCATGCGACGGTTTTACACGGGAGCTTCGGAGATGTGCGGTTTGAATTCCCGCGTTGCCGGACTGCAAATTTTTCAAATTTCGCTGCGACGCCGTTGCCTGAGTATTCAACGTTAAAGCGTGTGATTCGTGTCGATTTACAAGAGCGCATACGGTTAAGCGTTGAATACTCACGCAACGCTCGCAGCCAAATTCGAAAAATTTGCAGTCCGGAAGCGCGGGAATTTGAACCACACATCTCCGAAGCTCCCGTGTTTTAGAAACGGGGCGGTTCATTTGGGTCGCATTTCAGACTGAATTTCAGATTTTTCTATTAATTTGCAGAGGTACTATTTTCGATACGGACAATCGATTCCGCATAGTGGCAACGTCTAAAAAGTGCTCGGAAACACCGCGATTTTAGACATTTTGAGACGAAATTTCTCGAAAAATAAAAGTTTTTGCAAGTTGTTTCTGTGTGTCAGAGTTATCCCGTTTTCCGTTCTGTTTTACATTTTCCGGTTTCCGTTCCCGGAACCATTTTTTTCCGGGATTTTCCCCTGCGGAAAATTTTTTCCAGGATACCGAATTTTTCTCTTGAAAGCCTCCTCTTTTTTCAAAGAGTAAGGACGATTTTCCACCAAATTTCTAGTTATTGGGTTGATTTCGAGCAAAATATCCGTTGAAAAAGTCCAAGTTTTGCAAAATTTTGAGAAAAAAAATGTTTTTTTTTTTAATTTTTCATTCCGCCAACTCTGCTGTGTGGGATCAATTATTAGTATGAAAAAGTGTACATCTGCAAATTAATAGTAAAATTTGAAATTTCGTCGAAGAACATTTCATGACCACTGCAGCGGTTTTTCAACGATCGCGTTCAAAAAAAAGATCAAGAGCATTGTTTTGACCGATTTTTTAACTGATTTTTCGACAATGTAAAATGGTTTTCGGGTAGATTCACTAGAGAAAGTGTTCCCCTAGACATTCAAGCATATGAGCCAACATTTTTTAGTGTAAATTAAAGGCGCATGTGCTCATTCACAGGAAATACTATCTCGCTGAAATTGGCTTTTTCAACTGTCGAAATTCGTTGTATTTTGGACTAAATTCGGTTTATTTTTCACTCTTGCGTACTATCGGATGCCATCCAAATGCCGAGGAGAGCTCTGCCGGGGGACCATCATATCTCTTATCAATCTCGAGATATAACGATTCTCCGGCAAAGCTCTCCTCGGTTTCGGGGACATTTCGATAGTAAGGCGGAGGTAAAAAAATGCGGTGGTCAATCTGAATATCGCCTTTGCCATCCGATACAGTTCGATCCGAGAAGTTCGTCCTCGAATGTCGTGGAACCAAGTGGAGTTATGAGGAAACAAGTGTCCTAGGACACTCCTCTCATCTTTTTGAAGCATTTTTGAAGTGGCGGAGACTAGTAAATTCAGGGAACTTTGAGAGAACTCATGACCTCGTTCCACAAGATTATCCACACAGAGACTGAATATTTCACTGGAAAGCGTGGAAAACATTTGGGATCTGCACTATTAGTCCACACGGCTAGGCTTAAAAACAAAACTTTTCCGTCTCAGCTGTTTTTGAAAAAAATTTCGACAAAATGTTTGGATTTCGAGTTCCACTGTGTTTAGTACGCTCCTAAGCGACTCAACTGGAAATTTCCCTCTTCTCTGTGGTCCCAATTTGTCTTACACCTAAAAAAAAGAGAAATCGCACGAATTGTGAGACGCAGACGTATGAATTGTCCAGGTTCCATTCGTTTCTTTTCTTTTAAACGCTAGAGAAAACCACCCGATCGTTTCAAGACCATAATCAGGATAGTTTCAGTGGAGCGCGTTTGTTCGAAAGTTTCAGGGTCATGAAGTACGACTTCTAGAAAAAAAAAGAAAAAATATGATTTGAAACGGATACCGTCATTCCTCGAATAGAGCGGCACCTCTGCCGGAGAATCATTATATCACGAGATTGATAAGAGATATCAAAATGTTGTCAACAGCAAACTTGTAGTCCTAGTTATGATCTACAAACTACTTGTTGACAATTTTTTGATATCTCTTATCAATCTCGAGATATAATGATTCTCCGGCAGAGGTGCCGCTCTATTCGAGAAAATACGGTAATTGGAAGAGAAATCGTTGTTCTTTTGTCTCCCGACTCTTCTTCAAACAAGTATAAATACGGCGGCCAGTGATTTCAATTCCATTAACGTCTTCTTCTTCTTGATGACGTCTTCTTCTGACGAATAATTCAGAAGATGCGCCAGAATATTTGAGAGCTCTTCCCCTCTTGCAGAACCATTTTTTGATGCGCGCCCCTCGCGCGCCCAATCCGTGCCCCGATCGAAATACTCACTGAATATAGAAGATTCGTCCGTTCTCGAGCACACACAAATCGCACTCTTCGACGAGATTCGGATTCATCGAGTGGTACTGTAGTTGCTCCGATACTGCGTCTTCTGCAAGAAAAAAAGAGGATTTGGAGGCGGAAGAAGGCAATCAAATTAAACGATGCTCCCGCCGCCATTCCGCGCACTTTCCGGTCGTTTTTTGACTGAGGGCCGTGGATAAATATTTTAGAAATTCTGAGAAGAAGAGCGAGAGAGAGCGCGCGCGCGAAAGAGAGGCGGAAAAGAAAAAGAGGTGATTCGGCTGAATGGGCCGAATAAATGTGCTGACGGCGTCGGCGTTGGCGCGAGCACTTTTTACGTGGCAAATTCAAGTGCATTCGCCATTTTTAAATGTGGAACGACACGAAGAAGAAGAAGACATGCATGCGGGAATTCCGAGAGGGTTTCCGGTTTTTCGGTTTTACATAAATGATGACATTTGTGGCGATCATCGCAGTTCACACCGAACTTTGAACTCAATATGGCGTGCGAGCACGGTTTATGAAAATTTATTTCATTTTTTTTCTTTTTTTGTTCGAAAAAACACGTATCTCGTGCGGGTAGAACCCCTAATTTGCATTGAATGAAACAAGAGGGCGCTATTTTCGGAGGCAACTTTCCGGCGATTCCGGGAGAAGTTTCCGACGACAAGCCCCGCCCACTTTCGCGTGGAAACCATAGCGACGCGCGGAACCCGCGAGGTGTCGGGCCATCCAAAAGGCCATAACAACTGACGGGCGATACAACAAATTTCCGGAGGGAAGCGACTTTTTCTTTTTTTTTTTTTGAATTTTTCTAATTTTTAAAGAACCTATTCGTAAAAAGAGAAGACAATGCCAGGGAATTTCGGAAGTCTTTAAGATGTTATTATCCGTCCTGCAAAAGTTGGAACTTTTGCGCCGACCGCGACGCAGACGCGTTGCGCTGGTTCTCACCCCGACAGCCTGTGTACTTCTCGTGGACATCCGAAATCCTAAAGAGTTTTTCCTAATTTTCAGGCCATTTTTATCGTTTATGGAGTTATGCAAGGGTGTAAAATTAACCGAATTCGGTTAATTTTCCCAATGCGTTTCTCGGAAAATTATCCGAGTTTTGTCGGAAATTCAACGAATTTCGACAGTTGAAAAAGCCGATCGCTACGAGATATTTCCTGTGAATAAACACATGCGCCTTTAAGATCCGAAAAATTTCAGTGTAAATTAAAGGCGCATGTGTTTATTCACAGGAAATATCTCGTAGCGATCGGCTTTTTCAACTGTCGAAATTCGTTGAATTTCCGACAAAACTCGGATAATTTTCCGAGAAACGCATTGGGAAAATTAACCGAATTCGGTTAATTTTACACCCTTGCATAACTCCATTATCGTTGTTTTTTCCGTTGTTTTTTGTAATTTCTGCTTTGAAAAAATATTCCAGCGCGGTAATAACGATGACAAACGATAAAAATGGCCTGAAAATTAGGAAAAACTCTTTAGGATTTCGGATGTCCACGAGAAGTACACAGGCTGTCGGGGTGAGAACCAGCGCAACGCGTCTGCGTCGCGGTCGGCGCAAAAGTTCCAACTTTTGCAGGACGGATAATACAAAATATTTTAAACAATTTGGTTTATTCTTTTTTTGGCGAATTTCGGCATTTTCTAACATCTAACAATAATTTATAAACAAATTTTCTCGTTTCGCCGATTTTTAACCTATTTTTTTAGAAAAAGATCCGTTTTATTAAATTTTTAAAAATAAACAAAAAAATTTTGCGAAATTTCCTCAAAAAAGTTCGTAAATAATATAAACATTTTCAAAATTCGTCGAAATTTTCGTTAAGCTAGAAGCTTGTGAGGAAATTTCGTGAAACAAGAAAAAAAAAGTCTGAATTTTTAAACAAAACTTGTTTCTTTCGCCTTTTCTTTTTCTTTTTCACACAATTCTCTCGGTGAGAAATCATCGGCGCGTACTCATTTCATTCTCCTTCTCGTTTCTTACTTTTTCTTCTCACAACTCAACGAACCAAAAGTTAACTCTTTCTTTCTCACACACGAAACAAAAGGTGACTGACCGTCGTCGAGTGTCGTCGAGAACGTCACCCTCTCCTCGGTATCGTTGGACCCGTGACGTGGCAATGAGTCGGAAGACGTCGTCGTCGTCGTCGTCGTCTCGTCTCCCATATATCTGAAGAGAGAGCACACTCTTCACTTCAAAAAACAAACAAATCGAAACGAATAGGCGGCTTTTGGTGGTGGTGGTGGTGGCAACATTTCTATATGTATAACATTGTAAATTTATGGTGGTGGTGGGGGGGGGGGTGTAGTCGAGAGACGAGAAAGTGTGCTCTGCGGATAATCAGAATGTGGCGAAGAAGGCGAAGAAAGGGGGTGAGGAGGAGGCGAGAGAGGGGGCAACGGACGGGCGTCTCTGCCCCCCTCTCTTTCAATGTCTGCGTCTCGTCGACGAGAGAGAGATACCCTTGGAAAGGAGCACCGACACAATAGGTGTGTGGGAACTTTTTTTCAGAGGGCAGCAGCGCCAGCAGCAGCAGAAAATGCAAATGCAGCGGCAAAAATGAAGTGGAAGTCACAAAAAGAGATAAAGAGGGGAGAAATGGGCAGCGACGGGGCGGGGATTAGGCGAGGGGACGCCCGGCGGCGGCGGGGCGCGGAGATTGGAAAGGGAGATAGATTTTGGAGAAAAAAAAGAGAAGGGAGATGATGACCTACTAGTTGGCACACACACACACACAGACGGCACTTTTTAGGCGGAGGATGAAAGGGAAAAAGAGTTGAAAAGAGGAGGAGGAGGACAAAAGTTACCAGAAAGAGAGAAAAGAATGGGCAATTTCCAATTGACTCTCTCGCGTTTTCCTCTCTCTCTCTCTCTCCTTTCCTCCTCGACTCTTGAATTGTACTTGCGCTCCGTCGTCTTCGAAGAATGAGATCATTATTATTACCCACGAACTCTTTCTTTCTCACGTGTCACAATGGAATGACGCAAATGGAGAGAATGCGGGAAGGAAAGTGGGGAGAAGCTTCCTGGCAGTCGCGCAAAGTCTACCCACAGCGAACCTAGTGTGGGCAGTTGTTGGTGAACTCGAAACAGGGCGAAAGATATGACGACGTGAAAGATATTATATCGATACCGTAGTCCTCAATCAGCGGGGGGTACGCAACTGGGCAAATGAGATTTGGGAGGAAGAGGAGGAGGAGAGGAAGGATGCAAGAAAAAGAAAATATGTTTATTTGTGTGTGTTTGTGTGTGTCCGCTCGCCCGCCCCACCACTCTAATTCTTGGTCCTTTTTTATTATATTTTTGTTTATTCCTGCCTTTCCCGTGCCCCGCCGCCGCTCCCTCGTTCATCCTGCCAGCAGCCACTCCGTGCGCTTTCAGAGGGGGGCAGAGGAGGCGGAAGTGAGATGGTGCACACGCACATTTCAGCCCGAGGGTGTATAGATGGAGAGGAGGAGGAGGTTTGTGGTCGGTAGTAGTGGGGGGAAGGATCGGAGGAGGAGAAAGGATTGTGGACACTCGATGAGGAGCAGAGTGCATGCGGATCGCACTCAAAAGAGCACGGACTTGATGGATTTCCCTCCTGCAATCCGGCTATTTCTGTGCAAACGCGCTCCATTGGTCTCTGTGTCTCTTCGCTTCGCACGCTATTTCTCGACCACGCAGTTGGAAATAGTTCGAGAGATTTTAGACGCAGACAGCGAAATCCGCAGTGAAGTTTGAATTCGCCGGTTGGTTGACGGAAACGGAAAACAGAGGCGGAAGATGGAAAACGACAGGAAAAAGAGATTTATCTTCGACAAATGCACTTTCCGCTAGCTGTCATAAACAACGGAAACAGCGCTGACGATTTTTGGAATTTTTTGGAAATGAAAAATTACCGCCTTTCCTCGAATAGAGTGGCACCCCAAGGAGAATCATTATATCTCGAGATTGATAAGAGATATCAAAAAGTTGTCAATTGCAAACTTGTAGTTCTATTTATGATCTGTAAGTTTGCTGTTGACAATTTTTTGATATCTCTTATCAATCTCGAGATATAATTATTTTCTGGCGGAGTGCCGCTCAATCCGAAGAAACACGGTAAAATAGAGCTGGTTTCGAAAATATTTCGGTGATTTTTGGAAACCATTTTTCAATTTTCAAACTGTAAAATACAAAAGAAACTCCTAATTTTTGTGGAATACGAAGACGAAGACGGAACGGAAAGCACGTGGAAGAGAGACTTCCAGCCACGGCATTATGAATCGATGCTCTTTCTCGGAGACTTGTCACCGGGGTACTTGTTCACTGTTCTGCTCATAGTTCTAGTACGACGAAAATTGGATACATGTTGAATACAGCGCTTTGATAAAAAAGGAACAATCTGTCGGTTGATGCAATTGAAATTATGCATTGGCGACGCGTGTGTTTGACTGTCTCTTCGATAATTATATCCCTACAAAGTGCCATTGATATCCTTTTAGACAGTCCTTTCAGGGTTATTAACAGTGCCTTTTGTTGCGAAATTACACTTTTCGATACAACTAACCGGAATTCGGAATCTTTGCACACTGTCACCGGAAAAACGGAACCGTCGGTTCTCTGAATTCGAAAACCACGAAAGCACAAGAATCAAGGAGGTTCAAGGTCCGGCGCCGAGCACAAACGACAAAAAACCGGAAGTGGTCGATCACGGAATCGGACGAAATTCAACGGAAATGGGGGGAAATGAGTCCATCCATTGAATAGTCGAATGTCTCGGAGGGATCCGGTATTCCCGGTTAGCTCTGGTTTGTGCTTTCTTTTATTTACCTTTCAATTCGCTGAAAAACGCGCTCCATTGAGAAGATCTGAATGGGAAGAGAAATATGTTTCGCTGGCCGAGAAACCTCCGCCTCGTCCCCCCGTGTGTCGATTTACGGGAGCCACGGTCAATTATGCATAAAATTGACAAATTGCCGAAAAACACGAGAATTTACTTGCAAAATCGACGAAAGATGATGAAAAATTAATTTGACCGCGGCGCCCGTAAATCGACACATGGGGGGACGAGGCAGAGGTTTCTCTTCCCTTTCAGGTCTTCTCAATAGAGCACGTTATTCAAAATAGTCAAAATTGGTCAACCACGAAAACCGAAATGTAGAATCCGGAATCCAGTATTCCGTCGAGTAGGAGAAATCCGAAAGAATCCCCAATTCCGTCATGTTTTGTCAAAAAGTCCAAAACCAAGAAAAGAACACAGAAAAAAAGAACAACAGAGTCAAAGTTCTCCGGTCGATCAGCGAATCAAACAGTGCGAAAAACGAAAAAAAAACGGAAATGGAAATGGAATTTGGATTAAAAAATTGCAAAAAGGTGTTAACACATGCAAAGTGTGTATGATGACGGAAAACCGGAAAGGTCAGAATCACGGGGGGCCAATAGCGACGTGAAATCAAATGTGCTCTTTTGAGAATCGCCAAATTGGCTGCTGTAACTGAGTATCAAATGTCACGCGGAAATTCGAAAATGCTTTATCCTACGATTCTGTGTGTTTTGACGTGACCGTGTTTGCACAGTCCTACGGAAAATGTCACGCGAAATCCAAAAAAGGCTAATGACTCCGTATCATTTGAGTCGCTACGCAGCGAATACAAAAGCGTGCGAAATTCAAATTTTAATTTTTCACGTCGCTTTTGGCCCCCCGTGCAGAATGAAGAGATCACTCTCCAAAATTCACTTCGTTGTCTGCGTCTCAAACGACGAAATAGCGTGCGAAGAGTGGAGACGCAGACACCAATGGAGCGCGTTTGAACGAACGTGGAGCGCCCGAAAACGTATCACTCGAAGAAGAGAAGTCGTGGGGGGAAGAGGAGGAAAAACAGACGGAATTCCTGCCTTTTTTGTTGCTTTCTGGTGTCTTCTGCTGCTTCTTCCACTTGGAAATCTGTTCTTCTTCTTCTTCTTTTTCTTCGTCTCGAAACAGCAAAAACACGAAAAGATGGGCGGAGCGGAGGCACTGCTGCCGCTGTGCAGTCGGGCCATAAATGATATATTTTGGTGATTCTCTCTTCGCCTTTCGAACGGAAAAACACAACAAATGGAGAAGGGAAAGAGAGAATTGGGAGGATGACAAAGACACACACAAGTGCCCCGAGGCTCTACTTCTGCTGCTGCTGCTCGAAAAAGAAGAAGAAGAAGAAGAGAAAAAACACAAAAAAAGTCAAAAAAAGAAGAGGCAAACACTCACAACACAGTCTTGAGAAGCGTGCGCTTCGGCCATTTATCACCAAAAGAGAGATGACGTTCGAGACGAGAGAGTGCCCTTTGCCAGAGACGCAGACAGACAGGCGCGGACGAGCAGAAGAGGAATATTGGCTCTTATTAGATTGCGTCGTCGTCGTCGGTTGGCACCGCCGGTTTTTGCAACTTATTTACCAACAGTATGTGTTTTATGCTCGATATAGTCAAGAAACGTCCCGCGACACTAGAAACGGAGCATTTCTGCAAACACCGTCACGGATGTTTGCGGACAAGGGACAGACACACCGTAATCCTCTTGGAACCCCCATTGCAAACGCGCTCCAATGATAATCGTGTTTCGTGTAGAAAAAAAGTGTGATGCGGTTGCGCCGAGGCTTCAACTTTTCCAAGAAGATGATACTCCGATGTTACGGTAAACAACATACTGTCGCGCAAATTTGCACACCAAACGGAATCCGGAACGCAAAAAAGGAGAGCCGGATAGGTAACAGAGACAAAACTAGAAAAAGACTAAACATTTTGAAACTGTTATACTATCGGATGCATCCGAAGTGAAGATTTTGAGGAAATTTCGGGAGAAAGAGTTTTCTAGGCCACCGACTGTTTTGCGCCGGCGCGCCTTACTGTGGAAAAGTTTTGAAATTTCAACTGGCGCCAGGAAAATTCAATTTCAGCCGTTTTTCCTGTTGTTTTTTGTGTATATCCATTCATTTAACATTCTTAATCAGTTGTACCGGATTTTTGAAAAAATAAGTAAAGTTTACTGTAACAGTCGTTTAGAGCTATGTCTTGTTCGTTTCGAGACCGTTGGTGGCCGGCGAAGTCGTCATTTCGGGCGAATTCAAAAGTATTGATCATGAAAAATTGATTTAAAACGAAAAAATGACATTTTGGAGTGTCGCGAATTCGGAAATGCAGACGAATGGAAGGAGAATTCGGAATTGGGGTTCCATCCGACTGTGTTGCACACTCAAACTACCGTATTCTCGAAAGAGTAATTAATTTGGAGACGAAACGTCGTCGAATGTTCATCGGAAACGAGCAAAGAGCCTCATTTGAAGAGCCGCCGATGGTTCTAATTGGATGTTTTTCGGAGCATTTCAATGAGATCTCGAGAGCAAATGGTACGAATCGGACGGCGAAGAAATGAAAGTGGAATAGAAGAGGAGGAGGTGTCGGGAAGAAGATGGGCACACTCCTCCACCGAAACGGAGGGAATTAGGCTAATTTGGAAGAAAAGAAGAAAGGGAAAGAGCCGATTGAGAAGAGAGAGAGAGAGAGAGACGAGTGCTTCTTCTTCTTCTTTTCGGTGAAAAGGGCTTCACTTCATCTCTCTTTCTCTCATTTCGAAGGGGGAGCTGCACTGAAAAACGCATGGAAGAAGAGGTTCCAATTTTACGTATGAGTTCTGCTTCTGTCTGCGGACAGTTTGTGAGGAAATCATTTCGGAACGAAGTGCGCTCTATAGGCAACCACGGGGGGCCAAAAGCGACGTGAAAAATCAAGATTTGAATTTCGCACGCTTTTGTATTCGCTGCGTAGCGACTCAAATGATACGGAGTCCACGGCAATTTTTTCACTGCATGGAAGAAGTAAAGCTAGACCCCGGCCTCCCAACGACGCTCCCGCCTTCCGCGCAACATTTTTCGCACTTTGTTTACCCGGGCAAAACAAATTTCAAAAAAAATTGCCCGCGAAAAGAAAAAATGTACTGAAATTTTTGTTTCAGAGCAATAAAAAATGTTCTAGGCCCTATTTTAAAATTCTGCTTTAGCCAAGTTGTTCAAAATTTCGCGAGGAATTCGAATACACCAACCATTTTTCTGTGGGATTCGTTTTCGGCGAGATCATTCAAATTTTGTGAAGAAATGTTTGAGTGGTGTAAAAAGGGTTGATTCTCGACACAGGAGCATTAATTTTTTGCAGATAAATAGAAAAAGCAAATACAGAGACTAAAGAATGACGCTGCCTGAAAAATGGGAAGTTGTGGAACGATTCGGCGAGAAAACGGCACTGTAAATTGGATTCCAGTTACCGGAAGCTCTAAAACAGTTTTTTTAGGATAGATGTGTTTGAAATCGGGAAATGAATCGAAAATTGATGCAATCTATTTGGCAAAATTGAAAATTAATTAGGAATTCTTGATAAAAACTTCGAAAATGACTAGAAAGTCGCTTGAAATTGCGAAGCAGGATCTGTAAAATGTTTATTACTTGTTTACAGTTATCTACAGCCCTGTGACATGCAATATTCACAAAAGTTTTGTTGAAAATATACGAAATTAACGTTTTGAGATGATTTTCTAAAAAAAAAATGTTTCTTTCAATTGTTGAAAAAAAAGCAACTATATTTGTTTAAAAATACATTGTTTATGTAGTTTCTTTTTTTTCTTGAGAATTCCTCGTTTTAACTGATTATTTTCATTTGATGATTGTCAAAAAATTCTGATTTCAAAAATCGCGTGCGGCAACTTTGCGAAAACGCGCGCCGCACGTTGCACTTCGCCGGGGACTAGGATTTTGGCTTGCAGTGAAAAAATCGCCGTGAGTCATTAGCTTTTTGGATTTCGCGTGACATTTTCCGTAGGACTGTGCAAACACGGTCACGTCAAAACACACAGAATCGTAGGATAAAGCATTTTCGAATTTCCGCGTGACATTTGATACTCAGTTACAGCAGCCAATTCGGCGATTCTCAAAAGAGCACGTTCGCTTTCACGTCGCTATTGGCCCCCCGTGGGCAACATGAGAGAACTGCGCCAAATGCAGTGAAAATGTCTACTCGACTACTCTCGCAACGAAGAAAACATTATTGTTGTATCTCAAAATCAACGTTCACAATAAACATTTCAAACGCGCCCGCCACGATATCTCGCAACGAAAACATTTGTCAGCGCCGAAACATGCTGCGCCTTTAAAACGGCGATACGGTAGTTGTGCAATAATTCATTTCGTCTTTTTCCATTCAATTTCCTCAATTTCAGCGGGGTTTCCAAACGGTTTCGCACTTTTTTCCGGTAAAAGAGCACAAAAAATTTAAAAAGCACGAAAAACGGTTAAAAATTTTTTTTTGGATTAATTTATTATTGCGCAACTACCGTATCGTCGCTTCAAAGGCGCAGCACATTTCGGCGCTGACAAATTGTTTTGTTGCGGAATGTCGTTGTGCGCGTTAAAAATTGGTTATTGTGAATTCCGATTTTGAGAAACAACGATTCGATGATTGCTTCACAAGGGAACCTTTTTGGGTCGGGCTCATAGAATTTTCTACAAATTTGCATACGTATTCTTGAGGTCATTCTGAGCAACTCTTCAGTTGACGAAAACTGCGAAGCTCTGCGTTCAGCCGAGATATTTCGATTTGAAAATTGCTCAAAATCCCGTGTTGGGGGAGGTGGTGGAACCATTGGAAACAGTGGCCAATGGCAGTGTCGGCACCGTTCACCTAAGCGCACCCGGAGGGCCCTGGAAAGTGTGGTTCGGTGGCCGAGTGGCGAAGAGGTGTGGGTTGGGTGCCGATGGTTGTGGGCTCGATCCTTTTTCTGGCAATTCTTTTTTGTTCCTCATCGACAGCAAGATTTTGGCAAAAAAACCAAAGTCCAGAAAAAAATTTTCAAAAAAATTTTTTTTTCGAAAGTTTTTTCATAAGTTTGTGATGGTTCCGAGTTACGAGAAAACTTATTTTCATATCTCTCGAAGTTCTAGTTCTCGAATTGTTATAAGATATTATGAAAATAAGTTTTCTCGTAACTCGGAACCATCACAAACTTATGAAAAAACTTTCGAAAAAAAAATTTTTTTGAAAATTTTTTTCTGGACTTTGGTTTTTTTGCCAAAATCTTGCTGTCGATGAGGAACAAAAAAGAATTGCCAGAAAAGGGATCGAGCCCACAACCATCGGCACCCAACCCACACCTCTTCGCCACTCGGCCACCGAACCACACTTTCCAGGGCCCTCCGGGTGCGCTTAGGTGAACGGTGCCGACACTGCCATTGGCCACTGTTTCCAATGGTTCCACCACCTCCCCCAACACGGGATTTTGAGCAATTTTCAAATCGAAATATCTCGGCTGAACGCAGAGCTTCGCAGTTTTCGTCAACTGAAGAGTTGCTCAGAATGACCTCAAGAATACGTATGCAAATTTGTAGAAAATTCTATGAGCCCGACCCAAAAAGGTTCCCTTGTCAGATGACGCGCGATGCTCCGGTTGTAGGCCTATTTGCAGGCAAGAGTCTTGATTCTTTCCTTTTTAGTGAGATGGGGACCACGTGGCATGGTTAAAAAAGACAAATGAAGAAAAAAATGAAACAAAAATACTTGGATTAGCTTATTTTATGAAAAACTTTACAATTGAACGTCCAGAATTTCATTTCTAGTGTCTAACGAGCAGTATAACCAGAATCTCTAAAATCTGGGCACGTGTCGCTGAAAAAGATCATCGACCATCAATTTCTTCATTTCGAGCCCCGCTGCAGCAGCAACGAAAAGCGAAATGAGTTTTCGAAAGTGGCTCACTTCATCATCATCGTCTGAAAGGGCTTCTCTCTCGTTTCTAGAATGTGTTTATTGACCTAAGAAGAAGAGTGGAATGACGTGAAAGAAACGGGACAATAGAGTATATTATGGAAAGGAACGCCTAATAAAGAACGAATGGCGGTCGGCTGGAAAGTGTCTCTCTGATCTTCTGATCCTCACTTTTCGATCGTCGTTTCATAGGAGGTGAGTAGTATTTGCGGATCGGGTACTGCAACAAAAGAGTCACTTTTTCGAATTTCGTCCGTACTGGAACTACGATTGCAAACGCGCTCCGCTGATATTGGCTGTCTCGCCACGACTCACGTGTACTTCTCGTGGAGGAGCGGAATGATTTTTTAGATTTTTATACATGTTTCTCTAAAATCTAAATACTTCCTATTACTTTTCAGTTGAAGGACGTTCCGAGGGAAAAAATGATTAAAATAAAAAATTTTCCAACAATGGCAGTGTGGCAGAGGTGTGAGATTTCTAGGCCAGCGGGTTACTGTAAACAAATTCCAACATTTCAAAATTTCAACTGCCAGGAAAAATCGATTTCGTACGATTGTTTAGAAAATTTTGGTGTTAAAAGTTTCAAAATAGCTTTTATTGATTTTTTGGCAAGAAATCCGTACCAAAAAACGGTCGGAACCACGCTTTCTGAAATAAGGGTTACGGTAGCAAAACGTTGAGCTGTGTCCGTTCGTTTCGAGACCGGCGTCTCATTCGGCTACGCTTTTCTTTGTTCTCACTGTCACTTTGCGGGAAAACGACAATATCAAGGAAGTTCCCCGCCTCCACAAGAAGTACACGAAAGTCGTGGTGAGACCCACAAAATCAGCAGAGCGCGTTTGCCACACAAGATTCCAAAATACGAGTTCTTCTTCTACTCTCCCCACCTGATAAGTGATGTGCGGTCTTCCGTTGGCCGTGTTGATATGAGACCTCAGATGGCTCGTCATCTTCTCCTCTCTTCTCGTCTCTCCGTTCGGAGGAACTTCTTCGCTCATCTGGAGCGAGTCCTCGGGAGAAAGTTGCGGTGTCGCCTGGGATTCCGTCTTGGGAACGTATCGAATCGTGCTCTTGTCGTCGTCCGTGAACGGATTGTGCTCTTCCGATGCATCGTCTTCGTCTCCTTCTGCTCCACCTTCCTCCTCCTCCTCCTCTCCTTCACTCTCGTCGTCGATCAGAGATTCAGAATCTTGTGGGACGTCTTCAGGAGTCCCAGGGGATGCAGGTGGAGACGTTGGAGACGTTTGAGACTCGGGACGACTCATTCCCCTCCCAGCGTTCGCGTCTTCTGAGAACGACTTCTTCAGAATCTCCTTCTCGATGTGTCTCTTCGGTCGTGGAACGTCTTCAGCGTCAGTGGGTTCCAAGGGAGTCGGCGTCATTTCCGGAAGAGAGACATCATCTGGAGAGTCCCGAAGTGGCATGGGAGTGTCCGAAGAGTCTGCTTTCGGAGATTCCAAATGTTCGGCTACTTGCTCAGCGGTGACTGGGTGCACTTCCAGAACGACGTCTTCCTCTTCTGGATGATTGGATTCTGGAGACGGCGGCGAAATGTCCGGCGTTTCTGGAGCACTCTCTGGAGCGTCTTCGCGAGCTTCAGAGGTTTCTGAGGCATTTTCCGGAGAACCTCTTTGAGATTCTGGAGCTTCTGAAGCCTCGGGAGCCTTAGGAACTTCTTCCGGAATTTCCAAAACTTCCGGAACATCCTGAGCTTCGGGAGAAGGTTCCGGCGACTCTGGAACGTCTTCCTCGTGAACAGTGATCATTGGCGGAATCGATCGTTTCCTCCGAACTTCCCCATCTTCCCTGATGCTCTGATAAGAGGAAATCAGCTTCTGCGACTGTTGAATGAGCATCTGAAACGTCGTTTCTCTCATGAATCCTCCGAACCCTTATCACCTTGAGAACACTCGCATCCACACTTATCGTTCCCTCATTCCTCATCGGCGGCTCCTCCTGCGTCTCCAACATGCCTCCGATCCCTCTCACCACCTCCATCATCCTCTCCTCCACCTCTCGCCGTTCCTCCAGAATCTCATCGTTCTCACTCAACGGATCGGCGATCTTCGGCGCCGCCGAGACCCTCTTCAGTGAGCTCTGCGATCCCTCCGAGTCGCTCTTCTTTCGGCTCGTTATGTCTTCGTTCGTTATCTCGAAGAAGAGCACCGAGTTCGGACGGACGTCCTCTTTGAACGAGTGCTCCGCGAGCACTTCCATGCTCGTCTTCATCGACTCGATCACTTTGGAAATGCGAATGACAGAGTCGAGATCCAGCGATTGGAACGTCTGCAACACGTTCGTTGTGCAAATGCAAACGCGCTCCGCCGAACTCACACTGTAGTCCTTGGCCTTGTTGAACAGCCTGACGACGTGGTAATCCATCTCGTGGACAATGGCCTCCACTTGAGAGATGCACGTGTCCAGTGTCATATCGATGCTCTTCTTCCGATCCATCAGAGAAGGAGGCGGAGAGGCAGAAGGCGTCATTCCGCCGTCCCGCTTCTCTAGTTCCAACGCAGCGAGACGAAGAATCGGAGTGATACTCGGTGGCAACCAGTGACGGCTCATCTGAATTTAAACAAGGGTTTGAACAGAATAAGAACGGAAATGCGCACGTGAGCATCGGAGAATTGCGCCTTGAGGTCGTCGATCGCTTGGAACAGAGTCGTCGCATTGAAACTCGACTTGCGGAGCACATCCTGAAAAGTGCAGGTAGTGAAGACATGGGAAAAGGTGGAGGGGAAGGTCTCACAACGAAAATTACGGTGAAAGGAGTTCTCCGCTAGGGTGATTTTCCCGTGTTTTTCGCCGAAATTCGGAAATGAACCATTCGTCTAGCACGTCTAACATGACAAATACCCCTTAAAAAGCAGCAAAATGGGAATTTCTTCACAGCTGAAACGAGTTTCCGTCCGCGTTGCGAGACCTTGGTGCTGCTCCGTTAGAGCGTTTCCTCGCCCTGTCAGTGCCCTTTGAAAAATAGTATTGCAAACACTGCCGGAGAATGAATATATCTCGAGATTGATAAGAGATATCAAAATAGTGTCAACAGCAAACTTGTAGTCTTAGTTATGATCTACAAGTTTCCAGTTGACAACATTTTGATATTTCTTATCAATCTCGAGATATAATCATTCTCCGGCAGCGTTCAGGGTGCAGCTCTATTCGAAGAAATAGAGCCTGGAATCCGAGTTCCGCCCATCTCTGATACCAAATGAACACTTGGATTCTTTCGAGAAACTGACCCCAAACTGTCTGCTCCACTGCGTGAACACATTGCACACTTTGATATTCTCGCGTGCATTCGACGCGGCGTCCCTTATCAACGGCATTATCACCTCCAGCTCGTTCGTCAATTCCAATATCTTCTCCCGTCTGCTCTCGCGCAGAAAGTTGTCCAATCGACGCATCAACTCGTCTCCGTCCTCGAAGTCATTGTCGATGAGCACCGCCTCGCAGTGCTTCTCCACGTCGAGGATCCGCGAACTCAACGGCACATCGACAGCTCGGCACATTGCGGTGAACAACTCGGCGCTGTCCCTCTGCGGAGTCCGCAGAACTCGGTCGTTGAATTGGCGGAGCTGCGAAGTGATGGCTCCGATGAACGCCCGGTAGGCGAACAACTCGAACGCCTTCTGGTCGGAAGACTTCTTCGGAGTGTTGTGATGGGCAGCGTTCGAAGGAGGCGGTGGGAGGGACGGCTGATAGTAGAGGTGACTGGGGGGAGGAGGAATCGGATGGACAGAGGACAGCTGACGGATCTGGAAGTGGAGGGAGTTGGGAAGGGAGAAGGGGGAACTCATCCGACCTTCTCATCTCTGGAAATGATCTCCGCTTGCAGTTGGACGACTCTCTGCAGAAGGTTGTTCCCAACAGATCGCCCGTTTCCATAGTATCCTGCAAAGAGAGCATATTTCAAACACAGAGGCTGTTGGAGCGTACTCATGTTTAAAATCCCGCCGCGCTACAGTAATAAAATGCATCTCTTACTGCGTACCGCTAAAGTGACGGCGGCCGCAGAATTCCTAGGCCACTGGCCTAGAACTCCGGCAACTTGGCAGAGTTCTTTCGCAAGAAGGCTTTTTGCAACGCATGCCGCAATGCGTCTGTCCAGTAGAGCGAATTTGCGATTCGGTACGCTCCAACAGACCTTGTAAGCATATAATGCAAACGCGCCTTTCTTGATGCCTGCGTCTCTACTGTTCGCACGCTATTTCGTCTACGAATCTTGAAATAATTCGAAAGAATTCAGACGCAGACAACGAAGTACGCAGTGAAAAGTGAATTTAGTGCGTTTGAGCGAAAGAGCGCGCGTTTACATTGGTTGGGCGCTCTATCAAATTCTGCAATTACCGCCACGGTAGAATACACCGTACCTTTGGTGAGTTCTCAACAGAGCGCACTTGCATACCTCTATTAGACTCTGTAGAAGAGGCGGAGGATCTGAGTGACTGCTCGGCTGATCTCCTCTTCCTCGCCACCGGCGACTCCCTTCCCTTCGCCACACTGCTCTGATTCTGTCCGTGAATCATCTTCTTCTGAAATCATTCCGCTTCGTTTCCCCGCGCCCTCTGACTGCCCTCTCCCACCTCAATGACGGGAAGAATCGTCGAGTTCATCGCCGACGGCGTCGGAGTGCGCACAGCCGACGACGACGCGCCGATCTTCGCCGAGTTGGGTCGTGTGCCGAACATCCATTCGCTGTCGAAAACGAACGGAGGAGCACTGGAGCCCACTTGGATCATGTCCCCCGAACGGATCTCTTGCTGTCCGATCACCGCCCGATCGTTGATTCGAGTGTTTCCGGCAAGCGAGTGCTCGCGGAGATAGAACCCGGTCGAGGTGGATTCGATGGACGCGTGCACTGGGAACACGTTGTTGCCCTGAAGTATGGATCAAGGGATGCTGAATTTGAATTTCCCCGGAAAGTTCCATGAAAATGGGCATCTAACTCAAGTCTTTGAAAGTGAATCCTACTTCCTCGAATAGAGCGGCACTCCAAAACGCTGCCAGGAGAATGATTATATCTCGAGATTGATAAGAGATATCAAAAAGTTATCAACAGCAAACTTGTAGTCCTAGTTATGATCTGATTTTTACGAATTGTGGCATTTAAATTCGCTCTTTCTTCTTTGCAATTTATCATTTTTCTGCTCGTTTTACACTGTCTTTTCCGCATTTTTTCATTTAAAAGCGGATTTTGAGTGGAAAAAAAATCGGCTAAAAATGCGCAAAAAACAGAAAACTGAAAAAAGGACCTCGTGTTTCAATAAATTTTTGCCTGAAGAACTTGAACGTATTGATTACGATAAACTAGTGATTTGATATTTTTTCCTATTGACATTATGTCGAAAAAGTGGCGAAAGTGGAGAAAAGGTTTTCGGGTCGATTTACGGGAGATCGCTGCGAGACCCACAGTCGAAAAAGTCGGATTCTGCGATGTTCTAGACAACGCTTAGATTAAGAACACTCGAATTATTAATCAAGGAGTAAACAAGAAGACGGTAGATCACTGTAGCACGGAGCGCACATGCTGAACGACTCACCTTGACGACGACATCGCAACTATCCGAACTGCCGATGGTGGTCCTCCGGTTTCTGAGCACGATAGTGTCCAAACTCTTGGAGTTGTACCTCCGCAACATCTAACACCTACTCTCTGACTATCTCTGAAAGGGAAAATGCACTACTAGCCGTCGGGACACCCGAAAAAAGGGGGAGAAGGGCGAAGAGTGAAGGGCTTGTTGTCAAGGAGACGTCGTCGTGATAGACGACGCCGCCGCCGCCGAGGAGTCGACGGGAGACGGCTAATCAGCGGGTGTGGAGAGAGGGAGAGACAACGGTGTAATTGGGTTCGGAGAATAGAGGCAATCGGGGTGCGCGGCGCCATTTTCACACTTTATCACAAAATGTTGTTTCTGCGCGGAGCAGAAGGCGTTGGACGGGGAAACTTGAGATTCGGCACTGAGAATGACGTGTGCTTCTAGAAGTTCACCACCACTTGCCGCTTTGCACCTGCACAATTTCGAAGCACATTCTCCGAAAATCCACGTAATATACTTGAGAAAACCTAATGAATCTGATTTTACAATCGAATGAAAATGTCTATGGGAAGCAATAGAAGAAAAACTATACGAAACGGGCGGTGTTTTTGGAACGGAAATAATTCAAAATATGTCGTGACGAGACCCAATAAATCAAGCATCATCATAATCCCCCCGTGGGGACGGCAAGTAATCTGTTCGTTTTGAAAGGAAGGAAAAATAATAGGAAGAGGGTGAGAAAGTTATATATAGAAGCAAAGGAGAAGGAGGACAAAAGTTGCTTGAGAGGGTGTCCATGGTGAGAGAGGGAGAGAGAGGGAACGACGGAACCACGCGCGCGTTTTTATTTCGTTTCTTTTTAAATACACAAACCGCAGAAAAAAAATGGATGGCGACGAATCCTAGAAAAAGACGTTCACTTTATAATCGTTCCTCTATGTTAAGACTAAAAAACGAACAAAAGAAATGAATAAAAGAATCAGTTGAATGCGACCGTCTTGCTCGTTTCCGACTTGACCGCTCCCGCGATGCTCTTTTTGGTGAGTGGCGGCGATCGGAGAGGGAGTGGTGGCTGCGGGAGTTCTCCGTACTGCTCTTCGTAGTATCGGTTGAAGGATCGGTAAAATGCCTGTTGTCCTCCAGCCAACTCGAATTCGGTCAACCGACGTACTCCGAGGTCGGCCAGCGTTCTTTCGCCGGTCAAAACGTCGTTTTGGACTTCCTGGAGACACATTTATTTGTCTTAGAAATATTTTGAAAAAAGCTTACAATGTACTCCATCCACTCTCTGTTAAGTGGAACCTTGCACTTGAACACTTTTCCGTAGAGCTCAGTGGCCAAAGTCAAAGCCATGAAGTACGGGTCCGGGAGTCCGTGTCGCTTGTATCTACAATTTTTTCTTGACTTCCAAAAAAAGTGTTTTTTTTTCAGATTCCGTATTAGTGAAAACAATTTCACTCTCAATGGTTGCAGAAGTATCACCCAACTTCAAATGATTGCTCACCATTTATGGCGAGGCTTACAATCTGTCCGATATTTTTGTAAAACAGCCCACCTGAATCCGAAGTCCGACAGACAGTGAGCCTTTTTGTACATGAAATCGATGAGCTCGGAAAGTTGATAGCAATGTGGACCGACAAACTCATAGGTGTGTCCCTTGGCGGTCGGATCGTTGACGACGCGGTCAATTCCTTGAGCAACGTCTCCAACCTGAAACCAACATGTTTCACTTTATTAACCCTTCTATTCACTTACCCAGATTGGCATTTTGTACGTCTGCTCTCCCTTCTTGTACAAATACACGTGATCGAGTGGGGTCTTTCTCCATCTCGACACGTAGTATTGGATGAATCCATCCAACTCTCCGTAGATCACCGACGGGCGGATGATGGTGGCTTCTGGGAACTCCTCACGAACAGCAATCTCTCCGAGAGCCTTGGATCTCAGAAACTCGCTCTTCGAGACAAAGTGTCCCTTTGGTGGGTCGACGGTGGCTCCGAGAGCAGACAAGTGAACGAACTTCTCGACACCCATCTCCTTGCAGATCTTGGCGAGACGGCGGGCTCCAGCCTCGTGCACATCGTAGTAGTTGTAGTTTCTGAAACCAAGTTTCGGTTAGTTTTCGAGAAAAACAACGGGAAAAGCAAAACGCCTATGAATGCCTTTTAACTCACCCAGTTGGAACACGAGTTCCGATCAAGTTGACAACGACGTTCGAGTACTTGACAACCTGAAGCAATTGAATGTACACACATTCCAAAATAAGAACGTTACCTTGCGAATGCTCTCCTCGTCCTTCAGTTCAAACGGGAAGAAAAGAACTTGTCCGAGTTCTCCGAGCACTTTGTGCTCTCGCATGTAGTACGGATCCTGTCTGTACGGGATGATGATCTGAGATCCGTTCTTGGCGAACTTGTTGACGACTGGCAGGCCAAGAAATCCGGAGGCACCGAAAACAGTCACAACGTTTCCGGAGAAGGAGGCTCTGTAAATAGGAAAATAACTGGTTGGCTTTTAATTGCAGTTAAAACGCACCTTCCACCGGCTCCCTTTCTGAATTGAGCCGTCTGGGAACTGAGACGTGGCTCCGGATGAGCATTTTCGGCAGTAGTGACGGCGCTGCTAAAGTTTTGGCTGCTGACGACGAGAACGGCCTGACGACCGCCGGCCAACGCAGACGCCGACTTACCCAGTACTGACAGCATGTCGGCTAGAAAATCGATATTGTTGATTAGTATTTCGCGAAATAAATCGAAAATTTAGCTGAATACACCGAAAAAGTGAAAAAAAACAAAATAAAATGAAGAGCGCGGTGCCAAAATATGGAAAGTTCGCTGTACGCAACATTGCGGCGTGTTCAACGCTTGCAGACTTTTCGGCGTTTTCACCGTTGACCGTAGTCAACAAACTTTGCGGAAGATTATTAATTTAAAAAGAAAAAACTTTCATTTGCAGTGATAAAATCGAAAAATCATTAATAAAATACCATTAAAAACGTTTAAAAATATCAAAAATCTCCACTTCCGAAAAACCGCGTTCAAACTCTGCAAAACGAGTCCATATTTGTCCACGTATTTCCGTCCGCAACTCCGGTCACCACAAATCTCGACGTCTGCACAAAGATGGCTACGTGCCGCTTCGGCTCGCCGAGCCAACGGAAGTTGCGTAGCTGGCAAGACGGTCTCGGATGACACACCTCCGGTTCTCCGCCCCAACGAGAGACATTTACTAATTTCGGCGACTCGACTCCTCGTGTGCACAATCTTCCCGAAATGGCTCCGCGAGCAGCTGCATGTGAGTCTGCCCAGTTTCCATTTGTATTCCCCTTCTTTTACAGTCCTCCTCGTGCTCTCCGTTCTCATCATCGCCTCTTCCGGTCGACCGGATCACCGTTCCCGGAATTGCAAGGTAACCGAGCAGAATTCATTGCTCTCGGAGCATCCAACCTCTTCCAGGCCTATCGGCGACCGGCTCTAAACGAGGTGCTCACGAGAATCTGTCTTCTGTGCCACGAGATGTTCTCCGTCGATCAGCCGAACATGGCGGCCGAGTGCAGTTCCAACTGTTTCCGGAACGCCGCCTTCAACAAGTGTCTCAATTTTTTCCGTCCCAAATTCCCGAATTTCATCCATTGAAATAAACTCTTCTTGTTTGTTTCTATAATCATTTTAGGGGAACTGTCTATTCATAATATACCAATAAATGATCCGGTACAGCCGATGAGAATGAATGGGTGGTGGTGGTGGATTGGGGGTAATACTCGCATGCCAGAAAAAAAGAAGAAAAAACTGTAGAATTTTGGGGCTTATTGGGGGATGTAAAGGCATGCGTTTCATATCCGTTATGAGAGGGGTTGGGGGGAGAAACAAAAAAAAACATAGACAAAAAATTATTGCGGAATAAGGAAGGGGCGGTGCCTGAGGGGTAAATGGAATTTGGGAAGGAAAACATTAAACAAGAAAAAAAAAAGTAAACGGCAGATGAGGAAAAAAAAAAGAGAGAACGAAAAAGGAAGAGGAGACTGGAGGATATACATTGCACGAGAAGTGAGTTGGAGAGGAGAGAGAAATTATAATATGACCATTCAGTTCACTCGAGAGAGAAAGTTCGCTACATTTTCTCGTGACCAGAATGAATAAGAAGAGAGAAAGGTTCCTAATGCGAGAGAGACAGAGATAGGGACGGTTCGGAGACGACTCCGGTGCTATTCTGCCGAATGACAGGCGCGTCTGCGGGATCGTTTCATATTTCAGATTCTTAATTACAGGTTTGTGAGAAGTGAGAGTAGAGGGACGGGAGGTAGATGAGAAGGACTAGGGGGCAGGAAACTCTAAAGAGAGAGAGAGAGTACAAAACTTCAGTTATTTTCTGTCGAACAGTTCATGAGAGCGGCGAACTTGTTGGTCACCATGTGCGACTGCTTCGCCTCCTTCTTCTTCTCCTTCTTCTTTTCCTTCTTCTTCTTCGGCGTATTTTGACCGGCCGACGGCTGAGACGAGCCCTTTTCTTCTTCAGAGCTCTTCGTATCCGCCGTCTCGGCGCTAGTGGCTTTCATCTCAACGTCCACCCGCTTCTCTTCCTGAAAAGAGACCGTTTCGAAAGGCTCATTCAAAAAGAATTTCTCACCTTCGGGTTTTCCTGTTTCACCGTCGTTTCACTCTTCGCGGCCGTCTCTCCTTCCGGGATTGTCAGGCTGCTCTCATCGCTTGTTTTTCGGCTGTCTCCATCACTGCGTCGACCGCCTCTTCCTCCGCGACCAACGGCGCCGGCGCCTCCTCTACCGCCTCTCTTGAACGATCCACGAGACTTCGTCTCCCCACCGCCGCGACCACTCTCGCTGCCGGAGAGGCTCGCTCGTCGGGCACCTTCAGTCCGGTAACCTCTGTCTTGGTACCTTCTGTTGTTGGTGTTCCTCTGAGTTCGCTCATCAACTCCACCTGCTGCACCTACTCCGGCGTCTCCGTCAGGGCGAGGAACTTTCTCAATGTGTCCGACTGTGGCACTCTTCTGCAGATGGTGCGGGTGCTGTGGGTGATGATGGCTACCACGCGGTGCGTATGGCTTGATGCTCGGCCGTCCACGATTTCCACGGTGGTTCTGAGCGGATTGTGGGTGTGGTGGCAGATCAGATGACGTCGGCTGGACTGAAGCTGTCGTTGAAGAGCTCTTGTTGAGCTCCGACTGCGCCGACTCCGAAGCGGCGGAAGTTTTCTGAAACTATGAACAGATTCTTAATTTTCTTTGGAAAATTTCTAGTAGGGTGTAGCCAAGGTGAATAAACAGATAAAAATACTCACCCTAGCCTCGTCAAGTGGATAGTGAACTGGGTCCGTTGGCGGCGTCTCCTCTTCTTTCTGAGTTTTTCCCGAATCGATCGACTCTCGCTTCTTGATGACTACCGATCCTGGTGGAGCTCCTTGCTCATAGTTCGGAGCGTGCGATTGTTCGTAATACGGAATTCTCGGCTGCTGATACTGATGATAGCCTCCTCTGTTGTTGTTGTAGTGACCGCCTCGCTGGTTGTACTGATTATATCTCTGATGCAGTGGCTGCGGCTGATGCTGATAGTTGCCTCGAGGAGCGGCGGATTCGACGTGCTCTTCAGACGGTGGCGACTGAACCATCGACTCTTCGCTGTGATCTCCAACTGCGGCTTTTTCCGACTCTTCAGTCTTCTGCGACGCCTCCTTCTCTCGCTCAGCTAACCGTTTCTCCAACTCGAGCAGCTTCGTCTGAGTGTCTACGGGTTTCGCATCACCGAACGGATTTGCAGATGGCTTGCGAGAGAATTGTTTCGGCTCCTCGGCCACAGACATTCGAGAACTCGTCCGCGAGAATGTGTCAAAGTTGGTCGAATGCGACTCAGTTCGCGATCGTGCGCTGATAGATCCGGGATGTTGGCGACCGTAGTAGTCGTTGCTTCGAGTGTGCTGATAGCTTCCACTCCTCTGCAGTGGTCCGCCGTTGTCTTCGAAGCGGTTGTTGTTGTACTGCTGTGGCTGACTGTTCTGACGATCGTAGTACTGATTGTTCTAAAGAATGCATAGATTGACACTTCAACTATGAAAAAACAACTTACCCTGGCACCTCTGAAATTGCGGTTATTCTCGTTGTTGTATCCTCCATGATACCCACCACGGTGACCTTCAAATTCTTGTACTTTTGGTTAGATTCTCTGCTCAGCTCAATTTCACTTACCTCCTCTTCTGTCGTGGAACCCTCCAGCTGGCATCGTTCCGTAGTGATTCGTGTAGTTACGATTGCCCTTGTCGAACCGCCCGTGCTTGTCGCTGTTGAGACTGCTCTGACTGTTGTAGTGGCTTCCGCGGTACGAGTCGTGTCGTCGGTTGCCGTATTGATTCTCGTGGTTCTCGTAGTTGCGCGAGTGCTCTTGTGAATATCGCGGCGACGCGCGAGCCAAACTCTCGCGATTTTGACGCACGTACACCTTCAGAACGCGTCCTCTGAACGCCACGTCGCTCTTCATCAACGCATGAATGAGACCGCTCCGCGAGTGAAACTCGAACTCCGCCTTTCCGTCTTCCTTGTGGAAATCGACGGATTTGATGAGAGCCTCGCCGCCAAAGTAGTAGATGAGCTCTTCTTCGACGTGGCTCGTTGCGATGTTCGTAATCTGTGCACGGAACGGTCCCTCGTCCGGCACGCGACGATTTCGCTCGGGAGACGCCGACGACGAATCGACTCCGCCGTCGACCTCATCGGCTCCTTCGTCTTCGTCGAGCCCGACATGGTTGAACTGAAAACATTTTGATTGTGTTTTAGTTTCCTCTGAACACTGAATAAATTTGTAGTGTGGAAAAGTTTCACGTTTTGTTTTCTCTTTTTTTGAACTCGAATTTTTCGAACGCTGCCAGATTGCAACGTATTCGCTAATTTTGCAAAATGAAACAGACTCACCTCTTCCTCCTCCATGAGTTGAGCCCATGATCCGATCTGATTCATGTCTTGAATCCCATCACACACCTTTAAAGAAAATATTGAAATCATCAATTCAGAATGAAATTTTTTCCAATAATTCCAACTCTCTTTGCACTAAATGCTTTCCTTCAAAATGTCACGTGCTTTTGCACACCCCGTACCTGCAGAGTCTGCTGAGCCGTCGGGCCGTTTCCAGAGCCTGCAGGTTCCGTCACAGACATCTTGTTCTTCTTCCTAGGCGATTGGTTGTGCTGACCGAGAAGAATTGAATGTTCTTCTGCAAAAAACGCAAGTTTCTCAAGAGTGAAGTTTTTCGGACAATGTGAACTCGGTCAAAGTTTCGAAAAAGTTTCAAATCGTATCATCAGGTGATTTTCTGATTGATGCTTGCAAACCGAGCTTATCAAATTAAGAACAACCGGCAGAAAGTACAGAGAAGACGGAGAGAGAGAGAGAGTGTGCCGAGTCAGGAGCCAGCAGACGGAAAAAGGATTGATGGGCGAGAGTGTGTCGGAATCGAGGTAACCCGAAAAGAACTCGGCGTTTTTTTTTCAAAGGAAGGACAACTTTGATGAGAGGAGAGAGATGACACGGAAGCGAGAGACGCAGAGTTCCCCACGGGCTGGGCACAAATTGAGCACCAGCTGGCAGATGGTGGCGAGTGTAGAGAGAGCAACGAACACCTGTCCCATTAGACGACGGCCAATCACACCGCATAATTTTCCTTTGATGGGCGGAACACGGTCAGCTGCTGCGAACTTGGCGCAATGCCAGCAGAGAATCTAGTCGATGCTGCTATTATTCTTTTCATGGAGAAGTGATAATTGGCTCAGTGCCAAGAGTCGGCGGCTCTGTTGGTCTCGCCGCGCCTTTTGTGTCGATTTACGTACGCCTCGTGTACTCCCCGAGGAGGAGTGGGAATAAATTAATTTAACCAAACGCAAATTCTCTTGATTTTCTTCAATTTTACCAATTTTTCCGCGGTTTTTTCGCGGAAACTTCTTCATTTACGTTTAATATATTTATTTATAACATCTTTAATTGATATTTCTATGTTTTCAGGGAAAAAAAGCTGTCGGCAACATCGGCGACTGGAAACAAGGAAGTTTGAGAAAAATTCACATATTATGTAACAGCTGAGTTATGTTTCTATCATTTTTCCATGTTTAAGCGTCATATTTTGCAGAAACCAGTCGAAAAATGGGTGCAGACGACTGAAACGGAGAAATCAATAATAGTTTCTGCAAAATATGACGCTTAAACATGGAAAAATGATAGAAACATAACTCAGCTGTTACATAATATGTGAATTTTTCTCAAACTTCCTTGTTTCCAGTCGCCGATGTTGCCGACAGCTTTTTTTCCCTGAAAACATAGAAATATCAATTAAAGATGTTATAAATAAATATATTAAACGTAAATGAAGAAGTTTCCGCGAAAAAACCGCGGAAAAATTGGTAAAATTGAAGAAAATCAAGAGAATTTGCGTTTGGTTAAATTAATTTATTCCCACTCCTCCTCGGGGAGTACACGAGGCGTACGTAAATCGACACAAAAGGCGCGACGAGACCAACAGAGCCGCCGACTCTTGGCACTGAGCCAATTATCACTTCTCCATGAAAAGAATAATAGCGATCGGAGAAAAAAGGAGAAAAAGAAAAGAGAGAGATATACGCTTGTGTAACGATTTTTCGGTGTAATGCGACGCATAGGTCAGAATTCTTGCAGAAAAAACTGGAAATACGTAAGAAGAAAACGAATGTGTGATCGATTTCAACAAGATGACACTTTGGTTTCCCACGTTTTGCGAAACGTTGCCCAATCTGATGTTGGAAGAAACACGCACCGAAGGACGGTTAGAAGAAAACCGTCAAAAATTTTATTTCCGAGTAGCGGGGGAGTGCAAAAAAGAGAGAGGGTAAGAGAGATGTTCCACGAGAGTGGGCGAACAGCAGCAGCAGAATATATGGGAAGGACGGGCCACCCCCCGGCAGAGGGAGGCAGACGGAGAGAGCACTGACCGTTGAGATGGCGAAAATGTGTGATGGAGGGAGGGGGAAGAGGTGAGAGAAAGCGCTGGCGACGGAGAGAGCAGACACGGCGACCTCTCTACTCTCCTCTCGTTCACTAACACGGCCGGGACGGGACGAGAGGCCCCCACCATCTTGGCCACACGCCAAGTTATGAATCCTTTCTCTCGTTTTCCGGCCGCGAGAGAGGGGAGAGAGAAAAAGTATTTATCTGAAGGACATGAGTGAATTGTTACTTTTTTGTTTATGTAAACCGGATTTGGAAGATTTAAACGGCCAAATATCGAGATTTGAAAAATTTCGGTAAAAAATTGAAAAATTTGAAAAATAGGAAAAAAGGGTTTTTGACTCACTTCTGATAATCTGGACTCCGCCGTACATCCTGAAAGGAATTTCCATCGACATGATGGACGGAAGCATCTTTTTCATTAATTTTCTGGAAACGTAATAATAAAAAATTGAAAGATCACTGGGAAAAAAAGAATTGCGTGAGCAAGAAATCTGAAGTTGGTCGTTGCGGGAGCCTCGCTGACAAAATCTGTTCTGCGCCTTTAAAGCTGCCGAGGGAGTACGGTATTGAAGCTGTTGATTTTTCGACGCAGAGACACCGCGAATTGTTGCATTTCATCTGTAATTTTCGCCACAAACGGCCGTATCATGAGAATTTCAAACTATTAAAGCTCAGAATTGTAGGAAATGCTATATTATAATTGTCTAAAGCCAAAGCAAATTCGAAAATAGGCCAATTGGTCAGTGTAACATTTTTTTCAAAAAAAGTCGAACGAAAAATGCGAGTTGTGCATAGGTCTATAAATCTTGCAAAGTTTTTGCGATAAATCTTTTTATTTTCTGAAATACATTTTTTAAAACAGTAATAAATCCATTGGCGGCTCTCTTTTCATTTCTGAACGTTTCTAAAATTGAAAACTCGCTGAGAATCTTGGGGTATTATGCGTTCGCCCCGTGCGTGGACCTGGCGCGTAAAGTTTTGAAATTGTCTTCATGTATAAAATTTACGCGCTGTCTCGCTCTTTCGCTGCAGGACCTTCGGCGACCCAATGCGACTGCTTAGTCCACGCTCGCGGCGAACTCATAATATTGGTGCCTAATGAATATTGAACGGACAAATTTTTGCGAACTTGTTTCATTTTTATAGTGTTTCAAGTGTGTTCAAACTGAATTATGAAAACGCTGGAATATTGTGCAAAGATATTCGGAGGGATCAACAGACATGTCTTCAAGATCGCTCCATTAGTTCCAGCTCAGTTTATGATCTTTGAGGGCGACTTCCCGACCAGTCCCTCTCCCGATGGTGGCAGCTGTTAACTCTCTTTTCATAATTGCCTAATCCCACCTGATCTGCACCGCTGCCTCATCATCAATCTCTCGCCAGTTCAGCCGGATCTCGACTGCCCCTCTTTCAATTTCAAAAACCTCCCCGCAGGATTCGGGGCACGAAATAGTGCAAAAATGCGCGAGATTCTCTCCTCATCCTCATACAATTTGGCCGCGCAAAAGGTATTTTTCGTGTCGAGAGAGACAGAGAACTGGATATAGTCGGAGAGGAGGGGCGAATTCTGTCAACTGAAACCCGCAATGGCGTAATACTCTGTTGTGTCATCATCCGATTTCACTGTTTTCGGTTTCCGGTGGTCGCCGCTCTCTTCCCACCCAATGATTCCCGTCTTTCTTCTCCTTCTTCTGCCCACCGTCGCCGTCTCGACGCCTTCCGTCTGGTCATGTCCGTTCATGAGCCCCATGATGCCGCCCGGATTAGCTCCAGTTGGAGAAGAGTGAGTCTTTGCGTTGACTGACTGCCTTGGCGTAACTAAAAGTAACTGTATTAGGGATCCGCACTCTGGAATTACTTGATGGTTATTTAGACGGCAGCAAAAAAAAGTAAATTGTCGTTTGGTCGTTTGAGGGGGATACTGTTTTAAAAAAAAAATGCTGAACTATTTCGAAACGTAATCGGGTCAGCAGTTCCCGATCCGTTCCAATCCGCCGTGTTCGATTTTCGACGACAGAATGGTGAAAAATGAACTGGAACGGGTCGGCGGAACGAACAGATCTTGTTGATATTCCGAGAACTGTACCCATGAGCCTGTCCTTCTGCCGAAATTTGTTTCCCACATAAATTGATCGCGTCTCCTGTAACGAGAAAGTGAAATAGCGCGGGTGAACCGTTGTCACATGGGCGAACAATGGATTGATCCACCCGGATGAGTATTTCTGAAAACCGGAATGCCGTTAACTATTCGCATGCGTCGGGAATACGTGAACCAGAATGATGAAAAATTTCCGCGGAATGCCGAGTCACGAATTCCGGAAAACCGCTACTTTCCGGAATCTCTCTACTCCGTCCAATTTTGATACGCTCAAAACAGGAAGAATCATAAAAATTCCGTCTATTCATAAAGAACGACACATTCACATTATAATCATAGCGACATACTCATCAGATAGTGAATTTGAAGACACTTTTAGAAGTGCGAAAAGTTCTTAACAATCTTTGGGAGAAAAGTCAGAAAAAAGTTTGAGATGGATTTCACAACTTCAAAAATGTTCAAAAATGTTTTTTTCAAAAATGTTTTTTTCTGACTTTTCTCCCATAAAATTGGAAACAACTTTTCGCACTTCTACTGAGTTGGTGGAATCCGGAATGCGTGCTAAAAAAAAACCGGAATCGGAAATCGTAGAACCAAGATTTCAAATACCGTCGACCCAACTCTGATTCACACGCTTTGAAGTGCTGAAGAACCAATGGTCTACGGCTCGAAGCAAGGGCAATTTACCAAGAGCCAATAACTGACAAGCTCCGTTCCATCCCCGCTGTCATAGAAATTTGTGTCTTCAAAAGAGCTCCAGAGATCACTTTTCGTCCCTCCCGAGTCGCAATTCAACAGTTCCGGCGTCACGAAATTCCAACTTTCCTGCGTCTCTCTAGTCACCACAAACTACACACAACGATTCGTTATCAAGCACACGATTCGTATTGTGCCTTAAAAGATCATGACACTGTTCGCAGAGTCATCGTTTGGGAGAAAGAGAAAGTTCAAACGGCGCGGGCAATCGTATTTTGTGCAGTAAAATGAGCGTTCACGTGGTTTTAATAAGTTCATTTGAAATTCGCTTCTTGAGTAAAAGTTGTCCGAAATACGACAAAAAACGAAAAAAAAACAATAAATTGAAAAAAAAAAGGAAATATCGCAGTAATTCGTTTTCTCCGTGACGAGACTAGCAGTCCTTTTGCCACATTAAGTAGGTTTAAAAAAGTCAAATGGAGTATTATCAAAATCAGGGAATGTGGGGAAATGACCTCTGGGCGGCGCCTAGCCATGGACAAAACAAATTATTGTAATGAATAAAATGTTCTTTTTTTGGAATTTATCGTTTTGCGCACGTTTTTCACTGTCCTTTGCGGAATCTTTCTTCAAAAAGACATTTTCAAGTGAATTTACGTCAAGCGATCGGCGAAAAACCTGCAAAAAGCGATCAATTGTGAAAAAATAGATTTTTTTTTTCACGTGATCTCATACGAAAAATATAGCAGGAAAAGCGGAGAAAGTGAGCGAACAAGGTAATATAAAGCGATAATAGAGCGAAAATGTGAAATATTTTTAAATTTCACAGTAACCTGTTTCCTCCGCGGCGAGACCCGTGAAAGAGCTGTCCTTTTGCCACATTTGGTTGAAAATAGTAAAGACACAAAATGACAGCATTAAATAAGCTCTATTGCCAATCTCCACGTATTTCAAACGTTTTATCGGGAGTAATATCATTGGAAATCGAGAAAAAAGAACCGAGTTTGCTGTGAAAACGTGCAGATTTGCAGCTGTCCAGCCGACTCATTCGTCCATTACTACTCGTGCTGTGACGACAATCCGTTCCAGTGTTGCTTCCACTTCGAGACGTGGGCAATGTTTGTGATTCGAGTAGTTGTCGTCCCCATTTATTGATTGATTCAGTGTGATCTTCGGAATCATCGGTCTGTTCGTGATAGTCGGAAGTCTGTTCGTCGCCGGAAAACTGCTCATGGCGCCGAGTGTCTCGACTCAAAACACACGATTTTGATATGGAGAGAAACGAAAGAAAACCGATTTTATTTAATTTCTCATTGTATTTACTGTATTCTTTTCTTTTGTATTTTCTCAAAAATACATTAACGTCTTCCGAGAAGAACACCTCATCGTCTGATTTGACACCGGAAAAGGAGGCAAGATGAATTCGGTCACGAGGACGTGACTTCAGGAACACAAGTGTTTAAGTATATCACATTTCGAATCGGAAAGAAGGGACAAAAAGCACCGGAAATCGAGGGAGAGAGTACCCGTTGTGGATGGGGGGGGGCAATACTTTAGAGAGAGAGGGAGAGAGAGAGAGAGAGAGAGAGGGAGAGAGAGAGAGAGAGAGAGAGAGAGAGAGAGAGAGAGAGAGAGAGAGAGAGAGAGAGAGAGAGAGAGAGAGAGAGAGAGAGAGAGAGAGAGAGAGAGAGAGAGAGAGAGAGAGAGAGAGAGAGAGAGAGAGAGAGAGAGAGAGAGAGAGAGAGAGAGAGAGAGAGAGAGAGAGGGTTAGAAATGGCGTTTCATGTGAAGCGAAAGATGGTCACTTCGAGAGAATGCACGCGAGCATTGCGTGCATTTGAACGGGCGGTCGCCTGCAAAAATTGATATGAGTAGGAGAAGAGACATAATGGACGATCTGACAATTCGTTTTGTTTTCATTTTTTGAGAATAACCAACTAAATGAGTATTACCAGGATTCTCTGTCCTGCAAAAGCTGAAATAGTTGCGAAATCAAATGGCGCAAATGTAATGCAAACGCGCTCCTCCGCTTCATTGCTGTCTGCGTCTCTATTGTTCGCACTCTATTTTGTCTACACGCAGACACGAATGTTTATTGTATTTTTCTTTTTTTTTTGCTGTGGAAGCACAAATTAACATTTTTGACATATTTATACAGTATTTCCTCGAATACCGAGCACCCCTCCCCCAAACGCTGCCGGAGAATCATTATATCACGAGATTGATAAGAGATATCAAAAAGTTGTCAACAGCAAACTTGTAGATCGTAACTAAGACTACAAGCTTGCGATAACTTTTTGATATCTCTTATCAATCTCGTGATATAATGGTTCTCCGGCAAAGCTCTCCTCGGTGGATGACATTTGATAGTAAATATACAAATTCATTCTTGAAAAACTTAAAATTTTTCAAAAATTAAAGAATTTCGAGCGCTATATTTACAAAAAAAGAATTCTCTTCTCTCTCTTAAAACTCTCTCTTAAAACCAAGATTTGTCGACAAAATGCGAAAAAACTTGTCGGAATTAGCAACCGTTCCGGAAAAGGCGAAAACTAGTTCTAAACGCGCTCTACTGAAAAACGAACATGTTATGTAATGAACGCCGAAAACTGTCTAATAATTTCTGACGGAAGGAACTGATAAGTTATTTGGTGTTGATTGCTTTCCTAGTTCAATGATGGGATCAGGGGTCTTATCACCAGTTCGTCTACAGTAATCCTTATCATTCTGATGTAATTGGTGATTGGTCGGTTATCAGTTGCCGTGTTCTCTCACCTGTGTGCTTCCTATAGTGCCTCGTCAGCTCATCGGACCTCGCGAAGCGCCAATCACACCCGGGCCAGCTGCATTCGTAGGGCTTTTCGCCTGCAAATTCCTCCCAACCGTGTCTTTTAATCCTCTCCAACTGGTACCTGTATGAGTCCTAAAATGCGCCTTCAGATGGCTGCTCTTCGTGTAAACCTTTCCGCAGTTGGGGTGCGTGCAGTGGTGGAGTCTCTTCACCGACGACTCTGAATCGTTGTACGAGGAGCCGGGAGACGGTTCGCAGTTGGCCGCCGCGTCCTCGACCGGCTCCACGTTCAGGTTGGAGGAGGAGGCGGCGAGTCCCTTGGCCTCCGAGATCAGGTTCTGCACCTCGCCCATCTGCCGACGAACCGCGTCCAGCTGCGTTCGGATCTTGTTCGGATCCACTAATCCGTTGACATCTGGCATCACCGCCAAACACGACGCCGCCGTCAATTCGTCGATTTTACGTTGGAAGTCGGTCGGATCGAAGTTCTGGTAGACGAACGAGTTGACCGAGGAGGAGATGGAGCTCGGCAGGTCCGACGTCGACGAGACGCTCTCCACGTTCACAGTCAACGGCTCCTGGTCGCCGCGGAGACTGAAGTAGTCGTTGCGGGCGGCCTTCTTGACGAGCGGACTCGTCGGACTGTCCATGTCGGCGTCCTCGATCACAATGCTCTCGTGGTCGTCGACGGCCTGATGTCCCGAATCTCCAGAGCTCGACGAGGCGATGTCAAAGTTCGACGTGGAGTGGATCAGCCGGATGGGCACGTTGCGAACGACATTCGGTCTCTGCTGGCTGGAGGAGTCGTCTTTCTTCAGAATATCCGATATCAAATGGCCAGTTCGACTTCGAACCGGGGCGAACGCGCCTGAAAAGGGGGAAGGGGTAGGATGGGAGGGGAAGAAGCGGGGACTCACTCTTCATGTTCAGGTCCTGAAACGCTGCTCCCAGAGCAGTGGTGGGAGTGTTGAATCCGGAGAATGAGGAGATGCTGTCTGGAAGTCGAAGAGGAGTTGGAGTCCCGCCAGAGCCCAACAACTCACTCTGATGCTCGGCGAGGAAGTCGTTCTTGATCTGCTCGAAGCGCTCGTTCATCGACGTCGACGGCTGGAGGAGGCTCTGTGTCGATGCGAACGCCGTGTTCCGGTACGGCGAGAACGCCGAGAACTCTACAAATCTCTCTTGCGCCCTTTCCGATTGATGGCTCACTCACCGCTGGCATGATGATCGAAGAGGGAGGAGGAGGAGGAAGTGGAGGCACTCTCGCGTCTGCTCTCGTGTCCGGCGAGCTGCTGAAATCAGGAGGAGTTCGTCTCTACAGTACTCCCTCCTTATCTCTCTTTTGATGCATTTTTGGGTGTGGTTACCCCCCTTCCCCCTTGATGGGGGCCGGTCGTGTCAAAGGGAGAGAGAGAGAGAGAAAGAACATTTGGGCGTTGCCCCCCTCAGTCAGTCTGAGAGATAGTGATAAGAGGGCGCGAGAGAAACAAGACGGCGGACCGGATCGTCGTCACTTCTGATTAATCGATTCCGTCTCTCTCTCCCTCTCCCCCTCTCTCTCTTCACACAAAACAACTTACACTTTCGATTTTGCGCCGTTCCGCGTTGGCCTTGAGCCGTTCGTAGGCGCTGGAAGAGCGCGAGAGCTCGCGGAACGACTCGTAGAACTGCGAGCCGAACTGGTTGAAACTCCGCGTCGCCTCGCTGATTCTCGCCGAGATGTCGTCGTTTTCAGATGAGGAGGACGCTGAAAATGGGAGGCTTTCGGAAGGTTTGACCGCCTTCGAATTGTGCTTTATATCAACTCGGTTACTGTAAGATTTCAACGGAGCGCGTTTGCTGACAAAAAATTGAATTTCCCACTCAAATATCCTCTCGGAAGCCTGACTTTCACAAAACACGCTGATACAGAAAAGTTCACGCCTTTGAGCAAACTACCGTGGATTTCATGTTTTGAGTGACTTTCTACCGTAGTTTCCTTAAAGGCGCATGTCGATTTTCGAAAAAAGTTTAACTTTTTCGTGACCAGACCCGCCGATGCTGTTGATTTTTATAAAAAACTTCAAAAAAACGACAAAATGTGTGTTCCTAATGATTACTGTAAGCCTTCAATAGAGCGCGTTTGCTGACCACTCCTCATCAGCTGGTGTCTATAGTTTCTAGACGAAATGATAAGAAGATATCAGTTGTCTTATGATTTTGGAATTGTAATCTAAAAATAAAAAAAAAATGAAGATAACCACGAAAATTTGTTCGATTCCTCCCACAGTTGCCCAGGGAAAACCAGTTCCACTCTCATGTTTCAGTCGTTTTCCCCGCTCATCAAACGAAGGAATTCCCCGATAAAAAAGTGTCGATTCGAGCAGAATTCCCGACGAAATTCCGGCCCGGAATTCCGCTGACTCAACGGGAAACTGGCAGAAGAAGGGGTCGTTTCGAACACACACAGACCCGATTCGCTTCGCGATTTTACACTGTTCCGTGGGCGAATTTTAACGATTGGATCGGATGGAGAACTGGCTAAAAGAAGAAGAAGTCCAGCATCGTCTTCGTGTCAGTTGTAATCAGTCACTCACACACTCAAACCACACAATCATTCGACACAGAAGAGAGAGAAAGGGCGGAAAGTACCTGATTGCAAGAATGATGGCGATAGGTAAACATGTGACGAGGCTCGCGCCGAGGGGTCAATTTGGAGAAGCGGCTTGTTGGGAATGGGCACGAGACGTTCTCGAGACGTCCGGTGCGCTGTCGTCGTCGTGCTGGTGCTGGTGCTCTGTTGGGTGGAGTCCGGTGGGGGCCCTGAGCCTTCCGGCCCAAACATCTGCAAGAGGAGAGGGTTGGACCGCCCGGGAGCGAGAGAGATACAGTGTTTGACCTCGGAAAGGGGCGAAATTGATGGACCGATATGGAACAAATGTTCCAGAAGTCAGAGAGAGAGAGAGAAGAGACGCGGACACAGAGAGACCCCTTATATGACACAAGAACCCGTTTCCCTTTGTGATGATGGTGGTGGTGGTGGGGGAGAGATGAGGAAGGTGTACTGATAAGGGAAGTTTCAGAAGGGGGAGTGATTGGGTGATCGATCGAGAGACGGATCAACATCGGGCCGAAGGGGTACTTGTGAATGAATGCGGCAAACGACGAAAATCGAAAGAAGAAGAAGAAGAAGAGAAAAGACAAGGAGGGGACAGAACAGGGTGTGGCGCCCCCCCTCCCTTCCCGCCGCCGCCGCCGCTGCTGCTGTCCTCTCCTCCTCCTCCTCCTCCTCCTTCTCCTCGTTTTTCTCTTTCTCCCCCCCCCACCTCCCTTCCCGTGTCGGCGACCGCCTGTGGGAGGAGTTAGGCGGGGATGGTGGGAGAGGAAGAAGACGAAGAAGGATGATGCGGTTTCGTCTTCGGAAGCCAAAAAAGGCCTGCGCGCGGTTTTGGACACCTACTGCGCGGCGGCGGCGGATGGGTACGGTAGAGGGTTTTCGGGCGGCGCCGGACTGGCTGTGGAAGAGGAGGAGGAGAAGCTTCAAGTGTGTTGTCCATCGAGGAACACGTCTTCACGTGACCATGATGATGACGGCGATGATGATGTTCCGCATAATTACACACCTGGGGTAGACTATAGTTCCAAGTTCCATCCAATGAACGCCAAAGTTGAGCAAGATCTCGCCGTTTCTGACTGTTTCGTGACTTTGGCGGTGTCTTATTTCTTGCGCCATTCACTTTTTTGTATGTGAACAGCTTCGCGTGTTTGATGATGGAATCTCGACAGTTAGACAATAACCACGTCTCGCGATTTACTTTCGGAACCTTTTTGCTGTTTTCCGAAACGAAGGCCCTTCTCGTGAATCTGTTCGACTCGTTCTCTCGACGACGATATCGAAAACGCGCTCTACTGAACTGGTAGCACGAGAGCGAGTGTTGTCAGCCGCGTTGCGTTCGTGCGTCGCGGTGAAATTTCGGAACGAACGTATACGTATGGCTACTGTAGCCGAGCGGGCGGGAATTCAAAATCATGATAAACGGAAGAGTCGTACAGAAGGAAGAAATTGAAATTGTACGCAAGTGTAATTCTGGAGTGTTGTAGTGAAAATGTTAGAATTTCACACTGAGAAAAACCAATTTTTGGCCTAAAATGCAAATTTGCCGTTTGAACGAGAGAACGGGAATGTGCCTCGATTTTCACGTCGCAGAGTCCAGCAAAAACGATAATTTCGAAAAACGGCTAGAGTGCGTGCAAAATGAGAGACGCAGATAGGCAGACAGGTACCAAGTTTCCGCATTTCAATTTGTCGAACTGTCTGCGTCGTCAATCTAAACACTGTCTCGCCGTTTCGTTGCTGTAACAAGACGTGTTTTGGGGTTTCGGGTCCCGCAACGAAACGGCGAGGCAGCGTAGAGATGCGAAGACGCAGACAGTTAGGCTGCATGGCCTAACTTTCTCTCTTCCTAGTTGCATCGGGAAGAAGCACGTGGCGGTTGTCAGCTTGTGACCTGGCACTGGCCGTCACCTTCCTCCACGACCACAAGATTCTCGTGTGTGTGTCATCATAAAATTCAAGACGATAATAAAGAGAGAATGAGAGAGAGAGAAAGAGAATGAGAGAGAGAGAGAGAGAGAGAATGAGAGAGAGAGAGACCAATAAAACGGGCGTTTGCCCCGTTTCCAAATGATAACCGTTTCGCTTACAAAGCGCCCTCGAACTTATTGCGAAACGTCTCTTAATCGACTTCTTCTCCTTCTTATCACCAATTCCCCCGCCCCTTCCCCCCTCCCAGGAATGTTTCGAATAGTTGCCCGAGTTTTTTGAACCGTTGTCACTTTGTGCTGCTGCTGTGACTGCTGCTGGATGACTGACTGACTGACTGATAAGCGACAAGAGTATCGGCAAACAAATGTTCTGTGTTTATGTTTCCTCTCGCGCCCCGCTCTTCTCTCTCTTTTTGTTCTTCTGTTTCATTTTCTCGGAACGAAGGACATTTACACACAATATCCGAGGAACGAATCAGAAAAAGGAGAGAACACCTGCCGAGGTGTGACCAATCAGTGCGTGTCAGAAGGTCGATTGGGAAGGTGTTGGAGGGGGTGTCTAGGAGGCAGTTGAGTCTACTTGGTGCTGTACGAAGGATGAACGAAACAGAATGAGTCGTCGCACTTCTGATACCGTTGCTCCACTGCTCGGAGATGTGTGGTTTGAATGAACACGCTTGAACATTGAATACTCAGGCAACGCGGTCGCAGCCAAATTTGAAAATGTGCAGTCCGGCAGCGCGGGAATTCAAACCGCACATCTGCGAAGCTCCCGTGCTCAAGTTTCTTCAGAACCCATCCATGTGAAGCAATTCTCGATTTTTGACGACTCGTCAGGAATCCGTGGTCGTTTTCTCCCTGATTTTGAGCTAGGGAAACACTTTCATGCAGAACTCTTCTTTCAGTGAGCTCCACATGAGAATCCATCGCTTGGAGCCCAAAGACGGTAGAGGAAAAAGTGCCGATTGGCTTCTCAATTAGTGATGAAGATATCTGCTGATTGAGAAACTTATTGCTTCAATTGGAAAAAAACAACGCAGATTCACAGTATTCACACCAATCCAATAGAGCACGAATTCAGACTCAACGAAGCATATAAGCATCAGAGCTGATTCCAACGATGGAGAGTCTTCATTTTCCTCGCGATTCGTGAGCCGTTTCTTTCAAAAACATCATCTAGCAAGAGCTGCTCCACCGACGAACTAGGCTAGCAAAGAGCAAGTCATCACTCGTAATTGCTCTGATTCATAACAATACATTACACTTTTAACCACAAACATCATTGAGGGACTACAAATGTTACTGTGTATTGTATGTTCGCAAAACTATGGCAAGTTGGCTACGGTAGAGAAGGGTCTCGCAACGAAGTGACGTGGCATTAGTTCTAGGAAGGAACATATACCGAACACGGAAGCTGCTGTCAGAGGGGACACTTGATCTATCGAGGCATCCAGAGAGACGATAAATCAACGATTACAGTGGGTCCGAACCACCGAACATGTCTTCTTCTTCTGATAAAGAACGCATCCCGTTCATCAAAAATCAGAGGACTCGTCAACCGAAAATCGTCATGTTCAAGGTCATGGGAAGGTGCGGATCTTGAAAGAGAAGGAACACGAATTAGGGCGAAAAACTGTCATTTCTTGAATCTTGGAACCTGTCTCGTGGAATACACAGAGAGATAGAGACGAGAGTCGTGGCAAGACCAACAGAATCCAGTGGAGCGCGTTTGGTTTCAAGATTCAAGAAATATACACGAGCGGCACCAAAATGTGCTCCATAGATACAATCTAGGGACCGGTTATCTATGCAAAGGATTACATGACGATAAGGCGGGAATTTCTAATTTTAGACATGTTCGAGTGGTCCAGCCCAGAGTCACACCTGGTACGGTCGAAAGTACGCAATACACGTCGCTTGTGATTGCACAATTCAAATTTAACAGTAGTCTTTTCCATTAATCGAAATGACATTTGAAATTATCAAAATGTGGACCAACTAGCGAACTTTTTTGAGAACATTACATATTTGAAATCAACGGGTTTTTTGCCGACGTGATATGGGGAAGGAGGGGTGATGATTCTCGAAAAGAGCGGCACTCGAAACGCTGACGGAGAATCACTATATCTCGAGATTGATAAGAGATATCAAAAAGCTATCAACAGCAAACTTGTAGTCCTAGTTAAGATCTACAAGTTTCCAGTTGACAACATTTTGATATCTCTTATCAATCTCGAGATACAATGATTCTCCGGGGCAGTGTTTGGAGTAGATGCACAGATAAGTACTGTTGAGTAATATATTGCTGATTATAGGGAATGACTCATGTGTTGCAAATGATAGGGTGGAGAGAAAGAAAACAGCAATCGGAATCGTCGTTTCGGTCAAAACTGAAGAGGGGAGCGGGGGGTGTTACCCGAAGTGTTCCCTCCGATTGTGTCTCTGCGTCTCTCTCTCTCTCTCTCCGATCCATTATGATAAATGAATGATAATCTCCGCCCTTTGCTGCGTTCTCTCCCGTCGTCACACTCTCTCGCCCATCCGACCACACCCTTTTCGTGTACAGTAGCCCCCTCTCTCTCTCTCTCTCTCTCTCTCTCTCTCTCTCTCTCTCTCTCTCTCTCTCTCTCTCTCTCTCTCTCTCTCTCTCTCTCTCTCTCTCTCTCTTTTTTCTCTCTTTAGTCCCGTTCGTTCGCTTCAAACGAATGTACAGTAATTTTTTGACACGGCCGACACGACGACGTCGTCCCGAATGATGATCGGTGATCATTTCGCGGAATTCAGAGAATGATATGATGATATAAAAATGGACAAGAGGGTGGGGTTCGTCAGGTGGTGTGCGTCTCGAGAGAGAGAGTAATCTGTTTTGATATGGGAGAACACTTGAATGATCAACGTCTTCAGGGTCTCTTCCTCGTGTCTTCTGGAGATCACTCCTTTCACAGCTCCGTGCATGAGCCATTCAGAGGCTCCACGTCTTCTAACCGCTTGAGGGTATAACAATGGGAACAGTAATAGAGATAAGAGAGTGCAGACGAGCAGACGTTTTCTTACCGCCGGAAAACAGAAAACATCAGTTCAAACGCGCGGGCAATCGTGCGCAAGTGTAATTCTGGAGTTTTAGAAAATGTAAATTTTTGTAAAATTTTTCCAAATTTTTGTAGAATTTTTCCAGATTTTTGTAACGTTTTTCCAAATTTTTATGAAACTCTTCCAGATTGTTGTAGAATTTTTTCAAACTTTTATAAAATTTTTCCAGATTTTTGTGAAATTTTTAAATATTTAAAAAAAATTCCATATTTTTGTAAAATGTTTCCAGATTTTTAAAAAAATTTTCCCAGATTTTTTTAAACTTTTTCCAGATTTTTGTAGATTTTTCCAGATTGAAAAAAAACATTTCCCCGATTATTTATAAACTTTCCCGATTATTTTTTAAAAATTTCCCAGATTTAGTCATACCGTCGATGGTCGCCCTCTCCACCCACTTCCCTCCTCTCCTCGTCCATTTTCTTTTCCCATTGACAAAACGTTGTCTTTTTCCCCACCGAATTAGGGCATTTTTCGGCCGGAAACGAACGATGGGCGGCGTCTGAAACGACGACTTCTGTCTGTTTCCTTCCGAAGACGACTGATTAGAACACGTTTCGCAACGGCTAATTCGCTCTCTGATCACTACTTTTAATGATTATCACCCTCTCTCGGAATGTTTATCAAATGGTTCGAAGGTTCGTCGAGTCGGTTCAGAGGACGGGGTTCGGAGGAGCATGGCTCTCTGAAATCTGTCTGAAATTGGTGCGAATCGAAGAGAAAACCAGCTGCCAAGTGTAGGCTAGACAGTGTAGGCACGCGTGCCCTTTCGCGGCGATTTTCGATGTTTCGGACTTGAAAAATGCGAAGAATGTTCAGATATTCAGGTGATTTTGGGCGTGGAATCAACTGGATCCTTGTCGTCATTCGATCAATAATTGCACCCGCCTTGGACCCATACATGAACATTTGTCACTGAAATTGGGAATCTTGTAACAAGATTCTTGTTGTTGTTGTTGGAAGCTGTTCGACAGAACTGGTCCATCGAGCCCTACTGAGTCGTTGACGTCCAATGATCTCAGGAGCTATGCTGACGGAACTGCTTGCACTCAAGGAACGAGATCCTGCGGGATGGAAAGAGGTAGGTTTGAGAGCCCCGAATCAGTTTTCAAAATCTGCTATTCCCGGGCCAGAGATAACTAGGTCCGCGAGAGTTTATAAGGGCGGTGTGGGCTGACATACTCGAAACTTTGAGCCGCTTTTTCTCGGCTCACGGAGACCAATAGCAGATTTTGAAAACTGATTCGGGGGCTTCAAACCTACCTTTTTCCATCCCCCGCAGGGTCTCGTTCCAAACAGTATCCTTGAGCACAAACAGTTCCCTTGTTAGGAATCCCTCTGCAAATGCCGACGACTGTTGGAATTGGAGGGGATACGTTCCCCTTCTGGTGAGAGCTTCAGGGGGTTCAGGGGAGTTGGTGCTACCCGCCCTGTATTAAAGGACAAATTCTGTGTGTTTGTCCGTCCGCAGCCTTTTCTCAGCGCCTACTGGACCGATTTGGCCCGTTTTTGGACAGAGGGGTCAGAAATGTTGGCCCGATCATGCACGTCAATTTTCTAAGCGATCCGTCAATTTTGACGGCTTCTGGACTCTTTTTTGTGTATTTTCCCTCTTAATTGCGCCTCTGGAAAGGTTGCGTCGACTCGACTCGCCTATCTTCCCAGAGTCAGGGTGAAACGAAAGAACTGCAGAGCCCAGGCAGATAGACGGCGTCCGCCGATCCGAGTTGGCCATCGAATTGAAGATGATCTGGCATTGTTTAGAGCTCATTTTCATGAAATTCAATTTTCAATTTTCGTGGGCTTGATACTATTATTTCGCGAAATTTAGAAAAAAGGAAAAAACTCCGTTGAACAAAACATTGAATATGAAGGAAATTTGGAATTTCAAATTGCCGAAGAGGTGGGGTACAGGGAACTATATAGGCTCCTTGCACCCCGACTCATTCTGGAGATGTTTGTGTATTCCAAGTAATGTGATCCAAAAAAACAATTACTCCCCCGCCGATTTGGAAATCACCGGACTCGGAAACTCGCTCCGGTTTCAGAACACTTTTTAGGTAGTTCCGCTATTTTTTCGTTGCCCAGATGTCTTCAGCATCGGATAGAGCGCAAAAAGTTATACTAGGCGCTCTTTGCGCTCTATCGGATGCTGAAGACATCTGGGCAACGAAAAAATAGCGGAACTACCCCTTTAAAGGCAGCTGTCAGTGAAAACCGACGGGCTCGTCGATGGAATTATTCGGAAAACACACAAAAGCCGTTTCGGATAATGGGTTGAATGCCAAGAATTTTATTTAAGAAAGCACTAGAAACGCGTAGAAGTGGCGTTCTGAAATGGTTTCCGAAGGAACAGAAGTACTCTTGCACTGATTGATTTGATCTGATTTCGAACGAACGAATATGATCTCTGGATCGAAAGAGAAACCGGCTAATGCAGAGTGCTCGGATCGGAAGAATGCTCATCGAGGCGAATGTTGTTTTGATTCAACGCACGTTTCGTCGAGTAATTCAACTGGAAATTCATATAATTACCATCACAAAATGACCATGATATATCACAGTTTGGCAAACAAAAAGAGGGGGAAGCGACAGAAATGAGGGCATTTTGGTCGTTTTCTATCAAATGTTGGCAAAAATGTTCGATCTTGTAAATGTGTTCGTTGTGTCAAGAGGTCTTTCTGGATTGTGAATTATGCTCAAATGTTATTGAAACTCGAATGAAAATGTACTCAGGTGAAAAACATCCAGTAATATCCTTCAGGACAGAACAAATATCCGCCGGCATATTCCAGGATATTTTCGAATATCGGCGTGCAATTTTGAGAAAAAAGGACCGTTGAGACGGTGAATGAGCATGATTACGCTACACCCGACGTCATGGGCCATGGGAAGCAGATCCAAGAATACAGTAATCCGAAGATCTCTCTTTTGAATGGATCCGAATTTTCTATGAAAAGTCAAAAATTTAGTGGCTTGAGGTACCTTTCCGCATGGACCGACATCTCGCGGGTTCCGCCCATCTTCGAAAAAGCGACTGCGTCCCGGCGGATATTCCAGGATATTTCCTGGATATTTTCGGGACCGCGGATATTTTAGAGAGCCAAATATCCCGTGGATATTCTACGGATAATCACGGATAAGGAAAATATCCAGAGTCCGGAGAGTATCCAGGCTGTCCCTGGGATATTTCCCGGATATTTTTCACCTGAGTTAATTGAGTTCAGATCACTCACGGACTGTTCTAATACAACCGAGAGTTGGGTGGAATCCCTTTTTTTTCCACATTCCGGAACTAAGAAGAAATTGATTTTTCTGGAATATCTTCTGAAATTCATAACGCTTTGACATGAAATTTCTAGTTTTTGATGCAGTTTTACTATCGGATGCCATCGAAATGTCCCCCCCCCCCACCCGAGGGGAGCTCTGCCGGAGAATCAATATATCTCGAGATTGATAAGAGATATCAAAATGTTGTCGACAGCAAACTTGTAGTCTTAATTATGATCTACAAGTTTGCTGTTGACATTATTTTGATATCTTGTATCAATCTCGAAATATAATGATTCTCCGGAAGAGCTCTCCTCGGTTGCGGTTCTTCCCGGAATCCAAGCTTACATTTCTCATGCAAATCTATCCCATGGCTACCCATTTCACTGAAACAGTATTCGCTGCGTACCTGTTGTGTTGCCTGAGTATTCAACGCTTAAGCGCAGGTGCTCGTTCTTTTGTCTATCGTTAACAACAAACGTTGATTACTCAGGCAACGCGTACGCAGCGAATACACAGATAGCTCCTTTTTCATTTTTAAGAGGTACAGTCTGTTGTTCCGCCATGTCAGTTGTTTTCCAGTATTTCAACTCATTCTGTCCGTTAAGATCGTACGATACACAGCGATCTGTTTACACGGAGAACAGAATGAGCAATGTTCTCAAATTGGATTAGGGCCTCTTTTATATCCAAAACTGTCTCGAGGGAGAACAACAACTTTTCGAGACGTTCTCTCTGGTCATTCCAATGTTTTCTTTGCCCTCCGACTTGTATTCTGTTTGTGTTCTGTTTGAATTCTTCACACTGACCCCGCATTCGGACGGTCGTCTTGGCGAGGTTTGTGTGATTGGATGACTAATCAGAAAAGAGAGAAAAGGCGAGAGAATGCGCAAATAGGGACGACTCAAGGAGAAAAAGAAAAAGAAGAAGAAGAAGCCAACGGTCCCTTATACAATCAATTGTACACATACCGTATTTTGTATGCCAATTCGAGTTTGGAGGTGAGAGACATTCGAATATTATCAAAATCAGCGGATGTGGCAAGATGGCTGGTCTCGCCGCGGAGAGAAAATGAATTACTGTATACTTAATTTCCGGTGAAAAAGGCACAAAAATGGAAAAACTGTTGAAAAACCGCTGAAATTGAGGAAATCGATTGGAAAAGGACGAAATGAATCATTGCGCAACTACCGTATCGCCGCTTTAAAGGCGCAGCACATTTTAGCGCTGACAAATTTTTTCGGTGCGAGATATCGGCGCGCCCGTTTGACATTTTTATTTTGAACCATGATTTTGAGATACAATGATAAAAATAGCATTTCAACTGATTTTTAAGCAATTTACTGTATTTTGCACGTTTGAACCACATTTTCCGGAAGTTTTCAGTCAAAAAGCGAGTTGGAATTTAACTTCCGACAAAGAGATCGGTGAAAAACGCAATACAAAAAAGGTATTATCAAAATCAGCGGATGTAGCGGAGTATGCAATTCACGGCATCGGCGGGTCGCGCCACGAAAATATTAAACTTTTCCGTAAATCGACGTGCACCTTTGAACAAATTACTGTGGATTTCTTGTTTTGAGTTACTTTCTACCGTAGTTTCCTTAAAGGCGCATGTCGATTTAAAAAAAAAAGAAGTTTAATGTCTTCGTTGCGAGACCCGCCGATGCGGTGAACTGCAGACTTCGTCACATCCGCTGATTTTGATAATGAGCAATCCAAATCAGGATGATTACGGATTAGACTGCGCTCCATCGCCAAATGTATCGAGACTTTATATCGTTTTAAAACTAAAATAAATCTAAATTTAGATAATATTCTATGATAAATTACTAGGTTTTCCCATGAAATGCAGCAGTATACCACGATTTGCCTAAAGTGTTCCGTGATAAAGTTGTCCGAAAAACAGAAAATCGCAATTTCTGTTCATCGGTCCAGTTATTTTCAGAGCAACAGGAAATCAGAGTGAAACCCGCAAGACCCAAAATGTGATACATTTCCAGAACTTTCATTCTCAATTCATTCGTCACAACTTCCTTCTGCATACAAAACCTTTCTGTCTTTGATTGCGTGCTAAAGACAAGAACAGTGCGAACCAGGGGGGTCGGGTCACCAGACGTCCCTCTCTTTATGTGGTCCCTTGTAATCTCTCTGTTGCATGGTTTCCATTGTGTCTCCCCTCCCATGCAGCAACGCCTTCTACACAACGGAGGACTCCCCCAGGAGCAAAATGCCTTCGGGGAACGGTGACAGGAGGGACTATGTAGTGGGGAGACCTGCACATTGGTTCTGGTATCATCCCCTCCCTTCGCCTTCATTCGTCCTTGTGCACCTTGTCTCTCCCTGCCCCTCTCTCGCCTTTCCGCTGCCCTCACACTGCGCGGCTTTCGCAACATTTGGATAGAGTATGTGACCGAGAAGAGAGAAAGCGAGGGGGACGGAAGGATTTCTGGTGGCGGTGCTTAAGCCGTTCTAATGAGCCACCGTGTCTAGACGGGATGGTCAGGTGATTTCGGAGCCGGATTAGAGAGCCCTTCTTGTTTTTTCTATCTCTCTCTCTCTCTTCCTCCTCTTCCAGTCATTCCTCCTCCTCCTTGTCCTTCTCAGCTGACGGTTATCCTCCTTCCCTTTCCCGAGTCGTCGTTCTCGAACGTTCTGCGTCTCCTCTCCCTCCCGCCGTCTTTCCTTCCATCCATCCTCCTCCTCTTCCTCCCCACACACACACGACTGACCACAGCAAGACGTTGTCCTCCTCTCTCTCTCTCTCTTCCCCTCCCGCGCGCGCAGCGACTACACGAATCGTCGCAACGCAGACCGTCAGACAGCCGCATTCTCCGCTAGTCTCTCTTTTCTGCGTGTCTGCCGTCTCTCGGTGCTGCGTTGTCTCTCGCGAGTTGTGTCATACGGGTGAACGAGCGGGCGAAGGACGAGGAGGAGTATGAAGAGGAGTGGTGGCTCATCTCGCCCCGAATCGAGAGAGTCGACTTGTAGTCCTCACGGGGGTTCCCATGGCTACTGATCCCCTCCCGTAATCCCTCCCTTCTCATAACAATTCCCCTCTCTTTTCCCCTTCTCACACACAGTCAACAAACGCTTTTACGATCGATAATTAATTGGGGAAAGTCGTTAGAAGACGTTCCCCTTCGAGTCCTTACCGTTTACTATCCTTTCTCGAATTCTCAACATTTCTTCAAAGTTCCACCCTTTTTCCAGGTATGCAGCCATCAAAAAAGCGTGCAATCGAATCATCACCCGGTCAACGGACCGCCGTCATCACACAGACCGTCCCCATCGACCCGGAGCGTCGCAAACAATGGATGGCCGCGATGAACATCATCGAGGCGGCCGACGAGCACGTCGAGCCCGAGTTCGAGCTCGAGGGCACCACGTACAGCGACACAGAAGACCTGCTGAGCATTGAGATTCCCGAGAAGCCGCAGGACTTGGTCACCGATCCCGAGGGACACCGTCTCATCATCCACGACATATTCGTGAACAACTTCAAGAGTTACAAGGGCAGACATCAGTTGGGTCCGTTCCACAAGAATCTGACGATGATCCTCGGACCGAACGGCAGCGGAAAGTCGAACATCATCGACGCGCTGCTGTTCGTGTTCGGGTTCAAAAACAAAAAGATCCGCACGAACAAGTTGACGTCTCTGATCCATTCGTCGGGCGAATGTGACTTCTGCAAAGTGGAAATCCATTTTCAAGTCATCAAAGACATCGTGAGTCCTTCCTCCACTCGAGTGCACACCTTAAACGGCAACTTTCAGACCGACGAACGGTACATTGTCATCAAGGACTCGACGTTCAGAATCTCGCGAATGGTGCGCAAAGACGGCGGCTCTCACTACAAATTGAACGGCGCCGTCGTGAAGCAAGAGGAGATCACGACGCTTTTGAAGAAAGTCGGCATCGATCTGAATCACAACAGATTCCTCATTCTGCAGGTTTGACAATAGAAGAGACACTGAGAACCGGCGGTTTTTCAGGGAGAAGTCGAGGCGATCGCCCTCATGAAGCCGACGACAAAGAGCAGATCGGAGCCGGGAATGCTCGAATACATTGAGGACATTGTCGGAACTCATCGCTACGTGGCTCCAATCGCCAAGTTGACTCATCGTGTGGCACTTTTGGAGATTAAGGCGTCGAGATATGTTGCTGGGTGAGTCTTTGATCTACTCAAGGAGACGTTCTGAAGGTCTCCCATTCTTTTAGAAAGCGTCGCAATGAGGCGTCCCTCAAGGAGTTCATTCGGCCGATGGAGCTCGCGGTGGCTTATATCAACGCGACGAACCATTTGAATTATATGCACGGAGCGATCCGATTCAGTTCTCTGGCAAAGTTGAAGCTGGCGCGAGAGGAGGTTCTGGACAACGTCGAACGGCACAAGGACATAATGAGGGTTAAGGAGGAGGAGAAGGCGAAGACGACCGAGGCGCTCAAGAGACACAGCCACAAGGAGGCGAAACTGCAGGAGAACCTGCAGTTGGCCATCGTTTCTAGAGTGGACAAGGAGCAGGAACTCACCGAGTGGCACATGAACGACGAGAGACGGAAGAACGGACTGAAGGCGTGCAATCGGGACCTCGTCAAGCTGGGCAAGGAGAAGGAGCAGGCGCAGAAGGAGCGCGAGGAGGCCATGTTGGCGCCGGAGAAGTCGCGCAAGAAGTTGGAGGGAATGCATCTGGAGCTGAAGGAGTTGCTCGAGCAGGAGGAGAAACTCAAAAAGGTCGCCGCTGACAATTTGGTCAAGTTCGACGCAAAGTCCAAGGACGAGAAGTCGCGGAGGGACAAGTTCGCCGCCGAGTTCGCCACTCGCAACGAGCAGAGCAACGCGGTGCAGACGGAGTTGTCGGTGGTGGAGAACGAGTTGAGGGACATGAAGGTGACTGCGAAACAGGACGAGAAGCGGTTGGACGAGTTGAAGACGGCGTTGGCGGGCAATCTGAAGAAGATTGAGAAGGATCAAGAGTGAGTTGAGGGGGATGACGATTCAGGGAGGGGGGTTGATTTGGAGTACACCGTGTTTAAAAAATCTGTATGCTTGAAACCGCCATGAATTTCTCGGAAAATAAACCGAATTTAGTCGAAAATTCAACGAATTTTGACAGTTTAAAAAGCCGATCGCTGCAACACATTTTCCGTGAATAAGCACGTGCGCCTTTAATTTACACTGAAAAATTTCGACTTTTAAATGCGCCACGAAAACATTAAACTTTATTTGAAAATCGACATGCGCCTTTCAAGAAACTACGGTAGAAAGTAACTTGAAACATGAAATCCACAGTAGTTTGTTCAAAGGCGCGCACTACTTAGTATTTACATCATTCACCCATTCAATTTGGCCCGTTGTTCCAGAGACTTGGACCGTGTGACTGCGGAAATCGCCGAGGTGAACAAGACATTGGACACGGCCAACCAGCACCTGCCGGGTCTTCTGACCGCCGAGAGAGACATGCGGGGCCGCAAACAGCACCTGCAGTCGGAAATCGACGAACAGACGCACCAAGTCGACCAGATCACCTACAAACATCCATCTACGGCCCGTCTTCACGAGCTGAAAGAGTCGGGCGGCTTCCCGGGATTCTACGGACGGCTCGGAGACCTCGGAAGAGTCGACAAGAAGTACGATCCGGTGCTGTCGACGGTGTTCTCGCAGCTCGACTGGCACATTGTCGAGACGGAGGCCGATCAGTTGTTCGCGATGAACTGGGTCTACGAGCACAAACTGCCACGCACCACGTTCTTCCATTTGGAGCTGCTCAAGAAGATTGATGTCAGCGGAATGAATGCGTCGCCGAATCGATTGTAAGTCGAGGAAATTGGGGGATTGACTCTTATCCATCTTTATTTCAGCCCCGGAGACAGACTGTTCGATCAGATTCAGTGCAACGACCCGCAAGTGCGAAAGGTGTTCTACCACATCGTGCAGGATCTGATCGTCGTGCCGACACTCGCCGAAGCGACCAAGATCGACAAGAAGTTCAACGGACGCCATCGTGTGTGTTGCATCGACGGATCGTTGATCGAGCGATCGGGTAACATTTCGGGAGGAGGAAAGCCGCTGACGAACCGCATCCGCACTGACGCCGCACCGAGAAGTTCGACGAACGAGAAGAAGAACTCGTTGGACAAGTTGCAGGCGCAGATGACTCGGATCAAGAAGGAGCACGAGAGCATCGCGAACCGCTGCGCCAGCTATCAGGAGACGATCCGAAAGTGTCAGCCGTTGCTGAGAAGTCTTCAGGAGAAGGCGAACGAGTTGCGCTACACACTGCCGAAGCAGCGATCCGCGGTCGCCGCGTTGAAGGAGGCGATCAAGGAGAAGGAGGAGAAGATGAAGGAGGACGTCATCGAGATCACCGTCGAGGACATCGAGGCGAAGCGCGAGCACATGGAGACGCTGAAGCAGCGATTGGCGGACCTTCAATCGGCCACCGAGGACTCGAAAGAGGCGCTGGACAATTGTCAACGGAAACTCGACAAGATGTTCTACGAGTTGGTGCAGAAGAACAAGGACGCGGCGGCAAAGTCGAGGGATCGCGTGGACTTCTTGGAGCAAGAGATCGCCAAGGAGGAGGCATTCCTCAACAACGCGCCTGCTCATCAGGAGGCGGCGAGAAGAAAGTTCGAAGAGTTGGAGAGGCAGTACATGAACAAGAGGCTCGAGGCGGATGCGTTGAGCCAGATGGAAGTGGAAGGGGAGCTGAAAGAGTTGCGGGATCTCACGAGGGAGTTGGCTCAGATTAAGGTAGGGTTGGGTGGGGGGAAGATTCCCATCGAAACACTTGTCTTTTGCAGACCGAAGTGGCGTCGATCGAGGAGAAACTGAAGGAGCAGCACGCGAAGAAGCTCGAAGAGGAGAACAACGAGCGCGAGGCGCAGAAGAAGTGTGTGCAGGCGCGCGAGGAGTACGAGGAGGTGCTCTCGATGGTGGACGCGATCGAGGGACAGATCGAAGACGACCGCGATGCGATCGAAGATCTGAGTGGCAAGTGGTTGTACCCGGAGACGATCGATCTGCACGCGAGACTCATTCGCTACGATGCGCCCGACGCCGAGGAGCTCATCTCGCAGGGCGAAGCCGTCGGCATCCCGCCCGACGTCATCGAGAGACTCGAGGATTGGCAGAAGAAATTTGACGAACTGACGGAGGAGGTCCGCTGTGCGGCAGAGTTGGAACGGCTGGCGAATGATGTGGTTTCGATCGAAAAGTCTGTGGAGCAGTATCGGAGAAATTACGACGAGAAGGGCATCTCGCACTATTCGCAGATGGTGGCTCTCGTGCACGGAGAGGACTACGACCACGATGTGAACAACAAGGAGATTGCGAAGCATCGGGAGAAGCTGGCCGAACTGCGGAGACTGCGGCTGCAAGAGTTCTCGGAGGCGCTCTCGTTCCTGGGAACCACGACACAGATGCTCTACCAGATGATCACGAACGGCGGAGACGCGAGTCTGAAGTTTGTCGAGGAGGGAAAGAGTTCGGATCCGTTCGACGCCGGCATCAAGTTCAGCGTTCGGCCGGCGAAGAAGAGCTGGAAGCTCATCGAGAATCTGTCCGGCGGAGAGAAGACACTCGCCTCGCTCTGCTTCGTCTTCGCCGTCCACCACTACAGAGCCACTCCGCTCTACGTGATGGACGAGATCGACGCGGCGTTGGACCTGAACAACGTGCGACTCATCGCCAACTATGTCAAGTTCTCGGAGAAGACGCGCAACGCGCAGTTCATCATCATCTCGCTGCGCAATCAAATGTTCGAGGTCGGCAGTCGGCTCGTCGGAATCTACAAAGTCAACGGATGCACTCACAACGTTGTCATCGCGCCGGATCGTGTCGAGAACGAGAATCGGGGTCCGAAGGAGACGTTGTACGTCAAGATTCGCGAGGAGGAGCGGAAGAGGAAAGACGAGGCGGTCGCGAGAGCGGAGCACATGATCACCGAGGGAATGCAGAATGTGACGATCACTAAACGTAAGTGTTCAAAGATCTCCTGTTCATTATTCCAATTCGCCTTCTCTTTCAGGTCGCCGAAAGCTCGGAAAGCTGAATCTCGCCGAGTTCGGAATCGACGACGACGCCGACGAGGAGGAGGAGGAGCCGAACCGTCCGCTGGACCTTCTGGAACTCGAGACGGAGAGGAATCGGTTCGACGACGACGAGGAAGAAGAGGAGGAATCGGACGAGGAGCCGGTGAGAAGAAGACGTCGTGTTCAGGTGCAGGAGGAGTCGGACGAAGAGGAGGAGCCGACGCCCAGTCCGCCGCCCCCTCCGCCTCCGAAACCGGGCCGTTCCCGTCGGGGAGGTCGTCGGTAGATCACTCCCCCCCCCCCGCTTATCCTTATCTTTCCCCCCGTGTACATTTCACTTTCAATCACCGGCGCCCAGTACTTCTTTCGTGTTCTACGTACGTCTGATCTTAACTCTTTACCTCAAATCACCCGAATTCATCCAACTGTGTTAAGTTATATTCTCTTTATTACTACTCTCATTTTCTTTTTTTCACCGTCCACTCATCTTTTTTTCGTTTTGTATCCACTATATACTTCTGTATATCTATATGTGTGTGTGTGTTTCTCCTTATTTTATGCACTAATGCACTGTTTTTTGAACTTTTGTAAATCCCGCCGAATTTTAATATGCAATATGATTCGCTCGTTTAGTTTCAAGGACCATAATAAATATGCATTTTCGAAAATTATTCGTTTTTCAAGTGTCTCTTGGTACATACAAGATGGGAAATTGGAACTTTCGAATCGCGACAAGTGGAGCACAAGAGCCCCAAACACCTCCAAATAACTGTCCATAGCTCGATTGAAAACCGTCTGTTTGGGATGAGGTATTTGATATTTTATAGTCGAAACAATTGGGAACATGATCCTGTGACCCAAGTTCGCGATTTCCAGCTGCCGAAACTTACCGTAATGCATCTAACCTGCGCATCAAAATTTGCGTTTTTCACTGTTTTTCTTTTTTCGGTTTTTCGATATCGACGATAAAATGGCTGACGTGTTAGAGTACGGAAATGCCCGAACACCAGTTACGCATCACACGAAAAGCGTTCAGCACCACGGGTTACCGACGTAAACCTAATTTGAATTTTTATTTTTTCGCGGGCGGCAAATTCAAAATATGCGTGTCTAACTGAATTTTCTCCGAGACTGTTTGGTGTAGAAAACACGACGATTCATTTTCTGAAAGTAATCGTCGGAGGGCAAATTAAAGAACCGTGCCTTCAAAGCCGTTTAGAACCACCCAAAACGAGGTACGGTATACTTTTAGTGGAGCGCACTTTCTGACCACGTCGGCCGCAGCACCCCGTGCAGCACCATCTTTTGCAAGTTGACTTTGAAAATTGAGAAATACTTGGCCTACCATCGTTGATGGCAATCAGCAAGGCTGGAACCGCCTCATCGATACGAGACCTACGGGGGACTAGATTTGGATTTCTCTTCCAAGTGAGCGAAAAAAAATTTGAATTGATGTCATTTATTTGCGAAACTTCAATAATTCTCTTTTCCTCATCATTTTTACTGGTTTTCCGGTATTTGATATTATTTTTCATTGATGCTAAATATTTTGCGTTCACATGACTGTTCTGACTATTATTCTTCGATATAATTTGTCTATATTCCGGAGAAAAAACGAAGAAATATGTGAAAAATCATTGAAAAACAGTAAGTTTTCATGCTCAGGTCAGCTGTAAAACCGGTAGGTTTCTTGGAACACACCATAAAAGTTGACTTTGAGAAATCCGAAAATCTGAAACTTTTGAAAATTCGGGATGTTAGGAGAGAATCCGCGAAACGGATCAATTCTACAGACCGCTCTCAATAGAGCACACTTGCTTCCGTCGCTTCGGTCGCTCTCGAAAAGATATCACACTCGACTTTACATTGCAACACTTTGTGTGAGGGGCACCCATCAGGCACGCACACACCCATTGCCCCCTCCGCTTCTCGTTCTTTATCACAATGACCTCTTCTCTGCGTCTCCTCTTTCTCTACACTCTCTCGTCGTTGGCTCCCGAAATCGCGGCACAATGCGATGACAACGGTGTGTTGTACGCATCTGGAGACAAGTGGATACGCAACAACCACTTTCTGGTCACTTGTCGAAATGGAAAGATTCAGGTCTGTTTCGAGTTTGCTCTCTTCATTTGAACTCATTCTCCTTCCAGACGCTGAAATGTGTGACAGACAGCGGAAATCTGCTGGACGTCGGCTCGAAGACGCACGTGGAGCACGGATACGAGTACACGTGCAGCCACGAGGCGTCGGGCGAAGTGCTCAACACGAACTCCTGCCCCACGTTCGCCGACTTCTCCGACGACATCTTCAAGGACCGATTCGCGATTTGTTGCATTTCGAGACGCTTCAAGGGGTGTGTGGACGTGAACGGAGACATTGTCAAACACGGATTCTTCGTCATTGGCAATCGGAGTCTCAAGTATTGCAAGATCCATCAGGATCAGTTGATGGCACGCATTGAGCCGAAAGGTGGGTTCAGGGGGAGTTGAGAATAACCGATGGTTCTCCAGGATGCTTCAACGGAACCGCTCACGATGACGTCAATGATGAGGATTTGCACATCAAGAAGTATGCCGTTTGGAGAGAAGGTCAGTCTATATTAGCTGTCATGGAAAACTTCTGCGCCGACCGCGACGCAGCCGCGACGCGCAGTTCTCGCTGCGAACAAACGAAGAAAAAAAGCGTTTTCTACCGTATTTTTCTCTGAGAAAAACACTGTTTGTGGAGAGAACCACGCGTCGCGGCTGCGTCGCGGTCGGTGCAGAAGTTTCAAATTTTCCAGGACAGATAATAGAGAACACAAGAATCGAATACAGTTTGAACCTCTATAAGTTGGTGATAGCTATCACCAAGTTATTGGTCAAAAAACCATTCAACATTTTGTAGACGGCCACTGTGAAACACCATTTTGAAAATGTGTTTTTTGAAAAGGTGAACATTAAATTTACAAAATGGGTCTCGCAGCGATCGTCTTTTCGACGTGGCAATGATTTCAGAATTTGGAGAAACATCCACTGAACCATAAAAATACAGAGAATGCACGGCAACCTGCGCTTTGAATATCCTAGAACCGCGCCAACTGGGCAATGAAGGCGCTATTCTCGATTTTCTCTGCGTCTCTCGTCGCACCACACTGTTTCGCAATCTTGCCGACAGGCCGAAATCTCGAAAAATACAGTGATGCCGGTGACGGAATTCCGGATCGTTTTGAACGGGAAAAAATGTTTTTATGTTCAAAGAAAAGAAAACTGATTTACCGACCTTTTCCATTGAAAAGTTTTCGAAAAACTAACTTTTCTCTCCTCTCTCAATTTTTGACATTTTTGCTATTTTTGTGCTCAAAATGTGAAAAATATTTTTAAAAATGGGGCATTTTCGTTTTCGCCCGTTTTTGCAGCAAGCGCGCTCTATTGATAGTCATTTTTCTATTTCAAACCGTGAAATGCTCTATAGTTTGCTCAAGGGACAAACGTCTCCTGACCAGACGACATCAAAGTCACAGTTTCAAAGATTCTCCGTTTTCAGGAGACGTCGAGTATCGTTGCGGTGACGACGGAGTGCACATTCAACGATGTTTCCCGGCCGAGTTGAAGAATAAACCCGTGTGGGCGGGAACTGCGTGGATTCAGAAGGACGGACTTGTCAAGACTTGCGGAAAGATTTATTGATTGATTAAATGAATATCTGGTTGATAAGGGCTTCTGCTGTTCTATCTGCCTCTATTATAATTGTATCTCAAAATCGAAGTTCACAAGAAAAATTTGAAATGTGCGCTCCCCGATATCTCGCAACGAAAGCATTGGTCAGCGCCGAAACGTGCTGCGCCTTTAAATCGGCGATACGGTAGTTGCGCAATGATTAATTTCGTCATTTTCCACTCGATTTCCTCAATTTCAGCGGTTGTCAAACGTTTTTCGCACTTTTTACACTTTTTGTGCTTTTTTTACCGGAAAAAGCGCGAAAAACGGTTAAAAATCCGGAACTCGAGTGGAAAAATACGAAATTAATTCTTGCAAAACTACCGTATCGCCGATTTAAAGACGCAGCACGTTTCGGCGTTTACAATTTTTTTCGTTGCAAGATATCGTGGCGTGAGTTGGAAATTGTTTATTGTGAACTCCGATTTAGAGATACAATGATAATAGACTAAGTTTCACATCTCTCTCATTTTGTTTACAAGCAAAACAGTGTGGGCAGCAAACGGGCGGTGCTCAAGGTTCCTAGAGGCAATGAACCGATCCTCTCGATCATCTCCTAGTCAATCCGATCGCAGTGGTATATCTCGTTGGGAAATACGAATTCAACGCCGAATTGTCCTCCCTCTCGAATACACGGGAATCCGGTGCGGAGCATCATGAAATGGTCCGTACTCATCACCACCGATACACTGTTGAACGGATCGTTTCGTTTGGACACTTGGAAGAACGAACCGCTCCTCCAGTGCCAATTGAACTTTCTGAAGAACGCCCGGTGACGGCTGAAACAACCCACAGAGTTATTGGGAGATTGTTAAGATCTTACCTTGGGGGATTGTCCATGTTGTACTCTGTGTAGTCGAAACTTGTGAACTCGTAACGTGGCCGGCTGTGGTCTCGTCTGGAATGGACGACACAGAACTGGAAATCGTCCTCCGAACTATCCACCCATCTCTGGAATTGTCCGTAGAGCGCATTCCGACCAGCCAACTCACCCTCACATACTCCTCGAAGTATTCATTCAAGATGTGCCGACGTGTAACAATGTGCAGTTTCGTGGCGTTCAAGTCCAAAAACTCCTCCCCGTCAATGATGACGGCACTTCCGAATCGCACCTGCTTCGCGTTCTTGACCAACGGGATGTCCAGTGCGTAGAACTGATACTCCCGCAACGGATACTCTCTCGTTATCACCCCGAAGGAGTCCAACCGATGCCTAACAGGCAGACTTCTCAGCCACGACTGGCAGTACTTGATCGATTCGTAGTCCAGATGTATCTTCCGCAGTTTCGACATCTTCCTCGGCAGATTGCTCAGGTACTTAAGGGATGGATGACATGTGAGATTTCCTTCTTTTTCTGCCTTTTTCTCCAGTTTATGCCTCACATGTCTCCCAAAATCCCGATTTACAATTCCGTCTCTAAACAAATTGGCAGACGGTCAAAGATTAATCCGTGGACTCTTCCATTCGCTAAAAAATTTCTACCCAATTCCTTATTTCTGAGCGTTGGCATTTTTGCATATTGCTGGCTTTCCGCAGTTTTATATCGCAGAATGAATGTGTTTCACTAAGAAAATCTGAAAAATATTCGAAATCGTCCAACAAAACATTCGGAAAGTTTTTCAGCGAATGGAAGAGTTTTCGGGAAAGAGGTTTTCTAGTCCATCTTTTCCACGGTCTGCTAACGGTCGTCGCTGTGTTTAGAGACAAATTTGGAAATCGTGATTTAGGGAGACATGAGAGGCATTAACTGGAGAAAAGGGCGGACAAGTTAAGCAGTCACCTCACCTGATTCACCTGAATATCCATTTCCCATATACAATTCTTTCTTTTTTCCATCGTCTTCTCAACTATTTTCATGAACTCCTCCTCTGCATTTCCGTTCTCAATGGCCAATATCCTCGTATACGCAAATACGCCTTCCATCGAAGAATTGCACACCACAATGCATCTCGCTTTGTTTTGCAAGACCTTCCACGTTCTGATCATACCCGTAGACGATAGGATTTTAAGGAATAGATTTCCCTGAAAGAGTCACTGTCTCTTTTAGAGTCCCCAGTCACCTCCTGACCAATTCGACTCTCTCGATGTCAACGTTCTGCGTGTTCTCTTGTTCATAATCGGATTTGCACAACACTGCCAAGTTCCTCGGTTTCATACGCATCCCGCCGTCCTTCTGATTGACGTCTTTCGACGAAATCAGCACTGACCCATTGACCAGTCGATTGTCCCCTTTGGAACACAATGAGAGGTTGCATCTGTTGACAAATGGAACATATGACACATCCCGGCAGCACATACCTGTCCCAGTATTCCAAATATCCGATGACGTGCATTCGGAGAGGAACGTCCAGTTGAGTCCAGTGCCTGAATCCGCCGATGAACGCGTAGAGCGCTTGTTTCTCCTGAAAACAGGGGCATTCGGAACATTCAATTTTCAACTCTCTCTCTTTTTTTTCTTAATCTTGTGACCTCGAATCTCACCACATTCTCTCTTTCACTTTTCCATTCGTTTGGTCACTTTCTCTTATCACTTTTCCTCCATACCGTTTGCGGGGACACACCATTCACATACCTTCATCTGTTACAGGGTTCAGCGGAAAACCGGTTTTCAGGTTGGTTTTTTTACCGCTAGAAAATCGGAAAAACGCGTTTCCGAACTGTTTTCAATTGGATTTTTGTCGGGATTGCTTGAATGGAGAAGACACTGTGTCATACCTCTTCAAAATTCTACCTGGTTAACTCAATTATGTTTCCAAAGCTGTTCAGGATTCCCCAAAGAAGTTACTGTACTTCGATGGAGCGCATTCGCTGGATACACTGTGATAAGAGATGACAGCTACAAATGTGCATCCGTTTCTCTCTGCTTCCTCTGGGTTTGTGAGATAAATTGAATTCGAGTGATCCTTTCACTAAATGGTTTTCAAATAAATAGTAACTCGGCTCAAATAAACAGAGTGAAGTCATTATCGGATGCTTACAAGACACCACCAAATGTCCCCTTAGATTTGGCTAAAGCGCTCGTCCAACCGGAATTCCGGTGTCAGCCGGTGCGAACAGGCTGGTCAGAATACATCTAGAAGTGACAAGAAACAATTCTTCAATCGGTTACTATTGCAGAGAGTGACGAGCCGTCATATCTGCCCTTCCCTCCTTTATTGTACCCCGTTATTAAATTCTTCACTATCCCCAGCTTTTTGTAAACCAACACGACCTCTCAGACACCTTTTTTATCTACACATGGGAAGCAAATGGAATATGCCTTGTATGATGACCCAACAACTCCAAGTATCAGGCCGCCGCCGGGAGTGTCGTGACGCATGACCGCCACGATTAATCGGACACTTCAAGTTTACCGGAATGTTGCGATAATTGCTGTGCCCAACGTACTTTCAAGAGCACCTCAAGCGGAACGAAGTGATGGTGGGATAATTGCTGTACGTAGGAAACTAGTCATTCCAAGGACAAGGACGTCGTATAAAAAGAGAAGCCAGAAGGGCAATTTTATGTCTTGAATTTCCCCCACGGTCTACCGTACCCTCTCGCCACTCCGATTCCCTCTTCGTCCGTCCCCATCGTCAAACCACGTATTCTTTATTCCCGCTTATCTTCCCAGTATCTATTGTTTCCCCTTATTCCCCGTCTTATATTCAATAAACACTAAAACTACCACTGAACCTTCTATTCATATACTATATCAACCACCGATACAACAAGGGCCCTACATTGGACCCAACAGAGAGTTCAAAGGAGCTTTAAAGTATGTGAACGACAGCAAACATTTTCAGAGCACCATTTCTCGGATTAATTGAAGAGTTGTTCCTAACCACTTCCAGAAGCTAAAACAGATTTAAATCTATGATGATGAATTACTATAGTTTTGGAGCGTTTTGCAGGATATAATTCTAGAAATCAGTTTGAATGGAGCTCATTCAGAGTGAGATTTCCACAATTCCATATCAATCACTCACCCGTTTCGTGGCTCTTCTCGTGGACATTTCTTCGAATAATTCATCCTCGAAGTTGCCGAAAAACGTGTCCGACGACATTTTCCTCTATTCAAAGAAGAAGAAGAGAATTTCGACGAAACGAAGATGAACCTGGCCGAATGATCGATCGAAAGGACGAAGAACGGCGAACGAAAAAAAAGTTCAAAAGGCGGGCACGCCCTCGGAGAGAAGAAGAGAGAGAGAGAGACATCGGTTATAATCGGCGTTCGAAACCAGAAACACGATAGAGCGGACGACATGATCAAGTTGATCGGCTAGAAATAGTCCGTTTTAGGTCCGGTCTTGTGTTAGCCAGAGGCATTTGGGACATACACTTCACTGGTGAACCGCTCGCGCGAACTCAGCGGCTAAAATCGCTTCTGCGTGTACTAAGCGGACATGGTGCGGGTCCGTAAGCGGTTGCGGATCGCTCGGCGGACCGCAGCGAGTAACATGCGAGTTCGCTGCGGGTTCTACCAGCGGCGTGCTCCCATGAACCCCCAGCGTGTCCCCCAGCGGTTCTCACTTGAACGCTGCGAGTTGGTGAAAAACCAGGATGTTGGTTGGTGGTTCAGCTCGCTTTTTTCGGCCTTTTTTAGCAATCCACTTCGTTTTTTAGCAATCCTGGCAGTAGGCTCTAGAAATCATGGACACGCAGCGAATTCGGCCGCTGGCGGGTACGCAGCGGACCCGCAGTGGGCATTTTTCGTGCACTCTTTAGCTCCCGCCGCGTACACGCGAGCGGTTCTATTCAAGGAAATACGGTAAGTTTGCCCGCGACGCTTCGACACTGGAAATTGTCAAAAAATGTTGACTTTGGAAGATGGGCTTGTAATAAAATAAAGGTTTATTGAATGGAGAGAGTGTTTCACATCGCTTCTTCACAATCGATCGTGGTAATCGGTGTAGATGAGCTCGACATCGGGTCTTCCTTCTCGAATACACGGGAATCCGGTGCGGATCATTTCGAAGCGTTCAGAGTTCATGAGCACCGATACACTGTTGAACGGATCGTTTCGTTTGGACACTTGGAAGAACGAACCACGCCTCCAGTGCCATGGGAACTTTGCGAAGAACGCCCTGTGACGACTGAAAGAAGCTGTTTGAATGCGGGATATTAAGATTGGAAGCAAATTTCAAGTTGAATGGAAATATTCTTGTTCTCGTTATTTTCCGACATCAGTGCCCCTAACCGAAGACGATACATTAAAAACAAAGTTGTTCTTGGCTCACAGTCATATCTAAATCATTGCACATCTGCTATGTAAATCGCACCTCGGAGGGTTCCGAACGTCGTATTCTGTGGCTGGGAACTCTGTGAACACGTAGTGAGGGCGTCTGGCATCCTCTTCGAAACGAATGAAGCAGTACTTGAAATCGTCCTCCGAACTATCCACCCATCTCTGAAATTGTCCGTAGAGCGCATTCCGACCAGCCAACTCACCCTCACATACTCCTCGAGGGCTTCACAACTGATCTGCCGAGCTGATTCGATCATCAGTTTGGGGGCTCTCAAACTCAAAAATTGCTCATCGGAAATGACAATTGAACACTCTAGCCGCAAATCCTTCGCATTCAATACCATTGGAAGTGCCACGTCATCAAACGGATACTCATCAAACGGAGTGGCAGTATACCGTGGCTCTCTGTTAACGACTATTCGGAATGAATCCAACGGACGATCGACACAGATTCTGTTCATCCACCACTGCCAGTGCTCACTTGATCCGTAGTCCATGTACACCGATCGCAAGTTTGGCAGTTTTGCAGGCATATTGCATCTGACCTAGAAACCAATTGGGTTTTTTAAATGAAAGGCACAGTGAACAGTTGCGACTAAGCTGTATACGTGAAACTCTTACATGATATGCGTGAATATCCAGATCTCGTATGCTATCCTTTCCCGCCTCCACCGTCTTCTCGACCTTTCTCGTGAACTCCTCCTCTGCATTTCCGTTCTCAATTGTGAACACCTTCGTGTACGCGAAAACGTCTTCCATCGAAGAATTGCACACCACAGTACAGTTCTCTTTGTTTTGCACGAACTTCCAAGACCGGAACATACCCGAAGACGTTCGCATTCCAAAGAAGAGCTCTCCCTGAAAGAGTCACTGTCTCTTTTAAAGTCCACAGTCACCTGCTGACCAATTCGACTCTCTCGATGTCGACGTTCTGCGTGTTCTCTTGTTCATAATCGGATTTGCACAACACTGCCAAGTTCCTCGGTTTCATACGCATCCCACCGTCCTTCTGATTGACGTCTTTCGACGAAATCAGCACTGACCCATTGACCAGTCGATTGTCCCGTTTGGAACACAATGAGAGGTTGCATCTGTTGACAAATGGAACATATGACACATCTGGGAGCACATACCTGTCCCAGTATTCCAAATATCCGATGACGTGCATTCGGAGAGGAACGTCCAGTTGAGTCCAGTGCCTGAATCCGCCGATGAACGCGTAGAGCTCCTGTCTCTCCTGAAAATCTGGATATCGTGTTAGAGAATCATCAAACTTGACAATTTATAACAGTTTCCTATAGTGTTTTCCCAGCGATCTACCGATCGGATTCTCCTTCGTCTCCAAATATAAGCCACTATTTTCCGTTCTGGTATTGTACATTGTCTAACGAGACACTTGAAACACTTCCGAGTGCCAGAACACTGTCTGTTCGTATAGCCGGCGGAATGAGTGAATGAATGAATGAATGATAAACCCACTCCTCTAGGAGAATTTTCGAATCACCAATTGATGAGAAACATTAGGTGATACGAGGTTGATAGCTAGATCATTGAGAAGTGTTCTCAGCGGCCGTCTCTTTCTCAACTTCAAATGCGCTCTATCGAGAACAATCGCTTTCTTGGCGAATGTCGCAAACGAGACGAACTTTTCACTTGAATCTAGGGAAACCGACAATGTTTTGAACCATTTGGACAGCTCCATTCAGTCGCCGTCTAAACCGAAACACTGAACCAGAAGGAACATTTCGGAATACAATCGAAAAGGAACCGAGGAGAGCATCCGATAGTACCCTTTTCTATACCTATTCCATACCGTTCTGCATTCAATCAATTATATATTTTCATGACTTCTATCGTCTTATCCTTCCTATCACCTTCACGGCTATCAGTTGTATCGAAGAAATAAATAAGCACAAAATCACACAGAGATCCCTTCTAGTTCCAATTCTCACCTGTTTAGTGGCTCTTCTCTCCGAGCTCTCCATCTCTTCGAACAAATCGTCATCGTACCCGCAGAAAAATCCATCAGACGACATCGTTTCCTCTTCTAAAACAAACGAAAGTTTATGCGAAACAAAAACGAAATTGGCCAAATCGACTGGAAAAGCCAAGAAAGGTAAGCAATCGACGAGTTCAGCGCGCGGCAATGGAAAAAAGTGATGTGGGGGTGAGAGAGAGAGTGAGAGACGCAGTTGCAAAACTTTGGCTATCAGTGATGATCTCTGTTCAAACTACAAATAATGATTCATTGGCATTTCGAATGGATGATAGTGCAAACTATTCAACACATTTGCTTTTTTGGTCACGGGGACATCATTATCATAGTTATCAGTAGTGATAATGGGACATGGAATCACGGTTAGACAATTGAAAGATCGCTTGAAATCTTCTTCACAATCGATCGTGGTAATCGGTGTAGATGAGCTCGACATCGGGTCTTCCTTCTCGAATACACGGGAATCCGGTGCGGATCATTTCGAAGCGTTCAGAGTTCATGAGCACCGATACACTGTTGAACGGATCGTTTCGTTTGGACACTTGGAAGAATGAACCACGCCTCCAGTGCCATGGGAACTGACTGAAGAACGCCCTGTGACGACTGAAAGAAGCTGTTTGAATGGGGCGGATCAGTATTTTCTCGAATAGAGCGGTAATGCTGCCGGAGAATCATTATATCTCGAGATTGATGAGAGATATCAAAAAGTTTTGAACAACAAACTTGTAGTCCTAGTTATGATTTACAATTTTGCTGTTGACAACTTTTTGATATCTCTTATCAATCTCGAGATATAATCATTCTCCGGCAGCGTTTGGGGTGCAGCTCTATTCGAGGAAATACGGTGAGTTTGATTCAAGTTTCCGTATTAGTTGGAGGAACACGGCCCACATTAGCCAACTTTTGTTCGACGGATCCTTCCGGAAATCATTCGAAAATTGACGTTTCCGGAAACGACTGTCTTATCAAAAACGTTCTTAATCAGTTGGGACTCTTTTTCCTTGCCACAATCCCTCACTAATCTGTCAAATCTCACCTCGGAGGGTTCCAAATGTCGTATTCTGTGACCGGGAACTCTGTGAACACGTAGTGAGGACGTCTGGCATCCCCTTCGAAACGAATGAAGCAGTACTTGAAATCGTCCTCCGAACTATCCACCCATCTCTGAAATTGTCCGTAGAGCGCATTCCGACCAGCCAACTCACCCTCACATACTCCTCGAGGGCTTCACAACTGATCTGCCGAGCTGAGTCTATCATCAGTTCGGGGGCTCTCAAACTCAAAAATTGCTCATCGGAAATGACAATCGAACTCTCTAGCCGCAAATCCTTCGCATTCAATACCATTGGAACTGCCACGTCATCGAACGGGTACTCTGTGACAGTATACCGTGGCTCTCTGTCAACGACGATTCGGAATGAGTCCAACGGACGATCGACACAGATTCTGCTCTTCCACCACTGCCACTGCTCAGTCGATCCGTAGTCCATGTACACCGATCGCAAGTTCGGCAGTTTTTCAGGCATATTGCATCTGACCTAGAAACCAATTGGGTTTGTTTTTTAAATGAAAGACACAGGGAACAGTTGATACGCTCTGACTTGTGAGTGTATACCACAGTATGGATTGGTCTTGGATCATGTGGTACAGCAGAAAGACCCCGTCTGGTTCAAAGTAGTGATCCGATTCAATTATCCGATTCAACTGTCCACGTGGGAGTTGTTTGAGTGTTCTCTGTGTGTGTTTGAAGACTCACTCTATCCACTCGAATATCCAGATCCCGTACACTATCCTTTCCGTTCTCCATCGTCTTCTCAACTCTTTTCGTGAACTCCTCTTGTGCATTCCCATTCTCAATGACGAATACGTTCGTGTAGGCGAATGCACCTTCCATTGAAGATTTGCACTTGACAGTACAGTTATCTCCGTTCTCGACAAATTTCCAGGACCGGATCATACCCGAAGACGTTCGGATTTTAAAGAAGAGCCTCCTCTGAAAGCGTAGATTTCTGTGGAAAGTCTCCGCACCATTTCACCAATTCGACTCTCTCGATGTCGACGTTCTGCGTGTTCTCTTGTTCATAATCGGATTTGCACAACACTGCCAAGTTCCTCGGTTTCATACGCATCCCACCGTCCTTCTGATTGACGTCTTTCGACGAAATCAGCACTGACCCATTGACCAGTCGATTGTCCCCTTTGGAACACAATGAGAGGTTGCATCTGTTGACAAATGGAACATATGACACATCCCGGGAGCACATACCTGTCCCAGTATTCTAAATATCCGATGACGTGCATTCGGAGAGGAACGTCCAGTTGAGTCCAGTGCCGGAATCCGCCGATCAACGCGTAGAGCGCTTGTTTCTCCTGAACAGAAGACCTATTGATAGACGCAAGGAAACTGGTGTGATTGGCGATTTCTAAAGTTTACTGCGGAGGTTGGAATCCTCAAACCCAACATCTATTTGCCCTAAACGTTTCCGTTCTCTCAGCTTGCCCTGAGTCGATCCCTTTGTTGTGGGTGAACACACTAATGTGATAGGTTATCCAGGAATATCCATCAGGATTCCCCACCGTGTCCTCATGATATTTCATGATATTTTGAAATATCGGCGAGAAATTTTTAGAAAAAAGAACCGTTGAGATGGTGAATGAACATATTTTCGGCATACCCGGCGCCATGGACCATGGGAGAGCAGATCCAAAAATACAGTAATCCGTCAATCTCTCTTTCGAAAAGATCCGCATTTTCTATGAGAATTCTTTAAAAATTTGATAAGGGAGCTTGACAAAGTCAGTTAACCCAAGGATTCAGAATTTTTTGCAACTTGGCAAGGGTAAAGAATAGTTCCTTCTGAATGCACTTGTGAAATTCTAGCGTCCATTTTTGCGAAATTCTGGAGATATTCCATTTTTAAAACAAATCCCACTACTGACTCTCCGCATGGACCGACATCTCACGGGTACCGACCTTCGTCATAAAATGACATATAGTTCAGGATAGTTCAGGAGATTTCCCGGATACTTTCGGGACAGCGGATATTTAAATCGCAGACGAGAGAGCCAATGATCTCGAGGATATTTTACAGATGAAGCTGTCTCCTGCTGAACTTATCCCACTGAACATCTCCCCCTTTCGCTCTTTCCCTCCGCTCACCTGTTTGGTGGCTCTTCTCTCCGAGCTCTCCATCTCTTCGAACAAATCGTCATCGTACCCGCAGAAAAATCCATCAGACGACATCTTCTACTCTTCAAAAAAACACGAAAGTTTCCGCGAAACAAAAACGAAATTGGCCAAATCGACCGAAAGAGCAGAAAAACGAGAGAATGCGGCGGCGTCGGAAAAGTTCAGAGCGCCCCTTTGGAAAGAAAAGTGATGTGGGGTGAAGAGAGAGAGCGAGAGTGAGAGACGCAGCTGCGAAACGATTGCGATAAGCGCTGTTCAATCTAAATACAAACAGAGAAATGATTCATTGGAATGGATGACACATTTGATTTGTGTTCACGGGTGGCGGGGAGATACATCATTATCATATTTATCAGTAAGCGGAAACAAGCGGAATTAAGCATTGGGACACAGCACATCCAATTCGAATTTCACTGTCTGCGTCTAATATTAGATCATATTTCGTAAACTATTTCAAACTGCGTATTATCAAAATCAGGTGGGTCTCGCCACGAAAACAATCAACTTTTTTGAAAATCGCCATGCGCCTTTGAACAAACTACTGTGGAATGCATATTTTGAGTGACTTTCTACCGTAGTTTCTTTAAAGGCGCATGTCGATTTTCAAAAAAAGTTTAATGTTTTCGTGGCGAGACCCGTCTTCCGCTGATTTCGATGAGAAATATAAGAAGACGCAGACACGAATGGAGCACGTTTGCATTGGATGTGCGTCGGGAACGCAAAGAAAGCAAGCATTTGTGGGTGGAGCTCTTAAGCGTAGAGCACAAGACTGTAGGGTCTGAAGGTGGCCACGTCCTCGACGATCATCAGCGACACCTTCCGATCGTTCTCGTTCGACACGGAGAACACCTCGACCGGATCGAAGCTCTGCGTCTGCACGTTGAGGCGTTCCCTTCAAAAGTGCATTAAGACATCTTCCTCTTCCTTCAACCCACTTTCTCTCTCCTTTCGGTCTCACCAGGTCCTTGATCACCTGCTTCGTGTCGACAATTCCATTGAACAACCACTCGAGGACCACAAAGTCTTTCCGTTCTTGGCACTTCTGAAACTCTCCGATTGACCCCTCCGATAAGATCATCACACTCGCCTCAATCGCACTCCTCGCAACGCTCTCGGGCACCGAATTCGAATAGAACGAGAAGTGCGGAGTGGAAGAGCACAAAGAGAGCAGTTGGGCGGGCGAGAAGGAGCAGTGCTCGGTGATGCGCAGCACGTGGCACTGATGGAACTGCGGAAGGTCGAAGAGGTGTTCGGGGAGGCGCAGCGGCTGCTCGCCGAACGGAGCAATGTTCATCTCGACGAGACGGTCGACGCGGATCCGCTGGATCCACGACTCGAGCAGTCCGATGCTCTCCATTCGGAGGCTCACCTTGCCCGCCGTCAGCTGGCTCTTGTTCGCGTCGAAACGGAACTTTCTCTGCGAATTTTCAGAAAAATGAATGTGCTCAAAGCGGCTCTTCTTACCAACTCGAGATAGAGCTCTCCCACGTGATAATTGGATTTTTGGAGAGCCTCCAACAGAAATTTCTCCACTTCCGCCTCTTTTAGAAAGCGTCTCTCGACGTTCTTCGTCTCGTTTCTCCATTTCAAAATGACAAGAATCGACTGTAAAAACGAATTATTTCATGTGTCTTCAACCGGATACCGTATTTCCTTGAATAGAGCGGTAATGCTGCCGGAGAATCCTGATATCTCGAGATTGATGAGAGATATGAAAAAGTTGTCAACAGTAAACTTGTAGTCCTAGTTATGATCTACAAGTTTGCAGTTGACAACATTTTGATATCTCTTATCAATCTCGAGATATAATGATTCTCCGGGGCAGCGTTTGAAGTGCCGCTCTTTTCGAGGAAATACGGTAGTTCAGTAGAGCGCACTTGCTCAATCAGGCACCTAGGAACTACTGAAGTTGAACGGAGCGCGTTTTCAATGATGTCCCAAGATTCAAAAAGTTTATAGCAAATGCGCTCCAACGAACACGAGTTTCCTACAGTAACCCTCGTTCGCTGCGAGACCCCATTCACCTCGTCATCCAAATCGGCGATTTTCAGCGTTTTCAGCTCCGCCTCATCGCTAACGCTGATTCCACGGAAACTCTTCTTGAAGATCTGAAACCATCGGGAGGATCTTCTTGAAATTGAGAATCAAATGTACAAACCTCCGGTCCATCGTCCTTCTTTTTATTGAGAAAACGAGCAAAGAGACCCTAAACGAGTTCGCATTCATTCAGTGAACCGTCAGAAATGGCCGGAATACCGGATTTTCTCACCTTGCTCTCATGCTTCTCCTGCTCTCGGTTCCAAATGTAGGACGGCTCGAAGACGACGACGGACGGCGAAGACATATTCCGGGGGAAATGAGAGAAGAAGGAGAAGATGGGCGGGATGAAGGCGGCCGTCGGGCGGGCGGTCGGATTGTTTGCCGAGGGAAAGGACGGTGTCCTGGACGGCGGCTGAAATGAGAAGGCGATTGACTTTTGATTAATTAAGACCGAAAACGTTGAAGGCAAACAGAAGACGACGGAGCCAAACAGATAAACATGTCTACGTACAGAATCTGATGAAATCCCACAAAAAAGTTATTTGCGAATGTTGACACGAGGGCGCGGATTGGGCGGGCATCTGGCGCCGCCGCGGGGCATTGTTGGGGTGCGAGAGCGGGGGACCGAAGGCTTTGAGAAGTTGTTGGCCTAAAGGGCGGTCGGAGAGCATTTTGAAGTTTGGTCCAATCGGGAAAAGGAAGAAATTGTGTGGGCGCCGTTATTCCGGAGCATCGTAGCGAAACTGTTTGGGATTTTGACGGGAAATCTCAATCTCAAATTCGCTCTATTGCGAATTCCGATTGTTCACTTGAACGGGTTACCAGACGCATGTAGCTATTTGGCGTAGATTCAATGCAAACGCGCTCCATTGGTGTCTGCGTCTCTATTGTTCGCACACTATTTCGTCATGGAAGTTTGAAATAGTTTGGGGAATTTGAGACGCAGACACGGATCTTGCCGGAAAACTTGAACTTAATGGAGCCAAAAAGGATTAGATGCAGTGTTTCCTTGAGAAATACTCCATATATGTCACCCATCTCTCCAACAGATTCAAAAACCTCCGCAAAATGTCGTCAAATGTGATGTTTGATGTGTAGACACTCGAAACAAACGGTCAAAATACGAAAGATGACGTCACAACGGCTTGTTGCAATTTCGGGCGTCCTGTCTGAATGAGCCATCCCCCCTCCCCCAACTAATTGGTTTTTTCTCCTTTTTTCTGCAAAACGAAGATGCTCATGAATTCTCAATGCCCCGTCGATCTTCTTGTTCCGTGTTGATGTGGAGGTACTGTCCAGCCGTTAAATGGAAATTCGAGTTTGGCGGGAACGGAGCAAGTGCGCTCTAATGCAAATTGATACTTTGGCTGCTTTTAAGGGTGCTGAGTATCAAATGTGACGCAGGGGAACTCGAAACTCCTTTGTTACCTACGGTAGTGTGCATTTTGACGTGGCGGTGTTTGCAGAGTTCAAGGAAGAAGAAAGCGCGCGAAAGGCAAATTTCAAATATTGGATTATCGTTGTGAACGTGCTCCACGACTCTCGTGTACTTCTCGTGGAGGAATTATCTCCAAGTTTTGAAAAAACTGAATTCGCGCCTTCACGAGAAGTACACGAGAGTCGTGGTGAGAACCACAATCTCAGCAGAGCGCGTTTGCAGCAGAGGTTCCAATTATACTGGAACGTGGCTCCATTGAATGCTCGTAACTATAGAAAACTAAAAATGAAGAGAACTCGTGGACAACAATGGAAAACTATCTGGTGGGAGGAGAGGAAAAGAGCAAAATATAATAATTATGCAGAGTCGGCGGGCGAGAGAACGCCGTGTGCGTCCTTCCGTGGGGGAGAAACAAAACTAGTCGGGGGGCACGAATGGGGCACGAATGGGGCCGAGGGGAAGGGCGGCAGACACGGACGGACGGCACGCGAATAAATGGCTCGATGAGTGGCCGAAACGGACGAAAGACCGCCGCCAAGTGAGGGCAATTGGGACGAAAAGAAGAGAATGTCACGTATACACGGATGTTCATCTGAGTGAATGGAGGAGGCTCACGGAGATCATGGAGAGATGTCCTTCCATCTAGTCCAATCACCAGGAGGTCCTTATTTAGCAATAGAACGCATTCAACGCGGTTCCTCTATCTTTCATGTATCCGAGCATGTGTTCGATGGAGCGCACTTGCTAGAAGTTCGTTTCATTTGGAAGTTAGGTATGCGCGTAGAATCTAATGCTTTGTGTGAACATACTACACAAATGTTTCGAAATTTCGGTTGCAAACTCGCTCCGCTGATAGTTTGGGTCTCGCCACGATTCTTGTGTACTTCTCGTGGAGGCGCGAAATGATTTTTTTTGAATCTTGAAGACAATTTTTTTGGTTTGTTTTCATAATGCTTTTTTTCAAAAATGAATTTCAAAACCTTCCACGACTATTACCGTACTTCTTCAAAAAGAGCGGTAATGCTGCCGGAGAATCAATATATCTCGAGATTGATAAGAGATATCAAAAAGTTGTCAACAGCAAACTTGTAGATCAAAACTAGGACTAGAAGTTTGCTGTTGACAACTTTTTGATATCTCTTATCAATCTCGAGATATAATCATTCTCCGGCAGCGTTTGGTGTGCCGCTCTATTCGAGGAAATACGGTAGGTAGATTTTTCAAGGAAAAATATGAGGAGAACCGAAAAAAATGTTTCCTAGCTCCTCCACGAGAAGTACACAAAATCGACAAAACCTATTATTTTTCCCGCGAAAATGATCTAATTAGTTATTGTTTGCAATTGAACGCATTTGAGCCTATGATCGGATTCTCCGGTCATTCGCTACGACGCTCCGAAATAACGGCGTGAAAAAAGACACTGTGAGCGGTGGAAGGTGTTGTTGACACGAGTTCACAGATGAGTGACGACGAATTTCACGCATCGAGACGTGAGGAGGATTCAAAGGGAACAGAGGGAAGAGGATCTTCTCTCGAACGCAGCAGACACCATCCGAAAACAACTTTCTCTTTAACGTCTGTCGATGTTTGACACTTTCCACTGTGTCTTCTGGAGACGTCACGTCTTCTGATTTCTTTTTCCATTCCAAAAAGAAACGAGGAGGGCACGTGTGGGGGGGGGGGGGGCGAATTTCATCTGTTTCAGTCGGGAAAAGGAGAGAAATTGAAGATAGATGGGCGCCCCGCGGAGGGGGAGCAGGAAGCGCTCTTTTTCTCGATTAAATACCAACTTTTTAGAAGAAGAAGAAGAAGATCCCCCCGACCGACGTCTGTGAACGAAATGAGCGTCCAATTGGAGAAATGGAGGGAAGAAGTGGACTTTCTGAGAAGACGACGACGATTCGAGATGATGTATATATAATTAGTTTTTCTCTTCAGTTATCCCCATGTTTCTGGAAACGGACGCATTTCCTGGCCACTCGCCAACACTATCCATTACTTCCGGCAATGTCCCAAATGTCCATTTGGAAGAGAAAACACACTCGACGGATTCCTAGGTCATTGGGGGGGGGGGGCGTATACTGTAGAAGACATTTCCCGAATTCGTCCCGTTTCTTTCCGATAAGTGTTCATGTTCAGAAGATATTGACGGAGGAGCGCGTTTCGTGCAGTTTCGTCTACTTAGTAATCGTCAAAGACGGATAGAATGAAAAAAACGTTAAAGTTCAACAATTGTTTCTTAGTGGTTAGGACCAATGTATGACAACTGGGGATACTGTAGATTTTCGGTGGAGCGCAAGAGCGTTTGCTGATGCAGCGTTCAAAGTTTCCGGGCTGGACCCAGCCCGGGTTTTGAGAGCGTTCAAAGTGCGCAGCTTCCAGCCCGGATTCCGGCGCATACCGTATCCCAAAATTCGAATTCCGATGGCTATTGTTTCGATGTTTTTGCATATGCACTTGTTTCAAAATCTTCTTTTTTTTTTCCTCACATTTCTTCTGTTTTATAAGGGAATTGGCGCATCTCTGATTCTTAAACACGAAAATAGAAAATTTCATTCAAATTGTCAGGCGCGGTGTTTGCGTATTATTGCAGACTTGGTTACTGTGGACGACCGAAATCTGGGCTGGATCCCGCCGTTTTTCGCGCACTTTGAACGCTCTTCAAACCCGGGCTGGGTCCATCCCGGATAGTTTGAACGCAGCATGACTACCGTTTCTTCTGGGACAGTTGCCTCTTTGTCTCCACTTCCTATGCCACGGACTGCGATTCTCATTCACAACTGGTCCATTGTCATTTGCCTTTGTCATGTCCCTGACTCACTCGTCTAACATTCCTTCTCTGACTCTCTTCTTATCATTACTCTCTCTTCTAGTTTCACTGATAAGGCCCACGTAAAAGGACTGGTCAGCGCCAGTTCTGGGCGACTCTCGAGTCTCCTTTGGAGACTCACGCCGGTAGAGTAACTATGTTAGGAACTCTAACCTTTCTCTTGAATAAAGAATGTGATATAATCACTGAAGACTTAATGGGAGACTTCCCTAAATGTCAATGACAACCGCTACATCATGAGAGACCCCTGTTGAAGGAGACGTCCAAAGACGGATCTCTACCCGGGAAGTCCTACCCCATGACATGGAGGTTCCACCTCGGACCAAACATACTGTTCGGTCTGAGCGAGGGCCAAAGTGCGAATAGTTTCTCAATGAGAAATACCAAATGAATATTCGAGAAAGAAAGGAGACGAGCTCTGAGACAAAGAAAGTTATATCTCGACTAATGATTGACTCAAACATCCTAAGGGAGATCGACCAAAGATGGCAGCGGACACTGTCTGGTCGATCATTAAAAATATAACTCTGACGACGTTACTCTGTGAGATACATGAGTGATGATGTGATGATAATTATAAGAGAAGCTAGCAATGGCCAAGAGAATGTACTTATGACAAGTACTGTCCTATGACAAATATCATTTACGACAACACCGCATCGCTGGAACGAAAGTATATCCAATCTGTTTGGATCTTATACCAGCGCCATGTCCCAGAATTACCACACTGAGGAACAATTGTGGAATTTCATAACAAAATGATTAAAACTCCCTTTTATGAAAAACCACGGGATTTCGGTTCAACTCAGTGAGGCCGGAGAATGCAACACCTGTTTCCGACGTCAGACGGAAACTTCCTTTTTCCATACTTTCACAAGAAAAAAAAGAGAAAATATGACTTTCCGCAAGAATTATGATAATAATTGGCCAGAGTCAAAAATCATTAGGGCTTTGAGAGAACAGCCTGAACACTACGACGTAGTGCTTTCCGGAAGGAAAAACGAAAATTCAAATCCATTATACTGCGGAAAATATTTTTATTATTGTTTTGAATTTTCAAACGAAAGCTTTCAATGACATCACCGAAAGGTGACAGTCAACAACTGCAGAAACTACCGGATCACAGAATTCATAAAATCGGAGAAAATTCAAGAACTGATAAGCGCGCAAACATCACAGTTCTAATTTTGATTCCGAATTCGAATGATGCCACTGAAACCGGACACGGAAGATAACGATTGACGGCATTGACGTCATTGTCATCACCGAATTCCAGAAGGCACAAACTGATAAGATAAGAAAAAGAATAAGACATCGGCACAAGTGCTGATAAGACAACTTTTAATTGCGCTCGTCACGGACGTGAGCTACTATTATTTGCCGAACCTTAGAAAGTGTTGACTAGTCCACTGCAAAGGAACAGCCAATTATCCTGTAAAGGAACGGAAAGGTCACAACCATCCTCCGTAAACACACATAAACCAACCCAGTCGTAAGCGACGGAAGAAACAAAGTTAGAATGGGACAACCCATCAACTTCAAATTGATAAAAACAGCCACAGAGGCACTCGAAGGTGTGATTCCGAAGTTCTCAGGGGAAGATCCCACTGAATATTTCGGCGCTTGGGCCCGAAGGCTAACTAACGAAGCAAATGCCCTAAAACTGGGTAAAGAGCTGACAGCTATAGTACTCCCCCGAATGCTCACTGGAAAGGCTCGGATGAAGTACGAGACGCTGGAATCAGGCCAGAAGGCAAATTTCACCGTGGCTATTCAAGCATTAGCTGCGAAACTGAAAACCCAAAATGGAAGAACCAGAGCAATGAATGAACTTGCTCGCATAGAAAAGAAAGAAAACGAAACACTCATCGCCTATGCGCAGAGAGTGGAAACTCAAGTTGAAATTGCCCATCCAGCTCTGACATTGAGTCAAAAGCAAGAGATTGGGATAAACAGATTCATTGAAGGGTTACCCTTCGTTCTCAGAATAAAAATGAGAGAACAAGAAACTCCCGAAACAATGGACGACGCTTTGGGAAAAGCGGAAAAATTTGAAGAAATAGAGTCTGAAAGACCGAACGACAGTGTCAATATAATTGGTAACCATCAAGAAGAAGACAAGGTCACTAGAAGACTCGATAGAATAGAAAGACGAATTAATGAACTTCGTCTAGAAAACGAACCAAGTGAGTACAATGACTACGAATATGAAAACCACTGGGAAACTGAAGAACGAGGTTACAGTGAAGATTCCGAAGAAATGTACTCCGTTCTAACTGTAGACGGAAAGAAGAAATTACCGTATATACCGACACTACTTCATGGAAAACAAGTAACAGCCTTACTCGATTCTGGATCATCAATCTCTTTGATAGACCAACGAGTTGTAAGAGCAATGAAACTTGAAAACGAAGTAGAACAAACAGAGTGTACAGCTACAGTAGCAAATGGTACTACCCTAAGCTTCATAGGCAAAGTGACACTCGATGTAACAGTGGGAACAACACGAGTTGAACACACACTGTTAGTTGCTGAAAACGAAGCAACAAATCTATCCTGTTTACTGGGAGCAGATTTCATCTACTCACTGAATAAACAAGGAGAAGTTATCACATTGGATATTCTAAAAGGAATATTGATGGTCGGGAACACTGTAGTTAAGCTCGTGAACCCAGACCACTTAAATGAGAAACAACAGTTGATCGAAGAGCATTTACCATGCCCAGAAGTCTCGGAGAACGATAACGTGTTGACATTCATCGAAAACGATGAAGACAAACAGATACGAGATCTCACTAACTTGGGACGATTCCAAAAGGACAGTGAAATGTGTAAATTTATTCGAAGAACACTAGAAAGTCCTATGAATGACACAAGGACTCAGAACCTGCGACGGAAATACTTCCTCATGGAAGGAATAGTCTATGGTCTTCCACGTGAAAGAAACGCGCCACCTCCAGTACTACTAGACAGAGGTGAGATAACATACGCTCTTATCAGAAAAGTGCATAGCGACAATCGTCATATCAGCTGTGAAGAAACAGTTGAGAAGATAAAACAAATTGCATTCTGGAAAAACATGCAATACGACATAAGAAGAGTCGTATCCGACTGTGAAGAATGCAAGAATAGGAAGAAAACTAGTGCACATGCACACATGAATCCTAAAAGGAAATTTGAATATGAATACTATCAATTTCCACGGAACAACATCAGTGAAGGAGAAAAAGTAATGGTTCGACAATCAACTGCTGGCAAACAACTCTTCACACCAGCACGAGTCATTGGAACGACATATTCCACAGTCACCATCATCAACTGGAGAGGAAAACGACAGACCGTCCATAAACAACGAGTGCAACGAATGGTACAGTCGACCCAATCAAGAAGATCAAATTGGACAAGGAGCTCAATGCAAGTGAACAACGGACGAGCTGCCAACAAGGAACGGGATTGCTAGGACCACTTCAACTGCTACCACACCAATGCATCATCGAAGAGACATTCAACAATCACTCTTCCCGACTTCGACTAATTAATTTGATTTTCTGCGCTCGGGACGAGCTTTTCTAGAGGTGGGGGATGTCATGTCCCTGACTCACTCGTCTAACATTCCTTCTCTGACTCTCTTCTTATCATTACTCTCTCTTCTAGTTTCACTGATAAGGCCCACGTAAAAGGACTGGTCAGCGCCAGTTCTGGGCGACTCTCGAGTCTCCTTTGGAGACTCACGCCGGTAGAGTAACTATGTTAGGAACTCTAACCTTTCTCTTGAATAAAGAATGTGATATAATCACTGAAGACTTAATGGGAGACTTCCCTAAATGTCAATGACAACCGCTACATCATGAGAGACCCCTGTTGAAGGAGACGTCCAAAGACGGATCTCTACCCGGGAAGTCCTACCCCATGACACCTTCCTCTTCCAGTGAACGCTCCCAATTGCCCCGCAAAATGATTTGAAAAGACACAAAATATTCACAAATCCACCGAAAAAACTCGCGCGACGCCGCGGCGTATTCTCGCCGCAAAACAGAAAATTGGGCCAATAGAGATTGCTTTCACTTTAAAAATCGCCACAAATTCAGAATTTTTTCAGATTCTGGGACTTTGCAGACACAACACGTATGCAACTTTTGATGCAAAGGCGTTTTTGGTGACAACTCCCCTTCAACTTCAATGCAATAAACGATGTTTTCCGATGTTAACGATAGAGCGTGGTTAACTTGGGATTGAGATGACAAAAGCAATGAGAGTTGCAATCAGAATTCACTTTCGATTGTGTCCACGGGGTTAAAAGAGAAGAAACAAGCGATTTAGAGGTGTATCACGGTTTATTTAGCTCCGGCAAGCCAAATTGAGCAAGCAACAGCAAAATTACACAAGAGAAAACCAACAAAATGACCCAAATGAGTCTGCAGTACGAGGAACTGTCGGATTACCCGCCAGCACCGCTCGCTTAACCCGGACTGATTGAAAACGGGATTTGAGGCGCCTTCGCGACACACGCTAAAAAGGGCGCTTGTGGAGTGTCGTTAGCGAGAGAGCGCGGCGCAGCAGATACGCAGGCAGGCGGGGTTCGTGGGCACCGAAGACCCAACTGGAGAAAAAGTCTCAAAACCTGATGTCTCCGCAATCATTCATTCTCATTCTCATTCTCACAAATCTTCTCTCGACACTCATCGCATTTCACATTCTCCTCCTCTTCCTCCTCTCCGTCTTCGCTTTTGTACTTTCTCCATTGGAATTCGCGTTTACACGTGGCACACGTCTTCAGCTCCAAATCGTACTCGGCCCTGTCCATGATCGCTTCCGCCGCCACTCCACTCCCGTAACCACACCCGATGCCGCCCGTAATACCGCCCAAAACTCCGCCCACAATCGTTCCGACGCCCGGAAACAAGGCGGTTCCCAGTGCGGCACCTACAATTCCATCAGCAATGCTCTTTCCCTCGAGCACGGACTGCGGGTGCTGACAAAAATGCAAACGCGCTCTTCGTTGAGTCGCTACGCAGCGAAAGAAACGAGAGACGCAGAGACCTGCGAATCAAATTTCCCCCTGCACATCTAACTGAAACTGTGCATACACGGCGACGCAAAAGTACACATCGCAGTTTCACGGCTCATTTTCTCGGCGGCTTTCCGAAATTTTTGACACTTCGATGTTGGAAAAATGGCAGAAGAAGGCTGCGAACTGGAAAATAATGAAAATGGTAATTTCCTGATAGTGCAGCCAGGTTATAAATACATGGCATATTGCGAACTTGGCACGCTGCCTGATATTTCGAAGAGAGCGCATTTGCAGTATTGTCCGTTCATTTTTCTGAAAAACGCGCTCCAGTGAGAGGATCTGAACGGGAAGAGAAACATGTTTGGCTGGCCGAGAAACCTCCGCCTCGTCCCCCGTGTGTCGAGCGAGAGAGTGCGCTGCCACCAGAGACGCCAGACGACGAGGTTTCTCGGCCAGCGAGACATGTTTCTCTTCCCATTCAAATCCTCTCACTGGAGCGCGTTTTTCAGAAAAATGAACGGACAATAATTGTCAACGCCCGCAGTCCGTGGTTCGAGTCACACCTGCAAACGCGCCGCCGACACCTCCTCCATACGCGGACGCAGTCGTCGTGACCTTCTTGACAGTGTTCCGACTGGTGCCTCTCCTCCGATCCTTCTCGACATTGCGTCCAATCTGATAGGCGTCATAGGCGACTGCGGCCACTTGAAGAGCCGGAGCAGCACTTCCGATCGTCGCCAGACTGTCCGCTCCAGAGCTTCCGGCCGCTTGAGCAGTGGCCGCCGATCCGTGGACTATCTTTCCGGCCGGATCTTTGCGGAACTCAAACGAACATTGAATTGAAGAGGAGGAAAAGGGAAATCTCACCCAGCTCCTCTTTCCTTTCTTTTTCTTCTTCTTCTTCGCCGAATTCGAATCTTCCCCTTTTTCTTCGTTTGTCATTTTTCAATTAAATTAAATAAATAAATGGAAAATACATGTTCAATATTGCCGAAGAGACACATTAGCAGAGGAGAAAGTTCACGGAAAAGATCTCCATCGAAAATTGGCAAAATTTAATTTTAAATAATTTTTATAAAAGTATAAAATATAAAAAATTTGAATTTTATTTTAAAAAATAATAAAAAGTTTTTAAAAAATCTCGAAGTCTAATTTTTCGAAAAAACAAAAATTATTAAAATTTATTCACTTCGCTCCAAAAAAAATGACTGAAAAGACTGCGCAGAAAAAGCAGATAACTCCGAAAACTTTATTCGTTTACTAAAAAATTTTAATTTAAATTACAAATACCTATTATATTCGCGAGAGCAAAGAACGGATAAAACAGACTAATGAGTTATCGAATGCGACGTTTGCGTGTCGGAGAGGCTCTCTGAACTGCTCGAAACGGCCGTCATCAGGTCCTGTAATAACATTTCTCATTGAAATTGTACTAAATTCCTCTGCTCACCGATATGGCGACTCCGCACTTGCTGGCCGATTTGTGGAGTGCCTCCATCAAATTGGACGCGTTTGTCTCCGCTGAAAAACAAAGAAAGTAGGGTGAAACATGCGAGTGGAAGGCGGGAGAGGAAGAGAGAGAGAAAGTGCGGGGGGACGAGTGACCTTCACGCAGCAACTGCCTGCTACTTCTACTCGACGCACTCCCTTCTCTTTCGCCGCCCGGTTAGCTCAGTCGGTAGAGCACCAGACTCTTAATCTGGTTGTCGCGGGTTCGAGCCCCGCATTGGGCTGATGTTTTTGCATTTTCCCACTCGACTCACAAGCTTCTTTGGCAGTGTGCAGAGCGTCCTCGACAATGTCCGAAACAGAGGAGAAGCTGAGCGAATCGACAGAGTGCGAAAGAGTCGACGCGGGTCCAAAGACCTCAGTGTCCTCAACGAAACTTCCCGATCGTGGCGGCTGAGCAACGACGCGTTCTCCCTGCGAGAGGGCCGTCTTGAGGTCAGCAGAGTCGTTGTGGTGGGTTTCAAACGTTTGATTGGGCATCGAGTGGGTGGAAACTTCAAAAAAGACGATAGAAACTAATGAATAAGAGGGGGACATCAACTGACCAGAAGACGTCGTCGATTGGCCATCAGAAGAGGTGATCTCGTAGGAAGAGAGCGTCATCTGCTCTCCCAACGACTGCACTTCAGTGCGTGCATCGCTTGCCGAAGACCATCTCGAGAACTGAGACGCAGAGGGCCACGATCTGAGAAAGAGACCGCATGCAACCGAAACCGCAAGAGAACTCACTCAAACTCAATCGGTCCATCCGCCTGTTTCAGCCGCGCCGTCCGCAGTTGCCCATCCAAATCGTTCAGATTCGAATCGTCCGTCTGAAGATCCGAAAGAGCGAACGAGGAGCTCTCAATCTCGTTCGCCGTCCGACCGCTGCTGCTGCTCACAGAGTTCAGATCGTCGACACTCTTCCAATTGTCGCTGCTCAGACTAATCAACGACCGATGGCCGCCCGCCTCTCCCCAATTCGTCATAATGGTGAGCAAGTGGCGAATGACCGTCTCGCACTTGTACTTGCCGTCGAATTGCGCGTTGTTCTCCGTCTTCTCAATCGCCAGCTCCATGTCCGCCTTCTCGTTCTCACTCAGCGGCAGCGACCGAATCATCGCAACGACACTGCGGAAGACGTCGGCCACCCGGGCGTCTTCCTGCTCGAAAACAGTCAGAGGAGTGGGTTCGGTTCGATTGAAATCCAGCTGAAAAGAGAGAGAAATGAGAGAAGAGAGAGAGGGACCGACCATCTTGCGAATGTTCTCCACACGACGCTCGTTGTCATTCAAAAGTTCCAACGTCTTCGAGTTGACCTCAACGACGTCTTCATTCTCGCGAACAAACGTCTCTATTTCCGCTTTCGTGTGGAATAATTCGAGTATCTGAAATGAGAATTTGTTTCTTGTTCTCCGACCACAGACTTCCGGAAGTCATCATCTTTTGCGAAAAGTGAAATACCATATTTCCTCGAATGGGCGGCAACACTACCGAAGAATCATTATATCTCGAGATTGATAAGAGATATCAAAATGTTGTCAACTGAAAACTTCTAGTCCTAGTTTTGATCTACAAGTTTGCTGTTGACAACTTTTTGATATCTCTTATCAATCTCGAGATATAATGATCTCAAGGTAGCATTTGGAAGGTGCCGCTGTTTCCGAGGAAATACGAATGCGCTCAAGTGCGAAAAGTCAAATTTTTATAAATTTTAGCCGGTCTGCACGAGGGAATTTTGTGAAAACAGACATTCAAAGTGAATATTCAAAGCAAAAAGTAATCTTTTTTAAAATTCAAACAATTTCCAACCATTTTTGGGCGAAAACGGTCGAAAAAACGCCTAAACTGTCGGGAAGTTTCCGTGACAAATTCCCGTCGCAAACGCAGTGTGCAAACGCGCTCCACCTAACCTGGGCGAGTTGATCGTGAATCGCCTCCTTCTTCTTCTCCAAACTCCCGATAACCTCGTCGAATTTGGAGCTCAACTCGGCGACGAATCCTCGCGTTTTCGAAATGAAATGCTTGCTCCGCTCGTTCTCCTCCACAAAGAACTGCCGCATGAGGCGTTCCGATTTCTTTTGATTTTTCGTCGTTCTTTCGAGCGCCTAAGCGGGAAGAGGTAGATCAGAAGAAGAAGAAGAAGAAGAGGAACTCACTTTGCACAACTCAAAGATGCCCTGTTTCTGGAGCGAAAGACACTGTCGTTCCTCCCGCGCGTCCGTCTTCTCCGTCAGCGAATCGGGCATTTGCTCCTCGACGTCGGAAGAAGAACTCAGGTGAGTGATGGTTCCGGAAGACGCGTAAGACGACGCGGGAGACGCGCGGACCGACGCGTTTCCGGACGAATGCTCCACCGAGTTGAGCGAATCGAGGAACGGCGCCGAGTCGGAGTCCGAGGCGGACGAGTAGGAGGAGAACGAAGAGGGAGCCGTCGGCGGTCTCGACGCAGGCACCGAGAACGACGAATCGACCGGCAGACGGACTTCTCCGTTGAGCATCGGCACAGAGTTCACCCGCTTCCAGTGCGAACCCAGAGAGCTGGCGACGCTGCTCGATGAGATGGGGGCGCGCGGAGGGCGCGTATTTTGGCTGAAAGAAGAAGCAAGCGTCATTTGAATTTCCCCTCTTTTCACCTATTCATTCCCGATTTGCTATCGAGATACTCGGACGGAATTGACGTCGAGCTGCAAGAACCCGCCGTGTCTGCGTCTCTCCTCCCTCCGTTCACTCACTGTGCGCACTTATGAAGTTGATCGAAGTTCATGCGAGGTCCGTAATTGAAATGCTCGGTCATCTTGCGAACAGTTCTGAGCAGAAGACGATGTTGACAGTGTTCGCCGTTGACTGGCGTTGAAATTTTAATTAGAAACTGATTCGAAACGGACGCCGCCGACCGACCGCACCATTCGGGTTTCGGGGGAAGACGGTCACGTGGAGGGGCCACGTGTTGGGGGAGTTCACGTGAACTCGCGTTCTGTATCTGACAGGGTATGGAACAAACGATAAAAGTGAAACATTTTTTATGTGCAAATCGAGAAGACACATTCTCGTTCTCTCGTAAAAGGGTAAAGGGTATTCGCTATTGAACCCTTTACCCTTGGATTGAGAGCGGCCACCACTGCCACTGCACCAACCCTCCCCCGTTTGGAACTAACGATAAAAGTGAAACATTTTCGTGCAATTCGGGAAGACACATTTTCGTTCTCTCGTTCAAACACGGAACTGTGTGCTTCGAATGCAATCGTGCTCCTCCGCTCCGCAGTGTCTGCGTCTCGCCTGTTTTCCCGCTATTTCGGATACGCAGTTTGAAATAATTTAGAGACGTGTGGAGACGAAGACGCAAAGTACGCAGCGAAATTTGAATACAATGCATCAGAGCCAATTGCATTCGACACCAGCCCTGTTTTTCCGTGTCAAACGACAAAAACCCGGGAATTTGTAGTTGTCCCTGTTGCGGAAATCGACCAATTTGAAACAAAAAGGTTTTGTCGAAAAATAGGTTCAATTCAAAAAAATGCACGCGAAGAGATCGAGTTCCGAAAGATTCACAGGAGAATCGGAGATGTGCGGTTTGAATTCCCGCGCCGTCGAACTGCAAATATTTCGAATTTGGCTGCGACCGCGTTGCCTGAGTATTCAACGTTAAAGCGTGTAACTCGTGTCGATTTACGAGAGCGCTTCTGGTTAAGCGTTGAATACTCAGGCGACGCCGCGCGCAGCCAAATTCGAAAAATTTGCAATTCGACGACGCGGGAATTCAAACCGCACATCTCCAAAGCTTCCGTGAGATTCACACGATCATCAGTACGGACTTTTGACAAAACAAACTAAGCATTTTAATAAAAGAACGAATTTACAAAATAAACACCCGGAAAACGGCTGAAATTAAATTTTCCTTTTTTTACTGGCGGTAGCAGGCTTGGTCGGAACCGGAAACGGAACTACCGAAATTTCCGAAATTTCCGACCATTTTCGGAAATAATTTCCAACGGAAATTTTTCCGACTTTTCATTTCGGAACTTTTTCCCATCGGAAATTTTTCCGAACTCATTGTTCGGAAATTTTTTTCCGACTTGATTTTCGGAAATTGTTCTGAAAATTACGGAAAACCTCATTTTCTCAACAGAAAAAATGTGCTTCGAGAACTGAAAAACGGAGATTCCCGAATGATTATTTCAACAAAAATGTGTTGCTCCGGTGGTTTTTTCGACTTGAAGGACTAAATATTTTTTAATATTTTCAACAGTTTGGCCCAGTTTCGGCTCATTTTCGCAATTTCCGGAATTTCCGAAAATTTCCGACTTTTTTTCGGAAAAAAATTTCCGACCAAGCTTGGCCGGTAGCCTAGAAAACTCTTTCTCGCGAAATCTTGTCAAATTCTTCATTTGGGATGCATCCGATAGTAGAGTCCATGTTTACCTCTGGTAATCAAGACCCCTAACCGAAATCTTCTCCTCAAGCCTCGACTTCCTCGAGATTCCATCTAATGGTTGATCTTTGTCCCCCTTCGACACCGTGTGACGAGGATCCATAAAGTGAAAAGAGAGAACAGTTTCGATCCTCCTCCTCCAACGACACATCCATCAGAAACCAGTGTTTGATACTTTCCTTCGTGTTACACTCGTGTCTGTCTCTTCCAATCAGCTTCTGCCTCTCCTCGACCTTCCTCTTTTCGTACCGTATTCTACAGGGTGACAAGAAATTATGGAAGCAAATATAACCGTTCATAAAATTTTCAAAACTAGAGATTTTTCCACAAAAATTTTATTAAACAACAATCATATCATAAGCATTGAAAATTCACAACAAGTGCTCAAACTGAGATCCCTTCTGAAGTCGGCACGCCTTCAATCGCTTCTGCAAATTGTTGATCGAGGCCGCGAGGTACTCCGGCGTGATCTTGGCCCATGCGCGGACCAATTGCCTTTTCAGGGCATCCACCGACGTCAAATGTCTTCTGTCGATGTTTTTCTCCAACACGGACCACATGAGTAGTCCATGGGGTTGAGATCTGGAGAGTTACTTGGCCACAAATCCTTGGTGAGGACGCATGGGATGAGCGCCTTGCAGAGGTCGATTGTCGCCTTCGCTCCGTGGGCTGGCGCCCAGTCTTGCTGGAATGTCCAGTGTTGACCTTTGAAATGAGAATTAGCCCACGGGATCAGAGCATCCTTGATAATCTTCCCGCGGTAGTAGTTTCCGTTGATTTTCACTCCCTTCTCAACAAAAACGAGGTCTGTCTTGCCAGTCGACGTCACTGCAGCCCAGACCATCACTGATGCCGGAAAGTGAGACTTTTTGTGGGTAATGGCGAGTGGAGACTTCAAGGAACCCTTTGGCAACAGTTGACGGTCATTTTGAGAGTTTGGGCAGCCGTCCAAGTGGAAAACTTTCTCGTCAGAGAACACGACGGTCGACAGGTTGTTGGCCGCGGCCCACTGAAGGAGCAGTTTCGATTTTTCCTACATGCTGATCTTGGCTTTCTCGTTAAGGAAGTGAGTCTTGGCAATTTTGTAGGGGACCATCTGAAGATCCGATTTCACAACTGTCCTCACCGTTTCTCGATTCACTCCGATCTCCGCAGTCGTTTTTCTCAATGATCTTCTGTTGTTGCGTTTGATTCGCTTCTTGATTTTTTTCCTCAGTTCCGAGGTGTTGACTGTGCGTTTTCTTCCTCGGCCGGGCTTGTCAGACATCGTTCCTCGTTTGAGAGTTTTCGAAACCAAGCTGGATCCACATTTCAGTCTTCTGGGGATCTCGCAATTCCTCACTCCCAACTCTTTCAAACGCAGAATTGCGGGTCTCAGAGAACTCGCCTTCATAATTACTTGGAAATAAGGTGAAATAACACAATGTTTTGATAAAACTGTTTAAAAACAATGAAAAAATGAAAATAAAACTAAACATCTGAAAAAATGTTTTCATCAGAGCCATGGCGACAGCGCGCGTTTTGCTTCCATAATTTCTTGTCACCCTGTATACTAGGTCTTGTTACTACCTCTCTCTCTCTCCCAAACTAACACGTCTTCTGAAGAACCGGATGACGCGGTGACTGTTTCAAGTCGTGTACTAACACCACATACTTCTCCCCCCGTGCCCTCTTCTCATGAAGTCGTCGTTTCGAGGTCAGATTCTCTCGAGAAACGACGACGACAGGTTGTGAAGGACGCACGCACGAAAGGAGATCATGCCAATGGACAATTCAGAAGACACATTCAGAAGACGTTCGACAGATCATTTGGCAAGGTCGCATCGGCCGTCGGGAACACGGGCGCCGCGTTGTTTGTCTCTGGCATCGTCTCGATGATAGAAGGGCCCAAGGGCACGAGTGGTCGGGTCAAGGCGACTGTAGGCTCCAAAGATTACCGTTCTGCCAATGACTTGGTTCTAGAAAATTCTGCGAAAAACGCAATATTCACGGAAGTAATCCCCGACAAATTTAGATTTTTTCTCAATGGGAACATCTAAAATTATCAAGAATGCAAAAAAAAACGTTTTATTCTCCAAAGATTTGCCTCCAAAAATTTTTTCAAAACTACGGTTTAAAGGCGCATGTGCGAATTTGTTCACGTGGTCTCGAGATGACAGTTGCACTTTTGTAAATTTCGTTTTTTTTTGCAACTTTTTGTCATTTTTCGCAGTTTTCCGACATTTTTGCAATAGAAAATTACCGAAAACTACAAAAAATCGCTGAAACGACAAATAATGCGATTCATGGATTATAATAAGAACATTTATGTTCATTAAATTCTTGAATTTTTTTTGAATTTTTTATGGCTGGTGAAATGAATATTTTTTAAAATGTAGTTTTTTTTTAAATTGTTTCCGTTGAATCACCACATTTTCATCAAAAAAAAAGTTGACAGTTCTACTTAATTTGCAGAAATTTCGCTATATTTTCTAAAAAAACTACATAATTTTTCTGAAAAAACAGGTCCGGTGTGGACGTTACCAAATCTGCTTGTTTTTGTCGCAAAAAAAATAAATAAAATGTTACCTAAAGTGAAAATTTCTGAAATCTTTAGAAAAATTTAGAAAAATATGCCCAAGAAACGAGAGTTTTGGAAAACTTGAAAATTCACAAAAAAATAAAATTTTCGAAAAAAAGAAGAAAGAATCTGCCTAACAAAGCCATAAACTTTCATGTGATCCCTTTGGCACCCAACGTCATCGTTTCTCCCTCTTCTGAATCTGAATCTTCTGAATCACCCACCAATTCAGCAAACCAATCGACATTTCGATACCACACTCGGTCATAAATGAAGCTGATTGAAACACGGGCGGTGTATTATGGCATCGTGTCTCTCTCTCTCTCTCGGTCTCGGTCTCTCGCCTCAGATTGAAGAGAGAGAGAGAGAGAGAGAGATGTATGTACAAACATTCATTTTAGGCAGAGAGAGATGTTTCAAGAAACCAGTTATAACAAACTGAACACACACACACAGGTGCCCCCCAGATATCGAGATTGGGTCGCGACAATGGAGAGGAAGTGTGTAAGAATCGTCGTCGGCCGAAGAAGAAGAAGAAGAAGATGATGATGAGGGTTACACTTTCCAATTCGAGATTCGCCTGATACTTCTTCTTCTTCTTCTTATTCCCCTTCTCATGACCTTGATGATCAGGAGACCAAGAGCGGGGAAGCTCTACTTCTGATCCCCATTGCAAATGCGCTCTATCGAACTCTATCGACAACCGACCTGCTTTGAACAGTCGAAGTTTGAACTCCCGCCAAAACATAAGGAAACGCGCTCCATTGAACACGCGGTTACGGAGTATCGTGCACTAGCTGCAAATTCGCTCTAAAGATAAAAATCCAATTGTTTACTTTTTTCGCTAAACACGGCAATTTCGGAGTGTCGTAAATAGTTCCAAATTTGAAGTCTTGCTTGAAAACAACCTTTTTTGTCTGCAAACGTCATTTGAACGTGTAAACGAGAGAGATTGCCAAATTTGCGATAGAGCGCATTTTCTTGTGAACTTATAGTCCGAGAGCTGTTTATTGTTACGGTGTTTGCAGAAAACATTCTATCTTACGCGCAGAATGTCGAAAATCGACAAAATCCATGCATTGCGAGTGTTCTGGCAACGAACAGTAAATGCGCTCCATTGAACTATCCCACATTACTCTAGAGAGCTCTTCATTTGAAAAAATGAACTTGTTTTCAAGATCTGGTTACTGTACTATTCAAAGGTGCACAAATAGGAGAGAGAAGCAGAGAAAACCACCGTATTTCCTCGAAAAGAGCGACACCCGAGGAGAATCATTATATCTCGAGATTGATAAGAGATATCAGAAAGTTGTCAACAGGAAACTTGTAGTCCTGGTTATGATCTACAAGTTTCCTGTTGACAACATTTTGATATCTCTTATCAATCTCGAGATATATTGATTCTCCGGCAGAGCTGCCGCTCTATTCGAGGAAATACTCTCTTTCTATCTCTCTCTCTCTCTCTTTCTCTCTCTCTCTCTCTCTCTCTCTCTCTCTCTCTCTCTCTCTCTCTCTCTCTTTCTCTACATCTCTGAATATCTGTTCATAGTTATAATAATAATATTATTATTATAATAACTACTCTTCTCTATTATTACAGCTTCCAGTCTCCGTCAAACGGAAAGAGAGAGAGAGACAGTAATCCGCGTGTCTTCTCTCCCGACCCCCATCGCTTTTTGGCCCTTGAAATCGTCTCGAGACCTTGAAACTTGGCCAAATCTTCAGCTCCTCTCCATTATCGTCTTACCTCTCCTTTTCCCCCTTTTTAAAGCGCGCGCGCCCTTCCCGTGCCCCCCTTGCCATTCTCCTTCTGTTCCCCATTTGAATGCCTCTATTTTTGTCTCTTTTTTCTCGGAAAACTGGAAGAGAAAGAATTGTTTGCTTGTGTCAGCAATTTCCGAACAACACCGCTTATCTCTCTCTCTCTCTCTCTCTCTTTCTTCACACAATTCTCCTCGAATTGTTGCTGAAAATGCACGTTTTCTTGTTTTCTAGAACGGTTCGTTTCATTTTTCAGCGGAAAATTGTTATTTTGGAAAAAAAATTTCCGCAATTTTTTTTTTAATTTTAAATTTTTTTCAAAAAAGATTCCTCTATTCTCATTTTTCAGTAAACCAAGACATGTCGGAATTTTGCAGTGTCGTACGTTTCGATGCCACCGAAATGGCCCCGAAACCGAGAAAAAGCCGCTCGCTTCGCTTGACGGGTCTTGCAGCGGAAAAATGCACAGCTGCAATGAATGTTACAGTAATCTCGTGTTTATTTTTTGAACTTTTTTGCTTTTTCATGAAAAATGGCGCGTTTTATCAATAAGATGGTACGTTTCGATGATATTTTCGTGAAAAATGCAAAAAATCCGACGAAAATTGGTTAAACGCGCCATTTCTTACGAAAAAGCAAAAAAAAACAAAAAATAAACACGAGATTACTGTAACATTCGTTGCAGCTGTGTATTTTTCCGCTGCAAGACCCGTCAAGCGAAGCGAGCGGCTTTTTCTCGGTTGCGGGGCCATTTCGGTGGCATCCGATAGTATTTTTTCTAAAAAAACGCAACGACAACTGCGCTCGATTGCGAAAAATCCAATTTTTGGCTTTTTTCGCTAAACAGAGCGCATCGGGATTTCGGAGTGTCGTAGTGGAGAATTCGAAATTATTCCTAACAAATCAGCTCTAAACGCGCTCTATTGCGGTAAATTGGAAAAATTCTTATTTTTCGAAAATTTTTTTCAAAAAGAAATTTGTTTTTTTTTCAGTAAACCGTAATTTCGGAGTGTTGTAGCGTTAAAGTCACAGTAGCTATCGCGCTCTATTGAGAAAACATCGACTATTGGAAAATTTCGCAGGAAACGGGAAAACATGCCAAATTTGCGATAGAGCGCGTTTCATTGCCATCCGAAAAGCGAAAAAATGTTTGTGTTTGCACCAAAAACGTTACAATTCACGCGCGGTTTCGATGCCAAACTTTCCAAAAACACAAATCAAACTCCAAGAAGCAAGTGCGCTCCACCGAACTACTATTGCAATCTCCCAATAAACAAGAATTTCGTCGCCGAAAAACCAAAAGTATCCGATTGAAAACGATATGTGCAGCAAGTGCGCTCTACCGAACGCCCTCGCCTTCTGGCTCGCAGTCAACTGTTTCCCTGGATCCGGAATACGGTAATTTGGTTCCAGAGGAGAACAGCTGATAATTAATGATAAGAAGCAGCGGATAGATGTTCTTTCAAAGAGATCGTTTCGTTCTCCTCCTCCTCAGAATGCTTCCTCCTCCTCCCTCAATATACTTTTGGCTGTTTCTGTCCTCCTCCTCTACGTCTTCTGCTTCTTCTTCTTCTGCAAACCGGTGTGTGGCTTGCCTCCCCCCGTCCATGGCCGCTCCACTACTACTTCTCTAGAGTACCACCAGACGACACACACCGTCCCTCCATTTGTATTCCTCTCTCTCTCTCTCTCTTTCTCTCTCTCTCTCTCTCTCTCTCTCTCTCTCTCTCTCTCTCTCTCTCTCTCTCTCTCTCTCTCTCTCTCTCTCTCTCTCTCTTTTCTCTCTCTCTCTCTCTCTCTCTCTCTCTCTCTCTCTCTCTCTCTCTCTCTCTCTCTCTCTCTTTTTCTCTCTCTCTCTCTTTCTCTCTTTCTCTCTTCAGCTCTTCCCTCTCTCTAAGCTCCGCCCCTTTTTCATCAGTCTCGAGAGAAGAATCAGTGTCCCTCCCTCCCTCCCTCCCACCGTAACCTTCTGACACTTCCCCCTCTCGTTCACTGTGTCTGCGTCTCTTCGTCTCTCTCTCTTTCCATTTGCCACCGCCATCATCATCATCCATTCGCCCCTCTGCCGTGCCCCCTTCGTGCCCCCTTCTCTAGCAAAAAATGCCGTTTCCCTTTCTCTGTCTGCGTCTCTCTCTCTCTCTCTACAGTATCCCCTTCCAGGTCGCAATCAGCTCCTCAAACGCACCAATGACGTCATCATTGGTGCTCCTCCTCGTCCCGTTGGCCCTGGTGGCCTTCGGAGACGCCGCATTCGGCAACACGTCCAAAATATTCGAGATCCCGGGCCTCGAAGTCATGGCATCCGACAAATATCCGCACTTTACGACGATCGAAACCGTCAGCAGGACGAAGGTGAGACGCCTCTTCAAACCCTCGGGGTCATGTGTTCTTATGTAATCAATGCCATCATTATCATTATCACACTCTTAAACAAGCCACCAATGAAAAGGGAAAGAGATAGCGCAGCCTCTCTCTCTCGCTGCGTTACGCAACGTTCCCCCGCGTGCACATATACGCACACAGCTCGCTGTGCCGACCGCAGCAGCGTGGCGCAGTGGAAGCGTGCTGGGCCCATAACCCAGAGGTCGGTGGATCGAAACCACTCGCTGCTAGAACTCTTTTGCATCTTTGTATTATTCTTTTGCAGGTTCACCGACATCGTCGCGAAGTGATTGCGGGTCCGATCTACGACTGGAATTCCTACGAGATTCCATTTCAAATTTGGGGCGGCGATTGTGAGTTTTTGGGCAAACGGAGACGCCTAGAATTCGTTTCTCCTCTTTCTTCTTATGCAATTCGTTTGCAGTACAGTAAGAAGCTTAAGCGGCGCAACCGATTATGTGGTTTTTGCGCAGCATCATCACAGAAATAGAGAGAGAGTTTGGCAGATGAAGTGAAAGTGATCGGAGAGGCGAGAGAGTGCGCGACACGCAGAGACGCAGACGCGCGAATCACGCGTATTAAAAAGTGTGTGTGTGTGTGTTATGAGAATTGAGGAAGTGCCCCCCGCACAGGGAATAAATGATGATTCCGTCTGAAAGTGAGTCGTTTTGGGTTCAATGAGCGGCCGGAGGAGGGAAAGAACAAGAAACTGAACCTCAAGTGGCCGAATGGCCTTGCCGTTGGCGAAGCGACAAAAAAAACGAGCGGGCGTTTCGTTTCACATCATTTACCATTCATCCTCTCTTTTTATTCCGGTCGGTTTGACCTCGAGAGTGGATGCAGTGGAAAACACGGCCGGGGGATGATTATTGATGTGTTTTTGTATTGCAGACAACTTCCAAAGTTTGATCCGACGTGGCATCCGAATGTGGGAAGAGTCGACGTGTTTGCGGTTCCGAGAGAACATGCAGGTGAGAGATCCAGAAGCGTTCGCAATAGCGCGCAATTGCTCTCCCAGAAATCAACGGAGTTGGCCAAACTCCGCCCCTTTCACACGTCACTCACGAAGAGGCGCGGAACCCGCGAGGTGTCGGCTGCTCAAATGCTGCCTGTGGGGGTCTAGAAATCGTGCGGCCGACACCTCGCGGGTTCCGCGCGCCGTCGTAGATTGCGTGTTAAGGGGCGGGGCTTAGGAAACTTTTCAACAATATTTTGATTATTTGAAGCTGTTTTTGATGCAGAAAACTTGAAAAATATTCTAAAAAGGAAATAAGATCTCTCGAACGTATTGGAGTATCTTCTACAGCACAGAAGTGAATTATTCCCACGGGCGGTGAAAATAGGGGGTCTGTGCAGTTCACACCGCCTAAAAATCATTTAAAAAACACAATTTCCACGTGACGGTGTTTGCAGAATTCTCAATACATAAAATATTACGCGCAATTGAGTCGCTACGCAGCAAATTTGAGAATTTCGGAAAATGAAAAAAAAGCCCGCGAAATTTAAATTTTTTTTCTATTTACTTAATATTTTAATCTAGGGGCGTGTTAATTTCAAAAATAATTTCACAGCGACACTCCGAAATAACGATAGATGAGCTTCGGAGATGTGCAGTTTGAATTCCCGCGCTGCCTGACTGCAAATTTTTCAAATTTGGCTGCGACCGCGTTGCCTGAGTATTCAACGTGCAGGCGAATGTGTTTCAGAGCCGCGACGCGATTCGGTACGTTCTGGAGAAGGGCGACAGCTGCTTCACCGAGTACATCGGCCGCAACGGAGGCCATCAGGACATCATCATCGGCTCCGAGTGCGCCGAAGAGTACGTGGTCGCCCACGAGACGGGGCACGCGTTGGGCTTCTGGCACACGCATCAGCGACCCGACAGGGACAGACACATATCGATTAACTGGAAGAACGTGATGGAGGAGGCGACGGCGTCGTTCATGCCGTTCCGCTCGATGCTGCAGGCATTCGGCATTCGGCAGGTCTCTCCACGAAGAGTTCCCTATGATTACGGTAGTCTGATGCATTATCATGCGGTCGCGCACGCGGTCAAAGTCTCCGATTTCACGATTGTGCCCAAAGAATTGAAGTACGTGACGACGATGGGCACGGAGAAGATGGCGTTCCTCGACGCGAAAGTCATCAACGACATCTACTGTCCGAGTGAGTGTTCGGTGGAGCGCACTTCCTCAATGCTCTCCGATTTCAGACGCGTGTCAGGGGAGGAACAGTCTGAACTGCCTCGCGGGCGGCTACCCGGATCCCAACAACTGCAACGTGTGCAGGTGTCCCGAAGGACTCGGAGGCCCCGATTGCAGTCGACTTCAACCGTCACGTACGTGTTTTTCTCGAGGAAATCGATTGAAATGTGATCCGAACCGTTCTTTTTTCGAGAGAATACATCAAAAACCCACAATTGAAACTTTTTCTAGAACATTTATCCATTATCACACTACATTTTTCCAATATTTTTCGGTAGATTCGAACTTTGGAGACGATGGAGAGGTGTTCCCTCGAATAGAGCGGCACTCTGCCGGAGAATCATTATATCTCGAGATTGATAAGAGATATCAAAATATTGTCAACAGGAAACTTGTAGTCCTAGTTATGATCTACACGTTTGCAGTTGACAACTTTTTGATATCTCTCATCAATCTCGAGATATAATGATTCTCCGGTAGCGTTTGGGAGTGTCGAAATTCAAAAAATGACCAAATGTTTTGTAATTTTTTAGAACTAGTCACGTCTCTCGTGTATTTCTCGTGGAGTTAGGCGAAAAGATTTCAAAAAATCGCTTTCAGGACAGCTGGAGTCGGAAATTGCGTCCTTCGGCGACGAATTAGTTCCTTTTTGAGAAAAAAAAACGAAAAATTAAAAGAAAAACTGTAACCACGAGATTCAACCGGTCATTTTCAGCTTGCGGAGGCGAAATCCACGCATCCGACCAGTGGCAGACGCTTTCGAGTCCTTCCGGAAGGGACGTCCACTGCTATTGGCGCATTTCCGTTAGTTCCCTCATCCCCTTATCACATATCACTGATTCGCCCGTTTTCTGAAGGTTCCGGAAGGGTCGCGGATCCGTTTCCGGTTGTCGGACGGCGAGTTTCCGTGTTCTTACGGATGTCAATCGTACGTCGAGATTAAGCACAAGCTGGATGTTCGACTGACTGGATTCAGGAGGTGAGTGTGTTGATTCCACCATGATGATCTGTTTGTTTGTCTCAAGAATCCTGTTGAGTGGTTCGTTTATGGGGTGCTTAAGAACAATTGGGGAATGAATTGCCGAATGGAAGTGAGACAGAGAGACATTGAGCATCATACCCAACAGCTCTCACTAATCAGGGAACTTTCGGCACCATTACGCCAAATTGCCGAATTGCGCCCGAACAATGCCGGGGCAATCGTGCCAAATCGTGCCGGCAACTGTGCCGTCGACAAGACTTGGCCCGAAATAATTCCGTAAATTGTTTAATGACGTCACTATCCGAATGGACCGACACCTCGCGGGTTCCGCCCGTTCTATCGTCCTTTTTACAAGAGTTTTGCCAACTTTTGCCGGCAATCATGCCAAATATTTTCTGAACTCGCTCAAAACAATTTGTCGAAAAACTCCCTGCGATGGCGCCTGCGACTCATTTTCAGCAGCGCTATTTGCTCTACGCAGTGTGAAATAATTTGATGAATTTTAGACGCAGACATTTCAAGTACGCAGAAAAATTTGATTTTAAATGCTTTAGAGCCATTTGCCTTGGATCTGCGCCTTGTGATAGCGTGAGAATGTGTCTCATGAAAAATGTAACTTTGCGCCGAAAACACATTTCTTGGAGCGATAGAGCTCATTTGCAACAGTGGTAGTTTCTTGTTTGGGATCCATGCCAAGTTGCACTATATTTTACACTAGAGCAACCAGCCGAAACCACCGGAAGCCCGTCAGTGCGCACTTTTGCGTAGCCGTGTAAGCACAGTTACAGTCAGCTGTCTGTGCTGTTCGCAAAAGAGCGCTCTTAACAGAAGTTTAGACTCCTCACTGGAGCAACTGTGTACATGTGCAGCCAGAATCAAGCAGTAAAACACCAAAACACACGAAATAATTGAATTCTACGGGATTTGAGTAATCACGAGCCAATATGCAGTTGTTTGCTTCATTCGGTACAATTCAACGGTCAGCAGTCCATGAGCAACCGCTTAACCAGTGACATTGAAACAAGTGATGAAGGATTACAATATTATGAGTTCGAGAACTCATAATACACACGAGAAATAATGTTATTACCGTTGTATCTCAGATTTGGAATTCACAATAAACATTTCAAACGCGCCCGCCACGATATCTCGCAACGAAAGAATTTGTCAGCGCCGAAAAGTGATGCGCCTTTAAAGCGGCGATACGGTAGTTGCGCAATCGTTTTTGGCTTATTTTTCATTCAATTTCCACGCATTTTTCAGTGAAAAAACACGAAAAGTGCGAAAAACGGTTTAAAAAACCGCTGAAATTGAGGAAATCAAGTGGAAAAAAACGAAATTAGTTATTGCGCAACTACCGTATCGCCGCTTTAAAGGCGCAGCACGTTTCGGCGCTGACAAATGTTTTCGTTGCGAGATATCTTGGCGCGCGTTTGAATTGTTTATTGTGAACTCCGATTTTGAGATATAACGATAATAATGGTATTTGGGGAAGAAATCGAGGCTCATTGGTTTCAATTGGGTCGGGAGAGCAGTCAAATTGATACTCTCAATGATGAGTTCTTGCATTGAATCGTTGCAGCTGCTGCTACCGTCCGAAAGAGGACACCGTCTCGGAGAGCAACCAGATCTTCATAATCTACCATCCGAACGGTCGAACCGCCCGTTTCTCTCTCCGATTCCGACGACAAGCCTAACCGAGTTGCTCATCATCCGCCGTATCTCCCCCCAGGCTCTCTCTCTCTCTGATCTCTCTCTCTCTCTCTCTAATTCTCTCTCTCTCTCTGTCCCACCGTACACTTTTCTTCCCTTTTCATCGTCTCTCTCTCTCCCGGTGAACAACTTCCAGTCCGAATGCTCAGTTCCACCCCTCTCCTCCTCCCTTCTTGTTCATTTTTCTGTATATTTCGTCTCTAAACTCTTAATAATTCAGGAACCCTTTTGTTCTTTTCACTCTCCGACGGGATCTTCTATGCGTTTCTTACCCTTATTCTCTTTCTTTTAATGAACTTTTCAATTTGACCTTGTTGTACGGTAGAGTGCGCTTGCTGATCACCATTTGAAACACGCTGCCGGAGAATCATTATATCTCGAGATTGATAAGAGATATCAAAAAGTGGTCAACTGGAAACTTGTAGATCATAACTAGGACTACAAGTTTCCCGTTGACAAAATTTTGATACTTCTTATCAGTCTCGAGATATAGTGATTCTCCAGAAGCGTTTCGGGTGCAGCTCTATTCGAGGAAATACGGCATGATAACTCGGCTCAAAATGGACTTTTTTCGGGATTCCTTGGAAAGAGAAGACACTGCGATGCATTTTTGAAAAGAAATCCTCAACGTTTACATTTTTAGCAGTCAAAATTCTGAGAACGGATTCCTAGGCCATCGGAGGTTTCTCGGCCGCCGAGCGGAAAATTTTATTTCTCTTTCTGTGCTGAGCCTCTACGTGGCGAAAGAGATCAACTGCCTTCTTCTCTCAACACACTAGTGAGCTGGACACACTAGGGGAAGTTGGCAGGCTAAGAAGCACACCGTCTCGTGCCGGTCGGAGGTGGCGTCCAACACTCTCCGTTCCCAAGCCGCTCGATTTGGCCCAGCAAGCCCACTTCGAGTTCAAAAGAGACAAAAAATCCGCTAAAAACAGCAAACCCCCCTGCCTCAGTCCCCCGCACCCCATCCCTGCCCGCGACAAGACTGGCTCTAGGGTAGATGGGGAGAGGCGATCTAATCACGGAGGAGACCTGACCGCCAGTCAACAGCACGGACATCAACGACACCGGAAAACCCGTCGGACAGACCTCAGGATCGCCGCCTACAACTGCCGCTCCCTCGCCACCGACGTTCGTCTCCACGACCTGATGAGCGAGCTCAAACGCGTGAAATTCGACGTAGTCGGATTGTCTGAGACAAAAAGAAAAGAAGAACTGAACGTGGAGGATCAGCAAGGCTACGGAATCTTCTCCGGAAGACGCGATGCGAACTCAATCTGTGGAGGAGTTGGCTTCATAACAAATCCGAAAATCACGAAGAAGATAGAAGAGGTGCAGTTCATCAACCACCGCATCGGATTCCTCACCTTCCGCCACTCGAAACACCAGAAAGTCACAGTAATACATGGATACGCACCGACAGCAGACGCCGATCCAGAAGAAATTGAATCCTTCTACGAACAACTCGGCGACACTGTGAAGAAATGCAAGTCCAAGTACAAGATCGTGACTGGAGATTTCAACGCTCGCGCCGGATCCAGGAAAGACCAAACCGAACCGCACATTGGCACACACGCGTACGAGCCAAGGAACGACGCCGGAGAGGAGCTCGTCAATTTCTGCGAACTCCATAACCTCTGGAACACGAATACCTTCTTCAGAAAGCCGAACCATCGCCGATGGACATACGTCTCACCAGACGGAGTCCACAAACACGAAATCGACTACATTCTGACGAATGGCCGCTTCTTCACAGACACGCATGTCCTCCCCTCCGTCACAGTCGGGAGCGACCACAGACTAGTCAGATGCAACCTGCACCTAGACCTGAAGAAAGCCAAAAAGGAACGGATCCTCTCCAGGAAACCACCTCGAAAGCTCCTCGACCCGACCGACGTCGCCCTCCTCACCTGCCAACCCCGGACATCCACACGGAATGGTTCAGTGAAAGCACAATACGACGAACTGATACACTTTCTCAGCGATGTACGAGAGAAGGCCACCACTCTGCCACAAACCAGATCGGATAAGAGAATCTCCAAGGAAACGCGACGCCTACAAAACGCTCGAAGGAATGCCGACAAAACAAAAAGCGAGTACAAGGTAATCGCCAAAAACTGTCGACAATCTCTTCGTAAAGACCTGAACAACTTCAAGGACGAACGGCTCCTGCAAGCAGTGGCGAACCGGAAAAGTCTGAAAACGGCCGCAAAAGAACTCCAAGAATTCGCAGCAAAGATACCCTGCCTGAAGAACGAGACTGGAGAACGTCTGACCGCCAGACCAAAAATCGAAGAAGAAATCAAAACCTTCTACACGAACCTTTTCCAGTCAGTCGGACACATCTCACCACAGATGCCGCAGCCACGCACCACAACCACAACGGTCCCAGAATTTCTATATTCTGAAGTAGAAGCCGCCATACGCTCACTCCCAAACGGAAAAGCCGCTGGCCCAGATGGAATCACTGCCGACTTTCTGAAGATGTGCGACGAAGAAGTCACGAAGACCATCGTCGAGCTGTTCAACAACGTCATGACCAGAAAAGAAGTGCCCGACGAGTGGAGAAGCTCAAAAACAATCCTAATCCACAAGAAAGGCGACAAGGAAGATCTTGGCAATTACCGCCCGATCTCGCTTCTTCCGGTGATATACAAGATCTTCTCGAAGTGCATCCTCCGACGAATCAAGGACCGTTTGGAAGAAGAACAGCCCGTCGAACAAGCTGGTTTCCGACGAAAGTTCAGCACCCTCGACCATATAACCACCGTCCAACGACTCCTGGAAGCAGGAAGAGAACACCACATGCCGCTGGTTCTCATCTTCGTCGACTTCAAGAAGGCGTTCGATTGCATCGAACCCGACTCCATCTGGTCAAGCCTAGAAGACCAAAATGTAGACAGAACCTATATCGACGTGCTGAAACTCTGCTACAAGAACTGCTCCACCGACATCACTCCGTTCCACACGGCAGTGAAGGTTCCGATCAGCAGAGGCGTTCGCCAGGGAGATCCGATCTCCCCGAATCTCTTCTCAGCGACACTCGAAACCGTCTTCAGGAATCTCGACTGGGACGACCACGGAGTGCCGATCGATGGAAAGAACATCAACCATCTTCGTTTCGCAGATGACGTCGTCCTGATCTCACACTGCCCACTGGAAGCGTCCAAAATGCTCAACGAACTCATCGCCGAAAGCAGGAAAGTTGGGCTAGAGATCAACGAGTCGAAGACAAAATGCTTGCGCAATCCATCAGCTCCAACAACCGCCGTCTACGCGAATGGAGCTCCGATCGACGAGTGTGATGAGTACGTCTACCTCGGGCGGAACCTGAACAAGAACAACGAGTTGCTCCCAGAACTACACCGAAGGAGAAGATCAGCTTGGGCGGCCCTAGGAACTATCCAAAGAGCGTCCGACCTGATCGCCGACCCGAAAACCCGAGCAAATCTGTTCGACACGACCGTCCTACCTGCACTCTGCTACGCCGCAGAAACGTGGTCACCAACGAAAGCCCATCTTGAACGAATCCGAATTACCCACGCTGCTCTGGAACGAAGGATCGTCGGGATCACTCTGACCGAGCAACGCTCAAGAGATCTCCACCGCGAAGACATGAGGAAGCTCTCGCAAGTCAAGGACCCGCTGAAGCACGTGATGAGACGAAAACTGGAATGGGCTGGCCACGTTGCAAGGAGAACGGACGACCGCTGGACGACAAGCACACTTCACTGGTACCCGAGAGACTGGAAACGCCCAAGAGGACGTCCGCCGATGCGCTGGGCCGACATGATGAAGAAGGACCTGTCTGTCCGGGACGACGACAACCAACTAACAACAAACTGGACGACTCTGGCCAGAGATCGCCCAACATGGAAAGCTGTGATCCGCGCCACCACGGCGAACTACGGATCGTCTAAGTAACTAAGTAAGTAACTCTCTCTCCCGGTGAACAACTTCCAGTCCGAATGCTCAGTTCCACCCCTCTCCTCCTCCCTTCTTGTTCATTTTTCTGTATATTTCGTCTCTAAACTCTTAATAATTCAGGAACCCTTTTGTTCTTTTCACTCTCCGACGGGATCTTCTATGCGTTTCTTACCCTTATTCTCTTTCTTTTAATGAACTTTTCAATTTGACCTTGTTGTACGGTAGAGTGCGCTTGCTGATCACCATTTGAAACACGCTGCCGGAGAATCATTATATCTCGAGATTGATAAGAGATATCAAAAAGTGGTCAACTGGAAACTTGTAGATCATAACTAGGACTACAAGTTTCCCGTTGACAAAATTTTGATACTTCTTATCAGTCTCGAGATATAGTGATTCTCCAGAAGCGTTTCGGGTGCAGCTCTATTCGAGGAAATACGGCATGATAACTCGGCTCAAAATGGACTTTTTTCGGGATTCCTTGGAAAGAGAAGACACTGCGATGCATTTTTGAAAAGAAATCCTCAACGTTTACATTTTTAGCAGTCAAAATTCTGAGAACGGATTCCTAGGCCATCGGAGGTTTCTCGGCCGCCGAGCGGAAAATTTTCAAAAATTCAAACAGCGTTAAAAATCGATTTCGTCCGTTTTTCAAGAAGTTTTTGTGTCAAAAGATTCTTTTATAATGAATTGTTCGTTTAGTCAAAAAATCCGCGAGGAAAACGGCGAGAAAGCGTCCATTTCGAATGAGAATACAATTGCACACAGTTGAAACGAGTGTTACAGTAAGCCGTCGATCGTTCGCTGCGGGGAACACGCCCTTTCTCTCTCAAAAATGAAACAATTCGAACGCCGGAAAGTGGTCCGCTCACAGTTGTTTCTCCGTTACAATGTGCTCCAGCAAGGTCGGTTTCAGCTAGATTTCAGCTCCTTGACTCACAGTTTTCAAAAGTTTCTCAAGAGCCTCAAGAGCTGATGGAATATGGTTTCAAGTTTCGAGGACGTTGGCTTGTAAACTCTCGTAAGCCTAGGCAATGAGCTCATTTGTGTTTCCTCAAAAGCGGCACCCCAAACGTTGTCCCGGAGAATCACTATATCTCGAGATTGATAAGACATATCAAAAAATTGTCAACAGCAAAGATGTAGTCCTAGTTATGATCTACACGTTTGCAGTTGACAACTTTTTGATATCTCTTATCAATCTCGAGATATATTGATTCTCCGGTATCGTTCCGGGAGCCGTTCAATTCGAGGAAATACCACCGATCAGATAATTTTTCTCCGATTTCCGGGTGTTCATGAGAGCGTTCTCAAAACACAAAACCCACTATCGAACCTTTTCGAAAGTTTTCATCGCGAGTCAGAAACATCAATCTCGAATCAACGAAAGGCAGCGCGCGCGTGACATTTCCAATCGGGAGTTGTTGTCTGCCCAAGTGCTCTCTGAAATTGGCGAGACACGCAGAACAACGGATAATTGAGTCTCCATGGCGACTGCGCCGCCGCCAGTCACAGCCGCCACTCGCCCCATTCGTGCCCCCCTTCCCCTTCTGAAACGGGCTCGAAGATGTACCTGTTCATGGCCATCAACACACTGGCCGATCTGGCCATGATGTGGCTGTTCATCTCGGCGACCCGTCCAGAGGACAAAACGCATCCGCTGGCGGCCGTCGTCGCGTGCTCCACCGGTCCCTACTTCTTCAATCTCTACCCGACCATCATGAATTCGGCCCTCTTCGGATTGGACATTCATCAGCTCAAGGACATCAAAGAGGCGATGCGCGTGTTCGAAGTGTGAGTTTCCGGCGATTTCCGGTCGTCTACCGGATCCGTTTCGCTCCATTTCACTGTGTAATCGATAACTGCTTACTCACGGCCTTCAAGTCACATGCGATCTCTCTCTCACGCCAGTGAGAGCCAATCAGCAATTCCCAAAGTCTCATGAGTCGGTGTACCTGGAAGCAGTCGTTTCTTTGATTCTTCGACCAAAGTCTTTGGTTCAAATACTCTTCTTTTCAACCCTTGTTGATGCACATGACACTGCGCTGTGTGCATCCGAATGTAACCATTAGGGGAGGGGTTGGGAATTCTCGAAAACTACGGTGAGAAGGTGTTTCAATGATCGCCAGGTGAGAGAGGCTGCAACGCGATACTTGGAAAATTGCTCGCACTTTCATGGAAAAGGGCGCTTGGGGATCGTGCCTCGGCACAAAACCGGGCATTCTGGTGGCTGGAGGTGTATGGGCGCAGCAGCCGACACCTCGCGGGTTCCGCCGGCCGCCGTGCTTTGCATGCAAAGGGGCGGGGCGACCAGGGAATTTTTTCTTGGAAACGCGCGGAAAAAGTTTTCATTGAAACGCGGAAAAGTTCAAAACGCTACCGTACACCTACCGTAACTCTCATTCATCTCCTCAGTATCTACATTCGCGACTCGACATTCAAATCGATAATGCTCGGCGCCTACTCGATGTTCGTCGTCTTCGCCGGCTTCCTCATGGCGACGGCACTGATCCGTTGCGCCAAACACGACCAGAAAATGAGCAAGTGCGAGTTGTCGTGAGTGGATTACGGTAGACGAAGAGAGGGCGGGGATGATTGCAGGGTGCGCACTGGGTTGCCGTGCGCAGCGGCGCTGATCTTCTGCATGGCATTCTACAACAACGCGTTCGATGTTTATCAGTCGAAGGCAAGTGCGCTCCATTGAGAATCGTCTTCGAAATGGGGATAATTGCAGTTCTTTCCGAACGGACCGTTCTCCGTTCTGATCGTTGGACACCTGTTCTTCGTGGCCACTCTCTTGTGGGGAATGATGACGATTCGGAAGATCAAGGAGCCGACTGACAATCAACAAGACGCCATCCGCAGCTTCAACTCCCTCTACCTCTTCGGCCTCATCATTTCCGTCCCGCTCTGTTTCATGGAATGTAAGTGCGCTCCATTGAGACTTTGGAAATGCTACTTTGAATTTCAGTCCAAATGATCTCCTACCACTCGCTGCGCTTCATGTTCTCCGACTACGAATCGTTCGTTCGTCTCATTTTCTTCGCCTCCATCCTCCTCCTCGAGCCCTTCAACAGTCGTTTCCGCTTCCGCGAGCGCTTCTACCGTACCACCACCGAATCGCCCGTCGCTCCTGCCCCGTTTGCCGTTCAGTCCGTCCAGCCGCTCCCAAAGAAGACCGTGAGTCGAGAGAGATGTGTAGGGTGGCGAGAGCGCTTTGCGAGCGTGTCATTCTGGCCGAGTGGTCTAAGGCGCTGCGTTCAGGTCGCAGTCCTCTCCGGAGGGCGCAGGTTCGAATCCTGCGGATGACAGAAACCTTTTTGTGATCGCTCTTTCAACTTTCAGACCATCGAAGACATGCCTCCAAACTACGGATCGGCACCACCTGCGTACGAAGCGGCTCGCAACCTTCCGACCCAATGGACCATCTCGATTCCGGCGCGAGAGTACACCGGAGTGCAAATGACTCCTGTCGAGACCAAGTGAATCAGACCCATTCACACGCACTTTTACACAGAACCGCCAAACTTTTTTCACCGCTTTTTGTCGTCTTTTACTCGGAATGAAGTGTGAACCTGTTTCTCTTGCCTCTTCTCCCAGGTTGTTTTGGAGGGTTTCGGTTTCGGCTGTCAGCAGCAGCCCAACCAACACACCACTCGACTAATAAACAGTTGACTGAGCGAGTGTCTCTCTCAACAGCAAAAAACGGCTGAGAGGGAGCGAGGGGGACCAGAGGAAGCAGCGGATTAGTGTGGTGTTGTGTTCTTTCGGCGAACCCTCTCGCCGGTCTGCGTCTCTCTCTTTCTATCGCGTCGTCTCCCTCTCTCTCGCTTCATCTACTGCAGAATAACAACAAACAGTGTGAGGGACATACAAAGAGAGACGAAAAGAACACATGTGACTGCTTTCGGCGAGGCAGTGCGGCGGCGGCGGAGGGGCGCGGGAAGGGCGGCGAGAGAGCGCGGCGAGACGCGCAGAGACAGCACGCGCCTATCGATCGCCACGAGGCGAAAGGGGTGGCCGGACGAGGAGGCGGCAGATTGCGCACACCAGCGTCACCGATGGTTCTCGAATCGTCTGCGTCTCCCGCCGGCTTCCTCGCTATTTCGTCGCCCCGTCGCCGCCCCTCCCTACCACCCACACCATTGAGCGAGCGCTCTCTCTCCGCTGTTTTCCTCGCTCTCTGCGCATTCTTCATCCATCCCCTCCCCAACTCGATACTGAATTAAACGCTTTTCATTATATATAGTATTTTTGTTGTTTTTTCGTTCGCTGCAATTTTGATCTACGCGCCAAAAGTCGTTGACGACTGAAACGGCGGGAAATTTGGATCGTACGATTTGCGAAATTATTCCCCTGCCTCGACAGCTCGCTGCTTGCAATTATTTTTGCATTTTCTCTTCACTTTCTGACGGAAATTTTTCGTGAAATTGTTTCTCTGATCTGTCGCAAAACTTGAAAAATTTCAAATTGTTACGTATTTCATAACTTTTCCTCGTGAAATTTGCATTGAAAACCGATTTGTCTAAAATTCTAGAGCATTTTTTGAAAAAATATTATTTTTTAAAATTAAACGGACGAAAATTTCCACCGAAAACCGCTGGAATATCATGAAAGTAAATATGAAAAATATTTTATTAAAACTACAATTTAACAAATTCCACGCGAGACCCGTTCCCAATTCTCATGTGATGCGCCTTTAAACCATACGCCTCCGCATTTTCCTGAAGTTTCGGGAAATTCTCTTCCTTTTCTCACGCGAAAGTACTCGACACAAATTGGAATTTCGGCTGTGGTTTCGATTTAAAAACGTCTGCAAACCTTCCTTCTCCCTTATCGCGTTCTTTTCCTCTCGATTCCCCGTTTCGGTTTATCAACAAAAACCGTGGCGAATTGTTGCATGCCGCCGTCTCGAATCGAACCCGTTACTTCCCGCCGACTGTCATCATCATCGTTCTTTTCGTTCCGTTCGCAACATTCGCTAACTCGCCCTCGTTTTTCAGTGGAATAAATTCAAAGCGAAGAGAAGAAGAAAAAAGGTTTTATTTCTCTCCGCCGCACTCTCTCCCAACTGTTTATCTTTTCATCGTTTCCTTTTTACCCTGGTGAGTGAGGAATTTCGCTGTAAATGGCGATGCGTTGTGTTTTGTGTTGTGTTTGAGTTCGCCATTGTTTTCGCAATATAACAAATTTCGGTTATGACGTCCAGTTCGCCATCTAACGACGAAATAACCTTGTTTTCATGCTTTTTCGTCAACTTAAAGTAATAAGGGGGTTTCCAGTTTGATGTTTTGTTGATTGCAGAGCACAAATCCGACCATCCGGATATTGAAACTAACACCAAAATTCCCCAACATCATCTCCAACACGAGGACTCGTTCGACATGACGGGTGGGTCAACTCCCGCAATGGACATCGGAGGTGGAGGTGGACGCTCGGAACGGCTCGATTCGGACCGCACCAACGATGATATGTCGTACATTCCGAGTCCGCTCAACGTGAGTTTCGAAGTGCATCAAAGTGAGTCAAGCTTTGAAAGACATCGTTTCAGGCAGGACACTCGTACGTCGAAGTTTCCGAATCGGACATTTCTGCCCGTGGGGTACGTTTTTTCTCTTTTATTTCGATTTGGCTTGTGGCGATTTATTGTATTACTCTCCTGCGTTTTTATTTCGTCGGCGCATTGCCCGTTTCTGTCGTCGCCATGCTTAGCCAGCACGTGTAAAACAGAAAAAAGAAATGGAGAAAAGATAGAAACAATGGCATTGAGATAAGAGAAAAAAGAGTCAGGTGAGCGAGGAAGGGCACAATTCGCTTTCTCTCTCTCTCTCTCTTTCTCGCCGCTTGTTGTTCACTGATAATAGCGGTAATTGGAAGTGACACGGCGAAAGGGGCCTAGAATAGAGCGAAAGCTTTGTCAACAAACTGGAAAATTTGTGGGCAGGGGGGAGAGAGGAGGAGTGATCGGAGGGGACCAGAAGGATCTTTGTTTCGCATCGAAAGTTTTATCAAAAAGGTGTTGTAGTCTACTCTCGCTTATTATCACAAACAATTTTGAAATATCATTCCTTATAATAATTTTATAACAAGCAGTTATACTTCGAGAGAAAACCGGAAAACAAATAATTTTCGGATAGAAATGTCTTCGAAAAAAGTGAAATAAGAGCCACCAGCGGCCACGAGAACCGACTGACTTTGTCCTGTAGCGCCGCTGCAATTTTTAGATATTTACGCGAGAATCATCCTCCCCCATTGGTGAATTGTTTTCGGAAAACAATCGAAAAGACATCATTGAACATAGTTGCTGGTGGTATGGGAGAAGATTCTTCGGCGGGTGTTCACGTCGAAAACAAGTTGGAGTTAGTTGCTGATTGCTGATATCGCTGAAATTTTTCCTTCCTTCCTGTTCTGCCTGCCCCCCCCCTCTCCCTGTGTCAGCGGTGTCGATTGAACCTTTGTTCATTCGACCAGTTGGCGAGCTCTTCTTCCTCACTCCGTTTCACTTTTTTCTCCGCTTCTCAGCATAAATTGGAAGTCGCTCAAAAAAGTCGGTCGTCGAAACTGAACACTAAGCGGTTTGTTTCGTACAGTTGGTCTCCTTGATATGTGACGGGAAGGGTCGTTTTGGTGTTCCTACCAGTTTCTCATTTCCTTTTGGATAATTACAAAACGTAAAAATTGCGTGGTTCCCATAAGGAACTGTTCCAAAAGTTCGAAAGTGCAAGAGAACAGCTCCCACAGTTTCCTCCCGTTAAAAACCAATTCCCCCGGCCGTTTCGTCGACACGACCTCTAAATTTTCAGTCGGTTTCGCTCTTCCTTCTCGCAAATAGTAATTTCTTTTGCCTCTTCGCTTCGCTTTGTTCTCTCGCCTCTCGCCATCACCTGTTTCGTCAGCGTTGGAACCCGGCTGATAGACGAGTGCGAGAGAGAGTGCGGTAGCGAGAAGAGACGCAGAAAACAGTTTCCCTCGCTTCGGCCGTGTTTTCGCTCTCTCTCTCTCTCTCTCTCTCTCTCTCTCTTTCTCATTTTCAGTGGCCAGAAGAGAAATAACTGACTGGTTGAGAGACGGGAGGAACTTCAAGCACGTTTTTTGGCTGTTCCGAAATGTTTGTTTCTATCCGATGGGACCGACCGATTCGGCTGCAATTAACAGCGTTTGCCGCTTGTTTTGGTACGAGACAGAGACGCAGATGGCGGCATTTTCTTTTCATTGCGGGTTCAAAGTTTGTGAAGATCGAAGATCGGACGGGGATCGCCCGCTGTCGCGTGTGTTCGTACTGTCACATCGAAAACAATACATCCGAAAATAGAAAGGAGTGTAGTCTTTTGGTCCTGAAAACGATATGAAATACGTGACCGTCGGTTTTGAACATTTTCTTCTGAAAAATTCGAAGAATTCGAATGTGATTCATTTCGGCGCATGACGTCATCAGGGGTTATAAAAGGAACACTTCGTTGACCAGCCTAAGAACACATTCGCAAAAAGTGGAACGCAAACACGAATAGTGTGAGGAGTTTACCAAGTTTGTTGTTCGCTCCGGTGCGGTGCGTCCCTAAAGTGTTTACATGAAAGTCTATGAACCCGAACACTTCAAGAGCACCACACCGCGAAACACGTGATTTGGCGATCAAAGAATGAGAGAGAGTAGAAAGGCAATGAAAACGAAATTGAGTGATCGAGAGAGAGAGTTTGGGGATCAATTCTTGAGATGGGGGTCAGATTGACAGGAGAATCACGTGCTTCCTCGGGGCCAGCCGATAATTCGATGTGGCCTTTTCCTCTGACGTCGACGGCAAAAAAGCCAATTCGATCGCTTCTGCGCCCTCTTCGAATTCTCCGAGAGATGCCTATCGGACAGCGTTCGTGGTCCAAGTGACTGAATGAAACGTGTTTTCTCCCCCCACCAATGCAACCTTTCGTCGTGTTTCTTTTGTCAAGTTTACATTTCCGTTCAATTCCATTAGGAAAGTGTCATGGCAGTCTGGGTAGATCGTTTACAAACTTTCAAAGTGCCAATGAGTGAAATTTGAGTGGATTGTCATGGGAGGGCCTGCTCTCCAGCCTGACATTGATTTTATGCATTTCTCCTCATCATTATCGATGCCTCCCATCCCATTGCTAGCCATTTTTTCATTGTTTGAAACAGCAGCGAAACGATGTGTGCTTGGTGCGCAGGAGCTGCTCTAAAGAGCAAATATGATCCTCTCTTGTGCTGCAAGCACTGGAGCCTATGCCGCGCACACTGTGAACTGTTGCGGAAGAAACTCTGCCTGCTGCCTCATTATGAGATTCACCTGAGAAGCCTCTCATGTCCCTTCCTCGATTATTCCGGTCGTTTTACGCGAAAAACGGCGAAATAAGCAGAAATGACAGCTCAGATAATGTTCGTGTTAAGTTTTGAGGGAAGCCAACAAACCGAGGCCAGTAGTATGAAATTTTCTCTTTTTCCTCCATTCGGTCACTTTCAATTTATTAGGAATGTCAACTCAATCCTGAAATTTACAGATAGTGCACGGCGAAAACTACAACTTTTCGATGCCAACAGTGAAAGAAGAAGGTGATAAGTGTGTCTTGGAAACCGAGGTGCCCCTGCTGCCCGGAGAAGAGAGGCAGGTGATCAGCAACAAGACCTTCTTCTCGACAGAAGATGGATTCCTCATGGTTACGAACTATAGGGTACGTTCCGCCGAATTCCCATTTGACGCTGTCATCCTCTAATTATTACAGATTGTGGCCACCTCTGATAAGGATCCTCAACGGTTGATCATATTCCCAGTGTTAGAAATCGAAGTGACTGAAATACAACGAGGATTCGATTTGAAGTTCTACCTGAAGAGAGGCCGAATCCACACGTTCGTGTTTTGCTCACCGATAGAAGCCGGAAATGTGCAAACTTACCTCAAAACTGTCTTCGCTGATCTTAACCGGCAGAACACGAAATTGTACAAAGACGCCGATAAATCTGCATCGGCGACAGCCACCGACCCGAAAGAGAAAGAAAAATGGCCCAATCCGAAGGTGGCTGAAGTTTTCGCATGGGAATTCTCCAAGGCCGTCGACAAGCAGTTGCCGCCGTGGTTGACAAGAGCCGACTCGGTGACCAATGAGATCACCCAAATTGATTTCTATCGGTTGGGAATGGAGCAGGACTTCCACATTAGCAGGGTCAATGAGGACTTCAAGTGAGTATCTTTCTGCGTTTATCTTCAAAATTCGGGTTTTTCAGGGTCTGCCCGACGTATCCAGAGAGGGTCATCGTTCCGAAAGCAATCAGTGACGAAGACATTCGCGTTGGAGCCCCGTACCGTTCTATTGGTCGGTTCCCGGCTGTGATTTGGCGTTGTACAAAGACTCGAGCGATTCTAATGAGGAGTTCGCAACCGCAAGTCGGAATTCTGTCCTGGAGGAATACGACGGACGAGAAGATAATCGAGGAAGCTGTGAAGGCGACACGTGTCGAAGGAGAGGAAAAGAAGCAGTTCATCATTCTGGATGCTCGAGGATACACTTCCGCGTTTGCCAACAGAGCGAGAAGTGGGGGATTCGAGAACAGTGGTAAGTTTTTGCTTTTTCATTGAAAGGAATGAAAGATTCATTGCTCCAACAAACGTGTCTTCCAGAATACTACCAACAAGCGAAGCTGGAGTTTTTGGGTCTTCCGAATATCCACGCGATTCGTAACTCCTTCACTAGCATTCGGACAATGCTCCACGATCAGATGCCGAACGAACAGTTGCTTCAGAGTCTTCAGGGAACAGGTTGGCTCAACAGCATCAGCAACCTGCTCGTTAACGCTGCCACCTGCGCCAAATATCTCGCCAAGGGACACTCTGTTCTTGTTCACTGCTCCGACGGCTGGGATCGTACCACGCAAGTGACCACGTTGGCCAAGTTGATGCTCGACGAGCACTATCGCACAATCGAAGGATTTGCCCAGCTCGTCCGACGTGACTGGATCGCTTTCGGCCACAAACTCTCTGATAGAAATATGTGCATTCCGGATTTGAACGGCGGAGCGGAACGGTCACCAATCTTCTCTCAGTTCATCGAAGCCGTCCGACACCTTCAACGAGTACAACCGACTGCGTTCCAGTTCTCGCATGCGTATCTCATCAAACTGGCACAGCACGCCTATTCGGGCCTGTTCGGTACGTTCCTCTTTAATTCGCACAAGGAGAAGAAGGAGGCGATGGAGTACAAGAAGGATACTCTCGTCGAGATCTGGAGGTTCCTCAACGCCAACAATGAAGAATTCGTCAATCAGACGTATGACGATAAGTATGTAGGACCGTTGAAAGGAGAGTGGAACTTTGACGTTCTTCATTTGAACATTTGGCACGAGTTGTTTGCTGACACAGGACACCAGTATGTGGTAATGACTCATTCTTCTTCTGAACTTCCCTAACTGTTTGTCTTCAGGAGTTGATGCAGAAAGGACGTTCGTCTTCTGGAACCGCCACGCCAGTGACGGCTCCTGTCGCGGCGACGCTTATAAAGAGCAAGAGCTCCGACAGTATCAAGTCAATGTGTGATAACACGTGCTCTTCGGCTACGCCGGCAGATCTCAATATCTCAATGACGTCATCGTACCATCAGCCAGTGGTCCTCTCCACAACTAACGATGGATTCACACTTCTCGATCACGATGGCCTCCTCAAACTGCAGGATGATGAACAATCGTCGTTACGAAAGAAGCACCGACAACTTCAAGTGAGCCATCGTCTTCAATTTCGCTTAAACTCTATGTTTTTTTTTCAGGAAACTATGCGCCAGAAGGAGAGAGAAATCAACGAACTGAAGCGGCGACAACGGGCGCTCTCCGAACGGTCGGGAAACGCAGTGGCACCCAGTCCAACCCACAATCGACGGATGAACTCCCTGTCGGAGAGTGAAACTGAGCCGGGACTGGAACGAGCGATTTCCGACCTGTCGATGGTGGATCCGGACTCGGAGATGCCCAACTTCAAGGCGAATACCACTTGGGAGACGAGAGCGAAACAATGTAACCTGTGTGAAAGGATTTTCAACGAGCTCAGTGTGTACCCGGAAGAACGACAGCATCACTGTCGGAATTGTGGGAAGGTTGTGTGTGAAGGATGCTCAAAGAGGCGGTACGCTGTCGTTGAGGAAGGACAGAGTGTCCAGAAGAGGGTCTGCGACCATTGCTACGATTCGATGCACGAAACGAGAAGCGACAGGCTCATGAGGTTTGTATTGTTTTATTCTCGGGGAAGGGTGTAGTGTGTTGCTCTTTTCGTTGTTTTGAAAATGTCTAAAAATTCTGAAATTGTTTCGTAAAGGTAAACGAATGTGTGCGAATGTGTGCCCGTTTGCAGACGGTCACTTACCACAACGAGCGCAACACCTTTAATAGCCACTAAGCACGGAGTATATAATATGTTCTCTAACACGATTGTCGATTTCGATTTCTCATTCTTTCACAAGTTCACACTTTTCCCAAAAGAGGCTTCGAGCCCATTAGAAGAGGCATTGAGCCCAGCGACGAGTCGTGGTTTGCGCCGTAACTCGCTTTCCGAACAACTGCCTCAATTTGACTTTCACTCGCAGCTTCATTCCATGGATAACGTATTCACGGATGTTGATGATTACGAGAATCAGTTTGAAATGAGAACGTCGAGAAGATCGCCTAGTGTTGTTAGAAGGAGCCGTCGCTCGTCGAACGTTCTCTCTTTGCAAGATGTCCAGAATTCCTCCGAAGTGACGGAGGAGGCAGATGCAAATGACATGGAATTGACCGTTTCTAAAGTCCACCAGTTTCCAGGGCGGCCTCTCTGAGTGAAATGTCGTTTGACTCGCAATTTGGCACCGCCTACTCTCCCGCCTCGTCTCCTTCGTCGTCGTCACTCAACATGCTCCCGTCGTCGGCTTCGTCTTCGCCGAACACCACGTTCTCCCAACCCATCCCCTCCTCTTGTAAATCATCATCCAACTCGATCTCTCAATCTCATCCGTCACCCGGTGAATTCACTCGACACAGCTCTTCCCAGGCTGTGAAAGGTTGATTTGGCCCCGGTGTGTCCATGAAACGGACGTCGAAACGCTGATCTTACTAGTCTCAAAGGCAACACTTCGAGATTCGTTTCGGTCAAGTTCCGTTCCATGAGCATCTCCTCTGCTCTCCTTCATTCCGCTTTCCGTCCCCCCTTTCTCACTTGTTTTCTGTAATGTTTAGCCGCTTTCAGCGAATGTAAAGATTTAGTACCACAATCTTCGTGTATCAACCCTCGTCTACCGGTAGGCCGAGGGTGTCATTGTTAAAGTTTTCCTCATTGTGTTTGTAACTACATTTACATCTGTGATAGCCGTCTTTTCCTCCCTCCTTAACCGTTTTCTTGTATCTCTCTCTCAGAGTCTAACTTTTCTCTTTCACTCTCTCTCAATTGTAACACGCTGCTCACCCATGTACATAATCAGACAGGTGTGAAACGCCGTCCACCCAATCATCCATCCATCCCCCATTCTCTCATTTCCTCCCATCCCCCTCATAACTGCCGAACTGTCCACCCTCCTCCATCGAGAGGTATTCTTAATTCGCTCAATAATGTTTTTGTGTAATACCGCCCAAATTTCTATCTCCGTTCGTTTTTCTTTTCATATTTATTTGTGCTCTTGTGTCTTTTTTCCTCTCTCGGCCCTTCGTTTTTGTGTTGTAAATTGTAAAGTTTTCAACGGAATAAATTGATGCGAACATTTCTAATTCACCTTCACATTCTCCTATGTCACTTTCACCCGCAAAATGTACCGTGATCAGTGGAAATGGGATCAGAAATTGCCGAAAATATGTTATCATCGGCCAGAGAAACTTCCGTTTCTCGTTTCCATCGATTGACTTATCTCTCTCCCTTTCGTCGTTTCTTCGCCCCATTTGATTCCCTTTACACTGCTCGAAACATCTGTCGAAAGGCCACCGCCACGTGCTTCTCTTATCTCTTATCACTTCTCTTCTCGATCACCAGGGATCCACTGATAACAAACGGTCAGCCATGGCCAAGTGAGTTCTGTTCTTCACTCCCCGGAAGCACTAACTTCAATTCATTCAGAAATCGCGGCGATCGAATCACGGCACCGCTCGCCTTCGCCGCCACGATCGTTTCTCTTGGTTGGCTCGAATATTAGCCTCCTTCATCGCGAAAACATTTATTTCAGGCGGGGGATTCAGTTTCGGTTATCAGCTGCTTATCACCAATCCGGCCGAAGACGCGTTCCGCTCGTTCCTCGCCGAATCCTACTTCCAGACGCATGGCGTTGCCACTCGTCCCGACTCTCCGCAGATTCTTGTAAGTAAGAGGGAGTTTGTTCTTTCGAAAATAGTCCATTTCGACAGAATCTGTGGGGTGTCCTCCTGGCGATGTTCTTCTGGGGAGCCACAATCGGCGCCTTTCTCATCGCCCCGACTAGTGAGAAATTGGGAAGAAAATACGGAATAATCGCCTCGTTCGTCGCTCAACTCATCGCCGTTCTCCTCGTTTTCTTCTCATTCATCGTGAGTTGACCATTTAATCAATTTCAATGATCATGGAAAAAATACATACACTTTGGAACTTTGTCATAAAATCTCGAAGTTCGAGTTTCTCGACATGTTGCCGATAGGGACAAAAGGCGATTGACTAGAAATCGCTCCGAGACCCACTATCAAGAAACGTCGAGACCTCTGATTTTCAGAACAAAAACTACCTCGTCTACGCCGTCTCTAGAGCAATTTCGGGCGGTGCCATCAGCGTGTCTCTCGGAATCGCCACGTTCTTCATCACGGAATGCAGTCCGACGCACTGTCGCGGAACCGTCTCTCTGGCGACCGCCATCCTCGTGCAACTGGGTCTCGTCGTTGGCGCCATCGTCGCGATGCCTCAAATGTGGGGAACCCCATCGGACTGGTACCTGATCTACGTCGTCCAGGCGGTCGCTCTTCTCGTCTCGATCACCGGATCCTTCTTTCTGAAAGAGTCGCCAACGTTCCTGTCGTCCCGCGGAAAGCGTTCTGAAGCCATCGAATCTCTCCGATTCTACCAAGGAATCGATGCTTCCGACGCGGAGAACCTTTTGGAAGAGAGCGGCAGTCACGAGGAGGCGGTCGGATTGCTCGGCATCTTCCGCAAGCCGGATGCTCGACGTGGAATGCTGGTCGGAATGGTGGTCATGTGTGGAATGATCATGAGCGGCATCATCGCCATCAACGCATTTGCCTTCAAGTTCCTGCTCCGCGTCGGATTCAATGCTCTTCAAGCGTCGATCGGAAACATTGCAATCTGTATGATGACTGTGGTGCGTTCTTCCGTCATTCTCTAACCCCCTAACTGCTCTCAATTCTCTTCAGTTCGGCGTCATTCTCTCTTCTCAATTCATCGAAAAGTACGGTCGTCGCTGTCTGCTCATCGTCACTTTCACCGTTCTCTGTCTCCTCAACATCATCATTTTCGTCTGCATGCTCCTCTTCGAAACCCACCAATCGTCCATCCTCGGCTGGGGAGTCGTCATCGCCATCTGCGTGTTCAACCTCGTCTTCTCCTCCGGTCCGTGTCCCATCGCATTCTTTATCACCGGAGAACTCGTCTCGCAGAGTTCTCGAGCCGCCGCGTGCACCTGGGTCATCGTGGCGTTGAATCTTGCGTGAGTCGCATTTGAAGAGATTCAATAGAAAGCATCTATTTCCAGAAGATCCATCGTCCTGGTGGTGTACGGTCCGATTGAAGAATCGCTCGGCGGTCCCGTCGCCTACTTTGCCCTCTTCTTCCCCCCGTGCGTCCTCTCGGTCCTTCTCATCTACTATTATCTTCCGGAAACCAAAGGAAAAACTGCTGAAGAAGCCGCCGAAAGCAACAAGAACTTGCCGAAACTTTGCGCGTGATTTGCATAAGATTCAATCTATTGTTCCCATTTTGCGAATGGAAAAAAAGTGTCCTCGTAAATTGATCAAATCGAAAATCATTTCTAACATCTTGTTCTATATCTTCTCCAACTTCAGAGAATAGCAGTACCGATAAAACAACATGTTGAGGGACAACAGTAGATGCGGAAGAGGATCCAAAGTGAGTTCGGATCTAAAATCTCAAGCTCGCCAAATGCGCTCTATTGCAAATTATGCGGAATCGGTGCGAGGCCATCATTTCGAAAGAGCGCATTCTATTTTTTGAGACTAATGCTAAATACTGGAGGCAAAATGAACGGCTCCGTGTCGATTCGCAATTTTTAAGTTTTTGCAACCTACCGTTTCGCAACTCTTTCGTAATTTGAAGCGTCTCCCACATTTTCATTGATTTCATTGTTCACTGAACTCACAGGAGTCGAATTATTGTTGGGATCAGGTTGATAACTTGTCCGCCAGTCTAAATATAACATTTGGAGTTCTGATCTTTAGCTCGCGGAGCACACAAACGAATCAGCCAACTTTCAAATGTTGTCCTGAAAACATGTGCTCTCGACACGACTATTGTCTCTGTCTCGTGTATTCCACGAGCGTCGTGCCGAGACCAAAAAAATAAAGCGAAGCACGTTTGCACTGAGCTGAAGCATAGCTCCACGCTTGAATAATCAAAGTAGGCGGTATTTTTGAGGTTACTCATTCTTTATTTGTGTTCATTCGTTTGTTGAGAAACCAATCATTGAAAAATCACAAATAAATTGCTCGATTGAAGACGTCTAGGAGGCAGCATTGACCTCGTCATCGCCATTCGCGTTCAACTCGCCATCGCCATTCGCCACTTCAGCATTCGCGTTGGACTCCTTATCACCATCCGCCTCATCGTCATTCGGGTTGAAGTTGATGCGCATCTCCTCGGGCGTGTTTCCTCTGATCCAGTCGGCGGCCCTCTTGCACGTCACCTCGAGCAGTTTGCGAGTGTCCAAGTAGTTGGCGGCAACGATCAGCTGGAACATGGTTTCCTGGTCGACGTTCAGGAACTGCTCATCCCACTCGGTGATTTCGATGTCCTCGACTTTTGTGGCGGTCGGGCTAGGCTCCTCGTCCTTGTGATGCTCGAGAAACTCGATGACGAGCTTCAGAATGACTCCGTCGACCTTGGGCAACGGGAGCGCGCCCATGGTGTTGTCGGGGGTGTAGCCGAGGTTGGCGATGCAAGAGCGAATCGTCTCCGAGTGGTTGATCGCCTTCTCGCTAATGCGGAACTCGACGTTGTCCTTGGAAGCAATCGTATAGTAGACATCGGCAGGGGCAGAGTCGGAAGCAGAAGACATGGTCAAGTTCTGGAAAGATGCGAATTGTGGGTGAAGGGGGAACGAAAGGCGAGGAGAATGAAGAAAACGGGAGAGCGACGAGGCAACCGACCGCCCAGCAGGCGAGCAGGGGGAACCTAATGAAGGGATTAGTGAGCGAACGGCGGTTAATGACGGTGGGGAGTGTGTATATGTCGTCTGCACTCTTTATCGATTTTCAGATGGCATGTGCACCTGTCCAATGTGACGATGAACGCACATGTTGTAGACGGACTCCCTTATAACCCGCTACTGGACCGTTTTAGCTCATTTTTGGCACAGAGGTCAGAGGTATTGACCGCAAAGTGCACGTAAATTTTCTAAGCGATCCGTCAACTTTTACGGCTTCTGGACTGTTTTTTGTATATTTTCCCTCTTAATTGCGCCCCTGGGAAGGTTGCGTCGACTCGACTCGCCTATCTTCCCACAGGCAGGTTGGGTAAGAAGAAAAAAACTGCAGAGCCAGGTCGATTGGCCTGGTATTATGTATTTCCTGGAATGTGGCGTAATGGCGGAGCGTCGGAGGAATCGGGTCTCGCCCAGAGAACATTAAACCTTTTTTTGAAAATGGACATGCGCCTTTAAAGAAACTACGGTAGACAGTAACTCAAAACATGCAATCCACAGTGTTTGTTCGAAGTCCCATGTTGATTTTCAAAAAAAGTTCAACGTTCTCGTGACGAATAGTAGTCGTTCAGCACGCTGTCTCAGTCTCATTCGTTTCGAGACCACTGTCGGTCGTCAATTCAAATGAATAAATAATAGTGGAAACGGCTCCTCATTTGTTCAGGAAGAGAAATCGAAATCGGAAAATGTGGTGGTTGACCTGCGGAAGTTGCTCGACGAGTCGGCGAAAAGCGAAGAGACGCACATGAACACGGCTCCGGACGAGGCGGAGCTCAAGGAGGCCTCCCTTCCCAAGTACATTCTCGCCGAGATTCGGACTCTTGAAGGCGTCTCGTTCTATCACGGTATGGCCGCACGCGATGTCGTCGAGAGAAAACTGCTGCGGACGGGCGATTTTCTCGTCAGAGCCACCGACAACCGGGTCATGGAGTTTGAGTTCATCCTCTCGTTCTACAACAAACGACGCTTCCACTCGCACTTCACCATCAAGTGAGTTTTATGAGAGATGATTAGAGCGCACTTGCTTCGTTGGCAGAAGAGACCAGGAGCGGGGCCAATGGCACATTGCGGTCGTTCGCAATCAGTTCTTTCCGACGATTGTCAAACTGATTAAGCACTTTCGAACGCATCCGATGGGCCACGACTTCGTGCTGGGAAGGGGCATATCGAAGGGAAAACACTTGATATCGCACGATCGGTGCGTTTATGACTCGAAGACGGTATGTGTTCGCATTGAATGCTGACGATGGAGTGACAATTGTCAGGATCTCCTCGGCGCCGGCCACTTCAGTTCCGTGTACAAGGGAAGACTGGAGTTGGAGTACGGATCTGTGAAAGTGGCGTACAAGTACACGAAGGCACTCGACGATGTGCTGGATCCGGAGAAGAATGCGAATGCGAACAAGGTGAAGAAGGAGATGATCGCCGAGGCGCAGGTTATGAGCCAGTTGAGACACGCCAATATTACTGCGGTATGTATGTTGCTGCTGGGGGACACTATATCATGGCAATTGTGGTCTTGCGGCTGCCAAGAGGGTACTGTATCTACTGTTAATGTCGCTAATAGAATGACGCCCGGAAACAATGAAAACATGGGTTCAAATGCGCGGGCAATCGTGCGCAAGTGGAATTCTGAAGTGTCGTAGTGAAAATTGTCAAATTTCACACTAAGAAAAAACAATTTTCGGCTTAAAATGTGATGCAAGTGCGCTCCCTCGAAATAGATTTTTGCCGCGCAAATTTTCCGTTTGAACGAGAGAACCGGAAAAGATTTTCACGTCGTGTAAATAGAACGACAAGTCTTTCGAATGTTCAGCCCACCTGCCGGGTAATATAGACACTTTACGGAATATTTCGAAAACGTCTGGGAATGTGTGTTTCTTCGAATGTACGCACTGCCAAGCCCGCATTGATAACCGAGCGGCTCAGGGACATTTCGAAATCGCACGAAATTTTCGAAGAAAATTTTCGAAATCACACGAAATTTTCGAAATTTTCGAAATTTTCGAAAAAAAACGCTTGGATAGTCGGATATATGTATTGTTTCTGGGAGTTTTCCATAGAATAACACGATATTATTGTTATTGGAACTATTCTCAAAGGCTTTTGTAAGCGGAAGCATCTTTAAAAAGCCAGTATTTCGAAATTGTAACAAAAAATGGCAAAAATGAAGAAATCAGTGTAAACCTCGAGAAAATACTTTTTTTTCTAAATTTGGTATTTTTTGTTTCTTATCTCTTTTATCATTTTTCGAATCCTTTGCCTAATTCTTGAAATAATGGCGGTTTGAAGATGCGATCACTTACAAACGCCAATTTGAAGTATAAGGATACGGTAGCGGCTGATTCCTCGCGTGTGTTGTCCAATTCGTTTCGAGACCCCAAAAGGAGTATTGCAGTTCTTTGGAATGGCTGCCGACGTGATGCCCGTCCTGCTCGTCATTGAGTTCTGCCAGGGAGGCGATTTGTGTTCGCATCTCGAACGCCGTGGTGCCCGAATCTCGCACAACGAACGCGTTCTCTACATTGTCGACGCGTGTTCGGGTCTCAAGTACATCCACGCAATGTCCATCACGCACCGAGATATCGCCGCTCGAAACTGCCTCATCTCGGTGAAGGGATTCGTCAAATTGGCCGATTTCGGCATGGGAGCCAAGATGAGGAACCAGGAGCAGCTGCTGGTCACGAAGAAGGGCGCTCACTGTCCGGCGCGATGGATGGCTCCGGAGCTGATTCGAGTGAAGGCGTCGGCGTTCGGAAAGCCCTCGGACATGTGGGCGTTCGGGATTCTCATGTACGAGATATTTGCGAACGGGAAGAAGCCGCACTGGGAACTCGAGAACGTGGACGTTTTGAAGGTGGTGAAGAGTGGAAAGCACCCGCGGATTGCCGCCGACGCTGGCAAACTCATTCACCATTTGGCTTCTCAGGTGTTCCGATTGGACGCCGACGCTCGAATCAACTGTGACACTTTCTATGAGCAGGTGGGGATGAAGGGGTCTCTAGGAGGGAGACTTTTCGAATATTTCAGCTGATGACGGAAGTTTTGATGAGGAACACGATCTCGCAAGAGATGCTCCCCTCGTTGGTTCTCAATGAGATTCCGGGCGTCAAGAGGGAACGCCTCGCTCACGTAACACCTATCCTTCACTACTACAGTCACTTTCTGTGTTTCAGTTTGCCAGCTATGTTCCACAAGTGGTTGCGTACGATGACAAGGGAGTCGAGTTGGGATGGCAGGATGCGCCGGACGAGATGCTCGCGAATGTCGTTTGGAGAGAGAGACTTTGATGAAATGCGAATGAAGAGGAGGATTTAGAGATCTTATCGTTTTCTTTTGAAATTGCACATGAATCGAGATCCACAGGAAATACAGTGGATCTTTTATTCTTAGGTAGAGTCAGGAACAATGGGTCCTCAACTGTACACGGGGTGCTGGCGGAAACCTCATTTGAATTTTTATTTTTTCGCGGGCGGCGGATTCAAAATATGCGTGTCTAACAGAATTTTCTCCGAGATTGTTTGAGAAGACACGACGATTCATTTTCGCATACTAATCGTCTGGGGGCAATTTTAAGAAGAACAGTCAAAATTCAAAAAAACCGTGTTTTCAAAGCCGTTGAGGACCTCTACGCGGGGTACCGTAACTCTTCAGTGGAGCGCGCTTGCTGACTTCGTCGACCGCATTAGTTGTTGAGTTCTAATTCTAAACAAATTTGGACAAACATCACGAAGTGAAATAACTTTGCGACCGCAGCGCGAAATTTTGTCCTTTGAAAAAAATTTGAAACATTTTAGAAATTTTTTTCGAAAAAAAACGCCGAGACGCCTAGGGGGCTAGAAAAAGGTGTCAGGAGGCGAAGTTTCGAAACAGAAATCTGGCCTGGATTTTCCTCTAACACCTCTAGAGCCTGGTTCGCCGTGATTGTGTCCCCCCTCAATAACTAGAAATTTAATGGAGAATCGTCCATATTCTTCGAAACAAACAAGGTTTTCAAGAGAAAAAAACACGGAAAAAAGTTAGTTCGGGATAAATCAGGTTTTGAGTAAAACAGAAGGCGGAATGCAAAATACGGAATAGCAGAAAAAACGGCGGAAAACGGAAAACGGAAATCGCCCAACTCGGGCGGCCCAATTGGTTCGAATGGAACGGTGTCTTTGCGAGGATGCTCGAGAGAGCGCACTCAAGCGAGAGACGCAGAGAAGGAGAGTGTGTGGACAAGAGGGTCCGTATATGGTCCGCCGAAAATCGATTTTCCCCCCTATTCAGAATGGCACCGCTTCCTCTGCTCCGGCTCCCGCTTCCAGTTATAAAACTGTTCGTTCTTCAACTCAGTTTGGCCGATGTGTGAGTTCCGGAGCTCGGAGAACCCGCAGAAACCGATGCATTTTCCAGTTTCATGCTGTCATTTTGTTCGAAGAAAACGGAAGAGTTGATGAGAACGACGAGAGTGAAATTGAAGGAACTGCAGTTGCATCGCCAATTGGACACTGTTCTCTTCATCGCCATCGTCGATTCTTCGATGAGTTTCTGTTGGAATTTAAAACAGTCGAATGGGACGGAAAACGACGCGAATGAGCATTTTCAGTGTGAAATTCGAGGGGTTCCATTGCGAATTAGGTGAGGTTCAAACCACCGAATTCATCACCCGAAATGACGATTTTGAAAGGGAGAAAATATGTTTTTTCTGTCGGCCGCCAGTGGTCTCGAAACGAACGAGACACTGCTCTAAACGACTATTACAGTAAACTTCAATTATTTTTTCAAAAATCTGGTATTCGGCCGATTTTCATACCGATTTTTTTGATAAAACAACAGATGAAACATGATAAAGTAATGGATTTACAGGAAAAAAATCCCGGAAAAACGGCTGTAGGGCAACTGTCGGTGGCCTAGAAAACTCTTTCTCGCGAGAAGATCTCGTCAAAATCTTCCATCCGATAGTACCATTCCCTCAAGTTCAAAACGAGTCTGTCGCCTGACCAAAATGCCGAGAATAAGAGATTGTTACCGATCGAGCGCATTTGCATCCGATTGTCCATCGAGCGCATTTATTGACTTGTTTGAAAGCATCACTGAACCAGAAAGTGGTTATACCGAAAAACCGGCATTCCAGGGCAGAAACCGAGAACTCGCCAACCACCACGACGACGTTCGTCACGTGCGACGACCTGTTTCCGACGAGCGTTCTGCTCGCGGAGCACCTGATCGACGTCTTCCGGAAGCCCATATCAACGTTCCACTTGTTCTCGAACCATTCGACGGATTTCCCATCGCTTGTGCGGATTCCGACGATTCAAAGTGTAGAAGAGCTGGAGTTGTACGGAGACATCACTCGGGAGGGGTTGAGGTTCGTACTCGACAACTTCTCCTCCGCCGAGAACGTTCACATCGGATGCACTGTGGCGGATGACTTTCGATACGATAAGGTATCAAAGATCACATCCCTCCCCCCTCCCATCAATCGTCTCTCCATTCCAGCCATTCAACCTGAAGACCCTCTCGCTGTCCCGTCAGACGTGGATAACTCAAGACACCCTGCTCAGCATGTCGTGCGAATCGATTCGACTCTACTGGTGCGACACAGAAGTGTCCGATTTCAACGAATTCGTCAAGAATTGGATCCGCAGCGACGATCGGAAACTGTGCGATGTGACAGTGTTCCGGGTGAACGAGTTCGTTCCGGTGGATCTGAGTGTGCTGTTGGACGGAATCCACACAACTCCGTGGGATTCGAGCAAGCGGGCCGCTGTCTTTGTGTGAGTAGTGGGGCTTCTTTTGAACGGGACCTTTGGCTCTTTTTTGAACGAATTTCCACTGTTGAGTGCTCACAAACCCATTTCACTCTCGTTGACCATTGCTCTAATCCCTCTTTTCACACTCACACTCATTGTTCTTTTGATTGACATTCAATGGATTCCTTAGGATTTTTGGTTGCGTCTAAAATTCCTCAAACTGTTTCAAACTGCGGAGACGAAAAATAAAATCAGGCAGCACTGATGGAGCAAAGGAGCGCGTTTGCATTGGAAGTGTGCCAGATGATTCCGTGCAGCTGTAAAGTGCTGTGTTTAGTGCCCTGCGTAGTGCTCACAACCATCTCTCCCATAAAACCTTTCCGATCCATCATTGGGGCATTTCAAACGACACAGCAGTCATTAGACATCGTATCCTCTGAATCCCTTTCCATTTCTTTTTCTCAGAATGCACAGCGGCTCTTCGGTTTGTGCTCGTGGCGGATATGACATTGAACGGAACGACGGCGTTTTGGCGACGATTCTCCTGGAGCCGCATCTGCGATTTCTCGTCTGGAAGGACAGATTTCCAATGATCGACGAGTCGACTTGAGACGTTTCTCTCTCGTTTTTCCATTGTTTCTCCTTGTCATTTTGATTTGCGAATCGCTCAATTTGTAATGGTAATCCAGTATATACAGTGTGTAATTACCGAAATTCGATCTGCACATTCGACCGATTTTATTATGAATTCAAAGAGGACTGAGGGGAGAGAGAGAGAGAATAAGCCAATTATTCTACATGGATGGGTCCGTAATTGACGGGACGGTCCGGCTGGCGGGTGCGAAGAGAAGGACGGGTCACCACTGATGGTTTAGGCGGAAACAAGAAAAAAAGTCAAATTGTCTGTTCGTTTCGCATCAAAATACATTGTTTTTCTTCGATTTTCAGCAATTTTTTCTGTAATTTCTCCGTTTTTCTCAAGAGGTTTCGGTTAATTTCAAGGTTCATCGGTTTTACGAAATGTGACGATCGCGGGTCTTTGCTCATTTTCCACCGTCTCTTTTTTTACAATATTGGTTAAAAATGACTGTTTTTAGTGAAATTTAGTGAAGGACACAAAATCGACAAAAAAACATGTTTATTGACAATAGAGCGCGTTTGGCTCTTCATGTTCCGAACGTTATCCAAATATTTTTTCGAACGAATTTTTGCGAGATTTTTCCTTAGGTGCCGTCCAGAAGGAGTACTGTTTCTATCTCGTGTTGTACTGACAATATTCGGCTGAAAAAAATACCGTATTTCTTCGAATAGAGCGGCACCCGAAACGCTGCCGGAAAATCATTATATCTCGAGATTGATAAGAGATATCAAAAAATTGTCAACGGCAAATTTGTAGATCATAACTAGAACTACAATTTTGCTGTTGATCACTTTCTGATATCTTTTATCAATCTCGAGATATAATGAATCTCCGGCAGAGCTTGGGGTGCCGAAGACAAAACGCTCATAAGAATAAGGAACCCCCCCCCCCATTCGAACATCAGCCGAATATCAAACAAAAAGTACCCGTAAATGGACAGGCGGTCCCGCGGCCTAACTTTTGCAACGTTGTCCCTCGAAGACGTTCGCAGTGGAGCGCGTTTCGATTGCGAATCGAGGCGAAATGATATCAAGTTTTATGTGTTGGGAAGGCGGTAAACAAGAAGGTAACCCCCCACAAACACACACAATTCGTCTCCTTCTTCCCCTTGCCAATCCAACAATTTCATTTCGTTTGTGTCTTCTCGAACGCAGCGGTGGCCGGAGGAGGGCATTACCTAAATTGGCCTAAACCGCGCCGTTTTCTTCTTTTTCGGAACAACATGGAAGAGCTTTCGTTTCGCCCCTTTTTATGGCATCCTCCGCCTCCTCGTTTTCACTCGTCACTTGCCACCATTTTCTGCCCGTTTTTCACTTGTTCACTTTGTACTCGACGAACTTTTCCTTCTTCTTCTTTTTTTCATTCGCAGTGTGTTATGTATGCGTTCAGTTTGGTTTTAGCTGGATTTTGAAAGAGAGCACAATATTTTATTGCGCCGAAGAGCCCCTCACCGAAGGGAGACGAGGAGGCAGATGTTTTATTGGTTCGGCGGTGGCTGCTCGCCGAGCCGGAGAGGAAAAGCACGTCACTGATCTCTTCAGGTACTTTCGTTTTGTTCGCGGCCCATCGATGGTCTCGCAACGAATGGTCTCTTCAATAGATTGAGACCATCGACATTTCAACAGAGAGCATTTGAAACGAAAGATTCCGTTTTCTGAAATAGAAAAATGTTCATTCCTTCCAATTCCGATGGACCGATTCAAACACTTTTTGCCATTTTCTCCTGTTCCAAAGTCCATTTGCTTTACACATTTTTCAACAGCGATCTCTTGGAAATCTAACCTTACCGTACCTTTCCTGTTACAAAACAGCCAACAAAATTGCAATGTTTGAAATAAGATTATTCAGTTATCGGTACTTAAAACACTTCAGTTAACAAGAATACCTCCCCATTCGACAGCTGAAAAAGGTGATCACTGTGAGATTCATTCCGTTAATTCACACACGCACCTGCCACATTCGTGAACTCTCACCGTATCTCACGGCACCTATCAGCTTTTGCAAAACGATCGAAAATGATTGTATCCGCGGATATTCTACCTCAAAAAGAGAGGCAAGAGGCTGGTTTTGAAACATTTAAGCGGCGCCCGGGACGATGCTGGAGAATCAATATATCTGGAGATTGATAAGAGATATCAAAAAGTTGTCAACTGCAAACTTGTAATCCTAATTGTGATCTACAAGTTTGCCTTTGACAACATTTTCATATCCCTTATCAATCTCGAGATATAGTGATTCTCCGGCAGCGATTCGTTTCAAAAAATGGTCGGTTTGAATGTGGTTTTCGATAAAAGAGATGACCCTTGAACATTCGATACTTTCGCCCAATTCGAAGTTGAACAGTTGTGTCTCTGAAATGCTACCGTATCCGTCTTCCTCTCGTCCACATGTTATCCGGCGACGACATCAAAGGCTACTCACTCATCATCATCAGCCGTCGTCGTCGTCGTCTTGAGGCGTCAAGGACATTTCGCACAAGTGTATGTTGTCTTTTGTTGAGCATCTGGACGAAAGAGAAAGGCGGAGAAAGTGTCCGCTCTCTCTCTCTCTTCCTTCCGTCCCTCAAATCCACTTCACACCCAATTTTCACACTCGAAAGTCTCTCCGTTCGCTTGAGTTTCAGCTCAAGTTCCATTCGGCTCCACAGGGTTCCGATTTCTCTGTTCCCCTCCCTTTCGAACAGCTGTCTTCTTTTGATTACGCCTTCTTGAATTTCCCTCGCATCCCCTGGTCACACATCAGCAGACATTTTCTCAGCTTCAACGCCCAAATTAGGTCTAATTTTTGGTTACAAGGCAGGAAAATACTCTGGAACCAGGAAAAATCCTTGGTTTGGTAAGATTTCTTATATTATCGTATTGTTTCTCAAAATCGGAGTTAACAATAAGAACTTCAAACACGGGTCACGATATCTCGAAACGAAAACATTTGTCGGCGCCGAAACATGCTGCGCCTTTAAACCGGCGATACGGTAGTTGGGCAATACTTAATTTCGTCTTTTTCCACTCGATATCCTCAATTTCAGCGGTTGTGAACCGTTTTCCGCGCTTTTTTCGGTAAAAAAAAACACAAAAAGTGGAAAAAGCACGAAAAACCGCTGAAATTGAGGAATTCGAGTAAAAAAGACGGAATTAATCATTGCGCAACTACCGTATCGCCGCTTTAAAGGCGCAGAACGTTTCGGCGCTGACAAATGTTTTCGTTGCGAGATATCGTGGTGCGAGTTTGAAATGTCTATTGTGAACTCCAATTTTGAGATAAAACGGTAATAATAAAAGCTTCTTTCTCTCCCAGAGAAGTACACAGATTCTGGCATAGGCGCTGACTTCTCAAAAATTCCGTTCGATTTTACCGATGCGATTTTCAAGATCGGTCCCCCTGCTCCATTTATAGGGCTCCAAGTGGTACAAGGGGAAAGTTTGATTTTGTCTCCACCCAGCCGATTTCCTTCGACTAAAACAATTCTCTTGCTTTTTTTAAAATGGTCTTTGAATATCGTCAGATGATTTTCAATCCGATTTTTGTGAAAAACGTTTGCAGAACTTCGACGCCAGAAACGAAGAAATTTTGTCCTGAAGCACTCAAAAAAGTGTCGAAATGAACATGGGCCTTCTAGTTGTCATGTATGGTTTCTGTTTCTTTCGTTTCTGGAATTCTGAAAGAGAGCGCACCCCGGGGGGTTTACAGGACCATTTGGCGTCACTCGACCATTTTGGACGGTCACAGTTTCTCCGGTATTCGAGGAGTTTGCAGTCGTTTTGAACATGTTTCTGATGAGCACAGCTACTTTCCATGTAGAACTTTTGAAGCGAACCTCTTTCCCCTAAAAGCCCCAACTGAATACGGTACCTCCTAGAAGATCTCTTGGAACATTGGGGATAGAAATACGCAGAGAGCCCGCCGCCGGACTAAGAGCTCGAAAACCCAGTTGTGTGACCACTTGATACCTGCAAATTGACGGACTTCCTCCTTGTAACCCTACTCCTTCCTGCCTCCTAACATCAAGATATCGCCCCCCTCTCCAAGTGTTTGTTCTCTCCAATCCATCCATCGAAACCGCTTTTTTCTTCTCCACTCCTCCTTGTACGTATCATCACACCGTTCGTTTGCCGCCGCGCAAAAGCCTCTGTTCCCGCGGCCGGGAAGCAGCAGCAGCAGCAGCAGAAGCCGGCGGAGACACAAATGAAACCCGCGTAGTGCACTGTCGCCCGTTCTGCGTCTCTCACTCTCTCTCTCACTCGGGTCGACGATCCGAGGGGCGACGGAGTGTGTGATTGGCAGAGTCGGAGAGTTGGCGATAAGCGACGAGACAGTCGGATCGGTGTCGGAGACGACAGACAGGTCACGGAGGGAGACGGGGCGAGGGAGGGGCGGGGACACCCCCCGGGTGGCGGGCGCGCGCCTCTCTCTCTCTCTCTCTCGCGGTCACTTCTTTTGTCGGCCCTTCTCCGCCTCTCTCTCTCTTTCCGTTGTATACACTCGTCTCCAGTCACTGATACCTGAACCCTTCTTCTTCCCTGCTCCTCATCCTCCGAAACTCTCACTTTCAGATCCAATCCTGTCGGCGGCTCTTCATGGGATTCTCCAGTGAATGGCTGGAACAGTCCTACCTGAACTGGAGGCATGCCGCTAGCGCCCGGTGAGTCCGCACCGTAATCGCTTTTCCGCGGCAAGGACGCCCCGTCGACGCCCCTGCGAAAGGGCCATTCTTGAAAGATCCGATCCGATTGCAGACTCATCCGAACAGTGCTCTTCGTCACGTCGTGCTCGGCGTTCCTGCGCACTCTCGGCCACATTCCGGGCTTCTACGCGCTGTGGACGGCGGCCGTCCTCCTCCTCTCCACCGTCACCATCGTCTTCCACGTCGTCCGTCCCGCCCGCATCGGCGCGTTCCAAGTGCTCGCCGCCGTCGTGCTCATCGTCGACGTGGCGTTCGCGCTGCCCGGCTACGAGTCGCTGTTCCCGGCGCTGCTCGCCGTCTTCTCGCTCTACGTCTTCTTCTCGCTGCCGTTCTACGCGTTGCTCGCCACGGCGACACTCGTCTCGATCGTGCAGACGTGCGCCTTTCTGCTGTTCGTCGAGCCGTTGCACACCAATGAGGCGAGTCGGTTTATTATCAGAAACATCAAAAGAGGGAGAGTGAGGAGACGGAGGAAAAGAGCGTTTTATCACTTCCAAATAGTGCACTTTTTATGTTCTTCCTCCTCCTCTTCTTCCTCTTCTTCTTCCCTCCGATTACCACGTCATCAAGTGGAAATGTAGGCTAATTGGTTCGTGAGAGATGGTTATTCTCATCTAGATGAGAGGATATAAGTGATATGGACGACGGATGGCATCTCGTTATCTCCGATATCATCTCTCTGTGTTTATTGTTTTTGATTGATAGGCGCGGTCGCGAGAGAGAGAGTGTGGGAGTGAGAGAGACGCAGACATGGAAACGAAATAATATACGTGGGAAAGTGTACGACGACGACCTCTCTCTCCGCTTCACGGGCGGTCCACGAAAAAACAATGATGGGAGAGAGAGAGAGAGAGAGAGAGGGAGAGAGAGAGAGAGAGAGAGAGAGAGAGAGAGAGAGAGAGAGAGAGAGAGAGAGAAGGTGTTGTTTGTACAGTGAAAACGAGATGGAGATGCAAGTGCGCTCTATTGGACATTTGGAGCACATTTGTAGTTCTTTTTAGTGCTAAACAGAGTTCAAAAGTGTTGTACTGACATTCAGCAAACTATTCAGCCCTTTTACCCAAAAAACATCAGCTGCAAATGCGCTCCATTCGCAATGTTCCAACTTCTCTCGGTTTTCGATGCTAAACAAGGCACACCGTGATTCTGGAGTGTCGTAGTGGAAACATCTGGCATTTCTGATGAAAAACCATGGTTTTCGCAAATGTCGCAACTGCGCTCTATTGCGAACATTTCCATTTGTTCATTTCGGTGGTACTAAACAAGGAACACTGTGATTGTAGAGAATCCTAGGATTTTCGACCAAAACTTCTATCCGCAAATGTGCTCTATTGCGAAAAATGTGTTTTTTTTTTCATTTAGGCTGGAGCATCGTAGTGACATTTTTTTGAAATTTTGCAAACTGTCCAAACATCGCAGGCGCAAATGCGCTCCATCGCTAACAATTCCATATTTTCATTTTGGAGCGTCGTTGTGAAAGTTTTCGAAGTTCCCCGATAAAAAATATGTTTTCTGGCCAAAAATCTCTATCGCATGTGCGCTCTATTGCAAATGTTCTCCATGTTTTCCATTGAATGCTATGCACATCGTTATTTCGGAGCGTCGTAGTGAGAACCGCTCCCTTTTTGTCCTAAAATCGAAGCTGCAATTGCGCTCCACTGCCAACCATTTTCGCGCGGGAAAAACGAACATGGAACTTGAGAAATGGGAAAGGGGCTTCCAATTTCCGGTGCTCTCACAAGAAGTCGTCGACGATATTCGTAGTCATTGGTGTAATTTCCGGTGCATTCGACGTATCATCAGAAGAAGAAGCCCCCCAATTAATTGGCCTCATCTTCCAACTACTCACTTGTCCCTCTCTCTCTGTTTTTTCCGGTCGCTTCTCATTCGAAGAAGAAGAAGCAAACAAAGAGAGAGTGAAAACATGTGTATTTATTATTATATTGTTCACAATGTCATTTCGGTTTCGAAAAGATGAAAAAGAAGAGGAAGAGAGAGAGAGGATTATGAAAAGAAAGAGGAGGAGGAGGAGGACACATTTCATTTGTCACAATATTCGAAAAGTGATCGAACCCGGAGATATGTGTGTGTGAGTGAGTGACCACCAAAAGAGACATTTATCAAAAATGTGTGTGACATGAGGAGAAGAAGAAGAAGGAGCCGTCTCTTCTTCTCGCCCCCCAATGTCAAACTTATGACGGGAAAGGGGGCCATATGGGGGCACGCAAGGGGCACGCAAGGGGCACGCAAGAGGCATGGGTTCCCTATAATGGCCACTGTAGCTCAGATTGTCTGCGTGTTTGCGTAACGACGTTCCCTTTAATTGAAGTCCTTTCCGAGCCAATTTCGTTTTTGAAATGATCAGCGGACACTGCCGCAAATGCGCTCCATTGCGAACGTTCCAATTTGTCGAATTTCAAAGTGTCGCAATGGAAAACCCTCATTTTTGGCCGAAATTCTCAGTTTCTATTGCTAACAATTCAATTTCTTCATTTTGATACTGAACAGGATACGTCGTCGTTCTTCGCAATGGAAGAAATTCCGAAAATTTGTACGGAAACACTTATTTTTGAGCTGAAACATCGAATTCTCAATTTTCGCGGGCTGTTTGAAGAACGGTTACTGTAGTTTGAAATGTGTGCATTTTCGCGTAACACTCGACGTTTCCGAGTTGTTGAACGTCGCTTTCCAAGACGACGCCAATGAAGTATTCCGTACCAATTGTAAATTTCCGCTGAAATCGGTCCTCAACTCTTCATTAGTTCCGATTGACATTTCAGCCGACCAGTTTCTGAAAGTGATGCTCTCTCTCGTGATACACGTGGTCTCTCTTTCGGTTGATTTGTTATCAGCAAAAGTCTATCTCTCGGCTACCGGGGGCCACCTGACACACGACAGACCAATCCATTCATCTTTCGATTGGTCCTCTCGGAATCGAGAAAAACTTTCGAAATCACTCTCTCCTGTCGTTTTGTTTTACAATCTGTCTTCACTTTGCCGCTGTTTTTCTGGTGGTGTTAATCACGGAAACGAGGCGGCGAAGACGGAGGAGTTACACTTGTAGCAGCGGCTCGTAACGAGAGAGAGAGGAGAGGAATAGAGAAAAAGAGAAAGAGTGGAAGAGAGAGAGAGAGAGAGAGGAAGAACAGGTGAATGGATGCGAGATTTATTGGATGGGGGGAAGTGCGGGAGAGAGAGGAAACACACAGAGGGGGATTTTATGGGAAAGTAAATGATTACAGCAGCAGGGGACACGATCAGGTGAGAGAGAGAGAGAGATCAGCCGTCTTCTCAGGGGACTTCTCTGCAAATAATGTGTGTTTTTCCACACACTGTCTCGTCTTTTCGTCTCGAGACCCATGCTTTTACAGTGAATGACATGGAGGTCACCCGATGAACCCAGAAATCTCTTCATCCGAACAACGATCTGGTGTATTTTGGCGTGGCGGTGTTCGCAGAAACTGATGAAACATTTCTGACGATTTCTCTTCGAGTGAAAGACAAAGCGTGTCGGAGATCGTTCGAACCCTAAAATTGCCCAAAAAATAGATTAAAACTTGAAATTTCATCATTTTTTTCAATTATTTCGTAAAAAGTTAGATCACAAAAGGACACAAAATTATCGAAAAAAAATGATGAAATTACAGGTTTTAATCTATTTTCAGGCAATTTTTCAGTTCGAAGAGTTTTGCCGTTCACTGTTTTCCGTTCCGCACCAGGCTCGATTCCTAACGTGAAAGAGCAAAGACGCTCTATCAAATAGATGGCGTTGGGGCGCAGTTGATTGACATTGAACGGAAGAATAGATCAAACGTCGAGTACAATCATCGCGCTGAATACGATCCATCGATACTTCGAAATGCCTCACTGGAAAAGTTCATTTTGGAAACTTTCACTGGGATAAGGCTATTTTCTGTCTCTTACAAGGCAACCTTTTAAGTAAAGGTTACAACTTCGGAAAGCGAACTTCATAGGTTGAAAGAGGACCTTTAGTAGAGCATATATCCGTTTTCAAAACCTGCTAAATATTATTTTGAAGTACTGGAGTTCCGGTCTGAAAGTAGCGGTCGGCGGGGCAGAGCCTCCGTGTAGTAAAAAACACGCCACTTTCAGACCGAAATTTCAGTACTTCAAAATAATATTTAGCAGATTCTTAAAACAGATTTATGACCTACTAGAGCTCCTCTTTCAATCTATGAAGTTCGTTTTCCAAAGTTGTAACCTTTACTTAAAAGGTTCCCTTGTTAGCGATGGTCCCCATCTCCAGAATCCCTCAAAACGGAAGCTAGAATTTCAGCAGTTAACTGTCGCAGTGATCTTATTCTGCCCCCCCCCCCATTCCACGTGAGCTTATAAGGAGAAGGGCCTTCTTCTCTCGTGTGAAATCTCAATGAAATCTTTATGAACTCGCTGATCTCTGCTCACTTATCATTCATCTCCAATTGACCCCTGGATCCATAACTCTCCCCGTGTCCCCTTCCCCTCCAGTTCTAAATTTCTAAATTCTAAATAAAGTTCTAAATTTGATCTACAAGTTTTCTATTGACAACTTTTTGATATCTCTTATCAATCTCGAGATATAATGATTCTCCGGCAGATCTCTCCTCCAGGGCCATTTCGATGGCATCCGATACGCGCTCCATTGAGAAGATCTGAAAGGGAAGAGAAACATGTTTTGCTGGCCGAGAAACCTCCGCGGGTCAAACTAATTTCTTAATCATCATTCGTCGATTTCTTTGCAAAATCTACTAAAAAACGCTTTAATGATGCACAAAATACTGGGAAAGAACGGGATCGTCAGCCCTTTCCCTTCCCACATGGTCTCCCTCTGGACAGTTGAAACAGTGTTCCCCCGATTCCTCCACGGATCAACGCCTCCTTCTTTCCAGCTGCTCGCCATCATCGTCGTGCACATCTGGACCAACTTCACCGGCATCTACTTGTGCTCGACGGCGGATCGTCTGGCGAGAAACGCGTTCCTCTCGGCTCGAAATTCGTCGGAAGCCGAGACGAGTGCCGAGTTTCAAAGCAACCGTCTGGTAAGTTGTGGTGGTGGAGCAAGGCAAACAGAAAGGTGTCAGAACGGACAGGCACACACTGTACGTAAATAGAGAGTACACAAGATGAATGGAAATGGGAAATTGGAGTGTTTTGATTGGGAAATTGGGGGTGGAAAGCAGCAGCAGAAACGATCGAGTTACCAAGGGATCTTGTTTCAGAACAAACTGCTCTCCTCGTTCCTTCCTTATCACCTTATCAATCAGGCGAGACATCAGATCACACTCTACAAACCGCATCTCTACAACGAGAACTATTCGCAGGTGAGTAAGGAACCGTCTAGTGTGTTTCCGTAGATCAAAAGTTGCATTATCAGAAACCGTCCAGAAGGTGCTCTATGTAGTTAAAATAGAGTTTTGGTCATGCCACGTCATTTAGAAATCAGAGTCCTCGCTGCCAAAAGTTAGCGTTGCCTCCTTTGAAAAGACCAAAACTCGGCTGAAAATGCTCCATTTGAGCTGGATCTTGGGCAGAAGACATTCAGAAAATGTGGAAGCATGCTACCGTTTTTTCAGGGCCATATCTTTCAAATTGGTGATTTTCAAATTCGAAAAGAGCGCCGAACCTAAAAATCCAAAAAAAAACTCGTTGTTCCGTTTTAAACTACCGTATTTCCTCGAATAGAGAGGCACTCCAAACACTGCCGAAGAATCAATATATCTCGACATTGATAAGAGATATCAAAAAGTTGTCAATAGCAAACTTGTAGATCAAAAGTAGAACTACAAATTTGCTGTTGATAACTTTTTGATATTTCTTATCAATCTCGAGATATAATGATTCTCCTTGGGGGTTCAAAGGACTACATGAATTTTTAACTGCTACTGTAGCTGAAAGGACTCATTTTCATCTCTTGGACATGCATTTTACCAGTGTCTGAATTCCGAAAAATGCTTAGTTCGATACAAAGACACCTCATCACAATAGAACTTTTCATCTGAAATTCACTGATAAGCACTTTACATAAAAATCCGTCTTGAATTCCCAAACCTTCTTTTAATTGCAGGTCTCTGTGGCGTACGGCCGTCTCATCGGCTTCGAGTCGGCGCTCGCCCAGTGCTCTTCGATCGACGCGGCTCGTGTGCTCAAAGAGCTCGACAACCGCATCGAACGGCTCGCGGCGGCGAACGGATGCACGCGAGTCGCTTCCGAAGGCATCACCGCCGTGTGCTCCATTCCGGGCATCGACTCGCAGCACGCGACGAAACTGTGCCGATTCGCCATCGAATTGGAGACACTCGTCAACTCGTTTCGCGATGCGACCGGTGCGGATGTGGCCGTGTGCGTCGGAATCGACAGCGGATCCATCACGGCCGGCATTGTGGGAGTGTCCAAATGGCACTATGACGTCATCGGAACTGTCGTCGACAATGCCCTTCTGATGCAGAGCAACGCCACCGAACCGTTAGTTGAAAGAAAGGGGAATGGGGAGGGAAAGTGGACAGTTTTCAGAGGAGTCTTCGTTTCCAATGAAACCCGCCGATTTCTGGCGACGACGGGAGAGTTCGAGTTGGAGAAGTGCCCGATCGGCTGGAAGCTCTACGGACATTTGCCCTCGCCCGAACTATTTCCCATCAATAAGCGGTTAGTGAGTGGATCTGGAGCCTAACAAGCATATTGCGCAAACTTCTAGCTTTCCCAGATATTTTTTGTCTCAAAGTGCCTAGAACGTCTGATTTCAGGAAAAAACCGCAACTTCGAGCACTTTGAGACAGAATATCTGGAAAATTAGAAGTTTGCGCTGTTAGCCACTATACGGACTCGATTGTCAGAATGTAAAAGTATCATTCTGAAAAATTAGAGCAAAATCTGAAAGGTCATTGAATTAAAAATTGAATTGTACATTTGGCGTTAGAGCGCACAAGCTGACCAAGCTGAATTGAACCAACGTTTTTCGCGACGACTTTTTTTTTCATTTTTTGACGATTTTTTTGCAAATAGTTTATTTAGGGAAAAGCTTTGATTTGAAAAATTTGTCACTTAAAAAATTTTGAATAAAAAAAATCACAGTACCACCCCAAACGCTGCCGGAGAATCATTACATCTCCAGATTGATAGGAGATATCAAAAAGTTGTCAACTGGAAACTTGTAGATCATAACTAGGACTACTAGTTTGCTGTTGATAACATTTTGATATCTGTTATCAATCTCGAGATATTCTTTGGCAGCGTTAGAGGTGCTCCTTTATTCGAGGAAGTACGGTGGTTTCTGTGCAGTCCAAGTGAAATTCTGCTCAATTTAGCCACGGACTGCGGGCGTTGACAATTACTGCAAATGCGCTCTTTGTTGAGTCGCTACGCAGCGAAAGAAATGAGAGACGCAGAGACCTGCGAATCAAATTTTCTCTGCACATCTAACTGAAACTGTGCATACACGGCGACGCAAAAATACACAGCGCATTTTTCACGACTCATTTTCTCGGCGGCATTCCGAAATTTTCGATACTTCGAAGTTGGAAAAATTACAGAAGAAGGCTGTGAACTGAAAAATAATGGAAATTGTCATTTTCTAGTAGTGCGGCCAGATTACGAATACTTGGCACGTTGCCAACTTGGCACGCTGCCAGAACTTTCGAAGCGAGCGCATTTGCAGCAATTGTCAACGCCCGCAGTCCGTGTTTAGCCACTTGAAATTTGCGTGAACAGTATCAAAAAGTGCGCCAACAAGGCATGTACGAAAACGGAAAACGAGCCAAGCTTCTCTTTAAAAATGATACGATGTGAAGCCTTCTCTCGTACTGTATTTCGAATTTTCTGCAAACACCACCTCAGAATCTGAAAGTGTGTTTGAAGTCGAATGTTTTCTTTCAGATTCTCACTGGTGACAGTGCCCCAAGCAATCAACCGAGTGCTCCAAAGCATCGTCGCCATGAACGCGACCCTCAAAACGGTGGGAACGAGTAAGAAGAGGAAGGCGGAGAAGAGTCAGCAGCAGGAGAAGTTCGAGATGCGACGCGAGAAGATCGACCACTTGACGATCATCTCGATGGTCAGCCAACGGTTCCGGAACGCGGGACTCGAGGCGGAGTACCACAAAGAGACGGACCACTGGTTCATTCCCTCACTCGCCATCTCCATCTTCTTTCTCGTCGTCTACGGCATATACCACATGCTGGTCATGCCCAGACTCATCACCAGTTTGGCGCTGATTGTCGGCGCATTGACTGTCATGTTCTTCATTCTTCTCATGCTCTACATTGACTACTTTCATGTGAGTTCCGGGGAGGAATAGTAGGGAATGTAGAGCAAATATTGAGCCCAGAGTATGAAAACAAATTTGTTGAGAGTTCGTTCGAACTCCAACTTTAGAGTGCCATACTATCGGTTGTCATCGAAATGGCCCCGCAACCGAGGAGAGCTCTGCCGGAGAATCATTATATCTCCAGATTGATAAGAGATATCAAAATGTTGTCAACAGCAAACTTGTAGATCATAACTAGAACTACAAGTTCGCTGTTGACAACTTTTTGATATCTCTTATCATTTTAGAGATATAATGATTCTCCGACAGAGCTGTCCTCGGTTGTGGAACCACTTCGATGGCATTCGATAGTAACTCATTTCAAAATAGTCGTAAAACGTTGCTTTGATAAGGGGAAAAAAGGTTTTTGAATCAAGTTCATGACCGGAACTCGTCCAGAAAACGAAACATTTGAAATGGTTTAAACATACAGAGACATCTCGAATAGTGACCATGCAATCTTTCGGCCGTCCAGTCTTGACCATTTTTGGCTTTTCTACAATGGATATTGGGAGATTTTCAAGAAAAATTGCGAAACAGAAGACTTTTACTTTTCGAGAAATTTAGTCTCAAAGTGCTCAAAACTGCACTTTTTCACGAAATCGGGCGTTTTCGGTCACTTTCTTTGAGACAAAATATTTGGGTAAATAGAAGTTTAGCCTCTATTAGGGATCGATTACCAGTATCAAAAAGTGTCAAAGCAACATGTGAAGGAAACATCTGAAAACAGTTCTCAGTTGCAGACGTTCTCCCAATTCATCACGCGAACGTCGGCCGGACACGCGGTCAGCATCATTCTGATCATTGTGATCCTGTTCGTTTGCGGAATCGTCAACACTGTAAGTCCCCTTTCCTTTCCTTCTTATCCCTCACTCATTCCATTCACTTTCCAGTTCTCGTGTCCCCAACCGAACGCTCCCGATGTGTGCCAGAAGGCGCACTTCTCGACCTACTCGTTCGCCATGTGGACCATCACCACCGCCGTTTTCGTTCGATTCCCCTCCGTCTATCTGACGGTCCTTCTGGCCATCTCGCTTGCGACATACGGTCTCCAGATCTATGTGACGCGGTCGAATGAGTTCGGACCGCGCGAGTTCATGACGGAGCTGGATCTGTCGTGCTTCCTCATCTCGCTCGCCGCCCTCGTGTTCGTCCATTCGCGGCGATGCGAGAAGCTGCTCCGTCTCGACTTCCTCGCCGTCGTGAAGGGCGTCGAAGAGTCGGCGATGAAGGACAAGTTGATCTCTCTCAACAACCAAATGCTCCTGAATCTCGTCCCGGCTCACGTGGCTCCGGGCGTCATTCAGAAGGCAGGAGACGTCTGGCACCACGCGCATCAGTCCGTCGGCATCGCCTATTTGGCAGTGAGCGGATTCGATTTGGAGGGCGAGGCGGGCATCAACGGGCTGAACTACGTGTTCTCGCACTTCGACCAGGCCATCGCCAACTTCAAAGGCGTCGAGAAGGTGAAAAGTGCGAATCGGTTCTACATAGTAGCCGTCGGATTGCTTCCGGATGCCGCGCAGAACGTCAACGAGACGCCGTGGACGATCGGCGAGCTGCTGAGCACACTGGCCCACTTCATCATCAGCATTTCGCAGTTCGCCGTCGAGAATGAGTTTCATGTGCAGATTGGTGAGTGATCACTCTCTCTCTCTTCATTTCGCAATGTTCTCCAGGTGTCGACTGCGGAAGCACCCTGGCAGTCGTCACGAACACCGATCAGCCGCGTTACGAAATATTCGGAGAGACGTTGGACAGATCGCGAACGCTGATGCAGGCGGCTGGACACGACACGACGCTCGTCTCGGAGGAGGTCTTCCTGGCGCTCCGTCCGCGTCCGCTCCGATTCAGCGCTCAGCCGATTAAGGTGGCGACGAGTTTGAATGCGTACGAGCTGGTGACCGGGCTGAGGGACGTGTCGATGGAGGTGCCGACGATGCCGCGCGAGGAACAGGAGAAGCACACACAGGGCATGGTCGAGGCACAGTTCGCGTCGCATTCGAGGATGTATGACACGCAGACTTCCGAGGTGAGTGCGCTCCGCTGAAGTCTTACTTCGCTCAATAGTTCCGGTCTCACTGTTGGTCACGATACAGAGAGACAGTGTGTGGATTTGAAGACGCGGACAGTTAAAGCGCCAAAAGAGGACAACCGCCAGTTCGATAGAGCGCGTTTCCCGTTTGGTACTCTTTATCAGCCCATTCTACAGTTGTCCTCAAGAGGAAACTATTCAACGGTTTTTGAGAACATGATCTAAAACATACCAGAGTATCACCGTATTTTGATTCCTTTCAAATGTTACCGTATTTCCTCGTGGATTTAGAGCGGCACCCCAAACTGCCCCGGAGAATCATTATATCTCGAGATTGATAAGAGATATCAAAAAGTTGTAAACGGCAAACTTGTAGTTCCAGCTCTGATCTACTAATTTGTCGTTGACAATTTTTTGATATCTCTTATCAATCTCGAGATATAATAGTTCCTCGGCAGCGTTTGCAACGTTAGAGACGCTTTATTGGGAAATCCGCGGGAAGTTCAAATTTTCAATCCGAGGCGCCCGTCTGACATTAAAAATCAAAAAAAGAGGCCGTTCCCTTTGTCTCTTCTCCATAAAACTTTGGGAAGAAAACAAACAATGCGTCATTCTGCAGATGGCCTCCTCAATGGCGTCCTCGTTCTCGTCCGAACTTCGTTCCATCGACGGAGACGCAGAGACGGACTCGGACCTCGAATGGATCACCCCCGAGACTGCGCTCATGAACCGCAAAGAGCCGCAAAGGACTCAAAAGTACGTGATGAGACAGTCGGACTACGATCCGTACCGGGAGCCCGTCCATCGGGCGTTCCGAGCGGTGTCGGCCGAGGACTACCACGACTACCGCAGTCGGAGGATTCAATCGGGATCCGACGTCTCTGACGCCGAATGCGGACCGTCGACGAGTCGGGCGACCAGCAGAAACAGTTGTGAGTCTTCCCCCGGGGGACCCCCACAACAGAGATCATTGCAGATCGTCGTGGATGGCGTCCAAAGTCGAAGAACTCTCTCCGAAATGGATTCGGTCTGCTGCGCAAGGGAATGTCGGACACTGAGCAGTCGGTCGAGGCGGTCAATCAGATCGAGGCGGCCGCCAATCGCGTCGATCGGATGATTCAGGAACTCAACGCGTTCGGCGATTTCGCCGACGTCAAACCCCTCGAATACCAACCGTTCCCCGCCAACTTCGGATCCGTCAAGTCGATCCACCGGGCGATGTCGTCCGCGTGTCACACGGAGTACGACAACGCCGAGTCGGATGCGGCCATCTCTGACGTGGAGTCGAATGCGAACTCGCGCAACTCTCGATCGCGGCAGAAGAGGCGGTGGAAGGACGTGAAGAGGTGGCATCGCGACGCCGCCGACGGAGACACCGAGTCGCAGTGCAGCAGCATGACCGGATCCATCGATCTCGAACCCATCAGGTGAGCACAGCCTCGAGTTCAGCGAGAATGGTATCTTTTCAAATTTACAAACTCTCGCAGTAGTGAAATATTATATCTGCTGCGTACCTGCTGACCGAGAATTCAACATTACCATATTTTCTTGAATAGAGCGGCTCCTTAAACGCTGCCGGAGAATGATAATATCTTGAAATTGATAAGAGATATCAAAAAGTTGTCAACTGCAAACCTGTAGTCCTAGTCATGATCTACAAGTTTTCTATTGCCAACTTTTCGATATCTCTTATCAATATCGAGATATAATGATTCTCCAGGCAGCGTTTTGGGTGCCGCTTGCATTGAGGAAATACGGTTTTTTTGCGACGGGCAACGCCCTTTTCTGATGTTAGCCAAAGAGCGCGGCCTCTCTCAAATTCTCCAATGAATGCGTCTTTTTCAGATGGAAATCGACTCACTCAATTGGATACGAGAACGAGTACGAGATGCAAAGCGACGTGGAGGGGCTGGCTCTCGAGGAGATGGCGGCCCTCTCGCGCGACATTCGCAACAATTTCGGCGACTTCCAACTCGCCACTTTCGATGATATCGATCAAGACTGATAATCACCTTCTAACAACCTCTTTCTCTCAGAATCTCTTCGCCCCTTCGCCCCCTTCTAAAATCCTCAATATCCTACGGGTTGCTCCAAAAACGTACCAATATTTTGCTCAATTCGTTGCCTTTTTCTGTTCAAATGGCCTCCCGGTATTCCAATTTCTTCTGTCCGTTCTACTTATTTATTGATTGATTCTCTCCTCTCACATCGCTCTTTCAGATGTCCCCAGAAACGACGGTGCTACTACGTGCCTTTCAAATGAATATTTTGAATTTCAAATGAAACGGAAGAGACACAGACAGAAAGAGAGAGAGGACAACGGCCGACAACATGTGAAAGAGGAGAAATGAGTCTCTCAGTTCAGGGTCACTTTCGAAACGGATTTCGAATTGAGAAGTGGCGCAAGAGAGGAGAGAAGAGGCGACAAAGAGTGATAGGTGATGGGGACAGTTGATGTTGAGACACGTTACAATGCTCGTTTTGAAAGCAGATTCTTGAACTTCTGCACCGCCCGAAATGCCTACATTGGGCGAGAAAAAACGATCGGCGGCCAGCAGTGTTTGCATTCAAAATGGACAATTTGCCGACAAAATCTAGATTCCAGCTGGAGAAACGAAACGAGAAGGCAAAATCTGAGAATTTCAGACAAAATCTAGGAAAAAGTTAGAGATATTATGTATTTCATAAATCTTGAAACCTGCGCTCCGCTGGATTTTGTTGGTCTCACCACGACTATCGTCTCTGTATTATTGTCAAAAATCAGCGGAAGTGGCGGAGTCTGCAGTTCATCGCATCGGTGGGTCTCGCCACGAAAACATTACACTTTTTTTTGAAAATCGGCATGCGCCTTTAAAGAAACTACGGTAGAAAGTAACTCAAAACATGAAACCCACAGCAGTTTATTTAAAGGCGCATGTCGGTTTTCAAAAATGTATAACTTTGTCTTCCCAGATTTCAGTTTTCCGCGCGACGGTCGAAAAAACCTCCGGTGGCCTAGGAATCCGAACGTCGGAAGTAATCCAGAGGCACGCTATTCTATAGAAAAGCAGAACTTTGTTCCAGGACAGGAATGTGTACTCGAAGACAAGAAATCACGGTTTCCGGGCCATAAGATCGTCAATTTCTGCACTTCCGCCGTCCGAAATGACCAATTGGACGAGGCCGCAGCGCGAGATACTGTAGAAAACGGTGAAATTTTCGAGAATTCTGAAAACAATTCGCTTCGGAACAATTGAGAAGCCATCAAAGTATGAATAAAGAAATGCAGAAAACATATGAAACACAGTGCGGATGTCGAATGCAATCGCGCTTTTCGGCTCTGATGCATTGTATTCAAATTTCGCTGCGTACTTCGCGTCTTCGTTTCCACAGTCTCTAATAATTTCAAACTGCGTATCCGAAATAGCGGGAAAATCGGCGAGACGCAGACACTGTGGAGCGGAGGAGCACGATTGCATTGGATGTGCGCACTTTATGATTCCCTGAGCGATCATGATGCTGGAAACTCGATGAGGGGCTACATAGTTGCTCTCTAGTCCGTTCAACACCTTCTAGAGACCCCATTCCTCCAAAAAGCACCTCCCTTCAAGACGTCAAACACCTCCGTCACACTCTATAAAACTGCCATTTCAAGCCGGTCTCCCTTCGCCCTTCGCCTGCCTCCCCCGTGCCCTTTCTCTGCGTTATCAATATCAATAAAACAATGAACCGCCGTGAAGTTTCCGATTACTCACCCGTCCCCAAACATTTCATCAGTCGTCTCTGTGTCTGCGTCTCTCTCTCCCTCTCTCTCTCATCGACCAACAACACTTTTATTGTCCAGCCGCCGCCAAAAAATTCAAAAGAACACACACTCTCGGTTCGCTCTCCTCTCGCCGTCTGCGCCCTCTTGTTTACCCCTAACTCTCTCTCGTCGTCTCTCGATTCTCAACGCTGTCTCGCTCACCTCGTTTCGTGTCTCAACCGGTTAGACATCATCACGAATCGAGAGACGTTCCCCTCGTCGTCTGCTCCCTCTGTCGTTGAGACACTCTCTCGTCGGTCTGTTTGTCCACACGTAGGCCCCGCCCATTTTTAGGTCGTCCCCGAAGGTTCCCCGCGCCAGTACAAAGTTAGTCGCTTCGTTGTGTTGACGGACACGCCGATATATCGACAAAAGACGCTTTTTCGAGAGAATGGTGAGTAGATCCAGATATCCAGATCACAATTTCACCCTTGATCTTTTGATCTCATAACTTCAACTTCCCCTCTGCGAAAACTTGATCCAGTTGGGCTCCGTGAGCAGCAGAGTCAATTGCCTTGTTTTAGTCCTCGCAACGGGCGGGTTGTTTTCGAAAACAAGCCATCTAGGCGGCAAAACATTGCAAATGATGTTGTTTTTTGTTTTCGCTGCCCCATCTCAACCATAAATATTACAGACCTCGCACGAGAACGACACTCCGCTTCCGGTTCCGTACACGTCCCGTCTGGGACAGCCGCTCGAGGCCGGACAGACTCTGAACGTGCACGGAAAGATCAACGAGGGCGCTCAAGTGTGAGTGGGGGAAACTGAGAGGTCTTCGAGTTCAGTTGAACAGTAAATGCGCTCCAACGAAGATGTTGCCGCGACGCGTGAACAATCAGTTCGGTAGAGCGCGTTTTATACCACTGCTCAGCCGAAATAGCGTGGCAAACGAGAGTCGCTGACATCATTTCATCCAGATCGAACTTTTGCGGAAACCATAAAAATGATAGAGATTTCAAACGACGGTACGCGATGTAGTTTTGGAGTGTCGTAGTTGAAATTTCTGAAATTTGGGACTGAAAAACCCGATTTGGAGATGAGACCTCAGCAGCAAATGCGCTCCATTGCGAATAATCCATTCTGTACGATTCTCGGAAGAAGTGATGTTATAGAAATGGCCCCGCAACCGAGGAGAGCTCTGCCGGAGAATCATTATATCTCGAAATCAATAAGAGATATCAAAATGTCGTCAACAGCAATCTCGTAGATCGTATCAAAGACTACAAGTTTGCCGTTGACAACTTTTTGATATCTCTTATCAATGTCGAGATATAATAATTCTCCGGCAGAGCTTCGGGGTCATTTCGATGGCATCCGATAGTAAGCAAAGTTGAGAATAGGAAATGTTTCCTTATGGTAACAAAGAAACCATTTGGTTGTGAACCCATTGATCCTGAAACATGCAGTTTCAGTGCCGAGATCAACCTTCTCCAGGGAGGCGGTGAGATCGCCGCGAACACCCAAGTGATTCTCCACTTGAAGCTCAACTTCAAGGACAAGAAGATCGTCCTCAACAGCTATGAGGTATTCAAAAGAGATCTCCTCCTTCCTGAAATGGTCCATGAATTCAGAACGGAGTGTGGGGAAAAGAAGAGCGCGAGTCGATCCCGTTCAAGGCCGGACAGGAGTTCGATCTTCGCATCCGGGTGCTCGACGAGTCGCTCGAAATCTCGGCGGACAACAAGAAGATCCACGAGTTCAAGCACCGTCTCCCGTTCCAGACCATCGAGTACCTGTCGGTCCGTGGCGATCTCTCGCTGAACGGCATCCACTGGGGAGGCCGTTTCTACAAGTTGCCGTGGGAGACCGGCTTCCCAGCGGGATTCCTCGAGAAGGGACAACGCATTCACCTGTACGGAGTGCCGAAGGGAGACCGCTGGTCGTTTGACCTCGTCGCCCGCAACCAAGACGTCCTCTTCCATTTCAACCCACGTCTCAAGGAGAAGCAGGTAAGTCATCATTCGAAACGAACGTGGGGTTCCATCCGAAGATCTCCTTCAGGTCGTCCGTAACTCGCACCGCAACGGCTTCTGGGACAACGAGGAGCGCGAGGGAGAGTTCCCGTTCAAAAAGGACGTCGGATTCGATTTGACGATCGTCAACGAGGAGTTCTCCATTCAGATCTTCGTCAACCGCGAACGCTTCGGCACCTTCCAACACCGCACTCAGAGCCCAATCGGCGACTACATCGGACTCCGAATCGACGGAGACGTCGAGATCACCGGCATCGAGTTCTCGCACTAATTTATCCCTGTATTCTGCTTCTTTGGGCCATGTATATTCAACGCCCCGAACCACCAATTTCCGCATATTTTCTGAACATAATAAATACATGCTTAATGTTGCAAAACGTCGATGAAACAGATTTTCGTAGGAATTTTTTTGATAAAACAAATTAAGCATGTCAAAGGAATGGATTTACACAAAAAAAATTGCATTTTATATCTTGATAACGGGAATTACCGTATTTCCTCGACTACATAGAGCGTCCCGCTAAACGCTGCCGGAGAATCATTATATCTCGAGATTGATAAGAGATATCAAAAAGTTCTCAACAGCAAACTTGTAGTCCTAGTTATGATCTATAAGTTTGCTGTTGACAACGTTTTGATATCTCTTATCAATCTCGAGATATAATGATTGTGGTTTGGGTGCCGCTCTATTCGAGGAAACACAGTACAGGCGGCCACTGTGCGCTATCAATCCTCAGTTTTCTGTTCGTTTGATGGCTGACGTGTGCCAACAAAAACGTCATGTTTTGTTTCTGACGCTTCGTGGCCCTCCTCATTTCTGGAATTCTGGAATTCTGAAAGAGCACGCGCCCCGTGGTCTAACAGGATCATTTGGCACTACTCGACCGTTTTGGGCCAGTTTCGGGACCATTCGACGCAGAATTTCACGGCGAGGACGATTATGATGATGGCTAATGCAGCAGACGAAGTTCCGGAGCTCTTTGTCCTAATTTCTCGAAGATCTTCTTTCCTCGCGTTCCGGTCGGTGCTCAGAAATGAGAATGTAGAGGGTCCTCTCATTCTAGAGGATTCAAGCCGTTGCTTAAAATGATAGAAGTTGTTATGGATCAATGATATTGGAACAACTGCCGTCTTCACTTGTCAGTGAATCAGATGAAAGATAAGCACAAATAAGATAACCGTGATTTATCAGAGACTGATTGGACATGGAAAGAAAGAGAAAGAGACAGAATGAAAACATGAACAATGGAAGAAAGACAATGAGTGGGGACTGTGGAGGGAACAGTTCAAGCGTAAAAGTACATCATTTGGTTGTTTCCTTGGTAGATCGTCTGTGGTCGTCGCCGAGCAGTGTACTGTGGAATGGATGGTGGTCGCTGAGCAATGACGTTCTTTGAGAGTTGCAGCTGTGGAATCCTCCAAACTCCAGAGAACATGTTCTTCTGCGGACGCTCGACCAGATTCAGCAGGTCTCTGCAAGTTGTTTTGTTAATGTTTCTTCCCAAAATGTGCTCTAGACTTACTTCATTGCTCCCGTGAAGTATCCCGAACTCCGGACGGTTCTCGCTGGGTTCCGCCCGTCGAAGGAGTCCACTATTTCGATCGAATGCGCCCGTTGGTTGCTCCTGGGCCGTTGCTCGATCTGTCCGTTCCTCATGTTGAGCTGGCACGTCGCGAGCATCATGCCATTCGAGTAGTGGTGAGCGAACAACTTCAGAAGTTGCACGACGCTCAGTCCACTGCTCCATTTGGTCTTGTGCTCTTCGACCGCTGAAATCAATTGAATGAGTCTTCTTCGCGAGGAATGGGAACTTACTCTTCTTCTCCAGTGGGTACACGAAGTGCTGGTGAATGTGCAACATGTCCCAGTCCGAAGTGTAGTCGAGGAGGAACGACTCCTCCGACAGAAGCGGCACCACGCCATACCACTGAAGAGCGTGGATGAGGAGCATCGTCAACGAGTACGAGTTGGGGTACTCGCGCAGGAAGTCCCCCGTACTCATCTCGGACTTCAGCCACGTCTTCAGGAATATGACGAGGACGGCGATTCTGGGATCGAGTCTGAAAAGAAGGAATAGAGGGGAAAGTTGAGGAAATGGGGACTTACTGGCAATACGCGTTGATGTGCAACGCCGCAAGACTGCCACGTGGAGGGCTCGCGTCGAAAGAGACACTGAGGTCCACTGGCACTTCATCGATCTTGAAGCGCACAATCGGCACTCTCGCCGTCTCCACGAACACGATCTCGGAGATCGTGTGCTCTTCGAAATGCCTCCGGGAGTCCGGATTCGACTGCAAGTCGTTGTTGATGACTTTCAGCACTGTCAGAGGGCTGAAAATGTTTGGAAATGTATTATAATTCACACTGAATTCACTTACGAGGCTTCTCCGACATGGCTCGTTGCACTGATGCACAAGTCAAGATCGCTGTCTTGAGTGGCACAGTGCGTCGCATAACTCCCGAACGCGTTGAGTGCCTTGATTCGGAGTCCGTGGGGCTGCAGCTGCTGCACGATGGCCTCCGACTTGAGGTAATCGGAGACCAAATGCACGAATTTGGCCCTGATGTTGTACAAATCGTCCGTCTGGAAAACACTCGGAACTCGGAAAAGGACATTCTCTCAGCCACTCACCATTTGATTCTTTCGGACGAAGGCGTGGATCTCTTGTTCCAGCTGCTCGACGTACTCATCATTTTGCTGCAAAAATGATCAATTGGGACATTGAAATTCGGATTATAAGAGCACTTACCAGAGATGTAATCTCTCCCAGAAGGGCAGCATTCGGACGAGCAAGTTGACGAGCCATTTGGAGAATCGATTGAGAAGAAGAAGAGTCTGAAAACAGTACTATTTCAGGTGAACAATGAAAAGACGGGGAGAATAAGGAAAAATAGCATAAGTCCCCACTTTCCAACTGTTTCAAGATGGTTTTCTTTAAGAGAAGTTTCTGTTTTCTCTCCTGTTAATGCCTGACATTTCTCCCTAAATCGCGATTTCCAATTCCGGCTTCAAACAAAACGGCGACCTTTGAATGTTTCGGTCGTGGAAGAGGTGGACTAGAAAACCTCCTTCTCGAAAACTCTTCCATTCGCTAAGAAATTGTTGGTTATCGAACGTTTTGTTAGATGTTTTCGATTACTATGGGATGCCATCGAAATGGCCCCACAACCGATGAGAGCTCTGCCGGAGAATCATTATATCTCGAGATTGATAAAAGATATCAAAAAGTTGTCAACTGGAAACTTGTAGATCATAACTAGGACTATAAGTTTGCAGTTGACATCTTTTTGATATCTTTAATCAGTCTGGAGATATAATCATTCTCCTGAAGAGCTCTCTTCGGTTGTGGGGCCATTTCGATAGAATCCGATAGTATTTCTCATGTTTTTTTGGCACGCATTCATTCTGCGATGTGAAGCTGAGGAAAGTCAAGAATACAAGGGCGGCCATGTTACCCAAAGTTTCAGAACTTTTTGCAATTTGGCAAAAGTATAGTCTATATACTGTATAGAACAGCTCGCCATGGCAAGTCGTTTGGAACTAAATTGAACAAATCTGGAATTCGATTCGAAACAAGATGGAAATTCCACAGAACTGCATTTGATGCCGTTTTCGTCAAATCGAATTTCAGATTTGTTCAATCTAAATCCAAATCCATTCCATTCAATTCCAACGTCAGCAAGAGCGCTCCACTGAACGGTTACGGTACTTTGTTCTTAGAGGTCCTAAACGGCTTTGGCTAAAAACACGGTCTTTTGAATTTTGACTCTTTTTCTTAAAATCGACGATTAGTATGTGAAAATGAATCCCAGTGTCTTCCAAACCAAGCCCGAAGAAAATCGCAGCCGGCCGCGGCTTTTTTCAATTCAAATCGCAAAAGCCACGGCCGGCCGCAAGTATTGTAGAAACTTTGGCGGAATTTCCATTTTCTTTGAGAAATAACTGGAAAACAGGGAATTTTTTGGGAAAACTTTAAAAAAGTTATTGTTTTTCATCAAAATGATCGACAAATTATGATTTCGCAACAATAAAATCTGAAAATGTTGTGTTTTTCGATGTTTTTTTATTTCCAATCATTTTTACATTGTTTTCCTCTCTGTTTGATGCAAATTCAGAACAAAGAGCCTCTTAGACAACATCAGAACGTCAAAAAAAGAGCAATTGAAAAAAATTTGATAATCCTTCTGAAAATACAGATTTAATTTTCAAAAAATTGCACAATGTGTTTTATAAGAATGTTTTCATAGAAAAACCCTTTCTATGAAGCTTTTCTGAAAAAAAATCCCGTTTTTTTCATTTATTTCGCAAAAAACTGGTAATTCCTCGAAAGTTTCTACAGTAACTGCGGCCGGCCCCGGCTTTTTCGATTTTAATTGAAAAAAAGCCGCGGCCGGCCGTTTTTACAGGCTTGTTCCAAACCGAACAATCTCGGAGAAAATTCAGTTAGACACGCATATTTTGAATTTGCCGCCCGCGAAACAATGAAAATTCGAATGAGGTTCCATTCAGCACCTCGTGCACGCGTCAACGTTTCAAATTGGGACTGAAATTTGTTGATTTTTACAATGAGTAAATACTAATTTCCAGTTGATTTTTGAGACGAAGCTCCATTATTACTTCAAAAATCAACTGAAAATTAGTACTGGAATTAGTCCTAATAGCTGAATATCTCCAGAATTCCACAATTATGGAGCCTAGAATTTCACGAGATGATTCAGAATGAGCTCTTCTATTATGGACCTATTCAAGTTCCATTTCGATGCTATTTCGCGACGTTTCGCGACGTATTTTTCCAATTCAAACGACGTCGCGAAACGACGCGAAACTCGAGTTTCACGACGTTTCATAACAATGCTAAATAGTTTTGCGACTGTGGGTCTCGCACCGATCGCTCGTAAATCTACCCGAAGGCGTTTTTGCACTGTTGTGAAACGTCGTGAAACTCGTGTTGTGCGTCGTTTCGCAACGTTTCGCGACGTCGTTTGAATTGGAAAAATACGTGGCGAAATAGCATCGAAATGCAACTTGAATAGGTCCATTATCAAAATCAGCGGATATGGCGAAGTGTGCAGTTCACGGCATCGGCGGGTCTTGCCACGAAAACATTATAGTTTTTTGAAAATCGACATGCGCCTTTGAACAGACTACTGTGGATCGCATGTTTTGAGTTACTTTCGACCGCAGTTTCTTTAAAGGCGCATATCGATTTTCAAAACAAAAAAAGAAGTTGAAAGTTTTCGTGGTGAGACGGTCTCTCTGAGACCCACCGATGCGGTGAACTGCGGGCTCCGCCACTTCCGCAGATTTTGATAATATACCCTTTCCAAATATCAAAAAAATTGAAACCTTGTGTAAAATGACGGTATTTGTAAGAAAAGCCAGAAATAACCGAAAATGTCTGACGAAATGCTTAAAAATCAGAACTTTGAACGGTCGCCGCTTTGTTTAGAGAGACAGAATTAGAAATCGGGATTTAGGGAGACATGTGGGGCATTAACTGGAGAAAAAGGCAGACAAAAAAAAAGGAAATTTCATAAAACAAAAGACAAAAACGAGTGTAACTGGTGTTCAAGCGAAACATCTCAACAAAAAAAAAACGAACTGGATGACACTGTTTTTGGCTAAACCGTCCTGGCGAACGGGACGAAAAACAGCTGGATGTGTCGAGAGACTGAGCTGAATGGAATAATCCTCGATGGTTACTGTGGAGATGTTCACGAGATGTGTGGAGTGTGACGATGGCTCGGATGTGGTGGAAGTGTGCGGAGGGGGGAGGTGGAGATGGAACGTCGTCTTTCGAAACTCTACGGTACTCGCACATTAGTGAAGGAAGATCAATAAACAATTACTTCAAAGGAATTGAGGGCCGGCAGGTGCGAAGTTCCCATCATCATCATAGCACCTAATCCACGTGTCGGATTGTCGAGAAAAAAGAATGGATCGATTCCAAAATTCCTCAGCAAAGTAGTTCAGAAGCAAAGTAGTTCAGCCAGACACCTGAAATCAGTTCAATACTCTTCTTCTTCACTGCTAAACCGCTGGCGTGTACTCAGCGGCTAAAATTGGATCTGCGTGTACGAAGCGGACACGTAGCGGATCCGCCAGCGGTTGGCAGGTCGCCTGCGGACACGCAGCGGGTAATTTTCAGCCGCTGCGTACCACCAGCGGTTTAGCAGTGTTCAATCCCAGTTCACACTTTCTCTCTTTTTTCCTATTCAGTCTTCAGCACAAGAACCATTCGTTCGATTATGTCTCTCCTTCAGTTGGATGAATTGGCTCTAGCTCTACCGGATTGATTCTCACAGATAATTCTCCGCACGATTGCCACATTATGTCGCTCTTTGTCCGAATAGTGCCGGCTGGGACAGTCAAAATTTGATTGATATACCTACTAACGGCTCTGTCCATTGTTTCTTCGGAACTTCTTTTTGAAAAGATAGACTATTTGTTGTTTAAGACATTACACGAAGATATTTTTATTTATTAATTAAAATAAGCACTCAAGGGACGTGGGAATGGGGACAAATCTTACAGGAATAGGGGCAGAAAGCGGTGTTCTGAATTGTGATATCGGCTGCGTAGCGGTTATTTTTACGAAACATTGCTCTACGGGTATAGTTATTTCGGACCGCTTCAATGGCTTCTGTTAACTGTTTGCTGTGTCGATTGGAATACCGTATTCGTCGTTTCCCCCCGTGACATTGAGATAACCTCAAAACTTCAGCGAGTTGAGCTCTGAATGAACGAAATGGCCCCGCAACCGAGAAAAAGTGGCTCGCTTCGCTTTGCGGGTCTTGCAGTTGAAAAATGCACAACTGAAATGAATGTTGCAGTAATCTCGTGTTTATTTCTTGAATTTTTCTGCTTTCTCGTAAAAAATGGCGCGTTCAACCAAGCAGAGGGTACGTTTCGATGATATTTTTATGGGAAAAGCAAAAAAATCCAGCCGCGACGAATATGCGTTCTCTCGCCACGAAAACACTGTTTTTTCAACGAAAAATACGGTATTATGAGTTCGCCGCGAGCGTGGACTCCGCAGTCGCCGTGTCAGCGAAGGTCCCGCAACGAAAGAGCGAGGCAGCACGAAGTTTCAGAGACGCAGACAAGTTCAACACGTTTCACGTCAAAAATGAGGTCCACGCTCGCGGCGAACTCATAATAGAGAAGCCGCGTCGCGGCTGCGTCGCGGTCGGCGCAGAAGTTTCAACTTTTGCAGAATGGATAATACTGGTTCACTGTTTCAATCCAGGTCTCCGTGCATGATGAAATCAAGCAGGTCTTGTGAAATTGTGATTTCCAGGTAACAAGTCTTCGAAATCTATTGAAACCAACCGTTTTTCCCTGGAACAGAGAATCATATTTCACACGGATCAGATCGAGTGGTTTTCTTCTGTCGAAGGAAAAACGGGCGATTAGAGTTTGTATTGAAAGAAGAGCGTCTCCTCGGCGAGGCGGAAGGTGTCAATTTGGCAGTTGACAGTTAGATACTCGGGAGAGTGACGAAATGACGAGGGGGGAAGGCATTGAACTGAGTAATAAGAAGATTCGGCCGTCAGGTTCTTAATAATAGAGACACACGCAGAAGAAGAAGAAACACACACACACAGACGACCGCATACTTACTGTAGACGGCGGAGGAGGCGGCGACTGGCCCCCCTCCTCCTCCGATCATCGTCCTTGGTTTCGTGCGCTTTTCAAGAATCCAATCGTCCGGATTCTCCCCCACCTCCACGGAACACTTCCGCTCTTCCGCTAGAGCCATCTTCTTCTTCTTCTTCTTTAAGTGTTTTTCTCTAAATTCAAGCATTACTTTTCAATGTTCCGTTATAATTTATCAATTCATCCCGCGGTTACTTTCATGAGTTCGTCGCAAGCGTGGACCTCGTTTTTTGGCGCGTAAATATTTAAAATCGTCTGCGTCTCTGAAATTCACGCGCTGCCTCGCTCTTTCGTTGCGGGACCTTCGTCGACACCGCGACTGCGGAGTCCACGGCAACGGCAAACTCGTAATACTTGTTCAACTGATTTCTCCTTTGTCATTGGACATTTTTCCTGAAAAATTGGGGAATCGTTGAGAAAAACGTTTAAAACCCCGAGGTAACATGCATAATGTGAAGAAATGTAATGTTTTTCATGAGAAACAACAGAATGAAGCGTGCCACTCATTAATAGGGGTACCGTTAACTGTATTTCAATCTTATTTTTAAGTGGTGCCGTTGTTTTAAAGGTCACTTACTATCGGAAGCATCCAAAATGAAGATTTTGACGAGATTTCGCTAGAAAGTGTTTTCTGGCCGGGAAAAATCAATTTCGTCCGTTTTTTCGGATGTTTTTTGTGTAAATCCATTCCTTTATTATGCTTAATTTGTTTTATCAAAAAATCCATATCGGCCGGATACCGGATTAAAAAAACAATAGTTGATGCTTACTGTAACAATCATTCAGAGCTGTGTCTCGTTCGTTTCGAGACCGCCGGCAGAAAAGTTTTCTCGTCAAAATCGTCGTTTCGGGTGCATCCGATATTAAAGTATAATTTTTCATCCGACATAGTGGCTGCACACAACCTTCTAGTTATCACCGAATTGGTCGCCTGAAAAGAGGTTCCGGAGATTTCTGAACTGGGGAAAAATAGAGATACCCGTTCTAATCAAACTTTTATTTTTTTTTCCACAAAACAATATGAATCGAGTTCTCTAGCAATTTGATAAATCTAAAATTCTTCCTACTTCCCAATTTTGTGAAAACCCTGGATTTCGATGACTTTGAGACAAAATATCTGGAAATCTGGAAGTAAGTGCAGGTAGCCACTATGCGGGATCGTTTCCCAGTATCAAAAAGTGATCTTCTACAAACTTCAGAACTTGTGTACAAAAATAGTTATCATGTTGGCTGTACAGTATAGCGTTCTCTTAATGGTGTTTTTGCTCTCCCTCTATAATTAAATTATAAAGAGACCGTCCGAGAGGGACCACAGACAACCGACACTATGCACACTGTAGTTGTGAAATTGTGAAAGAATTTCATTTTTCATTATTTTTCTTCATTTTTCGTAGTTTCTTGACGCTGCTTTTTGCATCGGAATACGATGAGAGAATCCATGCGGATGCCACTTTTCAAATGCATAACTGCATAGAAACTGACTTTTTTCGGTGATTAAAATAACTGAACGAGGTCAATTTACCGTATTCTTAATGAAATATTCGAATGGAATCCGGCGGAATAACTGTATTCGGCTGGCACTTTTTCCGGCCGTGATTGAGTCCATTAGGAACTGAACTGAACTTTCTGAAAGTACTCTGGAGCTCTAGGAAAGCATTTTAAAGTTAAGATTCGTTGGTTTCCGAAGGAGGAATGGAGGAAAGCAGGTCTGTGTTCTCCGTCTCTTTCCCATCCCACTTATTACTTCCGGCGTCCCGAAATGTCCATTTTGGCGAGAAACACACAATCGGCGGATTCCTAGGCCAGGTTTCTCGGCCGTCGCGCGCAGAATTCTCAGAATTTCAAACAGCGATAACATTTCGATTTCGTCTGTTTTTCAAGATTCTTTGTATCAATAAAAAAACGCAAAAATCGTCAATTTTGAACCAAAATACAGATGCACAGTTGATGGGAGCGGTACAGCCGGCAGAATGGGCATTTTGGGATCCGATAGTGATGAGTTCATTAAAGGCGCATACAGTTATCCTCTCGCAGGTCTCGCAGCGAATTCAAGTGGAACAATTGGTCGCTTTCGCTTATCCCGCTCAGTGCATTCACGATTTTTCTTTGGCGGCGTTTCAGATTTTTCTATAAATTTGCAGAATGGCACTTTATCAGACTAGAAATTGATCCCACACAGTGGATTCCTGCGCAAACTTCAAGTTTTCGAGATATTTTGTCTCAAAATTGTGTTCTATCACGAAATCGGACGTTTTTGGTCACTTTGAGACAAAATATTTGGAAAATTAGAAGTTTGTGCAGGAATCCATTATGTGGGATCGATTTCTAGTATGATAAAGTGCCAAATTCTGCAAATTTATAGGAAAATCTGAAAGATGGTCTAAAAACACTTTCCTTGTCAAAATTTGAACAGCTGTTATCAAAAACTGTCTGCTCCATTTAACGGTACAATGAGCACATGCGGAACCATCTTCCATGTTGAGGAGCATTGAGAGCAACTCTTTTGTTTGAAATTACTCTTTTTCGCCTCATAATTGTCTCATTTCCGTAACGAAGTGCGCTCCACGGCTAAAATTAGAGACATTTGAAATTGGAGAGAATTGGGTGGTCAAAAGTGAAATAACACAAAAAAAAACAACAGTGAGGTCATTTTGCACAGAGATCTTGAATTTTTTAAATGAAAATTTCCAAATTTCCTAGAATCGTGGCAAACTGGTGTTTCTTTTTAGAATTTAGCTATGGAGCGCGTTTTGTTCCAACTTTTTGCTCCAATTTCCTCCTCCAAGGGTTACTGTAGCTCTTTCAAGTACGCAAACACCATTTCAACGAGAGTATCTGTATTCAACGAGACCTGATGAAGCATTGAATACTCAGTCAACGGTACGCAGCTAAATTTCCGAAGAATAACAGCACCTGAAAACACTTCGAGAGCATTCCATTAGGAGCCGCCACTGTGAAACACCACTTAACGGAATGGCTCATTGTCTTACTGTAGCTGCTCGCCCCCTGCATGCCCTCTCTCTGGTGCCCGTTTTCTACAAAAAGTGTCCTCCTCTGTCGTCTCTTCCTGTCTCAATTAGTCGGTTCACCTCGTCAAGCTGCGAAAACTAACAGCAGCAGCGTCGTCTCTTCTGTCTATTTTCATGTTCATTTCGCTTCAATTCGCCGCTTTTTGTCGTCGTCGTCGTCATCAACGAAGCCGCAACGAGAGGCCTTTTCTAATGTGGTGTCGTCGTGTCGAAAATCCGTATAATTAGTGTGTCTCCCCCTTCTTCTCGCGTTGTTGGTGGCCCCTCCTCGTGGACGAATGCGCAAGTTTTGTCCGCAATTTGCCGGAAAATATGGCCGGATTGATGGCTGAAGGAGGGGAAGAAGGCAAGCAGAAAGGGGGCTGCTGCAAGTTTGCGGTGCGCGATTTACCGTAACGAAACGATGGACGGGGAGGCCGTAAGAGGACCGTATCAGGCACCTCACGCCCACTATTACCGCATTTCTATTGCCCCCGGGTGATGCTACTGATCTACCCTCATTTTTGGCTTTCTTTTCACAAACAAAGCGGTTGGATTAACCAGTATCAAAAAGGTTTTCCTCTTCAATTTTATATCGAGATCTGAAGTTTTGAAACCGTTGTGCCTAGTTTCCCTCAACGTGGTTCCTTGGTCCCTATCGTGCTCTATTGATGATGATGGTCTCGCAACGAATTGCTGACTCATAACTTCAGTGGAGCACTGATGGAACAAATGGGCCAACTTCAGGGCTTGAGATCGCTGTGAGAATTCAAACATATACCCTCTGTCAAGTTGTTGTACTATCAAATTATTATATCTCGAGATTGAAAAGAGATATCAAAATGCTATCAACAGCAAACTTGTAGTCCTAGTTTTGATCTACAAGTTTTTTGTTGACAACTTTTTGATATCTCTTATCAATTTAAAGATATAATGATTCTCCGACAGAGCTCTCCTTGGTTCATTTCGATGGCATCCGAGTGTAATTCAGCTGAAAATGGACCGGTTGAGCTGCATCTTGAACACGAGACATCTCGGAAACTGAATGTCTGAAAACTGGCTGAAACTGAGAAGCGAAAATTTTGAAAACATTTTTTTCGGTGATGTCCTTATTAATGATTTCGAAACGGAGATTTCAAGTTGAAAAGGAAAAATTCTCAAATTTTGTCAAAACGTTCAACCGGAAAACGTTCGGAAACCTCAGTAGCTCCTATCAAGGGTTCAAGATTTATGAATTGACCTGAAACTTTTTGAGATCACTGCGCACTATCAACTGTCCAAACCGTTTTTTTTCAAACTCAATGGTTTATGGTCCAGAAGTACTATCAAAATCATCGGATGTGGCCTCTAGGCGCCGCTTGCTGGTCTCGCCGCGGAAAAATTCAGATTCTGCAGCATTTTTTTTTATCATTTTACCGTTTCTTGGGACATTTTTCACTGATTCCTTGTCACAAATTCACTTAAAAATGGCTTTTTTGATGAGAAATCATGGAAAAGAAACGGTAAAACCGTGCATAACACGATAAATTGCGACCAAATTGTTACAGTAATTGGTTTCTCCGTGGCGAGACCAGCGAGCGCCGCTCAGAGGTTATCTCGCCAATTTTTGAAAAAAAAATTAGAAACATGTCGTCTAATAATCCTTGCGGCCATGAAATTCCGCCGATTTTGATAATATTTCATTTTTTTGCAATTTACCGTTTTTTTGCACGTTTGAACTACATTTTTCGCAAGTTTTCAGTCAAAAAGCGAATTTGAATTGAATTTCCGAGACAAGCTGTCGATGGAAAACGTACGAAAAACGGCAAAATGCGAGAACAATGCATTAAAATGTTACAGTAGTTTGTTTTCTGCGTGGCGAGACCATCTCCACTGATTTCGATGATAACAGTTGTTTCTTTTTGTCATTTGAAACAGCGGAAAGGCGAAGTGTGTGATTATCAGTGACTGATAAAAGATAAGAGCCAATCCAATAGAACCTATTATCTTTCCATCCACTCGGCTCCATAGCAACGTCCGGAGAGCCAATCCCCTCCTTCCCCTCGAGACGCCCCTTCCCTGCCCCTTCCCTGCCATAACAGTTCCCTCCTCGCAATCCGTCTCGCCAAACTGGCTGATCTTCGCGTCGCGGCCGTGATTCAAAAACGCGCGCCCCGTACACCGTCACGCTTCATAAATGCACCGCGCGTCGGCGCTTTGTCCCCCGGTGTCTTCAGAAGCGACGACGACGACGACGTCTCTCTCGCAGCACACAGTTTCAACACCTCTTTTGTGTGGTGCGACGATGGTGAATAGACGCAGACGGCGTGACGACGAAGGTACAGTAGGAGAGCGGGTGGATGGGGAAGAAGAAGAAGAAGAAGAATAAGAGGTAATTGAAATAGATTCGAAAGGAAATCAAATATATACACAAGGGGAGGTCGACGACAGGTAGTACCGCTGATATTGCGGACCGACTCAACCGATTCGCATTTTATGTGATACCGTAGTCGCGAGGGGGACGGCCGCCATTCAGACCGGAATACAACTGACATCATCTGCATCATTCCCCCCTCTTTTCTTCTTCTTCGTTCCGCCTTTTCAGATGATGTCTTTCGGCTTCTACGGGTTACTGTAGCTCTCGGAGTACGCAAACACCATCACTCACAATGCACAAAGCAATCAGTTTTCAACGACTCTTCTTTCTTTCCAAAGTTTCGAATTTCCACTGCATACCGTTGCCTGAGAGCGTGTGTTGTCCAATGATTCAGCGTTGAATACTCAGTCAATGGTACGCAGCGAAAATGTCGAAAATTTGCGGTTTGAGAGCGCGAGAATTCAAATGAGCCATTGCTACACAGAGCTCACCGTTATTTCGGAGCGTCGTAGTGAATAATATTGAAAGTTTGCAGTGGAAAATACCGACTTTTGACTGAATTATTGAATGCGCTCTATTGCGAAATTCCAATTTGAAGTGAATAAACGTTCTCAGTGAATGTACAGATTTCAAATGCGCTATAATGATGACTCATCATGATTTAGCTAAGTTTCAAATGTTTCCACTTCAAAAACTTCTTTTTCCTACGATACGGTGCATTTTGACGTGGCGGTGTTTGCACAATCCACTGACGATTACTGTAGCTCGTTGGGTACGCAAACATCCTAGATACCAGTTCAAATGAGACCATCTTCAGTCATCGAAACATTCCGCAACCGATCAAAAAAAAAGAAGCAAACCCCCTCCTTTGGTGACGATTACGCAATAATCCCGCCCGTCGTCGTCTTCTGTTGTCCCAACGGTCTTCTAATCGTCCGTCCCTCTCTCCCTCCCTACCGTAATCCCCCCCCCCTCAACCCGTCCTTCTGCCACTCCACTCGTTTCTCTTCTAATCGAAGCTCATCCGTTGCTAAACGTTCAACAATTGTGTGCGAGGTGGCATCACGAACATTCTGGTGGGGGGCGTTGCGCAATCGCCACGTGGATTGTGGAGGAGACATGAGAAGAAGAAGAACAGCCGTCCGTCCGGTCTCTTGATCCCCCTCTCCGTCGCTATTCAAACCGCTTCTCAAGTGCGTCAAGTGCTCATCCGTTTCGCCCAAAACAACAATAACAACTGTAACCAGTCAGTTGCATAACACTTTCCGCAGCACACCTTCTTCTGAATCCTTCCTCACGTCATCTCCCCCCCTCTCACCCCCATTCCTCCCATTTGCCACCCCATTACCGTATCCCTTGAATTGGGTGGCTCGCCGAGCCTCTCACCTACGGCCAATTATCGGCGGCGCGCAGACAATGTGCTGGCGATTATCTGGCGCCGAGAGCCCGCCCTAATTGTCACTTTGGTCGCGTGTTGCCAATGGTGATAAGCTCCCCTCGGGCTCCGCCCACTTTTGCTCGTGGTCCCTTCTGAAATTCATTCGATCACATTGGAAACTCGAACACAATTCTTCTTCAGCTCTGCTCGCTCACCGATGGATTCACGGGTATGGCTGCCGCTGATCGGGGCGCACTTGCTGCCCCGAGACATCAATGTCATCAGTCAGGTACTGCAAATGCGCTCCAATCGCACAATCCTTTGCTTTCAGATCTTCGCCAACAACAACAACGCGACACTGACGACGAACAGCATCAGCAGCAAACCCGACGAGAAGAACTCGAAGAAGGTGGGGATTGAAACGGGCTCCGCACCGCCGCCAAACTTTTCGAATTTTCGCTGCGTACCTTTGCCTGAGTATTCAATGCTTCAATTAACACGAAACACACGTTCAATACTCAGGCGACGGTACGCAGCGAAAATGCGAAAATTCGAAGTTCAGCGACGCGGGAATTCTCTTGGAAATTTCCGTGTTCTAGTTCATAGCATTCTGCGATTGAAATATTATTGAATTCACCCGAAATGACGACTTTGACAAGAAAATACTGTTTTTGCCGGCCGCCAGCGGTCTTGAAACAAACAAGACACAGCTTGTAAACGATTGTTACAGCAAACTTCGACCATTTTTTTTAAAAATCCGGTATTCGGCCGAATTTCATGCGAATGTTTTGATAAAACTGATTAAGAATGTTAAATGAATGGATTAATGGATTTACACAAAAAAAAAACACCCAGAAAAACGTCTTTCTCGCGAAATCTCGTCAAAATATCCATTTTGGATGCATCTGATAGTAGAATGTTTTATCAATAGAGCGCGCTTGCTGCAACACCACGGTTTCTGGAAACTCGTACTTTTCGCATTTTTTCCGGATTTCACAAAAAAAGAGACTTTTGCTGCAGAATTTGAGCACGAAAACAAGGCGGAAACGTTGTAAACTGAGGGAGGAGGTGTCTTCCAATCATCGAAAAATACCTTTTTCTTTCCGTTTTCACTCAAAAAATATGTTGAATCCGTTCAAAAGCTTAGGATTTCCGGGAACGGAATCACTGTGTGCTCCAAATCTTCGACCAGTTGGTCAGATTGCGAAACAGTGTTGGTGCGACGAGAGACGCAGAGAGAGAGAGTCGTCACTGACGTCGTTTCGTTTCAGTTTCTCATCGAACGATTTCTCGACGATGAGCCAGCGACTCCTTCGGTTCTTTCGCCATCACCCCAGGCAGCCATACCCAGTGTAAGTGATCTACCTCCACCCCTCATCCCCCCACTTCCAACAATTTCAGCCAATTCTCCCGTCGACAGTCGAATTCGTCAACGGCGGCTACGGGGTCAAGAACCCGTTGGCTCCGTTGATCGGCTCACTCGACGTCTCCTCCGTCGCACCGCCTTCTGCTTCCACGTCGTCGCTTCTGATCTCGGCGACGTCTTCACAAGACGAGACCGACTCGCTCACTTGTCACATTTGCGGAAAGAAGTTCGGTTTGCAACGGCTTCTGAATCGTCACGTAAAGTGTCACAGCGACCTGAAGCGGTATCTGTGCACGTTTTGTGGCAAGGGATTCAACGACACGTTCGACCTGAAACGACACACGAGAACACATACAGGTACATTCGGAGAGAACTTTATGCAGTGTACTTTGACGTGGCGGTGTTTGCAGAACCACTGAACAGCGCGCGAATTCAAATTCAGTAGCATCGGCTCTCCGTTATAGTAGCTCTTTCGGCACGCAAACACCAGTATCCCAGACACTCACATTTGATTCTTTCGGGTTACTGTAGCTCATCTGATCCGCAAACACTTTGATAGTACGCATGGGAATAGAAGTGCGCGAAATCCAAATGTCATTCGAGTCCTCCATTCATAACCACCAATTTGCCGTCTCCTTACGGTCGAGAGGAAGTGTCTCTGCGTCTCTCTCGCCAATTGAATCCCCCCGTCATTACAGGCGTTCGTCCGTACAAATGCGAGCAGTGCGAGAAGTCGTTCACTCAGCGCTGCTCCCTCGAATCCCACCTGCGCAAGGTGCACGGAGTCACCCACCAGTACGCCTACAAAGAGCGCCGGAGCAAGGTGATCGTGCTCTCAGTCTCTCTCAGTTCCAACCAGCCCCTCGTTCCAGGTGTTCGTGTGCGAAGACTGCGGCTACACCGACGAAAAGTTCGAGGTCTACCTGTCGCACATCAAAACCGTCCACCCGTTCAGCGCCGCCTATCTTCGGTTCACTCAGCTGCAGAAGAAGACCGCCGCCGCCGCCGCGACGACTCTGAAACCACAACTCGCCAAGATCTCGCCTTAGTTTCCCATTTAGCATCTTAGCTTCAGTTTTGTCCACGTAGCTGCGAGTGCGCTCTATCGAACACGACCGTGGTTGCCGCTACGTTGCTCTCTTCTTCTCGATGATCACAATGGCGCTCTATCGCACAAATGCTCGCTGTGCAATAGAGCGCAATTGTGGATCTCCCTCCAGGACCCCCCCCCCGTTCATTCTTAATCTGTGTTCCCTTGGTGACTGACACTCTTCCACCCCGTGACCAAAGTCTTCCCATCCAAATGACAAACCCCCGCGTCCAAGACCAAAGTTTCACACCCCCACGACTTCTTCTTCTTCACCATCCGCGACGTCTTCTTCTTCTTCCATTTCCAGTTCACCCGAAACCATGATTTAATATTTTATGTACACGACACACACACACACAACTTTTTAAATGACAAAACTGAATATTCAAATGAACGACTTCTAATTGTTTTCTTCTCAGTGTCCGTTGCCGTTCCGACGCGGCACCTCGACGACGTACTTGGTCAGCCACTCGGCGATGAAACCGATCGGATCCGCTGGCCGTCGCAGCAGAACCTGCAATATGAGGGATTTTACTGCGTTGACGATATAGTATGCGAACAATAGAGACGCAGACACAAATAGACCGAAGGAGCGCATTTGCACTCAATGATTTCGTGCCTCTTTGGAAGCGAAGAGACAGTGGCTTGCCGTTTCAAAAGCGACTTGAATGTGTGTTTTCCGGAATTCGCTTCTATTTTTAAATAAAAATTAGGACGATGCCAAAAAATGGCCATCGCCGCCTCATGAAAATCACCGGAATTGCACAAGAATCGAACGACGTTTCACGGCCGGAAGAAAAGAAAACATTAGTTCAAACGCGCGGGCAATCGTGCGCAAGTGTAATTCTGAAGTGTCGTAGTGAAAATTGTCGAATTTCGCACTGAGAAAAACACAATTTTCAGTCTTAAAAATGATGCAAGTGCGCTCCATTCGAATATGTTTCTCTGCGTCTCTCGAAAGAGATTATTACCGCGCAAATTTGCCGTTTGAACGAGGAGAACGGGAATGCGCCTCGATTTTTGTGCATTTTACAAGAAATTGGCAAACTTTGAGCCATTTCCGTCTGTCAGGGCCAAACGGTCTATGCACGTGGCGATGCTATCAATAACATTCGAGCACATTCGAAACGACACATGTACCGAACTCTCGAATCTCTCACCTCAGCCAGCGCTTTCGTGAGCACAGGTGCCACAGTCCTCGCTAGATAGACGCCGTTCTCGGACGTCGGTAGATCGATCTTCCCGCGGAACGTCTTCTCGAACCGATGTCTCTCGATGCTCTCGTCTTCGTCGTCAAGCATTCGAGCGCTGTCCACGAACGATCCCTCACTTCCCGAATCCGGAGTGGCTGGGGAGTCGATCAACGGTCCGTCCTCCAGATACTCCTCATTGATCACTTCAAAGTCCTCATCGCGGTCCTTGATCAGCTTCAAATCGATAACAGCGTTGCGTCGGTAGTAGTCGGGAGTTCGTCCCTCGTTGTCCACTGCCATCGGATCAGCGCCCGCCTTCCCGAGGATCTTCAGATAGTGGCCACCGTCGCGAGCCGCCGCCGCGTAATGCATCGCCGTTCTCTTGTTCTGGAAGATTCAAAGGGGTGAACTGATATGAAAATGAGTCACTCACATAGTCGGGAGCATTGAGAACCGAGTTGTAGTGTCCGGCGATGTAGCGAACGATCTCAGTGTGCTCGTGAACGACGGCCGAATGCAGTGGAGTGCAGCCGAATCGATCCCTCGCAATCGCCAGCTTCTTCGTCTTCATCAACTCCTTCACTCTCTCCAGATTGCCCTCTTTGATCGCCTTGTGGATTCCGTCGATCTTCTCCTAAAAACGTTCCGTTTCCCCACCGAACCACCCACTTCTCATCAAACCGTGTACTCTGGTAAACTGTCGAGGAACGCCTGTGTGTCCGGATGACTCGACGTGCGATTCTGGAGCAGATCTCCGCATCCGGAGAGCACCAACTGCTCCAACTTTGCCATTTGTCCGTCGCGCAGCCACTGTTGAATCGACGACTCCAAGTAGCTCGGAGCCACTCTGTTGTGGAGCACCTGCTTCAGAGCCGCCCGTGTGTCGAGGCGCATCGCCGACAGATCGATTTCTCCCGAATGCTTCAGGTAGTATTTTGCCGGCCGTCCGTTCTGAAGACGTCGAGTTTGAGGAGAAATGGTGATGCGTAAGGCTTACACAGTCATAAATATTGGGATCAGCGCCGGATTTCCGCATCACTTTGTAGAGATAACCGCCGTCTTTCAGGGCTGCCGCGTAGTGGAGCGGAGTTCTTTTTTTCTGAAAATTTCCCGTCGATTTTTCAAAATTTTGAGACGATTCCCTCCATTTTCATCATTTTTTTCTCAAAAAACGCAATTTCCAACGTTAGCTGCTTCACCATGTTTGAGGAGCGCGCTTGCAATCGAGGTTCCGGGATTCCAGAATTTCATAAAACACGGACCACAGTGTCCCAGAAAAGTTGAAACTTCTGCGCCAACCGCGACGCAGTCTGTTTTCTCAAAGAAAAATACGTTAGAAAAAGCGTTTTCTTCGCGTGTTCTCGGCGAGAATCATGCGGCGCCGCTGCGTCGCAGTCGGCGCAGAAGCCTCGACTTTTCCAGGACAGAATAGCGTACAAAAATGCAAACTAGCTCTTATTTCAGTCGCTAAACAGCGAAAAAAAACGAGAGACGCAGAGAAGCACATCAACTGTAACGGTGTATACACAGCGGCGCAAAAGTGCACAGCAGATTTCGTTCGGCTTGACTTCTTAGCAGAATTTGGATATTTTTGCAATTTTGGCAATCGAAAAGTTACACAAGAAGCCCCCGCTGTCAGTGTATCATGTTTAAACTGAACGATTCGAAATAGAAATTGTTCCTGTAGGCTGGCGGGAATTCAAACGATTACCTGATCCATCGCGTTCACAGACTGCGGATAGTTTCTGATCAGATACTTTGCAATGTCGGTCCTCTCGAAGACGATGGCTTTGTGAAGGGGGGACAGTCCACGGGTGTCTCTGCACAATGACAACTTCTTCCGGTCGGTCAGCAGCTTCACAGCACGCAAGTTTCCAGTCTCCACTGCCTTGTGGATCGATTGGATCTTGGCCTGAAAAAGCTCAATTCTCGGTTATCAGTCGTTATCAGAGTACCTGATACTGGGGCAGAACCTCGAGGAAGCCGATGCTGTCGGCGTCCTCCACCTCGTGATTCCTGCCGAGCAGCAGGTCCGCATAGCCGGTCAGCACCAACTCCTCCAGTTTGCCAATGTTGCCAGTGTGTATCCAATCGTAGATGTCCTCCTCCAAATCTTGCAGCAACGGTCGGTTCAGCTGACCCGATATCAGCTGATTCATCACCGCGTTGTCCTTCATCGATCGCACGTTGAGCCGCTGTCCGTGCGTCCGGTAGTAAAACGGCGTGTGTCCGTGCTTGTCCTCGATGAACGCGTCGCCGCCGCTCTTCTGCAGCACTTTTATCATGTGCTCGCCGTTCGGATCCGCCGCCGCATAGTGAAGAGGTGTTCGGCCCGCCTGGAAAACATTCGATGATTACTTGATCAGATGGGGGTGATGGAACTCTGAGAATCGCTTCTGTGTTCAAGAGACACAGATTTGCTCTCAAAAAGTCGGAAATTTTCGGAAACTTTCCGAACGAACCACGCTCAGTTTCTAAAAATAGTGAAAAACGGGGATCTCTGTTGGAATGTTTTGTCTTTTCCACTGTGAAACCATGCATAGAGGCATTTTTAACTGTGATTAGCTGAACTATCTGATTTTCGCAATAGAGCGCACTTCAGTGCCAAACGGTCCTCAAGGTGATGGATGACACGAAGTTAGAGACAGAGAGAGAGAGTGAAAATGGCCGAGAAGCGTGGCTAATAAAGAATTCGGCCAGCATACTTAACTCTTTTGGTTTTTTTGACAGTGGCCGAGCTTTCACATGGTTGATATTCTAGGTATCGGATGACATCAAAATGACCTCCGCCGGAGAATCATTTTATCTCGAGATTGATAAGAGATATCAAAAAGTTGTCAACTGAAAACTTGTAGTCCTAGTTATGATCTATAAATTTGCTGTTGACCATATTTTGATATCTCTTATTAATCTCGAGATATAATCATTCTCCGGCCAAGCTCTCCGGGGCCATTTCGATGGCATCCGATAGTATGCATAGTGCTAAAAGTCTTATCAACAATGCAATTCAATCAACAAAAACGCTACAAATTATCAATATTTTTCTCAAAACCAGACCGCCTAGAAAAGAAGCCGTATTTGGGTGCGCGGCGAATCGATGGTGGGGAGGCCAAAGAAGCAGAAGTGACGATGATCGGGGGGAAAAGCACGTCTTCTCTCGAAGAGATAAGGCCCAGAGGATTATCGTTTTTAGTCTTCCAGCCGTGGAAACGAATGGATAATCTCCCTCTCAAGACATCCCTACTCAAACTGAAACTGACGTGGTCTGTTGCGTTAACACAGTTCGGAAAACGGCCGAGCAGGAAGCGAACAGTGTTGGTTTGTCCGTGAAGGAGCGCTTTGTGGATGGGTGTCATTCCTGGAAAACGCCGAGAATTGGACACTTTCGAGAGAGAACATGCCATAGTTGTCACGGGCGGTCGAGAGAAGCGGCCGGTCGATGAGCGACTTGACTCTGCGCACGTCGCCCTCCTCCACCGCCTTGTGGATCGCGTCGATCTTCGTCAGGTACTGCGTCAGGCCCGACAGGAACTCGTTGCTCGACGCGTTGATCGTCTTCTTCTCCTTGAGCATGTGCCCGCGGCCGTCGAGCACGATTTGCTCGAGTTTCGCCACATCTCCAACTGCCAGCCACTCTTCCACTTGTTGTTCCGATGGTGCGTCTGCAATCAATTGATAAGCGTGTTGGGCTGATTTCTTCTGATTAAACTTATTTTGTTTGGAGATACCCATCTTTGTTATAATGCGATCTTAGGTAACTCCCTAGAGCAATGCTGCTTCCACGGATTACTGTAGCTCTACTAGTACGCAAACACCATCGCTCACAATGACCCGCGCCAATTCTGTCGCTAAACTAGGCGCGCCGTTATTTCGAAATGTTGGACTATAGTAAACATTTCTGAAAGTTAGAACTAGCAGAAATTTAAATTCATGACTTTGAAAAACACAATTGCGCTCTATTGCTAACTTTCCTTTTCGACGATTTTCGCGGGCGAGGAGTCATTTGAATTTGACAACTAACAACTGAACGTGCTCTACTGATAATTAGTTATTTCGCTGCTTTGGCTGAGTATCAAATGCCAAGTACGTGGAAATTGAGAAATCATGTTAACCTACAAACACTCTTTTCCGGTTCATTGGTGTCTGCGTCTCATTTTCCACACGCTGTTTCGTCAACGCAGTTGGAAATAGTTCGAGAAGTTTCAGACGCAGGCAATGAAGTACGCAGCGAAATTTGAATTCAATTCATCAGAGTCACAAAGAACCATTTCATTGGATACAGTGTTTTCGAGTGCATTCTGACGTGGCGGTGTTTGCAGAAACAGCGAGTCTACCGTACCCAGTTGTTCCCAAACAGAGCACACACAAAAAGAAACGAGACACAGAAGTGGGCTAACCGTGTTGTTCGATGTACAATTTCTCGAAAGTGTCGCTGGATGACATGAAGTAGAAATGGTCAAATGGTAGACGCTCATGCATCCATTTGCGCTGCCAAATCGGTGAGTTTTCGCGAGGAGAGAGAGAGAACGAGGCGAGAGATCAACGGAAAGCGGAGAGAAGGCGAAGGAGAAGTGGTCGTGGTGGGGATGCTGACTCGTTTCGATTCGACAGATCTTCGTCTTATTATCAATTTATCAGTGGGCCCGAGGAGAGAGGACGGCGAGCCGGGAGACGCCGACGAGGTCGTGGAATATTAATGGAGACGTGACACGCAATTGGACGAGGCACTCGGTGGGCGCAGAGAAGGCAGGTGAACACGCGACGAGAAAGTGTGGACACGGGCGGAGGGCTCGCGAGAGATTGTCATGACAAGGATTATGAGGATGATGATGGGAGGGAGGAGAAGAAGAAGAAGACGTACGATGATGAATGAATGAATGAATGGATGGATGGGGGGGAGGAAGGAGAAGACGGAGGAGGAAGGGCATCGTCACCGGATATTAATCCATTTGGCAGCACACATTTTAAAGATGTACGAGAAGAGGAAGCAAACGTAGACTTTGAATCTTTTGCTTTTCGAGGTCGAATTGGAGCAGGTGGAGATCTGGTGCAAGAATTACGCGAGCTCTGCCAGAAAACGATCATATCATGAGACTGATGAGAGATATTGAAAAATGGTCAACAGCAAACTTGTAGTCCTGGTAATGATCTGCAAGTTTGCTGTTTACAACTTTTTGATATCTCTTATCAATCTCGAGATATCCTCCGGCAGAGCTCTCCTCGGTTGCTTAGGGCCATTTCGATGATATCCGATAGTACACAGTGCTGGGACTTTGGTTCAATGTTGGAGAAAAACCGAGCAAGTTTGGCTTCAAAATCGGTTGGAATTTGAGCAATTTTCTGAGATTTTCGAGCAAGATTTGATGCTCGGAGCGAAATGAGGATTGCGTTGAATGTAGGACGAAACAAACGAGCATCGGTTCCAGAAGAATCGATATCGAGCTGCTTTTTTGAGGTTCTTGAGCAACATTCGGTGCTCGGAAACTCTAGTGAATGGCTCAAGCTGCTTCGTTGCTCTGCGCAAGTGCTGTTAGCCTGGAGAAGTTGGGGGAGTAGGAAGCTTGAGAAAGCGCGCTCTATTGAAATAAGTCTGCGCATGGTTTGAAAACTTCCTCTTAAAGTAAAAAGACAGAGCTCAACGGGCTCAGAAGACAGGTCCTCAAGGACCCGGAACCTTGTCAAACAGAATTGATGAGCTAATCAGCATCATTCAAGGACCACAAATCGAGTCGTAATGGGAGCGATTCGGCGTTTCCGGTCTCCCCCACTACCTCCATATAATCTTGTTTTTTGCGTTCGCAACGACAAGTATGACACATGGCGAAACGGGGGGATGGGGGCAAGCAAACAAGCCGGGAAGACGCTGATTAGTTCTCTCTCGAGTGACTCCTCGAAGACGCCGCAGCAGCAGCAGCAGCCACTTTTTCGCGCGAACATCGTGAATAATTCGAGAGCGTCGGCTGCGAGAGGACGTCGGATACGGCACGTTTAGTGCACTTTCGAGAGTCGTCGAAGGTGCACGAAACGGGCGGAAGGAAGTGTTGTTGGCAGAGGAAGTGCGCAGACTACTCATTATTAGCAAGAACTGACCGGGATCGAAGAACTCGTCGTCCGTCGACATCGATCTCAGCATAACCGACGAAACGGCGGACGAGGGGCGCACGAGCCGTCCCGGATTCTGACGGTACTCCTCGGCAGTCGCACCGTCCTGATCGGCTAGATCGCTTCGGGCGCCTAGATCGACGAGCGAATCGTAGATGGCGTTCTGTTGACACGCGGCATAGTGAAGGGCAGTACGGCCGAGCTGAAAACGGGAAGGGGGGAATGAGAAGGAGACGAGGTGGTGGTGGTGGTTGGGGGGGGGAAGGAAGGGGGGATAATCAGAGAGGATTGTGTGGGATAGGCCGGATGAGGGAGAGAGAGAGTGACGACGGAAAGAGAGTTACCGTATCTGTGAGATCGATTTGGTTGGGAAACGTGATGGCGAGATACTCGACGAGTTCGTGCTTCTCGCGAAGAACCGCCACGTGGAGGAGACGCATTCCTGCAAACGATTCAATCAATTGGGACTTTTGGCATGACTCTACACAAAAACAATTTACACTGGATCTTTTACACAGTTCAGAATCGTTCGATACCGTATTTCCTCGAATAGAGCGGCAATACTGCTGGAGAATCATTATATCTCGAGATTGATAAGAGATATCAAAATGTTGTCAACAGCAAGTTTCCAGTTGACAACTTTCTGATATCTCTTATCAATCTCGAGATATGATGATTGCTCCGTGAGGGTTTTTGCGAGCCAAAACCGTTCCATTTTCACTTTTTTTGGTTAATTCGATGAGGCCACCTGAGCGGATTCCTAGTTTTCCAGCCATCGAGTGCTCAAAGTTCGGGAATTTTCAGTAATTTTCGAGATTTTGAGCATTTTTTTTCTCGAAAACTAACATAGCTAGCCAAAAAGACAACCATTGTGTGGACTGAGGGGAAAAGTGTAAAACCATTTCTTTCTCTTGAAAAATGCAGTGCGGCACATTCGCCTGCTCGGCCAATGTTGCTGTTCATACAACTACTACTGGGCATCAAATGGGCACACTCTCAAATTCCAAAATCCTGCGATAATCTGTATTTTGACGTGGCGGTGTTTGCGGAATCTTATTTATGAAAACTCAAAAACTCTGTGACTTTGAATCCCAGAGTAAAGAGTCTTGCAACGAAATGGTGTCAGGCAGTGTATATTGTCACAATTCAACCACTTTTCCCTATTCAAATGATGGCGAAAACATCCAAAAAGTCGACGCTTTGCGGCAAATCAAAACGACTTTCAGGTGGATTTAAGAGATATATCGCTGCGAGACCCACTGTCGAGAAAGTCGGTCAAAAAGCGTTCGACTATGTATATGATACGGAGAGCATGGGAAGCGGGGGTAATTGTGTTTGTGTGTGTTCCATTTCAACGTACCCCTGGAATCCCTGGTGGCCATGACTTCGTCATCGACCGCCTGTATCAACTTCTTCTTCTCCTCCTTCTCGATCGCATCGATTGCGGCTCCCAGACGGTTCTGAAGTTGACGGAACTCTTGGACGAAACGAGAGAGCCGTTCGCTCGATCGCTTCGCCGCTCTCCATATCTGATCTCCCTTCCCTGAACGAAAAAAGAATGCGCTCCTCTTCTCTCATTTTGATCTACCCACCCTCGATCTGCAACTCTTCCAGCACTGTATAATCGCGATTCTTGACGTCAATGTTGCGGATTCTCGAGAGCACGTCGGGCTCGATGCCGTCGGGCGAGTCGGCGTCGCGACTTCTAGAAGAAGAAGAGGACGTACTGGATGGAAAATAGATGAATGGAGAGAAAGAAACGAGCCGATTTACCTCATGTTGTCGCTCGATTTGTCGACGCTCTTCAACAACGGCGACAGCTTCTCCTCGGCCGGCAATCCGAAGCGTTCTTTGTGAAGAAGGGCTGTCCGTGACGGCTGGAAGGGGAGAGGAAGACGTCGAATATGTATGTGTGGATCGATATAAGCGACAGCTAAGAAGGGGCGAAATCCTCCTTTAGAGGGGGATTTGGGTGCGACAAGTCATGGATGACTGCGCACAGGTGTGTGTGTGTCTGGGGTGTCTGGAGGTGTTCGATGGGTGCATTTGGAGCACTTGATGCTCAAAAGAGCACAATTGGCAACGTTTGTTCCCATGAACACTCTTCTCACGACATTCAGAAATACTAGGATATGACAAAATCTGGGAAAACCTAAAAATCTGGGAACACAGAATCTGGGAATTTCGGACAAATGTATTGTTTTGTGGTACTTATAAGTCATTTGAAAGTGAATTTGTGTGAAATTATCTGAGAAATCAGCTCAAAACTGTCATTTTTCGACAAAATTGTGACACAATGTCTGCGCTCTCTTATTTCTAACCTTTCCCAGATTTTTTCCGAAATTCCCAGATTTTGTCCGATTTTCGCAGATTTTGTCCGAAATTCCCAGATTTTGTCTTCCCAGATTATTAGGTTTCCCCAGATTTTGTCATATTCTCAGGAATACATGAGGTGCGCTCGGAATGCAAGCGCGCTCTATTGAACTTGAATTTCTATCGAAAAGTACACGATTGAACGAAACATTGCACATGAACGCAGCGAGTACGAAATCTTTCCAAAAGAATTTGTTTCGAATGTTATCATTGGAGCGGATTTGCATTCCAAAAGCATATGAAGCTCAGAGGAGCACATTTGCTCTCTAAACTCACGGACTTCTTTGAATGCAAACGCGCCGTACTGATAAATACAGTAAACTTTAGGCAACAAATCCGCAAAAATCTTCATTTTCTTCATTATAATGGTTAGCAATAGAGCGCGTTTACATTTCCACTTGGACCTTGTGAGCCCCTGGAATTACATGAAAACTCATATTACGAATTTTGCCAATCTGGGTATCATTGGTTGCAAACGCGCATTGCTGACTTTTCAGGTCTCACCACGACTTCTGTGTACTTCTCGTGGAGGCGGGAAAGTCGTTTGCAACCGAGGTTCCAAGTCTGACGACAGTGGTAACATTATATTTTTCTCCAACAGTGGCAGTGGGGCCGAGCTGGGCCAGCAGCGGCTTCTAGGCCCCGCGGGTTACAAATCGAGTTCGTCCGATTTTCCAGAAATTTTCGGTGTGAACATTTTTTACTGCTTCTATTGATTTTTTGTCAAAAAATCCGCCAGAAACCGTATTTTTAGAATAAGGATTACGGTAACAAAACGTTGAGCTGTGTCGTTCGTTTCGAGACCCGCGTCTCGCCCACTCGCGTTTTTCTTCGTCCTCACTGCCTTTTTAGATGTTTTCATGTAATCCCAGAAGGGTTAGAAAGATCCACACGTATTATCGTTGTATCTCAAAATCCGAGTTCACAACGAAAATTTCAAACGCGCGCGCACGATATCTCGCAACGAAAACATTTCGAAAACGTGCTGCGCCTTTAAAGCGGCGATACGGTAGTTGCGCAATAATTGATTTCGTCTTTTTTCCACTCGATTTCCTCAATTTCAGCGGTTTTTCAACCGTTTTTCGCGCTTTTCCGGTAAAAAAGTGCGAAAAACGGTTCGTTTCGGCGCTGACAAAATGTTTCGTTGCGAGGTATCGTGCCGTGCGTTTGAAATTGTTTATTGTGAACTATGCACTGTTTCAAATGACAATACACTGTTTCAAACGACAGAAAAGGCCCCAACTCACCCTTCGTTCCCTCCTCGGAATCGAGAGCAACGTCGTCTCCGTCGGCGGCGCGAGCAGTTGTGGCGGATTCGTCGGGTCGTACTCGATGGGTGTTTTGCCGTGCTGTACACATTGGGGGAAAATCGCAAAAAGGCGGGAGAAAATCAAGAGGAAACGAGGGAGGAAAGGAGGAGAAGATGCGATTAGGAAGACGAAAATGACGCGCGCGCGCGAGTTAGGATCATCAGCAGGAGCAGCGAAAGCATCGGGGGATTCATTTGGAAGAGGAAGAAGAAGACGTCACTCACCCTGTCTTTGACGTTGGCCGATTCGGGGCACACGTAGAGCAAGTATTCGACGAGTTCGCGGCGCTTCTTTCTGGAAAACTCCCGAGTACGAATCGACAAAATTCCCACATTTGCAGATTTAGATTAGCGCCGCCGCGTCGTGTTTTTCTCCTCCTCCGACGGGAGTCAACACTCACATGTAGGCGTGGTGGAGGGGAGTCCGTCCGTCGCGGTCCCTCACCAGTCCCATCCTCTTCTCGCATATCAACTGCTTCAGACTCCGATCGTCTTCGGCCGCCACCGCGTCCCAGATGCCGAGCACTTGCGATTGCAGCAGTGTGAGACTTTTGATGAGTTCCAGGTGCTCCGGGATGTTGGGCACGTGGCTCATGTCGAGCATTCCGTTCATTATGTCGTTGTTGAAGTCTTCGGGCGACTTCGACGCGAATCGCACTTCCCATTCGGTCTCTCGCGGCACCGGGTCTGAAATGGACGACTATCGAAAACGCGCTCTACCGAAGCGTTGCGTGGCGGGAATTCAAACTTGGAACCCGTGTAGCAAACGCGCTCCGAAGCAATGTGATGTGCGGAGGAGCGCACTTTTGCCATGTTCAGTTGCGTCTCCCTCACTCCCCCGGTGGCCTAGAAAACCAGCGCTAAACCTCGGCGCAGCCACGACAAATCGCAACTGTGACCGAACTCTCGCTGTAAATTTCTAGGCCACGACTATTGCAATAGAGCGCGGATTCGGGGTCGCAAATAGAGACCGCTGGAAACGCGCTCTACCGAACCTAGTGTTGTCGAACGCGTTGCGTGCGTGCGTGGCGGCTCGGTGGGATTCCAGAAAAAAAAAGATTGATAACGCTGGAGCGCATTTGCGCGGTCCTTCAATCCCTGTCGGCTCTCTGACTCTGCTGGCCTAGGAGTTCAGCGGCGAAACTCGGCCACCGCGTTAACCGGACAATTAGCAGCAGCTGGCCGAAGTTTCCCACGCTGAATTCCTAGGCCACCATTCTAGCAGTGGAGCACAGATACTCACAAACATTGGCATATCTGGCCCTGTCCAAGTCGATCAAACCGGGATTATTGCGAACGTCTTGCGCTGTAAACCCCTCGGAATCCTGCAAATTATCCCTGGCCCCCTTCTCCATCAAATAGAAGTAGAGCGTCGGATCCTGTCGGAGGCCATACAGAGCGGCGGCGTAATGAAGAGCCGTGCGGCCGTCCTGGAAACCGCCCGAATTAGAATACGTGGTGACGAATGACGTCATCCGTCTGTGACGTACATTGTCATGCATGTTGAGAGTATTCAGCGAATACTCGAGAATCGCTTCCACAATCTTCTGATGTCCGTTCAGAACCGCCAGGATGAGGGCCACACTTCCGGTGTTGGGGTGGGCGATCTGTGGGTGGGTGTGTGTCTGGTCGGACGGACGGAAATTGGAGTGTTACCTTCAACGCCTGCGGGGACATCTTCCGCGAGACTTCCAGCAAATTGCCCTTGACGACTGCCGAGAGGAACTCACGGGCTCGAGTCGCAATGCTCTCCCGCCGTTTTCTGTGCTTGAACTGAAAGATTCCAATTATTTGCGAAAGGGACTAATCCCGGGGGCTTTCCGTGCGTGATCTCTGAGCTTTATCTTTTATACAATGCGTCATATATGACGACAGAGATTACGGTACTCTCAAAACATTCAGCGATAGCGCTCTTCCGCTCAAATGCAGTAATTTCAAATTTCACTGCGTACTTCGTTGTCTGCGTCTAGTATTTATCAAACTATTTCACACTGCGTCGTCCGATGCGAACAATGAGTCACAGACACTAATAGAGCAGAGGAGCGCATTTGCATTTAACATGTGTCATTTGTTTCCGTGCACAATCGGAGAAAAAACGACGCGAGTAGTCATTTTTCTATTGCTAAACCGTAATTTCGGAGTGTCGTAGGGAACATATAATAAAAATTAGAGTTCGGTAGAGCGCGATTCATCGTTAGATTGGGTGAACTTTTAGTCCAAAGTGTCAAATTCGCTCTATTGAGAATTTTCGCAATTCCCACGACAAAAACAGACAAAACAGCGTTCGGAATTGTTTTCAAAGTCGAACGAACCGTCCAATTCAGGGAACAATACACCATTTGAACCCGAGAACGGAACGGAAATTAGCAAGCCGCTGGTCGAGGTGCTTAAACGGAAAAGGCCCTAAAGAACGCACAAAAAACAACTGAACAGGGTTCGGAACGTTCAGAGAGGGTGCAATGGGCCGAAAAACACGAAATCGCATCGAAAAAGAGCAACTCACAGTGGTGGTTTGGCTCTTGCCGGGCATGTTGGGCGGTGTCCCGGGTGCCTGCATGGTCGCATCGAGAACAAGTGGCGGCGGCCGCATGATGTGCATCGAGAGTATCCGCCCGTTGGCAAGGCGGGCGCTTATATCAATATCAGCTAAATTATGAATAATCCTCCTCAGCGACGGCGGCGGCGGCGGAGAAGAAGAAGAAGAAGAGGACGCGAAGATTAGCCGCAGTCGCTCGAAGACGTCGTCGCGAAAGAGAGAGAAAGAGAAAGAGAGAGAGAGAGGATGACGAGTCCATTCTCTTCTCGATGTACATGGGCGGAGCACGGACAATGAATGGGCCCGTAATTGAGGAGATAGAGAGATGACACTGGGTGTCCATGACAACTAATCCTTTTCGGGATTTGTCGACGAGACGGCGCTTCGGAGAAGAGATTTTCCATTTATTACACACTCACTAACCGTCGGCCGGGGGGACACAAGAAGGGAAAGAGGGGGCGAGAAAGACGCTAGTTCGCAACACAACATGTACAGAAAAGCAGAGCGGCACTCGATGATGTCATTGGTACTGTCGCAGGAGCAACTGTGCAATGTTTCCCGTCTCGTCCGCGTCCTCGCCCGAGTCGTCGTGTCCTTCGGCGGTCTGGAGAAGCGAGGCGATCGACGAGGTGGCTGGTTCGTCGCCCGAAGTGTCCGAGTGATCTGGATCTGGATCTGTTGTACTCGAGCACATGTTTCTGAGAAGAGAGTTCAGGTCCAGAGATCCAGTCATCGACTGCAGGAGTGGGAAGAGCGACTGCGCCAGTTGGTGGTTGTCTGGAAGCAGAAGAAGCCATTTTCAGAGGTCACGTGCACTTGGAACGACGGTGTTTTCCCCCTCGTGTCTCCCCAAATCGCCCATCTCCAATTCTGTCTTTAAACAAAGCAGCGACCAAACTCTTCCGTTCGCTCAAAAGTTCCCCTTGGAAATTTTCGAAATTTTCCTCAATTTCTCTCATTTTCTCATTTGTTCTGCTGTGAATGCCGGAATAGGCATTGTAGGTGAAAGTCGCATATTGGTTTTGCTTTTGAGGACTCGCAACGAATGGGTCGGAGACATTATGAACTCGGACAGAGTGGTCCCTCATACTCTGCCGGAGAATCATTATATCTCGAGATTGATAAGAGATATCAAAAAGTTGTCAACAGCAAACTTATAAATCGTAACAAAGACTACAAGTTTGCTGTTGACAACTTTTTGATATCACTTATCAATCTCGAGAAATAATGATTCTCCGGCAGCGTTTGGGGGGGGGGGGCGCTCCTAGGAAATACGGTAACTTGACCCACTGCACCAAAAGAAGGACTTCACGTACTTCTCCAAAAATAGACCAGCAATTTTTCAGAAAATGGAAGAGTTTTCTAGAAAGAGATTTTCTAGGCCAGCTCTCCCACTTCCACAACTTCAAACGGCCGCTGCTTTGTTCAGAATTGGAGATTTAGGGAGACATCGACACACTAGTCTTCGAGCACTTACGACTGGAGAACGAGCTCAGACTCATTGGATTTCCAAAGTTCAAACTGTGCGGAGAGGGCGATTGTCTGGCGAGGAGGGCTCCGCTGAGCACATCCACTCTGCTCGTCTCCACGTCCATTATCGAGACGCTCTCCACACTCCTGCGCTCTGTCTTGTAGTTGTGGAACACCTCCAACTTTGGAATCGGAGCCGCCGCCGCCGAGCAGGAGACACCGTCCTCCTCGAGGGCCAACTTCACAAGATTCTGGTACTTGGAGGGGTAGTGCTCGTCGATGAGCATCTCGGGCAGTCCCTGCTTGAAGTCCTTCACCTGCTCCGCTGATATCGACCCTATTTTCGGTTTTCCGTTCTCGAGGCCGTAGCAGATCGAGAAGTGGCCGAGGTTTTCGTCGCAGAAGCGGACGAGCATCGCATTGGACTTTTCGGTGGGCGAGAACGAGACGGCCGCCTTCTGAGTGGAGCAGAATGTGATGATCCTGAAAAGAAAGAGAGAGGGGGTGTCAGTCTGTCTGATAGACGTACCCCTTGTTGAACAGACTGATAACCGTCTGATAGTCTTCCGACGCGGCCATCTGCTTCTTGGTCTTCGACGACTTCTTATCACAAGCGGGTGATGGACACAGTTTGTGGCCCACGTCCTGAATCATCTCCGACGCTTTGTGCAGCCATTGCCACGTGGTATGAGCCAATTCTGTGCTCATATCGAGAATCGAAATGCACTTGTCAGTGATGAATTCCTTGCGCTCGAGCAGGAAACTCGAGATGACGGGCTCGGTGAGCAGCCGGTTCCGCAGTCGCTTCATCTCCTCGTGCAGATCTCTCTCCTGATCCTCCACCGAGCCGAACATGTTGATCTCGAGAAGCCGGAGCTCTCCTTGACCGCCGCACTTGAGGATTCTCGGAAGAATGAGCATCGTCTGCACGTGACGCATCTCGAAGTCGGTCAGGAAGCGAGCCTGTGGCACTTGGGACTTGATGAACGCCCGCAGAGCCTGGCGAAGGGTTCCCCAGTCGAGTTGCGCCTTGTCCGGATAAAAGTCCGACGGGTCCTGGAATGGAATTCAAATTGAACTTCGGATGCCATCGCAACAAAGGAGAGCTCTGCCGGAGAATCGTTATATCTCGAGATTGATAAGAGATATCAAAATATGGTCAACAGCAAACTTGTAGATCATAACTAGGACTACAAGTTTGCTGTTGACAACTGTTCGAGATCTCTTATCAATTTCGAGATATAATGATTCTCCGGTAGAGCTCTCCTTTGTTGCGGGGCCATGTCGATGGCATCCGATAGTCCACTGTTCAACCGTTTAATGGGCACGTAGCCCTGGACACTACAATTCTAAATGCCGACCCATATTTTTCATTTATTTTCGCACATGTTAGCTAGAGAGCGACTTTGATTTCGTATCCCCTGTCACGGAAACAAATGGCTCACAAGCGCGCTCCTCCGCTCCATTGGTCTGCGTCTCATCTTTTGCATTCTATTTCGTCTACACAGCTTGAAATATTTCGAGACATTTTAGACGCAGACAATGAAGTACGCACTGGAGTTCGAATTTAACGCATCAGAGTCAAAAAGCGTGTTCGCATTGCGTCCTTGACCTGACAGATCATCCCACTCACATAATGATCCGAATTGAGGAGTCGATGCCAGAAGATGGACTGGAGCAACGGTTCCGACTGATCGTTGGTGATGGCGATTAGGAACGGATGGCTCAGCAGATTCTGGAAAAGACAACTTTTCGTTTTCCCGCCGAGAACAAATCCCGTACATGCATAATGATGATCCTGTTGTCGATGTTGATGTGCACTTCGACCTGAATGGCGTATCTGGTCGAGAGCTGTCTCCGGTCGACCATCGAGTTCAACGTGACGCCCATCTCGGGAAACGTGGCACACAAGAAGCCGTTGTCGTACTTCAAAGACGTCGTTCGGACGGTCGGCTCGTTGAGTTGCGTGGCGAACAGAAGGATCTTCGCGTTGCCGCAACTCTGCGAGCACAGCAGCTTCCCCTCCGGATTGACGACCGCTCCGCTGTGCTCCGTGTTCTTCGTCGCCGCGATTCCCTCTCTCTGCGTCAGAATCATCTTTCCGGCCACCTGACGCAGTTTCGAATCGTGGTGCTCTCCGGAGAGTTTGACCAGCGAGGCACGATAGAACGCCTCGACCACTTGCGGACATTCGTTGTTCTCCGCGACTGCGTAGATTCTGGAACAGTGCTCACTCAAGATTTCTTATTTTCCCCAACAATACTATTTTGGACCACAGTGATCACTGGAACACAAGGCGTACAACGGTTCTATTGCATCTAATTCAAATTTCGCTGCGTACTTTGTTGTCTGCGTCTAAAATTCCTCCAACTATTTCAAACTGTCAAGTCGAAATAGCATGCAAACATTAAGGCGCAGACACTAATTTAACGGAGGAGCGCGATTGCGTATTGTTCAAAATACACACATAAATGCTCTGCGTAAATCGACACAACTCGCCTAATCGTCGCGAGACCCGAGCTCGATGCAACTTCTCTTCCACCTAACGCGATTGGAAGAGACACTCAAACAACAGAAGACCTTGTGGAGCTGCATTTGGGTCTCGCCGCGCAGGAGACAAATCACTACAGTGTTGCAGCCTAACTTTGCAAATTTATCGACAGGAAAGTTGTTCGGTGTTTTATATACATGTTTTTTTAATATTTATTTGTTTTCAATGTTATTATGAGTTCGGCGCGAGCGTGGACCTGGTTTCTGGCACGAAAAGTTTTTAAATTGTCTGCGTCTCTGAAATTCACACGCTATCTCGCTCTTTCGTTGCGGGACCTTCGCCTATTGCGGAGTCCACGCTCGCGGCGAACTCCTAATACTTCTGGTCACAGTAACTTTTTTCCTTTTTTTTAGTTTCGGTCTTGTGGACCTGTCCAACCTGTACTGAAATGTAATTCCACGTCATTTTTGTGCAAAAACACCTTTGGGTAAATTTACGAGTGATCGCTGCGGGACCCAGTTTCCCTTTAGTAGGGCACGGGGTGCTGAGGAAAACCTAATTTGAATTTTCATTTTTCGCGGGGCGAATTCAAAATATGCGTGTCTAACTCAATTTTCTCCGAGACTGTTTGGTGTAGAAAAGACGACGATTCATTTTCGCAAAGTAATCGTCGGAGGGCAATTTTAAGAACAGTCGAAATTTTAAAAATCTTCCGCTAAACCGTGTTTTCAGAGCCGTTTAGGACCTCTCAAATCGAGGTACCGTATACCGTTAGTGGAGCGCACTTGCTGACCACGTCGGCCGCAGCACCCCGTGGTAGGGTGGTGAAACTGGAATTTCGCGGCGTCGCTTGGAAATTATGACTTGAAATTACACTTTAATACAGGTTGTAAAGGTCAATTGGATTTGAAACGGATTAATCGACATTCATGTTTTCAATGCGCGGTTCACTTCGAAATTAGGTGACATTGATTAGCCACGAACGCGTGAGAGGAATGCTTACTTGACACGCATCGTCGGATGGCTCGTTCGGCACTTGACCACATTTCTGGCTCTGTGAATGAGCGGAGCAAAGTCGAGCTCAGTGTCGGGCTGCTCGGGGAACACTCCGGGGAACGTCCTCGGCCACTCGACGACAATCGACTCCTTCACCGCGTGCTCTATCAATTCCCTCTGATCGTCGACGTTCTCCAGCGGAAAAGTGCACAATTTCTTGTAGAACACGGCGAATCTGGAAAAGTGGTGTTAATGCTGCAGACAGCCGCTCTCTTATCACTGACTCGTTCATCACACTCGGTTCGCCGATGCGTCGAGCGTCCACAAACAACGATGCCCTTTTCTGGGCTCGCAAGAATTCCGCCTTCTTATCGCACAGTGACGCGAGCTCTTGTCGCACTTGAGACAAGTTGTACGAGCGTTTCGCCTGGAAAAAACGGCCCCATTTGGGTGATGTTTCTCTATTCTACTCTCCTTCTTCACTTGTATTATGTTATTATGACGGTGTGTGCAAATAGAACACACATCAAGGCGCCGAAGTGCCCCGCACATCTCATCACCTCATAAAAGGACAGACGGCGTTGCGCCCTTTTTGAATCATTCGCCCCCTGGGGGGGGGGGGGGGGAGAAGGGGAAATTGGGACGGCTCTTCTTACCTCGAGCAAATTGTCGATGACACACGCCTTCCGTTTGGAGTTGGACGATGAGGAAGACGAAGAGGAAGCGGAGGAAGAGGAGGACGACGGTGGCAACATTGTACTCGTCATTCCCATTTGTCTCTGGAATTACGGTGACTAGAGAGATGGAAGAGGTGTTTGGAAACGGGCGTCCCTGTGAGCTGTCGAAGCTATGTCCATTTTTCAAGTTGCTCACAAGGAAAATGTTTCTAAAAACGTATTTTTGACAGTTTTTCGGTCGAAAAACATGTTCTTCCGCAGTTTTTCATGCCAATTTTGAGGTGAAAACAGTGGAAGCGACGAGTGAAAATGGCTCTCTGGTCAGAGCTCGATTTTCCGTGGAAATATTGACCAAACAGCTTTTTTTTTCGATATTGCCTATAAATTTGCAGAAATACACTTTTCGATACTGTAAATCGAACCCACATAATGGCTACCTGTAAAAACTTCTAGTTTTCCAGATATTTTGTCTTGAAATGCTCAAAATCGCACATTTTCATGAAACTTTGGCGTTTTTCAGCACTTTTAAACACTTATATCTGGAAAACTGGACGTTTGTTCTGTTGGCCATTATGTGGGATCATCTCCCAGTACCAAAAATAGTACCTCTGCAAATTTAGAGCAGAATCTGAAATTTCGTCAAAAAACATCTTTTTGTTATCAGTTTTCTGCCAGTTTTTTTCTGGAAAATCTTGGCAAAGAGATTATTTTCTCGGTTTTAAGTGCTCTTTTAATTCGAAAATTGCCCGGAAAACCGTCGAATTCCGAAGTTTTTCCGACAAAAAAGGATACGGTAAGCGGAGTTTGGCCCGTTCGCTTCGAGACCAAACAGATTTCTCATTTTGGTCGCCCAACGCACAATTTCAGAGTGATTTCAGCACCAGACTTCAAAAATGACGGTGGTTGAGACTTTGAACTGGCGCCGAGTTCCGGAGACCTCTTCGGAAAGAGTCAATGAAACAGAGAGCGAGGCGAGAGTTGCAACGCACGGTGACAATGACTCTATCTGTCGTCCGATTTATGATAAGTGCCCCGGAGAGCAGGAGGACACCACAGACACACACTCACACACACACACCACAGAAACGATAAGGGAAGAGGTGGGGGCGCGAGGAGGGCAGTGAATGGGCAGGCTGTGGTGGACCACACTGCGCCTATTCGACTATTATGATTCATTAGGTTTCAAAACGAATGAGGGTTATAGCATGTTGGCAAATACAAGATGTAAGGTAAATATGATAAAAGAGAGTCTGTTATCAGTGGGGGAGGGAATTTGTTCTAATATGGCTATAGGAGGAGGGTCTCTGTCTCGCTCACATGTTGCCATTATTGGGGGGAGGGAACGTTTCTGGAAAGAGCACTATTCGATGCTCCGCAATTTCCCGATTCCACACTTTCAAGTCTCTGCAGACACAAAGACTGGGGGTCTCGGAGCGAAATTCAGCGAAGCAATTTTCGAAATTTTTCAGTTTTTTGTCGAATTTTCGAAAAAACCACGTTCGCACGTGTAGCGTATCTGCGTATGTTTTTGATTTCGACACCACACATTTATCAGGCGGCGGGCTGCTTTTCAGGTCGAAACAACGCCAAAGTAGGGGGGAGAAGAAACATTTGAAAAACATTTGCTTTTTACGATACCCCTGTTCGATTTTAATCAAAAACAGTGTGCCGTACTATCATATTATAACGATTGATACCGAGTTTCAATTGGGTGGAGGCGGACGAGGACCAAAAACTAGCGGCTTGATTTCGGTTTGTTGCTGAGATAAGATTCTCGAGTTGGTGTTTTTGTACTAGTTGCATGTTTTGAAACATGTGTTGAGAGTGGCAAGTGGGGAACTTTTGATTTTTATACTTTCAGTCTTTTTTTTTTGGTAATTTTCAGGGATTATGACTCAGGGATTACGGTAGGCGCCATAACTGACGCAGTCGCGCACACAGTACGCAGGACCGCGAGTTTCGAAAAAAAAGGAATTATTTTTCCTACTTTTAACCATTTTGACAAATAATTTCTGATTTATCAAAGCGGGCATTTAGAAAAGTGATAAAATGAGTGAGACATGTGATAAAATGTGTAATACTTCATTAGAGAGTGCGAATAAAAGTTCGAGCCCAGGTGTCTCGAGGGAAAATGAAGACACTTGTTTTCGAGTGGATAGCGAAACTTTTTAAAAGTGCAAAAAAGGGTCAGTTGGTTTTTGGTAAGATCTCATCCTGTTTCGCCGTTTATGAATCATCGAATTCCCAGAGGCATCCGTCCACGATCGTTTCGACTGTAAATCGTCTGAAAACGCTCGAAAAAAGGACGACAAAAAGGAATGACGCGGAAATCGGGGCAAGTTCGCGTGAAACGTGGCCGCCTGGACCGGCGGTCAGTTCGATTTCATTCACGCGTCTAATTCCGAAACGACGACGTCAATCATGAGCAACGATGAAGATTTTGTCGTTCTGACTCCGTTGAGCCCCCCGCCCTCGCTGACGCCGATGACCGGAACGGAAGCGGCAGCTCTCGAGAACGAAGAGGACAAACCGCCGATGATCCACTCGATGAGTATGGCCGATGAGCATCCAATGCTGAAAGCGCACTTGGAAGAGGACAAGAACCCAATGTACACAATCATGTATTCGGTTAGTCTATTTTAATTTCAGAATTACCCAGTTTTCAACAAAACAATTTGAAAACTTTTTTTTTTTGTAAAAATTCCACTTTTAAATTGGAAAACTAAAAAAAACCGTCACACTGTTTAGTTCTACAACGAAATTATTGAAATTTTATTTATCTTTAAAATTCTTTCAAACCTTCCGAAACAAAATCAATCTCGGAGTGATAGTGCGAGAAATTTCGATATTCTCAACAAAAAAAATCTGGTAATTTTTCAGCACTCGCAGCACTCGGACGTCAGCTTCAACAGACCAGTCACGCCGCTGCAGATCACGATTCCCGAGGGGAACGCGTCGCCGACAGTGCCCGTTTCGTGCGGATCCGTCACCGGTCGAATGCACCTCAACCTATTCCTGTGCCCCGGCATTCACCAACCCTGCATCGAACTGGGAAGTGCGTCAAATCTCACGCGTTTAGTTCGATAACCCGGATAACCCGGTTACCATTTCAGGCGAACTTCTTTCTCCGAAACAATTCACAGTTCGCGGCGACAAGGAGAAGCAAAAGGACTGGAAAGCGAGTATTCGAGTCGGACGATCTTCTCTAAGGTCGGTTTGACACCGTCTTCGTCGACGATCACGTACAGTTCAGAACTCACATGGAAGCAGCAACCATCGATTTCTACGATCACCCGAATCGTTGTAGCGGCAAGTGCCAGAGCCGAAACTATGTGAATGCGCCAGTGGAACGCGAGGAGGTCATCCAGTCACGGAAAGCGAAACGCAACGCAGACGCCGATTATCTAAAGAATGAAATCGAGCACGAGATGAGCGGAAAGGAGGCCGAAGATAAGAAGAGCACCGGTTCGGGATATTCTCTATCCGGAAGTTACGAAAAGATTTCAGGATCGAAGAAAGCGCGCGGCCGTCCACGCGGAAGTGTGAACAAACCGCGACCAATCATCAAGACCGAGGCTCAGAATCAAGATGAGAGCTTCTTCGAGGAGTTCTTCACTGATGAGCTGCCGCCGCCGATGTCTGACATGTCGCAAACGTCTGTCAATGCTCCTGTCGATCGGAATCTAGGCGGATGCTCTTCGTTCATGGACATCATGAATTGCTTGCAGAACGGTTGGTTTCGACATTCCGTATCTCCTGATTCATTTATTTTCAGAACCTCAAAACTTTTGGTCCCAAATGCAGCAAACGGGAGTCATCGGTCACTTCTGCGACGATTTGATCGTCAGCGCCATCAATTTGAAGCAATCTGTTATGGATCATGCCGTAAATAGCACTGGTATGCAACATTTGTCTATCTGCAAATCGACTTTTTATTTTAGTTTCCAATATGCTCACTCGCACAACATTCGCCCTCGGCATTCAGAATGTCGTCGTGCATCGTGTCCAATCTATCGAGAGAAGCGTTCTTCAGCAACGGAAGCATGAGGAAATGTTCCAAGAAATTCAATCAAAAGTTGCGGAAGAGCAACGAATGGCTTCCGAAAAGAACCCAGGCGACACTGACACCGATCCAACCAGCGAGGTCGCCAGCTACGAAGAGCTCCAAACGGCCAGAGAAATCCCTACCGTCGAGACGGACGATTACATCGATGTAGTGAAGTACGACGACTACCCGCACCATGAGAACATGTCGTACATGCATCAACAGCAACCAGGACCCAGCAATGTTCTGTGAATGTTTTATTATCCCCCATGTTCAGTTTCCTTCTTGTTCTTTTGTATGTAATGTAGAATTTCGTGTTTTATAGGATAGAATTCCAGTGTTATCTCGCGACTCCGACGCCCGCTACTTGTTCTTCGAGCTTTCAAAGTGTTCATTAAGACCCGGTAATCACAAGTTCATTCATAATGTTTATGCGAACATATAGATATGAACACACTATTTTTTATGAATTTTCCAGTTAAATCCCTGATCTCCCGGTTTGTTTGCGGTTACCCGTTACCACGACAATGTATTTATCGGGGATTAAACAGTCACGTTGGGAATGTGACGTCTTCTGCACACACTTCACATGTCGTAATGTGTAAAGAGTACCTGTATTCAATGTCGTGGTCCGTATTTCTGCTCATTCTTCGTGTTTTTGTCAGAATTCCTTTTCTTAAAGCACTGTTCCGCTGCGGACAGTACGCTGCATGCGCGCCCCATTGAACTATTAACCCGCGCCAAGCGACTTTTTTGAAACGGAAAAACCAGAAATTTCACACCTCCGTGTCAATTTTCGTGTCATGTTTTTATTTTCCGTTGATATTTATATTTTTCAGATGATTCTTGAAGAGAATTTCCGCCAGGGGTTCTACAATACAATAAGGCAAGGTGATAAGGTGAGTTTTATGATTTTCAATTGAAAAAGTCGGGATGTTCGTTTTCAGACTGTCGTATTGATTGTTGCAGTGGATACCGATGCTTTGTGTACGACGATGATCCTGACGGTGAGTTTCGAATAAAAATAGGAGAAACAGCGAACGAATTGGTGCGAATCGCGAATAAAGAGCAATGCGTTAGCCAAAAATCGCATTGACTATGTCCTAAATCCTTTTTAAAGTTGTCATCATCAAACTTGAATACAGAAGTAGAAACACAAAAAATCGATATTTCATTGAATTTGTACAACAATCGGAAATGCAGAAAAACACCGGTCGCACTCAATTTGGGCTCGCTTTGTGTTGAATCAAGTAGAGTCGCCTCGTCAGTTCGATGAGAATTATGCCAAAAAATATCCAGAAAGGAACGAAAAAGGCAACGTAAGGAATGGGAACGTTGAATGTCAGTCGGACGGCGATGAGCACTTCGAACACCACTTTGCACGCGATGCAAACTGAAATACGTAATTGTTAAACGGAAATAAGTGTTTTTTTTTCGTTTTTTGGCATATAAATACCAATTCGGACTATTTTCTTTCTTACCGAACTGTCCTGTGAATATATTGTTAAACGGGTAGAGAAAGTTCCAAAGCGCCACGATGCCAACATTTTGCTGTCCCCCGGCTCGCATTTCGGTGTAAATGGTGTAGAAGAGGATTCCGAAGCATGCGGCGTCGGTGAGGAAAACAATGAGACAGAGGACGATGTACTGCTTGTCTCCGCTTGTGTTATCCTGGAAAAACAGCACTGTTTCTCCTTTCTTTTTGAAGCTATTAAAAATAATTCGAAAAATGGCTCACCAAAAACAGCGCCAGGAAGATCGTTGTAGCCAGAAGATCGAGAAATACAATGATCGCTTTTTGACCCGGAACCAGCTTCATTTTGAACGGGTTTTACATAATATTCGATAAATTTCTACTGCAAAAAAGGATCCAATTCGGTGTAGGTGAGATGCGAGAGAAGCCATTAGACGGAGAGAGCGCAGAGAAAGCGAGTGCGGCGGAGCGCGATTGCGGAGAGAATTAGAGAGGGAAGGCGAAGGAAAAGTGTTGGTTTTAAAAGAATACGGAACATTTCAGCACTTGATGCGATGCGACGACATACCATTTTCGATTTTGACAGTGGACGGATGGGAATCAGTGGAGAAAATCTTCGCCGCCTCACAAGAACAGAGTAATCACTCCCGTCAACAAACAAATAGTTTGTTTTGATCGTTTCAGAATGCTACTACATCCTCATCAACTGCGGAGCCACCCGTTCCCTGTCCCGACTCCAACTGCCGCCCGCTTCTATCGCATACGTCATCGATTCGCACCGCCCGTTTCACATAGAGAATATGTTCGCCAATGATCAAGTACACCTACTCATCAACACGAGTGAAATGCCAGATCTACGACTACCAGAGCCAAGTTCAGTGATTAGAGACGATTCAGACGACGAAGATTCCGATGAAGAAGACGATGAGGACGAATACGTTTCATACGAACAGAGGATGGAGAAGATTCAGCGGAAAGCGATTCGACGGGAAGAGATGCAAGTGTGGGATCGGCAGAGGCGGAATATTCTGTGGAGGTATTACGAATCCACGTGGTTCAGCTCTCCCAGTTGTGTGATGTTGCTCGAGTTGGCGGCAGAGATGAATCGAATGTCTGCCGAAACGTTCTGGTTCACAGCCATCGGACTCAACAGCGCACTCGTCGACAAACTCATCTCCATCGAGCTCTACACCTCCATTTGCGTCGATCGGATGCGTCCCTTCGTTCACCGATTCATGCCGAAGAACATCGTGAATCAAGGCAAAGTGGACGATCTCCTGCACATCACATTCTCTCGGGAACTTCCTCTCGCGATCTACTCGCACTGGGATCTCTACAGTTCGATGATGGTCAACGAGTATTTTTCGATTAAAACCAAAAACTGGACCCAGAAAGGAGACGTGAATATACGACATCTGCTCGCTCAACTCGGAATCACTCTGGCCGAAACGAAGCAGAAGTTCGAAGCGCTGCAAACGGATCAGAAGACATTGGCGGTTGATGTGCTCGAAAAAGAGATGGAGTCCTCGTTTGCCACGTTCTTCGGAACCATGGGGTACTGCGGAAAGTTGAGTGCGTATGACGTTGCTCGAGCGGCCACTGTGCGACTTGAAATGCCGAAAACTGAGACGGTAAGCAACAATTCATTTTCAAGGATTCGTAAGTATTTTGTTCCAGTTGATGAATCGATTCCGAGCTGGTCAGTCGATTCTTCGTTCCACGATTGGCGGAGATCGTGTCGAGCGGCACAACCTGTCGGCAACCTTCAACAATGTTTGTCAGCGAACCCTCCAAGTCATCTGGAAAACAGTCGCCGCCGCAATCAACCAGTCGGAGATCATCCCGAATGGACCGTACTATCTCTTCTCCTGCTCTCGGTCAATTGGTCGGAATAGCGGAATTGACAGCTCAAACAATACTTCCCGATTTCAGACGAGGATATGATCGAATCTCGACATTTCCTCTACAACACCACTGGATTCATGCTCCGCGCGTTCGCTTCGATGAAGAAAGGAAGGACTGCGAAGCCGCTCATCGCCATGTTCCCTCTGACCGGAGAACGTGCCGGATGGCTCGTTGTCACTGGAGTCATGCCGATTGCCACCGAATACGACGATTATCTGCTGAAGACGTAAGTGTTATTCTGTTATATTTTTGAGAATTTCGTCATTTTCAGGTGCATTGGTCGTGCATTCGAGCGCGTCAAAAAGATGGCGCCGAACCTTCGAATCGTCGACGACGCCTTCAATTCCGATGTGATCCGGCTCAAATCCGAAGACCGAACTCGATTCATCGACTGCCTACAGGCGGTGTTCGAAGGCGTTTCCAACTGAATCACTCATTATTTCTCCTCCATTCACTCGTTTTCTTTCTTCTCACACACGGGCCCGCTCATTTTCTTCTCAAATTTCCCACTTCTTTGTCCTATAAGTTTATCAGTTTTCTCGTGAAATATTCGGTTTTTATGGTTTTTATTTATAATTTTTGTCGAATCCGAATGAATTGCTTTTTTCATTTCTTGCATTCCACTCGTTCTCTCTACTCGAAATGCCTTCTATTAGTCGAAAAACGACCGTTTCAACTTTTCCAAAAGTCTGAATTTGTTCCATTCATCTTCCAATCGTTCTCCTCTATTTCCAGCAATCCTACTTCGTCCGCTCCACTCCGCAAGGTCTCAATGGAGCACAATACGTGACAGTCAGTCGAGACGGATCTATGCTGTACGGATTGCGGATCCGCGTCGAGATCCGAATAGTCGAATTGCCCGAACAGGCGCCCGAAGTGGTCACCGAGGCGACCGAGAAGACCATCTGCAAGTACCACGTGCCATCGGGAGTCAACGCGACATACGAGTTGGACAACGATTTCGACGCTCTTCAGCTGACGAGGATTCTCGAATTCTACACGCTCACCGACGATCTGGTCGTGCTCATCAGCTACGATCCGGAGCAGTATCAGTTCCAGCAGACGGTAATTCATCTGGAGCACTCGAAGAAGTGGGCGCAGACGGTCGTCGTCCGGAAGACCACCGTCAGCCGCGTCGCCGGACCGCCCATCGTCAGTGAGTTTTTTTTTCAATCATTTCGAGAGAATTTTTCAAAGAAAAACTTATTTTGGAAAAAAAACTGCAAAAACCGTTCGGACAGAAATAACCCCTCAGGCTCCATTTGCGATATCATTCGAAAAAAGGCACGAGGCGGATTTTAAATAGATTGCAACTGAAAATTCGTCAGTACGTTTACAGACTTGAGCCTCCTCTACAAAGGAATCATTCTTTTGTGCGGTGCTCGCAAGACTTTGGACGGAAAGAACGAACGGATGACACTGAGCATTGCGGCGGATCCGTTGAGCAGTGGGAGCCGGAAAGACGAGGACTTGAGTCAGTTGGTTGGTGGATCAGAGCGCGATTGCGGAAACAAGAGCGAGTTCAGATCGAAGACTTCAACCAGTTCCTCACTTCGCGGGTGCCGAAGCTCGGAGGGAATCTCGATTCGCTTGTGAGTCTGTTCGTTTTGGATGTCGACGACAAGAAGATATCGATTCTTCTCTCCGAGTGAGTTGGATGTATTCGCAACTCTTCAAATGTTCGCTCACAGAGCAACCGAAGATGCTCAAACGGAGCCGATCCTTGCGACACATGCGATCGGAGTTATCGATCGGAAGAATAACACGTTCCGTGTGGAGAAACTCGACAATGCCGCGATCTGGTTTGTTTCGCTTATCAGTTTCCTTTCTGATTCATTACTGATCCAGTGCTGGAGGGCCGTTGAGGATCACTTCGATCGCCAATCTGAAAGTGAAAAGTGGCAGTGTTTGGATGAGCTTCGCCGTGAATGACGTCGAGAAGCTGAAGACGCTCTACTGGAGACTTAAACATCTCTACGTTCGGATTATGCTGTGAGAAACTCCAGATGGACGGTCCCAACGACTACTTTCTTTCAGACGACTAATGATTCTCGGATTCCACGGAAGTCTCTACCTCTGGAGGTTCGACAACGGCTACAGTTTCTACTGTCTCACGAGGATATTGACGTTTTTGCACGGGTAACTTTCAACGTCGGCTTCAAATCCCTAATGAACTCTACAGACCGACGATGATTCCGATCTACTCGCCGCAAAAGAAGTTCTACTTGTGCTATCTGGACATGCAGCGACGGAAATTCTTCCGATTCGACCACAAGGCGCGTGTCCTCAAAAGCAAGCGGGACCCGAACGATACCGACTTCGCCGTAAACTTCGACATCGACTCTTCCGGCGGAGCTGTCGTCCTCGACTATCCGGTTGATGAGCGACCGGAGTCCCAATTGGCGTTCGTTTTTTGACTGCCAATTCTTGAAGAAATTCGTGTTTTGCAGGATTACCTACTACCCGAATCCTACGAAACCACAGACGCTTGCTCAAATGGCGACGTACTCGGCTTATAGGTGACTGAAAAAGCTGGAATAGCTTGAGAATCAGTGATTTTAGATACTATCCGGCGTTTGAAAAATCGAGTCTCTTGCGACGACTGACGGGCGTGATCGGCTGGAAATGGGCTATAGATTGATAACTGATTGTGTTCACTAACTTCTATTCGAACAAAATAAATATTTTTCGGTTTTTATCTGAAAAATAACGGTTGAATGTGTCGTGCTGGAATGAAAATGTGAAAGGTGGTACAGTAGCCTAGACTTGAAATCTTCTCAAACTACGGTAACAGTCACCATTAAGCTGTGCGGCTCTCGCCACGAAAGAAACATGTTTCCGCGGAAGTATCAGATCATTCAAATTTCGTTTGTTTCTGCTCTTTTTTTTCTGATTTTCAGAAGCCTGTCTTTATTATTTGTTCAAATGTTGCGTTTTTAGTTGAATATGTGACATATTAATTTAACGGCATGCCGTTAGAATAGAGTTTTTACGGTATATGTTGATCTTTTGGTATTTTCTACGTTTTCCAACATCTTTGCTCGTCCAGTTTCCGCCTCCAATCTCGAATTGTTTCAGAGATGCGAAGCTTCTCGATTCTACTCACTTTCTCCCTTTTTCTGGGTGTTCAGAAGGCTGCCGCTCAACTTTCCTCTGATGACACCTCCAACATTGTGTCCAAAATACTCGGTATTTTTTTTCAATGCGAACAAAATTCACCGTTTCTGGAGGTTCGTTTCAGGGCACTAGTTCGATGAACCTCACACATTTATTCACCTCATTCGACATGCCGACGTGTTTCCGGCGATGCATGCCATCAATGGACAATGTCGGAGCGATTCTAGATGCTGTCAGAAATCCGGAATCCATGAAGAGAATGTGCTCAAATCTGACGGAGTCGTCGAAGTGTGCGACCGCTGCCGGTTGCAACGGTCTTTTTGTTGGAGCTCTTTCCAATGCATTCCAGTTCATGTGCATGGATAACTTGGACAGTCAGTTTATTTCACAAACTTTCTTGTAAGTGAAGCTTTCTTTCAGAAATCACCGGTCAATTCGCGTGCATCCAAGATTCTGCCGGAGATCTGCAGCAAGTCTGCGAAGCAGTCTGCGCTGTACAAGCCGATGTCATCGACAACGCCGTCAAAAACACGGCCGACCAGCTGTTCAGCATGGAGAAGATGTGCAATTCAACGCATTGCCTCGCCAATTGCTACCAAGATAATCTTCCGAAATACTGTGATATCGGAGAGGACAACGTTTTTGACACCATCTTCTCGCAAATCGAATCATTAAACGAGCAGCAGCCAGGAATTTTCGGATATTTGAAAAAGAACGAACAGCCAAAGACTGGAATCGCAAAGATTCTTGGATGGATGATGCCGAATGGATGCGACGACGAGAAGCTGAAAATCAAGATTCCCAAAAAGATTCCGCTTCCTGACAAGCCGAAGTCAGTTGGCGCACCCTCGGAAATACATAAGGAGATTCCAAGTCAGAAGACGTCGTCAGACTCTTCGAGAGACTCAACCAAGAAAAACAGCACTTCTGGAGTGTTCCTACCGGAAAAATCGGCTAACCTGTCATCTGCGGCGATGATGATCAGTGGAAAGTTGCAAACTCTTCAGTGTCAACTTCTCGACCCACGTGGCAACCCAATCAAGACTCCCGATTTCGAAACGCTTTCCAAGATTCTCTACGTATGTTTGTTTTTTGGAAACGACGCTTTTTTAATTTAATGTTTCAGGAACATTTCAACAAACAGTCATCCACAAAGACGGCTAAACCGACAGAAAAATCCAACAAGATTGATGATGTGGAAAGAACGAGACCGTGTCGTGATGTGTCCCCCAAGGAGGAGTCACGATCAATGAACTCTGGCGACGCCACCGGATTCATTCCAAGCATTATCATGCTGCTCACTTTGATATACTTGTAAACATTGTACATTTATTTATGATGCATCCGCTAACCTAACACGCTTGTATATAATGCATGACTATTTTTGTTGCGAAGTTGAATAATTTCATTCATCAAAGTGTGTGTGTGTGTCACGTTGGAATGTTTGAAAAGTCGCCAAATCTTTCTGTATCTTCTGGAATAGCACAGTTTTCCTTTTCCACGTAACTACCGGCGCGTGGCTAAGGTATTTTACATCCGATTGTGTCAAACCCACTGCACCGCTTCGGGACTACTAACCTTACTTATCCTTAATAACCTTTCAGATGTCGAATGTCTTCATAAAGCAATCGGACCGGAACACGTTGGCTCGAGCGCCTGTCCGACAGTTCACAGGACAGCAGATGCCACCGGAAATGGCCGCTGTCCACGCGTTCCACCTCCAGAAGCCCGAAAGCGTGAAAGAAGACACCAAACAAGCGGGTTCGCTGGCGATGAGAAAGACGCAACTGCCGTTGAGAGCCAATGCGATGAGTGGAGCGACGAACATGTTGCCGGGTGGCAATAGACCAGGGCAGTCGACGGTGGGCCAGGAATCTGTTCCTGCGTTGGTGAGCTGTTAGTATACATTGAATCGGAACAATTCAAAATGTTCTAGAGAACCGAAAACCACAGAAAGATCCACTATACGAAGCTCAAAGATGCCGTCAAGCCTTCGGACTACGAAGACGTCGGATCGCAGACAGACCACTCGGATGTGTCGGATGGAGTGTACAGCGACGAGACGACGGAGGAGCGGCTCCACCGCGAGCACAACGTCCAGCAGAAGAAGCAGAAGCGTTTGAGGCGCATTCGAAGTATTAACGAGAAACACGGAATTCTGGAAAATTGTTAAGGTATTCTCGTATTTCTCGAATGAAGTTTTTTACAACAAAAAACAGAAAGTGCATGTTTTTTCTCTTTTTTCAATGAAACTCATGAGCGTTTCGCGTTCATGTGGGCTTTCTCCTCTTATCAGTTTCAATCAGTGGTCAAACGAGCAACGCGAGACGATCGAAAAGTAATGTTATTGACAGTATGCAACGACAGATCAACACACAGAAAAAAGTCAGTTGACCTGGAAAAACAAACAGAATTGAGAGGAAAAACATTGATCGACGGTCCTATTTTCGGTTGTTTTCACTGCAATAGTCAGAAAGAAATCGTTTTTCATTTTCTATTATTGTTTCAAAGATCTTGTAGATAAGTTGCAATTCGATCAGTGAAAACACGAAATGCGCCGAAAACTGATCCGACCAGTCCTTGTCGATATATCCGTTCTCTTTGTCTTCGATATCATGTGTGTAACTTTTGTTCTTCTCTCTCTTTTCTCTCTCAATTCATATCTTTCTGTTCAGAGAACTCGCAAACTCTGTTCATTCAGCTACGTGTTTGCCTGCTGATTGCCTGCAAAACAGGTGACACGAGAGAGTGACCACTCCGTTTCGTTTCGCCCCGTCCGCCTCCTTTTGTGTGCGGTCAACGCTGATAAGGGCATCGTTTTCGAATTAATTCACCTCTGCTTCCAACTGTACTAAATTGATTCCTTTTTTGCAATCGCAATGTCCCAGTCCTTTGTTCAAAATGGGGAATCCCCTAGAAGAACGGCTACGAAAGAGGTGAGAAACGATGGCTCTTTGTGATCATTGTGAGCATCTGTTCAGGAGATAAACTCTCTCACCGAACACATTGGTGTCTTTTCCAAGTGGCCACGGCTATTTTTGCATTGTCAAGAGAAGATCGTCAAGTATCTGGACCAAAAAACGCGTCGAAGCCTCCGAAAGTGCTCCCGATCGGACTACGAACTGGAGCAAGAGACGCCTGTCGACGTGAGCAGCATTCGGATAGTCGAGAACAGGCATCAGTGGGCGAATAAGATCGTCAGTAAACGAGGCGTTCTTTGCTTTCCTTCGCAATCTAGAGCGCTTTTCAGTTTCAAATCCACGTCCGGGTGGAATTCGCGAGTGATTACAACGCAAATGATCGTTTGGAGCGGGGATTCGCGGGGAATCAAGTGGAAGAAGCCGTCCGATTCGGAGAGGAATGGATGAAACGGTGTCGGTTCAAATTCAGAGAGCTCAGTGTGGAAATGGTGGGCATGGGGGAGCAAATCGCTTTTTTCCGTTTCCATTTCATCAAGTTGGAATTTCACTGCGTGATTTGTGTCTGACAAGGGAAGTGTTTGTACTCAAGGATATTGTTTGGAATGAGACCCTGCGGGATGGAAAGAGGTAGGTTTGAAACCCCCGAATCAGTTTTCAAATTCTGCTTATGGGCTCCGTGAGCCGAGAAAAAGCGGCTCAAAGTTTCATAAAATGTCGGCCGCTTGCCGACACCGTGCTTATAAACTCTCGCGGACCTAGTTATTCCAACGGTTGGATGGCCGATCACCGGTAAAATGCGGCAAGCGTATTATACGCGCTCGTATACAATAGGCGTGATATACGCGTATCGCGCGCAGCCGAGTCGCGATCGCTCGCATGATTCGCGAACACCATGCGTATAGCAGACGTATCTGATGTGAGTCGCGGACGAATCGGAGACGTATCGCGAGCGGCAGCACTTGTGAGTGCGGCGAAGTCATTTTCTCGTGAGAGTTTTACCATTATTTGCATTTATTTTACATTTTTTGAACATGACCGATTGTTTTTTGTAAATACTTTCTGACCAAAATTCAAAAAATTAGGTCTCAAAAAGTCTCGGTTTGTTCTCGAGAAAGTCTCGATAAGGAACCGAGAAATGGTGGATTTCGTGGAATATTTTGAGTCTCTAAGATACCTAAACGGTACTTTTGAGGTCGCTGAGTTCGAAAAACCCGTTTTTGCGATTTCTTATCACGGGCTCGCGAAGCACAAGAGCAAATTCACCATTTCTCGGTTCCTTCTCAGTTTTTAAGTAAAATTTAAGGTGATGAAAGAACGTCTTCCAGCTGAAAAATTAAGGAAATTATGGAAATTAGAAGTGTTATTTTGTAAGGGAACGGATATTTTGTGAAATCCTACATAATAAATTGAATAAAATTTTTGGGTACCATGCATTTAATGTTTTCCAGTGAATTTTGGACCTGTTGAATATTCACCAATCCCAAATTAACAGTTTTCCCAACATTCGCTTCGAATTAAATTTTTTATCGGCGCACATCCAAATAATTATTTGATCCGAAAACTGTCAAAATTTTTTCATAACAGTTTTTTTCTCTTTCAATTAGGAGGATTTTAGGAAAATTGCTTGATTTCATCATCAAAAAATATTTCATCCGACTACGGTTTCCACAGAGTACGCAAGTACACGGCGGCGCACAATTGCGTCCGCCGGAAATTTCGTATTGCGTCATCGCCTAAATTTCCTTAGTTTACTCTGTTTTCGGCGCATTTCTGCTTGTTTCTGCTCGTATTTTTGTGAAAATTACGTTTCTAATTATTTCTCTATTTATTTTAATCTGTTTTTCAGCCGAAAGATGAAAATCGGACAAATAGCGGGTAGCCGTTTCGTCGACAAAAGGTGGAAAAGTGAGCGGATAACTGTCGCGGTCACGAAAAGATAGTTAGAGGTATGAATGAGTGAAAAAAAAGCTCCAATAATATAATTTCCATTCGTTTTCAGTTTTCCGATTCGACTCTGGAGTGTTTCTGGAGGAAACCGAAAAAGCCAGTAGCCGCGGAGAGGAGACTGCGAAATTTGGCTTCTCGACTCGCCACTCCGTGCGAATTGGTAAGAAAAAAAAACACTATAAAAAAAAAAGCAATACGTTGTTACAGTTCAACTCGAGCACAAATAGGACTTCTGCCGAATAAAGCCCCCTGAGCGAGAAAAGTGTCAAGAAGGCGTTCACTATCGACTAAATGGTAAGCACACCTCCCCCAGTTAAACATAAATTCATGAGTCCTTTCAGTCGTGTTTGAGAAAATAGGAACAACTCACGAGATGCAACCATCGCCGGACCGCTCCGGACAAGAGCTCAGAGCGTCGATCCAGTCGAATGGAACACCGGCAAAGTGAGATTTCTACTATACTTATAAATATTTAGTTATTCAATGAAAAAATTTCAGTATGCGGTTCTCTTCCGAGAAGCGTGATGCGCGAGGAAGGCACGCCGGTCACCGCCGACAGCTACATCCTCTCCAAGCAGCCCATCGACCACGAACAAATAGATCAAAACGGAGACGGCTACGAAGAACAGACACCCGGATGCTCCAGTGATCATCAAGCGCTACATTCTATCAATTCACCCATTTATCCTGCCCATCATCGTATCCTTATTAATTTTTCTCACCCATCCTCAATCACTGTCGCTCTTTTTGCTATCCTATTATTTTGTTCCCGATTTCAGTTGTATTCAATAGTTTAATTTTAAATAAACGAAATCTATCCAATCGTTCTATTGAAGAGAAAGCGGGACCAATAGTGGGTATGAGGGAGGAAGCGAGAACGAACGGTTGCAGCTGCGGATACGCGTATCACACCGCTCGCGATTCGTCTGAAATCCGCCCGCGATGTGCGTGCTGCACGTGGCCGCTCGCGGTACGCCTATGATACGCGCAAAGTCATATAATCGCTGTTACCCCTCAGACCTATCTGAGGCATATCGCAGTCGTACATTACGCGTGCCGCATTTTACCGGTGCGAGTGGCAGTGCGTTCATCTATGGGTCGACTGGGGTCATGATCGATCCCCTCACGATTTTTTCTTTTTTGCATTTCTTCGTCGGCATGGAGAATGGTGCCCAAAAATTCAAAGTCCAAAAATTTTCCAAAAAAAATTTTTTTTTCCAATTTTCAATTTTGATCATTGGCCTATTTGGAGTGTGGGAAGAATATTCTCTCATCTATTGTCAGCTATATTTTCCATCGAATTGTCTTCCATCAAGCTATCGCTCACTTTATGAAAGTCTCCAAATAGTCCAATGATCAACATAAAAAATTGAAAAAAAAATTTTTTTTGGAAAATTTTTGGACTTTGAATTTTTGGGCACCATTCTCCATGCCGACGAAGAAATGCAAAAAAGAAAAAATTGTGAAGGGATCGATCATGACCCCAGTCGACCCATAGATGAACGCACTACCACTCGGCCATCCAACCGTTGGAATATCTAGGTCCGCGAGAGTTTATAAGCACGGTGTCGGCAAGCGGCCGAGATTTCACGAAACTTTGAGCCGCTTTTTCTCGGCTCACGGAGCCCAATAGCAGAATTTGAAAACTGATTCGGGGGTTTCAAACCTACCTCTTTCCATCCCGCAGGGTCTCATTCCAAACAATATCCTTGAGTACAAACACTTCCCTTGTGAGTCTAATTCATGCGAATTCGGAATAGCATGCGAACAATAGAGACGCAGAGAACAATGGAGCGGAGGAGCGCGTTTGCATTTGATGTGCGCTATCTGATTAAGCAAAACCGTTAGAGAACACTTCAAAGAGAGTATAAAAACAGAAATGCTCCCTGAAAACCGTTCTCATTAGAGCACATTTTCCGACTCATGGGTCTTTCCGTCAACAGCCAAATCAGGAAATCTCTATCACAATCAGTGCTTTCAGCTTGATTATCCACCGGAAATCAGCGAAATCGAGTCGCTTCCGAAATGCGAAAACGTGCGAATCCGTTGCGGAAGCGAACAAATGTTCCGTTGGTGGCTCGAAAAGACGCCGGACACCCTCGAAAACCTCCAACTGCTGCCGCCGAAAACACAAAATTTCGAGTTCTCCACAGAGTTTCTGAGCATTCCGCACGTGAGTTGCTCTGCTCTGTTGCCGTCTTTCAATGGCTTCGAACAGATTGTGAACGCCAAAAAGCTGTACATCGCCGGGAAATGTGCCCTATCAGATGAGCAACTCCTCGAATTGAAAGCTCAAAGTATCCAATTGGAATCGACGTCTCTCACTGGAACAGGGATAAATGAGTTTCTGAAGGTAACACAGTAGTAGTTTCCCACGGACCAAAGCCAATTTCAGAGATGGGCGGCGGGCGGGGGGCACGGACGCCCTTGTGTGGTCCTTGTGTTTCCCGTGGTTCCGAGCATCGAATCGGTCCTTCAAGACTTGAAAGTGAGCCAATGGACAGAGGAGTTCGAGAAGGAAAGGTGCGACTTTTGATCTTTTTCGGACGCTTCGTCTTCTTATTCCAGACACGCATGTCTAGTGTTCCGCGAGTTCTGGGGCTGCGGACCGACGTTTCAAGTGTGGAGCACGACGAATTCCAACGAGAGTCTGACGGTGTGCTTCGCTCGATCCGAACTCATCATTCGGGCGATGGACATCTGAGTATTCGCTTGATTGCCCCCTTTCTTCTATAAACTACATTCGTATCAGTTTATCAATCGGCAATCAGTCAACGGAATGTACATAATAGATTATTTACGAAGGAATGCTATATTTGGTGTAGTTCTGTCCGTAACGCGTGCTCTTCTTTCCAGTCGCAATAATCGATATTTCGTCTGTGCCGAATTCGACGGTGAGACTCGCGTACGCGTCGACGCGGCTCGAGATTTGATAGAAAACCGTGTCGGGGCGGTATTTTCGATTGAAACACCCGCAGAAACCAGGTCTGCAACAGTGCTCTACTGCTCTGAATTCTCTTTTTGAAGTACGTACTCTTCCTTTCGAAACGCCTCGTCCCACAGTCGGACGAGCAGTCCTCTCGTCACTATCTGCTTATCGACAGTTCGATTGAGAGAGATATGCGCTCGCTTGAAGTTCCCCGCTCTTTTCCCGTTCGCCCACATCTGAAACATTCATATGCATTCTGATTTCTGATCTACAATCACCTGAAGGAACTCGTTGATACCTTCATCCGTCAGATTGACCGCTTCGAAACTGAACTTCTCGGCTTTCAGTTCCAATATCAGCTCATCAGTGATGTCGGCGCGACAGCTGATTCCCAAGTTTTTGGCGTTCATCACCTTAAAAACGGCTCATTTGTTTTCTGTTTTGTGAGATTTCTCTCCGAACCTGGGGAACGCAGAGTGTATCCGACGGGAGCGTCAGACATCTCGCCCTACTGAAAAGCTCCAGACGGAGGGTCTGAATCTCGTTCGGCAGTTTGTCCAGCCACCAGTCGAACGGTTCCAAACTGTCCGTGTCGATGCGGACGTCGGTGCAGTCGGGAAGCGATCTGATGGCACTTGTTCCGATCGGGTACTCGGGACTGTTGCTCTGCAATGTTCCTTCGTAACCGAGAGACACTTCCCACTCCTTTCACTCACAATTGCCACGTCGAGTTGTTGGATTTTATAGTGGCACCTCTGCATCCACACCTCCGCAAACTTGACTCCCTCGTGATAGTAGTGGCTGTCCTCGATGATCTGCGTTCTCGTCACGGGTTCCTGCCTCGGAGTGTACCTCGTCCATCTCATCTCGGTATCATTGGCGCTCTGAGAGAATACCATCTCGATCTTCTGAAGTGTGTAGAAGGCGTCCTCGAATCGCAAACTGACTATCATCTGCAAACGAACCGCGTTTCTTTTTCTGAGGACACTCGCAAATACATCAGAATACTTTCCACTATCCGATATGTCCATGGTGTGCAGGTAGACCGGAACCTTCTTCGACAACGCATTATCCGCCTTCGAGCACATTCCCAGTCGCACCAGCGTCTTACAGTCGAGGAACTTGGCAACGACCACTTTGCAGTCGTCGATCAGTTGGGACCACAGGTGGAATCCTCCAATGTGTTCACACAGGGAGCGGATTTCCTGAAACGTCGAGTTGAAACTTCCATTCTCAGCCAAACCAACCTTTCCAGTGCCCTTTTTTCTCATTGCTTTCGTCTGTTGTTCGACCTCAATCTCACCGAACAAATCGTCGCAGAGACCCAGATCGAGCATAACTCCATCTTCTTCTTCTTCTTCTTCTTGTTTCTGTTCCAATCGATCCGATTTCGACATTCCGATTCGATTTGTCTGAGAAACAAGACAAATTATTGCGGGACCATGAGACGAAATCGACCGAAGCCCAGCCAGAGAGGCGGTCATCGATTTGGCTGGCTTTCTAAATAGAAATGCTTCAAACCGAAAGTCATGCTTAAAAAGATGTGCTCCGAAACTGTCAATATTGATCACTTAGAAAATTTACGTGCACCTTGCGGTCAATGAGAAACAGCTGCGGACAAAGAAACGGACAGACAGACAAACACAAATCCTCTGATTTTTAGAATAAGAACGACACGGAATACTGCGCGACGTTCAGACGAAAAGGTTAACATTGAAACAATAACTGAAAGAGACAAATAAAGAGATGAGAAGGGGGGGGGTTTCGGTGGAAGCACTGAAGGGCATTAAACAGGTTATCAGTGTGTAAACCCCCCGTGAACGAAAGTTCTCGGTGGGGAAGATATCACAGTCAAACCTTCCGTATTGATTGTTAATTCTCTGATCTTTCTGCCAAATCTGACACAATTTGTGTACTCGGAGAGGCATCTAAATGCAAAAGTACACACGTGTCTGGCAAACGCGCTCTATCGCTGTTGGCAGAATATGCGCTATCCAGAGGGAAGACCGTTCGTTCGATGTTGAAGACTTCAGAGCGAACAAAGTCATATTGTAGTCACGCCCCGAAATGATACGACAGATGGAGGATTTATTTATTTTAACAGAAACTGGAACATTCACCCAAATATTTGGTATCGGCTTCATGCCTCATTATCTCTTTCATTTGGATTTTTCTTCTGTCCAGTCGCGTCGATGGAGATTTTATCGTTGTAATACGAGAGTGTGAGAACGATTAATGGCTCCACGTTGCTCGATATCTCATAGAATTGTTTGCTAATAGAGAAATCGTCTTCATTCCACTGTCGGGCAGAAAGAATCAACCAAAAAAAAGAACGTGAACTGAAAAGACTCAAACCGCCCGTCCCTCCACGTCCTCATCTCATGACCCCTAGCCCGCCCGTCCCTCCACGTCCGCATAACATGACCCCTAGATCCACCCCCCAGGTCACGCACTATCCTCCTCCTCTTTTTCCTTACAATAACGACATAGAAATGAGTGAGGCATATTCTTTAAACTGCTAGGGGGTCCTGCTGAACCCCTTCACTTTCCCAAGGCCATCCATGTTCCTAATTCAAATAGCACGTCCCCACTTCACCCTCATTCTTTTAATGTCCACACAAATTCTCCTGATCTCGCTCCCCTCAACATCGACAATCAATCTTTTCCCCCTATTCTCGCTCCCCCCGACATGTGTCCTTCTTCATGTTTCCCAAAAAATCTCAATCTTTCGGTACTTTCGGCTAACATCCGTTCGCTCTTATCAAACAGGCTCGAACTCAACCAACATATAACTCAAATGGAACCAGATATCATAGGTCTTCAGGAAACTTGGTTAAATAACGATAGCGATCCGGCTCTTATCTCATTACCGCGCTATAGTCTTGTACGATGCGACCGAGCAGGGAAACGGGGAGGTGGTGTTTGCTTCTATGTAAAATCTTCCCTGAAAACCTCTACAGTATTCTCGGATTCTGTTCAAAATTCATACGAACTACTAGCTTTGGACCTTCTAATTGACGTCTCTCCCATTAGATTAATAAACATATACAGACCACCCAGTAGTAAAACTGCACCAAGCAAAAAGCTATTAAATAAAATATCGAGCTTAATAGATTCTCAAAATACAAATATTATTTTCGGAGACTTTAACATAGCGGAAATCGACTGGACAGCATACCCTCCTCAGGCAAACACTCAATTAGCAGCAGAGCTTTTAAATTTTTGTGATTCCAATAACTTGAAACAATACATCAAAAGCCCCACGAGACGCAATAATATTTTAGATCTAGTCTTCACAAACTGCCATTTATCGAATCTAATAGTTTCATCTCCCTTGGGATACAGCGACCATTCGAAAATTGAGTTCTCCCTGGATCTTTTGAGAAAGCCGGTATCCGAATTTGTTCTTGCTCCGGACTACAAGAAAGCAAACATTCCCATAATAAATTCACTTTTGTCAAGTCCCGACTGGACCGCCATTTTCGGAGCATCCACAATTTCTTCAAAATACTCTAACTTCCTAGATTACCTCAAACTGGTCTATTCAAAATCGATCCCGTGGAGAAAAGTGGACGCCCATAACAAAAACCTTCCAGATTACCTTATTTCATTCAAAAAGTTGGTTAACTACCATTGGCAGAAAACAAACATTTCGAGGTCAGAAAGCGACTTCAAAAAATACATCCAATTGGCTCAAGTTTACCGTAAAAAGTTGAAGAAATTTCGTCAAAACCAAGAGCAAATACTACTCAAATCTAGAGGAACTGCAAAATTCTCACAATACGCGAAGAAACTAATGTCGCAGCATAAAGGTGGTATCCCTGCGTTCAAAAGTAAAAACGGAGAGGTACTGATCAATGACTTAGATAAATGCGAACACTTAGCCACATACTTTGAGGAACAATTTATCCACGTAACTCCCTCTTCCTTTGCCCCTCCTATACAAATTGCCTCTCACCAGGAACTCCCTTGGATATCAGACGATGACATTTTCAAGAAGTTAATGATAATGAAAAACTCAAATACGCTAACTCCAGACAGTATCCCGGCCCGATTTCTTAAGTTCATCGCCCATTTCATATCTAGCCCTATAGCCCAGCTATGTAATCAATCATTGATGGTCGGAGAGGTCCCTGATATATGGAGAGAATCAATAGTTTTCCCACTCCCAAAATTAGCTAACCCGACAGAATTATCTCACTTTCGCCCAATAAGTCTTACTTCCCAGATCTGTAGAGTTTTTGAGAGATGCCTTCTAGTCCACATTTTAAATCATCTTGAATCCTTACAATTTTGGAGCAACAGTCAGCACGGCTTTCGAGCAAAAAGATCTACTACTTCCTGTGTACTGGAAGCGCTTAATGATTGGACGCTAGGTTTAGAAATGGGGCACCAAGTCGATGTAATACTGTTTGATTACGCAAAGGCGTTCGATACGGTCCCTCATGATCTACTGATCACAAAACTCTGTGAGCTGAAATTCCACCCGAACATTATTAAGTGGATTTACTCCTATCTCTCCAATAGGTCATTCAAAGTCAAAATTAACGAATCATTTTCATCGGCAAAACACGCTAGCTGCGGGGTCCCACAAGGAGCTGTTCTATCCCCTCTTCTCTTTGGATTATATGTAAATTCTATAAGCTCAGTCCTTCCGCCTAGTGTAAGTTGCAAGCAGTTCGCTGATGATCTCAAACTTTACACAATTTTTGACAAGAAAAAGGGGAGTGATGACTTACAAAAAGCAATCGAGTTAATTCAAGACTGGTCCTCAAAAGCCAAGCTCTCCCTGAACAGTTCCAAAACTGTCTGTATTAGTCTTGGTAGGAACCCTAAAATTTATAAATATTACCTCAATAAGACTGAAATCAAACGCGAATATGTAGTACAAGACCTCGGGTTTTTCATATCACCGACACTGAATTTCCATGATCACTGGCAAAAAGCCATACAAAAAGCAAAATTCAAAATGGCCACCTTGTTCAAAACCTTTTACAGTAATAATTCTAAACTTATGATCCTCCTCTATAAAACTTTTATACGTCCTTTATTAGAATACGGAACAGTAGTGACTAACCCTGGTAACAAAACTCTAGTCCACGAAATAGAAAGAATACAAAACACGTTCACCCGTAGATTACAAATAAGACAAACAGGGGAATTATATCATAAAACGCACCCGAAATACAAATCCGCCGAGGAAAGAAGCAACCACTACAATCTCCAAACCCTCTCCGCTCGTCGTGAAATACAAGACATTAAGTTCGTTAATCAGCTATTAGCCGGTAAAATCGATATCGCTAGAAACCAATTCTTTATTTACGCGTCCCCGGCAAACACCCGGAGTGGGCATACTTTTCGATGGAAGACTCCCAGGTCTAAAATTCGCGAGCGCTTTTTTGCCAATCGAGCACTCACTGCCTTGATGAATCGCCAGAAGAGACCACCGAAAGCTAAATCCTGACATCTGAGACACCCCCCTCTACCGGTTTGTACTATTATTCTACAATGATTCTCCTTTTTTCTATTCTATTGTTGTAATTGTCCTCGGCACCTCCCCTCATACCCCCCCCCCCTTCTTTTCCATTTTTTTTTCTTTTCTTGTTTCATTAATGTACCTTTCACTTCTTAATGAAGTATTCAATAAATAAATAAATAAATAAAGTCATATTGTAGTCACGCCCCGAAATGATACGACAGATGGAGGATTTATTTATTTTAACAGAAACTGGAACATTCACCCAAATATTTGGTATCGGCTTCATGCCTCATTATCTCTTTCATTTGGATTTTTCTTCTGTCCAGTCGCGTCGATGGAGATTTTATCGTTGTAATACGAGAGTGTGAGAACGATTAATGGCTCCACGTTGCTCGATATCTCATAGAATTGTTTGCTAATAGAGAAATCGTCTTCATTCCACTGTCGGGCATTCAGTCCTCTTATAACTCTCTGCATGTCGGGAACTCGATTCGAACGGATGGTCACAATCCTGTAATCACCGATGCCCTTTCCGTTGGCCCATTTCTGAAATATGTTCTTATGTTGGGCTCTTCTTGATCTCCATCTAGTACCTTCAGGAACGCGTTGATACCATCATCTGACAATTCAACCGCATCGAAACTGATAAACTTTGCCTTCAAATTCAAGAATTGCTCGTCAGAGAACGCAGCTCGAGCCCAGAAGTAGAAGTTTTTGGTGTTCATTACCTGAAATTTCATTTTCTTTTTTTTCCACTGACTGTTATCAATTGAACCTGTGGAAGAGCGAGAAATTCTTTCGGGAACACGAAAGTGTCTCTGTCTTGTCGACAAGTTATCAGTTGCAGACTGTCCAATTGCTCCGGAATCTTGTCAAACCACCAGCGGAAAGTGTCCAAGTCATCGGCTCCAATTCGAACGTCAGTGCAATTGGGAAGTGCCTTTATTTTGCTCGTTTCAATTGGATACTTCGACTGTAATGACTGTTTTGTAATTGCGAATCTTATCGTTCTCTTTACCATTTCCACAGTGATTCCGTTCAATTTGAACTGACACCTCTCCATCCACCCCTCCGCGTACTTCACCGCCTCCTCGTAATAGTTACTGTTCTCGATGATTCGACATCTTTTCTCCCGTCGTCGTCCCGCCGAATACTTCATCCATCTGACCTGTGTATCCTTTTCCAGTTGCGAGAACGTCATCTCAAACCGCTGTCCCGAATTGCAGTCCTTATTGAATTGAACACGGACACTCACGTTGTCCTGAAAACTCGTCGGTGTTTCTGTGTGAGAATGACACGAATGACTCACGAATTTATCTTTTTCGTATTCGAATCGGTACCTATCCGTATCAATTATATCAATGCTGTGCACGTGAATCGGAACCTTCTTCGACAACGCATGATCCGCCTTGGAGCACATTCCCAACTTCGTCAACGTCTTACGGTCGAGGAACTTGGCAACGGCCTCTTTGCAGTCATCGATCAGTTGGGACCACAGGTGGAATCCCCCAATGTGTTCACACAGGGACTCGATGGCCTTAAAGATAATGGGTTCCTCAATTTTTTAAAATCATTCACGGCACCTTTTTCGAGCACTTTTTGTCCATTGCTTCTCGATGTTCTTTGGATTCCATCTGATCGAACAATTCATAGGAAAGACCACAACCAAGCAGATCGCCTTCTTCTTCTTCTTTTGGTTCAGATCGCTTTCTTCTTTTTGATTCCGATGGGCCTGGTTGTGACATGGCAACTCAATATGATCTGAAAGAAACGATTGATTTCAAAAAGAATGATCATACGAAAGAAGAATGAGAGGGAAGTGTCCGCCTATGACCGAATAATGCACAACATTTGAATCGATGTAGGCGGAAGGAGACACGAGAGAAGCGGAAGAAACGAGAGAAACGAGAGAAACGAGAGAAACGAGAGAAAGAGAGAGAGAGATGTTTTTGGTTGGCATCGAAGAAAGTCTTCGAACGAATGTTCTTGGTGACATGGCAGCGAAAGAGAAACATACGGAAGCTCTGACGCAGGAGTATATCAGTCGGTTGTGCTTGGGCAAATTACCATTTCCGCAATTTCAGCTGCCGATTTGTTCGAAACACAGTGATTGACCATAGACGCCGTTAATGCATTCGCGCTCTGTCGCCAACAATTGGGAACAAGCGGGAGACACTGCGTACTTGACTGAGTATTCAACGTTTACGTGCTTAACGAATTATCCAATGACGTTGAATACTCAGTCAACGCAGATCGAAATATGCGCTTCAAATCCCGTTTTTTTGCAGATTTTTAGGATTGATGAGCAATCACCAGGTTCACAACATGTGTAGTGGGCATTGTTGAAGCAGAGATACTGTGAAATTAAATTAAATTCGAAGTTAAATTCGAGTACATTCCCAGTCGCACCAGCGTCTTGCAGTCGAGGAACTTGGCAACGACCACTTTGCAGTCGTCGATCAGTTGGGACCACAGGTGGAATCCTCCAATGTGTTCACACAGGGAGCGGATTTCCTGAAACGTCGATTTGAAACGTCCATTCTCGGCCAAACCAACCTGTTCAGTGCCCTTTTTTCTCATTGCTCTCGTCTGTTGTTCGACCTCAATCTCATCGAACAAATCGTCGCAGAGACCCAGATCGAGCATAACTCCATCTTCTTCTTCTTCTTCTTCTTGTTTCTGTTCCAATCGATCCGATTTCGACATCCCGATTCGATTTGTCTGAGTAACAAGACAAATTATTGCGGGACCATGAGACGAAATCGACCGAAGCCCAGCCAGAGAGGCGGTCATCGATTTGGCTGGCTTTCTAAATAGAAATGCTTCAAACGGAAAGTCATGCTTAAAAAGATGTGCTCCAGAAACTGTCAATATTGATCACTTAGAAAATTAACGTGCCACCTTGCGGTCAATACCTTTGAGCTCTGCGCCAAAAATGGGCTATAACGGTCCAATAGGGGGGGGGGGGGGGGCTGAGAAACGGCTGCGGACAAAGAAACGGACAGACAGACAAACACAAATCCTCTGATTTTTAGAATAAGAACGACACGGAATACTGTGCGACGTTCAGACGAAAAGGACAATAACTGAAAGAGACAAATCAAGAGATGAGAAGGGGGGGGGGTTTCGGTGGAAGCACTGAAGGGCATTAAACAGGTTATCAGTGTGTAAACCCCCCGTGAACGAAAGTTCTCGGTGGGGAAGATATCACAGTTAAACCTTCCGTATTGATTGTTTATCTTCTGATCTTTCTGCCAAATCTGACACAATTTGTGTACTCGGAGAGGCATCTAAAAGCAAAAGTACACACGTGTCTGGCAAACGCGCTCTATCGCTAGTGGCTGAAAATGCGCTAACCAGAGGGAAGACCGTTCGTTCGAAGTTGAAGACTTCGGAGCGAACAAAGTCATATTGTAGTCACGCCCCGCAAAGATACGACAGATGGAGGATTTATTTGTAACAAAAACCGAAACAATTACCCAACAATTTGGTGGGACGCCCTGCCCTGCTCAAGAACTTACTCAACATCACGGACGTCAAGAGCAGGGTTGTTCAGGTGCTCCAACAACATCCACAATCGAACCGATTCGTCAGAGACGGACGAGACATCAGCATTGCAGTGCAGCGGTTCGTCCGCAGGGCGCGGCTGAACCTCCTCAACTGCAACACAAACACATACGATCCAAAATCTCCAAAGGGATGCAGAAGATGTCCGGCCACGTTCGAGTCGCCCATCCATATTCTCCAAAATTGCCACTACCAGCTGGCGTCGGGAATCACGGAGCGGCACGACAAAGTACTCCAGATGGTTCTCGAAAAGATCAAGGAAGGATCAAAATCGGAGTACGAAGTCACGGTGGACATGGAGGCCGGCGCAGGAAGAGACCGCCCGGACATTGTGCTGAAAAGCAAGAAGGAGGTGCTTATCGCGGACGTGACAGTACCTTACGAAAACGGAGAAAAGGCGATGAAACGAGCATGGAACCAGAAAATAGAGAAGTATCAACACCTCGTGAAGAACTTCGCAACCAACGGAAGGAACGTCAAGATTCTGCCAATCGTGGTGGGAAGCCTTGGAACCTACTGGCAACCGACGACTGAATCGCTGAGAGAGCTGGGCCTGAAAACCACGCAAATACGTACTCTGATCCCCGATATGTGTAGGTGCACTCTGGAAATGTCCAAAAACATTTACTGGAAGCACATACTCGGGGACAGGTACAAGATGGTCGACAGGCTGTGCTCGAAAAGTGCCAAAGAAAGAGCCAAAGATGATGAACGTGCGAAGAAGGCTGCAAAGCAAAAAGAATACGGCGGTAACTGGCAGCCAGAGGCGCAGAACGACATCATGGAAGTCGACGACTCAGTAATGGAAGGGACGAAGAAGGACAAGAATGGAAGAAGAAAGACAGGCGAAAGAAGAGAAAAGAGCACTGCGAAAGAAGAAGTCGGAAGAACGCGGGGAGATGGCAGGAGCAGGAGCAGGAGCAGGAGTACTCGCGAGCCGAAGGAAAGAAGAGGAAGCCAAGCCAGAGGACGCAAGGAGCGGAAGAGCAATAAGGAGGCGAGCAGCAGAAGGACGGCAAGAGGATGGGTGTCTGAAGGTGAGGCTGGAACGAAGAAGATGAGGGAGCAGGTGAGAGGAAGGTGGAGTGATAAAGGATGGAGATCGGAGGCGGAACTGATGGACGAAGAGACGCAAAGAAGAAGAGTCAAAGTCACGTTCAGCGACGACGACAACGACGAGTACAACGCCTGGGGGAGCTGGAAGGAAAGGATGAGGCGAGAGGAGGAGAGGATGGGCGAGTCGGACAGAAGGAGGCGAGAAGGATGGATGGCAGCTTGGCTGGGAACGGAAATGATGAGGCGAGACGGAGGATGGCCCGATCGTAGGATGCGGCGTGATGGGGACGATCGGGTGGACGAGATGGAATGGAGGATGCGGCGAGATGGAGGTCGGATGGACGAGGATCGGAGGTCGGATCGGAGGATCGGGATGAGGCGAGATGGACGACGAGACGATGGCCGACGGGGTGCGTGGGACTGTTGAGTCGATCCCAGGGCCACCTAGCAACCATTTATTACACCAAAATGGTCATGCGGGTGGACCAACCCTGTGGTGAGACTCCCCACGTCACTCATCTTCTACTAACTACTTTTTCTCATGACTATCATGTGTAATGAGCCTAAGCCTTCGGGCTTCCCATTGTAAACCTCTTGAAATGTTTGTTGAATGATTGAAACTACTAACAAAAAAAAGTTCATGCCTCATCATTTAATTCATTAAGGTTTTTCTTCTGTCCAGTCGCTTCGATGGAGATTTCACCCTTGCAAAACGAGACAATGAGAACGATTAATGGGTCCACGTCGCTCGATATCTCATAGAATTGCCCTGGCAATCGTTTGAGAAAGGAATCGCCGTCCCACTGTCGGGCATTCAGTCCTCTCATAACTCTCTGCGTGTCGGGAACTCGATTCAAACGGAGGAGCACTCTCTTGAAGTCATCCACCACCTTTCCGTTTGCCCATTTCTTAAATATATTCTTATGGGCTCTTCTTGATCTCCATCTAATACCTTCAGGAACGCGTTGATACCATCATCTGTCAAATCAACTGCATGAAAACAGATACTCTTCGCCTTCAAATTCAAGAATTGCTCGTCAGAGAAAGCAGCTCGAGCCCAGAAGTAGAAGTTTTTGGTGTTCATCACCTGAAATTCCCTTTTCTTTTCTTTCCACTGACTATTATCAACTGAACCTGTGGAAGAGCGAGGAATTCTTTCGGGAACACGAAAGTGTCTCTGTCTTGTCGACAAGTTATCAGTTGCAGACTGTCCAATTGCTCCGGAATCTTGTCAAACCACCAGCGGAAAGTGTCCAAGTCATCGGCTCCAATTCGAACGTCAGTGCAGTTGGGAAGTGCCTTTATTTTGCTCTTTTCGATTGGATACTTCGACTGTAATGACTATTTTTTAATTGCGAATCTTATCGTTTCCCTTACCATTTCCACAGTGATTCCGTTCAACTTGAACTGACACCTCTCCATCCACCCCTCCGCGTACTTCACCGCCTCCTCATAATAGTTACTGTTCTCGACGATTCGACATCTTTTCTTCTCCGGTCGTCGTCTCGGCGAATACTCCATCCATCTGACCTGTGGATTCTTTTCCAGTTGCGAGAACAGCAACTCGATCCCATTTCCTGTGTATTCCTTATCGAAGTAAACACGGACAGCCACGTTGTCCTGGAAACTCGTCGGTGTTTCTGTGTGAGAATGACTCCAATCACTCACGAATTCCTTGTTTTCGTATTCGGACTTGCCCGTATCGATGATAGCGATACAGTGCACGTGAATTGGAACCTTCTTCGACAACGCATTATCCGCCTTGGAGCACATTCCCAACTTCGTCAACGTCTTACGGTCGAGGAACTTGGCAACGGCCTCTTTGCAGTCATCGATCAGCTGGGGCCACAGGTGGAATCCTCCAGTGTGTTCACCCAGGGATTCAATGGCCTTAAAGATAATGGGTTCCTCAATTTTTTTATCATTCACGGAACCTTTTTCGAGCACTTTTTCTCCATTGCTTCTCGATGTTCTTTGGATTCCATCTGATCGAACAATTCATCAGAAAGACCGAAACCAAGCAGATCGCCTTCGTCTTCTTCTTTTGGTTGTTCCGATTGGTCCGGTTGTGACATGGTAACTCAATATGATCTGAAAGAAGATACCGATTGATTTCAAAAAGAATGATCAGGTATACGAAAGAAGAATGAGAGGGAAGTGTCCGCCTATGACCGAATAATGCACAATATTTGAATCGATGTAGGCGGAAGGAGAAACGAGAGAAGCGGAAGAAACGAGAAAAGCGAAAGAAACGAAAGAAACGAGAGAAACGAGAGAAACGAGAGAAACGAGAGAAAGAGAGAGATGTTCTTGGTTGGCATCGAAGAAGGTCTTCGAACGAATGTTCTTGGTGACATGGCAGCGAAAGAGAAACATACGGAAGCTCTGACGCAGGAGTATATCAGTCGGTTGTGCTTGGGCGAATTACCATTTCCGCAATTTCAGCTGCCGATTTGTTTGAAACACAGTGATTGACCATAGACGCCGTGAATGCATTCGCGCTCTGTCGCCAACAATTGGGAACAAGAGACACTGCGTACTTGACGGAGTATTCAACGTTTACGTGCTTAACGAATTATTCAGTAACGTTGAATACTCAGTCAACGCAGCTCGAAATATGCGCTTCAAATCCCGTTTTTTTGCAGATTTTTAGGATTGATGAGCAATCACCATGTTCACAACATCTGCTCTGGTTTTCCAATTTGATTGTAGTGGGCATTATTGACGCAGAGATACTTACTGTGAAATTAAAGAATAAATGAATGGTCAATTTTCACAATTTTTCGAAACGTATTTGTAACTAAAAAAAATTTCTAAGTTTTGACAGATTCTGTGTAAAAATTTCAACATGAACTCAAGGGATGTCATATTATATATTTCCATCGAAGTGGCGCTATAGCGACGCGTGGGAGGAATTGGGTCTCGCCACGAGAACAGAAAACTTTTCGAAAATCGACATGCGCCTTTGAACTTTGAGGTGCTGTCTACCGTAGTTTCTTTAAAAGCGCATGTCGATTTTCGAAAAATTTTATGTTCTCGTGGCGAGACCCGATTCCTCCCACGCGTCGCTGTCGCGCCACTTCGATGGAAATATATAATAGCTGGTGTACGTCTCTCCATTGTCGGCAGCCTTCTTTCCGGTCGCAAAGATGGAGATGCAATTGTCGGAGAACGAGACGGTGAGACTGTCGAATGGCTCCACATTGCTCGATATCTGATAGGGGTCCCCACGGCCGCAGAATCCACGTCTGGAAGAACAAAAGTTCTTATTGCTCAATGGAGCAAAGAAAGATGAATGTATGTATTAAAAACAAGGGATATTCAGAAGTGAACATTTATTTTCAGATTGTTCAACTGTGTTGTTTAAATTTTATCAAATATCACGGAACCGATTACCGTAAAAACTTTATTTTAGCGACACCCTGAAATGAACGGCACCCCTTATTTAACGGTACCCTCCATATTGTCACTTTTCATTTATTTTTCATTTTTTTCGACTGTTCAATGCACTGCTCCTTCAGCACATAGCTAGAACAGTGAACCCACCACACATCGCCACTAAGCATATGGTTCAGCGAAACAAGAATCCGGTGTGAAATGGGGAGCATCAAACTCCTGTCCCGTTGTCCAACAATGTCAAAATCATTGAAAGCAGTCGGTAACAACCTTCCGATTTTTTGAACTTTTCTAATTGATGAAAGTCCAACAGCCGGCCGTTCAACCTCAATCATAACCACCACGTAACCCTTATTCTTAAATGGATCGACCAGTGCCCGGAAAACATCGAAGTAAAACTCGTAGAGCTGGAATAGAGGTGCATTTTCTTTGAGGGTGTAGTCACCGACCTCAAACAATTTTATCCCAAAGTTGGTGGTGCTTTCTAAGGGACCACGTCCGCAATATATACCGATAGTATTTTCAAAATTATCAAAGATTTGAAGACCAGAAAAAAGCAAAAGATGAAAATTGTTCAAAATGCGAAATTGGTTAGTTGAAAAGACAGCCACGAATCTCGATTGTTGTGTAAGCTGACAACGAGAGGAAACGTGGTCTAAGGTTATAATCACTGTAACAGGAGAAACTCAAGGGATGCCATAGCTGGTGTATGTCTCTCCATTGTAGGTATACTTCTTTCCTGTCGCGTAGATTGAGATTCGATCGTCGGAGAACGAGACGGTGAGACTGTCGAATGGCTCCACGTTGCTCGATATCTGATAGGGGTCTCCACGACCACAAACACGGGAATAGTCATCACAGAATCCACGTCTGGAAGAACAAAAGTTCTTGTTTATCAATGGGGCTCCATGTCTCACGCCTCGTCTTCGAATGCCTCATCCCACTGCCGGACTTGCAGTCCTCTCATAACTCTCTGCTTTTCGGGAACTCGAGGCGACCAGAGGAGCACTCTCTTGAAGTCATCCACCACCTTCCCCTTGGCCCATTTCTGAAATATGTTCCTATGTTGGGCTCTTCTTGATCTCCATCTAATACCTTCAAGAACGCGTTGATACCATCATCTGTCAAATCAACCGCATCGAAACTGATTCTCTTCGCCTTCAAATTCAAGAATTGCTCGTCAGAGAACGCAGCTCGAGCCCAGAAGTAGAAGTCTTTGGTGTTCATCACCTGAAATTTCCATTTTCTTTTCTTTCCACTGATTATTAACAATTGGACCTGTGGAAGAGCGAGGAATTCTTTCGGGAACACGAAAGTGTCTCTGTCTTGTTGACAAGTTACCAGTTGCAGACTGTCCAATTGCTCCGGAATCTTGTCAAACCACCAGCGGAAAGTGTCCAAGTCATCGGCTCCAAATCGAACGTCAGTACAGTTGGGAAGTGCCTTGATTTTGCTCTTTTCAATTGGATACTTCGACTAGAAAAAGTCCTTTATATATTGCGAATCTTGTTTCCCTTACCATTTCCACAGTGATTCCGTTCAACTTGAACTGACACCTCTTCATCCATCCCTCCGCGTACTTCACCGCCTCCTCATAATAGTTACTGTTCTCGATGATTCGACATCGACATCTGTGCCGTCTCGCCGAATATTTCATCCATCTGACCTGTGTATCCTTTTCCATTTGCGAGAACAGCCACTCGAACCACTGTCCCGAATTGTAGTCCTTATTGAATTGAACACGGACACTCACGTTGTCCTGAAAACTCGTCGGTGTTTCTGTGTGAGAATGACACGAATCACTCACGAATTCATCGTTTGCGTAGTCGTACCGGCGACTGTCCGTATCGGTGATAGCGATACTGTGCACGTGAATCGGAATCTTCATTACCAGTTGAGCATCCGCCTTGGAGCACATTCCCAACTTCGTCAACGTCTTACGGTCGAGGAACTTGGCAACGGCCTCTTTGCAGTCATCGATCAGTTGGGGCCACAGGTGGAATCCTCCAATGTGTTCACACAGGGACTCAATGGCCTTAAAGATAATGGGTTCCTCAATTTTTTTATCATTCATGGAACCTTTTTCGAGCACTTTTTCTTCATTGCCTCTTGATGTTCTTCGAACTCCATCTGCTCAAACAATTCGTCGAAAAGACCAAAACCAAGCAGATCGCCTTCTTCTTCTTCTTTTGGTTGTTCCGATCGGTCCGGTTGTGACATGGTAACTCAATATGTACTGAAAGAAGATACCGATTTCAAGACGCATAGAAACCAGCGAGTGTAAAGAATATGCGGTGTAAAGAATAGGAAATGAGAGATTATCAGGGATATAAAAGCTGCTATGGGGGGAAGTGTCCGTCTATGACCGAGTATTGCACAACATTTGAACCGATGTAGGCGGGAGGAGAAACGAGAGAAACGAGAGAGAAAGAGTGGTTTTTCGATCAACAAACGGACATCGAAGAAGGTGTTCAAACGAGCGAATGTTCTTGGTGACGTGGCAACGTAAGAGATTTCAAGAATACGAGAATTCTGAGAAATCAACTGTCGAGTATGTCTGCTTTAGAAGTAGTTGCTCAATTTGACTTTCGAAATTTCGCATTCTGGTTCCAGCAACTTCTGCTACTCGAGACACACTGAAACACGGTTGGTCCGTCGAATGTTTTCGTCCCTAATCGTTCTCAAACTTTAGCTAACGTGTGATACTGCGCATCTCCGTTGACTGAGTACTCAACAGTTACATGCATCGCAAAAACAATTGAAAAACACGGGGTGCTGCGGCCGACGTGGTCAGCAAGTGCGCTCCATTAACGGTATACGGTACCTCGTTTTAGGAGGTCCTAAACTGCTTTGAAAACACGGTTTAGCGGACGATTTTTCACCTTTTGTCTGTTCTTAAAATTGCCCTCCGACGATTACTTTGCGAAAATGGATCGTCGTGTTTTCTACACCAAACAGTCTCGGAGAAAATTGAGTTAGACACGCATATTTTGAATTCGCCCCGCGAAAAATAAAAATTCAAATTAGGTTTTCCTCAGCACCCCGTGAAAAATGAAAAATTGGAACACTCAGTCAACGGAAGTCAGAAGATGTGCTTAGGATACGATAGACGCAGAGAGTTTGTGATATTAAGTAAAAATCGATGATGTTCGGACATTCGAGTAACTATTAGAAGACTGTGGCAGAACAAGAACATGAATCATTTATTATCACTTTAAGACTGATTTATATATCACTGTAACAAGAGAAGCTCAAGGGATGCCATAGCTGGTGTATGTCTCTCCATTGTAAGTATACTTCTTTCCGGTCGCGTAGATAGAGATGCAATTGTCGGAGAACGAGACGGTGAGACTGTCGAATGGCTCCACGTTGCTCGATATCTGATAGGGGTCCCCACGGCCGCAGACTCGTGCATAGTCGCCGCAGAATCCACCACTGGAAAATCAAAAGTTCTAATCGCTCAATGGGGCTCCGCGACTTACGCTTCGTCTTCGAATGCATCATCCCACTGCCGGACTTGCAGTCCTCTCATAACTCTCTGCTTTTCGGGAACTCGAGGCGACCAGAGGAGCACTCTCTTGAAGTCATCCACCACCTTCCCGTTGGCCCATTTCTGAAATATCAACTGTTCGTATGCTCTAAGAACACTCACTTCAGTGATATATCTTAGAACTCTAAACCTCTTTTCTTGTCGTTCTTGACCCCAATTTACCTTCAAGAACGCGTTGATACCATCATCTGTCAAATCAACCGCATCGAAACTGATTCTCTTCGCCTTCAAACTCAAGAATTGCTCGTCAGAGAACGCAGCTCGAGCCCAGAAGTAGAAGTCTTTGGTGTTCATCACCTGAAATTTCAATTTCTTTTCTTTCCACTGATTATTATCAACTGAACCTGTGGAAGAGCGAGGAATTGTTTCGGGAACACGAAAGTGTCTCTGTCTTGTTGACAAGTTACCAGTTGCAGACTGTCCAATTGCTCCGGAATCTTGTCAAACCACCAGCGGAAAGTGTCCAAGTCATCGGCTCCAATTCGAACGTCAGTGCAGTTGGGAAGTGCCTTTATTTTGCTTTTTTCAATTGGATACTTCGACTGTAAAAAGTCCTTCATAGTGCAAATCTTATCGTTTCCCTTACCATTTCCACAGTGATTCCGTTCAACTTGAACTGACACCTCTCCATCCATCCCTCCGCGTACTTCACCGCCTCCTCGTAATAGTTGCTGTTCATTATTATCTGCTCCCTTCTCTCCAGGCCTCGTCTCGAGTACTTCGTCCATCTGATTTGAGTATCCGCGTCCAATTGCGAGAACGTCATCTCAAACCGCTGTCCCGAATTGAAGTCCTTATTGAATTGAACACGAACAATCACATTATCCTGAACGTTTTCTTTTCAGGTCGATTGAAAGAGAGTGGTAATACTCACGAATTCCTCGCTTTCCAATTCGAATCGGTACCTATCCGTATCAATTATATCAATACTGTGCACGTGAATCGGAATCTTCTTCGACAACGCATTATCCGCCTTCGAGCACATTCCCAATTTCGTCAACGTCTTATAGTCGAGGAACTTGGCAACGACCTCTTTGCAGTCATCGATCAGTTGGGGCCACAGGTGGAATCCTCCAATGTGTTTCATCATGTTTTCTACATCCTGAATATCGATCGAATATCAATTAATTTCCCCTAAATGTCTCCTGGACTTACATTCTTCGCCGCTTTTCTTCTATTTCTATCGTTCCGCTCCTCTTCGATTTCATCGAGAGCGCCATCGAAAAGGCCAAATCCGAACGGTTCTTCTTCTCCAGATGACGACATTTCAGCTAGAAGAAATGGAAATGAAACTAAGGCGAAACGAGAGAAAGCGGAAAGTTTCAAAGGAAACGACACGGGGAGGCGCAGAAACGTCAAAGAAGGCGCAGTATTGCACAACAAACGCCGACCAAAAGTGTCCAAAAGTTCAGTGTAGCCTGCGAGAGATCGCGGGGGAAATAGAGAAGTGTTTTTTTGGTCTTTCGGGTGAAATCGTGACTATTTGGAGAATGAGTCAGAGAAGTGTGTCCGTCGCAGTCATGGGGAGTTTGTTTTCCGTGTCCAAAACCGTGTCCGTCGTTGGATTTTAATAAATTTAGGTTCAAAAGGAGAATGAGATTGAGGACTCTAAACAGCGATATTCAAATAAATTCAGAGCTTTCGTACAAACTACTTAAATATCAAAAAAAAACTGATAACACGACGTTTCGCTCGAGTTTCCGGTTGAAACAAATACGGTTCCGACGCGTTGTCTATGCCGATATGGAACCAACAAAGGATGGCTGGAGAAGTCTGAAATTCTGAAACAAAGGTTTTCATTTCAATTTGGAACGGATCGTTTCGATATTTGTTCAATAAATGCGTCAGACAAATGCGCGAATTCGGCGCTAAAACTCCACTCGGACTCCATGGCCGAGGTTTCTTCAAATGGCCTAGTTTTGTTTTTCGACGGAAAATTTTTCGGTCGGCGAAAAAAAATTCGATTCGACGGTACATTTTCTTGTTTTCACTTTCTAAGGCAAACAATGCTGCTTCTGCAGATTTATCAATTGTTTGTTTTATTATTGATTACATTTCAGTCATGGAAACACGCGCTGAAATGGATTCGTTAGAGCATTCAGCGAGGGATATGCTGATGAGGAGTAAACAGGGTATTCAGCTTTTTCAATTAAATTTCCTTTTCAAAAATCATAATTTTCCAGGAGAAAACATTCTGGACAGCATGCTGAGCAGGGCGAATCGTGTGACTGCTCGAATTGAGTCAATGTACAAATATTCCAAAATTCTCCAGGAAATGCAGGGTAGCAGCTCTAAAAATGTACATCTTATCAGTTTTTGAACAATTCCAGGTCTGACAGTAAATGGAAATCGTCGAGAACTGATTTTGGACGATTTGCAAAGGGAAAACAAACAGATAATGGCGCTGCAAGATGAGAATCGGCAGCTGCGTGAGACGACCGAGGAGTATCTGTCGACGATGAGAGACATACTCGAATCGCACGCCGATATGGAGACGAGCATCCTTCTGTGAGTCTCTAGAAAAATAATGGGAAATGGTCTGATGGTTTTGAACTGATACGAAATCACTAAATCATTATGCTCTCACTGAAAGAAATAAAGTTCCAGACAAGACAAAGGCAGAGAAATCGATGACATCGACAATATTATATTCGAAATGGCAAACTCCGAAGTGGAGAACAATCTCAAGTATGATATTGGGGGAAATTTGCAAAAAAAAACGATTTGTTACAGAGAGAAAGCATTGAACATGCAAAAAATGATGGACGAATTAGAGTTATTGCGGAAACAAGAGAATCAAGAACTCGTACTCGCTATGCAGAGAAACAAGAATTACAAGTGAGATACTGAATAACAGAAACGTCAATGATTCGAAAAATTGTAGAGAACTATTCAAAATGGCGTGCTTCTCGAGCCCTGCGGCTGTCAAAGTGCTCCAAACTGCTATGAGTGCGATAATGAAAGAAGCGAAATCGTCGGAAGAGCCCGAAGAACACGACGATCTCAACAAGACGATCATCCGGCACAATTAAGTTGCCGAGGTTCCGGTGAATGTAATTATTCCGTCATACAAACAATCAAATCATAATTTTATTGAATTCTGTCGAAAGTCATAGTAAAATGGATGGAAATTAAAATGGAATATTTGTAAATACATTCTTTCGAAAACAGTAGAGCAAGGTTTTTTGGTACCCGCAAAGTGCTAATACCAATCATTTTCATCGTCTTCGTGGCGTGCGGGGTCTGTATAAACGATTGAAGTAACCGGCTTGATAGAAGAATTTTCTGGATGATCGTCGAACAGGCGATTCGTGGCAACATGGAAGCATTTGTTTGTGAAGACATTGCAGTAATTCACGAAATGTCGAATGTAGACGTTGTAGCTTTAAAATGATTTGTTTGTGAGGTTAGCGTTTGGAAGGAACTCACATCGGCTCTAATTCCATAGTATCAGGTTCAGAAATATGAATAGGCGGTTGGAGTTTAATGTTGTAGAGCTGTCGGAGGTTGTGCCAATGGTAGTTACTGAAAGAATAAGGTTGCTTCGCTCTGAATTCCAGTGAGCTTCTCACAGCATTCCGGACCGGCGCATCGAATCGATGCACAGATTGACATTGGCGTTGAACGTGTTCAGTTGTTCATGTTGTTCTGGAGTTGCCGGCTGAAAAATGAAAGCGAAAAATGGCAAACAAAAAGATGAAAAAACTAACGAGTCCATCGAGCCAATCCTGAGCGAACCAGTGAATGTCGACAGATTTCAGTGCGTGAACAGTGAGTTTTGTCCAGAACCTTGAACGTCATCAATGGAAAGTATGATTCAAACAAAAAATAATGCTCACTTTTGAAAATCTTCAATTTTGAAGTTGGGGCCACCGCCGAATGCAAAAATAATTGTGCTGATTTCCATGTCTATGTCGAGAAGAACAGTCGAGAGGAAGACTCCCAGTGCTTCACTGGAAATAAAAATAGGTTGGGAGTGATATTTTCCCCGGTTGTTTACAAGAACGGAGCTCCGATTTGTGTCGGCAGAAACTTGACGACCGCATTTTTCGCTGCCCTAAAATTCAGATAAACAAGGCGCCAGTCGGTGAGAATTAACACATTCGAGACTCTTGCCCTAAACAGATCGATGTAAACTTTTTCTTCTGGAACAAAATCTGTACTGTTTCTTGTCTTCACCCCCGCCGTTGCGACTGTGCGATCGGAACATAGTTTCGTACAGTCCCTCTCTCATAAGACTCCAGTTGTGAGAGAACACTTGGGCAACCTGAGAAAACGAGATCTGACGTGTCGCAAAGTCACAGACACTTACTTCTTTCTGTGTATACTGTCGGAGGACTCCGTAATCTCTTCGGTATTCGTGCTTCATCTTCAAGTCGCGCTCTTCGTCGTCATCTCCATCTGCATCGTAATAGGGATCACTCGCCACTTCACGCAAATAGAGATCGTACTCGGGATCACGCAAAAACCAGAAGCGTCCGAGCAGGTTACCTTTGAAGCCATGAATCCCTGAATTCGAAACGTGTGTTTCGGAGTCAATTTCAGAACATTTGGCTTACAGTCACGATCAATATTTTCTGTGAGTCGTTGAACGAAATTAGTCTTACGAACACGAGTATACGGATTCTGTGGCTGTTCTTTGCAGGTCAATGGGAACTTCAAACGCCGTCGGTGCAACTCGTGCCATCCTTCTTTCAAACCGTAATCTTTCCATTCAAGAGTCGGTCCGTCGTCTTGATCGTAATTATACATTACTGACAGAGCATTGTTGGGCTTCACGAAAACTCTCATCTTGTTGACCGGACTGTCGAAGGCTGTAAGAACCGAAAATGCATTGACAGAGTTTCGACTGAAACTTACGTTCGAATCGAACCTGCTTTCTTCCATCCTTGTTGACGTTTCTCAAGCGTCTTTTGTTTATCTTCTTCTTATCCATTTCATCATCCATCACGAAGCTTCCGTCGTTTCGTTGGAGTATTTTCGCGCTCGCCTTCCGGATAGCAACGCGAATCCTCGCGACATCTTCTCCAGTCATATCCTCTTCCATGTCATCAATAATCATTCCTTCTTCCTTGACAAGTACACTGTCCAGAATCGAGCGGTTTTCTCCTATAATGTATTTTTCTTTGTCCTCTTCAGGGGGTTTATCCTCGTCCGACGGCAAATCTTCCAATAAAGAGCGTATACTGCTCATTGGTCCCTCGTTTCGTGCGAAAACTTCTTCTACTTTACTCTCTGGGGCTTCTTCTGGCTGTGGCTCTTCTGAGTACGACATGAATGCTCTCAAAAAAACGACATCATCGGTTTCATCGTCGCCAGAATCATAATCTTGCAGTTTAACCTCGGGCTCATGGACAGTTCCGGGGAGGTCTCGTGCCGTACTCTTCACTTTCACTTGACTAGCAATCTGGTCTATTTGAGCCAGTGCGGCAGCGGAAAATTCCGGAGGAGTAGGACTAGTGGGTCGATCGAAGTACTCTTCAGTCGAGTCCAGTTGAAGTGCGCGGAAGTTCAATTCCTAAAGATCACAATTCAGTTGTTCAGAGTCCCACCCAAATGCTCACCGCCAGCTCTCGCACCAGTGCGTCATCATCAACAGCTTCTGTATATGCGTTAGTCCCGATCCGACACTTTATCAAAAACTCTCGGGTAACTCTATCGCAGATTTCCTTTTCTCGAAGTTCTCTCCTAAATATGTTCTTCTAAAAACAATTTTTATTGCAACCATTCTTACTCTCTTCTCTCTTCCTTCTTCTTCTCCTCGTCTTCTCTCATCAGGTTTACTAACATCGTAGCCAAAACAGACCTTCTTGCATCGTGAAAAACAACTTGATACTTATAGTCGGTGTTCTCCTCATCTTTCGGGATCCCAGTTGCATCTTTCAGTGCCGCGACGACTTCCTTTTCGTATTTCTCGAAGAATTTGTGCAGTCGCATGTTGTCGGGACTTTCGAATTCATCTATCTTCGTCGTGATTCTCTCGTGAGCTTTCCTAATGAATCTGATGAGCTCGTCGTCGTCTGAAAAAAGACACTTTCCAATGAGATTGAAAAATTTGAAAGCTAACCAGTGATTCCTTTCAATTCTTCATCAAAATCATTCAACGCACAGCTCTTGAAATGGGCGACGACCTCGGGAATGGTTTGAGTGAATTCTGGTTTCTGATCGGCTGTCAGGTACATTGTCTTCTTTTCGAGAAGTTGTCCCAGCGTCAACGCCTCCGTCTCTAGAAAGTGCTCCTCTCCGAAGGAGAACTAAAAAGAACACAACTAAAACTGAAAACTCACTAATATGTTTTCCGTACGAGAACCACTTCGCTTCGCTCGCAGCCTCCTCATCTCTTCGTCTCTTTTTGAACGCCTCCTGTTCCTCTTTCGTTTTCTTTATCAATTGTTCGCGCGTTTGACGTTGTCCTTCGTCATCAGACGAGTCATCTTCCTCCGAACTGAACAAGGCCATCTCTCAACGGATCTGTATTAGTTGAGTAATTTGAATTGACGTACGGTGGGCATCATTAAATAATTGAACTCGGCGTTGAAGCTACCGTATTTAGATTCCGAACAGATCTACAAGGTTCAATAACAATCAATTTTTTTCCAAAAATGAAACAACAGTGAACATGAAAAGTGAACAAACAAATACTTGAATCTAAATTTTCCGTGCAATAATGATATAGTTGCCCTGTTCCTTCTCCACACTGATAAGTTCGCATCCGGGAACACTGGCAATCAGGTGCTCTGCTTCTCCTTCCCGAAACACGTGGTAGTATCGGAGGAACGTCTCGCCACGTTGATCAATCGTCCACGGAACGAGCACGTCTTGCTGCTCGAAATCTTTGCCGTCGTGCACTTTCAGTCGTTCCGAATTCGTCGTCTTCTGTTCGACTACCTCATCCTTGTTGCCACGCATCTTTGCGTATTCCGACTGACTCTGATCCATAGACCAGACTGTCACACAGATTTGGCTTCCCACTTTGACTACTCTCAGCATTTCCTCAATCATTTTCTGCCGCCTCTCCAGTGTGGCAATGTGATGAAGGACAGCGATAGAGATGGCTGCATCGGCCGACTCGTCCCGAAACGGCAGAGAGAGCGCATCGCATCGTGCCACGTGGCAGTCCTTTTTGAAGGCGATCTCACAGAGGCCCATGCACATGTCGCAGCCGATTTTGAAGAGTCCGTCTTTCGGAATCAGATACTTTCCGTTGCCACAACCAACGTCGTACATGACACTTCCGCGCGGGATTCCGTCGATGAACTTCTTGACGGCTTTCCAACTCGAATGCCTCGTTTCGTCAAAGTGCGATGCGATGTTCTCGTAGACATTTGAGACGTACGAGTTTTCGAGCTTCCGAGCAAGATCCTCACTCTCTGGTACGCTCATCTCTCCTAAAATGCGAACTTTGTTGAATACATTCCGAAAGCATCCCCCACCTTTTCTATCCCAATCGCAGAATTCTTTCCATTGGCACTCGCACGGCTTGCGGCGAATCTTCCGCAGCGTCAGAGAGACTCGTGTCTGGCGCGGCAGCACACGATTTGTTCGCGGATCCACGTCGTATTTCCGGTTGACGATTCCGTGTTTCCAGCGATACCGAGACTCTCCTTGAATCAAACACAGCGATCTGGCCTTGAGAAGGACTGGAGCGATGCGTGCAGAGTTGGCACCGTCTTTGAATTCCATGACCACGTCGGAAAGTAGACTGATGGAGACGATTGGATCGTCAAAAGCAGAGTGCGTGTCGTAATGCGAAGGGATCCCGTGTCCCGGTTCGTAGACGTTCGCAGTGATTTGATCAGGACGTTCATTGATGTAACCGTCAGAAATCAGTCGATCGATAATGGCCTCGATTGATGAAGGAATCGGATCAGCTACTCTCCACTCGTTTGCCGAATTAGTGCTGTAGTCGAAGACGTGACCAAAGTGAACAACGGCTCGGTGTTTCAGCGATTGAACTGAAAAATCAATGATGCCGTGTATCTGGAATCCCATATTTAAGGAAATCTTACCGTTCGGATGGTTCACCAGCAAGTTGACCAACTCCTCTTCCAATTCCTTCGAAACGTAGTCCTCAACGATTTCCAAGTCGGCCGGCCGGAAATTCTCGCATTTTTTCGCTTCAGGTACTGAAAAACTGACCGCCTTTTTCACACAAATTGTTCTTGAACTCACGCTGTTGTACGAACGAAATCACGAACGGCTGATGTGAAGTTTTCAGTTTCGGCGGCACGAGGCCATGCAGTTCATCACGAACACGAATCGCCGCTTCTACAGAAGAGCACTGAACGAACGAGTAGGACCGTTTGTTGGGGTAGACGAGGAACTCGGCGAGCTCGTCGAGAGGCAGAAAGATGTCTTCGAGCTCTTCTAGGGAGACGCCACAAAGGATGCTGCTGTTGCTGACGAGCAGAAACTGAAAGTGGCGATTGTTTTCAAGAAATCTCAGCTAAAATCAAGTACCCTAGTGGGCTCCTGCGAAACTTCTACACTTGGATCGTGTCTTTTCAGCTGCTCGACGCTTTTGTGCACCTTTTTCGCCAGTTTTCCACCCTCGAATCGGGCACCCATCGGCTTTGTTTTCTCTTCGTTGAAATCTGAGAAAACTGAACTTTTGGAAAATGATAAGGTTAGTGAGACTTACACATTCAAAAAGAAGTGTAGCCGCGGTTTCCTGTTCTTTCTAAGGAATTGAAACTTAAACATTTCTTGGTTCTGATGATGGATAGATAGGTACATTCTAGCTAATAACTGATTGAAATATCTATGTTTCGGGAACGATATAAGGAATTTTTTTGTTCAATTTTTAGAAACTGTATAAACAAGAATCAGAGTGGGGGCAACAATAAAAGATCAACAAGAAGAGACTAGAACAAGAAAGAAAAGTTAAGATGCTTCCGTCCGAACAACAATGTGGGGCCTTCGTTTTTCGCGTTTCGGTCGATGGGCTTCGTTGTTATTCGTCCACGGTCCGAGGGAATCATTCGAATAGTAGTCCATCGGCCAGTATTCGGAGGGAACTGCGATCTGAATAGAAAACGTAAACATGAATATTGGAATACTGGAGATAAAACTCACATTTTCAAGTGCAACAGCCAATTCGAACGGATACAACAACGGTTTCGGAAACTGGGTGCCCCAGTCGATGGACAATCGGGGACAGGCCACCTGGACCCAGCAGTCGACTTCTGCGAACATCGCCAGCTTCTCCGGGAAGATTTCCGACAGAAGAACTCTCACGAACTTCTTTCCCTTCCTTTCCAGCTGAGTTTCCAGTTCTTCAATGACTTTCAGGTTTCCTTGTCGTCCGAGTGTCCCTTGAATCAATCCATACGTCGTGCACTTCTTTGCGATCTCAATGGCGCCCGTTCGATTCTTCCTCATCAAATCGTGATCGTATCGTTCTCTTGTGAGCTTCCGAGAGTACGGATCATACTGGAATGCGTCAATCGACGGGTTGTGGATCATAATCGACTCCAAATGGAACCTTCCGTCTCCGAGGTAAACGATTGCGTCGAATTTGGAAGCGTCGAGGCGCGGAGACGTGCAGCCGAGTACTTCTCCCGGTGATAACGGTTTGCACTGCGGGATTTCGACGTGGATGTTGCTGTCTTCTTGGTTGAAAGTGGTTCGGACCGTCTGAAGTGATGGAATGAACTGGACTGTGCTGACGACGGCCAATCGTTTTCCCTGAATTGAATAATGCTTTTTTATACAGAAAATCTCAAATTTACTTGAAAGTTTTTCCGTAAACAATCGATCAAATGCGACAAATTGATGTGAATATTGACGAAAACGTAGAGCATCGCGATTCCGTCCGTATTCTGAATCGGCACCAGACAGCTGTGTCCGTAGTGCACCAGAAGATCACATCCCATCGACTTGGCGGTGTAGTCGTCAACACAACACGCTCCGTAAGTGACGTCTCCCATGATGACCGTGTCACAGCCGGTGTATTTCTCTAGAATGTCCGAAATGACACACGCGTACATAATAAGTCCTTCTGGGAATTGGAGAGCGACGTATTTGCTGCCCGTCGATCGGATTTTCCAGATCGTCTTTGGAACTTCGAACGTGTAGTTTGCAGGAAGCTGAAATTTCATCGGATGACGTGAAGCCATTTTTTGATCATTCTTCTGTTTTTAAAGTTCCGAGCATATACTGTAGAACTATCAACATGATCTTGTTTAAAAAAAAACGTACAATTTTCAAGTCCTCCTTGAGATTCGGATCGTTGGCAATTTCCTCAACGATCGTTGAGATCTGAGTCGCCGGTGTCCTCATCTTGAAAATGTTATTTTCAGTGATTTTCAGACTCAATGTTTTAATGGGAGAAATATGTTCGAAGAAATACGAACGTTGCATTAAAATTTTGATTATTTAATGTTTGTTTATGAAAATATTATTTATGATTATAAATATAACACTTAACAATTTACCAACATGAAATAGAGATTAATGAAGACTGAAAGATTGGAGCCGCTGGATTGTAGATGTGTGAATCGAAAATTGAATTTTAAGGAGATCAGAATGTGCTACGTTATCCACGGTAGTAAGTCAGGAATACGTATTTACACGGTGCAGCCACGAAACAAGAGATGTGAGTCTGAGGGTACTGGAGGATGTGGGATGGTAAAATGTAACATGACCTAGCAAGGAAATGCGAATAATTAGGTTTCCGAACGCCAGATGTTGATTGTGTTGTCTGGTTCTAAAGCTCCGGATGCGATGAGATTTTGAACAGGATGACAATCCGAGGCGAGAACGGGTTCTGAAATTTAATTTTGATTTCATAGAAGGTATATTTGAAACTAACGAGTATGTCCTTCGAGCGTCTGCACTATCTCTTTAGTTTGAAGGTTCCAAATGTAAATTTTGTGATCTTCTGATCCACTGATAATCCATTTACCACCGGTTACTGAGAAGTTCGCAAAGATGCAGTATTTGCTGTTCTCGTGGCCAAGGTATTGCTTGAGGCTCTTTGCTTTGTTGAAATCCCATAGCTTGAGAGTGCTGTCCAAGTTAGAAGCCAGAATGTACTTTCCGTTTGGTGAGAACTTCACGAATGCCACTGGTGGATTCTCTTCATCAACCAAAGTTTTGATGCACTGTCCGTTAGCAGTGTCCCAGATGCGAACAAGTCCGTCGTATGATCCAGAAGCAATAAGGCTTCCATCGCGGTTGAATGACACAGCAGAGACGGGATCGGAGTGCGCCGGGAGTGTTTTGATGCACATACCGGTTTTCACATCCCAGATACGCACAGATTCATCGAACGATCCAGAGACAATCAGAGACGATTGGGGGTTGAAGTTGCAGCAGAAGACGTAATTTGTGTGACCCTTCAATGTCTTGGCGCACCGAGCAGCATTGACTTCGAAGATCTTCAGCGTCTTATCGTCAGAAGCAGAAACAACGCACTTGCTGTCGGCGCTCCAAGAGAAGTCGTTGACGCCTAGTTTATGACCAGTTAGCTGAAATAATTGTTTTGTTAAAAAAAAGTGATTCTTTTCTTACCGTTCGTTCACAACTCATGTCGGACATTTTCCAAATTTTAACCGTCTTGTCGGCTGAGCTCGTTCCTAAGTACTTTCCGCATGGTGAGAACTTCACAGAAGAGATTGACTTTAAGTGACCTTGGAACGAGGCAATCAGCTTGTAGTTTGCAGTTCCTGATCCTGCTGCAGCTGGAGTTGCACCACTCGGCGTGGCGGCACTTCCTTCAGGAACGACAGAAACAGGGGTGGCCAAATTGTTGACTGGGGTAGATGGTGTTGGAGAAACCTGGAAGACCGCTTTTAGCGATACTAAATGTATCTTAAAGCAAATATTCTTACCAGAACAGCAGCAGGGGCACTTTCTACGGTGGGATTCTCCGCTGCGGCCGGGTGAGCTTCTGTCGTGTTTGCTGGCAAAGGCTGCTCCACTGGCGGTTGATGGGATGCTTGGTCCGCGACTTGGGCCGGTCCATCAGAAATATCCATCTCTAAAATAAAACTATAACTGAAATAATACGAAAAAACGCAGATAATAGGGCATTCAAAATTTGAAAAGGTTATTGATTGCAATTGTCGTAAGTTTAAATGTGTCGGACGCATCATGTGCATCCGCATTCACGTTGCGTTAAATCATACGCGCAACAAAAAAAAATCACGTTTTTCAGAAAAAATGCAAGCAGAACCGCGGAGCAAGAAAATGAAGAACGAATAAATATGTTAAGGATACAAATATTCAGAAGAAGACGTTTATTTTCTAATTGTTTAACTGTGATATTTACAAGCAGCTTTTGAAAAAAATATCACAGAACGATCTGTCTAAAAGTTTTCGCCGAATTCGGTAGCTTTATGAAGAAGTAGTGTTATTAGGTTAGAGGAAACGATTTGATTTTTACAGGCAATATAGTTGTTATCTTTATTCATCATCAGCTTCGTGAAGCACCGCAGGTGGAACTCCCCACATTCCTCTGTGTCGACGGAACAAGGGAACTCTGCGGTTGATTCCCTCGTCCATGTCCTCGGGATCCTCGTCTTCTTGTCGTCTTTCGGTGTCTTCTTCCGACGATTTGACAATCGGTTCATCGGGCAGAATCACTTCAACCTTGATGTTTGCCACTTTGGGACCATAGAATCCCCTCCAGAACTGTCCATCTCTACCTTCGTTCAAAACGGTTAGATGACGCAGACCGGAGGGATAATCGGCGAATTCGATGGAAACATCCTCCCAATCGGCTTCTGAAAATGGGAGAAATCGGATTATCGAACGGAAACAAGTGGAAACTCACTGGTCCACTGATCCCATTGTTTGTGAACTGATTTATATCGTGGCTTGTCCACTGCTTGTCTCAACTGCTCGTCCCAGTTTTCCGCAATCCATTGAGTTTCAAAGTAATTTAATTGAGCAGCGAATATAAGTTGTGCCGAGCAGTCATGACGATGATTCACTTTTTGAGTGATTCTAATCTTCGGGCGAACATGATCCAGAACCCACGGATCGATTCCCGAGGCGACAAGGTCGACGAAAATGAAAATTGAGGACGTTGAAAAGGAGAAGGCGAAACATTTGGAGACGTCCGGGTGCGGATTGCAGCCGTTTTCGCCGTCGAGTTCCATCACAATTCTGCAAGAAAATGAACTAAATACTTTGCTGTTTTAGATAAATTCTCACCCGTCGCCGTGGGCTCTCAGATTGAAATCGTCGGAACGGAGGGTTCCTCTGACAGTGTGGTTCGGGGAGTTCTCGAACATCGAAATGAACTTGGGATGGATAGGAGAATATCCGATTCCAGAGAGCACCTGAAAATAGAGAACACTTTGAGAGTCAGAGTTCTCACTATGATTCTCACGATTCTCTGTAGATTGAAATTGAAGTTTGACATATCGACGGGCTCTTCCCATCCCTCTTCGTACTCATTGTCTTCGTCCTTTTCCGCTTGATACAAAATGAACTTCTTCTGCGCGGCCGCCCGTCTCCATGCCAACGACGGGAGCACATTCTGAATCCCGGTGTGACGCGCGTGTTCCACCCAGAAAGAGTCGGTGGATATCAAGTTTTTGAGTCGATGGCATGTCTGGGAGAATTTCCGTTGAGAACACGAAATAGGGGGAAAGTGGAAACTCACAAGCATACAATTGATCAGCGATTTGTTGTCGAGTCTATGGAAAATGAGCAGGAAACACTCGTCGGAGACGTCTTTGGCGTCGCTGAAACCGATTAAAATGCATTATTTCGGGCTATTTTTCTTGGGTAACTCACACAACCATTGTGTCTTTGGGTTTGAAGAAGATGCGTTTGATCGAAGAAAGAGCTTCCTGAAGCATTGGAAAGTGTTGCGAATGTCTGAGAACGCGAGTTTATATCTGGCGAGAGTGAGAGAGCGAGAGACAATGGTGACTCATTCGAAAAACAAGAGACGCAGACGGTCAGAGGGCATTGCGAAATGGGCATGTGATGAGGGAGTGAGTGAGGAAGAAGTGGTGGAGTGCATGCAAACAAGTGTTCAGATAGATAACAAGACGAATGTTTTGGTAATCTGATATGGGTTGTGGTTTTAATCAGAAAAATACAGAAAAACTGTTTGCAGCAACCAGAGAAAACATGAAATTGCAACTACAGTAATCCTCGCAAAAACAGTGGGATACGGTATGAAGTTATGTACAATTTGCGAGCTAGTTTGCATTTTTCGTCATTTTCCGTTGCAAATAACCTCGAAAACCGTTCAAAAACTGATGTTAAAAAATGCAAATCGTGCATAAATCCAGTAATTAGACTGTAGATTGGCTTCTAAACTGGAAAAAAATGCAATTTTTCACAATATTCCACGAATTTATTCAAAGTCCGTCGAAATTAACTCAAGTTCAGTCTGGACAGTACGTCAGAAACAGCCGACGAGTTGAAAGATCTCAACGCGTCGGAGAACTTCGACGAGTCAGTTGAATTCAGAAGATTCAGAAGATGCGTGGGCAGCGTTGACGCCTTCTGAAGAAAATCTTGAATTTGATCAGAAATCGACGAATTCGTAGACAGTTGATCTTGAGTCTCATTGAATTTCTCCTGAAACACATGCATTTGTTCTGGAAAGGTTCGCGTTGAAATACCTTGATCTTCTCGATCATTTCATTACTTGATTCTCCGAGCAATTCCTCCAAAATCCCTTCAACACTGTCCCCATTCATCTTCTCCATCTTCTCCAGAATCGCCGAAACATCCGGAACACTTTCTCCCATTACACTTCTCAACGCACTGAACAGCTGGATCAACTGGGAGCTCTCCGTGACGTTGATCCTCTTCAGAAGCTGTCCAACTGTGAATTCAGCCCCGAGAGAGGGAATAACACCGGCTATTCTCGACTTCAGAGCCGTGTCGTTGAGGAAAGTGGCCCCGTATTCGACTATGCTCGTGTTCAATTCGGTTGCCAGTAGAGACTTGAGAGGTTCGGAGAACACGGAAGAGACGAATGTCTGGTTGTCCCTGGAGTCGAGAATTCCCGAAGACTCGTGAGGATCCTCGCTGAGAAGGTACCGAACGTCGTCGTCATCCTCGTCCCTGGTGAAGTTGCCATCCATTCCATCTTCACTTCCATCTTTTTCCTCTCCGCTGGACTCCATGAACTCTCGGAAGCTGGCCGTGAAGCTGTGTCGATGCTCGCTCGCTTCCTCTCCGGATCCCTCCTCTCTTCCGTCCATCTTCACCTCCTCCCAACTCTCATCCCCATCCGTACAGTTCTCACACGGCGGTTTCGGTGTTCTCTTGAATCTGGACAGTTCTCCGAACAATCTTCCAATTGTTCCTCCGTCCATCTGCGTTCCTCCGATGAGCTCCTTGACCGTCTTGTTGACTATCGAGTCGTATTGTTGTTCAGAAATGTTGAACTTGGAGAGGCATTGATTCGAGGAAACAGAGGCGAATGAGCAAATGGAGAAGGAGGAGCAGAGGAGAGTTCCGATGTTCTGGCCCAAGAGCGATGAGATGCCGGGGTGAGAGGAAATGTTGAAGCAGGCGAGGAGGAGCGAAGGATCGAACGAGCGAACATCGGACGCGATCGGACGGGTGTTGATGCCGACGAGAGATGTGAGAAGATTCTGAAAGACGTCCGAATTTAAAATCCTCAAACACAGCTGTCGAATGCAATCGCGCTTCTTGGCTCTATTCTTCACGTCTGCGTCTCCACACGTCTCAAACTATTTCAAGCTGCGTCGTCGAAAAACGGGGAAACAAGCGAGACGCAGACACTGTGGAGCGGAGAAGCACGATTGCATTCACTTTGTGGTTCCGTGAGCCTCTCGGTCAACTCTTCCCACCTCCGTCTTGTTCCTCGTCGCTCCCTCTGGCAAGTAGTCGATGAGGTTTCTCAATCGGTTGCTCAGAGAGTTCATCACTGACTTCAAAGACACATCCAGTCGGCCAGGGCCATCTCCCTAAAATAACAACACTGGGTCTTCTCACAGGACAGTCTAACTGTAAGAGTAAGAAGGGAACGTGCTTTACTGATTTTCATCGCAGAAACACAATCTCTTACTATCGAATGCCATCGAAATGACCCGATATCTCGAGATTGATAAGAGATATCAAAACAGCGTCAACTGCAAACTTGTAGATCATAACTAGGACTACAAGTTTGCTGTTGACAACTTTTTGATATCTCTTATCAATCTCGAGATATAATGATTCTCCGGTAGCATCCTAGTGTGCCGCTCTATTCGAGGAAATACTGTTTTTGAATGACCTTTTCACGAATGCAAGATTTACGCAGAATCACCCGAATCAGTTAGTAAATGAGTTTGAAAGGGAAATCTGTGGAGTTGCGACTGCATTGGTTCTCTTCTGAATACCTTCCCAACTTCGGCCAAAAGATCCTCAACCTCTGCCATAGTTGCCGTCGAGACATTCACAAATGAGTCACAGTTCGGATAGACTGGCAGTGTGTCATTGGGAGTTGTCAGGTTGAGATTGGGTCCTGGAAAAGAAGAAGTGACAGATCATGGAAGTGTTACTCTCCGAACCTGGAAAGCAAGGCATCGCTTTCCGATAGTCGGAAACCGCCGATGTCTTTCCGGAAAGTTGTGCACTCGTGTACTTCTCCCACTCATGGAACAACTGAAACTTTCGGAATTCCGTCTGAAATGACCTTCGATTCCACCTCAACGGTCTGCAGATCAGTGAGATTCTGTCCCGTGGTGTTGACAGAGCACAACGGTTCGAGGACGTCTCCAAAGAGAAATCCTCGATTCGAGTTCACACTCACATTGTACGCATACACACAGTGACGCTTTTCTGAAAGGACAGCTGCCACAAAGTTCCCTAGATTCTACCGAACCTCCAACTGAATAGAGAAGAAGCAGGAGAAGAACGGAAAGACGGCGCATTCGGGAGTCACAAATGAGCCGTTTTTTCGTGTGTTGCTGTGTCATTCTGTCGGTTGCCAATGGTGCATTTCCACGGAGACTCGGCTCGCCCGCGCGTCTCGAGACCAAAGAATTTCGGAGAATATTCGAGATGTTTCGTATTAGGACCCTCGAGGAGAAGGCTAACGAAGATAGCGATCCTTGATGCTACACAAATTAGAAAAGTTATAGTAGAATGACAAATGGCGTACTGGTGACTGAAAATTCAATAGGACACTATCCACACATTCTTAATATTATCGTTTTATCGCAAAGTGGCAGTGAGGACGAAGAAAAGCGCGAGTGGGCGAGACGCCGGTCTCGAAACGAACGACACAGCTCAACGTTTTGTTACCGTAACCCTTACTCTAAAAATACGGTTTCCGACTGTTTTTTTCGGGCGGATTTTACAGTAACCCGCGGGGCCTAGAAACCTCACGAAAGTATAATATGTAAAAGTCAATAACTGTAGATATTTGCTGGGCAAGGTGTTTGGGATGTTGTTGATGGAAAATCTTGATGAATTGCGGTTCATAGTTGGGAAGCGCTATCAGCTGATATCATCCGGTTCGTGGTCGTTCTTGACGACGGTTAACTCACTGTACATTGGCCACTAAACCCGATATTTCTTCCGAAAATTGGCCAATGCTTTGAGCAGAGATTGGAAGAAAAAGGAACATTTATGACAAGATCACCGACTAAATCAACCAGATCTACATTGGAATGCTGTTTTGACGCGATTGTTTCCCCGAGCAATACGTCTGCTTTATTGTCTCCCAGATTGACTGAAAATGGTCCATTCTTCAAAATCCTTGTTAAAGCATTTCACTCACAGTGATGTGATCGAAGTTCTCGATGGCCACGAATCCGCACATTCCGAGGAGGAGGACGAAGAACGTGATCAGCAGGTAGATCTCCACTGTCACGTGTCTGGAACATTTCAATTTCCATCAGATCATTAAGATCAACAACTGATACCTTATCAACGCGAAGCCGACGGCGATTCCGAGTGACTCCCAGAAGCGGTACTTTGTGAATGCGAACTGCAGCGAGTGTTTGCCGACGAGGGCCACCCAGAAGCCGTTGATCTGCGTGTTCCACACTCCGTCCGCCATTCCCCACATCGCGGCGACGACGTAGAATATCTGTTTGTCGGCCGCATTCAGTGGCCACACCATCAGAGTGATGATCATCAGAAGGTTGACGACTGCTCCGAACACGAAGAGGGGCATTCGACCGAAGAGTTTGATGAGCGGACCGAAGACGAGCGAGCAGATGGCGTCCGAGATTCCGAAGCACGCCATCACGAAGCCGATCTGCCAGATGCCGAGACCACATCCGACGAACGCCTGGAACAGTTGAGAGTGCGGAGTGCTTCCCCTCCTCCTCCCCATTTCGCTTACCTTTGTGTACACTCCCACGAGGAACGCTTGTTCCAATCCGTTGAATATGGTCAGTGGGACGAGGAGCATGTATTTCGGGTTGATGAGGTGCTTCAGCATCAGGTTTATGATCTCCGAGTTGAATCGTTGAGCACATTTACTAAGACATTACAGTTTGGATCGTCGGAAATGAGAGTTCGTACCGAATCCAAGCACCGTGTTTCCTCGAGAGAAGGGGGCACCCCAAATGCTGACGGAGAATCATTATATCTCGAGATTGATAAGAGATATCAAAAAGTTGCCAACAATAAACTTGTAGATCATAACTAGGACTACACTTTTTCTGTTGACAACATTTCGATATCTCTTATCACTCTCGATAGATAATGATTCTTCGGCAGCGTTTGGGGTGACGCTCTATTCGAGGAAAATCGGTAGTTACTGTTCGGCTAAAATTCTAGATTTAAAAAAAAAAATTTTCCAGCGTTTCAGCATTTTCAGACACAATATCTCAAGTCTTAAAGATCAATCCTCAAAGAATGAATCAGTGTACACTTCCCAACTTTTAGGGAAATTCCGAAGTTTCATAACAAAACCTCACCGATTGAGAGTGTCCTTCATCAGTGCGTTCAGGAACATGCTGACGATCATTCCACTGATAATCACACACGCCAAATACGCCAGACACACTGGAAATATCCCTGTTTGGGACGAGAAGACAGAGTCCCTCACTCACCAGCAACATAGACTTTCTGCGGTGGTCTGGCCAAGTTGCTCTCTGCGAGATCCGAGAGGAGCGAGAGATTCTGCGGGAACTGGTATCCACAGCTGAATGGAAGAATCGGAGAGGGAGAGATCTCTCGGGTACCTGTCGTAGATCGCATCCTCCGGTGGTCGGATCGTCGCTGCCATCGAGAGAGTGAAGATGTACGAGGAGACGACGTTTCCGATGACCTGACCGCAGTGGACGATCATGAAGAAGAAGCCGAAGAATCTGAAATATAGAGAACTCAATCAACGCCTTCCGTTTCCTCTATGCACCTGACAATGACAGTGCTCTGACTCTCAAAGTTGACACTTGCGTAGCGGATGCCCATCTCGGTGATGTACGTGCACTTGGCTCCCCAGATGCACGAGGCGGCGATTCCGCAGAATATGGATGCGGGGAGCATCGAGGAGTAGGTGGGTCGGAGGTTGATGACGATGTAGAGGAAGTAGACGAAGATGGCGACGATGAATGTGAGTTTGCACCCGAGCCGATTGATCATGAACGAGGGCACGAAGAGGGAGGAGATGGCGAGAGAGAGGTAGAGGGCGACGAGCGAGTCCGATCCGAGGTTCCCGTTGACCGATGTCTGCAGGTTCTGGAGGCCGTTGAAGGCGGTGAACAGGAAGAGCAGCGCCACGGACAGAATCCACAGATTCGACTGGAATAGGGATTCCAATTTAGAAAAAGATTCGCCCTCGCCTCACCATGATCTTCCTCTTGATCTTTGTGATCCTCTCTTTCTCCCTTCCACTCAACATCTCTCTCTTCTTCTTCCTTATCAATTTGGCTACCAAATCATGACTGAAAACTTATTTTTATCCATAGAGCGCACTTTCCTCCCCCCCACCTGTAGAGATAGGAAAGATCCTCTCCATCGTCATCTCTGTCGACTGAATGCATCAAATGCTGCATCGTCACCAACTGATTCCGAACGATGCGTCGTCGAGATCCGTGGATCGGACAGAAATGATCGTATTCCGGGATTCGGCCGACCTCCGTGGGCAGTTCGAAACACTCGTCCTGTTCGAAAGATGTTCCTCTGAACAGGTAGGAGCTGAAAATCGAGGATTGAAGATGAGAAACACTCAATGACACACCACTTCTCGTTGACTTCCGCCTTCTGCTGCTCTCTGCCCATGTCCCGGAACGAGAACACTTTCGGCTCCTCGAAAAACTCTTTTGGTCTGAAAGAGAGAAGCGAGTTTAATCTATCGGTCTGTTCGGAAATCAGTTGTTCTCTTGATCAGGGCTCTGTGTACTTTTTCAGACGTATTTCAGACCGACATATTATTCACTTCAGTTCTTGAAACCTGCGCAAACGCGCTCCGCTGAATTTTGTTGGTCTCGAGACGCAGAAGAGAGTCGTGACGAGACCAACACGAGTCCAGCGGAGCGCGTTTGCACAGGTTTCAAGATTTTCGAAATATATAATAATACGTGCCCAATTGAACTTGCCTGATACAAAACGTCTCGAGTGGAATGTCGGGTATGTCTTCTCTGCGGAACATCAGCACACTATCATCTCGTTTCTTCGGCAATGCTCCGAACTTCTGAAAACCCGACCGTACTCCTTCAGAAACCTCATCAAACCTGTAGAATGTGAATGGACGTCTTGCGAATGTTCTCGAGAGCCGGCGACTTGCTCCGTTGCTTCTTCTGCCTCCTCTGCTCCCTCGCCTCCTCTTCCAGTTGCTCTTTTCCGAGTCCCAACGCCTCCAATTCCGCCGCACTTTCCACGCCGACAATCATCTGAAATTGGGGGGAAATTTAGAGCTCAAAGGCCGACGTTTTGCACAATTCGAACTCGGCGCTCCGCCGCTGCTCATTTTTCACATCGAAAGAGAGAGAGCTTAATGGTGTTAAACACCCATAAACCGTCGGTTTTTTATGCTCTCGCGACGCCTTTTTACACATTCTCTGCTCACTTCGGGATCCACTCGACTGCCCCTCGACGGCGATCGGCTCTTCTTTCGTTCCGTCGCTCCGACGAGGTCCCACGTGTTCGAGTCGCCCATCTCTTTGGCTTAGAAGGCGATTCGAAACGAATCGGAATATAGTGTTAAAAATCCGATGGGAGGGGGGTGGAAACCGACGACTCAACAGCTGTCTGCATTTTCCGTTTTCTTGCCCGCCTTCTCTCTTTTCTGCACTATTACACATTGAGGATCTCCTATCGACTGACCACGCAAACGCGTTTTGGCACACGGAATTGAAAACAAATGTGGCCGCCGCCGCCGCCAGATCCTGGTGATTCTGAGGTGATCGTGTTCCGCTTTGATCGAGAAATTGTTGTTTTTTATTTTCCGTAGAAAATCAAGCGAAATAGAGAGAAACGCGCATAAATATATGCCACAGGAAGAGAAGATGTTTTGGGAAACAGAAGAGAGAAACAGGTGGGACACGGGGGAGAATCAGAGAGGGAGAGAGATAGAAACATAGAAATTCCACAGACAGGAGCAAAAGCACATTCAAGCCTATATATATATATATAATCAATCGATGATCAGAACGTCATCGGAGTGTTTTGTAGGCAGAGGCATGGGGCACAGAGAGAGATGATGAACAGTAATACTTGAAGCTAACATGGTTTTGACTAGGTGTGAGATCGGTGAGATGATTAGTGTTTTTCGCAGTTACAGGGTCATAGAGGCGTTGAAACATGAAAACGAGAGCGGAGAACATGATGTGGACGGGCAGCATCGGAGCCAGAAGAATCAGTTTAGGGATGGTGGGATCGCTCGAGCCGGCAGTCGAGGAGATGCTGTCGCAGACGAACCGCGGCGGGGAGACGCCGTTGTGCCAAAGTCTTTGAAGAAGCGGAAGCTGAACACTTTTCAATTGGTTGATTATCTGTCAAACTTTTCGAAAACTCACAATTTTCGAACTCCAGAGTCTTTCCTCTCGTACTTCCACGGGTACAGCTTCTCGTCGGGTTCTTTCGGCATCGGTCCGTAGACTGGGAGGTCGTCTTCATCGACTCCAGAAGTGGTTGTAGCTGTTTGTTCGGAGTACCTAAACGAAAATGATGATTCTAGATTCTATTGAAAAAGATCTTACGGAGTCAATCGATCAGTATCCTCATCGTCATCAAGCCGCATAATCTCCTTTTTGACTCCTGGTTTGAACTGCTCCAACTCTTCCTCGAGCTCCATCACGCGGCCTTTCAGAATGTTCTTTTCCTTGATGACTTCTCGCAGTTCGCTCAAGGTGAATCGAGGCTCGTTGTTATCCTGAACGAAAAGACGCTAGTTCAAATCTTTTGCGGAAACAACTCACGTGATTGGCGATCTGCATGTCTTTGCACGCGCGATCGGTCTCTTTGACTAGTTTCGTGAGCTCGATATTCGATTCTTCCGTCTTCTCCAATCGCTTCAACACCTCCATTTTCTCCTCCACTATGACACGTCCTTGCTTTTGAAGCGACGCATTCTTTCTCAGAAGCTCTTCGTTCTGTCGGATCAGTTTTTCTATCGAGTTTTGTAACTGAAAATGATATAGGATTAGTTGAATTGGATCTTTCTTCGCAAAAAACTTACGTTTTCCACTTGGCACTGATAAGTGTCGACATCTTTTTGCAACGCTTTGATCTCTTCTTTCTGTTGAGATGACATCTCTTTCAGCTCCAGCAGCATCTTCAGATCAGCTTCCCGCACTGTAAAATTTGGTTTTGATACCAAGAAAACGTGACTGAAAACTCACTCGAGCTACTGACAGGGCTGTCATTATGCGTTGGCAACGAAGAGACCGTCGTCGAGAGATTCCGATTCTCGTTGACAAGACTTTTGACCATCTGTTGCAGATCGTCAATGTCTTTGCGATACGTCTTCTCGACTTGTTCCAGCTCCTCTTCGAACTTTAGATGCTGCTGGTTTCGTTGATGTTTCTCTTGTTCGAGCCGTTCGACTGCCTTCGATAACCTCAATATTTCTTCATTTTCTCTATCATTTCCGGCGGCTAAGGCTTCCAAAGTCTCCAGTGCTGATATAACCTGCAAGTCTCTCGTTTCCGTTTGGTCTCGTTTTTCTCAAAAACCAACCTTTGGCATGATGCCCCGAACACACTCATTTCCGTAGTTGTCGATGAGCTTTTCAAAGTCGTTGCCGATGGAGGCGGCCAAGTCGTATACATCGACGACCTGCAAAACGCCATCATGTCTCCCTTTTCACCGCAATAAGGACTCTCGTCTCGTCCCGGGCTCCTTCAATTTTGCTCCGCCTAATACTACGGCTCATAAATTCTCGAAACAGCCACAAAGCACATCGCCGCTCATTTCTCATTTTTCAGAGAGCGCGCTCTTGTTGTACGTTTGTGTGTGGTGCCTAAACCACGAAAATATTTGGTTTCTCGTGTTACAAAGTTCATCGATTCTAGTGTTTCGGAGACCAGGAAATGGAAGAAGAAATGACGAGGCGTTTAACTGCCGAATTTATAATTCTTGATCGATGATTATTCAGGTTTACCTCGTTTTTGAATTCCATACATTTTCAAGTGTGGAATAAGTTTAGAGCCTTATTGATAATTCAGGAAGAAACTTAACCGAGTGGGTGATAGAGAGCAAAGTTCAAAACTCGGAGGTTGTAATGAAATGAAAATGTTTAAATATCGTTTTAATTTTAAAAACACACCGCAAATTCTTTCGAGTTTCGCAATCGAATATTAGCCTTTTGAAATCCGAAAGCGCTAGTCACCTTGCAGTTTTTGATGGGCATCGTGAGGAGAAAAATCGCGGAAAGTCAAAGTGGCGTTGTTACTGATAACGGCGATCGTCGACATAAGACAATTTAAGAGTGGGCAGGGCGCCCGCGGCGGTGGTGAGACCGAGAGACAGTGCTCTCGCGGAGCAACAGGCGGTCGGCTCAATGGGAGGAGGATGGGGCCGAGACGACACAGGTGTGTTTTGTCAGTCGGTATTTGCCCGATTTCCTGACCGAATCACGCCCAAGAGACCATGCGAGAGGAAGTCTTTTCATCTCTGGCGCCTACTGGAAACCCATTCTCTCTGACTAGAATGAATAGCGACTGAGAGAAAAAGTGATGATTGAATCGATCGTCACAGCCACAATTAGCGCTTTTTCTATTCATTCATACTGCTAATGGAAGCGGCTTTCGTCGCGTTTCGCGGATAAATGCGAAAAGCAATTCTGACATACTCCTGGCTATATCTCAATCTCCGTCTCACGCCGTTAGTTACTAAATAAGGAAGTTTTTTCGTTTCCCCCATTACGCGAAATTCGCAGAAACAGGAAGTTCGAATCATATTTGAAAGAAACCCATCGGTTATGAGGTTATTAATATTCATGGAATATTACCTAGGAATTTTTAATGAATAAATTTCACATTTTTGACTACACTCATGTGACTTAAGGATCTTAGAGTTCAAATTTTCGCTTTCGAATGTGTTTTTCAAAACAAAATGAGAAGAGAACATACCGTAATCTGCTTGCTGGGACTCTGTGGGGACGAAGCTCTCGCGGCGGCCATCGCGTTGACGAACGCGGAAATCTTCTTGCGTGGACGATGAAGTGCGTTGGCAGTCGACGGACGGTCTGAACTACAGCATTCGAGTACGAACTCGTCGAAGCGACGGTTGACGAGCAGGTCGGACGACGCCATTCCGCATGGGCAGAACACACAGGGATTACGTGATGGTCGTCTCGGTCCGCGACGAATCAAACAACAATAATAATAATAGAAGGAGGAGGTGGAGGTGCGGGAGGAATAGAGTCGCGCGACTGTTTGCTCATAGAGCGCTCGTTCGCATGATCTTCGAGTGAGTGCGAGATGACTGTTCTTTCCTCTTTGACAGTTTGACGTGGCGACGCGTCTCTTTTCAGCCGTCGACGGACGTGAATTGGCGCCCCGCCACGACGAACGAGAAGACAAAAACGGAGTGAGGGGGGCGGGGCGAGTTTGACACGAAAACGGACGGGAGTAGCGGAAAAAAGAGACGAAGTGAGCAAGGAAAGGGAAGTGGGCAGCCACCCGGATGACGGGCTGGATACCGCCAAATCTGATTTCGACGCCATTTTGGCGCCCCCCCCCCAGTTTTTGGTGTATAGGGGGTCTTTCCCGAATTGAGTTTGATTCATCCTCGAGCTGCTTTGGAAGATCATTGAGTTACACTGACACTTGAAACGTCATAGTTATGCATAAGTTCTGATTCATCCTGGTATCTTCCATCGCATAAAAGGACACAGTCATTCCGTTCGCTCTGTTATCACTGGCCACCCCTTCGGTTGATCACCACGTCAATGTGTGCATACAAAGTACTAGACATCGAACGATTCCATCAACAAGGGAATTCCAGTACACCGATTATTCACAAGTCCATAGCGGAGGGAGAAGAAACTATTCCAGTCGTCATGTGTCACGTCATCTGAGGAAGGAGAAGAGTGGCCCTCGGAAAGAGAAACGAGAAAGAAACGTTATTTTCCGTCCAATTTTGGTCGTTGTCGGTCGGCAATAGTGACTAATTCTGGCGCGGGTGTGTCTTTTTTGTCTCTGTTATTTATTTATAACACTTATTTCACAATGTTCTATAATCTGGTTTTTAGAGAACACTCGAGCAGTTCTCAAAGTGCAACTGAACCGGAATTCATTTCCGGCGATTCTAGAATGTTCTAATCACTGTCCAGAATTCCAAGGATCGGACACGAGATTCCAGAACAAATACGAAGGGGGCACACCCGTACAAACACCTACAAATCACTCGGCGTCCGCGTCGTCGAAACGACAACAACAGAAGTGAAATGAACGGGGGGAACCAGAAAAGGGACAGAGACCGGATCGATGTCTCATCAATTAGGTACTATTTCGGAAGAGGAGAGCGAGCAAATCGGGTAGCGGAAGCGAGTAGTAATGCATGGGAGAGCGGATGAATGGATTCCCGTTCTTTCGGCTGCTGTCGATTGACTTAATTTGATTAGACCGGACTAGCGCTATCTGAGGAAGAAGAATAGGAACAGATGAGGAAGAAGAAGAAAAAAAGGAAGAATGGAACCAAGTTATGGCCCTCCGGCTCGTGAGCCTCGATGGGATATCAGGTTTCTCTTAAAGGCGCCGTCCACTATTTCTTGGGTTTTGTTGACGAGAGTGACGAGATGATTACTCCACCAGGAAAAGTACTAGTATGAGGAGGAGTGGTCTTTCTTGGATGAATTATTAACGGACGACGACGAATGGTTAGTCACGGTGTGAAAGAAGTGCAGACTGCAAATTGGGTCCCAAGTGATTAGAAATGGATGAGAAGAGGATTATGCTCGACGAGTTGCACTTTCTAGAATAGGGCACAAGTCATGTGACTCTGCAGTTGCATAACCTAATGAGGTCTATCCTATTATTGTCTTATCAGCTCAACTCAATTGCGTTCTTATCACCAGGTACGGTCGGATCAGTTTCCCCACTCGAGTGGTTGGCCACTTATCGGCGAACGGAATATGATACGCAAATTGAGCATCAAGTTGATTGGCAGAAGAGATCTTCATGAGACACTTGAGACCATCGAGTACTGTCGCTGATCCTCGAGGATCGTTAGGTTTGTGAGAAGGTGATTTAGGGATTTTGGATTTTGACAACAATTTTTTTGGGCTCCATAGTTAGTTAGAGAGAGTTGACACTATTAGAACAACTGCTTTCGAGAGCCAACTGCCAATTGAGTCATTCGTTGTTTGCGCAACTACTTGTACTCCAAACTTCTGTTTCTTTCCAATCTCGAAAGTTGTCGATCGATGTGGCCGAGCTGGGTGTGTGTGTGTGTGATCAGACTACAGCTGACCGACCGGATTGAGAGTGTTGCGTAATCGATGCTGAGAAACAAAAGAGAGAAACGCAAGCAAGATCTGAGAGTAGGCGCGACGACGGCGCGGTCAATGTTTGCAATGTTCGGAATGGAAAGCGGCGTCGGCAGCTCGTGGAGAGGAGGCTCTCTTTAGACCATTCCCACGAGGGTTTCAAAGGCCGAGAAAGGCATCGCGCGGGGGCCGGAGTGTGGTGACGAACGAAGAGTCATGAATTTGAAATTCTGGAAATTCGTCGAAATGGATGTGTTGGTGAGAGGCGTACCCGCGAATGCCGTTTATCATCACACACATGCACACGAGTGAGCGTCGCGAGAGAGAGAGAGAGAGCTTCTAATTGGGACTGCTAAAAGGAAGAAAAGAAGCGAAGAGCCCCTTCTTTGGGTTGTCTTGTCGAATAATTGAGGGGCTTTTGAAGGGTCTTACAAGAGATGCAAAACGAGATAGCATTGAGTTTTGGAGATTATGGGGGGATTCTGATGACAATGATGACAATGTTCCGGAGAGGCAGCGGGATTAGTGAACAAGGCCTCTCCTGTAGATATACTCGTACAACTCACAAAGAAAGCAAGGGATCATGACAGAGACTAGAGAAAAAAGTAGTATAAACGCAAGTGATATCAGACATAAACCCATCATGATTCGGGATCTCGCGAAAGCAAAAACTCGTCGACAGCTGTTTCTGATCTACTGAGAAGACAGAACGCTCTATATGAGAGCAGGATCACGCACTGAGGGCACGGAGCAGAGCGTCGAATGCGAACAGAAAACCTAATTATGTATCTGCGCGCCGCTTCTCTCTTCTATCTCTTCTTCTGCTCTTTTTCGACCTTTTCGAAACAAAACCACGCCTTCCATCAATTTTCTTCTATTTTGAGCTTTTGAGAAGACGGATGAGAGATAGAAATTCACACCTCGTCGGTCGGAATTTGAATCCTCTTCTTGGAATTTGGAAACATCATAAATAGAGAGCGAGGAGAGGCTTAGCCGGCTCGGAATTGAAGGAAGAAACTGAATATATCACGGCGTAGAAGGAAAAAAAAATAGAAATGTGTGCAAAATAACGAAAAAATCAAGTGGAGTGGAGAGTTTGAAAAGGAAGGGTCTTCTTGCCGCTTCTTCTCTCTTTCCAAACGCCGTTTCTCTTCATTCGTACACTTTGGCGAGAGAAAGAGAAGGCACCGCCCGGCCGGCATGATGAGGGGGCTTCGAGGGCTCGGGAGCGAAGAGCGGCGAACATTTCATGTTGTTTTGATGCCACGTACAATAACAAACGGGCGGGAATCAACAAGTGGACGATGGTCCGCAGAAATGAATACTCGGGGAGGAGGTCGCGACCTCTTGTTTATAGCGAGGATTAGAATGGAGGACATCGGCGGGTGGGGGTATACAGCTGGAATGTGCGGGAGGAAACCAGTGAACCAAGAGTGGGAAGGGGGGAATTTCTGATGAATCCAGAGCAATCAAAGAAAAGCGGAAAGTGCAACTACTGCTTGTCGCCGGACGCTGTTCTAACAAAGAAAACGCAGTGGATATGAAGAATAGGGCAAAACACAATGAGGAAGAAGTTAACGACGGATGGAGAGTGGGAGAATCTGGCGAACGGGGAGAACACCAATTGGATACAAAAAAAGCGTGCGGAAGTGACGAAAAAAGGTATTCGAGCTTCAATATGTTCCGGGAAACCTAGAGTGGAAACTCAAAGTTCTCAACCAAAGTTTTTCAGGAGCTCTAATTTCATCCGGGATTTTAGTTCCGATTGGAGGCACTCATGTTACTTTGTTCTCTCGTGTTATTTTGCACTTGTTATGGCAGACAGAGTACAAAAAACGTCCATATTCTATTTTGACACTTTGTTTTGATTGAAAACGGGCTCCTGTGGGAGGATCACTGAAACTCCCAGGTCGCCGCTTCTCTTTTGTTTTTCCCACACCTCAATTCCTCTTTTTTCGGTCACTTCGCACGCTTTTCTATCTTCAAATCGGAACTCCCATTCGGCAAAAAAGAGATAAGAAGAGAAAATGTGTAGCAGTCGGCTGTCGGCAATGGAAACTTCGATTTCCAAAATAAACACAACGACACTTCGAAATAACGGGCCGCGCGGTGTTTAGCGCGTCGTCATTTTTCGAGTTTTTGAGCGGAATTTCTCAGTTTTACAGTAAAATTCGAGTGAATATTGGATTTCAGATGCTCAGAAATATATGTTCGACAGCTATTCGACTCGGGCGACAACCGCGTTTTCTGTCAAATACGGCGTCTGGCGAAGGAGGCGACGGAGGCGATGATGTAGGTGTTTTGGGATTGAAATCTTCAATGGCTTCAGTGATTATTTTTTAGAAAAAGACGAAGACGAAAGATGTGATTGATGACGACTTGCTAAAAGCGATTGACGGCGTTGCTAATGAAATTCACCCGAAAAACACAGCGGAAAAGAAATCGTCAGTTTTTTAATTCAAAAATATTATTATTCAATCAGAACTGTTGTTTGTTTCATCGTCAAACAGTTTTCAATATTTCAGGCTCAAAAACACGTTGATCAGTCGATTAGTTTCCAACGAAAAGGCGAGTTTTGACGTCGCAGCCGCGTCGGCAAGCAGTGAGATGCTTGACGATCAAGCTCTCATCGGACTTCTCGCTGACGTGGCTGGAGATGCCAAAGTGGAGAAGAAGCTCCCATCGAAGTGAGTTGCTCCGTAATCTACGGCATTGGTTTTGAATTGTAAATCTTTGTTGTAGGTCCGCGCAACTTCGACAAGAACAAAGAGGTCTGGTGCTTCTCCGGAAAGAAGTCTTCTATCAGGCAGTCCAGAACGGTATGAAGCCAGAAGAGGCTCGCGTCACCGCAGAAAACGTCGTCAATGATGTGCATTCGAAGTTCGACGAACAACGGAGAGCTCTGCTAAGCGATGCCGATCAGAAAGCGAGCCAGGAGGAAGAAGAACAAACTATCAGGAGTGAGCAGGAGCAAAAACTGTACACTTTAGCGATGGAGTTCATGGAGAAAATTTACAAAGATGATCTCGTAAACAGTGACGCCCGGAAAACGATCAATGTAGATCCAAACACGATCAAACTGTTCGGACAACAACCGCTTGGAATCTGGAAGAAGACCGAACAGTACGAGGATCTTTCACTGGGATTCTGGAATCAGTGGGATCAACAAGCAGCACAGTAAGAAAGAACAGATATTGAAGCAGTGTGGAACGTTGACTTTCAGAATCACGAACTCTTCATTCGGACCCACAAACTCATTTGAAGAGCAAATTGAATGGACCGCCCAAGGAAAGCAGTGGGAATATCCGATTGACAACGAGTTCCGAATGGGAGACGAAGCAAATGTTTCCTTCATTGATCACATCTTCCTGGAGAGGCATCTGCCTTCTTTAGGTATTCCGAAAACTGGTCCCATCGCACATTTCATGCACTTGGTGAGTATTATTCATAAAATATAGTTTTTACGGAACATTTATTTTCCAGGTTTGCGTTGGTCTATCGAAGAATCCATACATGACGGCGGCAAAGAAGCGTGAGCATCTTCAGTGGTTTGCCAATTATTTCAACGAGGAAAAACAACGATTGGTGCATAAACTTCACGAGCAGGAACAAATCGCAGCTCAGAACGCTCTCTAATTATCTGTTTTCTCTTCTGATATCCACATTTTTTCGTTTGAATTACCGTGTAATTTAGTAGGTTCTAGGATGTTCGTTTGGTTTTTAGGATCGTCTCCACGTTCTCTTTTTCTCTTTGTTATTTATCATCATATCTTGTTTTCCCAGCCTCATTTTCCGTTCGCCCCCAACCAAAACATGAAAATCCCTTCGTTTTCCACCCGTCCCGGGGAGTAGTTGTGTTGGCTTTGGTTGACGTGTGTGTGTCTATACAACTCGGTGGAATGATCCCCGAGTAGGAATATATGAAGCGTAAAAATTGAGTCAGAGAGAAAAGAAAAAGACAGACGGTGCCACGACGACGCAACAGCAATCATGGACCCGCTGGCCGAATTCTTCGTGACGGAGCACACGGACGCGAACTCGAAGAGGACGTTCTTTCTCGAGCGGAGGTGGGTCTTTTGTTATTCAATTATTATTATTATTCTCTCATCACAAATATCCCAGAATTCCCCCAACTGTTTGACCTACTTCTCTCAGCGGTAGTGCTAATTTTCGTTTTATTGCGCCTTCTCTAAATTCACCTTTTCCTTCTTTCTCGCGTCCTTCTCTTCCCCCCCCCCCCCCCAAACGCAATGCGTCTATCCATTTTTTTTCGCAGTTTTTCGCAACGGAACCAATTAAAACTGGCGAGATGACACTGGGCGCGTTTTGCAAATCATCGCCTCCTCCGCCCCACGCACCCCCGCCTTTCGTCCTTTTGACTTTTCATCATCGCACTTTTCGGGGGGGGGGGGGGGGGGGGGGGTGATGGTGGGAAATCGCCACGAGTATTTATTGCGTGATCGTTTCCAATTTTCGACGACGATTCGAAGGCAACAAGTTTTGCGGGCGGGAAAAAGTCAAGTTTCCCCGTATAATCTCTGCTAATATGCTGGGTTCTTGTTTTTGAAGAATTTTGAAGTTAAAGCAAAGCTTTCCAATAGTTACTATAGTTTTTCTATGTTTTCCGCTTCCCCTCGGAGACACTCTCCGCCGGCTTCTATAAACAGCTCATTGATCGCTTACCATGCAAACTCCACCCTCCGCCTTGCCCCAGATCTTATCGTTCCCCAACCGCCCGTAATTAGACATGGTTAGGGACAGGTGCAAAATTAGTATCCCGTTTTTTTCGCGCATTCATTCACAAAAAACCTCTACATTTCCTCGTACCACCTGTCGCACATTTACATTCCGGAGGAGAGTTTCCTATCCCGGACACCTGTGTGTGCTGGCACACGGCCTCTCAAACAAAAGTGACTCATTTCCGTAATACTACTAGCCGGCTTGTCCACAATACCCGGTGGGACCGTTGAAACGTTTCTGCGCACTGACTGCGCAATTTAGAGACCACAATTTGTTACCGATTGTTTATTTATTTGGCTGATGCTCCGATCATCGGTCGATGAAGTGGTACTCTAGAGTTCATTGGCATATCGGATGTCTAGGCGTTCGTCAACTGTCTGGTTATTATGCGTCTAGTCGAAGTGAAAAAAACGTTCTAAATTGCTGGTTTTCGATGTATCAGCGGTTTCTAACAGCGCCACTCCCTCACTGATCTTCTGCGTAGGAGCCGGATCAAACGCTGATTTTTGAGAGTGTAATCTCTGCCATCTCAGATCCCATAGAGTGTGAACAAGTGCAACTAGCTTCAAAAATCCTTGAGCACTCAATCAAAGTTATCATTGAAACCCAGTTGATCTCATAAAAAGTTCGGTAATAAAATTTTATTCATGAAATACTGTTAATTCGTTAAGTTTTCCTTTCTTTCTTTTTGTTTTTTTGTCACACCCCAACTTCACATGGGAGCTTCGGAGATGTGCGGTTTGAATTCCCGCGCTGCAAATTTTCAAAATTTGGCTGCGACGCCGTTGCCTGAGTATTCAACGTTAAGGCGTGTGATTGCACATCTCCGAAGCTTCAAAAAGTTTAAGTAACCTTCTGAAACCCGCTGTTCCCTTTTATCTTTCGCGAACGTGAGAAGAAGGCTCTTCCGCATGTCGGTTCGGCGGCCGATGAGGCCGTGCAGGTGTCACTGTCTGTTTCTTATTCCTCACAGCGTGCCTGCATACTATTTCCTCCTCCTCCTCCACAGGCTCGCCCAACTCGTACTGTCCGTCGCGTCTGTCCTCCTCTTCCCCTAACAGGGCTGCCCGTGTGCCCTCTCTCTCTCTCTCTCTCTGCCCCTCGGTACCTCTCAAATGCTATCCATCCACCCGCGCTCACTGTTATTGTTGCCTATTGACCATACAGTGGTGGCATGGCACGATTATGACCCCTCAATCTCTCTTTCCGCCCTCCGCCCGCTCTCCATCTTCCTCGATATTGCGCTCTTCTGCTCCTTGTGGACCCCTCTTTTCACCCCCTATCCATCGCAGTCGTCCACCGAGTTTGTTTATGTTTGTTTGGCCCTTTGGTTGACGGCGTCAGTGGAAAGTCAAGTCGAAAGTGACCAGTTTTCTCCTCCGCCTCCTCCTCTAGTTTTCCGCGAATCACCAACACGAAACATGTGATTTTTGTGGTTTGAGAGACACGAAACCCTCCGAATGAAACATGTGCATCCACACCGGCATGTGGTGCCCCTCTTCCTCCTCCAAAGTGGCCCATAACACACATTCGGAACAACAATCTATCACTTTGTTGTTTTGGAACTTGTTTGGAAACAGTTCGGGAATGCAGTGGAGCGACTGTTTCGTTGTTTCACTGATCATGTTCTTAGTTCAGAAGAGATCTGTGTCGATGATCACTCGTCCGAGGAGTGTTCTGTGGAAGGGAGTGGACTGATTCCCAAGTTGAAAGTGTGTCATCACTCGAAGAACATCTTCTGGTCGACGATCTCTACGCTGACAAATTTCAGCGAAAATCCTTCCTTCATTGACTCATCCAAAGTTTTGACGTAATCGAATCCAATGGATAGCCGCGTACGCCGCAAAACAATATTTTTTTTGCATATATTTCTTCTTCTTCTCACAACCCCGCATTCCTCCTACGTGGATATCTCCCCTCTGCTATCACCTTGTTATCATCCTCGTTTACTCGCAAAGCATTATGTTTTTGACTCGTCTCTTACGACTTCCAAGTCGGACGACCGCCACCGCCGCCGTCGCTTCTCTGCGTCGCCTCTCTAATTTATACACTTCCAACGGCGACTGCGGCGGGTTCGTCGAGCCACCAAAGTGCTCCGAGGGGCTCCCCCTCTCCTGCTGCCTCAACACGAATTAATCATTGCTCGTAAAAGAGGACCGGGAACACACACTCGCAGAAAAAAACCAGAAGGAGACACCGAGGAAGCGAAAGTGGGTGACCGGCGGCGGTGTCGGCTGTGTTGCTGGTAGGCGGGCGACGGGCGACGGCGGCGCGGGAGACACGGCCCGAAACAACGGGAGATTGCGTGTGGCTGTGCGTTTATACACACACATCAAGTAGAAATATGCTTCTTCTTCTTCTTCGCCTCCTCCTTCGTTTTCTTCTACTGCGGCTTCTTCTTCTTCTTCCTCCCCCGTCTTTCCTCTTCTGCCGCCTTCTCCCCTTTCCGTTTTTTTTCGGTGTGCCTTCTCCTTTTATTCGCTCTTCCCACAACGGGTTTAGAGACATTTTCGTCCCGTCCCTTCCCCCCTTCCTCCTATTCTTTCGCCGCTTCCGATACTAATAACTAGCCGAGACGTGCAGTGTCTTTTTCACAAAGTGCACATTCCGATCTGAACTCTTGAGAGGCGGGCGTCATTGTCGCGTCTGCATCATGCGTAATTTTCCATTGGTCTGCGGTCGTCCTTTTTTTTTTTCGGGCTCGACGCACTCCTCTTCTCACCGCTCTTCGTTTTCCGTTGTTTTATTATTTATTCCGGCTCGAGCACGGCTACACGCTAGAGACCTCCCCCCCCCCTCCTCCGCTTCTTTTGAATCGAGTGACGTGATCTTCTGGAGATAGGTTGTCAAGGAGGAGGATTAGCTTGTGCACTTGTTGAGTCTCTGCCCGCCTTGATTGGTTGTCAGCTCGGCGAACTCGTTGCCATCACTACAGAAAGCACTCACTCACTCTAATTCACTCTGATCTTCCCCCATGCTACCTATCTACTGCTATATACATCGACGGCCCTAACTTCCACCCCATCATTGTTGCCACGTTTTTTCTTGTCTGATCTACCGAACCGGCTTCTGTACAGGAAGCGGCACGCGCTTTCACATGACTGACCGTTCCCGAATGTAGATTGAAATCTGATTGTTTCGTGTTTTCCCCTTTTTGATGTGGTGACAGTCGCCTTCTCTCGTTTTCAAGGAAAGAAAGCAGCGTTTTGCAAAAATTAAGTGATCATGAACCAATCGATGTCACTGGGTACAGACCTCGGTCACCGTACCCGCTTTGTTTTCTGCAGCATTCGAGGAACGATGACAGTGAAAAATGCGAAGAGAGATACACAAACAGACACACAATTCGATAGCGATATGCGATGCTTCTTCACTGACACACTTCCTCCTCCTCCTCCTCCTCTTCCTCCCCCTTCTTCCTCCTCCTTCACTCGGTCGACGAGGAGCTGCCCGACCCGAACGGGTGGACGGATGCTCCGAGAAGAAGAAGTTATTATGTTGTGTGTGTGTGTGTGTGTCTCTCTCTCTCTCTATACCACGACAGCAGGCTGTCCAAAAGACATGATGACTTTTATTTTATGATTTGTATCAAAACCGACTGCTGCCGTCGCCGCGCCCTGCTTGTGCCCCCCACGTGCGCCACCGCCATCGCCTCTCCTCCGCATGCCCACTCTGAAAGAACGAAGAACACGCGAACGGGTTGGGCGAGCAGAATCAGACGAGACCTCATATGATTCCTGGAGACGAAGATCATCAGAAGCGGCGCGACGCGGCGACTTGAAAGACGGCGATCAACCGACGCGTCGGTCTCTATCCGCCACCCACCGCCACCATCTTCGCCGCCGATGAATTATTTCGGATGATGGAGGCGCCGCGCGCCCTGCGGCCTCTTGTCTCTTCGGCGTCCCTCGCGATCACCTCGTTCGCCTCTCCTACTTCTACTTGTCCCGGTGACGGACACCGCTCGCTCCGTGCTGCTGCTGCTGTTGCTGCTGCTGACCGCCATCAGCGTCTTCTACGCGATCGCCGACCGACCCATCTACTCATTTTGTGCCCGCTCCCGCGAAAAGATTGATGATTTGGACACTGACAAAAGAGAGAGAGACGAGTCGTTTTTGTTGCCGATAATCGATAGTATTATGTCTCGGCTGCATGTGCCTGCGTGTGTCTATGTGTGCCGACGTCTGACCGACCCGCCGATGATCGTCTCGCGCCTCACTATCAGTCCCGTTTTTTCACCGAAACGGTGATAGAGCGTTTCGGGCGCGTTCCTACTCTCTAGCATTGTCTTCTTATAGGGAGGGCGCGGTGTGATCGAGTATCAATTGCCCCTTCAGTTCCTACTCGGCAACAATGTTCAAAGAAGAAAGTGTACCGGATGTGACCTATCCCGACGTGCACTTTGCTCATTTGTCTGCAGTTGATATCCTAGAATAGATCCGTAAACTTTCTATCAGATTAATCCCCGTCGGTGGCTCTTCGCCTAATCCAAATTGGCTTTTATCATTCGAGTTGTGCTTTGTGTGACTTCCCCCCAGTACTCTACTAGTCGCTCTCTCTTTCAATTGTTTAACCTAATCTATTACTCCTTATCAGTCAACTTTTAAACAATGTCCACCTCTTCCCTTTGTTCTATTGTCTCCGTTTCAACAATCGAAACGGAATCAGTGTTCTTGCGCCTGCCTGCAGGCGGCACCTCGTTTTTCGTTTTTCGACCACATTATCGCCATTCGTTGTCATTGTCGTAGCCGGCGTCATCGGCGTCGTCGTCGTCAACGATGAAACGGCGTTGGCGGTAATAAGTCGAGAGGAGGATTGGATTGAATTCGAAACGAAACCTCTGTGTCTGCTGGTGTGTGTGTGTGTGCGTCGCCTCCTACTCTTCGCTCCTCCGAATTATGCGTTTTAATTGATTCGCGAAAGAGTCGAAAGGGCAAGCGGCGGCCGGTCACTCGGCTACTTTCGAAACACGACGGCTTCTTATACTTTCTGCTGTTCCTTCTCCGCCGCCGCTTGTCTCTACTCATTCATCGTCCTGCTACTCGTATGTTGCCTCTTCGTTCTTGTTTTCTCGCCGGTCGGGTCGTCGTCGACGACGTCTTCTTTTCGAGGTTAGTGTTATGCTTGTATGCAAGAGACTTAGAGAGACAAGGAGAGGAGAAACACTAGTCGTGTATGTGTGTGTGTGGGGGGAATGGTGATGGTGGTATACGACGTATGCCCGCTCTTCTCTCTCTCTCCCCACCCTCCCACTTGTACTCTCTCTCTCTCTCCCGTTTTCTTTTTGGAGCGTGCAGCGCACTGGTGGTAGTGTGTCCATATCTCATCCCGCGACCGACCGACCGACCGACCGGGGGCCTCCAAAAGGATATGGCTCTTGGATACGACGGGGCTCCGGAGTGTGCTCTTTCCCGCTTTGCCGCCGCCAAAAGAAAAAGGAGAAGAAGCGAAAGAAGAAGTCGATCAGTTTGGCAAGAGGTTGGGACCACACACATACATGTGGTTGAGGCACTCTTACTCCCGACACACATACACGCTTTCCTCGTTGTGCTCCGGCCATGACCGGTGGTGCCATCACCTGTGCTTCTCTACTGCGCGCTAAAGGCAACACATGGTCGAGGATCTAGTGTTTGCCAGGACGGATTAGTGGTCCGACTAGTGAACGCGCACGCGGTGGCTTCACATCTCGCCGCCACGTCGAGAAGACCGTGTCCTCTGGTTGCACTTTAGGCGGTCCTATAAACGTAGAGCATTCGGAGATCATTGATGATGCAGACAACCGATGGTGATCGTTGCCTCCCTTCTCCAGTTCTATAAATATAACTACAGTATACCCGAATTTGCTAGAACAATGGTGGTTTGATTTTGAATGATAAAACACAAAGAGAATACTGTAGCCGAATTGAAAAACTCTCCACCTCCGGTCTTATCTTTGCAATCATTATCAGTGTCCCGTTTTGCCACTTCGAATCTGTCTCCACTTCGCCTCTCAGTCAGCGAGCGCCTCTCAGCCCCTCACAGCCCCTCACGTCACCATCCCACGTAACATAGGCGATAATTGCTCAGAAAAGGAGAGCTCTCGGGGCTCACATAGCAACAATCGTGGCGGTGTCGGCGATCGGCGGCCACGTGCACTTACTGACGTTGGTCCAACTAGGCCATCAGGCTACACACACAGCACACTTCTACTAAACACTCTTCGAGTCGTCCGACGAAGGAATAGAGACACCCTCCCTTTTTTATTCCGAAAATACACACACACACATGCACACACATGCACATGAAACCGCTCTCCCCCCTGTTGTCGCTCCTCATCGGGTTTTTGGTCTTCCTTTGGATCACGAGATCATCCTCTTAAACTCTCACTCACTATGTTATCTCCTACTACTTTTTTGCCCGACCACTTCGTCTTCTCGGTTTTGTACTTTCCATACTTGCAAACGACGTCCTCTCGCGATCCTTCTCGGTGCACTTTCGTGCTCATGGATGCTCTTGTCGGCGTCTCTTCGCCTCGCACGCTCACTCTCGTCGCGTTCAGTCGCCGCCGTTGTCGCTTTCTTCTTCTTCGCCTCCTCTTTTCTCTCTGGCGCCCGTCTTTTCTTCTTCTGCTGCATTCTGTTGGCGCCGCCGCCGCCGCCGCCGCGAAGCTGCATCTATGTGTGTATGCATGTATGTATATTTTGTGCGTATCTCTCTGCGTATCGATGTGTAAACGGTCTCCTGTGCTGTGCCCTACAGAAACAACGTGCCGCCTCCTCTCCGTGAGTTCCACCCGCCACGACCGTATCGTCTGCTTCCTCTCATCTTTCCTCAGCTTTTTTGCTCCCACGGTCCGCCCCGCCGACCGTTTCGTCATCCATCCACAGTCGTCGTATCATTCTCGCCTTTCTTCCTTCTCAATTGTAGTCGCCGTCTACTCTTGCGAAGTCTTTCGAGAACGAATACTGCCTGGAATGACCTAATGTCACTTCCGCAATAGTCAGACACCTATATACGTCTTCACTCGAGCCCATAAGTGGAAGTGTGACTTCTAAAAGTGCTCCGTCGGTGGCCTCGTCTCGTTGTTTCGTTTCACTGCCCTTTCGCCCGCTCTCTTTGCTCTTTATGTGCTCAGAAATTCAGGATACTTCTCCTCTTCTCCCCCCATTCGCCACTCCCCACCCGCCCCTTTCCTCCCCTCTGTCCGCCCATTCTGCCCATTCATTTCGTTGCTCTCACTCTCTCTCTTCGGGAAGGGGGTCCGCCGCCACCCGAGATTTTGTGCTCTCGTGCCAACCCTAATAACAAGCGAGCACAACACATCAGATGTTTGAAATTAACGAGTTGCTCTCCTCTCTAATGTCTTCTCCTCTTCTTTATGCTCTCTCTTTTCCTTTCTCTCTTTCATCGGTTTCAATTGTCTTCCTCCTCTTCCTCTTTTCCAACCTTCTCTCATTTCAGAACACCGGAGCTGAACGTCGGAATGAAGGCGTCTACTAGCAAGACGGCTTCGTCGACAGTCGCTCGCCGATCGTCACAAACACCACCCCCTGAGGAGCCGACGGTGCCGTATGTGAACAACAATCTGCCGAATCCCGACGACGAGCCGTGAGTATTTAGTGTTTAGTTGCAGACTGCAAGGGAGGGAGGGAGGCAGGGGCAAAGCGGTCGTCGTGCCACCGAAATAAGATGAGCTCTCATTTGGTCAGATTTGCAGGACGATAAGCGATCTTCGCGGTCTACACTCGGTCGACGAGATTGATCGCCAAAAGTCGCTTGCAGCGCACGCGAAGTTTGCCAAAACGAGACCGGAGATGATTGCGGATCAGCGAGTGGTCACCGCGCAGCTCTTCCACCGGTACTCGGAGGACGAGGAGCGGAAGAAGATCGAGCAGCAAAAGAACAAGGAGGCGATGAATGCCTCGGCGGCGACTCCCGTCTCTCGCAACGGCCATCTTCACGGTGACAACAGAAAACGGCGAAACGACGTGATGGTGACTGAAGAGGAGTGGAACAAGAGGAATCAGGTGCAACAACAATGGATGGGACAGCAGCCTCCAAACGGATTCCAAATGACCGCGCTCCAATATCAGCAGCATCAGCAGTACTTGATGATTCAGCAACAGCAGCAGCATATGGCTGCTCAGCAACACCAAAGTATGCAGATGCAACATCAGCATGGCCATCAGATGCCGTCCACCTCGTCTGCCGAATCGGTTCGTTCGATTCCGACTCCGGCGTCGATGCATCAACCGAGTCCCGCCGAGATGAGAAACGGAAACGGAATGGCGATGAGAATGGAAGTGAGCCCGCCGTCGGCAAATGTCGTTGAGCCGCAGGCGGACTTATCGGTTCCCGAGGGCGAGTGGTTCGACAAATTGGCGTTGGCGGTGGCGGTGAGTCTCTACTTGAAAACATTCAAAACTCAAATTACATATTTTAGGAGCAGTATGATGCGGATGTTGTGCTCGATCCAGAGATGTACGATGCCGTGCTCAACGAGCTGGAGATGCCGGAGCCCGCCGCAGCAGCGAGGCCGTCGCCACCGGCCGCCATGGAACAGCAAATGTTCCCGGAACGTCTTCCATCTGCACCGCCACAACAAGTTCCGCTCCCGTCTCAGCATGCTCAACAGCAGCAGCAACAGCAAGAGCAGAAGATGCGAATGCTCCAACAGCAACAACAGCAGCAAATGCAGCGAATGGAGGAGCAGCAGCGACAGCAGCAGTTGATGCAGCACCAACAGCAACAGCAGCGCCATCATCAGATGCTCATGCAGCAGCAACAAATGCAGCAGCAGCAATTGCAACAACAGCAGATGCAGCAACAACAGCACCAACAGCAGCAGCAGCAGCATCAGCATCCGATGAACGGTGCACAGTTTGCGAATGCGAACCAGCATGCGGCCTACATGCAACAAATGAGAATGCAGCAGCTTCGGTGAGATTTAAATTTGAATCATGTCATCATTTATTTCGAAATTTCCAGCTACCAGCAGCAGCAACAACAGCAGCAGCAGCAACAGCAGCAGCAACAGCAGCAGCAGCAACACCAACAACAACACCAACATCAGATGATGGGGTACGGTATGCCGAATGGCTACGCGCAACAGATGCATCACATGCATCACCCGACCGCCTACGGACATCACATGCCACAACACACCCCGTTTGCTAACATTAATTGAATAACTGACCCCAATCATCCTGTGCTATTCAACCCTTTGTGAATGACTACTCTCTTCATCTTTCCTTCTTTTTTTCTAATTCTCCGTTTCCCAACCCGATCCGACCCCCTCTTCGCTCTTGCCTTGTCGAGCTGGAATCGTCTTTTTTCTAGTCCCCATTCCTTCCTCAAGTCTTTTGTGTGAAAGTATTTCTAAAAAATCGTTGCTTCTCTCTCTCTCTCCCGTTGAAGCAACATTACTAGTATCAATTCGTGGCTGGGCCATGTCTTTTCTCCCCACTCTCGTCTCTGAATAGTCAAATTTCCCCGTATGTACCGTTTTGTCCCATTAAAAGTGTTAGAAGTCGAAACCGATGTAAAAAGTCGCCACCTGAGCGCATTCCTTTCTCCCCTCATTTATTTCCTTCCTAATAGGCAGAGTTCTCCAAGTTTCGGTTCGCTGGATCGACGAAACTCTAAAAATTGCATTTGTTCGTTCCTAAACACCTCATTCGTTCCGTTTTGTTCCTCTTTTTCCCGCTCTCTCTCTCTCACCCCTCTCCTCCAAACACTTCTCCTATTTGTCTCCATGTGTTCCTCCGCCGCCTCTTTTTCCTCTGTCTTAATTAAGTATTGAAACCTGGTGATTTCCGAAATCGACCCTCTTGAAACTTGATATTAATAATGTAGCTGAACCGCCCCCTTTCAATGTACCCGCTCATGCATTGTTCGATGGTTGTTGTATCATGTGAAAAAAAACACATAGTCTGTAACATTTTTATGAAAGAGGAAAGTGTGTGTTGTTATTATTTCGATTCTTCGTCCTATACATACAAGTTTGCGTGTGTGTGTGTGTGTGCTTGTGTTTTTGGCGATTTTTCGTACAAAAATGCAAGAAAATGAAACAAAAATGCGGAAGAGGATGGATGGAAACAGCGATGAAACAATGAAGAAAATGTACGAAAATCACATAGGTGACCCATTGAGATGTAATATTATGTATAATTATGAGACAAAATGCAAAATTGACTAGTTGGGAGAGGGGCGGTGGTGGGGGTGGCGAGCGGCTATTGTTGTACTACTGGGCGACGGGAGAGAAAGAGAAGAGAAGAAGAAGGCAAATGAGCTAGCACCTCGCGGGATCCGTTTCAGAAGAGTTCGATGTGGGGGGAGGGGGGTGGAGAGAACGTCGTCTCAACGCTTTTGGTATTCGGCCAGTGGTTTGATGGTTCCGTCTTCGTAGGCGCGGAGGATCGACTCGCACACGAATGTGTACTGACCCTGAAATTCAAATTGTTTCCGTTTTTCCGTCAGAAATCGTTTTTTTTTCAATAACTGATCACTTGGATCTTGGGGCAAATGCGCTCCGTCGCAATGATAGAACGTTTCACATTGCGGTTCAAACGTTTCAATCACCAATAAATCGCAACATTTCGGTGGAGCACATTTTCTCGAGACTCCAAACTTCGGCTGTTATTTTGGAATTCCGACAATAAAATTTTGCCATCAAATGAATTATTTTCTTTTTTGTTTTTGTTTAAAAATCTTGAGTAGTAAAAATTGAAAACTTCAATTTTTGAAACGTTGTTCCATTTCAACAAAAAATGCGCTCTATTGCTAACTTGGTGAATTGCTAAAAATTGAAATTCTGGGATCCGAAAAACTGAGAAAAAACACTCTCCGAACTGGGAGGAACCAACAAACGAAAAATTGTTTTCATGCATTCACTTCGCCGGAGGTTTTTTTTTAGCAATAGAACGCACTCAATTTGCATTAGAGCGTATTTTGCAGACTAAAAAAAAACGGGGAAAAACGAACCGTTGTCTGAATGAGCATCGCCCTCTGATCCCTCATGGTTCGCACAATGTCGAGCGGGTAGACTGGTTCGTTGGACTCGACGAGACACGCGGCCGTCTCCATCAGAATCAGCACTCCGGTGCGACCGATGCCCGCCGAACAGTGGACGACGATCGGATCCACCGACCCCATTCTGGCCTTTCGAACCTCGTCGACGAACTGAATGAAGTGCTTCGGATCGTCGGGCACTCCGTGATCTGGCCACGCGATGTACTGCATCTGGCTGACGCGTCGCTCTTCGTTCGTCTGGAACACGGAGAGTTGGAGATGTTCGGAACGAAATGACTCACCGTCCGATCCCTGATGCTGAACTCTCTGTAGCAGCAGTTGGTCGTCTGCCGATCCTTGATGCATCTGACCATCAGCCGTCCGTACTCTTGCGTCTCGAAAAGACGCGGCCAGTACTGATGGCATTTGACTCTTCCGCGTTCCGTGATCGTCGTCAACATGACAATCGTTGCGCACAGTTGCTCCCAGACCATGAGCCAGAAGTCGGCGGAGGTGTGAGCGAGGGGTCCTTGGCAGGCAATGTACCGATTTATGATTCCAGAAGAGGGGATTTCCATCTGGAGAAGGTGTCGTTCAGAGGGGTGTCTTTCAGTCGAAAACACTCACATTTACATAGTTCGCATTGATGTAGTCCCCGTTCGCCGAGCTCTGAAGGACCACCCTCGTCTCATCGTAAGGACACACATCTCGATATCTGCAAAGGGCAATCGTTCCAACCCATCGAACCATCCCAAAACTCACCGATTCTTGTTCACATTCATATTCAGCCGACAAATGTTCATCGAGAGTCCGGGCTTCTTGCGGTAGAGCATGTCGAACTGATCGACCACTTTGCCAGTGTTCAGCGCGTCGGCGAGCAGTCGCAGCGATTGCGACAGTTTGTCGGATCGGGGCACCGAGTCGGCGACTCGCGCTGGCTCCGGGACCATTGTGCTGTCGGGCTCGTCGACTTCTTCTCCGAGTCGATACACTGGAAAATGGGAGGGTTTCGAGGGGGGAAATAAGAAGAGAAGTGCGCGAAAAACTCTGTTGAAACTACAAATGTCACTTGGCAAAGAAGCTTATCACCTATCAGTTGTATCAGTTCGCCATTTCCCGACGGAAGTAGCGAAGAGCGCGAAATGCGCAAAGTTTCGCCAAAGAAAGCGAGACAAGCGGGGCTGAGTGTGTGTGAAAACAACATCTGTTGCAAGTGTTCCGAAAACAAATCCGTATCGCGATGTGTGTGTATACATACATAGAATCGATAGATTTGCTACTTTTCAAACGAGAGGCAGAGCGGGCGAGTGGATGATTCACCCGCGCTTATAGGGGAGTTTGCCTTGTGGCGCTGCTGCTGCTGCTGCTGATGATTGACGTGGGCAGTGACTCATTTGCAGGTTAAACTTGACCTTCCCGCGTGCTCGCTCACTCACCATTCGGCCTGATCGTCAGATGGAGCTCTCCTCCGTTGGCTCCCGATCTCGCGGATCGGATGAACTGCACGACGTGATCGTGGGACATTGTCGAAACGTCGCGTCCGTCGATGAACAGCACCTGGTCGCCTTCGTTCAGACGCGGTTGGCACTTGTCGGCGGAGCTGCCCGGCGCCACCCGCGACACAATCACCGGGTAGTTCTGATCGGCGCCGCCCTTCACATTGAACCCGAACCGTCCGTGTCGGTCCGGTCGCATTTTGATCGTCACCACTTGATCTTCGCCGACTGGACTGCTCGACTGAAAGGAATATGAAATGAGGAGGTGCTGAGACCAGGAACTCACTTTGTTGCTCTGCGGGGATCTTCGGGACCTCGGAGGGCTGCCGCCGAGTCCTGCCGACGCGAACGACGAGTGACTGGCCACCGAGTTGCGAGGACTCGACGTGTTGTACTGCTGATTCGTTGGCGGGAGACCTCTATTCGTCGCCGCTTTCGCTATCGCTACTCCAGAATTTCGAGATATCGTTCCGTCTGGAAATCAAGGAACTAGAATGGATGTCTCTTGGTCGGGAAACTCACTCAAATAAGGCGAGTAGTTCGCATTGGTTGTGCTCGTCGGCTGTTGCGTCTGCGTCGAGTTCGCGTATCCGTAGGCCGCGTAGCCGTTCGTCGCCTTGCGAGACGCTCCGTTCGGGGTTCCTGAAGACACTGGACGGACCGAGGCGGAGGCATGGATTCCTGGAGACGTCGAGGTGCACGCCTGGAAGAAGTCATCTTTGTGTTCTCCGTCACACAGGTGCCTACTGCTGCTCTTTCTGTTCTCAACAGTCCGTGGGAGGAATGAGCGAGAAGAGCACATGCTCTCGAATCTTGTGTTTGTGAGCAGCCAAAGTGTCTCTCTCTCTCCTCCATTTTCGCTCGTCTCGAGTCTCGCGCAAGACATTTTTTCGAGAGAGCGAGACACACAAAAGACAACTAATTGACACATTTTTTGGCGAACCCACGCTTATCGATTTATCAGGTTTTCGGAGGGAAAACTCGACGTTTCAAAGGATCGGGTCTCGAAGCGAAAGTGATCCAGAACAACTGTATCATATGGTCAAGACCAAAATTGGATCAAATGATTGTGATCTAATGTAGACTCAAAGGATCAGAAGAGAGAGAGAGGATCATCGGAAAACGAGTCAAGTTCAAAGTTGACACGAGAAACCCCGCCCGGATTACTGTAGAAAGAGAAGAGCACAAGATTACCTGCTTGTTGAATCGCTTAATCGTCTCGGCGATATCAATTTTGCCGGGCGCCGCATTGACGCGAAACGACACCGAGTTACCGATGGGCATCCGCGCCCGGCACTTTCGGCAATGAGTTCAGCGGTTGGATGGCGGAATAAGAAAACGACCGAGAGAGAGAGAGAGAACGAGAGATATCGACGAAGAACACAACGAGTAACCGTAGAAAACGAGATGCTCTCGGATGGTTGGCTGGCTGGCTGGCTGCGAGTTTTTGGCTGGGAGGGGGGGAGCTCCCACTCTCTCTCTCTCTTGCCCGAGAGAGCTGTGTGTGTATGCTCAACCGTACCGCACCGACACTCTCTAATCCATTCGGTGGTTCATTGAGGGGCGCGCGGAGAGACGCAGATCCATCGCAAAACCGGACGGAACAACGATGCTCGAAAGACGAAAACGGGTGGGGTGGGGGGAAGGAGGAGGAGGTGGGACACGGGCGACGTTTGGCGACGACCCGAGTAAGTGTTTTTCTTTTTTTCTTATGTGTGTGTGTTCGTATTCCAGTTATTATTCAAAAAATATTACAGTTCTGTCACGTTATATGAGACGGAAGTTGAGGGAAAACAGCTCACGGATTCTGAAGCTACCGTAGTCCGCCTCCGTTTAAAGGCGCATAACGGAAAATGGAAAAATTTGTGTGGGAATTCTAAAACCAGATGTTTCGACTTCGAAACATGAATTTTAAAGATTTTTTTGATAAAGACTGCGATATTCACATGGAAAAGAGTCTAAAAGTTCTAGACGCTCAAAAGCGACCGTTCTACTATAAATTCGTTCTTTCTGTTTGCTTGAAACTCCTAAACTCCCTTTGTGCAAGCCATTCCTCTTGCAATCGAGCTCTGGTCAGCAAAAAGAGAGTTCAAAGAACCGTGTTCATCGCTTCCTCTCGATCTCCGATGATCTCCCAGCCAAATCAGCAGTACAATGCAAACATTCGAGGAGAAGATATAAATAGTTTCGTTCTCTCTTTCTCTTTCTCAATTCAAGGAACATGCTTTACACCGTCCCCTCCATTATCACCTCAACGACTGAGAAATTTCTCATCAAAACAGCGCATAAAGTGTGAGCAGCAGGAGCAGGAGCAGCTGCACACAAAACGAGAACACTCACCATGCTCGGCGTCCAGCTCTTCTCGTCGCAGCTCTCTTGTGTGCCGTAGTAGATGGCCTCTTTGCTGAGACGCTGCTGCCGGAGCGACGGCGCCGATGATTCGCTGAAAATCATTGAAAGTGACTTTGGAGAATTCGAAGGAGGAGAAGGGGGGATTTGGGGTATATACTGTACAGTTTGACTAGGCAGTGGTAGTAGTATAATCTCTTTTGAGGCAGCCAGCAGCAGCAATTGAAAGCGAAGAAGCGACGGACAAAAGAGTGGGAGAGACAGTGTCCTAAGACGGGAAAGAAGAAGACGTTGGACAAATAGGCGACGACAGGAATTCTGCGGAGGAGAGGGCGAAAAGAGGCGAAGAACAGTTCTTGGTGTCTTCAGGTGGAACATTAAGTGTGTTAGACTCCGAAAGAAGACACTTCGCTCTATCGAAATATGAATTAATCGATGCCCAATAGTCCAGCATACGTGCTCCTCACACTATTGAGCCGCTCTCACTGTCAACTTTCGGCTCCTCGGGGGCTCGTATCAAAATCGTCTGCTTCTCTGGCACCCTCCTCGTATCTCACACTCTCTCGCCGCCTCAAAAAGTAACCGGTCTGTCGTCGAGCCGCCCTTCACCAGCCTTTCCACAACGACACACAGGCGGTTTTCAAGAGTATCGAATTACGGTTACGCGCGGAGCGGCGACGCGGCGGCACGCGGCATGATGCGGAAAGCGGCGGCCGTGGCGGCGGCTCTTTCACTCGTGTCAAATCATTGACAATGTGAGAAAGAGTTGGAGTGGAGACGACGGAGGAGAAGTGGTGTGTGTTGTATAGTTTTCCCCTAACGGTCGGCTGTTCTTCCAGGTTAGTCATCTCCTCATAAACATTCGTACAGTTGTTGTTATTGTGCTTTTCAGCCTTGATTCGGAAATTTGAAATTCCCGCGTGAGTGGTGTTTTTACGGAACTCTTCAGGCGAAAAGCAGTCGAATCTTGCAGCCACGTTGCAAACGCGCTCCGCTTATATTGTGGATTTTGCCACAATTACCGTGTACTTCTCGTGGAGACGGAAATTAACTTTTTCAAAACTTAGAGACGATTTTCCCGATTTTCATCATATTTTTCTCCGCACAAACCGTCATTATCGTCGGTGAAGCAGATAGTTTTCAATGACAACTGTTTTGAAGTCGATGTTTAATAAAAATCTGTTGAAAATCGAGAAAATTTACCCCAAGTTTTGAACAAAACAGTTCGCGCCTCCACGAGAATTACACAAGAGTCATGACGAGACGCATAACATCAGCGGAGCGCATTTGCAAAGGTGTTACTTGAGAAACTTTTAATATGACCAAGTTCAGATTTTCAGAAATGTCCCAAAAGTGATGCGCTTGATCAAGTCAGTAAACGTGCTCTAATTTTTTAGCGACTGCGCTGGTGGAAAAACTGAATGGAAAAAAGATAACTGTCGCAGTTCGAAGGAGCGCGTTTGCTGACTCGACAACAATCGTCAGTATCATCGTAATATGTACAGTTGTTGTTATGCCAGCAGGGGAACATCATAAATGACAGGAGCCCCCCGTCCGGCTGAGTGACATGATCAACGAGCAGATAGAAGAGATCAGTAGAGCGCGCTTGAAAAAACTCTCGAGAAAAGAGGATCGGGTTTCGGAGAAAAAGAAGATTCTAGGGTTTCTGGGCGGCGGATTCAAACTTGTTGCCTCGCGGCCATAATCGGCACTGTTCGTGCCGTTTCGTCGCCCTTCGCCCGCCTATATAATTATCCGCCCGTCACTGTTTCAATTGTTCTTTTCCATCTCGCCCGTTTTCAGCCATCGGTCCAGAACTGACTCAATTTCATGGCGCAAAAATGGAAACCAATATATATATATATATATATAAATGTTTTTTTTTGCGGGGGACGGACGGAGGGAATGTTTTATGCATGTGTACACAGTGAGAAACCTCGAAAACGAGAGACTCTGAAAGACGCGAAATTGGCCTCTTCCGCGCCCTCTCTCGGAACATGAACTTTCGTCTTCTTCTCGGATAAGTACACGTGACCATCATTAGCTTGTCATTTTTCAAACACTTGTGTCATTTGGAATTCCGTCTTATCAGGGGAGGCGAAAGATAAGCGGGAAAATGTCGTTTGGAGCATGAAATGTCGAGAAACTTCTTCTTTCTTGCTGACTAAAGAAACATGGATGAGGAATAAACAGGGCAAAATGGAATTCGGCGCATTGGAGAATTGCGGAGCCCATCGGAGCGGAGAGTTAACGGCGTTTTTCTTTTTCTAAGAGGGAAATTTTTCGAAATTTCGAAAATTCTTCATTTTTCAACCAAATTCAAACGGAGTTTTACTCGCGAACATTCGTGAAATATGTTTTTTTCACAATTTCACTGGTCCTTTTTTACAATTTTTTCGTGTTAAATCAAGAAATTCTCACTACGACACTCCGAAATGCCGCTGCGTCTTGTTTAGCCGGAAAACAAAAAAACGGTTGCGCGCGTCGTTTGAACACTTTTTCTTAGTTTTCGGCTATTTTTTCTCCAAGCTTGGTGACTATTGATATCACCGGGTCCATCAGATATAAAAAAACGAGAAGCACGTAATTTTGGAGTGTTGTAGCGAAAAAATATGAAAATAAGATGACATCTTCAGATGAGCCTTAATTCGAGACGTTTTCCACGAGAAATCACATAAAAGTACAGAGAAACCTAACGTACCGTATGCGTCGAACTTGCGGCGGCATGTTCCTGGCCGATCTGACGACACTCGTCGTGCCGTACTTGTCGGCCACCCACGGCCCGACGGCGAATTTCAGCATTTTAAGGGGGAATTTCAGCGAATTTTTAAAGAGGGAATACGCACACACACGGCCTCTGGTGAGAATGAGCTGCGGAGTGGGGGGCGGCGACGGGGCGGCTCGGCCCGAATTTACAGCTGCATCATGTTGTTGCAAGCATCAGACACAGAGACAGCTGGGAGGGGAGAGAGTGCGCGAGGAGGAGAGACGCAGACGACGGAAGGGCGGAGCTTGGGCAGTCAATCAGATGGGAAAGCTGGCCGGGAGGGAGGAAAACGGAGGAGGAGAAGACAAAAACTGATTGTTGTTTGACACTGGAAGAGGAAACGAAGAAGAAGCAGAAGAAGGCGTCAGCTGTTGCTTCTTCTTCTTTTTTCGATTCTGTACAGTGTTTGAGGGGCAGTAACCACTGATTGGAGAGAATGGAATGGAAAGGCGGACTGGACTTGCAGGTTGGGCTAGAAAACATGTTTTTGGGAAGGACAAGAGGCGGAAGCGTGTGACCTGATGCTGATGGGCGAGGAAAGGGCGGGCGAGGGGCCGAAATTCGAGATGATGGGTTCAACACAAGTTGCCTCTTCCTCGGGTTCTCGGCGTGGTTTTCCAACAAAGCGCGCAATCTTTCTTTTTTTGCTCGTCGTTATTTCGGAGCGTCGTATCATGCATTTTCCAGGGGTTTAGGACTCGATTTTACCGTGAACACGTGTCTAACTGTCTCCGTCTTCAATTCCACACACTATCTAGCAATTTCGCTGCGGGACCCACTCCGAAACCAACGTTGTGGGGAAACTGCGGTTAATAACAAATCCGGCCGAAGAGTTGACCATCAAACGCGCTTTATTGTGAAATAATCAAATGTTTTCATAATTTCAAAGGACATTTTGCTTCCGACGTTCAAAATGGTCAAAACTGATCGGCGGCGAATGATAGTATACTGTAACACTCGTTTCCACTGTGCAATTGGGCTTTTATTCAAAATGGACCGTTTTCGACAGTGTTCATGCGGATATCCGCGGATTTTTTCGACTTTTTTATCGCTGAATGAAATTTGGAAAACGTTTAAATTTTTTGGCGCGGCGGTCGAGAAACCTCCGATGGCCTAGGAATCCACCTAGAACTCCGGAAACAATAAAGCGAAAAATTCCAGGAATTAACGCAATTCGCGAGTTCAAACTATTTTTTTTTGTTTTTGACAAAAATTTCTCCAAACTTGGTTCTTGGCCACAGAGCAATTTTGAAAATGAAAACTTGGACCAAAATATTTGTTCAATGCTGAAAAAATCGCAGAAATGTTCACTACGACGCTCCGAAATAACGGTGACCTGTGTCAGTTTAGTGGTTAAGACCAATGGGTTCGCGCGTCTTTTGAACGCGTTCTCCGAATGGCTCGCTTTGAATAATGCTCTTTGCGAAGAAATGTGTCTTGATATTTTGAGCCCACTTTATCCATCGGTTTCGAACACTTTTTGTTCTCTTTTGTCGGTTTCTTCGCCCCGTTTCCTCGAAGGAATTACCCCCACATAATCGGTCTCTCTCTTCAAAACACCCTGCTGTTTTCGGTCTACGGCTTCCCGACACCATAAAACAATTATGGTCCCTCCCCCTCGGTCTCCCCTCTAATGCTAATGATCCGAACGGACCACCGTTGTTTACCTGCTTTGCACAGCGTTCTCGGAACGGATTATGTTGCCTTTTTAGGCGGATGTGGGACCGAAATTGAATACCCCCTCTGGAGCTGTGTTGTGTGGGGGGGAATAAGACGCCCACGGGGGGTGCTCTCGGTGAGCTCATAAATCGAGGTGAGAGAGGTCTCGTGGTTTGTTGAGAGGGGCCGCTTTACACCTTTGCGGCCGTTCGTAGCGGTTCTTCTTCTCCGCGGGAGCCGTGTCTCATGGCTCTCGGGAGGGAAGGGCTCATTCGATTTCCGGACCTTGAGAGTTGCTCGAGAGCCAGCCGCTGCTTTACGATCGCCTCCGCCTCCGCCTCCGCCGCGTTTATCAAAAATGGCAACCGATCGTCCTCGTCCCGGGGGACACATTTACACATGTTTGGGAGGGTGAGAAAAGAAAGAATAAGTGCATAGAGAGAGACACAGGATGACCACCCCGAAGCGAAAGCATAGGGGGGAAACATGGAAGAAGAAGTGGTGGTCATTAGACGAAAAGGGAATATGGTCACTCTACTATTCGCCTCGAATCGAAAGTTGTGAAACTGTCTGCGTCTCCTGAATCCGCACACTGCCTCGCTCTTTCGTTGCGGGACCCGCAGCGTTTGAAATGAAGATTTTGGTGGCCGGGAAAGAGTTTTCTAGGCCACTGTGGAAAAATTTAAAAACTTTGCCAAATAGCCAGAAAAAATGAATTTCATTCATGCCAGTTACGTTTTGGTTGAAAAAATCCCCAAAAAAATCGGCTGCGCTCCGCTGAACTTGTGGGTCTCGCCACGACGCTTGTGTACTTCTCGTGGAGGCGGGAGATAATTTTTTGAAAGTGTAGAGATATTTTTCTCAATTTTTATCAATTTTTTTCTCCAATATCGAACATTCCCAAGGATAATTGTTTCGAAGACGATGACTGCGAAGTATATGATAAAATTCGTTTAAAATGTCTCAAAATTTTTGAAAACCGTTCCCCGTCTCCACGAGAAGTACACGAGAGAATCGTGGCAAGACCCACAAGCTCAGTGGAGCGCATTTGCCTCCGAGTTCTCAAAATGCGATCAATTCAAAGAATGAAACCTACCGAAACGCTCTGGGCGGCGACTTCTCGTCGAAGTCATGGGTGTCTTGACACGTGGCCAACGTGGCCGTCCACACATTGACACACAATCCTTTGAGTTTAAGACACGCTTTGCCGACGAAAGCGGGCACTTCCATAATAATAATCACACTTGTCTTCTCGCTTCGTCTTTTTCGTCGTTTTTGAACATGAGGTCGGCTAGAAGAATCGACGGAAAAGTGACGGGAAGGCGAGTGAAAAGAGGCGAAAAAGAGAGGGAATCGGAGGAGGCAAGAAGTAGATCATAATCAGAGAGAGGATGAGGGGGCGAATCGCGGAAGGAGAAGAACTGTAAATCAGAGAGAGAGTGACCTGTTTGGATGTGGAACTACTCCTATTCGATTACTTTCGCATTGTCCGGAAAAGGGTTTCCGATCCGATCCGATCCGATCGCGGGAGGATCATAATGAGTTTTTGACGTGGCAATTGAAGGTGACATGTCTATATGGAAATTCGGAACAAGTTGCCCCTCGTTCCGGAAAACAAGTACTCACGGATCACTGTCGGATGGGAAAATTACACGTCTCCTCGTTCCGGTGTCAAGTGCGCTCTATCGCAGTGCAATCAAATTCAAGACTAGGCAACGAAAAATCATGTTCTAGTAATCATTTTCCCCATGTTTAGATTCATATTTTATCAACGGACCGCCGATTTGTCTTAATGTTAGCAATAGAGCGCAGTTTCACTTCGAAATGATTTCGTAAAAGACGATGGGTTTGAAGCGATTACAGGTGATCAATGAGACTTTGGGAGCCGTTGAGAATTACAGTTAGTTAGTGAGAAATACACGAAAAACCATGGCCCAATTGTCAGTTTCACAATTGTCAATAGAATTTCCCTCTTTGATTTGGGGCGAAGTGATGTTCAGACGGAAATTTCATGGATTTGACCACAAAAAGACACGAGAGTTTCTCAAAATCTATCAGACGATTTATGGATTTACTGAAATGCTCGCAGTTTTTTTATTCGAATATTGCACCAGAACTCAAAAAATCCATCGGATAAGCATTGAAAATTGCATTTACCGCTTTTTTTCTCAATTTCTCCCAAAGTTTAAAATCCAAATGTTTAGGCTGTTATGGATCTAAGAGCGAATCGGGAAAAAATAGATTTTAAAATAAAATGTTTTTCCCAAAACAATGGCGGAAAAAAATGTACAAAAAAACTGTTTTTGTCGATTCGCGCTTGGGTCCATTTGATGAAATTCTCATTTTACCTACTATAATAAATGAGTCCTTTAGCATCAAATGAGTAGCCTAGACTGTATATCTATAGAGGAAGAGCCAAACGATTGGGTTGAGGAAAAACAGAAAAATCACGGAAAGACGAACGGAACCAAGTGCCCCCAAGGAACATTTTCGACTGAATAACGAAATGAAAAAGGTTGAGAATACGACTTGAATAAGATACAAAGAAGCACGAAATGAACCTTGAACCGTCCATGAAAACCCACTACAGGGTGGCGCATAAGTATACAACGGTTTTTCTTAGGCTTCCAGACACCGTACCAATCAGATTTTTGAGAATCTCTCAATGCAGTTAGTGTTTATGGGGTCTATATTAAGTCTTTTCAAAATTATTTCACTGTACCTTCACTGATTTTGGAATTCCAGACCATTTTCTCTCAGCGATGCCCTTTTTTGGTTAGCACTGGGTGCGGCGCGACTCTGGGTTGGTTCAGCTAGACCAGGAAATTTCGGTTCAGAGATTTATTTTTTCAATGAGAACTGATGGAAAAGCTGTGGAAAAGCACCAAATGATTTCTAAAGGATTCAGCGGGAGAAAAACGACAAAGAGCCAGTGGGAGAGATGATGTCTTGCAGCACTCTCGTATATAATAAAACTTTGAATACTTGTAAAGAGATCGAGAGAGATCGAGAGACAGAGAGAAAAAGACGGTGGAATTGTTTTCGCGCATGCCTGCCTCCTGCCCATTCGTCGCCCCGTTCAGGGTCGTTGGCCTCACATTTACCCACACAAAAAAGCGCATTTGGGGGCGGGTGGGGGGGAGGTCTGACAAGTGACGTAAAGTGGACACAAGGCGCGGCGGGCGGGCGCTACACGTCAAGGCAACGGTCATAAAGCGTTGGAGGAGGGATATATTCGAGAAGAGACGAGGTAGGTCAATTGGCAGTTGATATTATTATTATTGCATAGACCCAGAATGCGGGTGGGGAAGAAGAGTTTTGTCAAGTGGAAGGAGGACGTCTTCTGAAGGCATGAAGCTTCTTCTAATTGTGGGGTGTGGTCGGCGAAGGAGGAGGAGGAGGAAAAGCCGAAGATGGTAGGGGGATCTCTATCTTAACCATTGGGCAATGAAGAGGGGGCGAGCGGAGCACTGCACAGCTACAGTATTCCTACAGTATCCCTACAGTATCCCTACAGTAAGTCGAGAAAGTAAGAACGGTTCTTGGATGATTTGCGACCTCATCGTGGTGAGCGTCTTGTGACACATGAGGTAAAACACACACAGAGGGAGAGGGGGAACTGGTTTCGGAAGAAGAAGAAGGCGATGAGAAGAGGGAGGAACAAGAGACAAAAACCGAACGTTTTCAGCACGAGGAGGGCACGAGTGAGGCGAACAAGAAGAAGAGGAGAAACGGCGGCGGCGGCGTCTCGGTTTCCGGTTCACGAGGAGGAAAAACGAGAGGAAATATGACAGGAGGCAGGCACCAGACCGGCGGCCGGGGGGAGAGCAAAAATGTTGATAATGACAGCTCGGCGCGGATAAATAATAAGCGGCCGCGTCTCTCGGGATACACTGATCTTGATCTGAGAGCAGCAGCAGCAAAGCGGAAGGGATTGATATCAACCGGAGGAGGAGGAGGAGTTGCGAGAGGGAGCGAGCTCAGCAGAGACGCCGGCGCCTTGCGGTCACTTTCAAATTAGAGACACTTTCTGTTCATTTTCGAAATGTGTTTGTGTGCTCTCTTTCTGGTGTAATGACAGAAACACCTTCCTCCCGGAGGGGGGCTGGTGACGACGGCAAACAGCGCCGCCCCGCCATTTATGTCCGTTTATGTGTATTTCGGAGGGGGAAATGAATGAAATGAAAGCAAGCACTGTGTGTGTGTGAGCACTCCCTCACCTATTCAACACTTGTATTCTAACTCTCCAAATTTTTTGCTTTCTCCTGCAGGAAGCGGGAGCAATAAGGGAGCACGCGGGAACGGTGGCTTAGAGTCTAGAGTTCAAGCGACCGACACCTCGCGGGTTCCGCCTGTCGTCGTGGAATACGTGTGAAAGGGGCGTGGTCTGGGGGAACTTTTGTGCGTTTCAGACGAGGCGCGCACGGGGGGCCACGCGCGACGTGAAATCAAACCTGCTCTTTTGAGAATCGCCAAATTGGCTGCTGTAGCTGAGTATCAAATGTCACGTGGATGGTGTGTATTTTGACGTGACCGTGTTTGCACGGTCCTACGGAAAATGTCACGCGAAATCCAAAAAAGCTAATGACTCCGTATCATTTGAGTCGCTACGCAGCGAATACAAAAAGCGTGCGAAATTCAAATTTTGATTTTTCTCGTCGCGTTTGGTTCCCGTGTCGTAGGGGAAGATTTTGAAGTTTAAGAGGGAAACATTTGAAATGCGCTCCATTGAGAAATGTCCCACATTTTGCAATTTTAACGTTCAATATCAAATGGCCAGCCAGGAAAACCGCACAAAAACATGTTTCAGATTATTTCGCAACGACACTCCGAAATTACGGTAATTCTAAGTTCTACAAAAAGTCTTTCGACAAAGCCGGAAAGCTAGAAACGTAGTGCATGAAAAGTACGAGTTGTGTTGGAGATCGCGCGATGAATGGGTAGTTTGAACTAGTCACGTTGTTCCCCCCTGTTATTATTAAATCCAGAACCAATGCGGCGCGGTTTGGACGGACGGAAAAGTACCTCATTCTTTGCATGCGAAAGCATTCTTCTCTCAACTTGTTCGCTTTTCGATTGATTAGTTTGAAGCGGATTGGACGACCGAAAGGGGAGATGATTGATTAAGGCGTCGGGGATGTCACAACAATGGTTAATTGATAAGAAGACGAAGTGTTCAGCAGTGCCAAAAGGCGGCAGTCGCGGCGAAAAGTCTCTCAGAAAGGCAATGAGGGAGCGAGAGAGAGAGAGACGCAGACAGCAAACACGGAGAGAGCAATTTGATACAAATAGGAAGACACACTGCTGCTGCTGTCCCCATGTCAAGAGTCCTAATTGGACCGAGTACTCGTACCTATCTGTGGCGTAGTCTCGAGTGCGTCGTGGTGAGAGTGGGGTGGTGAGCGGCGCGCAGACGACGGCGCCGTCCGAAGCGTAGCCGAGTGCATCCGATGAGTCGGTGTCGTGACGGGCGGCACTCAACAGACGACGTGCCAACAGTTGACCACTGTGAGAGCATGCAGCAGTGAGGAGGAAGCGAACGGACGACTCACCTGGAGGGCAGTTCCGGCGAATCGGTCGTCGTGGTGTTCGTGTAGCGGGAGGAGTCGATCGACTGCGTGTTGCCGGAGAACGTGGAGCGGAGGAACGAGGACTTGGACAGAGAGCTGAAGTGATTTCATTAACACGCCGAACACACGAATCTGATGATATCCGCCGCTAATTTGGCTGATCTAACAAGCACTATTCTAATTGTATCTCAAAATCGAAGTTCACAATAAACATTTCAAACGCGCGCGCCACGATATCTCGCAACGAAACAATTTGTCAGCACCGAAACGTGCTGCGCCTTTAAAACGACGATACGGTAGTTGCGCAATAATTAATTTCAATTTTTCGCTTGAAAAGCTTATTTTTTCGAAGAATATGGACGATTTTCCCTCAAATGTCTAGTTATTGGGGTGATTTCGAACAAAAAATCAGTTAAATTCGAAATTTCGAAAAACTTTTCCGTTTTCCGGTTACCCTTCCCCGGAACCACGAACGAATTCAGTTCCGTTTTTGTTTTCCGTTCTCCATTTTCCGGGACAAAACTTCTTTCCGCTTTCGGATTCCGAAATCAAACCTTTTTGTACAGGGTGAAATACCGTATTTCCTCGAATAAAGCGGCAATGCTGCCGAAGAATCATTATATCTTGAGATTGATAAGAGATATCAAAATCTTGTCAACAGAAAACTTGTAGATCAAAACTAGGACTATAAGTTTGCAGTTGACAACTTTTTGATATCTCTTATCAATCTCGAGATATAATGATTCTCCGAGGCAGCGATTGGGGTTCCGCTCTATTCGAGGAACTGCGGTAGCTGCCAATACAACCGGCCACGGGGAATCGAAAACTCTTGGTTTCTACGGTAATTTGAGAAAACAGAAATACTGTAAAATCTCTATTAGAAGGCTCTATTTTCCAATAGCCTCTTCAAGACGCCCTTCTAATAGAGACTTTCCGGTAGATATGTTCTCTACACACTCTCCGTGTCTTGAAAAAGGAAAAGAAGCTCACCGATGGAAGCCTCGATGTCCGGCCGTCTTGCGATGTTCGTTCTCCTCCAGTGTCTGGTATTCCGTCCGTCCACTGTACCGGAACTTCGATCCGAAGTTGAACACCCTCCGCGGCGGCGTTTTCGGGGGTGTCTTGAGACGGAAGAACGTGTGTTGCTCGATGCAACACTTCCACAGAAGCTTACAAGTTTTCGACGATAACACGTTGAAGATGAGCATCGTTTCGTTCTGAACGTCAATCGAATCTCTCCATTTCATCTCTCTCTCTCACATACCGGTCCATCCTCATTCGCCACCAGCACTTGAAACTGTTTTTTCTTGAAGCTGAGCTTTCGAATTCTCGCCCAAACGTACTCATTCATCTTGATGCCGTCGTGAAACACCTTGATACCCACCGCTCCGACGCCTATTTCGATCGGCAGGTGGTTGGCGTCGCGTCCGTCGTACACGTCCATTCCGTACATTTCGAGGCGGCGAGCATGATCCAGAAAGTTCTGCTCGGCAATGTCCGGCGTTTGGCCCCTGAATATGGATGACAATAGGGAGACATTTCACGTTTCTCCGCGGATCCTTGGAAGAACATGGTTGAAAACGCGCTCCGCTGATGTTATGGGTCTCGCCACGACTTTTGTGTACTTCTCGTGGAAGCAAATTTTTTGACTTTCAACATATTTTTTTCAAAAATCGATTTCAAAACAGATGGCGATTATTTCCTCGAATAGATGCAGCACCCCAAATGCTGCCCCGGAGAATCAATATATCTTGAGATTGATAAGAGATATCAAAAAATTGTCAACAGCAAACTTGTAGTTCTAGTTGTGGTCTACAAGTTTGTTGTTGGTAACTTTTTGATATCTCTTATCAATTTCAAGATACAACGATTCTTCGACAGAGTTTGAGAGCCGCTCTTTTTGAGGAAATACAGTAAGCTTTTTGTTTAAAAAATGATAAAAATCGAGAAAATTTCCTCCATGAGAAGTACACGAGAATCGTCTCATCGGAGCGCGATTGCAACAAGACTCCGAGATTGCAGAAAACTGAAGAATACTCACAGGTGAAGTTGGTGAAGTTCTGCTACTCGATCCGAAAAATCGTCGGGAAGAGTGGCGAATTGGATTTTATAGCAGAGACACGTCCTCGCCAAACCGTGAGTTTTCTCTTCGAAATCTCCGACTTCGGCTGAAAAATGCTCCAATTCAATCTCTCTTTCTCTCTTCTGGTCACCTTGAACGACATAGCTCGCGAGAAGAGCCAACGATCCCTCATTGCACGGAAGTCTGCCCTCTTCCAGGTTCTGTCGCACTTGCTGGTAGAACTGGAACCTCGTGAACTCGTCTCGCAGACGATTCGGGTCCCGAACGTAGAATTTGACACGGAAGAACAGGTGGTACGGGGGACACACCATCTGCTTTCGGAGACATTTCGCCGGGTCCAACCACTTCTGAAACGCCCAATACAGGGGTGGCTTTTCGGGGATTCCGGGACAGATCTTTTGAGCAATCTGTATTTTAGGAGGTACTATAATGTTCACTTTTTAATGAATCGAGATAGGACCGAACGAACATATTATATACTTCAGAAATCTTGAAACCTGCGCGAACGCGCTCTGCTGGATTCGTGTACAGATTTATGAAATATGTAATAGGAACTGTTTTTTTCCAAAAGAAAGGGGGTCTTTTGAAACGAACACTTCGAAATACAGCAGCAACCGTATTATCTGTTCGGGAGAAGATGGAACTTTGACGCCCCGCAATCGAGGAAGAGCTCTGCCGGAGAATCATTACATCTCGAGATTGATAAGGGATATCAAAAAGTTGTCAACAGCAAACTTGTAGTCCTAGTTATGATCTACAAATTTTCCGTTGACAACTGTTTGATATCTCTTATCACTCTCGAGATATAATGATTCTCCGGAGCTTGCCTTGGTTGCAGGACCATTTTGATGGCATCCAATAGTATTTCTCAACAAAACCTCTCTTCTTGATCTGGCCCTATTCATTTTTTATTTTTTCTCAATGCCACTCGGAAAAATCAGAAATACATCTGTTCAGCCCACGGTACGCACTTGCGCTCCATGGGTAAAATTACCATCCAGAGTGCCATTTTCGCCAATTTTGCATATTTTTTCATATCACGAGGACCGTCAGCTAACCGTAAAAAACGGCATTTTGTTCAGAACTAATTTCCCCAAACGCGTGCGAAAATCCAAAAGTTTGACCAAAAGTAGGAAATTTCTCAATCATCGTGATGAGGCTTGGTCGGAAATGACCTGTCGGAATTTTTTTTCCGAATTAAAATTTCCGAAAAAAAGTCGGAAATTTTCGGAAAAGAGCCGAAACAGGACCAAACTGTCAAAAATGTTACAAACTATTCGGTTTTTCAGTTCTTTGTGTCGAAAAAAAACCACAGAATCAACACATTTTTGTTGAAAAAATACTTTGGAAATCGTTTTTTCACTTCTCAAAGCAATTTTTTCTGTTGAGAAAGTAAGGTTTTCGGTAATTTTCGGAACCATTTCCGAAAATTGAGCTCGGTAAAATTTCCGACGGAAAAAAGTTCCGAAATGAAAAAGTAGGGAACATTTCCGAAAATGGTCGGAAATTTCGGAAATTTCACGAGTTCCGTTTCTGGTTCCAACCAATCCTGGTCGTGATTTAATGTACTTTTACAAAAAAAAACGAATAGGATAACGCCATTTTCAGAAAACCTTTCGGTCGATGTACCACAATAACTGACCTTCTGCTGGGTGCTCGAACTGTCGACGGCAATGAAAACGAGTCCGAAGAAGTCCTTTTCGATGATTTCCAAATAGTTGAAGACCTTCTCGAGCAGCACGATGCCCAGCGAGTTCTTCTCGATGTCAAAGTGATAGGAGGCGGCGTCGAGGAAGGTGACGGTGCATCGGATGTGGTTGGGCGGCGGCGACTTGACGGCCGTCTCCTGGCCGATGGCCTCGGTCCGCTGCACGTCGTAACTGTTGGAGCCGAGACGCATTGCAGCCGTTTAGGTCATTGTTCGAAGAAGAAGAGTCTTGGAGGCGGACGACGACGGGTCTGCAAAACAACGGAATGAGCAAAACAAAGACACACGGGGGATGTTCAGGGAGGTCAGCTCTGCGAGCCCCCCCCCCCTCCCCCACGACAAAACCAATTTGGCGCTCAATTTATATAGTTTTTTGTTTGGAGAGAAGGCGAGGAAGAGGAAGAAGAAGAAAGAGTTGTGAGGGAAGAGGCGACTAGTTGGGAGAGAGGGGCGGGGATGGGGCACGATGGAAAACAGATGAACGTTTCGGGTGGGGGGAGGATAAGAGGGGGAACGGACGAGTGCAACACGACACGAGAGGAGCAAAGTGGAAGAGGCGAGGTGACGTGGAATTCAATCTGCGACGGAGGATTTCAAGTGGAAACGGGGGCTCTTTCCAGGGATCCATGGGCAACCACCCGGATGGTGTGACAGATGGACGATTCCCTCGTATTTCCCCTTATTTCCAGTTTCTCTCACTGCTGTTTCAAGTGAAAAGATTAAGAGTGCTCTCGGAAAACAGAAACCGTTCGAAATAATGGCCGCCGCAGAAGAAGAGGGGACTATTATCTGTTCTGGAAGAGATGAAACTTTTGCGCCGACCGCAACGCAGCCGCGCGCGCATGGTTCTCAAATGGTATGGGACTCGAATCTCCAGTCTCTCTCATGATAACACAGGTCTCGGGTCTCGCAGCTATCTCTCGTAAATCTACCCGAACGCCTTTTCGCAGTGTATGCCGTGAAATATGCCGTGAAAGTGGGAAAAAATGTCGGAAAAGTTGGTCGGACGAGCGTTTGAATAGGTCCAAAAGTTTTCCGAAAACTTGAGGGATATCTTTTTAAAAGTGGACGAACTATTCCATAATTCGGTGTTCAAGCCAATTTGGCTGCCCCGAAATGGTCATGAAAATGAATATTGACAAAAAAAAGAACGAATTTGATACCATATTCCACCATTTTCTTGTCCAAATGTGCAAAAATAGAAAGAAAATCATGTAAATTCGGTTGATTTTCATTAATGTTCTTTGTCTGGACTCCTGGAGCGCTCAAATTTTGGCAAATTCCCAAAAAAAGACCGTTCAAAATAACGGCCACGGCTGATGGACTAGAAATCCAATTCATAGAAAAACTCTTCCGTTTGCCGCAAAATTGCTGTTTTCTCGGGCGTTTCGCTGCACTTTTTCGACTATTTCTCTTCTTCTTTGTTGTTTTTTGAACATGATTCGAACATTTTGTGAAATTTAAAGCAAGGAAACAGAAAAAAATTGCAGAAATTTCTGCAAAAACTGCAATTGAAAGCGTGTCTTTTCTAGAAAAAGGCCTCTCCTGTGGCAGATGGTCAAGACTCAATGAATCACGTTCTGGCCAGAATTTGAAACCGAGGGAGAGATGCAAAGAGCAAATGCGCTCCGTCGAGAGAATTTGTGTTCTTCTTGTCAAAATTGGTTGATTATGTGGTTTCCACGTGGCATCGCGTAGCAAAAAACAGTCAGTAATAGGAACGTTCGCAATGGAGCGCATTGAGATCTTAAGCCACCAATTGTCTATTCCATGAACAACAATCATTCCACTACGACGCTCCAAAAATACGCCGATTGAGCGGTCGCAAAGTTCTATTGGCGCCAGAGCGACGATGAAGACGTTCAAGAGAGAGAGAGAGAGAGAGAGAGAGAGAGAGAGAGGATGACGGATAGATGTGGCACGTCTTCTGATGGAGCGTAATGAGGGAAGAGTGCTCTTCTTTAGGAGCCAATTAGCATGGGGAAGGAGGGAAGTGGCGGTAGATCAGTGACACTTTGGTTTTGGGGGGGAGGAAAAAGAAAAACGAATCGTTCATTTTGGAAGGAGAAAGAAGAGGAGGAAGGGGCGAGAAGACAGATGGAATGGAGGAAGAAGAAGAGGAAGAAGAGGATAGATAAATGAGAAAAACAGACAGGGTCTGGGGCCCGGGAGGAGAGGAGCAACACATTATGAAGTGGAAGGAAAACGAATAGGTTTTTGTGCTCGACACACACACACACACAGAGAGAGGACTCTTGGGGGGCAGCCAAAAATGGACGGAGAAAGGATTGAAGGCAATTATTAAGGGCGGCAGGGGGAGAAGGCGGCGGAAGCGCGCGCGCGCCCCACCGGAAAGGATATGTGACACAGAGACACGAAGTGAGATTGATGACGTGGCAAACGACGGGAAGAAGAAGAGAAGGAGGAGGAGAAGGTGTATGTGCAGGAGTAAGAGGACGGAATAATTAGGAAACAAAAATCTCGGAAGGAAGAAGAGGAAAAGAGGAAGGAAGAGGACGTACTCTTGAGAGCACACACACACCAAAAAGCGGATTAGCAATAAAGGAGACGTTGCGAGAGTGGGAGGGGGAGGGGGAAAGCTTTCGAGGCGAAGGGGCCGCTTATGATATAATTGAATGAAACGAGGAGCAAATTGGGGGGCGGAGAGGGCACAAGAAGAAGAAGAAGTGGTGACGAGAAGGGCAACTTTTGGAGAAAGGGGGATGGCTTCGAGACAATCATGGAGAAGAGAGACTTTGAGGTTTGAAATGCAGTGGAGCACTTCTGAGATTTGAGGGCAACGCCACGTAATTGAAAAAATGTGCCATCTTCCTCCCTAGAAAGAGGTCACTTCTGTGGCAGATGGTCAACCCTCGATGAATCATGTTCTGGCCAGAACACCGAGGGAGAGATGCAAAGAGCAAACGTGCTCTGTTGAGAAATTAGGATCACTATTCCACATGGAGCATCAAGTAGTACAATCGTCTCAAATTGAAATAGCGGCAAGTATCTAGGCACCGCAACGAGAGGGGGTGTGGCAGGTCGAATTCTTCTGACCGTTCCATTTTTGTGTCTTTGTGGACCTGTAGCGCGGCCAATAAATGACCGACCACTGTAGAAACGACTAATCTAAACGTATTGGGCCATGTAGAGTCGATTGTTTTATCAGAAAACTTCTAGTTTTCGCAAAAAATTGAGAAAACGAGGATGGCGCTTAAATAGTCGCATTTTTACCCTCGATAAAAATCTCTGTCACTTCTTTTGATAAGTGATTTTTGTTATTTTTGATACGTATAATCCGTTTTTGAAGCCAGATTCAAAAATGGAATCCATAGTGAAGCGCATTTTGCGTTTGAAGCTCGTCTGTTTTCGCTAAGTAGATCTCTTCAATTTCAGCGGGTTTTCAACAGTTTTTCGTGAAAAATACACTTTTCCTGCTTCTTGTACTGGAAAATTTGAAAAACAGCCCAAATTGAGGGAATCGAGTGGAAAAAGACGAAATTAATTATTGCGCAACTACCGTATCGCCGGTTTAAAGGCGCAGCAAGTTTCGGCGCTGACAAATTGTTTCGTTGCGAGATATCGTGCGCGCGCGTTTGAAATTTTCATTGTGAACTTTGATTTTGAGATATTATACATTTCAAAAATCTTGGAACCTCCATTTTTCACGTGAACTGATGGGCTTGCTGGTCTCACCGTGAATAAAAAGGGTCACCCGTTCAAACGGAACCCACGTACCCTCTATTCATGACGAGACCAGCAAGCTCATAAGTTCACGTGAAAAATGGAGGTTCCAAGATTTTTGAAATATATAATATGTGCAACGATAATAAAAGCAAAGTTTGAAAAAGAACAAAACACTTTTGGTCGGGAATTCTGTGGAAGAGTCTGTGAGAGGGGGTGGAGGGCGGATTGAGAAGAGTGACCACTTCTTCTTCTCGCCTCTTTTTAGCTCTTCTTTCGCTCGGAAACATATCCGGCGGCGGAGAAGGGCGACTTTTGGCACTCTTTTCGCGAATCGGGTCAAATTGTGCATATGAAATGAACCCGAGTGCATGGTTGTTGGTTGGGGCGGCGGACGGGTGGACGGAGCAGCAAAAAGAGCACAAACATGAATCCCGGAGGGATCAGGAGAAGGGGGGGAGCCAATGATGTATCGGTTGGTTTTCGGGTTTTCGAGGCGACCGAGAGAGAGAGTGTGCAGGTCGGAGAGACGCAGAGACGACGGCTCGTTTATGATAGAAGTCGTTAAAATGGAATTTTTGTTGGGTGCCGGCGGTAGAGGAGGAAAGTTTTGCAAGTGCGGGTGATGGATGGCTTCCGGAAGAGGAGGGGGATTACTGTAGGAGAAACCGAATATGAAGCGGCGCCGCCATCAAACCGAATCAACATCATCAGGGAGAATGGAGGAATGAATGCGCGGCGCCGTCAAACTGGAAACTTGTGAAACATTACGAACGGTAGACTTTAGCGGCTGCGGCTGCGGCGGCGGAAGGGATGGATGGATGGATGGGTGCCATCTGCAAAATCGCAGTGGGGCCAATTCGATTCGATGAATCGGAGACAAAAACGCTCGGCGGGCGTCTCGGGAGCAGAGTGGAAATGGCGAGAGCTTGACGGAGGAGGGGCCGTCGAGAATGTGTAAAACGAGACTTCGAGTAATAAAAACGCCCCGGGGGCGCCTCGTTTCGAATTGATCAACGTGTTGGAGAGACACAGGAGCCAAGAGAGCAAGTACGCTCATCAAGGGGAGCACATGCTCTCACTCAGTGACAGTGGAACATTTTTATGAGTCGATTCGAGGGGATTTATTGATGAGAGCAAAGGGGTATCTCCGGTTGAGAAAACGAGAGAGAGGAAATGATGATGGGAGGCTCTTCGGAGTATACGATGGAAAGAAGGACCGGACCGGAAAGATATAGACACCACAAGTGCCGTTGGGCAACCGATCAGAACGAACCGCCGCTAGGGAATCCGGAAAGAAGGATCGGAACGATGGGCTCTACGTCTCCAGATGAAGCTGGATGCATTCCGCGTTGCGATGATTCTGATTCCGTCCACTCCCCGCCTATCCGGCTCGGGATAAAAGTTACAAGGATTCGGGAGAAGAGGAGCTCGAAGCAAAGTAACGAAACTGAAGGTTCCAAGTGAAATTTTGGAGTTTACAGGGTCTCCAGTGGATTATAAAGCCTTTGAAGACAGATTTTCAAAACCAGCTGATGATGAAACAAGTTATCACGAGAGCATCAAACCCCAACCACACGTTCGTTGGCTCTCGGGGCGGGAAGTGTAATCGCTTCCGAAACCTGGCTCGATGAGTCATTTTTCCATCTTCAAACCTACGCAACGTTTAGCTGTTTGTGAGCAACGAACTTTGAAGGAAACTTGGATGAAAGTGAACATAAGGAACGAAACAAACCTTGGAAACCGAGGAGCAGCGGTCAAAATGGTTGCCAAAGGAGTGCCCGATTGGGTTTTCCAACGTCTCGAGCGTTATTTCTGAGTTTCCCTTGTTGGGAACATGGTCTGATACCCCCGTGGATTCAAGATGAACCTGAGTTTGATTGACGTCTGGTTGGCCTAATTTCGGAGTGAACCGCGCTCTAATCCGCTACCGTCCGAGAGGAAAAAATGGGGTCGGGTTAGAGAAAATCCATTCAGAAGGCAGGCAAGAAAGCCGTTCATTCGTCGATTTCTGTTAGCCGTAGAGCGCGTTTTTCACTTTGGAAGAAGAATCTACAGAGAACTTCAGAGCGTCTAGTGATTCAAATACATTGAAAAACAAGATGAGAGCTATCAGACAAAGCGGACATCTGGAGAACGCGAAAAGAAGTGAAGCCGATCCGAAAACGGCGTCAGATGGCGAGTGACCTGACACGAGGCGAAGGGAGAGAGTGCTCAAGGCGTTGCGCAATCAGGAAACGGGGGTCCTAAACTATCTGGCAAACAGGCCGAGAGAGTACACATGTCCATGTTCGCGACACACGAGACAGACCACTCTTCCCACCCATTCGCCTCTATTTTTTGTTTGATTTATGCGATTGGTTGGACTATTGATATGCGGCTGCTGCTGCGCACTTTTCTTTGGATTCCCATGCATAGCAATGGGAACGGCGACGGGGGGATTGGAGGGATTGAAAGTTGGAAAAGAACCATTCGAATGGACGGACGCACCGGTTGTAAATGTAAGAGGAGGGGAGGCTGTAAATGGTTTACGAGGAAGAGGAGGCACACCGAGACACTTTTCCGAACTACAAAATGAAAACAATTTTGTTCGATTCCGGAATCCGGAAAAAACGGAATAAGGATAACAGAGAATTGATGTGAAATTCGGATATTTTGAAGTGATTTTTCGCTCGAAAACACCTCAATAACTAGAAATTTAATGCAAAATCGCCCTTGTTCTTTGAAAAAAAAAAGGTTTTCTAGAGAAAAATCCGGTTTTACTGAATACGGAAAACCGGAAAACGGAATCCTCTGGTGCACTGAACACGTGTTTCGTAGCCATGAACCCATTCGTTTCAGCTGTTGGTCCGCCGCCACGAGCAATGTACATCTGGCGGCCGATGATGATGTCATCCATGATGGGTCAGTGGGTGATTCAGAGAGACAAAATTACATAAATGACCACGGGATTTTCAGGAAATTCATAACACATCCGGCACAAAAACGGCGAACCAGCGGCGGCGGGGCTATCAGTAATTTTTTGCGACATTTTTGCCGGGTTCGGATTTTACTGAAAACATGCCGTCAAATTTTGAAAAATCTCTTTGAAATTCGAAACCGCTCTGCCAGATCAACGCTCTGACTCTGTTTTTCATGCCGTTACTCTATGTTTCACCTACATTCACTGATTCTCACTATTTTAGCAATAGAGCGCATTTCCTCCTCAAAACTCAGAGGGAACTACAGTAGAGGCCAGTGGCTTCGAACTCGAAACGGAATGGTCTGTTTGAGCCGAGATTTAAAAAGGAAATAGTCAAAGATATTCGGAATATTCCCAAACGTTTCTGTGGTGAAATCTCGAAAAATGGGGGTTTGGGACTAGGCTGGAAATTCGTGAAATGATGAAAAACTATTTATTTTTAGTGGTTTTTGAATGGTTTCTAGGAGTCAAAATGCGGATTAGGGTCACTATAGACGATTCTCAACCGGCGACTTCCGGATTTTTCAGAACTAGAGGGCATTTTCTAGACAATAATCTCGGCTAAAATTCGATAGATGGGAAGCTGTCCAGAGAGCACGTGTTCAATGAGTTCTTGCGTCTAAACGGCATCCAGGGAGTTCGTGGATGCTCTGGGAGAGTGACGGTAGGGTCCAGAAGTCTCTTCAGTTGACATGTGAACCAGAAGAACCAAGAGGGATCAGTGGAAAGTGCAAATGAATCCGGTGGAAAGTGTGACATAATGTGAGATTTGTTTCAAGAAGTGCGAAGAATGAGGTGCGGAGGAGGCATCGGGAATGCAAATCAAAACCGATGAGTGTCGGATCATTGTCGCAACATTTGACACACGGATCGACGAGAGAGCACACGAACCCACGAGACGCAGAGACATCTCGCAGGTCGCACCGGGCGAAAGGGTCGACGAACAGCCGGGAGACGGGCATAGATACACAGAAACCACCGAACATATGGAAGAAGCGCGGCGAGAGAGTGCGCGAGTCGGCGAGACGCAGACACCCTTGCAGCATTATAATATACGCGAATTGTATGCATTATTCAATGTTTTTGCAACGACAATGAGGCGGGGGAGAAGGCGTGCCGAAGAGTGCAAAAGGTGAGAGGAGCAACGGAGCGGCCGGAGAGACAAGTTGGTGATTAGAGAGCGAGTCAGCTGTCTCGGGGGGACACGGTGTAACGGGGGGTGGAGGGACGGGAACGGGACCACTTTATTGGCAGTTCGGATCGAATTGTTAAACTTATCGGAGAGGTGGAGGGGGGGGGGACGGAGGGGTTATCGATACATTCTAATGAGACACATAAACAATGCGCAGAGAGAGAGAGAGGAAGAGCGATGGACTAATCGGCCCGAGAGGAAGAGTTATTGCCTCGGATTAGTACTGTTTTGATAGCGAAGATGTTCGCGAAGGTGTCTCTGTTGATGAGGGGGAGCTCACTGGAGCCAATGGAGCAGCAAGAAGATCTGAAAGGATCGGCTTTCCACGAGACGGCCTCTCGACCGTTTCGACCCATTCCGTATGGCTAGCTCTCGAAATTTCGATGGTTTTAACGATTGTCAGTACATTCAGGTGGCCCTGGCCTATCTTCTCAAAAATGGGCGGGGAGTGGGCGGAGCCTCATTATCGAAAATGGCTGAACTTTCGTCGGTCCCTGCACTGAAAGAAATGCCGTGATTCCATTGTGTTCGACATAGAATACAAGTTTCATTAGAGCGCGATTGCTGTTGGTAGTGAAAACCTCTGCAAAGAGAGACCCGTGAGATGTCAATACTCAACACCTTCCGCTTGTCGAATGTTTTGGGGAAAAGGGCGGAGTTATCCCAAACTGTTTTCCAAAATCGAGGAGTTACGAAGGTAAGCAAACGCGCTCTAATGCGAATAACATTTTTTTTCAAAAGATTCGAAATGAGCAATAATTAAACATTTTTGAAACTTTATTTTATGAGGAAAACTTGTTCCGGAATGCGTCATCGTATTTCCCCGAATAGAGAGGCGCCCGAAACGGTGCCGGAGAATCGTTATATTTAGAGATTGATAAGAGATATCAAAATGTTGTCAACGGCAAATTTGTAGATCTTAACTCGGACTGCAAGATTGCTGTTGACAACTTTTTGATATCTCTTATCAATCTCGAGATATAATCATTCTCCGGTAGCGTATCGGGTGCCTCTCTAGGATTATACGGTATCTCGTTTTCCGCGCACTTTGATACGAAATATCTGGAAATCTGAAATTATCAGTATGAAAATGGGCACCTCTGCAAAATAATAGCAGTATCTGTCCAGGAAAACCGTCGTCTAGACCCCTTCCGTCCCATATTGACCGCAGTGACCCTCTCGCCGCATGTCGTGTCGCCTCCCCAAAACATTCTTCTTTCCCACAGTTCGCCCCCCGCCTTTAATCCCCCCGTTCTTTCTCGTGAGCCTAAGTACTCTCAGTTCAAACAACACGTTTTTTGGTGGCGGCTACTCTTGTCCGCACACACTTGTTTGCTCTTTGACGACTTCCTTTCGGCTCTCTCGAAGAAGTACTTCCCCTCTCGATCAGTTCCCTATCAGTTTCCCCCCGCCAGCCATGAGGAGCCTCCGAATCGCCGCCGTCCTCCTGCTCGTCTTCTCCAACTGCCTCGCCACCGACACCCCGTGGTACTATCCGATCATCGAGATTTTGCAAGCGAAACTCGTCGACTTCACGTGTGCTCAAGGTGAGAAACATCACACGTTATTAGCGTTGTATTTCAAAATCCGAGTTCGCAATGAAAAATTTCAAACGCGCGCCACAAAATCTCGCGACAAACTAAAATTTGTCAGCGCCGCAACGTGCTGCGCCTTTAAAGCGGCGATACGGTAGTTGTGCGATCTGCTTTTTGTACCGGAAAAATTTGAAATACAGCTAAAATTGAGAAAATCGAGTGGAAAAAGACGAAATTAATTATTGCGCAACTACCGTATCGCCGCTTTAAAGGCGCAGCACGTTTCGGCGCTGACAAATGTTTTCGTTGCGAGATATCGTGGCGCGCGTTTGAAATTTTTATTGTGAACTCCGATTTTGAGAAACAACAATGATATATACCACCGTCGTTTTCAGAGTGCACAACGACACTGGATTGTGCCACGGGACTGAGTTGTTTCCACGCGACGACGTACTCGAAAGGATGCTGTCTGATGGGTTCGTTCCCCCTTCCTTCCAGTCATTGGTTTTTGTTCTCCGCAGTCAGAATTGCCTCCCGAGAGACGTCGGTTTCATAGGGAATGACATAATAAGAGAAGTGTTCATTGGTGAGGAGGAAACTGTTTTGGTGGCTCTCAAAGGGCATTTCTCTTGAACTTGCACCGATTTGATCAGTTGTGAACGGAATGATTTCATCGAGTTCTTTCTGGTGTCAAACTGGCATCAATGAGGACATGTCTGTGGTCCAAGACGTCCAAGTCTCTGGAAATTCGAAAGAGTGTATGGGAACGCAGAGCAATGTCATAAAATTTTAGCGGAATGCGGATTCGGAGTATGTGCGGTTTGAGTTCCCGCGCCGTCGAACTGCCAATTTTTCATTTGAACATTGCGGGCGCGCGGGAATTCAAATTCTGACATGCATTCAAATACTGTCTTCGCCTGCGTCTCTTTTCTCTTTCCATTCTCTCATATCCGCTGAGTTTTCTTCTCTGGGACATTTCAACAGTATCTCTATGGACACCTTGTACGGTATGCAGTACGCAGTACGCAAACACACCGTTCACATAATGCATACACTAATTATCACAGTGTCATAGACTATAATTCATAGTTACTTACTTACTTAGTTACTTAGTACTACTAATTCATAGTATTCTTCCAAAAAAAAAAACACCGAAATGTCCGACGTAATTATCAGCAGGAGGAAAAACGAGAAAGTTTCATGGACAACTGATAACATTTTCAAACATTGTGAAAAAATGGTCGAATTTTCGACTACAAAGCAGACACAAAATTCACAAAACTCCCCAGTTTTTGGAGTTTCTTTTTTCCCCAATTCTCATCGGACACAATGATGAAAATGACGAGTGACACGTCGGCTATTTCAAAAACGAGTTTCTCTTATTTAAATCCATTCAAAAAAAAATTGCTAACGAAGCGTTCGTTCCCTAATTAATCGACTACTGGACGCGTGGGAATCGTGGATTATAGTGGAGCCGTCCACGCTTTGTTCGTCTTTCCGTCGGGTTCACTACAGTAAGCCAAAGGCTTGGATGAGCCATTTGAGCCGGTCCAATGGGAAACATTCGAAATGAAATTAATCCAACATTCACTTCTTTAACTCTTACGAATTTCAGCGTTGAAGCCGAACGAGACGGGTTGCATGATCGAGGATCAGTGTAAACAGGCGTGCGAGAGCACCATCTGCGATCGATCTCAGTTCCCGTCGCGGTGTCTTTGCGAGAAAGGACGCCACTTTCTCTTCAACAAATGCTGTAAGTGACGAGGATGGCGTGGGCAGGCATTGCGCGCGCGCGCCCGAGAAGGGCGAACTTCTAAGCTGAAAGCAAGCAGCGGGCGCGCTTCCCTCTTTCGCTTCTTGCACTTTGACACATGCGGCCGAGGATAGCATCGTCCGATCTATGAGCGCAGAGCAAGGAAAGAAAGGAAGAGCAACGGAGAGAGAGAGAGAGACTAATCTTGCTCTTCGGAGATTAGACGACGTCACAGGTCAGAGTGTTGAATATGTACCTGTGGTGGTGGTGCAGAGGGGGGATTAGTCGCCCCCGGCGGTCTGTAGTTTGCATTGTGATTGTGCTTCTTGCAGGGAAGAAGTGCCCAGACTTTGCGCACGCCGAGCCCATCGTCGACGACCGCGGATTCAGCCGATGCGAGCTGAAGACCGACATGAAGACGGCGTTCCTGTACATGCGCCGCAACAAGAGACAGTTGCGCAACAACTTTTGTTGACGGCTGCTCCGCCGGCTGCTCCGCCCGCACACACCATGCTCATATGCTTCAGTATTTCTTGTCTCCCTCCGGTGCTCTTCCCACACTAATTGCTCACTTCGGATTGTTTGTTATTACAAATATATAAAGTTTATGAATGATATATATGAATGATAATAATAAGTTTCAATTGAAAAATATCATATAAATGTCGGTCGGTCGATCGGATGGTCGGTCGTCAAATAATAATGAGAATAAGAATGATAATAAACTCTGAAAATTGCAAAAGAAACGCAACAAAACAAATTGAGATTGAGACACACACACACTTATTGTCTGAGGATGAGGTGAACGAGGGGCGGGAGCATTTTGATTGTGAGACGGGCGCTTTGAAGACACACAAATACTTGAGGGGTCGGGCCCCGGGGGCGGAGCGAAATTCGGGTGTACCGGTAGGAGAATTATTTGATTTTCAAAATAAGAGAAGATGCGGAGAGAACACAAGTGATATGTGATCACGGGCTAGCGAACATTGATAAGAGGAGAAGACAAATATGGATAGCGAGGGCGGGGAGATCTACACATCTAGAACGTCTAAAAAGCGGCGGAGCCCATCGGGAAGTTGAACAGGTTTCCGGGCGGCACGACTGGACTTCCGCACGCCGGCGTCGCCTCCGTCGTTCGCAATGGAGCGCGAGTGAGCGAGGTGATGAATTTGAAGTCGTCCGGCAGGCCAAAGTGCGCGTAGATGTAGTCGAAGACTTGGAGACCGAGCACGTGCATCGCGTCGAAATCGTCAATCTGCAAGAGAATGTCAGTCAGTCGGTGAGTGCATTCGGAGAGAGCTCAAAATGTTTCCTCCGTGGGGCTTCTTCAGCTCTACGTCACACCCATTGGAATAACACGTTATGATCTGGTCTCGTTAGTTTAGAGAATGTCTCTCGGGACGGGATGATGACGAGGGATTATAAAATTCGAGAAATCCAGTCAGACAGTGTGCGTGTGACGTGTGTGCTAGGTCTTCTGCGTCTCGCCTATCACTCACCATTCGGACAATCTTGGCCAACTTGTTCTGCGATCCGCTGCAATGGTCCTTGAGGGCGTTGATGATGGTGCTCTGCACCTGATCCACAAGCGGCTTGTTCGTCAGACTCAGCACGTTTTGATCTGGAAGAAGAGAGCGGCTTAGAGTCAGAACGAGTCTCTCTCTCTCGAGACATACCCGTGTTTCCGCTCAAGAACTGAAGGGCGATGAACGCCGCGTAGGCCTGCGGCTCCCAGTCGACGAGCGTCGAGAACGTCTGCGCCTTGGTCATGATGATTTGGAGCATATGGTGGAAGATTTGCGGGAACGCCGACACCATGAACAGCTCGCCCGACTCGAACATGATCGTTTCGGGGTTGGACGAGTAGCGGTTGGCGCAGCGGATCGCCATGATCGGCACGAAGGAGCGCGCGAGCAGAATGCGGAAGTCCTGCTCGGGGATCTCAGAGATTTGCGGCATCTGCATCAGCAGCTTCTTGGTGGCCACGAACTCGCCGTGCATGATGCGCACCGAAGTGTCCAAATCGAATGGAGTCAACTGGAAAGGGAAGAGAAGGGTTAGAGAACGAGAACGCGGACTCACGAATTGTCTGACGACGTTCAGATTCGTGTTGTCCTCGACGGCCTTTCCCATGAGAGCGAGGAGCGGAAGCGGCGGCGACGGCTGATCTTCCGATCTCGCGAGCTTGGTCTTCGAAGAGAGTCTTCCGCGGCGACCGGACAGCGATCCGTGACGGACGACTGAAACAATGGATCGATTGGTCGGTAACTCTTGGAGAACGCTCACTTTCTTTCACCATTCCCACTTCGAGACACTTCTGGAAGCGACAGTACTGGCATCGGCTGCGGTATCGCTTGTCGATGGGGCAGTTCTTGTTGCCGGCGCACGTGTACTTTGAGTTCTTCTGCACCGTCCGCTTGAAGAATCCCTTGCACCCCTCGCAGGTGCGCGCGCCATAGTGCAAACAGACGGCGCGATCGTTGCACACGGCGCACGTCTTCTCGGCGTCGAGAATCGGATCCGACGGCATTCCGAACGGCGACGGGCCGCCGAGCGAGTCGGCGTTGAGGAAGCTTCTGGAAAGAAGGCGTTCTTGTTGCAAGAAGCTGTTCCGGGAGAGACTCACCTCAAGAAGCCCGGCAGTTGCGGAGGTGACGTGGGCAGCGAGTTGGAGTGCGGCGACGGCGTTCCGCCCGTGTTCGTCGACGAGCTCGTCGTGCCCTGACTTCCGCGACGCGAGTCCGACACTGGGAAGTGTTGCGGGTAGAAGGGCGACGTGAACGCGGGCATCAGCGTGTTCGGCGCCGCCATGAACTCGTTGGTAAGTCTGCAAAGCGGCAAGAAACGTGGTGTGGAGCATAATCTCGAGAGAAGGGGGCAATTAATCCGAGAATCGTCTCTCGCCTAATCCATTGTTTCTTCTTCTTCTACTACTACGTAACATGAACCAAGTAATCCACACGTGGTGGTGACGTGACAATCGGGAGGAGGAAACGTTTCCGGAAACTACTCACGTGAACGGATTGTAGTGAGCCGTGTTGCCGAGGAACAGATCGTGCGGCGGCATCGGAAACGCGGGCATCGATGCGTCGAGTTCGCTTTTGATCTGCAGCGGAGCGTTCATGTCGGTTCGCGTCGTGGTGGTGGCGGAAGAGGACGGTCTCTGGAAGGCGGAATAGAGTCTAGTCTCCCGATCGGAACCAACCTGGTGCTCAAAGTCGTCCAAATGGCTGTCGGGTTCGGTTTTGGTTCCGGGCACTTGGTTGACCTGATCGCTCGTCTCCTGTAAACTTCCGATTTCGGATTTGATGAGTCCGGCGAATCCGGCGGCGAGCAACTCGTCCGCCGAGAACAGTGCCACCGGCTTCTCGACTTTTGCTCGTTTGCTCATCGGGTAGGAATAGTAAGGGGGAGGGGTGTCTAGGTGGAATGGGTGGTGGAGAGGAGGGGGAAATCCAGGGGGCTGTGCCTGCCGCGGGCGCTGAAAACGAGAGTGGGGGGAGGGGGCGGAGCCAATTGGCCACAACAGACACACGAGGATTTGTCAAAGCGCGCGAGAGACCACCGGGCCAGTGGTGTGATGACGATGACGGCATCGTCACTGACAAGTGACAATCCGAAACTAAGATCGCAAAGGCTTCGAAAAGGGAGAGCGGGCGAGCCGGCCGACGGAAGACATCAACGAATCAGGCGAATACTGGCAGTCGGAGGCGGCGGCGGCGCTGTTGAAAGGAGCAAATTGTGGGGTGTTTCTGGGCAGTTGAGAGCTTGCGGCGAATGGAGCACAAGAAGAAGAAGTAGGAGGAGGAGGAGGAGACGGCGGAGCCGGGAGCCCAAATGGCACCGTGTATCTATCAATTAGGCGTGGGTGCAGGCAACAGGCGGCACACGGGCGAAGGTTTTGGATCGAAAGTATAAGATGCTCTTTTCGGCAGCGATTAGCTTCCGCCTCTCTCGGCCCCTTTAATGCCAATGGTACATCAGCACCGAATTCGCCGTGGAGCGCGTTTTCCTTATCGCAACGTCTTCGCGGAGTGTGATGTTTCAATCGCAACTGCCATTTTTCAGACGGCGAGAATGTCACGAGAGCAAACTACATTTAATCGAGGGAGAAATGACCTCGTCCTACAGTAACCTCTCAGTGTCAACTGAACCAAATCAACAAGTGACACGACGACAACATCAAAAGAAAGCTGCTACTAATAAGTGACCTTCTGACCTAGAGAGGTCACTTTGTCCACCAGCTACTGTCTATGACTAACTAATGGCAAACAGGGGGCGCGAGGAGGGCGCGAGTGCCCAACCCACAAAAGGAATACAGAGGAATAAGTGAGAGAGAGAGAGAGAGAGAGAGAGAGAGAGAGACAGAGAGAGAGACAGAGAGAAAGTGCGCCTGAATTTGAATTGAGAGCCGCCGACCCACCTTACCAATTAAACGAGTTATGGGAGGGGTGGGATAATGTGAAAATGAGAGCAAAATGGGGTAAATTAAGGGCGGATGGGATGGGAAAGAGAGAGAGAGAGGGGAATGAGAACGGGTCACGATGATATTCGAAATGTACGAGAATGGCTCTCGGGAAGAGGGGCGAGAAGAAGGGTTCCCAGTCACACCTTTTTTCGGCCGCCGACTATACTTTCTCCCACCGCCCAAAAAGTTATCAGAAAGGTGAGCGCAAAGAGCTACTTTTTCTGAGTGACTGAGAGAGAGAGACGGCTGGGGAGCACAAGGGCGGGAACACTCGTATAGGTAAATGTTTGAGGGGTGGGCAGGTACCAAAGTGAAAGTGAAGACGGTGTGGGGAGGAGAGACTCTATGTAGGTTCAGAAGGTTGGGGGCAGATTCGAAGTATCCGAAACACACGGAAGTGAAATTTCCCTTCTGGCTCCGGAAAGATTGGGAATCTTCTTCCGGAATTTCAGATTCCGGAACATTTGCTCCAGAACGGAAAGAAGTGAATGTTCCGAAAGATCACGCATTCTCGCGGCGGCGAAACCGGCAATTGGGTGGTCTTTGAGCCGACTCGGAATGAGCATGTTCTAGAACTTTGGCTCCAAACAAAACTGACCGAAAGGAAGTGAATTTCTCTTTCCAAGGGAAGTTTCGGATCCCCAAGCAGGTTAAGATTCCGGAAGAGCATGTTCTAGAGGCAACTTTCTGTTCTGGCTCTCGTGATCCGTGTGCTCCGAGAATATCGTCTCTCCGTTCTCTTCGTCATTGTTTCCCATCTCTCCCAATCTACCTCCCCATTCAAACCGGTAAACAATTCGTTTCCTGTTTGCGTCGTCCCCAACCTCATTACTTCTGCTCTCTTCCCCCCTCACCACCCAAACACAAATGATTCGTCACTTGATCTGATATCTGTATTGCTAATAACAGTCAGTCAGTCACACCCCCCAGACACGAGTACACGTTCAGGTCACTGATGTCACTCTCTCTCTCTCTCTCTGGATGATGGGTCTCGATTCGAAATGCGAACGCGGCGAGCACTGGGCCCCCGGGGGGAAAGAAGAAGGGAAAGTACTCACCACGAGCGAGTGGAACAGGCTGTCGAGATCAGCGTCGGTGGTCTTGGATCCTTTGCGAGACGATGACGACGGTCCGAGCTCTCCTGAAAATTGGAACCAGTTCAGAAGTCGCTTCTTCTCCTTCAGCCTACCGTAGTCGAACGACGACGAGCACGACGAGTTCTTGGACATCTCGCGGAAGAAGTCCTTGCGGAGCGGCGCCTCGTCACGCACAAGGCGCGTGTAGATGTCGATTTCGTCCTCCACGCTGACGCTGGAGCAGGATGATGAGTAGCTGCTGTCGACGGAAGACGGCGAACAGTTCTGCAAGGATCGGAAGTGCAGGAGTCTTGTCGTTCTCTCAACTCTCAGATCACCTGCCACTCGTCTAGTGCTCGCCCGGAGTTGCTCCCGAGAGAACGTCTCCAGTTAGCACCTGCCCCCTGCCACCGTACCTGGTCTCGCAACAAGTCGTCCACTTGAATAGTAAGATGTTCCATTCAGTCGGACGAACCGCTCATTCGATCAAATGGGCGGTGGGGGAAGAGAGAAGCGGACGGGGGATGACGGGGGGATGCTGATCGGCAGTCAGATCTGAAACAAGAAATTGCAACAACGCCGCACGGAGTATTTAAAACGGCGAGATCGTCGGAGCCACGCCCATGCTCAATTGGGAATGGGGGGAGCGGTGTGTCAGAATCGCTAATCGCCGCGGGGCTGCTACCTCATTTTTGTCGTCATCACCGGGCACCACAAATGTCTGTGCAGGTGTTTGGCACTGACAATGGCTCCAGTGGCAACAGAAGAGAGAGGGAAAAAGTCAACAGCATGTGTTCTTCCAGGGCGCGATTGCACCTGTTTCGGCCGTCAGCTACGCAATTCGCGGACCCAGGTGGGGAGGGGAGGAATGTGTGTGTGTTACGACATAGATGGAGCCTAAATTTAGATCCGAGGAACCTAAGAATGGAAAGTTGGAGCCGCCGCTCAAATGGCAGCGATCACAGCACACAACACGTGGGACACGACGTGCCGCTTCAGATGAGATGAGGAGCTGAGGTGGGGATCGGATTGGGGGGTGGGATCTCTCGAGGAGAGGGTGACATCATGCGAGAGACGGTTATTTCAACGAACACCCAATTACGGGAAATGATCCGCCGCCTAGATCAGGGAACGCGCACGTCAAAACGGGCGGTCCCCGAAGACAGACAGTCGCCGTTGGGAGGGGGGTGAGCACAAGTGGTGTTTGTCTTGAAAGCAGCAAACGAGATAGAGAGAGAGAGGATGGTATCAGTTACAAATTGATGCTGTGTCCCTATAATATCATGTTTTCTAACTTCTGGAACGGCAGAAAGTGATAACGACCGGAGGAGGAGAAGACGACGAACGGATTACATTAAGGCGTTTTGGAATTAAGTGCAAAGTGAAAAGAGAGAGAGGGATGAGCCCGCGTGTCTGTGAAATGACGGGGAGGGGATGTCAAGAGATAGAGGAGGCACTGTATGTTTTGACATGTTCCGAGAGCAACTGATCCTCCCTCGAGCACAGCTTCAATGACGAAAGATTGCATCAACGACTAGTACCGTATCAGATGCGAAACCTTCACGGGAGGGCTAAGGGTCGCAATGACGTGATGGAAAGTGGAAGCTGATAGAGGGAGAGAGAAGGACTGATAAGTTGGCGATCAAACTGCACCTAATATATAGTTTGCGGTTGTTTCTTGCAGGCGGGGGGGGGGGGGGGGCGGAGTGTCGTAGGGAAGAAGTTACGAATCGCTTCGGCATGTGCAGCTCAAAACCGAGTCAACGGGTGAGTAATCGGAGGAGGGTGATTAGGAACTGTTCGTTGATGACGTAAAACAGTGTTTCGTCGGTATCAACCACTTTCTCACCCCCGCACACACACTGACGTTGTTGGTCACTCACTATCAGTAGGCGCTGAATGTTGTAGTCTCGGACGGCGGCGGCGGCGGCGGCGGAGCAATGTTTCATTCACAGCTCTCGGGGACACCGAAGGAACAGTTCGTTCCGCTCGGCCAGAACCACTTCCTGTGCGCGATAAGCGAGTGGCCATCGAGCGGAAGTGGAACTGAACAATCAGCTCGAAACCGCAACTAAATAGTGATTGTAATTGATAAGCAGCAGGAGCAGCAGCTGGTGATAACAGTTATGAATCACATTGACTCGATGACCGGGTGTGGTCGTCAGAGAAGAAAACGGGAAGGATCGAAGTTCACACCTCCTCCCATTGAGTCACGGAGTTCTAACGAACGGGCGGCGCTTAATTAACTCGTTCAGACTACACACCCGGTGGTAATTGAGAGAGGCGAGGAGCACTGGTTCGTTGCTCGGGAGGGCCCGCCCGAATGGCTCCGCCGCGCGGCTTCCCCGCCCTTTTATACCCCCGTCGGGTCACAGGTCCACCTTTTTGACGTCTTTAAGATTAATGAGCTAATCAGAGAGTTCGTTGTCGTCGAAAAGAGGATAGAGCAGTATCTCAGCAACAATTTGGATAATCCGGGGCGGGAGAGCGCGTCTTTCTTCAAATTATGACACAAAATAATGAATTTGGCGGAAGAAGAAGAAGAAGAAGCAGCGGGAAAGATTAATGAGATTTGGAGAAACATTACGTACTTCTCCCTCACCGGGTTTCCGCTCTTTGGTTCTGACCGCAGATTACGGTAGCGAGATGGACAGCTCAAGGAGCAGTTGGAGCGGCGGCTCTGTTGAGCAGAGATTGAACGAGAAACTCCAAAAGTCACGGCGGAAATCGGAGAATGTTGCAAATATCAGCACGCATTTAGCGGGCAGCGACTCTTCGAGTACTACGATCAGAGACTAGAAGGTTCCTAGATCTCGGGGGTTACGGTAGCTGAGGAAGAAGAGAGACACTCGGGCTCTCCGGCAATCTTCCTGTTCGGGGATGGTTTTATAGTCGCCGGGGCGGTCTCTGAATGGCGTCAAATGCACTTGGGTTTTCCGGAAAACGTGTCGCCTTTCGACGCCATCTCCTCCTTAGTCGTTCGTGTTTTTCGACGACCGACGTCTCCGTCCGATCCGCCTTATCGCTCGGCTCGCGCGGCTCAACGACGAACACCACCCTCACCCGCACCGGATTGCACTTTTCGACGGCTCGATGACGACGATCGGAGGGCTCCGAAAGAGGGGCGGCGCCTCTCTCTCATTGCGCACCTTTCGCGCGTTAATCCGCCAAATTAGGACGCGCGCGAAGTGGTCAAGAGAGGCGTCAGGGAGGAGGATTAGAGGCCAATTTGTCGGCGGTGTCGTCGTTGCGAATCAAAAGCAAATGAGAGAGAGAGATGGGCAACTACGTAGTTCACAACTTCCGGATATCTCAATTGGGAGGATCAGTGATGAGTGAGGGCTAGAGAGAGAGAGATGAACCCTTGGTGTGGGTGAGCAGGCTTTCAGAAAACAACAATTATGTCCCCCAATCCCAGGTAGGATCACAAGGATCGGAGAATCGGAAGAGAATAAAGTGTGCGCGATCTTTCTCTACTGCTCGAAGAGATCAACTGAGCACTGACAGACTGATAATGATAGCCCCGTGTGAAGCGAGAGAATTTGACCTATCGTGGCAGACTAGATGGTAGTGGTACGGTGGGTGAATAAGGTCAATACCCTACAGTGATCCGATGAGCCCCTTGAGCTTTTTGGCGTCTTTGGAACACCTGGATTCAGACAGAGCCACTGGGTCTAGGCAATAGGCCCAAGACCCTCTTGATCGGAGGATCCAATGGTACTGAGAGAACTCCAACCCTTGGACACCTACCGTAATCGGATGAGGTGCTCGGAGAAGAGCAACTGGCCGTTTCTCGGCCGAGAGCCCATCCTTTTATACACAATCGACTAGTTTCTAGTCCACCCACGAAACTTGTGGGCGGAGCCACATTGTTTAGGGGGTCTCGTGCGGCGGCGGCGGCGGCGATTGACCAGTTGACACTTCACAATCGCCAATTTTCAGTCTCACTCACATCAGTTTGAAAAATGAATGAAAAACCAAGAGAAAATGGTGTGTTTGGTTGGAGAGAACGGGTGGAAAACTTTGCGCCTAATCACACACCTCCTCCTCCCCCACCGAAACCCAGCAATTTTTGTGAGGGTGGAAGGCGGAAGGAGAAGGTGTGGGAGGAGGAGGAAGGATGGGGCTCGATCGGAGAGTCCGCAGGAGAGGAGCTGCACCGTGCCAATGTCACCCACATTCGACCCCATTGGAGATGACGAGGGCGGGCGGCGGGCAGGCGAAGGGGTCACTCGGATGGCAGCCAGGTCCGCCTACACGAAGGGGCGAGAAACCGGAGGAGAAGGAGGAGGAGGAGGAGGAAAACGAGGAGGCGGGGAGGGAGGCGCCAAGGAGAAGGGAGAGAGAGGGAGAGAGAGAGCCAAGTGAGGCCCTTTTTTGGTCCCCTCACCTATTACCTTTCGTCCCGTTGTGAATGTGTCAGTGTATTTGTTTTTGATTCGAATCCCCGCCCATTTCCCACACATTGTTTCGTGTGGGAGGAGAGGGTCATCTCGAAATGTCCCTTCCCCCCCACACACATCGTGAAATTCAATCCGCCACCCGGAAGGGTGATGCCACGTCACGACGAGATGAATGAAGATAAGGCGGGCGGCGGCTCACAGAACGAGTTGCTGCTCCGAGAGCCGTTTGAGCTGGATTGATCTGGTTTTGAGTCGAAAAGAGTGTGGGTTGTGTTTCTGCGGAAGAACACGGGATGAGCTAGATGAAGATGATGGTGATGTTGTTGTAAGCGGATTGCGGATGCAATCCTGACGAAAATGGAAAAATGTGGAATGACCCGGGGGCTTGTCCGTGGGAGAGAACTGACGAGGCGGGGGATTTGACAAAATGACCATTTCGAATGGGCGACGGCTTATTCTCGATTCTCCCGGAGAGAGAGAGAGATGGAACCTTGAGATTGCGAGAGAGGGGGCGGAACGGTGTTCATGGCTCTGCTCGGTGAGCTCGTCCGGGAGCACTGAACCTCCGGGGCACAGACCACAACCAGGGAGGGGGAGGGGAAGGGCGGAGGGAAGGCGGGCGTCTCTGATTAGCGTGCAAAACTAGACGTTTTATGCACAAGGAGGCGGAGGAGGACTAGGAATCCGAAAAGGTGGGATGGAAAGTTCACGAGTGGAGAGGTAGAAGGGATCTCAGAGGGAACCTTCTCGAAGGAGGATCCCCATTGGCCACCAGGAGCAGCGAGAGGAGAAGAAACGAGAATCATCGGGGTGTCAACTTCCGATCCGGCCGGTTATATACGGCCATGAAACGGGGATGAGTTGACAGAATTGTCAAGCGCCGCCCACTTTCAGATGACAGGCCCCGCCCATCCGGCAGCAGGAGGCGCAGAGTGCAGCGCGAGAGCACGCGAGTCGAAGAGACGCCGACACAGCTTATTCGGGGGGAGCTCATCTCGGCGGCGGCAGCCGGCGGAGGCTGAGAAGAAGGCGAAGAAACACGGCTAATTTCGAGAGAAACGAGGCGCGTTCTGTTCTCCTAATCCATTAGAAGAGACACCTTTTTTTCGGGAAGCAACACGGACGAAAAGGTTTGGTGTGTGTGTGTGTGTATGTCAGAAAGTAATGACGACAAGTGAGATCAAGTCATGAGGATATGGGTCATCACACGGATTTAGAAGTTGAAAAGAGCGGCGCAAGCATCAAGAATCCCGCATCGGAGCCCTCGAGCAACTACAGTAATCTTCGAGCTGTTCCGCCCGTTCAGAGACTACGGTAGAGATCTTTAAAGCTCCCCGTGAGAGCGTGTGCGCCCTATTACCGCCGGCCACCCTTTGCGGTGAGCAACCTACACGCGCGACCATCGAAACGGAACATATGGGGTCTCGAAAAGCACGTCCTTTTCCCCTCTCCCGAATTCCAATTTAGTACAGGTTTTCCGGGAGCGCCGCATCGGAGGAGAGCTCATCCCCACCCTCTTATCCGCGCGCGCTTCCGGCATCGTCGCCGACGTCTTCTCAATCGTCACACGGCCTTCCCACGATTCGGCGGAAAACGGATCTGATTCAGAGAGCGTCACTGTCGAAAACGCGTCGAAAATGCTCGGCCGATCGGCGGTTCTTCTATCTAATCCGGCTCGGAAGACGTGCGTACCTCTGATGTTTCGTTCACCCAAAAACTGACCTGTGATTTGTTTCGAATCATTCCTTCTTCACATTGATGGAGATGGAGTGACGTTGTCTGGAAGAACGGATTCTTTGCACTGACAGAGAGAGAGAGAAGACAAAACAGATGAAGAACACGTCTGACGACATCGGAAAGTGGGGGGGGGGGGGGGGAATAAAATATGAGGAGGACCCCCCAGCAGCACATTGTGTTGTTTTAGAGATATCGCTCGTCTCCGGGAACGAAGATTTATTCGGAAGGCGTTTGATAAGGTCGTTGCGGAAAAGTTTGGACGATTTATGGCGGCGACAAGTTCAGGCGACAAAACCGCCCAAACTTCACTTCCAAATGTCTCCGGTTACGAGGGGGAAGAGCCGTCGAGTGTAGATCACTAGGTCAGCACATCAAGGTTCTCTAGTTCATCCGGTTTCCGGTTGATATCGGACGGATTACGGGAGGTCTCGCGAGAGCAGGAGAAGAATGATCGGTTTGAGTAGAGAGGGTGGGCACAAAATAACGGCAGGAGGGAGGGAAGGGGGAGCTCTCGGATGAGAATCTGGTTCCTTATTAGCTAATTTCGTCGTGAAAAGTGACGTGAACCATCTGCGGCAAGTGAGTGCCGAATTGAGCTTATTTCAAAAGGCTTGTGCGCGCCCCGCGGCAACATCAATTGGCGTCATGTTTTTTGTCGCCTTTCTCTCCGATCCGAGAGGTCCCTCCTCCCTCATTGACCACAATTAGCTTATCATGTCGTTAAAGATGGATGCCCGCGCATCTCTCGTGTGCGAGGGTGGAGGAAAACGGATAGGAGAAGGAAGAGAGAGAGAGAGAGGGATGAATGAATGCCACGTGTCAGTGGACAAGAAGGGAGGGAAACGGCGGGGCGGCTCGTTTCTTTCCTGATTCCACCCCCACCACAACCGGAAACAGGACACCGACTCAACTCTAGCCGAACGGAAGTGCGCAATGAAATGGAAAAAAAAACCGAGGGAAACATGCACTCGCGAAGCTTCTCCATTTCGGCCATCTCTCTGTCACAGTTTTCTCCCTGTGTCACGTGGCTCTTCGGAGCTCTTTGGAGGGAGCTCACCAGGTCAAACGAGAACTACTGCCGTCCGTCGTCACTCTCGTTTCGAAATCTCTCGGGTTACCAGGTCAGGTCGAAGCGAGGAAATGTTTGTCCCCGTGCCGTTGCGCCGCCCTCCCCTCCACTTCGAGTTGACCCGGAACGCGCGACTGCGTGACATCATCCGGAACACAGAGGAGGAGCTGGTCAGTGAACGCTTTCGCCGAGAAGATCCTCGCGGATAATCGTGTGAGGGTGGCCGGAAGAACGCAACGAACACAACGGCTGAGCCGCCGATTGTCGATTGCTCTTAGAGTTCATTTCGAGGTTTTGTGACGCCTTTGTGCAATTCCCCACAGGAGAGCGGGAGAGCAGACGATCGTCTTCGTCGTCGTCACTCGCCGTCTAAAACGGGGAGGTGAGTGTCCCCGGGGGAAGAGTGATTGGGTGGTTTGCAGACCGATGACTGCGAACGATCATCGCCGCAAAAGGTGAAGAACGTCAAGCGGCGGCGGCGGCGTCTGCACTGGACTGAATATGTATGAGAGCCAAGAGAGAGAGAGAGAGAGAAGGGGACTATCGGTCTATCCCGCCCAAAACAACACAAATAATAAACAAACAAGTACAATTTGTATGGGTGGCCCCCTAATGAGGAAGTGTCTTCCTTCTTCTCCTCGTCACCGACTGCTGGCTCAGCTGTTCCGATGGACCCGCCGGGTTTCCGTCTTCTGCAGACAAGGTCATGCCATGCCATGCCACCCAGGAAAAATGAGGAAGTTGCTCATTATGATGAGGTAGCAGGAGCAGGAGTTAATGGCGCTGGCGGGACGGGCAGCAACGTCACGACACGGAAGGATAAACAGGCGGAGGGGTCGCGGTGGGAACTACTACCGACTACTACACGGACCACACACACACACACACCTTTCAAAACAAAACAGACACAACATCAACTCATAAATGCACATTTGAGGAGTTGGAAACGTGTGAGGAGCAAAGCACACGTCTCCGGGAGCTCCGGCGGGAGACGGCTCCTGGAGCACTACTTCCTGACTTGCTCTCTCATTGTGCTGCTCTTTTCTCTCTTCCTCCCCCGGGTCGGGGGGCACTAATTATGGTTGACCTACTCGGATGACCCGTTGACCCACTTCCCGGTCTGACATCATGATGTCCACTTGTCGTTTTTTGCTCGCTCTCTCTCTCTCCCACCCAAATTAATGGTCCGTTGTAGCGTATCCCTTGCTCCCAGCGCCTCTGCGTCTCGTTTTTGTGACGTCGCCTCCCCCCGGCACGTCATCTGAAGATGTCGTCGCCGCCGCCGCTACGACACGCATTCCTTATGTTTTATTCGACGACGCTCATTCATCTATTCAATTAGGCGACAAAACGATAGAAGAAGAAGAAGAAGAAGAACACGCAGGAGCACGTGGCACGAAGGAGAAGAAGAAGAGGAAGAAGAAGCGTCATCGTCGTGTCTGGTCCGGAAATTTGAATCTCCGCCAATTGGCCACCCTCGCCTTTCTCTTCGCGTAAAATCGCATCATTTCGAAAGAGAATCTTCCAGAGGAGGGGGGGGGACACGCCGCTTCCGTGATGCGCACGTTTTTTAGTACTACGAATTGGCTCCGTCGTTTCCGAGAAACAAACGCACTCGAACTGATTTCGATCGGAATCGCACGTATCACCGGTCAAATGCCACGTGTGTGCTAATCAGGAAACCGAGAGGTGGTGGTGATTCGGAGGGAAAGGTTGAGGAGAGGGGCACACACACATGTTTACGAGAGACAGTGATCGCGAATGCAATGGGATGAGCTGGTCGAAGAGAGAACGAAGAAGATCTCGTGTAGTTCGCGAAGAGCTCAACGCAAAGAGAGTCAAAGATCCGAGTACACTGTAGAGAAGAAACGATCAAGGATTGGGAGAAGACACGTCACACGGGGTCAATGAGCTCTTTCCCTCTATTATACAGTACATAATCAAACCCGCCCTCTTCGCGCCCTCCCCGCCCGTTCTCGGAATCGCCCGTCATCATAACCCGTCTGCGTGGGAGTTCCGGGCGGGTCCCGTCTTTGACAGCAGCCGCAAATTGTTGCGTCGTTGTCCTTGCCGTGTGCAATGAAGCGCGCTCCGATGCAAACTGACGCCCGTCTCCAGGAGCCCCTCCCGGGCCCATCATCATCATCATCATCATCACCACCTTCGCTTCTTCTTCTTCTTCTTCCAATCCGTGCTCGCCTTGTTAATTATGCTGACGGCGGCGTCCGACATGGTTATTTGAGGCCCGGATTCGGAACAATGTCGCCCCGAAATAGTTGCCTGCAGAAGCTGATGACGCAGCACGAGAGCACTTCTTCAGAAGACAAAGTTTCAGAGAATCCACGCGGGGAAACCGAATTTCCAACGAAACTGTGGATGAGCTAAAACATCGGGGAGCAAATCCTTGATGACTCTCGGCTTATGGCAACTGGGCCGCCCGTAGCCGCGGAGGTGTTTAGCAGGAAACAGATCAACGGATCAGCACCAGATGATGATCTAGAGGAGGTGCTCTTGAGCTGCAGCAATGAATGGAACGAAAGGGGAACAAGAGGGTGAACAGGCGAAGATCAGAAGTTGGATTCCTCTCAGACATCTCTCCAATCCCCACTGACATTTGCCCGTCTCCATGACTAACCGCATGACGTGGCGGTTGGCCAATCCGCTCACGATCCCAACTAATGTCAACTTCAACTCGAGGCGAGTATAAGGTCATCCCCGGTGGTTTCCGGTCGAAAGCGAGAGAGGAAGTGATGATGATAAGGAACAAACAAAAACAAGCACCTTCTTCTTCTCGAAACGAAGATCGGTTGGGAGAGAGAGAGAGAGAGGCGGGGAGGGGAGGTGTCGGCGCTTCGATTAATGATTGCGGGTGCGAACACATCTGGACAGAGGGCAGCCGAGTTTTTGTCAAAAAGAAGGCACCGATGGATTGTAACATTGACGGGGAGGAAGAGGATCGGGGGGATACGGTAGCTGCTCCAGAAGCGGCCCCGTTCATCTTTGACACCTTCTTGGCTCCAAAAAGAGTGCGTGTGTGTGTGTGCACATTGAAACACGGGCTGCGCAACACAAAAAGAAAGGGAAGTGTAGGTGGGGGAGAGAAAGAGGAGGAGGCGGGGGGCGCTAAAAAAGTGGTGTCCCCCCACCACCACCGCCATCGACGATGGGGTCCCCCCCCTCCTCCTTCCGCATTCATTTTTCCATTCAGCTCGACCCAATTTGTGCATGTGTCTTGCTCAGTGCCCCGCCCACAAACTGATCTGGACACTCACGTCACTTGAGCTGGACCAAGTACAGCTCAGGGTCCAGCTCAATGAATTGGGTGGGAGGGGGCCGGCGGCAGCGGCCATAATTGAATGAGCGCCATCCGGGTCGTCGTCGGGTTTATTGCATCAGCATGCGGCGCACGCCTTCAGGACCACTGTGTCTTGTACTGCTGGAAATAGTGCTCGTTGCTCATCTCTCCCACAGTCTTGACGTTTCGCAACTGAAACACGGGATGACACGTGGGGGCACCTTCAGACGACGTCACCTCGGAGGACACGGCTCGCCTACGACGGATGACACTTCGATTGAGGTAGACGACGTAGAAAGAAGCACCCGAATTGAAGAATGTAGTCTGCTGAAATAGATGGACAATCGAGGATGACGACACTCTCTGAAGACGAATCACCAGAAGAATCAGATAGAAGACGGGAAGATACGAGGGGACCGAACGGCACCTCGACAGGTTGAACAGTGTGTCGACGTCGAAGAAGACGATTCCGACGGAGAGAAAGACGGCGTTCGCCGTGATGGCGACGACAAACGGAAGCAGTAGACTGCAAGACACAAAGAGAGTACAATTGCAATAACTACGTTGTGTTTTCTCTATATTATCGCTTCATCTCAAATTCGGATTCGGAATTCACAACAAAAATTTCAAACGCCCGCCACGATATCTTGCAGCGAAAAAATTTGTCAGCGCGCCGAAACGTGCTGCGCCTTTAAAACGGCGATACGGTAGATGCGCAATAATTAATTTCGTTTTTTTTCTACTGGATTTCTTCAATTACAGCGGTTTTTCAACCTTTTCCGGTAAAAAAAGCACAAAACGTTTAAAAATTGTGAAAAACGGTTGAAAAATCACTGAAATTGAGGGAATCGAGTGGAAAAAGACGAAATTAATTATTGGGCAACTATTATTCTTAAAAAAATTTTCGCTCACTTGGAAGAGGAGGGGAAAATTCGGCCACCACGCTGATTGGCCTCAGCAACCAATCAGCAAGGCTGGAACCGCCCCATCGATACGAGACCAACGGGGGACTAGGTTTGGATTTCTCTTCCAAGTGAGCGAAAATAATTTTAAGAATAATACCGTATCGCCACTTTAAAGGCGCAGCACGTTTCGACGCGCTGACAAATTGTTTCGTTGCGAGATAAAATGCGCGCGCGTTTCAAACTTTCATTTTGAACTCCGATTTTGCAGTACAACGATAATAGAACACTTTTAAAGTTTTGGACACATTTTCCCCGTGCGGAAAACTGCAGCTTGACAAAAAGTCGGTATTTTAGTAAAAAATCTCATAAATAGATGCGTTTTTCTGTGCTTTCTCGAAGAAACACACGGAATGAGACTGTGTTTCGCTAGATTGCTCGGTCCATTGAAGAGTTGGTAACAGTTGGTACAGTTCCCGAAAGTATTTTTAGCAGAGTAAGTAAACGCATTTCGTATTCCTGCGTGCGTTTCTCAATCGATTTGTAGTCAAAAGCAAATTCTAGAGCACAAAAAACCCGAGGGCGCAAAGAATGGAATAATTCGAACGACAGATAAAACAATTGATTTTAGACCATCGGCTCGCCGGAGCTGCAACAATTCAGTTCAATACTGCCGGTTCGGTAACTAGAGACTCCTAATGTATCCACCCACACAAAATTTCAGGTAATTAAAAAATACTTTCCTTTAGTTTCACTGACAGAACTCACCGAAGAGCTTTGACATTCTCGCGTAGCTGATATCTCTCCGAGAGACTGCTATTTTGCAACGATCGAACCACCAACTTCCTATTGATAATGATAAGAGTAACAGTCATCTGAAATTCTCCCTCTCTCTCTCTCTCTCCTCGTCAAATAATCACTGATAACCCACAAAGACCAGAAACGCTCCATAGCTGACGGCGTTGATCTTCCTCCAGATGTCGCTTGTGGTCTCCGCGTAAGTCAACGCACCGGCGAGAGCCTGAGAAGTGTTCTTTTGGGGGAGTAATAACAATCGAAACGAACGCAAACAACAAGGCAGATTGTGACGAACGAGCTGCGCCTCGAGTTCTCGTAGACGGTCGCGTAGAGTGTCGCGTAGCCCCTCTCCAGAACACACGACATCGCTGGAAATTTGTCGATCTTTGAAATGGTTCCTCTATTCGAATGAGTCGCGAAATGTCGAGGAAACGCAATAATTCGCGACAATACTCCACCGACCCTCGACAGCGGGACTCGCAGCGATCTGTCGTAAATCTACCAAGAAACAGTTTTTCGGGTAATCACGACATTTATCGACACATTCCGCGACACCATAACAGTTCCTCACCGGAGGCTTGCGTCGAGAACTTTGCCACCCAGACAGCGTTGTTGATTGCCGCCGGCACGCCAGAGCCCCTCGTGAGAATCAGCAGATAGCCGGTGAATTTGATCGATGCCGACACGAAACAAGAGACGACTAGAGTGGTGTAGCAGATTCTGGAATCATCTGAATGCGAAGAACAGCAGAGAGAGAGAGGGGGATTAGGTACATGAAAAACAGATGGTACTTCTTGCAGATGCGGCTCATCAGTGCGATCACAGGCACGTAGCTCAGTGCTCCGACGAGCCAAAGGATCATTGAGAGGAGTCGGGAGACGGTGGCGACGGCGTCGTCGGAGCAGTACATTCTGGATGAAAGAGAAGGACTTTCGGAAAGAAACGGATTGGATTGAAGGAGAAGGCACCTTGGGGCGAATAATTATAGTGATTGAATAGAAGGGGGCGGCTGTGTCCGGGAATCGAGGCGGTTGTAGAAAACGAGCGGGTGGAAGGAGGGAACATGCTCTCACGATGTGGTGGGCGACCGACGTAAACATGATTAGTCACCGGGATAGTGTTCAGCAGTTCAATTGTCCCCTCCCCACTCTCTTCAGTCATTGTCACGTCGTCTGTCCATCAGAAGCCGTCACGCCGTCTTGACCACGTGACAAACGAGAATTGCTTCATCCCCACCCGTCATCTCCGTTCATTTTCCTTAATGACAAGACAACACACTTCAGATTGTCTGCGCTCCAAAATACGGATCAACTGCTCTCATATCCGTCGTCTTATCTGCCGACATCACTCGATGACTACTACTCCTCCCTGCCTGTGTTTTCTCTTTTTTCCCGGAAATTTCAATGTTAATCTTGACTTTACATTTGTAAAAGTAGTGCCATTTCGAGCTTGTTTCACACGCGTTTGTCGACTTTTGTGCGCTCTTTGATAGTGACAAATGTCACGAGTAACGTCTTCTTCTAGAGATAAGCCACGCTTTTTGAAGAGTTTTCAGCCTTTACCAATGATCAAAGTGTCTTAGCGATCAGAAGAATCACACGTCCGATGAGCAGCTAAGGGAACGGGAGGGTCTGGTAGAGAGGGTCGTGCACGAAATGTTCCCTTCAATTGAAGAAATTCACTCATAGCCAACAATATTTAGACAGTGAACAGCGTCCTGAAAAGCAGCAGTGCACCGCCAAAAACGATGTATTTTGTGCCGGTGTCGTTACGATTCCATTGTCATGATCCCTTAGAAACCTCTACAAGGTTGTCGCGAGTTTCCAGAGGTTTTCCATTTCAGCATGTATACTATTTAACCCCGTTCGTTTTTGTTTTGTTTTTTCCCATCTGTGAACTAATGTGAAATACCGTGTTTAAACGCTGCCGAAGAATCATTATATCTCGAGATTGATAAGAGATATCTAGAAGGTGTCAACAGAAACTTGTAGTCCTTGTTTTGATCTACAAGTTTGCTGGTGACAACTTCTAGATATCTCTTATCAATCTCTTGATATACACAATGCAAACATTCACATTTCTGATTCGAATATTTTTCGGAACACCAGACTTCCAGGCGATGTTTCATCATCTTCCAAATGCCCTTGATCCCTTGTAGATGAACTTTGATCTCGTTGATATTCAGAAATGATATGCCCACATTGATAAGTGATAGCACTGATAGTAATCGGAAATCTCTTTCCTTCCATTACGTTTTCGGCACATTTTGCAAAGAATTTGGCGAAATTGTGACGGAAGGAAGTTCCAGAAAAACACCCGATTCGCGAATTCTGTCTATTCGAAAAACTTCATTTACGCTCCTGTCTCACAATTTCGAAGAAACTCCACTAGTGAATTGGCATTCAATCCATTTGTCTGCGCCCGAATCGGGCTAAAGTTATCATTCTCACAGAGAGAGAGAGAGAGAGAGAGAGAGAGAGAGAGAGAGAGAGAGAGAGAGAGAGAGAGAGAGAGAGAGAGAGAACCAGTTGTTTAGACGGATGACTTCTAACGGAGACGTCCCATTTCGGTGTTCTGTTTGTCATCAGGACCATCTGAAGTTATCCTCGAGAAGAGAATCCGAATGATGTCACTGCCGACGATTCAGATGACCACCCACCCACAAACTACGAAAGAACGTGCACTTCGTCGCGGCGGCGGCTGCTTAAAAATGTTTGTGGCGTTGGTCTCTCGACGAGTAATATCGTATTCCAGATGCAATGGCACAACAGACCGCAGCCACGAGCACTTTCCAGAAAACACGCTCTCTGCTCTCACTTTCGAGGCCTTTCTGGGGAAAAGGTGGCGTTTTTTGGGCAGCAATCGTGCATTCTCAGCGGTCTTATCGAGCCTAACTCAACCGATGCGGGCTCCTAGCTGTAAAAACGGCCGGCCGCCGCTTTTTTTCAATTTAAAGCGAAAAAACCGCAATTACTGTGGAAACTTTCGTGGAATTTCCATTTTATTGCGAAATAAATGGGAAAAACACGATTTTTTCGGGAAAACTTCATAAAAATGATTGATTTCTGTGAAAACGTTCTTATAAAACATATAGTGCACCTTTTTTTTGTTGCACAACATGTTCCGAAACGATAATTTATCGATAACTTTCCTTAAAACCAATCATTTTTACAACGTTTTCCCGGAAGAACAATGCCGTTTTCTCCGGATATTTCGCAAGAAAATTAAAATTAATTAATTAACGAAAGTTTTTACGATAGTTGTGGCCAGCTGTGGCTGCGGCTTTTTGTGGCCGGCCGCCATGTTCAAAGTGGCTGTTGGAGCGTACCGAATCGAAAACTCGCTCTACTGAACTTGTGGAACGCATCTTAAAACACTTTTTGAAAATTTCCTGTAAGAATCCGGCCAAGTTGTCGAAATTCTAGGCCAGTGGCCTAGGAATTATACGGCCGTGGTCATTTCGAAGGCTGCGTATCATAGTAACATTGCGCAGTAAGAGATACATTTCATTACTGCAGCGAGGCGGGAATTTAAACATCTGTACGCTCCAACAGCCCGTGGACTCTCAGTCTCTTGTTAGTCTCGTAAACTGATAATACGCTCTTTGTGACTCTCCAATATTAACTCTGGAACTTTTCCGTCTTTGGAAGTTGACATTTAGCTTCACTGGAGCTTCGGAGATGAGCGGTTTGAATTCCCGCGCTCCCGAACTGCAAATTTTGAAATTTGGCTGCGAGAGTTGCCTGAGTATTCAACGCTTAATCATATGCGATCTCGTAAATCGACACAACGAACACGCTTAAACGTTGAATACTCAGGCAACGCGGTCGCAGCCAAATTTGAAAATTTTGTAGTCCGGCAGCGCGAGAATTCAAACCGCTCATCTCCGAAGTTCCCGTGAGCTTGAATATGCCGTAAACAGGCTTCCGGTGATTACTCAAACCCAATAACTCGTGAGCTTCGAAAAGCGATAAGTAAACCGGACTGTTGGTCCACTTAGGTAATGAAGAGACATCTCGTCATTTCGCGGCCTTTGAGGCTTGAAAAGTGTCCAAGGACTCATAGGTTGAGTTATGCTCGAAACGGCTTTGCAATGTTTCGATTAGCCATTCAAATGAGATTGAAGGGGGGCGTCCCTCCCCCTGAATACATCCATAACGAGTGTCTTAATCCGGTCAGAAGCCATTCGTACCTTCTTCTCGTGCTGAATACATTCTTCCTCCAACCCATTCTTCAATCTTTCCCTCCAATCCTTCCAGACGTGTACTCCTTCTCCTTCTCCTCCTTCTTCGCACTCTCCGTCTCTTCGCTCTTTCAGAAGAAGCCATACATCTTCCGGAGGGCCTCAATTATAAATTCCCCCCTCCCCTCTTCTCCCGGTTATACTTAGCCCCCCGTAGCTCCTCCATTTCACTAGCAAACTCCGACCAGCCAGCATCCCCCCTCCCCATCTCACCTCGTTCTTTTTTCAAGTCCCCAGCATTCCAGCCCATCATGCAGTCTCTCCTCCTCTTCCTCATCGTCGCCACGTCATCCATCCTCACCGTCACGTCTTCTGCCGACATCATCCAACCGGCGAACACGCTGTTCAAACCGTCGTCCGTCGTGTTCCGTGCTCGGTGCAAAACGATGTGCTCCGAGTTGTGCTCTCCGGTGCTGGTAATGAAATGCGAGTGAGCCCAGGACAACAACCGCATTTCAGGGCGTCTGCGATCGGTACAACAAGTGCGTCTGCCTTAACAACTATCGGATTTTGTGAAAGACGAGGACTTTTATGTGAAAGAGACACTCACTTTGTTTATATCCTTTATCTTTTATGAATAAACAAGATCCAGTTAAAATGATGTGTAAGCACTGTGTTATGCGGTCGCCTCCGCTTTCCGTTTTCCGGTTTCCGTTACAAAATTCGATTTTTTTTCCGGAATTTTCATAGGTAAACCTAGTTCTTTTTTGGAAAAATCATGACTATTCGACATGGAATTTCGAATTATTGATGGTAAGCCGGATTTCGGAATCCGAATTTTTCATTTTGCCCAACTCTATCTCGAAATGCCTAAATCTCCGCTCCCGGACATTGTCTCGCCTTTTCGTTGCGAGACCCGCTCGAGATTATGCAATTATGTATTTCCTGGAATGTGGCGTAATGGCAGAGCGTGAGACCAATCGGGTCTCGCCACGCGGACATTAAACTTTTTTGAAAATCGACATGCGCCTTCGAACTTTGAGTTACTTTCTACCGTATTTTCTTTAAAGGCGCATGTCGATTTTCATAAAAGTTTAATGTTCTCGTGGCGAGACCCGATTCCTCCCACGCTCTGCCATCGCGCCACATTCCTGGGAATACATGCTATAATTTGGGGAAAGAGTACACTTTTTGGTACAGGCGATCATTTTCGCTTAGCGGTAAACTTTGCAAACGTCTAGTTTTTCAGACCATTCGTTAGAAGTTTCAAAAAGGTCAAAAAATAAAATTATCACGGAGTTTGGCGTTTTCAAGCACTTTGATATCAAAAACAAGACGCTTGCGCAGGTAGCCACACTCTATGTGGGACAGTTTATCAAAAACCAGTATGAAAACGTGCATTTCGTAGCCAGGTCTGAGATCTGTTCCTACATGAATTGAAACAGACGCCTCTCTTGAATTCTCGCGCCGCCCGATTTTACATTTTCTCATTTTCGCTGCTCACAAGACACATTCGCGGAACTCTCGTGATTCCTGGAACCCTTACAAGGAAAGTGTCTTTACACAAAGTTTTAGAACTGTCCATGAATTTTCAAGGGTGCACTTTTTGATACTATTATCCGTCCTGCAAAAGTTGGAACTTCTGCGCCGACCGCGACGCAGCCGCCTCGCGGCTTTTCTACCGTACTTTTCGTCGAAAAAGCCGTTTTCGTGGCGAGACAACGCATTTTCGGCCGCGGCGCGGCTGCGTCGCGGTCGGCGCAAAAGTTCCAACTTTTGCAGGACGGATAATAGGAATTGATCCCGCAGAATGGCTTTTTGCGCAAACTCCTAGTTTTCCAGATATTTGGTCTCAAAGTGCCAAAAATTTTGTTTTTTTCAGGAAATCGGGCGTTATTGGGCACTTTGAGACAAAATATCTCGAGAACTAGAAGATTGCGCAGGAAGCCATTATGCGGGATCAATTCCTAGTATCAAAAAGTGCACCCTTGCAAATTCATGGACAATTCCAGATCTTTGTGCAAAAACAATTTCCCTGGTTAGCTGAGTACTTTGAAACCCTTTGGTCATGGTCATAATGGAATGAACGTCACAAAACAGCTCGTCCAATCATGCATCGGAAACTGATTTCTCTCGCATTTCTTTGTTATTAAAAACCGTTCTCTCTCCAGTTTATGGCTCCATAACATACGGACCAAGTGAAAAGTTTTCAAAATGTTCCTCAAGTGTCTCATGAAAGTGTCTGCGAACCATGTGAATCGACGTCCTTTCTCTGAATTCTTCTGGGACTGAGTAGTAGAAGAGTGACCTTTCTGCTTGAATCTTTGAGATTCTCAAGGTTACTTTATCCCCAGTCCCCTGAAAGAATACATTTTCGTTGTGATTAGAGAGTTTCTCCGAAACAAGGTCATGTCTTATTCTTGACGGCCAGTCGTACATTTTTTTTGCATTCAAAATGCGCTATATTTCAGATATCACATTAACCCGTTAAGCGAACTTGAAATAATGTAGATCGTTTCCGAAAGATTCGTTCACAAATGATAATTCACCGATTTTTTATTTAATTTTTCCACGTTTCACCAATTTTCTCCGATTTCAAGCTTAATGGACCTACCGTAAAACTTCAAATTTAACGGCATCCGCTGCACCGAACGGTTAAGCCGAAAACGCGGTGATCCTAACAAGGGTACCTTTTAAGTCAAGGTTACAACTTTGGATAACGGACTTTATAGGTTGAAAGAGGACCTTTAGTAGGTCATAACTCCGTTTCCAAAACCTGCTAAATATTATTTTGAAGTACTGAAATTCCGGTCTGAAATGCTATTTTCATGCCTTTAATATCACTGTGCACCCTCTGGTTCGGGTCCGCTGTTTGAAATTTTGATTTTTCTTTTTCTTTCATCCATTTTTGATAGTTTATTCAATTAAAAGTCTGAAAAAAACAAGTTTTCGGGAAATTTTTGAAAATCGGACCCGAACCAGAGAGTTCACAGTGACCCTTAAGACTTGAAAATGGCGTTTCAGACGGAATTTTCAGTACTTCAAAACGATGAAGTCCGTTTTCCAAAGTTGTAACCTTGACTTAAAAGGTGCCCTTGTGAGTGTTCATTCAAGAAAATACGTCGAAATTCAAAACTGGCTTTTCCACATTTTTTTTTCAATTCGGGACCCTTTGAACTTTATAGAACAAGTGTTTTGTTACATTATGCCTTTCCATTTAAGTCGTTTTTTCACAGTTTCATGTGATTTATTGAGATTTTTCGGCGTGTTTTGAACTCCGTGATACCGATAATACATAAATTATTATAATCAAAAATAGACAAGTCGACGATCTCTGAAAGAGAGCCTCTTCGTTAAATTGCGTGCCCTCATCGCTTCTCAACACCCACCCTCCTGATCAGCTGATGAGAGAGAGAGAGGAGAGAGGAGAGAGAGAGAGAGAGAGAGAGAGAGAGAGAGAGATCCCCCGCCAACAATTGTTCTCCTCCTCCTCCTTCGCAAGAAAAAACACCGGAAAGCAGTAACAGATGATCGAAAAAACAGAGAAAAAGTAAGGGAAAGTGCGTCAAGAAACAGCTGCTCCGGCCGCTTATTTACCTCGTGTTCACTGAACAAGGCGCAAAAAGTTGGCGCTTTTCCTCCATTATTTTCGAGATTTTTTGACGAAAAATTGTTCAAGAGCAGAATACGGCCATTAAAAATGACTCGAAATACTTGTGAAATAAATCTGAAATACGTGGCGTTGAGCCCGAAGAAAAAAGAAAACAACGTGCTGTTCTTTTGGGCGATTCTCTCGAAGAACACACACACACACGACGGTCGCCCTTCTCCTTTTTGTATTTCTTCTTTCGATTTTCGATTCCTTTATGCATTTTTGTTGTCTTTTGCCCCTCCCTCCCTCCTCTTCTGCACTGAATATTTGACAGAAAAAACGAGTGAGAAGGGCGCGAAAGGGGCGCGAGAGAGCGTTATCAGTAAACTGTCTCCACCTGGAAAACCATGTTTGTCACCCTTTTCGCTTTAGATTTCGCTCTCGTTTCCCAGATATTTCCTAAGAAATTGAGAGGCGAGAGTCAAAAGAGCCACCGGAACAATGGCATTCATCACAAAAGACGGTGGGAAATTGGATTCTCGAAATGGGAAGTGCGCTCCATCGCTCCCCCCCCCCAATCCCGCATATGTTCTTCGGCAACGTGCCAAATCACTGCCAAATTCAAATTCCACGCCGTACTTCATGTCTGCGTCTAAACTTTCCCGAACTGTTTCCAACCGCGGTGGCGAGAATGCGTGCGAGCAAAAGAGACGCAGACACCAGTGGAAGAAGCGCACTCTATAAATAGGCCTTATTTCGGTGCCACCCCCCACCGTTCACTCGACCATTTCGCAGCTGCAACTGCTGATAAGCGTTTCGCGCCCTCTTCTCCTCTCTTTTTGTGTCTTTTTCATGATGAGATCATTCGATTTCCTTTTTTTGTTCGCATTTTTCCTCGATGAACACAAAATGTTTTCGTTTTCGGGCGATTCATGGGGCAGAAACACTGTCTTCTTTCTTATTCTGAACGGTCTGAATTCCTATTCGAAAGCACTTTTCCTAACTTTCTGTTCCAGCAGATGTTTCGAAAATGGTTTCGAAACGACACGCCCCGCCCCCTCTTCCCGATTGCTCATTGTCTTTCTCTCTTTCTCTGTCTCTCTCTCACATTCATCTGGTTTTTTTCAGAAATATTTCCTCATTTTCAGTGTTCAACATGAAATGCATTTTCTCAAAAATCTGGAAGAGTCTTCGCACTTGTATTCGGGGCCAATCGGCTGCAGACACCCCTTCTAGTTCTGGCACCGACGATAAGGTAAGATCCAGTAGATGATTTTTCACGTAAATTGAGAAGGGTACACATTTTGGTATTGACTATCAGTTGCAAACCCCTTAGTTTCAGTATTCCTGGGAGTTCGATGAAACTCTCATCATCGCTAATTTTCCACTGAAAATACGATCGGATGCCATCGAAAAGGGCCCGTAACAGAGGAGAGCTCTGCCGGAAAATCATTATATCTCGAGATTGATAAGAGATATCAAAATGTTGTCAACAGATCACTTGTAGTCCTAGTTATGGTCTACAAGTTTGCTGTTGACAACTTCTTGATATCTCTTATCAATCTCGAGATATAAAGATTCTCCGGCAGAGCTCTCCTCGGTTGCGTGTTCACTCTAAATATTCGATATTTTGCACGAAGAACCTGCACTAGTAGTTGCGCCTTTTTCTATTAAGAGCTCTCTCAGTTTGTCAAACACTTCCTCACTGTGCAACACTTTCCAGGAACCCCACCAACCGCTTCTCCGTCGTGATCCAATCAATCGTTACGAATCTCGCACACCGTCGCCAACGTCGATGGAACTGCCGGCAAGTGCCCATTCGGTGGAGACGGACGACGAGTGGAAAGAGCTCGAGGAGATGAGAAATCGGATGATGCACCCGCCACGCAATCACTCGGTACGTTGGTGACTCGGTGTCTGGCGTCGGATGTTTACTTTCCAGGGGGGAGACTTGTTTTGAAATACTGACAAATTGAAACGGTTTTCGAAACAGTTCCAGATGACTCATTTAACTACGTAATCGCGAACGTGCATTTCTTGAGTTTCGGAACTTGGTTGCAAATTCGCTCTATTGGTTTTATGGAAATCGCCACGACTTCTCGTACGAGCTCGTGTACTTCTCGTGAAATACACGAGAAAAGTGTAGCGAAAGTTTCCTCGATGTTTATCATATTTTTCTTAAAATCATCGACTCAATTTCCAACAATAGATGTTCTAATGTCGATTTTTGAAAAAAAAAGAGATAAAAATCAAGAAAATTTTCTTCAAATTAAAAAAAATCATTCTGCGCCTCCACGAGAAGTACATTACAAAACATTAGAATTCTTCAATTATCATCGAAATCAGCCAATGTGGTGATATAATCCCTGGGCGGTGCTCACGGGTTTCGCCACGCAGAAACAAATTACTGTATTTAACATTTTAAATTATCGTTTTTTGCGCATTTTTACCAATTTTTTGTCGAGAAATTTTTTCTAATTTTTCTCCCAATTAGCTTTTTGAATTAAAATCCCGGTAAAAAACTTCGAAAAACGTGCAAAAAACCGATAATTATTGCCATAAATTGCGTGAGAATAAATTGAAATGTTAGATACAGTAACTTATGTTTTTCGTGGCGAGACCAGCGAGCACGGCCGAGAGGCTAACTCTTTGCGGATGATGTTCATAAGAAAAAGAAGTCCGCGTTAAGAAGAAAATCGTTCGAAATGCATCTTTGTTGCAGGTGGACAGCGACTCGGTGGTCAGCAACGACTCGGGATTCGACTCTTCGCCGCCGTGATCTCCCAACTGCTTCTCATCTAGTTCTGAATTCATAAATCACCCGCCAATATCTGCTGAACTTCTCATAATCGACTAGGTGAAAATCAGAAAATCACCGGTACTACTTCTTCTCATTCGTCGACTGGTATCTCTCACACTCCAGTTGTCCCCAATTGTTTCGAAAGAAATGAAAGAGTTCCTCCTCCTCAACTTCTTCTTCTTCTCCTCGTTGTTTTCTCATTTCGACCCAACAGAGTCGGCAAGAGTCATAAAAGAGTATAGAAGCTCTCGCTTCCCCCCGGCCGCCGCATCCAATTCGGTTTTATGAAGGCACCCCAATTAAACAATAGGAGCCCCCCTCTTCTGCCCGCTCGTCGTCTCCCAAAAGATGGGGATGGGGCGGAGGAGGGGCGGGTGAGAGGGAGTGCTCCGAATAATTGGAAACCGAGAAGACCTGCGGCAGATGGTCGCCCGCAGAAGACACTCGTCTCCTTCTTCGCACACACACATGCCAGTTTTTCTTTTCGTCGGATTGTCTTATTGCGAAATGAATGTTCTTTTGAATCAATCGATTAGAAACCCGCTTCGTCTTGAAAATCACTAAATATTTTACCAATATTCAGCTTTTTCACCAAAAGTTGAACATTTCATAAATCGAAACTCGGTTATTGCGGACTTTAGTGTCTTCTGAACGTTTCGCATTCACTGCGTCTTGTCTACCGTAGCCAACTGCAAGCCGTAATGAATATAAAATTCTCTGCAATGGAGCGCGTTTTGGCTGAAATCGAGCTGTAATCTTGAGCAAGAATGCATTATTCTCAACGTCAGATAAGCAATTTTTATAGTTTCCCACTACGGAACTCTCAAATTACGATAAAATTTTGAACTTCGCTGTATTCACTGCGTAGCGACTCAAGGACACGGAGTCATTGATTTTCTTCGGATTTTGGGTGATGAATTCCGTCGGACTCTGGAAAGTTTCCACTGGAAACACTGTCGCGTCAAAATTTGGGCTTTTGGCATGACATTTGATACTCAGTCAAAGCAGCCAAATTGTCTGTTCTCACACGATCTCGTTTGATTTTACAGCTCTGATCTTCGTTTTTCCGATTTTTTTCCTCGAATTACACACCTCTTTCGACCAGTTGTTACTATTCGCGAAAAACCATGAGCTGACCATCTGCTTCAGAAAAAAAAGCGTCGCGTGTTCGTGGCGAGACCCTCCAATGATGACTCAACAGCGACCCGTCGGTCGGTCGGTCCGTGTCCTCCTCCTCCTCATTCGACCTTCTGTCCTCTTCAAAAGGCTCTCTTTCGTCTTGAGACACAACATGTCCGGCCCCTAAAAGGGTATCATCGGGCGGTGGCCATGTGTTCCCCCGATGGTAATCCAATTGCCCACGGGCCATCATTTCCCTCCTCTCTTTCTCTTTTTTCTCATTCATTTGCCCCCACAAAACCGCATATAAATCGTGTTTTCTTCTTCTTCTTCTCGCCTACAGTTTTGCCACAATCCGCCATCATCTCGTCTCGTCTCGCCGTTATCTCGATCTGTCGTCCCATTTTCAACCCCCATCCACACAGAGCTTTCCGTTTTGTTCGTCAACAAAACGAGGTCAAACACACACACACACACACACACTCGTTTCGAAACCGAGCGGCGGCGGCGGCGGCGCGGCTGCCCTTTTTCTGCCCCCTCCTCTCTGATCAGAATTTGTGCTGCTGCTGCACATCCTCCCCTTCTTCGGGCGCCCCGGGCAGCCGCTCGTCACAATCGATTGTGCCTTCTTCTTCTGCTTCCAACGGCTCCTCCTCTTCCATTCTCCTCCTCTTTTTGTTGTGCGACGACGACGAGCAATTGGGGCTCCAACCGAGTGCATTCCGGTCGACGCTGCCGCCGACGACGACGACGACGCAGAGTATAATTGACCCAGAATTGGAAAGAGTGTCGTCTTCCTCCTCTCCTCGTTTTCCGCTGCCCATCGTCCGCCTTCTTTCCGTTTTCCGATGCCGCGTTCTCGAAACGGTTGTATACCCCAGAAGATCGACGTGACCTTACTCGAGTTTAGGGTCCTTTCGGGTTATGGCTGAAACCTTGAGTTTTGATGAGCTTTTATGATTTTCCACTGGACTCTTCCAAATTTCAATTCCTTCCCATCAATCATCACTGGCGCAGTTTCGAAATTCGGCCTATATTTGGAATTGTGCTCCTCACCACACATGACCCAAAAGTAATTTCGCTAGCGCCCCCCGGTCGTCTGCGTCTCTCCGCCTCGCACACTCTTTCTCGCACCGCGCCATCTGCCAATTTGAATTTCGTCCTCTTTTTCCACGCCCGTTTGTTTCTCACTTCCCCCCTTTTCCCCTCCGACCCAAACACCCCTAAACGAGGAGGAGCCGACGGCTGTTTCTCAATTCTCACCGCGCTGCGCTGAGCCAAACCGAGCCCGGTGCGAGCGAAATTTGAAATTCAACGAATTTCCTTTTCGTTTATCGTGTCACCTGTCACCTCATCGTCGTGAAACCTTCTCCAATTTCGTCTTTATTCTCTCCAGTTCCCACCCGCATCCGTCGCTCAACATGAGAGAGATCGTTCACGTGCAAGCCGGACAGTGCGGAAACCAGATCGGAGCCAAGTTCTGGGAGGTGATCTCCGATGAGCACGGCATTCAACCCGACGGAACGTACAAGGGAGACAGCGATTTGCAGCTCGAGCGCATCAACGTCTACTACAACGAGGCGAACGGTGAGAAGAATTATAATAGGTTTCGACAACTAATCATGCGAAAATTGTATATTTTCGAAAAAATTATATTTCACTGTCAATTCGGAATTCGAGCAGTAATCAGGAAAAAATCAATTAAAAAAATGTTCTTCTTGTTGTTTCTTGAAAACTTTTCCAAAAGAAGTACACACCTGCGTGGCCTAGCTGCCGCGTCTGGTTTTCTAGTCCAGATGAATTTTTTGAAAAATTTTTCCACAAGAATTATAATTTTTCTCCCTTCGAAGGGCTTCAAAACAATTTATTTCCATTGTTTTTACTTCAAAGCAATTGGTTAATTTTTTAATTTAATTTTTCAGGTGGCAAGTATGTTCCGCGCGCCGTTCTCGTCGATCTCGAGCCGGGAACCATGGACTCTGTCCGCTCTGGCCCATTCGGTCAACTCTTCCGTCCTGATAACTTTGTTTTCGGACAGTCGGGAGCCGGAAACAACTGGGCCAAGGGTCACTACACGGAGGGAGCCGAACTCGTCGACAACGTGCTCGATGTGGTGCGCAAGGAGGCCGAAGGATGCGATTGCCTGCAGGGATTCCAGTTGACTCACTCGCTCGGAGGAGGTACCGGATCCGGAATGGGAACTCTCCTTATCTCGAAGATCCGCGAGGAGTACCCGGACAGAATTATGAGCTCGTTCTCCGTTGTGCCTTCGCCGAAGGTAAATTTCTTCGAAAAATAAAAATTAGTTTCTCAAAAATTACCATTCAGGTCTCGGATACCGTCGTCGAGCCCTACAACGCAACGCTGTCCGTCCATCAACTCGTTGAGAACACCGACGAGACCTTCTGCATCGACAACGAAGCTCTGTATGACATTTGCTTCAGAACTCTCAAGCTCACCAACCCGACCTATGGAGATCTCAATCATCTCGGTGAGTTTCTTTCAAACTCGTTTCTGAAAGTCATCACATACTTGCAGTGTCGGTGACCATGTCCGGAGTGACCACGTGCCTCCGTTTCCCAGGACAGCTGAACGCCGATCTCCGCAAACTCGCTGTCAACATGGTTCCGTTCCCACGTCTCCACTTCTTCATGCCTGGATTCGCCCCGCTCTCCGCCAAGGGAGCGCAAGCTTACCGTGCGCTGACTGTCGCTGAGCTCACTCAGCAGATGTTCGACGCCAAGAACATGATGGCTGCCTGTGACCCGAGACACGGAAGATACCTGACCGTTGCCGCCATGTTCCGTGGGCGCATGTCTATGAGAGTGAGTCGAGTTCTTTGTTGAACATGAAAAAATGGTTATTTTTCAGGAGGTCGACGATCAGATGATGAACGTGCAGAACAAGAACTCGTCGTACTTCGTCGAGTGGATTCCGAATAACGTCAAGACGGCCGTTTGCGACATCCCACCGCGTGGACTCAAGATGTCGGCCACTTTCATCGGAAACTCGACCGCTATCCAAGAGTTGTTCAAGAGAATCTCGGAGCAGTTCACTGGTAAGCCTTCAATCCAAATACTTCATTAAACTTCTCATGTTTACAGCCATGTTCCGTCGCAAGGCCTTCCTCCACTGGTACACCGGCGAAGGAATGGACGAGATGGAGTTCACGGAAGCGGAGAGCAACATGAACGACCTGGTCTCCGAGTACCAGCAATACCAAGAGGCGACGGCCGAAGAAGAAGGAGAGCTCGACGGAGCCGATGGAGACGAATAACTCTCGCTTCGTTGCTCCTTTCCCACCTTCTTTCAAGTGTTTTTCTCCTCCCCAAATGTTTCTTTTTAATAATATTGCCTGCTTTCTGCCCGACGTCCCCAAATCGAATTTGAATCTCCTTCTTTTTCTAATTATTGGATCAGAATTTTCTATTTTCAATTATTTAATATGTATCAATTCTCCCCCCTGTTTCTCTGTGAGCTTTTTCGCATTCCTCGCATTCCCTATGTCCCTGCCCGCTCTCCTTATCGTTTATAACATCCCCTCCACCAATGAAAGAGTATGAGATAGTGAGAGTACACAGGTCTTGAGAGCGAGCGAGTCATTGGCTTCCTTCGATTACTTTCTGTCGACATGACAACCAGTGGAGTCCGCTCTCTTCACGCCACACTTCACTCGAAAACCTTTTCCTGCTCTTTCGCACTTCTTCCTCGAAGCGCCTTCTTCTTTCTTCGACACGAAAATAACACTTCTCCAGAAGAATGTTCCACAACACGTTCCAAAGCGGATTACTCTCCGTTCTCTACAGCATTGGCAGCAAACCGTTGCAGATCTGGGACACACAGGTACATTTATCGATTTTTACATGGTTTGATAACGGGTTTGTTTCCGGGAAAAATAAAAATTGAGAAAAAAAACATTTATGTTCGACAATTTCCACATTTTGATCGTTTCTAAACTCTTAAGTGCACTTAAGGAACCGCTTTGATAAGCTGATAGCTTGAGTTTAATGATGTTTGCGTTTCTTCAAAAATTCAATTTTGAAAAAAGTAGGAAAACGAGAAAAGGTGTCTGAAAGTCTGAAATGAACCATGCAGATCAAAAACGGACATGTGAAACGAATAACCGATGAAGAGATCCAATCTCTCGTGCTCGAAATCATGGGAAACAACATTAGCACGGCGTTCATCAGTTGTCCAGTGGATCCCGAGAAGACACTCGGCATAAAACTGCCGTTCTTCGTGATGGTCGTCAAGAACATGAACAAATACTTCTCGTTCGAAGTCCAAATCATCGACGACAAGAAGATCAAACGGCGATTCCGTGCCTCGAACTATCAGTCGGCGACCAGAGTCAAGGTAACAGAGTGTAAAGTGTGCTCGACCGCTGCAATTCATTTCAGCCGTTCATCTGTACGATGCCGATGCGAATGGACGAAGGCTGGAATCAGATCCAATTCAACCTCAGCGACTTTGTCAAACGAGCATACGGAACGAACTACGTGGAAACACTGAGAATTCAGGTGAGTCGGGAACATTTGAAACGAGCCTCGACGACTCGATTCCAGATCCATGCCAACTGTCGCATCCGCCGTGTCTACTTCGCCGATCGTCTGTACACGGAAGACGAGTTGCCGGCCGAATTCAAGCTGTACCTCCCGATTCGCGGACAACTCACAACACAAGCTCCCGCGTTCGCAATGACTTCCGAGTGACTCCCGACCGAATATCTAACTCTCCGATCTTGTTTGACCATTTTTCATCTTGTCTTATCACTTTGTCCCATCTCGTCTGAACATTATAAATTCTGAAATTGCGCTACAATTCACGAGGGACAGTATCTTCACATCAATCATTGCGAATCTGAAATTGTTTTTTCCCGATTCCGGCGCCGACGAGTACTAGTTTCACTTGCCAACCTTTCGAAAACAACGATTCAGCTGGTAATTGCAGCAGATTAAAAATAAACACTCACTCGACACCACACCCTTTTCATTCGCATTTCGAGGTTTTGCAACTGCGCTCCGACATTCTCCTTAGTTACTCGTAGAGCGCACTTGCGTACTTCCTCCTCCACTTGCGTCACCCCATAAAACAACGTTTTATCTTCGTGCGATTCAGTCTGGATTATGGAGCATATTGACGAGGCGCCCGAGGAGGAGGTGGAGCCGAGAGAAACACGCGAAGAATTCCCTTCGATTCTTGATGTCTGATAACGCGCGCGATTTTATGATTTCTCCCACTCTTCTTCTTCTTATTCTTCGTTTTCCTTTTCGTTCTTCCGATCGCTCTCGGAGAGGTATCCATAAAATATGCAAACGCGTTGAAAAGAGACCAAGAACATATGGCCGCACCGCTTTGTTTTACGCGGTTTTCTCGCGCAAACTCTCAGCTTCTTCCGACGTGTTTTTGTGACATTGGACAGCTGGAACTCTTTTTTTCTGTTGCGTCGGACCGGAAATCCGGTTGGAATAACACGGGGCTCTGCAAAACATTTGGAATGGGAGAACGAAAAACGTTTTGAAACGAGGTGTAAATCGCCCTTCTCATATTGCGCGCGTTTTTTGCTGTAGGACTCTGCAAACACCATCACGTCCAAATTACACGATACCATAGGACGAACGGATTTTGTGGTGATTTTCGCGCTTTAAGTCATACATCCGAAGCGGATGATCCGATTGTTCCCTCTTTAACTGAAGACAATCGGATTTCGAGTTCCTCGTCAAAAAAGTCACACACACACACAAACACGTCATTGAAACGGACCGAGTGTCACTCTTGAATTCAATTTTTGTCGGGTGTCATGTGAAAGGGGAAAAGAGACGCCGTCCTCCTCGTAGCAGATCTTCGGTGTCTCCTCCCCGAAGAGCGTCGTCGGCAGTTTCTCACAGCTATTACCCATTTCTGGTGCCTTCGAAAAGAGAAAACGCCTAATTTATGGAATCTCTTCTGGGGGAGGGGAGGGGGAGAAGGGGTCTCGGGGGCGCTGTGTTGCTTTTTCGCCTCACAGAGCCAGATATCCAGCGACGGGGGCGCGCGCGCCCCTCTCCCCCTCCCTCCCCACACACACACACACACACACCAAATCCTCTAATAGCTAATGAGGTCTTGACATGGCTGACGGACCGGCGGCACAAGAAGACATCGTGTGCAGAGACGCAGACACAACGAGAGTTAGAGAGCGTCGCGCGCCCGTTGCGCCTCTCTCTCTCTCTCTCCAACTTCACTGTGCTGCCCATATCGACCGAATGAGGAGATGCGCGAAGAGGAGACGCAGACGAGAGGGGGAGGAGGAGGAGCGGACTCGCGGTGGGGGTCTCTCTCTCTCTTTCCAGGGGCGACGCGACGCCATATCGCCACGTCCACATACCTCGATCCGTGTTGTTTCAGACAAGTTCAGCCGCTTTGCTCAACGCTCTCTCTCTCGCTCTCGCTCTCGCGGGATGCTCTCCGAAGAAGACGAATCCAAAAGCTCTCTTCAAGAAATCCGATCCGGGCGTGTATAACAACGGGGTTTTCTGACCCCCAGAGGGTCCGTTGTGTTAGTTCTCCCGATTAGTTCTTTCTCTTTCGCTCGCCCTCTCGTTAAACATAATCCGCCTCTTCTCCACGTCATTCGTGTGTGCGGGTTTTGAAGAAGAAGAGGGTGTCGAGTTTCGAAAAGTATCCATTCGGTCAGTGGCCGGCACCTGAAGAGCACGTTCTGTGCACTTCAAGACACCACTCCTCTCTGTAATTTTTTCCATTCCCGTCATAGATTATTAACGGCTTTCTCTCTCTTTCTTCTTTCGCCGCGCTGTCACTCATCGGCTCTGACTCACTCCCGAGAAATCGTTGACCCACAGACGACCTCCTTTTATCATATCAACTTTTAAAGTATCGTTATCAGTTGACGAAGAAGAAGACACTCTTCGCTCTCTGTTTCTCTTCTCTCTCTCTCTCTCTCGCCCTCTACTCACTGATGCACTAACAAGGGTTGAGATTTTCTTTGAGAAGGCTGTGAAAAGATGGACTTTTGCCTAGATTCCGGGAAAAAATCAAAAGGTTGGATGAGTAGGGGCAGACAAAAGAAAGGGCTGAACCCGCCACCTTTCGGTTGCCAGGTGGACCATCCCGACCCTTGGTTTCCTCTATGTTCTCTGTGGATATAATCCGGACTGCCGCACTCCGAAAACGCAAGAAATTATGGAAATCTGTGGTTGAACCATTCTCCGAAACTAAGGAAAAAAGCGCTGAATGTGAATCGTCTTCCCTGTGCCCGAAACCTCGTAGACAGAGAGAGAAGACGTGCACTTGTGTCATTCGTCACTTGGGCTGACCGATGATTAGCATAAGTATGCATTCTAATGGATGCCCCGACAGGGGTTTCGTGTGCTGCAGGTCGCGTGCACTTTCTCTTTCTCTCTCTCTCTCGCTCTCTCATTATCATCTCTCTCTCTCTCTCTTTTCCACTCCCTCTCTCCCGCATTCTTTCCTCATCACGCCCTTTTCCAGCCCCATATTATATCACACGTCATCATTCCATTTTTTCCAGCTGAAAATGTGCCGCCGCCGAAGAGAGCGTTGTTTGTGAGTGCTCGAGAGACGAGACGAAGATGCTCATCAAAGAGTACCGTATCCTGCTGCCGATGACGGTTCAGGAGTACCGCATCGCCCAATTGTACATGATACAGGTAATCGTTTTGTTGTGCATCGTCTGAACTCTGTGCCCTCAAACAGTCCCCAGTTCAAACAACACACACACACGTGTTTGTTCTCTTGCTCGCTTCCTTCCTTGCTTTTTCTTTCTTGCTTTCTCGCGCGCGCGCGCGCCTTTTCCGTGCCTTTTCAAAGTTATCGAAGCCTGAAGGAAGGGCGGTTAATTTATGTGGCGTGGAATGGAAATGGCAACAAATTGTTGTCGACAAGTGGTCGCCGAGCACAAGCTTTTAGTCGCGCTTTCGGACGGAGCAACCATGTGTGAAACAACGCATTAGCAGCTCTTCTGTGGGCCCCGAATTGGAAGACGTGTTGCAAGTGCGCTCTATTGGGGGAAAGGCGTACGGTAGGCAAGTAGAATACGAATGAAATATCCAAAAAATAGGAAAAATCGCTTCGAATTCGAATCGAACGATGCGCGCGAACATGGTGCCGCGTTATTTCGGAGTGTCGTTGTGAAAATCATCAAAAAATACACTGGAAAAGGTGCTTTCTGGCTAGAATTCCACTTTACATTCTCTTGCCTTATCCTTTTACTTTCACGGCTATCAGTCGTATCAAATGAGTAAACCAACGGAACTGAGAAGTTCAAACAACACGCGCCGTAATTTCGGAGTGTCGTAGTGAAAAATGTTGAAAATTTGATGAAACTGGTGAACATCTCCGTGGGAAAAATGCCAGCAATTGCGCTCTATTGCGAACAACCGTTTCCGCCCTTAAGAAAATATCCGTCAGGCAAAATGTGATTTGAACTTGAGAGTGTTTAAATTGAAAAGTTTCAAGAGGTCCATCAAAAAAACAGCCGAATTCTGTGTTTGTTCGTTAACACACAAACACACACAGAGAAACGTCTAGACCACCGCCAAACAGACAGTGTGTTCTGCAGAAAAAGAGCCGTCTGGACTCGCACGGAAAGGACTCGGGCGTCGAGATCATCAGCAACAAGCCGTACACGGACGGTCCCGGCAAGTGCGGACAGTACACGTTCAAGATCTACCACATCGGAAGTCGAATTCCCGGTTAGTTGTGTTGGGGCTCGATTTCTGAGATTTGAATTGCAAAACAGGCATGTTTTGGTTGCGGCGGCGGCGGCGGCGACGCAAATTGATGAGATATTCGGGATTTCTTTTTGAGTATTCTGAATAATTCACAATTTACTCTCTCCTTCCCACTTCTCTCTCTCTCTCTATTTTCTTATTTCCTCTCCCCACGCCAATCGTGTCTTTTCTGCAAAATAACGAATTACGAGAAACGGGGGAAGTGGTCGTGGGCGGACATGCTCTTCTTCTTTGCAGCATGGATCCGAACAGTTCTGCCGACGAACGCGTTGGAAGCGCACGAGGAGGCGTGGAACGCGTACCCCGTGACCAAGACGCGCTACTCGACGCCCATGATGGACAGATTCAGTCTGGAAGTCGAGACGCTCTACTACGACGACGCCGGCGAGCAGGAGAACGTGTTCAATCTGACGGAGAAGGAGAAGGCCAACCGCGTCGTCGACTACATGGACTTTGTGAAGGACGCGATATCGTCGCACGACTACTGCGCCGAGGAAGACCCGAAACTGTTCAAGTCGGAGAAGACGGGAAGGGGTCCGCTGGCGGACGACTGGGTCGAGGAGCACAAGAGGAAGGGCCTGCCCATCATGTGTGCGTACAAACTGTGCAAGGTCGAGTTCCGGTACTGGGGAATGCAGACACGCGCGGAACGGTGGATTCACGACTTGGCACTCAGGAACACGATGTTGAGGGCTCACCGACAGGCGTGGGCTTGGCAGGATGAGTGGGTGAGTTGGGAGAGAGAGAGAGCACGGAGGACGGGAGCAATTGGTGTTTGCAGACTGGACTGACGATGAAAGACATCCGCAAGTTGGAGGCGGAAGCGGCACTGCATCTGAGCAAGGTGATGGCTGTGAAGGAGGACGAGGAGGAGGAGGGCGCGGAGGACAACGAGACGGACGACGACGGCGACGCCGTCTCGGACGATCTCTACTTTGATGCGTGTGACACGTCGCCTGCAATCACCCAGAAGCCGTCGATTATACGATGGAGCAGCGAGTTGGAGCTCGAGATTCAGGACGAAAGTGAGTGCATTTCTGGCATTTTCTTAAGGAATGTTGCTCAATTCCCTCTAGACTTTAATTTTGTCTGAAAATGCTCGAAATCCAAAGTTTTATGAACAGGGGAGTTTCAGCATTTAAATACCGTATTTCCTCGAATAGAGGCACCGCAAACGCTGCCCCGGAGAATCACTATATCTCGAGATTGATAAGAGATATCGAAAAGTTTTTAACAGAAACCTTGTAGATCAAAACTGGGACTACAAGTTTCTTGTTGGCAACTTTTTGATATCTCTTATCAATCTCGAGATATAATCATTCTCCGGCAGAGCTCTCCTTTGGATTGCCAGACAGTGTTTGAATGTGTACCCCTCCAAATTTATAGTTAAATTTCTGGAAACTCGTGTGATTCAGACTCTCCGCCACTAACGCCTCACAACGGCTCAACGGACACGGCACTTCTCATAATGGTATTCCACGGGGACTTCTCGCCCGACAATCCGGCCGATTCGAAGACAACCGACACGAACACATTCGGGTATGCACATCGTTTCTCCCATCGTTTCATTGACAACTGACATTTCAGTTCAACCATCGAGACGTGCGTCCAACGGCACTATCCCCAACTGCGCAATCGGCTGCACATTGTGAACGTGTCGTGTGGATGCGAAATGACTCAGATCGTCAACAAACTGTCGAACGTGTCGTCGAGTTTCGGACTCCTCCACCCGTCGCTCTCCCTGATGCTCCCGTCCGCCAATCAGCTGTACAACGACGCGATTGAGGGAACGATTCGGAGGGCGAACGAGACCTACAACGAGTTCATCGGCTCGCAGCCGCTCTTCAACGGAGAGGTTTTCGTGGTGGGAGACTGCGTCGGAGGCATATTCCTCTACGAGGCCATGACCAAGAAGTGCGATTCGCTGACGTTTCTCAAGAGACTCTCTTCGAATGTCTCCTCGAAAATCATCAAGGAGCACAGAGACGAGGTGGGTTTTCTCGAATGTTCGAACGTGATTTCGAATGCGCCTCCCGCTGATATTGTGGGTTTCGCAGAGACGCAAAAGACGTTTTCAAAAGTTACACTTCCACCTAATGTGGCTGTATGAACCAGAGTGAGCAGGAGCACGGTCTCGCAGAGAACAATACACGGCCTAACGACTGTTACCGTAATTCTTATTCCGAAAAACCAGCTTCTATCGGCAGATTTCTCGAGGGAAATAGTAGAAACAATGGAGAGTGGCTCTGCAAAAAATACAGAAAAATTCATGAAAAATGTGTCGAAATCGTTTTTCCCTCGCCCCAATTGAGAAATTCTCATTGTTTTCTACAGTACCCCGGCGGCGGCCTAGAAATCCCGCAAATCGTTTCCACTGCCGCTGCGAGAGAAAAATATTTTATTTAGAGATAATTCTCTCGATCTTTATCATATTTCCCTCGGAAATTGGGTGCCTCTAGCGATAAATACCGTATTTCCTCGAATAGAGCGACACCGCAAACGCTGCCTCGGAGAATCATTATATCTCGAGATTGATAAGAGATATCAAAAAGTTGTCAACAGCAAACTTGTAGATCATAACTAGGATCACAAGTTTGCTGTTGACAACATTTTGATATCCTTTATCAATCTCCAGATATAATGATTCTACGGCAGCATTACTGCTCTATTCGTGGAAATACGGTAAGTCGTTCGAGAAAAATGTTATAAAAAGAAACCGAAACAACTAGTCACGATATTTTTGAAAAGTTATCTCGCTCCTCCACGAAAAGTACACAAGATTCTTTGCGAGACCCACAAAGTCAGCGGAGCATGTTTGCAATACCGTTCGAAGATAGTCGATGCTCTTCAACCGGAACCCATTCAGACGCCGCATCAATCGATGACGGACATCACGATAACAGACACCTCGTCGACGGCCTCGTGTCCCCAACAACACTCGCACACGCAGTCGGCCCGCGACCATTCGTCGCTGCAGAACGGCCACTCATCGAATCGAAGGTCCGCACGCAACTACTCGGCACCGCCGTCGGCGTCGTACGTGCGTAAGAAGATCTCGTTGGTGTCGGTTGATTCTGTCAGTGTGAGTGATTTGATATTCGATTCGAGAGATTCCCCTTAGTTGGTTCGATTGCTCGCTTTTTCTCTGTTTTCTCCACTCTCATCCCCCCGTGTTCGATTCGGAATGCCCCTCGTACCCTCTAGTGTATTTCAGTTTGGAGCACCGAGACTCAGCTTCCAGCCGAGTACCGTATTCCTGCTCGGATGCCCTCTGGGACTGACTCTGATGCAGAGGAAACTCGAAGGATTGGGTGAGTCGCGAAGAAGACGGGACTCTCGGAACGCCGGATCTTCCAGAAATCGACTGCCTCGATTCGTGCCAACTCTTCAATCTCTACTACCCTCTGGATCCGTGTGGAGCGAGAATCGAGCCAGTTCTCGATGCCCAACTCTCGTGTGTTCCCCCTTACAACGTTCCAAAGTAGGAGCATCCAGAGCTCCGATCCCCCCATCCAAACACTTCCAGATACCAACGCTATCCTCTCGGAGACGGAAAATCGCAGAAGTTCGATTCGACGATCGACTCATCGCAAATGTGGGGCAGCAAACGAGTCGACAACCTCCTCTACTGCCCCAACTCCATGGTGGCACTGCCCTCGTCGGCCCTTCCCAACATCTTGCACGCCTCCTACTGGGAGTCTTGTGACGTGGCGTCGTTCCTCCTCCGGCAGTTTGTCCGCGGGGAGGAGAGCGTTCTGACGACGCTCTCGTCGAGTATGAACAACATTCCGCTGAACATTGATCTACCTTCGATGCATTGGAAGAGGAAAAGAACTCGGTTCAAGGTGAGCTTCCAGCACATCCGGGACATGGGCGGGGCCGGTTTCGCAACCGCCGCGCGTAATTTTGCAACTCTGCCGCACGCAGTTCCCACGGCCAAAAAAAGAAAACATCGGTTCAAACGCGCGGGCAATTGTGCGCAAGTGTAATTCTGAAGCGTCGTAGACGACTCGTAGTGAACATTTTCGAATTTCACACTGAGAAAAAACAGTTTTCGGCCTAAAATGTGATGCAAGTGCGCTCCATTTGAATTAATTTCTCTGTCTCTCGAAATAGATTTTTACCGCGCAAGTTTGCCGTTTGAAAATAAAAATTTTAGAAGTTTTCCAAAAAAAGAACCACCAAAACGCCTAGGGACTAGAAAAAGGTGTCCGGAGGCGGAGTTTAAAAACGGAAATGGAGCACATGTGCATTTTGTGAGCTCAGTCTCAATCACAACCATCTTCGTGTCAGATCGCCAACCTCTCCGCCAACCACCGCGCCAACGATCTCCTCGTTACCGCCGGAATGGATCTGACAGTGACCGCCAAATTCTGCTACGGACCAATGGACCTCGTCGCCCTCTCGCGGGAGCCAGTGTCCGTTTTCGTGTGCCCGCAGCGGGGCGATTGGTACCTGCACGGAGTCTTCGACACCGACTCGCACGGCCGACTGACGGTGCAGTTGGCGAAGACGTTGCCGTGCGGAATCCACTCGATCAAGATCGTCGTCCACGGCGACCGCTCCTACCTCGACGCCTTCGTCGCCATCGTTCCGCACTCGACAAAGTGCGTCGTGTTCTCCGTCGACGGATCTCTGACGGCATCGGTCTCCGTGACTGGAAAGGATCCGCGAGTGCGTCCCGGCGCCGTCGACGTGGTCCGCTACTGGCAGGAGCAGGGATACCTCATCATCTACCTCACCGCCCGTCCCGACATGCAACAGAAGGTCGTCTCGGCGTGGCTCGCACAGCACAACTTCCCGCACGCGCTCCTCTTCTTCAACAACTCGTTCTCGACGGAGCCTCTGAAACAGAAGTCACTTCATCTGAGACACATCGTCGACATGGGAGTACACATCCACGTCGCCTACGGAAGCAGCAAAGACGTGTCGGTGTACACGTCGGCAGGCGTCGACCCGGAACACGTCATCTCGGTGGCCGGATCCAGGCGGCGGAATTGCTTGCAAATTGGTAAGTTTTCCGATTGAAAGGCTCATTGAAACGATGCGGGATTTGCAGAGAACTACTCGACTCATCTGTCCGAATTGAGCTCCGGACACTGTGCTCTAGGTCAACGAATCGAGGACGACGGACTCACTTTGCAGCTGCACAGGTGAGCATTAAATGGGAAATGGGGTTGATTATGAATAACGAGAATGTGGCCAAACTTCAAAAAAAACGGTTGAATTTTCGGAAAATTCTATCCTCTCTGCGTCTCTTCGATTCTTACACTTTACACAGGCAATTTTCGTAACGATTGCCGGCAAAATGAGCGGAGCGTTCTCATTTTTGGAAACATCGAACGAGTTCAGAAAATATTTGGCATAATTGCTGGCAAAAATTGGTTTTCTCAATATCCCAGTATAATTTACGAAAAAAGGGCCGAACTTTCGAGAGAAACGGTCGAAGAAATGAAAACTTTTTGAATCCGCTCGACGAGAGCCATTAGTAGGTCTCACGATCTATCAGGTTCTGGCTATCCCAGTTACTGTTTCGACCCCAAATCTTGTCGGCTGCACTTTTCGGCACAGAGCACGCATCGAATTGACACTGATGCCGACGTTTTTGTGCAAAGTGCGGCATACGGCGTGTCAAATATTTCCTGTGCGAAATCAATCAACTCTCTGCATGATAGCCAAGAAAAGTTGATTTGGGTCATGAGCCCAACAGCAACTTTTGATAACAGATGGAATGTTGGGAGCATGCTCTTCTCATTCCACTACTCAGGCGCTCAGAAAACGGGAAAATGTCCTGGGCATGCACAGCGGGCACACTGTACCGTGCCCCCGGCAACTTTGTGGCATGTCCAGGGATTTTTTGTGGCAAGCCCAGGGATTTTTTGCGGCATTTCAGGCTGGTACGCAGCCGAGGGTCCAAAAGCGCACACTACCGGCCGTTCTTACAGTCCGTCGTTGTTTAGCGGAGCCCGAAACTTTCCCCGGGCATGTCATATAAATTCCCGAAACAAATCCAGGGCAAATTGCCGTCACGGTGTTTTTCGCTTTGCCACAAGTTTGCCCGCATGCCCAGGGCATTTTCCCGTTACCTGATCGCCTGAGTAGGTCTCATTTCAAACGGATCTGAACAGTTCGGATAGTTCCCTTGTGAGTGCCTGATCTCCCGTTTTGTCCCCGATCTATCTCTCTCAGACACCCCGTAAAGTCCCTTCAATTCAGAAACGTGCAACGAACTCCATCATTCACACCTCGCGGCGGGAAGTTCGAGAACGAGAAGGAGCGTCGGTAGCAGTGATTCTCTGATTCGCCCGCCGTCTTCAACATCTTTCTCCCTTCGATTACGGATATGTCTCCATTCTCTCTCACATTCCAAAAACAATAACTCTCTCTCTCTCTCTTTCTCAGGTTCTCTTCATCCCCCTTCTTTCTCTCTTCTCATTCGTATTCTCCCCCCGTGTGTTCCGAGACTTTCTAGTTGTTGTTCTCTTGCTCATTTCATGGTTTTTCCCTCCTTGTACAACGAATATCCATTCCGTTTCTTGACAACGATTCGAGCTTATTTGCGTCGCCCTTTCGAATGAAAACAAGGTTCTTTACAAAATGTGTTTAATCTGTGTGTTTGTGAGTGATGGGGGGAGAGAAGGTACAAGGAAAAGGGGGAAAAAGGGCAACATTTTGGAATATACACCGTTGAGAATGGACATCAGGAGAGCCGACTATATATAGATATCACGGACTAAATCGGACGAAGAGTACAGGGAGAAAGCTCGATTATCGATTGATTTGGTATCAGAGAGTGTCTAGCAGAGGCATCAAGACTATGACCAGAATTCGAGGAGACATTGGGTACAAGAAGGAAAAAAAGAACAACTGATGCATGAAACGGGAGAGAGAATAGGAAAGGTGCGGGAGAAGATCACAGAAGGAGTGCGGAAAGAAACGAGCTGCCGATCCATTGGTGACAAGAGACGGATGGAATGGGGGGGGGGATGGACGAGAGAGAACTTGTCGGCGAGAATTATCCCGTGATGAGAGAGAATGGGAAATGAAGAGACGGAGAGAGTGATAGGGAGGTAGATGGAGACGTCAAGTTGTGCTCCTCCGAACGGCGCTACGAGAGCACACATCGACAGCAACCCGCGGATTTGCGCTTCGTCAGTGTCTCTGCAAAATTGGTGATGGTTTGGGAAATCCGCAAAGCCCCTTTTTTAGTCACAATATGAGGAAATTTCGAAACTTCCAAACATCCGTTCTCAAATTTCCAATCACGTCACGGCGCACCGACGGCCGCGTCTAGCCGGATTCGGCCACCAATAAACGCTTTTTGAAGGTTTAAACAATTTTTTTTTAAATTTGAAACATTTTCGAAAAAAAACACCGAAACACCTAGGGGACTAGAAAACGTGGCCTGGATTTCCCTCTTACACGTAGCTTCTGGTATTACGCCGTGGCGTTGGGGACGAGAAGTTTCTCGGCCACCGGCAGCGGGTTACTGTAGGAATACTCGAATAGACTCTTCGATACTTTTTTTATTGATATTCGCACGAAAAACAGCGCCGTGTTTGTTTCGTGACCGCCGCCGGCCAGCAAACGTTTCGCCTCGTCCCCACTTCCATTTTGGGTAATTTCGATACTATTTCCCGGGAAAATCGTTCGAACAATGTTTGACATTGCTTATTTTGCAGAATTTTCCAAAACGAGACTCCGAAATTACAGTGGGTACTGATTGACAGTAATTTAAAGACCGAATTACCCTTCAAAAGTTTCGAATTGTAGCCAAACTGTCCGAACACTACATTACTATACTTAGCTACAGTCGTATTTCGGTGGAGCGTATTTGAATCAAGTTTCCAGAGCACATCTATCCCGAATAGGAATGTAGAATCCTTTTCTTATTTGGAGTTGTCCAAAAAAAAAAGAGAAAATCTTCCGAAAACTACACAAAAATGTCAAATTCAAAACCAGAGAAAATGCGAAACTCATTCCACGCATACGAAATTCAAATTTCGAGCCAAAATTAGACTTTTACAATTCGTGATTCTCACTCATTCCCGCCGGCTGGGCAGGTGTGTTTCTGAGTCCGAAAATGTAGAATTAGCACCGGAAATTTAGTGACTCATGCAAATGCGCTCTGCTGAAACTGTGATGGAATCTTCGAACGAATTTAGTGATACAAAGATCATTGTCAGTAGAGCATAGTTGCAGGACATCATCTAGGCACAAAGGACTCTTCTGCGTAGTCCCATTTGCTCGTTTCGTCCCTTGAGTAGTAATTCGATGCCCTCTCCCCCTCATCATTCCGTCGATACACTTCCTAATCCCATCTGTCACTTCGAATTATGCCCCCAATTCCATTCATCAACCGGAGACACCTGTTGCTCGTTCCCCCCAAAACTCACCACTCGAATTGGGCTCCGGAAGGTTCTCCCTGGTCACCAAGTGCATGACAGTCGTCTTCCCGGGCGGCAGCTGCAGTGCGTGCAGTGTGACCGAGCCGTGGAGAAACCGTCCGTGGTAGATCAGTTTGAGCATCTGAGCACTCTGCACACGATCCGACGACCACTCTGAAAGAGCACTTTTGCGCCCGTTTCTTCAATCCGATGCACGTGTTTGCAGACGCACACATATGACCCGGCCCCCGAGGCGAAGATCGCTTCCCTCGTAAGCCCATTTGTAGTCTTTACGCAAACAAATAATGAGTCTCGAACATGGATTAGGCTGCGAAACGTGTGTGCGGGCGGGCGGGGGGAAAAGCGGTTCGCATTGTTCGCGGCGGCTCACTTACCGTCGGGCCATTGATCGAACACAATCTGGGTGACGTCTTGCGCCGACGTCATCGGCGGGAATTCGAATTCGTGCGTCTTTCCGCTGACGAGGATCAAACGGAGCATCACCTGAAAACGAGCAGATCAGTCGATATGTATCCATAGTTTTTGTATAGCAAAACATTGTATTGTGTGCTGACAAAACATTTTGGTGTGTGTATGCATTTCTTTTGGTCATGTACCAAGTGGAAAATGAAAAAAAAAGTTGGTGTGTGTGTGTGCATGATGAGATTATTCAATTTCCCGTTGGGGAATTCAGTTGGCAAAAGGAGGGAGAGAGAGATATGATAAATATATTCTCAGAGCACAACTGAATCTTTTTGAAAACACGCTGGATGGTGTCTTCTGGGCTCTTTTGGGATACAAGTTCAATAAACTGAGCGCTATCGTAATTTCGGAGTGTTGTCGCACTGGGAACAACAGATTTGACGACGAAAAACTGGAAAAAAGACTGTAATTTCGAAGCATCCTAGTGAAAAAAATTGGAAAATTTGCACTGTTTTGTGCCAAAATTGAAAATTTTGAAATTGTCTGCGTGTCTGTAATTCGCTCTTTTTCTGCAGGACCATCACCGGCACCGCGAGCACCATCGCAATTTCGGAGTGTCGTTGTGAAAAATATATAAATTCCTCACTTGAAACCAAAGTTTTGATTCTCGCTCTATTGCGAAACATGGTAATTTGTCATTTCGAAGCATCGTAGTGGACACTGTTTCTCTATTATATATTTCAAAAAACTTGGAACCTGCGCAAACGCGCTCCGCTAGACCCGTATTGGTCTCGCCACGACTCTTGTCTGCGTCTCTCGTTGAACACACGAGACAGAGACAATTGTCGTGGCGAGACCAACACGGGTCTAGCGGAGCGCGTTTGCGAAGGTTCCAAGTTTTTTGAAATAAATAATAATTAAAAAACAGTTTTTCAAATCCACTCTATTGAAAAATTCCTTTTTTCTTTAATTTTAACAGAAAAAACTATCGATTTCTGGCCGAGCCTCTTGTTGCTTTAAAATGAAATGGCTCATTTTCACTGTATTTCACTATACTTTAAATGAATCGGTTTCGGTTGAAATTCTGCATTTTTCCACCAAAAAAGCGGACTATTTGAAGACAAAACGACGTACCATCTCCGCTTGCGAGTCGATCGACTGTTTCGAGCTCATCCTTCTCTCCGGTGTGCTGTCGAATCGTTCTTCTGCTTGTTTTCCCCGCAGCCACCCTGAGAAAATAATCGATTGAAACGAACAGGAAGGAGAAACGAAAACGAGGACGAAGGGGCGAAGGAGGTCCAATTATGAGAGCGAATGTGTGAGAACGAAGCGAAGCGGAGCGGAGGAGAGTGCATTGGAACCTTGCTTCTTGCGAACTGTTGTTATTATTGACCTTACATGCGCCAAATTATGTGCGAAGACGAAGAGGGATTCACGACGAAAACGAGGTAATGAGACGAATATTGATGTGTGAATCGGAGAGAGAATGGCACGCGGACGGCCGAGACGACATTGGTTACTGGGGGGCGGGAGGAGGAAAAGAAACACAACATTTCGGTTGAACAGAGAGAGAGAGAGAGTAAATATTGCTAAGCGACCGATTTTGGTCTGAAGGGGGCGGGCGGGAACGGGGCGGCGAAGAGGCGAGGAAGGGAGGAGCACGAGAGACACAAATCCTTCTTGGAAAAGTGAGTCAGGAGTTGAAGAGAGAGAGATAAAAGAACACTTTACTACTTTAGTTTTTCAAGTTTCAAGTGGAAAAGGTCACTCGGAGATCATCGGAAACTCTCTGGACACTTCTCCAAACGCACTCATACCTACAAGTATCTGTTCGTCGCAAGACCATCGTCATTGGAGCGTGATTGCATTGAATTTCAAGTTCTCAAATGTTGCAACCTCGCTCCAATCGCGCTCTACCGAAAATGAGCGAGGTCGCTTAGAAGATACGACTTTTGGCGCAATATTGAAAAGAAAACGCGGAAATCGTTTCAAGACCATGCCAAATGACTTTCAGAAAATAAACCTCGTTTGAAAATTTCAAGTCCCCAGCAAAACGTTTCAAAGATAACTTTCATTGTTGAAATCGTTGAAATCGTTGCGAGATTCGAGTATGACGCCTTGCTAGAAATTGAAAACACAGTCAAAAAGCTCCGTTATTATCAAAATCAGCGGATGTGGCGGAGTCTGCAGTTCACCGCATCGGCGGGTCTCGCCACGAAAATATTAAACTTTTTTGAAAATCGACATGCGCCTTTAAAGAAACTACGGTAGAAAGTAACTCAAAACACGAAATCCACAGTAGTTTGTTCAAAGGCGCACGTCGATTTTCAAAAGTTCAATGTTCTCGTGACGAGAGAGCCACATCCGCTGATTTTGATAATAGAAGACTTCGAGAGCATTTATGGACTTTGACAGAGCGCGTTTGCTGACTAGACCGAGGAGTCCTATTTTTGCGATTTCGACTGCAATGAAATGCAATGAATTCCCGGAAAGTTCTGAAAGGGAAAGAGACGTTGATGATTATTCGGCGAGTAATTCTGACGACGTCTCGAGATTTTCGGTGTTTGGAGCCGCTTTCGGAATAATAAGAGGTGCTCTCTGGGAACTCTCATCAGAGATCATCTCGTGAGAAAAAACGAGGAACTAGTCGAGAGATACGAGACACACGGAAACTAACCTTTCGCTTCTCGCGAAAAGAACGACGCAAATGATGATTTGCGGGGTGGGAAAGAAGGCGAATGGCCGACTGCAAAGTACTGAAAAAGGGCAGAGAGCCGCCGGGGACGAGCAGCAGCAGCACAAGAAGAGTACGTAGATCAATGAGAACGAGTCGTCGGGTTGCAAACGAAATTCTAGACGATGTGCGACTGACTGATGACGTGGCGGCGGGACGAGGGGAAAAAGGAGACGTCGGGTAGAGGAGGAACAGAAAGAGAGAAGAGAGAGAGGAAGGGAGCGAGCCGGAAAAGCAAACTCAAAAATAACATGTTGACGAATTTCCGTTGAATCATTTGCGAAAATATTCATTCTTTCGCCACTGCTTCCTCCTCCTCTTCCTCTCGCTCTCCTCCTCAAACGACGTCTTCATCCAGAAGACGTTCCTTCGGAGACTGAAACGCTCTTCTTGACCTCGAAACGACGAAATGGATTGGGGAGGGGAGGGGGATGTGAAATGGCGCTTCAGGCGCGGGAAAACGAGAGAAAAAACGGGTTGGTTGGACGAGAGATGCGGGGCGAATAATTTGGTTTCGACACACACACACAACTACTGGACGACGACGACGACGACGAAGGAGAAGACCGACGTCTTCTTCTTCTTCTTCTTGTTCGAAGAGAGACGACGACGACGGAAGCGGTGTGCTGCTGCTGCTGCTGCTGCTGGCTGGCTGGCTGGCTGGCCGGGCCGTCGCGTTCTTTGTCGAAAGATCCGGCCACGCGCGCCAAACACTTGAGGCACACATCAAAGTGGCACAGGTGAATGAATGGATTTGATGATGCGCCCCCCTGCTTTGGAGGGGCGGGGGAGTTCGGAGAGGGGCGGCGAAGGGGCAGATTACAAAACAAGCAGGAGGAGGAGGAGGAGGAGTTGGAGAATGTCCCCAGAGGGCTCTAACTCATGCAATACTAATGGGGCAGTGATTGAGCCCCCCGGAACCACGAGAGAGAGTGACGTTGCGGATGAATTAGTCGCATTTGAAGAGTGAGAACAGGTGGAAGAAGACGTCGCATTCTGAGCAAGCACCGCCCCCCCTAGAGAGAGTCTTCTTGAACTCGAATAACACTTTTGAGAAAGGACACACAGAAATGTGTCACCTTGTACTACAGGCACTTTGATAAGGGCGGAGGAACCAGTGACCAACGAGGGCATTATCACGAGGTGATAAGTGGGAACGTGGCAAGGCGAGAGTATATAGTGGTGGGAGTGGACGAAGAAATGTAGTTTATGACGCCTTATTAACGTCACTGAATTATTGGATTTGGAGAGAGAGAGAGTGAGAATTGGGAACGAGAGAAAGAGACGGAGAGAGAGAGAGAGAAAACATAAACGATAGTAGAAGGGCGGCGAGGGAGGCAACTTCAAACGACTCCAATGTGATATCAGAGGGGGTTTGAATTGGAGTGCCTTCAGAAAGTGCGCTCTAATGCGAACAGCGTTCGGCTTCTTTCTGGCCAATACAGCGACGAAGGGACTGTTTTCTCTGGGTTTCAAAACCGGGAAACGTTGGTAAACTTTCACAAGTTCACATTTGTCCGCCAAATATTATATTTTTCCTTGAATGTGGGAGGAATTAGGTCTCGCCACGGCGTGCGAAGACGCAGGAGTTACTGTAGCACTTGTTTCAACTGTGTCGAATTTTTTTTTCTCGCAATTTTGCGATAATTCTTCAATTTCCCTTGTTTTTCGTATTTGTTTTTCATTAAAATATGAAAATATTAAATAAATAATAATCATCGCGAAAGTGCGAGGAAAAAATTCGCCACATGCTGAAATAAGTGATACAGTAACGTCTGCGTCTTCGCCCGCCGTGGCGAGACCCCATTTCTATCACGCTCGGTCAGTACCTCACATTTATATGAAGGAAACACGTTTTTGAGCGGTAGAGCGTACTTGAGACTGTACTTTTTTACTCCGAAATTACAGTAATGCTCCTCAGTTTCCCTTACACAAAAAGGAGTTTCAAGTGTTCGAGGTTCAATTACCTTTTCGAATAGAAGACACTGACTGTCTAAACGAAGAGTATACAATGATTTCGTGGTGGGAGTGGATTCGCCTTCTGCCATCGCCTGTGCAACGAAGCGAAACCGGGGGGCGTTCGCACTTGATTTGGCAGGGCAGAATGCAGGTCAATCAGCAGAAGCAGCAGATAGAGACAGATAGGCGGAACAGAGAGAGAGAGACAAACGGAACGGCGAGAGAGACATAACAATAACAGCCGGGGGGCAGCGAGAGGGGCCGCGCGCGCGCTCGCAAATTGAATCGGAACAATGCGAGACGGGGGCGAATTTCGGTGGCGGCGGATGAATGGCGGATTGAATATTAACGATGGGGGGATGGGATGCGGCGGAGGAAGAAGAAGAAGACGTCGACGTCTTCTTCTGAAATCAAATGTGAATTTCGTGTGTGTGTGCGAGCAATATTGAAATATTCACGAAGACGCTCTCTGAATATTCCACCACAAAACCAGGTGATGATTCTTCCGGCGGCGGCGCAAGTTCTGGAATCAAATCGTGCATGAAAAACGGACGTAAATGCTGCGGAAAACGACGATTCAGAGGAGGAGGAACATGTTTTTGTTCGCCCTCTCCCCCTCCGCTCGAACGTTTCTTCGTCACAATGCAACTTTTCTTCTTCTTCTTCTTCTCCTTTTTTCTTATATTCCGACAAAGAAACGTTCAATGTCGTTGCGAAAAAAAGGGCGGCACGCGATGTTTTCGACACGGAGAGAACTGTACAGAACACACGAACAGGCGATGCGAAAATTCACGTGATTTCAAGAGCGCTCTAATGAAAATGTCACGGTGCATTTTGTCGTGGCGGTGTTTGCAGAATTTCGTTGAGTTGCTAGGCAACGTGAAAGAAATCGTTCGTAATTCAAATTTTTCGTTGTGAAAATGCGCTCCTCTGCCTCATTATATAGAGCCAAAGAGCACGATTGCATCGGATGTGCGGCAGTTAGAGCACACTCACACACATTTATACATATAAATTGCGTCGTATTCAGCTGTAGAATTATATGAATAAAATGAAAATTCATCAACGGAAACGAGAGAGCGACGCGAAAAAGAGTCGAGTTTCGGTCGACGGAAGGGGGGAGATTTCGGCTTTCGCGTGACTCATTTTACCAAGAGGATTGGGGCATGAGAATCGTTTCAGAAGCGACTAATAACGGATGAAGAAATGAAAAGAGGAGGAAGTGAGAGGAGACGCAGACAGTGAGAGAGAGAGAGAGAGAGGTTCTCAGAATAAAAAGTCTCCTTTATTCTCCCTCTCTCACTGGCGGTGCGAGTCGTCAAAAGCGAAAACAAGCATGAGACATCAGCTGATTGGCAGAGGTGAACGACGACGACGATGACAAAAACATATATACAGACAGAGAAAGAAAGAGAGAGAGAGAGACGTTCGTTGTTGGCGCCGCCGCTGGAAAAACAGCAGCAGTCAGCCATTCAAGGGGAGACACGCGCACAAGGCTCACGCGAGAGAGAGAGAGAAGCAGAGAGAGAGAGAGGGAGAGCCGATCGATAACCAGTCCCCCACCCGCAATGCGCACTCTTTTTCGTGGGAGACGCACACACACACAGACACACTCGCTTATCCGTCCCTTCTTTTGTCACAAAGTGCTTACGCGGCGGCCGATCACTCGGTTACTGTCTCAACCACTTCCGTTGGCGGCCGCCGAGCTCTTTTGTGTTCTTTTTGTTCTGTTTGTGTGCTCTTTTGCACATTTGAGAACATGCTCCTCCGTGTTCATACTTTCACCTGAAGTGGTCGCCTATATGTGTTTAGAGAATGGAATTTTTGAATTTCGCACGGAATACCTGGGCGCACGTCCATAGCAGGGTTTTCGGCTCGAATGCATTATATTCAAAATTCACTGCGTCTTCGAATTCCGGAGGAGCGCGTTTGCATTTGAGGCTCGGAGTCGTGCAAAAACCCTTTTGAGATTCTGCATACACCGCCACGTCAAAATGCACAGGATCGTAACATTCAGGATTTTCTGCATTTTCGCGTGAAGTTCATTAGAGCACCCGATCGTTTAAAAAGAGAACATCTGTTCGAACGACGCGGGCAATTGTGTTCTACGTCTTTAGTGTAATTTTGGAGTATCGTAGTTAAAGTTTTCGAGTTTACACTGAAACACATGTTTCAGACCATTTTCCGATTTTCCGCAAGAAAAAGTTTGAGAAACATGAGAGATTGAGTCATCTGTGATGAACTCTGCAAACACCGTCACGTCAAAATGCACAGCATCGTAAGCTCAACATTGAATTTTCGCGTGAAATTTGGCAATCCTTGTGAACAAAAAACGCCTTTTTGTCATTAGAGCACGATTGAAATCACGTGTCGACTGTGGAACAGTAAAGAAAAGAGACAGGCAGACATAAAAAGCGAAAAGTTAGAAAAGAGAGAGAGATAAAAATCTCGGCGTTTCCTGTTTGCCAATTGAAGTGAGTTGTTTTCGCTTGTTTTTCTCCTTCTTCATCGTCTCTGCCGTCTTTGCCCCCTCCCAGAACCACAGATATCATCCCAAAATCGCGCCAAAATCCGGAGTTAGTGGTCGTCGTCGTCGGGGCGTCGCGGCTCAACCCACGCCCTGGGGGCTCATCTGCCCGGCTCACGCCAAAGATTACGAAAGTACATAACAGTCAGAAGAAGAAGGAGAGGAAGAAGGAGGAGAAGGAGAAGGAGGAGGAGGAGAAGTTGACGGATTGGCACGCAGAGCGAATGCTCCTCCAACACTAATTGCCGATGATGCTGACACGAAAGAAAGAGCACAACAGCTGCTCCGCGAGCAGGGGGAGGAGGGCTTCTTCCGGCACACAAGCGAGGAGCATTTCGAACGCGGCTCATTGCACAACAGACACGATTCATCACAACGGGGGCCCGGGAGTGGATTCGTGAAATTTAAACATTCGAAGCCAAACGAAGAGAAATGGAGATTAGTGCTCATTTAGAGGGCGCCGCACCGAGCAGCTGAAAATGGAAAACTCAATTTGTAAGCAACGATGCATTTAAATGTCAATTGACTCATTGCCCGCGGCCAGAAAAAGAGCCGTTTGTTCAAACGATGCGGGGGAATTTCGCTCGGGTAAACTGAGCGATGGCGTAATTTCGGAGTGTCGTTGTGAAATCGAACACATTTTCAGCATAAATATCACTTCCGTCGTTTAAAACGTTCACTCAGGCGACCGATCGTTGGTATACGGTAACACTCGATTCAACGGTGCATTTCTATTTAAAATGAACGGTTTTCGGACGTTTTGAAATGGTACTTTAACTAAAAAGTCGAAAATTTCGAAAAAAAAAGCGATTCTTCGTATTTAATAGAGCCTGTTTCACGCGACATTCTTCCGGGATTTCGACAAAAAAATCATGATTTCATGTTCAACAGGGCGCACTTGCGATTACCATGCGAAACTCGACGAAAATTTTCACTGTGAGCCCAAAAAAAAGCACTTTCCTCCGGTACGATGCTCCGAAATAACGAGACGGTGGTTTCGTTGTTTACCGAAACCGGGGCTGCTCCCAATTTGAACTCATTTTTTTTCTTTTTGCGCTTGATGTTAGTCGAAACGAGCACAAATCACAGTAGAAAAGAGGGTTTCGAGAGTTTGCTCTCAAACCTCGAAATGCCAAATGGCATTCGAGTTGGAGCCGATGTGTGCTCTCTCTCACTGAGAACTCACGGGACGACGAAGACGACGACGACGCACCTCATAAATTTTAACTAAGCTCCCCAGTGGGGCGAACAACTCGAAAAGTGTTTGGGGGCGAAACAACTTGAGCCAATTCGGGGCGAAAGTCTTCGTCCTCGTCTTCTTCTCCGAGCACTCGGGGGGAAGACAAAACGGCGGACGCATTGTTCTTTTCTTTCCGCCCAATCGTTGGTTTCTTTTGAATAGACGACGGCTGCAGCGCATTGGGAGGAGCGAAATAAAAAGAAGAAAACGTTGAAAGGTTCCCGGGGGCCACACTCGTTTTCGCGCCGCCGCCTAAATTATTCACATAACCATATTTCGAAGGAGGAGAAGAGAGTAAAAAGTAGCAAAAACGAGAGAGAGAGGAAGACGAAACGACGGCAGTATAATCGGTCGTTCGAAAATGTGTGCGGGGGGATGAAATGACAGAAATAGCACACACGGAAGCGGATGGGCAGACACACGCCATCCAGCTGCCCCGCTCGCGCCTGTGTTATTATTATTATAGTTATTATTATTATTATTATTATTATTATTATTATTACCAGCAGGACGATGCAAATCTGAGAGAGAGAGACGGGCGGTTCGTGGACTGCAGTGCAGTGGCGGATGGAGAATTAATCAAGGTTGTTGAGAGAAGATGATGGGAGCGAAAGCAGGAAACACGCTTCTCCTCCTCCCCTCACCAACCACTAATTCGATTCCATTACATACTCCTCCTGCTGCCCTTCGGTGACGTGTGTTTGACTTCTCTTTCCTTTACGAAACGGGGCAAGGTGCAAATGTGCTCCTTTGCACTCTTTCATTGAGAAACTTACCGTACATGCGTTTTTTTCTCTGGAATCTGGAACCTTGGTAGGAAACGCGCTCCACTGATTTTGTGGGTCTCGCCGTGACTCTCTTGTACTTCTCGTGGAGGCCGGAAACAAGTTATATGATAATTCACTCGACTTCCATCATATAGTCCTCGAAAATTGACAATTTCTGGACAAAAGATTGAAAATCGAGAAAAATGAGTCAACATTTTTCAAAAGTTATTTCCCACCTCCACGAGAAGTACACAAAAGTCGTGGCGAGACCCACAAAGTCAGCGGTGCGCGTTTGCAACACGAGGTTTCAAGAAGATTCCTGGAAGAGTTCGAGAGAAGCGAGACGCAGACGTGAAGTGAATTGGAGCCAAAACATGGGATTTCATCGAATCGTTTTCCCTAGTTGAAAAGTTGACTTTCTCTGTTTTAAATACAGCCTCAAATAAGTGATTTTCTCTGGAAAAGTTTCCCACAAAAGAAGGACAGAAACGATTGATTTGAAACGAGTCCTTCAGAGGGTTGTTCGAGAAAACAAGAGATCCGGTGGTCTCTACTGAGAAGAGGCCCACTTCAAAAACACACACACACACACACATTAGCGATTCCGATGAGGCTGATCTTCTTGGAACTCCTTCCTCTTCTTCCCCGTCGTTTCTCCGGAAATCGCCATTCAATTGGGCGTGTGTGTTGCTGTGAATAAGCTCATTCCTCGCCACCTTGTGTCTTGGTTTCGTTCTTTGTTTTTCAGGCATTCTTGGTCGGGGGGAGATTGGTCTCTTCTGGGTAGATGGCGGCGGTGGTGAGAAAATATGGCATGATGACTAAAAGTTTTCGTTTGCACAGAGATATTGGAATTGTATCCGGCCCAGGGAACCTGGACGGAATGAACGAATTAGGCGGGAAACATCGAATCTTATAAAACACTTTGTGAACGAAGTTAGCGCGTACTTATAAGACAGTCATCCTTTGTAGATCACCAGTGAGTATTTTACACTCAAACTCGAATTAGAGCCCGACACTGTCGATTGTCGATCCTATAATACCTCTGCTACCAACCTGGTTGCACCGGCTAACGCCGACAATTAGGCTGGGTTTGAAGACGATCGACAGAGCAGGACCTCTACAAGGGAAAAGTATTAAAGGGAAGATACTCCTGGAAGCTATTGATTCTCTGGCCGAGTTCTCCGCGGGACCATTTCGTGCGTAAAAAGAGTCTTCACGACAAGGAAAATACCGAGAACAGACCATTAACTTTGTGACAGCATTGTGAACGAGAGCGGAGAAAAACGAAGACACGCTGGAGAAATTGAGCTGGTTTGTAGCCGATAACTCCCACAGGATCTCTTTTTTTAGCCAGTGAGGGTCTGAGAATGCACATTCGGAATCAATTTTTTGCACTATCCCCCAAGATTTGACGCCAAGAAGATCTCTCACAAGATAGCTATTTTTCTGAAACCTCGCATTCTTCATGCCATTCACGGGGGTGAAATACCATATTTTCTCGAATACAGTGGCACCACAACAGCTGCCCCGGAGAATCATTAAATCTCGTGCTTGATAAGAGATATCAAAAAGTTGTTAACAGCAAACTTGTAGATCAGAACTTGGGCTACAAGTTTGCTGCTGACAACATTTTGATATCTCTTATCACTATCGAGATATATTGATTCCCCGGTAAAGGTCTCCTCGGTTGCGGGGCCATTTCGATGGCATCCGATAGTACACGCATTGTAAATGTTATACCTCCGAATGTTGGCGGAGAGTTGAAATGGTCTCAAAGAGACTTTCCCTTATTCGTTGAGCGGTGGTCTGCATGATGCAACTTCATGAGAACGGACTCGAGAGAGAAGTGTTCCTAGGCATGACGCGATTGACGTTAGGAGAACATTATCAGAGAACAGTCTTTGTCTGCAAAATCAGCTTGCAAAAGATGAGCACAGCCCTTGTTTTTTGAGATCATTGAGCTCGAATTCTCGTTCACATTCTCGACAATTCTCGACACATTCTTCAAAACGGAGCATTCATTTATTGTGCATAGAGAACCCAAAGAGATCACAATGTTTCATTTGGCGGCGGAAGGGATCATATCGAGTGAGTGGGCGTCTCCTTGTCGAACATCTCGAACCATACGTGTTTGCGGAGTTTCAGTGATTTCTGAAATGAGCGACTCCGTTGGAACTCTTCGGTTTCTATCGACTGTCATGCGGAATACTTTATTTTCACATATATGTACATGTACTGGACACAACGGAACACGGATCTAGGGTTATTGAGATCTTGGGGAGTGAGAGAGAGAGAGTGTGCGACAGAGAGAGACTCAGAGAGAGAGATGACGATGAGCATGCAGAGATTTCAATTGAAACTAGCCCGTGGAGCGGCGGTGATCGACGTGTTATTGATCGACGTGTACGCTTTTTTGGTGTCGTTCTCGACGTCGGACGAGCAGTACAGGACATCACGCAACCTAGAAGACAAAGGGAATCTCTCGAGCACACACGGGACACGGGGGCGCCACACTCACCTCCTGCGGAACTTTGTCGAGAAGAGCGTGTAGAGGAGTGGGTTGCTCGCCGAGCACGTCATCGCGAGAGCGTTCATCAGCAGGATGAACTCGTACGGCGGATGGATTGTCACGTTGAGGACGGCTCTGGAAGCGCAATAACTACTGTATCTGTATGGGTGGTTGAATAGTGAAAAAGTCTGATTTCTTGACAACTTACTTACTTACTTAGAGACAACTTACTAAGTAAGTAAGTAAGTTGTCTCTGAAAACTTGGCGCTTTGCTCAAACGCGCTCCCCCGACATTGAGCTTCGAGTGCATCGAGTGCAACCATTATTCATTTCAACTCGAAACAATTCGAACGATTATCCGAACACGGCGAATCAGAAGCTACGCGTTTTTTTCGCTTCTTTTTCGAGTTTTTTCGGGGTTTTGTTTTCGAAAAACTTTGAAAAACGTTCCAAATTTTTTAAAGGAAATTCTTCAAAATTCATTTTCGAACGTTCAAAAAAAGATTCATGCACAATATTATATATTTCAAAAAACTTGGAACCTGCGCAAACGCGCTCCGCTGGATTCGTGTTGGTCTCGCCACGACTCTTGTCTGCGTCTCTCGTGGAACACACGAGACAGAGGCAATAGTCGTGGCAAGACCAACACGGGTCTAGCGGAGCGCGTTTGTGCAGGTTCCAAGTTTTTTGAAATATATAATATTTTAGGTCACTGACCCGAAAAAATGGATAAAAATAGACCAGCTTTCAGGATAGCTGTTTGGTAGCTGAACCCAGCCCTTTTGCTCAAAATATAACTACTAGACGCCGGCGGCGGGGCGCCGAAGACGACTATCATTTCGGTGGAGCGCGTTTGAGCGGTTTCCAAATTTTTAGAGTTTGTCAAAACGGTAATCGATTTCGTGTTCGATGAGCTTAGTAAAACCTTTTTCCGGTCAATTTCTGCGACATTTTTCCTTACAGTTTTTGCGAAAAGTAGTTGCGAAAGACACTCGCAAAAGTGCAAAAGGCTATTGGGTCGAATTACGAGATATCGCTGCGAGACCCGCTTACACAAAATGGCACAAAGTGGGCTCTCGCTATAGTTATAAATTTGAATGGACACGAACTGTTGTATGCATACCGAATCGAAAGCTCGCTCTACTGAACAGGCACATTGCGTCAGATACTTTCCCGTGGCGTGTGAACGCTACGCACTTGACGACGGCTATGCACGGTTCGGTAGAGCGCGTTTTCGACTAGGATCGCTCTATCCGTACTAACTTTGAGAGGAAGATGAACTGAATGGGCGAATAGCAGACAAAGTAGACGGCGACGCAGGCGATAAGCATCTTGACGACGTTTCGACGCGTTCGGAGGGCGTCTGAACTGCGGGAAGAGGTCTTCTCGAGACACGAACGCGCTGGAAACAACACGTTGTTTGTCGGCGAGCGGTGAGCTTCTCTCACTCTCATTCGCCAGTGTCGGGTCTTTGGACCAAAGAACTCGTGCGACTTTCGTGTAGACGCCAATGATAATGAGGCACGGAATGAAGTAGAAGGCGAGGAACTCTCCCAGTTTGTACCTCTGCCACCATATCGTCTTGCCGGCCGTATTCGAGCAAGTGGCTGCAAAAGAAGTGAGTGAACTCATTAGATGCCCCCCGCGCGTCGCTCACTGGTCTTCACGGAATGCCAGACGGCGTACGGGGAAGCGAAGCAGGCGACAAATATCCACGCGACGAGGATGGTGATGAGTGCGTTCTGGCGAGAGCAAAGATGTCTCGCCTGCATCGGCAGCACGATCGCAATGTATCTGGAAGGAAGTGCGCTCCATTGCAAAAGGACAAGAATCCCTCGGGAAATGGGAACTTCTAACAAGAAGATGAGAACAGCAAAGTGTCACTCTCACCTCTCAATGCACACAATCATTTGCGTCGAGATGGAGGCGAACAAGAAGACGCACTCGAGATACCTGCACACTGGGCACATCAACGACGGCAATAACCTGTGAAAGTGTGTGTCAATCACTCGGAACACGCTCTCTCTCTCACGTACCAGTCGGAGCTCTCGAAGAAAACGGGCGAGATCCATTCGGGAATCGTGAAGATGAGATTGGCCAAATCGGCGACTGCCTGCAGAAGGAGCGTCTAATTACAAGAGAGAGCACAACAGACCAAGTTGAGCAGGAGGATGTTCATCACCGACTTTCGCATATTCCGATCGCCGGCGATCGCGTAGATCACAACCACGTTTCCGATGATGCCGACGACGGAAAGGACGATGAAGAGGCCGGCGAACGGGATGCTGACCACCACCGACATCGTCATGTTCACGTGGCTGGAAAACTGATGAGGTGGATGCATGGCTAATGATCATGGGCGGGAAGGGGGGTGTTTACTCCGAATAACAGAATGGGATCAGGGAGCAATGAAACACTGTGTGGGTTGAAACAGTTGAAACAGAGCGAGATTTGAATTTCGCGCGCTTAATGACACGAAGCCATTCTGCAAACACTGCCACGTCAAAATGCACAATACCGTAGGGTTAAAGTAGTCGAACCATCGGTTCTCATTCGAGCGCATTTGAAATCATTTGGTGATTAATTTCTATTCAAAATTGTCTTTTCTGTTTTTGCAGACATAAAACTGTCAAAAACACTGAAATCCCTTCAGAAAAATAGCAATAAATTCAGCAGTGTGCACTTTTGCGTCGCCGTGTTTGCACAGTTACAGAGAAAAGGCAGGCATTTTGCCAGTTTTTTTTCCCGTTTAACATCGTTTTAAAAAACTTGTTTTGCGGACAATTTTTCGAAATTCTTCGAGAAAAGCATCAGTAAAATCACACGGAAGTGTGCACTTTTGCGTCACCGTGCTTACACAGTTACAATTGGTACACAGACCTTCCGCGTGTTCCTTTTATACAGAAAGCAACGGAAATTGGAAAACCGAGCGGAAATAGGGAAAATATCCGAGGAAATTGGGCCGAAAAAGTGCCAAAAACAGGGGAGCACACCGCAAGACGATTGATAAATGTGTATCAGTCAACTTGAGTGATGCTTATTTTCTGGTAATCCGCACGGCCGAACCGAAAATGAGACAAAAAAGAAGGAAAACTGAGCAATGGAGGGGAGAGAGAGTAATCTCGAAGACATAACAAGATTAATGTAGGAGGAGAAGCTTCGAAGATCGGATGTCCGTGGGACGACGGGTGGGTGTCAAAGTGAAACATGTAATTGCGGAGGTGACACTTGTGAGCAAAGTTCCGACGACGTGGCCAATCAGATGGAAGACGTCGACAACAAGCACGGCAAGAAGAAGAAGAAGTGAGGACGGGGAAATGTATTATGCAAAGGCAATTAAAAACGAGATGAAGGAGTCTCCCGGATACGGCCCGTTATTGTGATGGATGCAGGAGGAAAAAGAGCACACACACAGATTTGAATGGAAAGGACTCCCCGTTTTCCCACACGGAGCAACAAAAATGGGGGCGGAGCTGTGGAGAATGTGACCTCTTCTCGGGGCAAGATTCGAGTGAATAAGAGGAAGAGAGAGAGGGAGTTGGATCGGGAAAACATGAACTTGGCAAGGGGCAGAGAGCAAGGACAAAACGGAACATCCGTGGAAAACCGAACGGAGAAGAAGAGGCGATTCTAGTGACGAGAGAGAGCTGGGAATTCTATTGCTTCTCTCTCGGTTTGCTTCTCGAAATGTTCCGGTCGTTTCGCACAAAACAATAGGCTTCCGCAAAGCCATCCAATGAATGAAAAGTTATCCGGAATACGAAAGTTCACCGGAAATTCGGTGAACTCACCGTCAACTCACGGGCGGCGGAGATTTTTGGAACAATCAATTGTTTCTCCAACTTATTTTCGAGAAGTACACACGAAACTCTCGATGGACTAACTTTTTCACGGCCGCCAAGTTCGAGTATGCAGAATGAAACCAGGAAGGAAACGCCTTCCCGTGGAAGTATGTGGAAAATAGATTTTTGAGTTTTCTTTTTTCTCACTACGCCAGCGACTCAGTTGATATTTTCAGAATCAGTGCAATTTCGCGAATTCTGCAAACACCGCCACGGCAACATACACCATACCGTAGAATGAGGAGGATTTCGGGAATTTCGCGTGGTTTTTGATACTTATGGGGAAGCATCTCATTAGAGCGCACTTTTGCCTTGTCAGAAAATAAAAACTAACATGGGGGTGCTGAGCAAAATCTCATTTGAATTTTCATTTTTTCGTTGCCGGGGTTGTTTGGGGTAGAACCCACGACGAGGCATTTTCGCATAGGAAGGGCAATTTCAGGAACGAAATTCAAAAAACCGTCCGCTAAACCCTGTTTTCAAAGCCTTTTAGCGTAAAGTTTTAGGACCTCTCAAAACGGGGTACCGTATACCTTCGGTGGAGCGCGCTTGCTGACTACGTCGGCCGCAGCACCCCGTTTCAGATGAGAGAAGCGTTCAAGTTTTGCCTGATCGGAGAACGATAGACCACAATTGTTGTACTCTTGGGATAACAGTTGTGCGCTTATTCAAACACTTCTTCGACCGAATTTTCTTTTTTTTTCTCTGTTAACTTTGTCTACAGTACGAAAGGATTTGTCCGACAGTGGGTCTCGCAGCGATCTCTCGTAAATCTTGCGAATCGTTTCGCCATGATCACGGCTGGAAAAAAGAAAACATCAGTTCAAACGCGCGGGCAATCGTGCGCAAGTGTAACTCTGAAGTGTCGTAGTGAACATTTTCGAATTTCGCACTGAGAAAAAACAATTTTCGGCCTAAAATGTGATGCATGTGCGCTCTATTTGAATAAGTTTCTCTGCGTCTCTCGAAATAGATTTTTGCCGCGCGAAATTGCCTTTTTGATCGAGAGAACGGGCCGTGAGACGCTCTTTCGTGTCTTGTACAGTATCCGAAACGTTCTCATGGTCGTATTCCGGGGCTCCAGTTCCTCTCACACAGTCAGGCTCCTTTTGAATATTGGTCGGAATACCGGAACTCCTCAATGGGAACTCTCATTTTCCCTCGAGAGAGACCTTTCGTGTGAATTCGAATTCCGGACGACGAGAAGTGAATTTCCAGAGAAAGTGTCATGCGAAAGAAACTTGTTTTCTTTTCTTCTACTTTTATTTATTTATTTATTTATTAAAATACGCACTCGCGGAACGTGAAAGTGTGGGACAAATGTTACAGTACTAAAACAGTTGGGATTAGGGAATAGGGGGAGAGAGGGAGGGGACAACCTGAGACTGAGCCTGACCTGCGGTGGTTTGTTTAGCCTGTTTGGTCAGTGCTGAAAGAGTGCGGTGAACGAAGTAATTCTGCCTATGATAGGTTTTTGGCGTCTTCCAATGGAACGATGTTTTTGATTTGCGATTATTAGAGTGGTTGATAGTGAAGAGATCGGTGGTGGGGATGTCTATTTTGCCGATAAACAGTTTTCTAAGAAATTTTCTGTCTAGCACAGCTCTACGACTTTCGAGACTCTCCAATTTGAACTCGGAGCAGCGCTGTTCTGCATTCAGATAGGCTGGGTCTTCGCGGAGCATATAACCCTTATTAATACGAAACATTACTCTACGGGTGAAGTTATTTTGGACCGCTTCAATTATTTTTATTAACTGCTTACTGTGGGGGGAGCTGATCGGAGTACCGTATTCTAACAGGGGACGAACAAACGTTTTAAATAGGAAGCATAGTATATCTGGGCGGCTTGAGTAGAATGATTTAAATAGAATGGACTGCATGAACAGTATCCGAAACGTTCTCATGGTCGTATTCCGGGGCTCCAATTCCTCTCACACAGTCAGGCTCTTTTCGAATATTGGTCGGAGTACCGGAACTCCTCAATGGGAACTCTCTTTTTCCCTCGAGAGAGACCTTTCGTGTGAATTCGAATTCCGGACGACAAGAAGTGAATTTCCAGAGAAAGTGTCATGCGAAAGAAACTTGTTTTCTCTTCTTCTACTTCTTTTTTTTATTTTTGAAAAAGTTTCGCAGAAATATCAAAGTGTGTTTTTCTCGTCGCGACGAAGCACTTCTTCAAGTGCGACGAATGTGTGCACCGCCCGAATCATATGGAGGAGCACATTTTCGAATTCCTCAAACTATTTCGAAAAATAGCGTGCTAACAATGAGTCGCAGACATCAATAGAGCAGCGGAGCGCGTTTGCATTGTACTGCGAGAGTCCACGAGAAGTACACGAGATCAAACAATTATAGGGTGTTTGAGTGTGGATCAAATTAAGAAAAGTATTCCGAGAAGTTTTTATGCGCGGGACAAAGTGCGAGAGATTCGAGCTATTTAGAGGCGACAAATCCCTCTTTCTCTTCACTTGCAAAACGAGACGGGCGGTGTGTGTTTCGAGGGACGTTGTGTGTCTCTCTCCAGGACACCCTCCGGATGACACGGCCGCGCTTTTCCAGGGAGACAACGTTTTCTAGAAACTATTTTCATGATAGACAGACTGAGCAAACGAGACAAGGACCCGCTCACTGGTTTCCGTTGAGAGTTCAAGCGAAAGAAGAGTTCCAGCTGCTGCTGCAGCATATTCGGTCTATGACAACTTGGACTGGTCTAGGACACGAATGCAAATGGTTTCTTCTCAAAATGCCCGTTCGGAGTCTTGAGAAAAGTCATTTTATGAGCCTTTGAAGAAGTGATTTTGAGCCAACGCACTGCAAATTTGTATAGGCTCTATTTAACAACGACACTCCAAAATTACGATAACACTCCGTTTATGGCAAGAAAATGGGCACGGCATTTGCGCTGAAGTTCTCACTTTCAGTCCCTGATTCACCGATTCCAGCTCTTTGCACGGACCGCCACGGCGCAGCGGCGCCGGCGATCGTCGCGTCTATCAGTAAATTTTTGCGGAATTTTGCCGGGTTTGGCCACCAATCAGCGATCCTGAAAAGTGGGCGGTACCGGTTCTGCAACCGCCGCGTGAAGATTTGCAACTTCGCCGCATGCACAGGATCCCGAAACGCCTAGGGGACAGAAACAGGTGTCAGGAGGCGGAGTTTCAAAACGCAAATCTGACCTGGATTTTCCTCTTTTTTTGGTACGCCGTGGCCGCAAAACGTAGATTCCACGTAGAGATTCTACTTTTTTCTGTGCAAATTTGCAGAAATTCAAAGAAAAATATCGTCGAATTCATGAAAACAGGAAGTAGCCCGGAATCCACGAACCCATCACTCACAGCTACGAGATCAGTAAGTTCGTCAGTTCAAAGGAGTCGGGCGGATTTCAGGAACAGTTTGCTCTATTTTTTCATCGATGAGAACAGGGGGAAAATGCATTGGAAATGATTGTTTCCCGTATCACGAACTCGGAATCGCCAACGATTCCAGAAACGGCATGTATTAGAAATGAAAGAAAGGCGGCGGCTCTCTCTCTCTTTTCCAGCAAAGCACTCGAAAGGACTCGCTTCCTAAAGTTTGCAAACCAACCACCAAGTGGTGTCTCTTCTCTTTGGGAAAGAGAGTGCGCTCCAGAGGGAAAGTGTCAAGTTCACACGGCGGGGCGGGAAGGAGGCGCGAACGCCCCGCTGATCTTGAGGGCGAAAAGAGGAGAAGACGAAGAAGAATACAGCAGCAACTGACAAAACCGACAGGCAGTTGTTTAGTTTTGTTGAAACAGAGTGTCGAACGATTTATGTAACGAGAGAATTAGAAATGGCTGAGCAAATAGAGCACACACACAGAGACAAACTTGTGCTCATACTGTAGAAGGGACTGCTGATCAAAAAGCGACGGCGTGTCTGTGTAGTTTGGCAAATGAGAAGGAGAAGGAGGAGGAGGTGGCGGGGTGTGACGGATGAATGGCCACTTGTTTTCATTTTCAGTTGGTGGCCAATTAAGAGGGAAACCAAAGCGAGAGCCGGCGGAGAGAGAGAGAGAGAGAGAGACGAAGACTGAATTAGCCATCGGTCGGCATCGTTGCTCTGTTAAACTCACGTCACTCTCCAGATGCAAATGAAACTACCGTGAGAACACGAGTCTCCGGGGGATTCAAGGAGGAAGGAGAGGAGGAGCGAGAGCAGGAGATGATTCGGAATTCAGATGCGTGAAAAGTACTTATCTGCCCGTCGTCGTCGTCGTTTTTCGCGGTGAATGAGGAAGAAGGATATCAAGAGCACCGCGAGCAACACAACCGAGAAGCCTTTTATGCTTTCTGCACGGACAAAAAACGCCGAATTCGATGGGACTGAACTTTGAATTTCAGCGGCGGACTCTATTTAGAAATGGCACGTCTCGGACCCAATGCGACCTCTTCGACACGTTCTGAGAGCGGTAATTTACTGTTTTTACAGATATTCTCGTTTGAATTCTTCTTTTTTTTCAGACATACTGGAATTCTCTTTACTCGGAATCATATAGCACACCCAGTGCAATCGTGCTCCACTGCTTCATTGGCGCCTGCGTCTCTCGTTTCACATGCTCTTTCCTCTACGTACTTTGAAATAGTTTGAGAAATGTCAGACGCAGACAACGAAGTACGCAATAAAATTTGAATTCAATGCATTAGAGCCAAAATGCGTAGTTGATGTGCCCACTGTTATTCGCCCTTTTTACATTTTTAGTTGTTTTTTGTAGCTTTTCTAACAAAATAATGTCAAGAGCACTGGAAATACGCGGAGGAAATTTCAATTGAAAATAGTATGTAATGAAACAAGCAAGATGTCTGCACATTTGCGTCGCCGTGTATGCACAGTTACAGTTAATTTGGCAGTGCACTCAGTACGTTTCCAGTTGAAAAAATGATTATTTTCGGGCAGAGAAACGGTTTCCGAAACGGGAGCTCCGGAGATGTGCGGTTCGAATCGCGTCCACTGAGTATTCAACGTTAAAGCGTGTGGTTCGTGTCGATTTACGAGGGCGCACATAGTTAAGCGTTGAATACTCAGGCGACGTCGCGCGCAGCAAAACTCGAAAAATTAGTAATTAGCAAAGAAGCCGTTTTGAAAGGTCTTGGAACGTATTATCAATTTCAAAAATCTTGGAACCTCCATTTTTCACGTGAACTAAAGAGCTTGTTGGTCTCGTTATGAATAGAGGGTACGTGGATTCCGTATGAACGGGTGACCCCTTTTATTAACGGTGAGACCAGAAAGCTCTTCAGTTCACGTGGAAAAGGGAGGTTCCAAGATTTTTGAAATATATAATAGTTTATCGGACAGTTTTTCGAAATCCGACTGTACATAGACTACAATGAAAAAATGATTTACGTATTTTTCGAATTGGCCCGCGAAAAAAGACAATTCAAATGGGGTTTCCCGGGAAAACGGTCAGATGAATGTCGAAGCGAGTTGTGTGATTCGCACAAGAAGTCGGGACGGGAAGCGGAGACGAGGAACCGGAACTCGAGAGCATTCTTTGGGTCATGTTTATGATTATAATAATGACGTTGGAAAGAAGAGAAAAGAAGGAAACGAGAGAGAGAGAGGCCTCCGCGCCCAAAAATTGAGTTAGTCACACACATATTACTCGTATTATTATGCTTCTGAAACGAACAACACATCGTCGCAAGGTCTTTGGTGACAGTTTCGAAGACGTCGACGACTACATCGTCCGATTTCGAAATGATCTCGATGAGCCCCCGCCTCTCTTCCGGATGGACGTGCAAATGTCCAGTTTCAGTGACATTTTCCCGACCGGAAGCGCTCTCATCATCGTATCTTCTGATTGACTAATGCTCGCGGAGCTCTCGAGATGAGCAACAAATTGGATTCTGAATCCCACTACGACTACTCGATTGACGGTCGGTCGGTTCGACATTTGGACAATGAAATGTCGAGAAGAGGTCGGTGGAATAATCAGTGAGACAGAGAGAGAGAGAGCAAAAAGAAGAAGAACGGGAAAACATTTCTGAAATGTCAGACATCTCTGCAGATGACATTTCGACTGTCTCACAGAGTCCTCTCACAGAACAACAAGTCTCATTTCGTCAGAGAGAGATTCACTCTTTAATCGACTACATTTCGATCACAAGAGAGAGCTTATAATCGGGTTAAGCTGCACACAAATGCTCTTCTCGGTCAGTTGTGTCTTATTTGTTTCAAGGAACTCGGTCTCCAATTGCGCTCCACCGGACAGTCTCCTGTTAAAACGGTTATGGTTTCCTCGATTTATCGTTCCTTGGCTCCGTTGCGAAACTGCGCTCTATTGCGAACATCAGAGAACCAGGTGATCCACTGACAAAAAATGAAGCTAAACTCAAAAAATGAACATGATATTGCATTGCAGTCGTGCATTTCGAATGGATTATGCAGAATTGACTTCATGTTTTCGTTTCGCGGTCAACGTGTTTTTATGATGTGAACCAAACAACGTGGTTCACCCCGAAACGGAGTGACGATGTACGTTTTTTAAGCGAAAGTTACCAACAATTCATGATTATTCTCTCAATTTTCCCCTGCGAAAGTCCACACAAAAAACGTATGATTTCCTGTGGAAAATTGGAAACCTTGGGATTATTGGCAATAGAGCGCATTTCTTCTGTTGTCTCTGATGAACTATTTCAGCTTGGTATCAGTGATACCGTATCACTTCACGGAATCGTTCAATTGTGAAAATGTTGAAATGTTGAAAACAGGCTGCTCGTCGTTAAAACAAAAAACCAAAATGTTTCGGTAGAGCGCGATAGCAGAGCTCGGAGCTCATCTGAGGCAGCTTCCACACCTAGACATCTACCATCGCTCTCCATCTCATTTCCCAGAAACCCCCGAACCCGTGATGTCTAGAGAGTAAGCACTCTGGAGAGATGACCTAGGCGGTCTGACGGAGGCAAAAATCAGAGCGAATGAGTGTATTCTGTCAACGCATTCGGGGAAAACGGAAAGGTGTGTGTGTGTGTCCCTCGATAGCTCTCTCGCTTATTAATAAAAGATAGAAAGCTTTAAAAATACGCTCTACATCTCGCGTTTCCGCCGCCGCCGCCGATCACACATCGTCCACACTTTCGTGGAAGAAGCTCTCTAAAAACGGACAAGAACTTGTCCATATGCGGATCATTCGATTAACCGAGAGTTCGACCGCAGTCTGCAGATGCGCTCCACCGAAAACTGCGCACATGGGAAAGCGAGAATCAGACGATTAGGAGGGTAATTTGCAGAGGAAGAAGAGTTCGTGTTGCTCCGTTTGAGCACGTGTCATTCGTATTCACAGCCATCAGACACGTGTGAGGGAGGGAACGGTGTTCACGTGGTGATTAGGGGAAGGGATGTGTGAAGAAGAAGGACTTGCCGACGCTCTAATGGCATGTTTTGACGGAAAGACTGATCGCCAAGGACATCAAGTCTACTGATCACTGCTCGCCGACTGAGCCATTGTGACTCCAGGTGAGTTCGAAGTGGAGCAATTGGAATCTCGTAAAACTGTGAGCGCAATTACCCGGGGGTACGGTAGCCATTACGAAAACATAAACGAGACAGTGGTTAGCCCATTTACGAGTTTATAAACGTCGACGAGAGAATTCGGCGAATTCGTGCGGTTTGAGTACTGGAACAAGAACTGAACACACAGGTGGAAAAGAGTTATATTTTGTGTTTTCAGCTCTCCCGACGAATCGAGTTAGGTCGCTGATACGCTGATATCAAATTGATTTGATATTTGGATAACAACAAATCAACGGAAATGATTCGTGAGTGAGGGGGGGGGGGGGGGGGGAGCCTATAGAGCGAAAGGGAACTTCTTCTGCAAACACCACCACGTCAAAATGCACTTTACCGTAAGAAAAAAAGGTTTTCAAGTGATGTTTGAGAGATCGTGTCAAACCGAAGAGGAGATAAAACCGGAGATTTTATATTTAGAGTGTGAACATCGAAGAGACGCAGAGAAAAAGTCAGCAATACAGCACCCAAACGCCAATCAAAATTTGATGTTCGCACACTTTTGTATTCGCTGCGCAGCGACTCAATGATAGGGAGTCATTAATTTTTTTTTGGATTTCGCCCGACAATTTCCGTAGGACTGTCGCAATTGGGCTCCCGTGATACAGCGCTTGCTCTCTTTGGCCCACACACTCTATAAAACGTCTGGTTTTAGCAGAAAAATCGGAAAAGACAGTGTAAAGTTTGCAAAATGGCTTTCGGGTAAGTTTACGAGAGATCGCCACGAGACCCACTCACGGGAGCTTCGGAGATGTGCGGTTTGAATTCCCGCGCTGCCGGACACAAATTTTCAAATTTGGCTGCGACGCCGTTGCCTGAGTATTCAACGTTAAAGCGTGTGATTCGTGTCAACTTACGAGAGCGCATTTGTTTGAGCGTTGAATACTCAGGCAAAGCCAAATTCGAAAAACTTGCAGTCCGGCAGCGCGGGAATTTGAACCGCACATCTCCGAAGCTCCCGTGCCACTTACAAAAATGTCGTTTTGCACAGTGTTTTCCGATTTTTTCGACATAGTTTGAGAAGGGGAAAATGCCGAAAAACAAAACGAGAATTGAAGACTTCTAATATAACAGAATTATGCACTGTGATCTTGGACTTTCGAGGGGATTTTTCAAAATTGGTTGGTGATGTTTAAAAAAAAGCGTGTTTCGGGCTACAATAGTGTCATCCAAGTTAGAGAAAAGAACTCATTGGTTTGAGAGCCGCATCAGCTGTGGACTCCTTTTCTCTATCCACCCACGTAACTTTCGAAAAGGGCAATCGGGTGGGGGCCGAATGTCGGTTCAATTTGTCTCCCGGCTCATTCGGGTCGTCGGCTCTCATTTGATATTTCCCCTGGGCATTAAAGAGGAGGAGGAGGAGCCGCCAGTTGGTTTTCTCCCAAATTTCACCCACCTTGACATTGTGAATACACTCGAGATGAGGAAGAGACTGAAAGCGACGACGACGACGCTGAATGCACAAAACGACGAGGAAGAGGAAGATGGGGCCGAAGGAGGGGGAGGAGGAGGAGGAGACAGAATGAAATTATTCGCGCGGGAAAACAGTTGAGAAGCAGAGAGAGAGATGTCTCGAATCAAATGGAAAGAAAACAGAACACACGAAGAATGACTTCTTCGTCTTCTGAAGAGCAAAAGAACGCGTAGAGGTCGTCTGTGGATGGATGGGGAGAAGAAGAAGACGTCGTCGTCGTCGAGAAGAAAACAGACCACCAAACAAATGTGGGCACGAGAGCTCACTGAAAACATATTTTGGGCGTCAATTTCCGAGTTTTCGTCCATAAACACGTACTTCTCGCGAGAAGTGCTCGGTACGCAGCGAACGGATTGTTGTGTTGTTCACGAGGAGGAAAAACAAAGGGTTGCACAGAGGGCACGCGACGGGCGCCCGACGGGCACGGGATCTTCCCAATCGCACGCCGTCTTGAGGGTTCCGAACGAGAATCGCCCGGAGATTTTTCTGCGAATTCGACGAGACGCCCCGGAACGGAAAGGCGCGTGTTTTTTGTCGGTTCTCGAGTACATATCGCTCTCGAAGATTCTTATTAAAATCGCGGAAGAAACCGAAGACCGCTCGGAACTCCTAACCCGACTAGCCTCGAGGACAGCAATTGCGCTCTAATGAGAATCATTTTCATGAACTCGTTTCGAAACGAAACACGCTCCATTGAAAACTCGAAACTTTTCCATTTTTTACTGTCGAAAACCGGCATTTTGTCTCGGAGAAGAAAAACTCGAAAACAGCTGTTTAGAGAGGCATTTGATGTGAAATTTTCGGTCTCTGCTCAGAATATTTGATGTCCGCCGGGCCGCCCGTCGGCGCCGAATGCGGAACACTCGTCTTCCGGAACGTCTTCAGCACGGAATCCGCCGTCGTGTGTGTGTGTTGACACCCCCTTCTCCGCCTCAATTTGGAGTTCTATATCCGATTGTGCTCCCCCTCCCTCCCTCCCGCATCAACAGCGACTGCTCGACCAGATATGTTTGACCAGCAGTCGGATGACGTTCAGTTCAACTTTCAGAATTATCATTCGAATAAGGTAAAAAATCCCAAATTTCCAAAATAACAAAACGCATTCCTTGTTTTGAAATTTAAATAGTACCTAAGAAACAACTTTTTCTAAATAAGTTCAAACGACGGAAATAGTTTCGGAGCACATCGAATGCAAACGCGCTCCTCCGCTCCATTCGTGTTTGCGTCTCCCTTTTCGCACGCTCTTTCGTCTTTGCAGCTTGAAATAGCTCGGAAAATTTTTGACGCAGACAGCGAAGTACGCAGCAAAATTTTAGTTTGATACATTTTATTCTACTACCGAATGCCATACCCGCAACCGAGGAGAGCTCCGCCGGAGAATGATTATATCTCGAAATTGATAATAGATATCAAAATGTTATCAACAGAAAACTTGTAGTCCTAGTTATGATCTACAAGTTTCTCCGAAAGAGCTCTTCTCGGTTGCGGGGCTGACCTCAAGAATACATCGAAAAGGAAATGCGCTTAATTGCCAAAAAAACGGTTTGGAGCCAAATCGAAAACTCGCTCTGCTGGACAAGAACTCTATTCTATTTGAATTTGAGAACGCGACGCTTTTGATTTGTTTCACAGAATTCGTTTAAAATTCATCAAAAATGGAGTGCGCGTTTTTCCGATTTTTTCAGTTTGCAGGATGGAACTCAACACTTGAACAATGTCCCGATTGATCAGAGTGCAATCGGATTATCAATTCGAGAATAGGATTGTGTCAACTCAAACTGACGTCAACCTAGAGACAGAAGGACAACAATCGTGTTCTTTTGCTCTTTTCGGGGGGCAAACAAGGAGATGGAGAGCACGTGGAAAATGTCTTCGAGACGAGGAAAAGTTGCAATACGAGACACCAGAAGACGAGATTTTGTGCCGTCGTGTGGAACAAAGGAGGGAAAAACAGAAGGAAGGAAATGGCAAATATCTCGGAGACTCGGATGTCTCATCTGGCTCGAAATGAAGAAGACGTCGTCTCGGCCCGCGGAGAAGAGAAAAACACCTTGGCTCCCGATGACCTTCGAGCAGATCATATCACTTCCCGAGTCAGGGAGAAGGAAGAGAATGCGCGGGCCTTTGTTGTTTCAGTGAGTAGGAGTTGTGTACGGATGATGGCAGACAAAAGAATGCGTCGCGCCGACGACGACGGAGCGGAAGGCCAGGTTCTCACAAATTATTCACAAGACACGCCCAAGAGAGCAAAGGTATCGGGACGACGTATCAGGGCACCACGCAAGAAGGTGGAAGCGGTGGGAGGCGACATTTGAGAAGAAGTGCAGGTCAGAGATCAGTCGGTGAGCGGAAGGTATCTCTGAAAAAAAATAGTTTTGAAGTCTTCTGATCCTCTGATAATTGCGGATTTCTTTTTAGAAGGAACACTGTTAATCTCATTTTTGAGAAACTATTAGCGAGCGTCAAACTCAACACGCCATTTTCATCCGATGACATTGTCTTCTTTCAGAAGTAGAAGGAAAACTTCATTATATATTTAAAAATCTTCACACGTGCAAATTTCGGATGTAACAGGGGGAATGTATTAACGACAGTCATCAATGTATTTGTTCTCGCGGTCCGGCGAGTCCAATCTTTGCGAGGCATATTTTGTTGGCGCATTTTTCTTCCAGTGAATCGGAGTCAGCGATCTCTCTTTTCGGAAACGCACTCCTCCGCGTCCACGAACTTTCACTCCGCTATCATTCAGCTGTCTATCACGTCGATCGTATCTCTGAGAGTTTCACATTTACAAAAAATATTAATAATTGTTATTTGTCTACCTCATAATCACGACGTGGCTCACGAGAGCGGCTTCTAGATTCCGAACGGCGTCTTCTATCTCTTCCGTAAGGTTTGCGATCACGTTCGCGATCAAATCGGCGGTTTTCCCGGCTACTATCCCGGCGATAACGTCGGCGGTCTTCCCGGCTGTCATCTCTGCGACCACGACGGCGATCATCTCTACGATGCTTGTTCCGATCATCTCCTTTGGAGTAATTTCTTTCTCCTTCAACTCTCCATCTCCTCTTCGTGGCATCATTGTCATCCGGTCGGTATAACCACGACTTGGGTGCCTCGGGAATATCGTTCTTGTCTGCCTGTTTATTAGTTCCTTCAGTGTTCAACTCGTCCTGAACATCGATCTTCTTCTGCTTTTTGACCAGCTCTCCACAGTTGACAATTTCCACGGTGGCATTCGGTTTCGAACCACTGTCCACTTCAAGGTTCTCGATCAGGTCCACGACTTGCTGACCTCGTATGACCTGAACTTCTAACTTCCAAAAAAATCACCGCGTTTTTCAATGTACCTCGCCGAAGACGACATGTTTTCCATTGCAATGTGGAGCTGCAGCAGTGGTGATGAAGAATTGCGAAGAGTTCGAGTTAGAGCCTTTGTTTGCCATCGACAACAAATACGGTTTCGTGTGTTTCAGCGTGAATTTCTCGTCGTCAAAGTACCTTCCGTAGATGGAGTAACCTCCTCGACCATCACCTTCTGTGATATCTCCTCCCTGAAACATTTCGCTCCGTTGCGCTTCACCCATTAAATTACCTGAATCATGAACTTCTTGACGACTCTGTGGATCTGATTTCCTTTGTAATGCAGACGAGCCTTATTGTTTGGCGCCATTCCGACTTCGCCGGTACATAGTGCACGGAAGTTCTCGCATGTTTTGGGGGCTGTAAACGTTTTTGCTGTTGTTGGCTTCATCAAATTCTAACCATCTTCCGTAAAAAGTTTTATTTCAATGCGACCAACTGGTTTACTGTCAACGGCGATGTCTAAGAAGACTCGCTTTTCAGCCGGTGTACCCATCTGAAACGGTTCGTTTATTTTCCAGTTAGGCGGTGAGAAGTATAACGCGGACAGAATTTCAACAAAAGACATCCGGGACGAAAGTTCAGAAATTCCATTTTTATAAAAACCATTCGAAAAAAAACGAGTAATCACAATGCAGCACCGTGACATCAAACAATAAATAACTGATAAATATTTAAATTAAAGCTCTTGATGATCCTGGGTTGGGGCGTCGATTCCGGCATGCTTGTTAACGAACTCCTCGAACTTCTCAAGGTTTCTGTCTCCATCGTAGTCGACTGGGGTAGCAGATCCGACTGGCCACAGTTTGAGAGTTGGGAACGAGTTGATATTAACATCAGCAAGCTGTAATTAAAGATAATTATATGCTGAAGTCTTCTAGTGAATTCACCTCGTTCAGGGTCGAGTCGATTTTGGCGATAATCACGTCCGGGTTGGATTCGTATTTCTCGGCGAGCTGCTCCCAGACTGGAACAAGCTGCTTGCAGTGTCCACACCATGGAGCGTAGAACTTGACGAAGACGGTCTTGGTGGTATCTTGAGCAATCTCATGGAAGTTGCTGGCAACAAGCTTCTTCACTGGCTGCGCATCCCAGTCTTCTGGAAGGTCCTCGCTCTTCAAGTCCTGAGTGGACTTTCCGTTCAGGAAGCTGTTGGTGAAAGCCTCGAAGTCCTCTCCTTCCTCTGGCTTGAACTTCTCAACTTGATCGAGCAAGTTGACGATTCTGTTGGTTGGGGTGTTCTTGGCGCTGACTCCGAGGAAGTCGAGGATTCTTCCGTTCTCCACAATATCGACATCCAAAAGAGCGAAGACAAGCTTGGTACGGAAAACTTTGGCGGTTTCGGTGAATTTGGCGATGTTTTCTTCGAAGGAAGAGTCCGACTTTCTAATGATCAAGAAGTGGAACTGCTTGATGTCTCCTCCAACAATATCCGAAGCAGACTCCTGGGTGAACTCGGTGACTGGCGCAAGTTTGTATCCATGGATCCAAAGCTTCAATCCGGCAGAATCGGTGATCTCGGCTTCCTCGATGGTGCTCGTCTCAATGTCATCTCCGTCAGTGCGAATCAAAACGACTCCATCAGACTTGAGAGTAGCGGCCGAAGCGACGTCATCGTTTGCAGCGTAACCGAAGAATGCATCCTCAACTGAGTCAGCGATTTCGTTGTAAATAGTGGCGGCCTCAGACTTGGCGTCCTGAAAAAATTTCATAAATCCCTTCACATCGAAGCTAAAATGCGACACAAAAGACAATCGACAAGTACTCGCCTTGAAATGTCCGAGAACAACAATTCGGTGCTTTGCCTTCAACTCATCAAGCTGCTCAACAGACTCAACAGGGGTGACAGTTGGTCCGCTCTTCTTCTTGACCCAATCGACGATTTGAGCAGTTGAGCGTCCTCCGGTGTACTTGATCGGCTTTCCGCTCTTGAAGTAGAGGAGGGTTGGGTAGCCGCGGACCTCGAACTTAGAAGCGATATCCTGGTTTTCAGTGGCGTCAACTTTAGCGAGCTTGATGTCTGATCCTTCTTCTTTCAGGAGATCAGCCGCCTCGTCGTATTTAGGAGCGAGCGACTTGCAGTGTCCGCACCATGGGGCGTAGAACTTGACGAGGACGAACTCATTGTTGTTGATAACTTCATCAAAGGTGCTCTGTAATAAAATTCTTGAACTTCTGCTGCTTACAAACGCAGTCTTACCTCAGTAAGAGCAAGAACGTTCTTGTTCTCTTTATCGGCCGTCACAGCGGCGATGGAAGCTGCTAGCAGGAAAAGAAGGGAGAATGATGGTGACATAATTACCTGAGAAATAAAGATATGAAGGTTAGTCGACTTTCGAAATACGAGGAACAGTCAAGGATCGCGCGCTAGCCGTTACTTGGCACGGCCAATAAGAACTTTTGTCTGTTGACAGACGGACGCAGTTTGAAAAAAGGCTCGCTGGTCACACATACTGGCGGAAAGAAGTAGAGAATCGCGCTAGAGAGCACACGCTGTGAACAGGCGAGAGACCAAGAGAGAAAAAACGGCCGTCGCGTCGCAAAGACACTGAGAAGCAAGACTGGCGGAGTGCACCGAGGAGTGGACGGTGTGCAGTTGTGACACGTCAGCACTCGCGGACCCGAGGTGTTTGTACACGTGGACGTCGTCGTTTAACGACCCCGCGGCGGGGCCAGTCCACGGACTTTTTTCGGAAATTTCCCATGGCATCACGGCATGCAGCCCAAAATCGACCGGGAAGAGTGTAGATTGAGAGGAAGGTCAAAACAATTCAAATGGGTGTCTGGTCGTTATTTCGAAATTACACTCAATGGATTGGATATGATGATTTTAAGAACGACGAGAAATTGAGTAAACAGAGTGGAAAATAGGGAAAAACAGCTGAATTTGCTGAGAGCGTATTCAGAAGAGACATAAACTATGAAATTATAAAAACGGGCGACACGCCCTAAAATCAGAATTAAAGGAACATGGCGCCCTTCCGCTTGTGGGTCCCGCCACGACTGTCCTGGCGCACATTGTGGACTTCTCGAGGAGAACTCATCTGAAAGTGAGCGTCGAAACACATTCCCCAACTCGCCCAACTAACATTTTGTCGCCATGTTGCGATTCGGATTATTATTTTTACTGGTTATATCTGCTGAGGCCTTCTACGTGAACAATCGAAACGTATCCGATGGACCAGAAGAACTGTTTGCAAATGGCTTGGAACCGAGAGCTGAGGAACTGCGATCGAAGGTTGGAAAAATTAAGATATATCAGTAACAATAACTATGAGCTACTACAGAAAGATAGTATCGAATTGTTCGGTCAGCGATATAATGTGCCGGATTGGATGAATAATGCAGCTGAGAAAACAAGAGGAATGTTTGATTCGGCAACAGGTCTATTCGGAAAGGACAAAGTAAGTAGAGCAGTGACTGTGGGAGGGGTCATATTGACACAAATGTCTTTAGTCGACGTCGCGCAAATCGTCGGATAGTCTAGTGACGAGTCTCAAGAAGGATGAATCGACGCGGATTTGGTTTGCCGTCTATCTAAACATTCTGGCGATCATTCTCATCTACGTTTTTATCACTATCAAACTCGTATGTGATAAGATAAAGTGGAAGGAGTACACTACTATTTTGCAGGCGTTGTTATCACTTAGCGAGGGAAAACAAGAGAGGAGGAAGAGAAGCCGCTTCAGCTCACATGTTCCATTCGATTCGCCGGATTACAATCTCCCACTGGCCAGCATTGCGACACGATCGATGAGGCCAAGTGCTCCCATGTCCGTTGATAACCCGATGACCGACTTTGAAATGGCGAGAGAAATAAGAGAAGAAGATATCATCCGGCCACTCGACTTTGACGCAATCCCGTCAACGGAGCGAGATGAATCCTTCTAATAGCCACCTCATCTCACCTTGTAAATATTTTGACACTAATTCGTTGTACTTTGACGGGTTTTTATTGCATGTTCTCGAATAAAATCGGGTTGTCATCATATGAAAATCGTTCACAAACCAATCGTTTTGTCGCTTTTTCGACTAGATTCCTATGTATGAAAACGGCTGAATGTTTTATTGTTACATGAAACTGAATAGAACAATTGTGTGGAACCCGGGAAGCGATAGAAAATTTGGTCATTTGATGTGACAAGATTGCATGTGGCTCGAAAGAAGTTGATTGATAAAAGTAAAAAAAGTGTGTGCAGAACTTCTGCGGAAAAACGGACTATTGCTCGGTTTTGCTCAATTCGAGCACTTTCCGAAGCTCCTCCTCAAACTGCTCCTCTTCCCGCCGACGGCGTTCCTCATCGGCCTGCGAGTCTCGGATCGCACGGAAATATTCCGTATCGGCACTCGGTGCTACCGGAACGAAACTGTTCTCTTCCAATTGGACACGACCCAGATCTGCGACGACTTGCTCAGTGTTAGGGGGAGAAACGGCGGCGCCTGTGTCGCGGAGACTCTGTTCAATGGCGATCTGTAGCAGCATTTCATCCGAATAACTGTCTGAACGAATGAAAAATTCAGATACGGTTTTGAATCCACCGCAGACTCACTTCTGACGCCACGTCCTCCACTTCCAGTTCGGTTGTTCCGATCGTCGTCGTCTTCCCAAGTGATTCCGTACCTGTTATCGTCGTCAATCACGTATCCTTCCGGAACTTTGAATGCGTCCTCATCGACGTCCACCTGATTATCACCAACCGGAGTCACGTATTTTCCTCCGGCATTCACATTTTGGAATCCAATGCGTGCACTGACAATATGGAAGAGTGGAATTTCGATTTTGACTGGGAATCCGGCTGGCAGTTGAAGACGAATGAACTTGTGAAGGCGAGCAAAGTGAGGACTGTTAACAGCCATCAACTCGACGATCGGAATTATTTGATCCTGAATTGGAAGCGTTGATTGGAAAAAAATAACCGTCGTGCTCACATGAAGGCTAAGCGGATATTCATCAGCCATCCAGAGCGTTGCCTTGAAAGCATTCGATCTCTTCACCACCTCCCGCAGCTTCCCGATATCACTCCCTGCCTCGAACTCAAAATTCGGATCAAGGTACTGATCGGCAGTGATTCCTTCGGCGAAAAGATCCCTCTTCGTATTCTCGTCGCTCTTATTCGTAGACATCATTTTTTTGAAACTAGCGACCGCTTTCGACTCAGAAGCCTCATCCTGACATGGAATACTATGCAAACAGTGGGAATCTTAAGATCGGATACCTGAGCGAGTCTGTCCCGGGCGGCTCTGCTTAAATGGTCGAAGCGGCGTTTGGTGACCAAATGGACGTTCGATGCGTTTAGAACCTGAGCGATCGTTGATCAAAACATCAGAAGCGCTCAAATCCTCACTTTACACTCGTATCCATCGACGGTCTCCGTTGAATCGCTGCTGCTGAACCAGGAAAGGAATCCTCTGGATGTTCGTTCGAAGCCAATGTTGTCCACGTCGATGTAGGTGGTCGAGATGGTGCTGCTCAATCTGAAGCTTGCTGGGAATGAGGAAATTGTGCTCCACGTCCATCTTACCTGTCCTGAAGAGCCCCGAGCATTGGCCGAAAGTCTCCGAAGACATCGTCGTCTCGAAGTTCCTGCACGGCAGCCACTCTCTCGTCGTGGTCTAACACGATAAACTCGGCGAAGCCATCTTTGCTGAGCCGGAACATGTAAGACTGGTTGCCGCGGACCCAGTTGGTGCCTTCGAACGACACCAAAGTCGTATCGATTCGAACACTCGATCCTTTCTTGTACACTTTATGACAGTCCGACGGACATGCTTGCGATAGAAAAGGCACCCAACTGGAGAAGTCCCAGTTCATTTCGCAGAAGAAATCCGGCACTTCCGCCAACTTTTCCAACGATCGCTTCATCGCTTGGGCGCCGCGGTGGGCTCTTTGGAAGTCGCGGTGGTGAATGACGTCTCTTACGAAGTTCTCGTTACCTTGAGCCACCGCCTCATTCGACACTGACCACATTTCTAAAGAAAATTTCTTTGATTGTTATGCAAATTGAGTGCGAACCTTTGTTGGGGATGCTCGCATCGGCGCCCGCATCCATCAGAAGACGTGCACAATCGAAATGACCGAGAGTGACTGCCAACATCAAAGGCGTTCTGAAATGTGCCGCGCCGTCAACGAGTCAAAGAGAGTCCGAGCACCCACCTGCCCCTCGGATCCACTTTGTCAATTTCCAGCGTTTCCTTATTCGCGAGTAGCTCCGCCAAGTCGTCTTGTTGGTTCGTGAAGACCGCATAGTGAAGTGGGTATTCGAGTTTCGCCGACGAATCCAACGGCATGCCGAAATATTCTGAAAAATATTCGACACTTCGTGCTTTGTTCCAATCGAATATGGCGTGTTAAGAGTGTTTTTTTCGCGAATAAAACGGTCGGCGACAGTCGATCGGATGAGTTCGACATGAGCAAGTTGGAAAAGTTGCGAAACAAACTGAGAAGCACTGTCCTTCGGTGCTCCCGAATCGATGATGTTTCGGTCCGGCGCCCCCCGTCCTCTCCTGCGTGTCTCCTCGTCATCTCGTCACTCTCACCGTCTCCGTCTCCGCGGCCGCCGCGCCCTCTCGTTGCTGTGGCGCGGCCGTCGCTCGTCGTCTGCGTCTCTGTGCCTCGTGCGCTATACTTAAAAACGCCTATCTCTCCGCCGTTTCCACACACTTTCACCCCACCAAACATTCGCATTTTTCCCCATATTTTTTGATTGTGTTTATTTCAGACGATTTTTACCATTTTTTACACTTTTTTTTCGCCTAAAAACAGTTTCGGGCTCAAAATTTTCAAGGAATCAGTTGCCAGTGCACGTTTTTCATGTCACCGCCAGCGTCGATCGAGAGTACAGTCAGGCATATGTTGCGCGCACCTCTCGAAATGAGTCAATTTTAAGTTTTCCGCCCAAAAACCGCAGCCCCTGTCAATCTCTCAATTATTTTTTCTCTCGTCGTTGTGATTTCGCCGATTGAGTGACAACTGAATGTGACGTACGCACGAGCCGTTCTGTCTCTTCGTCGCGCTCGCAGTTTCTGCGTTTCTCTGAGTGCCTAGGCAGTCGGTGCGAATGTGACATGTGATGAATTACCTCCCAGGAGTATTTGTTAAATTGAAACAATTTTATAATTATCTCGCGGATCCGTCAATTTCGGACATAATTTCTCGGGTCAACGGCTTGACTTGTGTAGCCTACAAGAGCGAATGCTGGCAGGTGGCTAGGCTGCTGCACCTGTCACTGATATCTCAGTGAAAATGAACGGCAGGGAGAGTTGTTTAGGAAAAACGAAAGCGGACGGAGGAAAAGGGAAAAGACAGTAGAAGCAGCGGCGGCGCGCGCGCGGAAACGTCTCTGGCGAGCCGCGAGCTCTGAAGCATCCAATTAGAATTGCCTCTCGTTGACTCCGCCTCCACATTTTACCTTGAGGAACTCACACTTTTATGTGAGAGTGAGAAAACACATAGCAAATCGGCGTCTAGAGAATCTTGATACAAATTTCCGTTCTAGCTGCTGACCTTCGTCATCGTTATGTTCCGGCTATCTAGATTTTTACACTTGATAATATGTGACGAATGAGTGGCCGAAGAAGGTCGAACGTAGAGAAATCTGATTGGAATCGTGAAAATTACCTGGAAGGGTCATCCATCTTGGAAATTCTCCACAGTGGAAACGAAGCTCCCGAGTAAACTTCCTATTCGATCGGTTCACCGTTTCGAAACGGCTCTTCAGTGTTTGGACGACTGAACACGCGAGAAGAACAGTTTTATCTTTTATAAGTTTTTCGAAAACGACTATAGACCTGTATCAACACCAAACGATTTCGATGTTTGCCGCTCCGAGAACACGAACCAAAAAAAACCAAAAGTTGTCCTTTTACGACGGTTTTTGTTTTCTCCTCTGCATCGTTTCGCATCTGTTTTTGAAAGAATCGCAATCGCTCCCTCGGCGTCTCTCATTTCGCCTTCCTGTTTCCCTCGCCACGGGGAAGGAGGAGAGAGAGGGAGAATGGATTGACCGAGGCCACACGAGAGGACGGAGAGGTGATAGACTGCGAAAGACACACATTGCGAGTGGAGGGCGGCATACGCATTGTGCGGCTGTGCTGAAGGGTGCACAGAACAGATGATCATGAGAGACGCAGACACATAGTGAGTGCCTAAACCACACTCTTTCCATCTGTTCTCTTATTCTGCGTCTCTTCACCAGTGCGTTGTGTCTCCTGGGAGGCCGCTGTCTCTCCCATCGGCACACCACACATACACACAAACACACACTCAGCACACACACAGAGACATCGCATCGACTGCAACCTCCCCGCCCGTCGCTTTCTCTCTCCTATTTCGCTCGCTATTCGAATTGTATTCCACTCTCCACCATTCGCGTGCTCTCGTGCAACTGATTCCTTGGAGCGAGACGAGAAAAATTCAAATAACCGTCGGACGGAACTGACACTGAAAAGCGAAGAGCCGAAAGCGAATTATGATGAATCCTGGTTTCAGCGCAAACATTTTCCCCAGCAGCTCTTCGCCTACTCTTTACCAGAGTCATCAAATTGTGAGTTCCTCTGAAAATTCCAGAAAGGCATTTCGTAAAGAAACAAAATTTTGGCCCTTCTGTTTACAATAACGGGAGAACTGTGAGAGCAAGACTAGGTGGAAAAGAAAGGGAAAGTAGTAATCCTACCCAGTTCTAGGTGACCCGACTATTTTTTTGTAGTTTTTCGGTATGAAATTGGCAAAGAGACAGAGAGATAGTCTAAAATAGTCCGTATTAGATCATTTGAATAGATTAGCATTCCACCGTTAGAGTGGTGAAACAAAGGAATTATTCCAATGAATAACAGACTATTTGCATAAAGTAAACACTGCTCCAGATCTCGACGAATTCTAAAGAAGTACCAATTTTTGAACCGTGAATAATAATTCAAAATATCAAACATACTACAACTTTGTTGTAACCAAAATGAACATATTCGAATTTGCAGGCGCCAAATCCATCGACAGCGATGTATGCGGCTCAACCACGAGACATGGGCAAGCCCCCAGTGCGCGGAAAAACGTCGCCGTACGGATTCTTCGTGAAGATGTGCTACGAGGAACACAAGAAAAAGTACCCGAATGAGAACGTCCAAGTCACCGAGATATCGAAGAAGTGCTCGGAGAAGTGGAAGACGATGGTCGACGACGAGAAGCGACGCTTCTACGAACTGGCACAGAAGGATGCCGAGCGATACCAGGCAGAGGTGAGTGTAAGTTTTTCGTTTCCTTTTTTACTCAATAGATTCTGCCGTAGGACGGTGACGACGTGTTGCTTAATGATCTGGGCTCGTCTGCCAGGCAATCGAATGTAACTGACACTTCGGGCCCTCTGACCGTCCAGTTCATCATTTTCTATTGCAGGTGGCTGCATACGGTGGAGAGGATGCGATGAGGAAGAGAAAGCGCGCAAAGAAAGACCCACACGCACCGAAAAGAGCCCTGTAATAATTCATACGACCTTCTCAAGCATTCAACATTTTATTCCAGATCCGCGTTCTTCTTCTACTCCCAAGACAAGCGTCCCGACATACAATCCGCCCACCCAGACTGGAAAGTGGGGCAAGTTGCTCAGGAACTCGGAAAACTCTGGAAGACAGTCCCACAAGAGACCAAGGACATGTATGAGCACAAGGCTCAGAATGACAAGGACCGTTATGCCGAGGTGAGTATTCCATCAGTTTTTTAGCCGCCCCGTACGATTGACGGACTACTAGACCCTTTCATCGGCCCGGTGACTAATGTGAATCGTTTTCAGGAAATGCGCCACTACAAGTCGGAGATGCAGAAGATGACCGGAATCGAGCACTTCGAGGACGATCACCACGGATCGCACGTCGTACACGTGGAAGACATCAACAATCAAATCATCTCCTAATCATTCCCTTCATCGCCTCCATAATTTCTTCCGCCCCTACCTTTAAGCGCAAATCGTTCACTTTACCAGTTTGCAGGAACCATTCGATTACTATTCCCAATTCCCCCTCCCCCTCTCTCCCTCCGTCTCAGCACCTTTAAACCACCCCCCGAACTATCCTTTTCCTCCTCCCATTCGTTCCCTCCCCCTCTAGATCTGCACAATTTTGATTTTAAAAAAGTGAGAGCCTACAGAAACAGAAGAAGTCAGAGACCTGTAAATATCTGTCATCCTCTCGGCCTTCTTTGGTCATTTAAAACTTGAAACTGAAAATCTTCCACCAGCTAGCGCACAATGAAGGTCGCATCTTCTCTCTCTCTCTCTCTCCCTCGTTTCCCTCCCATTTCATCCTCGTTTTCCTCCCATTTTTCTCTCTAACTACCGTGTGTCTGCCTTTTGGTTTCCTTTTTCCTCACATAACTCCTCCTCAAAGGAACATTTTCTTTTTTGGAAACAAACAAAAAAACAACACAACACCGCTTTTCTCTCCCTCTCTCTCTCCACAATTATTAATAAACTTCATTTCGGTTAGAAATAACTTGAGAATTAGAGAGACCCGATCAGACCTGGCGACGTGGCGGAAGCATCATCCGGGTCGACGAGGAAGTGTCGGCGGCGTCACTGTAGGGTTTGCGGACGTTTCGCGGGAACGGGATGTACTGGAGAGTATTGGACGGGTAGTCGATTAGCTGAAAACGGAGTGGAGAGTGCAAGTGCGCTCCACCGACAATACCTCTCTACGTCGCCGTTGCCGGATGAAGTAGCATATACACAGGTTGCAGATGAGAAGCAGAAGGATGAGGATGATGGAGAGAAGGATCAGGATTATGTACGCGTGGTCATGCTGGCTGAAATGAGTGCGATGGAGCGCACTTGCGGCAAGAGGTCACCTCGGAAAGTGTGCATATTTGTCGAAGAATGCCTGGAGACGGTCCATTATATCACCATGGTCGATACGGAGAACTGCAAAACGGACGAGGAAATGAGTGGAAAGGAGGATCGACGGACGAAAGGGATGGTTATGCCACGTCATAAAATGTTTATAGACCTAGTAGTCGTCGCCCCGAAAAGAGATCGTTAGCAGCGACGGAATTGTCGGGAATCCGAAGAGAACTGGACTTTCGAGGTGTCCGCATGCAAAAGTACCCCCCTACACCGGGTGGTCTCTTGTCTTCTATCACCCCCCCCCCCCTTTTGGACACTTTGTTCCATTTGCGCTCTATCGAACAGACCATCGAAACGTGCAAAAGCTAGCTGCTTTTCGAAAGTTTTGTGTATATGTATTTAAAACTGAATTATTTATATTTTTCTTGAAAAATGTTTCGCTCACTTGGAAGAGAAGGGAAAAACTCGGCCACCATCCTGCTTGGCCTCTGCAACCAATCAGCAAGGCTGGCTCCGCCTCATCGATACGAGACCCACGGAGGACTAGATTTGGATTTCTCTTCCAAGTGAGCGAAAAAAATTTTGAGAATAATAAAATTTCGCAAACTGAAAACTCAAATAAACACTGAACATCTGGAATCGTTCCGTTATTTTCCGGCGGAGCGCACGAGCTGATGTAGTCAGCAAACGCGCTCTGCCGGGATACTTTCGAAGCAATTCTCAATGAAGCGCGCTTGGAGCGAGATGTTCACTGCCGAATGAAAACAAGTGGGGATCGCCGAGATTGACATTTTCGACGCCGAAAGTGATATATTGCTACGAAAATTTCACTGTTCTGAGGATTTTCGTGGTCAAAACGCCGTTTGAACTTGAATTTCTCGACCATTGCTCTCAGAACTTACGTCATCGTGCAAAAAAAAGAATCGATTACATCAGAAACGTTTTTAACGTCGACGGCAACGGGAAAAAAGAATAAAAGTTCACCGCAAAAGAGAGAAGGAGATGATCCCCCCGCGTGTGGGCGATCAATCAATCAATGTGTCACCCAATGCGACCAATCGTTCGCCTTCTCGATCACCTGTTATCAAATGATGAGTAATCGAGAAGCGTGATAAACTGATAAAGTGATAAACACTGGCAGGGCCGCCTCGGGGGGCGATCCGGCGGAAAGCAAAGTGTGGAAGAGAACATCGTAAAACAAGGGGCGGCAGGTGTTGATTTCATCTGTTTCTCGCGTTGATTTCATCTCATTTGTATAGTTATCCTGCCGCCTGAAGAACAACTCTTTTCATCTCGAGCCGACCTCCGACCGGACGAAGGGACACATGTTTAAAGAGGCAATTGTTGCAAAAGAGTGAATGAGCGAGAGAGCCAGTGTCACACACACTTTTCTCGTGTTGACTCGGAGTTCGTTTCGACATTTCAATGTGTTTATTGGATTGAGTGAGGAGAGAAACTGAAGGAATCATGGGGCAGAGAACTCATTGGCACCCGGAGAGGATTACGGTAGTCCGTCAGGTACGTGAGTTCTCGTCAAGTTTGGCGATACAGCCGCAAGTGTCGAGAATGACCAAAGTGAACAGTAAGAAAGACGAAACAAACTGATTACTATTCGACCCCAAAATGAATTGTTTCGGCCTTGTTTTGGATCGGAAATGAATCTAATAATAAGTACAAAACAACCAATTTGTCTGTCCCGCAGAGCGCATTTGCAACATTGAAAGTTCGCCAATTCGCAACAACAAGTGTCTCTCCTCGTTTATCCCCGCCCGAAAATTACTCTCAAAACTCATTCGACCGAACGAAATCACAAAAATGGGTGTGGGCAACCGGGGGATAGAACTGGAGAGACGGAGAGGATTCGATGATGAGTGGAAAGCGGAAAACACTCGAAACGGTAATAGTAGTGGTGGTGGTGGTCGTCGAAAAGACACAAGTGACAAACATCGGACACACCTGGCGCCAATTCAAACACTCCATTAAACCGAGGGTAAAGTTGCCATTATTGGAGTTTTTCACAGAATGCAACAGTCCTTTTTCGCTTTTTAATGCATTAAACTCGAATTTCACTTTTGTGTCTGCGTCTGAAACTTTTGGCTATTTCAAGCTACGTAGCCACAATAGAGTGAGAATAATGAGTCGCAGACACCAATGAAGCAGAGGAGCGCGTTTGCATTGCTCATAAAATTCCGTTTTGCCAGTTCAAAAAAACTCTTGTGTAGATTGACGAGAGATCGCTGTGAGACCCGTTGGCGTCAAAATCTTTTTATATTATGTTTTTTTTCTGTTTTTTTAGCATGTGGCGAAATTGACGAGCAAGATGTTTCCGCCGCGAAAAACACAGATTACAGCAGAATTCCTTCACAAAGTTATAGGTTTCTGGGCGTTTTAGAACAACTTTTTACAAACAATATCTAAAGGTGATAATATTATTTAAATTGTTTTCGCTCACGTGGAAGAGAAGGGAAAAATTCAGCCACCACGCTGATTGGCCTCTTCAAGCAAAGCTGGTTCCGCCCCATCGATACGAGACCCACGGGGGACTAGATTTGGATTTCTCTTCCAAGTGAGCGAAGAAATTTTTGAGAATAATATTATTCTTAAAATTTTTTTCGCTCACTTGGAAGAGAAATCCAAACCTAGTCCCCCGTTGGTCTCGTATCGATGGGACGGATCCAGCCTTGCTGATTGGTTGCAGAGGCCAATCAGCGTGGTGGCCGAGTTTTCCCCTCCTCTTCCAAGGAAGCGAAAATTTTTTAAAGAATGATAGAAAACGTGGAAAATCATCAACTGCGATTAAGAAATCGCGCATTTTGGCTCTAATGCTTTAAATTCATATTTCACTGCGTACTTCCCGCCCGCGTCTTCGAATTTCTTACAAGTTAGACTATTTCAACATGTGTAGTAGACGAAATATCATGAGAAAAATGAGTCGCAGACACCAATAGAGCAGAGGAGCGCGATTGCATTGAACGTGCGGCGCTCTTTGAGCAAACTTCTCCTCAGAAACGGGCGATTTTTCGATTTCAACGTGAAAAACGAGAGAAACGAAGTGAGGAGAAGCCACTTGCGGGTGGGTCGGTTAATTACCGGGACGACGGTGTGAAACATGCCGTGTTATGTACGTTTCGATTCACAATTATAGGTGGGGAAGTGAAGAAGGACGACGACACGGGACAATCGACGATTTATGCGACTCGACGTGTGTGGGAAAGTTGGCGGTTTTGGGTGATTTTTGGAATGGTTGCCTTATTTCTTCTTCGGTACGAGAACTGCCGCGAAGATCCGATTACAGCTGTGCCTGCTGGCGAAACCATTCAGTTTTAAACAAAACAATTCAAAAATAAATTCTTTAGTTTTTCAAGTGCATAATTTTTCAGTGGAGCGCGATTGGGAATTTCTCGTATGCTCTTTCCACGACTCTCGTGTACTTCTCGTGGAGGTGGGATTTCTTCTGAAACCTGGAGACTGTTTTTATTCGGTCGGAAATTTCGTCCTTCAGCAACAACTACCGTATTACCTCGAATAGAGCGGCATCCCAAACGCTGCCGGAGAATCATTAGATCTTGAGATTGATAAGAGATATCAAAAAGTTGTCAACGGCAAACTTGTAGATCATAACTAGGACTACAAGTTTGCTGTTGACAACATTTCGATATCTCTTATCAATCTCGAGATATAATGATTCTCCGAGGCAGTGTCTTGGTGTGCCGCTCAATTCGAGGAAAGACGGTAAGAGGCTTTTTGAGAAAACAATTATGGAAAATCGGAAAAAAAAAACTTCGAATTTTGTGAAAAAGAGCATTTCGCGCCTCGCAAAACTCGTGAAATCGTCGTGGAACCAGACCTAGGAGATCTCAGCGGAGCGCGTTTTCAGCCGAGGTCCCAAGCGTAATATATATTTCATAAATCTTGGAACCTGCGCAAACGCGCTCCGCTAGATTTTGTTGGTCTCACCACGACTCTCGTCTCTGTGTCGTGTATTCCACGAGAGACGCAGACAAGTGTCGTGCCGAGACCAACACGAATCCAGCGGAGCGCGTTTGCAACTGAGGTTCCAAAATTACAAGTCAGTATCTACATGATCGCCGCAAAAAGTAAAAAAAGAAGAGGAATGGGCTTCCAAAAAAAAAGAAATTGGCTCCTCGGGGGGTATTCCTCAATTCTTATCAGTTTATTTTATCGGTGGTGCCCGGGAGAGAGAGAGAGAATTGCATAGTAGATCATCTCGTAAACGTCACATTAGCCGCACTAGATTCGATTGATAGATAGAATAGGTGAAGAGAAAAAAGAAGAAGAAGAGGTGCTTGTTCAGTAGATCTCTCTCTCCCGTAAATCAACGAAACTGTGAACGGAAGTGGAATCGAGACGATACGGGCGGTCGTAAACGAGCGAAGACCTCGACTGATGAGTCATTGATAAGGGAGAGAGAGCTTATCAAAGAATCAGAGAGCTGATGAAATATTCCCACAAAACAATCGAAAGAGAGGGGGAAGGGAATCGCGCGAATTCGGCGCCTTCTCGGATTTCTTTCGTGGTCCAACAGGGGCTCAAAGTTTGAAACTGAACTCGTTTCTCCATCTCTCTTTCTTCTCGTTGGGCCGAAGAAAAGCGAAAGAAACGCTGCTCGAGGGCTCATTTCGACTTGCAAATGTGTTCTCTCTCGTCGCGTGTCGGGGGGCTAATGAACTGGAAAAAAGAGGAAACGAGAGGAAGAAAAGAAACTGCGAAACGCCGAGCCGGACAATGGGAAAAAGTGCAAATTGGAGGGGGGATTTGTGTGTGGGAGAAAGTGGGTAATGCATTTGTGAGATGAGCACACAGAGTGCACGTGGTCCCGGTGCTCTCTTGCACTTATCAGTGATGTTCTGGAGGGAGAGCTCATGAAATATCGAGCATATACACTACGTTTTATGGGCTGCGGAGGCGAATATGTGTGTGTATTTGAGGACATTTGAAGGGGAAACACACACATTTGATGGATTACGTTTTTAGCCTTCGTTTTCAGTTTGATTGGTTTCTGACGAAGAATCGTGGGGAGGAGGCGTCTGTTGGGGACCACTCGATGACCACTGGATGTCCCATTCGAACTATTTCTTCGTTATGTCACTTCAGTTCTGAAACGACTTCTAAAACAGCGCTTCCAGAAGTTACGTCTTTGCGTTGCGAAGGACTTGGAGACTACCAGCACTGAAGGATAACTATTACATAATGTTGCAGCCAATGGTAACAGTGACCATTAACCAGAAAGTCAAACACAGCGCACAAGTCATATGATTGGTGTGAATCTCTCAAAACTGACATATATTCGCTGTGATGTACAGTATCTTGCAGTGTTAATAAAAATAAAAAACGGATAAAGTCGATCCGTATTTCAAGCTCTAGGAGCTGCGGATCTCGGATTTCGGGTTCCGAAGACACCCGGTGGTGATCCGAAGTTGGCCTTGTTTAAGTCACGTCCGGGCCGGGGAGTGTGACCGATTACCCTTCGTAGACGAAGCTACTACCCAATTGAGGCTGGGATTCTCCGGCAGTGTTTGGGAGAGCGGCATCCCAAACACTGCCGGAGAATCATTACATCTCGAGATTGATAAGAGATATTAAAAAGTTGTCAACGGCAAATTTGTAGATCATAACTAGGACTACAAGTTTGCTGTTGACAACTTTTTGATATCTCTTATCAATCTCGAGATATAATGATTCTCCTGCAGCGTTTCAGATGCCGCTCTTTTCGATTGAATACGGTATGCGCTTTGTGAAGTTCAACTTTGTGCAGTTCAATAAGATTCTCATAGTTCTCCAAGATGGTTGTCATAGTTGGAGCCTCTAGATGCACATTGTGCCCCAGTACTATTCCTATATCGTCTTGCAGCCCGAAGCGCCCATCTATTGCAATCGTTGGCTCTAATTCAAATCTCATAGATTCATGTCTGCGTCAAAAATGTCGTTTTTACAGGTTTGAATTCCCGCCCAGCCGGACTGCAAATTGTTCAAATTTGGCTGCGACCGCGTCGTTTGAGTATTCAACGTTGAAGCGTGTGGTTCGTGTCGATTTACGAGGACGCATATGAGGAAGCGTTGAATACTCAACCGACGCCGCACACAGCCAAATTCAAAAAGCTTGCAGTTCGACGACGCGGGAATTCAAACTGCACGTTTCCGAAGATTCCGTGGTGGCTAAATATAGCAACCGCTACTTTCAAAGAGAAAAACGGAAATGTATGCAGACCTCCACCGAACAAGTACTCATTGGGTTACTGTACTCAGCGGTTGCCTTTTCTCAACTGCTTCTGCATATCCGCTATTCTCCTACCGCCCGTCTATTCTTGAATCGGAAAGCACCTGTAATCTCACACCTAATGAGCCCTCTTCCATTAGATACGAAGAAAGAGGAATTGGAGCACACATGTCTCGGAGAGGGATCAGCAATGGAAATGGGAAGATCTGCTCCTCAAAGATGATTATTTCGTTGCGTGCTCTCTCAAAATTTGTTTCATTCCATTCCCCCGAACCCGAAACGAGAACACAAAATTCAATCGCCCGCCGTTTGAATGCCCATCTCTCTCTGTGTGCGTGTGTGTGCGAAACCGGTGAATGCTCGATTCCAGATTGGCATGTTTTTGTCCGCCCATCTACCAGCAATCTTTCGCCTTTTCTCCCCCTTTTCGGGAAATTGGAAAACGAAGCGAAAAGCGAAACGCTGGCCGATTCGTCTTATTCGCGCAGGTTGCCTCCCTCCAGGGAAACTTTCAACACGTTCATCATTGAGCTCTTCTTCTCCCCCTCCAGATTGAGCACATGTCTTCTTCTTCTTTTCGTGGCAAGACCACTGCGATGCACATTTTCAATTCGGAAGAGAGTGATCCATCTTCGTCGAAACGGCCGAAAGAGACGAATGGCTTTTGCGTTCTTCTTCTCCTCCTTCTTATCAGAAGCCATAAACTTTGAAACGAATCACTCTCGTTTTTTGTCGTTGTACTTCTAATCTCGTTCCATCGCCTCCTTCGAATTTCCCCCCGCCATCGCTCTCTCGCCACGTCTCCAGGGAATCAAGTGTCGAATCTCGGGGCGGGACCGCCCCTTTCGCGCCTCGGATCCCTCGGATTCGGTTGGTTGAAATTCGTCTCGCTTCTTCTTCTTCTCCTTCTCCTTTTGGAGCACATTGTGTGCTCCGCGGCGGGCATGCTCCAATTCTAATTATAATGCAATAATAATAAAAGAAAGCGCATATTGCAGCACACAAACACACGCACACACTCGAGAACAAAATGTCTCTTCTTCTTCTTTTTTGAAGACGTTGTTGGCGGTGGTGGTGCTGCTGAGCCCACTGAGTCTTTTTTCCAACAATTGGAGGAGAAATAAGACGAAGAAGAAGAAGAAGAAGAAGAAAACGACATGTTCTCAAACAAATACATTCATTTGGTTCTGTGTGTGTGTGTATCCCCACCCCATCGAACACTCTCACCGCTTCTTTTGGTCCTCTTCTCTTCGTTTACACGACGACACTTTTTGGCGGGAAATTCAAGAAGCAAGACGTTTTAAAGTCTCGCCCGCAGTACGGTACGCAAATCTGCAATCACCGTGCAGAAAATTTCACTTCTACAGTAGCCTAGTTTACCTGTGGAAAGCTAAAGCGAGAAACGGAAAAAGTGGCCGTTTTCATGAAAAAGCGAGCTCATATTCGGAATCTGCGATTCTTTCGCCACAAGACCATTTATAATTGCACACATATTCTCGCAAAAATTAGAAAGTTGAAAAATTTCCGAAAAAACCAGTGAATCATTCGGAGAGGAGTTTGATACATATTCGTAGCCAGCGCATTCGATTTTCCGGTTTTTTCGAACGAGAACTCGAAAATAATCTATTTATGCTCACCTCGTACCGCCCGTCTTTTACGTTTTCTCGACCAATTCTGCTCAAACTTGACACCTCGAAAGTTGTTTTTTCTGTCCCTCTTCTTGCTTATTTGTGTCCACTTTACACAACTTTCTCCCCTCATTTCCCGTCCGTTTCTTTGCCGAATTTGCATTGCTAATTCGGCGGTGAAACGTTGAAAAGTGACGTCTTCTTTCTTCTTCGTCGTCGTCGTCGATTTTCCCCCCGAGGGACCGATTGAGATGATGTGTTGCAGTGGAGATGGTCAACGAGCTCTCGTTCAACTGCGAGGACGCGTGGATCAATCTGTTCGTCGGCGGCGAGTTGTATCCGGTGCAAGTGAAGACGTTGATGAATCCGGCGACGTGCGGAACGTTCTTCCGCGACGTCGTCAAGGTGTCCGATGCGGCGATCAAGGTTCGAGGTGTGCACTGGGAAACGTCGCCGAACCATGTCAAATATCGAGTGGACATCGATCGAGATGGCCTTCTCTTCAGACATGTACGTTCCTCTGGGGGCTTCGACGTCTTCAACTGACCATTCAGGTTCTTCAATACATCCGGAACGGAAAGCTGACAAGTCTTCCGGACGACACGTTCACACTGGAGGCGTTGGTTGCGGAGGCCGACTTCTTCGGACTCGAGAAGTATCGCGAGTTGCTGAAAAAGAAGCTGTGGAAGCTGACGGGCAAGCGTCAGTATTATGCGTGCTACTCGGACTCGGATTAATGAGACGCCTTCTAGATGCACATTTTTATGTATTACTGATGCGAGAGAGGAATAAATATATAAGAACAATCTTCAACGGTGACAGAGAAGGGCGGGAACGGGGACAGTGAGGCGGGTTCGATTAGAAAGTAGAGAACTAGACAGAGACGTTGGAATGGAAAGGGAACATACTATGAGTCTTGATTAAGTGGTGTCTTGAACACTGACTAGCAGCGCTTCGAGACGACAATGGTACAAACGATGGCGGACGAAACGGATGAATCCGTGAAACTAGAGAGACAGAGAAATGAAAAAGAGTCGAGACCGGGTAGGGGATACGATCACCTTTTTTTTGAGTTCATTTTGTGGGATTTTGACCGGCAACGAGAAAAACAGAAGACGAGAGAGCGAAAAGAAGCTAGATACATAAGCGAGATGAAGTGGCTATACCTACAACTGTTCCTCTTTTTTACAATCGGCGAAATACAGTGTTTGATTAAATATGCGTTCGGGGCACGTGTGCGGCGAACGGATAATATGGCGGAAAACTAAGTGGTATGAAGTAGACTAAGGGAGAAGGAGAAGCTATGTTCAGATGAGGAGCAGCATCGACTGCCTGTGTTAAATGTATGTGCATCAGAGTTCGAGTGCGTGGACTCGCATGCTGTCCCCGACAGCTATGATCAGCGCCGCGTTTCCGGGACGTCCGCCCCAGCAGTCAGAGTAGACGGCTCGGGGGAAGATTGGATTCGACGGCTCCGGAGACTTGATGGAGCAGAGCATGTCACCGGATACGAGGGACCAGCCTCGGACACAACCGTCAGATCCGGCTGAAATATAGCGTTGTTTTTCCAATAATAAAATGAGACGACTAACCGGCAAAAACGAAACGTTCCTCTTTGTCGAAGAAGACGTTGAGGCGATTGCAGTTGTTTTTGTGCCCTTGCATCTCCATCATCGGCTTCTTCGGCCAACGGAAGTCCCAAATGCGTACAACTGAGTCGAATCCTTCGGTCACCACGCATTCCGGGCGTGTCTTTTCGAGCACTCTGACGAAAGTCGTCGATTTGGCTCCGTTCAGTTGTCCGGTGATGTGATCGCGGTCCATTCGAAGATCTGACTTGATGACGTCATCGCCGCGGAGTCCCATGTAGACGATGTTTCCATCGGATGAGAAGCAATGCGTCAGGACGTTTCGTTTACGACTCGACATCAGAAAACTGCGATCGGTGAGAAGGTTCTCGACGCGGAAACACGATTCGAGGCCAAACCCAATTGACATTTGAGGAGCATTCCATCCAACGCTCCAAATATTTCCTCTTTCGCGCCAGCGCTTGTTATAAATGGGAGAGGAGAGCGTTGGTATGGCTTCCGGGTCACTGAGTTCGGCGAGTGGCTCCAGATGGACAGTGCAGTACGACTGAACGCTTCCAGTACGAGAGATCCTGGAAGAGGAAAGCCTTCTAATTTTGTTGTTGAACAAAACTAATTGGACCCAGTTTGTAGAAATGAAACAAAAACTTACGTATCGCTAGCAGTGACTGTGAGAATGCAAGTGACATCCGCATCAATTCGAGCAACAGTTTGGTCGACAATAAACGAATTGTAACGCGTCACTGCATAATCGACATACGAAGGTTCCTCGAGCTGAACATCATCGTTGAGCATCGGCTGAACAGTCAATCCGAGCGTGTTGAATCCGCGAGTAGTCGGTCGCGATCGCAATGGCAACAGAGTGTACTCCTCGCGTCGTTCGCATTCCGCTTGTATGGTGTCTCCGATGGAATCCACTTCGAATACGTACACAGCCGAATGTTTCGGAGATGGTCCTGCTGGGTTGATGGTGAATGTTCCAACAATTCGATCTCCGTTATCCGACGCATCAAGGAATTCACATCCGGCAATACTGTAGTGATCGATTGGCGTTTTGATGGTGAACGACGGCTTCGGAGAGCAGTTCAGAAGGCGGCTCTCGTGAACGTATCTTTCTGCTCTTGAGATGGTACAGCGTCCGAGCGATAAATCTAAAAATTTGCATCGTTCGAAACTTTAATCAAACAATAATTTTACCGTCCATTAGCGTAAAAAGTGGCTTGAAAACTGGTCTTTTCAGAAATGATCCGGAAGTGAAGCGAGGTCTATTCGATTGAAATTTCGCCTCTCTTGCTCTTTCCATTCGCTCCAAATCGACCTTCGAGAAACCTTGCGGCATGGTGGGATCACTTGTCATTTTGTAATATTTCTTGGTCTTCGGATAGTACAGAAAACCGGACATGTTGAGGGGACCACCTTCGTAAGGAGTTTCATCTTGAACTACTACGGGAGCCGCTGATGACGACGATGATGATGATGATGACTGCGGCCCATTGGGTTCAGTTGGTTCAGTTGGTTCGGTTGATTGAACTAATTCTAAAAATGCAAACGTTTCTTTCTAATCTCGAATTCTTTTTTCTGTTGTTCTCCCCTCTAAGTTAACCTAATTTGAGTGTGTCGACCCTTTTTCAGATGATTTTTGATTCTCTAGAGCACTCACTCAAAATTGATTTTTGATGAAGCTAGGCTTTCCGGGCTGGAACCAGCTTACTAGAACGTGTATTTTCAGACGGACTAACTTTGTGCCTTATGCGAAATGTAAAAACTAACCGTTCAGATGAAGTGGAGGCGGTTCCCATCCGGCGGCGTCATTTCCCATCGGCCAATTGCTCCTCGCCTTTCTGAACCGATACCTCGACATGCCGGCTCTGAAAGTCCAAAGAATAGCGTTTCGATGAAAATCGATACTCAAGCGAAACGACGAATTAGAACGAGGCGAATCGAAAAGCGTTCGGATGGCACTGGCCGTCGATGGCAGTCATGAGACACGTTTGGCGCACACACACACTCACTCCCTGCCGTCGCGCCCTCTCCCACCTCCGCTTTTCGTGTGCTCTCTCGGCTCGCGTACGCAAAGTATCGTCGGTTTGTGTGTAATAACAGGGCAGAGAAGAGTCGAAGAATCGTGACAATTGAGAGATGTCTTCTCTTCTCGGTGGGTGCTTTTCGAAAAACGTCGAAATGGGTCAAATTCACAAGTGTAGAAAACATGTGATTCGATTTGTTTCAACGATTTTCGCACCGCCGAGAGATAAGCGACTGATGACGTTGCCAATCGACGATAGATAAACAATGAATCGAGTAGAGTATCGGCGCAAAAATACACCTGTTTACTTGAGAAAATCAGATGACTTTGATGAAAAGAGACGGATAATAGGAAAAACAAGCAGCGCGCCGCAGAATGCATTCGAAAACGAGAAATCACCGGTGACACGAAACTGTTTGAAGAGACATCTGCGCCTTTAAACTCTACCGTAACTCATACACACTGCGTGTTTGTACACGCCAATGCGAAAAACGACTGAACAAACAGACACAGAACCCGAAAAGGGTGTAATGTGAGAACAAAGTGAACAGATGTGGCGGCAGCAACCAACATCAATGGTTCCTCTTCAACTGATTATCTCTGAGGCGTTGTGATAATCACAACCTTCGTCGAGTTGTGAAGGTTTACGTTTTGAAGATAAGACCATTTTCAATTGACAGAAAGACATCTGATAATTGACATTTGAGCGACAACAACACGTCGAACCCGTCCGATGGTCGTTTTAAATGCTCATTGAGCACCACAGGTGAAACTTCTCCCGAGAGAGAGAGACTGACGATATCGACTCGGCCGGCTGTAATTGGAGTCGCTCGGCGTTTCCATGGTGAATAAATGTCGCATGCAATCGCCGATTCGTAGAAAAATTTAACGACTTCGTCGAGGGATACGAAAAAATAATGGGTTCTAGAATTGGCTTTACGAATTGATTCGTCATGGGTGCATGACGATTATCATTGCAATGGGTTTCATTGGAATGTGGTTGTTGCTGCCACTGTACCCGTCTACAGCAGCCAGCAACCATTTTCCTTCCCTGAAGTCAATCGATTCGCTGGAACACATCGTCGCCTGGAATCTCCTCTCCGCTCACACTCTCTCGGTGTCTGCGTCTCCATTGCCGCCGCCGCCACACTCTCGTCGCCGCCTCACGCGCAAGTCTGCAGTACACCGTGGATTACTGTAAGCAGAGGTGTTTGCATACACTTCTAATTTCGAAATGTTTTGTTGTTCAACTTTCTTATGATTATCTCTTATCTTTCGTAATTTTTCTTATCTTTTCACATTTTTCCTATCTAATTTTATATCTTAAAATTATCTCATATTATTCTCTAGTAGTTTTACATGTTTTTCCACTGAACCACCCTCATTGTAGCCACTTATTGTCATATCCTAATTTAGGCCTAAAATCTTTTCCTTTATTTTCTTCTATCTTTGACTTTCCCCTTAAGAATTCCTTATTTCCTTCATCCTAAATTCCCCTTTCTTTAACTCTTTACTCCCTTTTAGGTCTCTTTCCCTCTTTTCCTTCCTCTCCCTAAATCTCTCTTTTTACCTTCTCTCTCTCTTGGGCCCTAGTCGCCATCTCTCGTATAATCTTTATTAATTTCTTTCTTTAATCGCAATAAATCTATATCCAACCCTATGGTCGATCCAGTGGAGGGGGCTCCAGGTTCAATTCCTGGGGCTAACCCCTCAACATGGTGCATCGACCGGTTGACCGGCCGTCCCTAGGGGCGGTCGGGCGGACCGGTCGCTGGGTCGACCATCACCCTCATCCCCCGACAGAGATTTGGTCCCGTCTCTGTCGGGTTCTTTCCAGGGGCCCGCCGGTGGAAGAGGCAGCCATCCGGTGTCCTCCGGTTCCCCCACTCATCCCCACTCCGGTGGCGGGGGGGCCGATTGGACTTGTAGTCCGCCAGCGGCAAGCGCTTCAAGCTTCGCCGCACCCTGACCGGCCTGGCAACCGGTCGGGCTTCCTCGCCCCCCTCAGCGATCGATCCCAGAGAAGGATCCTTGGAAATGTTGGCTGATGGAGGGGAGCGTCGGGACCGCGGTCCGCCCGCACACGAGCGCGTTAGCTTCGAAGGTCGCCACTACCTCCAGACCTTGGCAATGGCCACCAAGAGTCCGCTTGCGAGCGATATATATATACGTTGAATGATTGAATAGATAAGATGATCGCTGATATGATATATGAATTGAAATGTGGCCCGTTCCGAGAACGAAATACTCGTGGAAGTACATATAGACGGCATTTAAGACCGTAGCTCTTGTGAGTACGTCAGTGAAGACGTCGTCGCCATTGCGACTAGAATTGCCCAGTTATGGCATCGTTCAGCCGGCATTTAAGACCGTAGCTCTTGTTGAAGCACGTCAGTAAAGACGTCGTCGCCATTATGACATTGCTGCCCAGTTATGACAGCAGCAGCCGAATTCTATTTTCAGCAACTCGTGATTATTTTACACGCCGTCTATTTCCGTGTAGCCCCGCGTGGCTCTCCTTCCAACATTGCATCATTATTGTTCCAGTGAGTCGCCATCGCGACACCCGGACTTGGAAATCAGAGATCCCCATTGGACACTAGCAAGGAGAGAGGCTATCGGAAGACCGGATCAAGAAAGGATGTAAGTGTTTGTTACAGAAAAAATTGAGGCAAAAAGGCAAAATCAGCCCAAAGTGCTGCCCGATTTTTTATTGCAAAAACACTTAGAAAAAATTCGGCACACAATCTGATGAAGGTGTGGGCGTCGTCGGTATTTTAGCATCAGTGTTTCGCAAAATTGAAAGACTAAAAGACGAATTCGTCCCCAAATGCTGCCCGATTTTTTATTTCAAAAAAAGAAGAAGCATCAGTGCCGGGTCAGCTATGAGAATAAAAGCCGAATTCGTCCCCAAATGCTGCCCAAAAATTTCTTACATGAACACTTAGGAGATTTGACGAGTCGTCGCACGAGCGGGTTACCAACGGGGGCCCGCTTCATCACGTCACCCTAGTGATTATTCCAGTGAGTCGCCATCCACCAGGAAGCGTAAGGAAGCAGTGTCGCCAAGTTCTCCGCACGATACGTACAAGAAGTGATTACTGGAGACTACCATCAAACTTAGAGTAAGTATTTCCTTTAGAAAAAGTAGGAATGAGCATAGTTGCTTCATTCGACTAGCAGAAACGGTCAAGCGTCCCAAAACGCTGCGCAAAATTTTTCGGACACACAACAAAAAACACTTGTGTAAATTTCGCAGTTACTCCAACTTCGTATAGGCCTACGGGATTTTCTCACATACATAGGAACTATTGATACTACTGATTGTTCCAGTACTATGATGCGCAAGGCCCCTCCAGACGGAATGACTGAAGCAAACAAACTGCTGACGGCGGACCAACACCAAGTCAAGGAAGAAGGCGAGCTGTCAGACAGTGAAGACGAGGACATCCGTCAGAAGCCAACCCATTACTCGACCAGCAGTCGAGCCAGGGGGGAAAGGATCACCATATATATCCCGCCATATCCTCCAGGAAGAGCAAGCTATCCGGGTATGGGGGAGTCGTCGCCATGTCACGCCAGATGGAGAGCGCCACCAAGTAGTTCACTGTCGCCATCATATATGTACCATCCCAGAGCACTGGCCTACCAGACCATCGGTGGGGGAGCGTCGCCATCGGACCAATCCATGGGAGGATGGTCGCCGCCACCAAAACGAAGAGGACTATCACCGCTAGTATTCAACGGAGGATCCTCACCATCGTTCCTGGACGGTGATCTGTCACCATTCATGCACGGTACAGAAGAGACAACTCCGGCAGGGCACCGCTCAGGCAGATCGTCATGCCGGCAAGTACCCATGGACAGCCGATCGCTCCGCAATCTTTGCATCGCACAGCACATCAAACAAATCGGACAACTAGGACCGATCACCAAATCCGATGTCGCGCGCCAGCAAGATACAAGAAACAGGATGGAAGGACTCGACAGAAGAGTGGGTAAAGGCGCCATCGAGCCGTCCATGGAATCAATCCGCAGACACACATTTCGTCTTTCACACCATGTCACCGAGCTCGGCAAAGGAAATGTGCGCGCCATTCCGGAAATTTTCTTCGCCATCAGGGACTTGGCGGCCGATGAGCGCAGTCTCCATCATCTGTATCACCGAGAAATCAAGAGACGGTATCGGGAAAAGATCGCATCGGGAACAGTAGTTGAAGGTACAATTACAATAGCAGATTAGTATAAGGGATTATAATTCAGGCTACGGATGTCCGTTCCGAGCGAAGGAGTGTCACTTCTAGGGAGGCGCAAGCACGACCCAAGCAGACAACTGCTCCCAGTCATCATCACAAGTGGCCACATCCGAGGTACAGACTCCAATTATGGTAAGCCGTCATAATCTCCATTGTTGCCATTTATGAATGAATAAATTGTTATCGTTAATCATTGTTGGTAATGAATCACCACTGTAATTCATTTACCAGTAAGTACACTGGATACTGTATCTGATAGATCAATCATGCCTTTGCTTATGCATCATTCAGATCGGGTAACCATGGAAGCTAACCAAGCCAAGAAGCTCAACGAGCAGGATGTTCCACCAGCGACTCATACTATGACCATCAAAACATCATCAGTCCTCGAGTCAATCGAAGGCAGTGGTCCGCTGCATTATGCACCGGAAGGGTCGCCAGTACACTACTCGCCTCGCGATCCTCTACAAGATCTCCAGGAAGCCATCACCGACATACAAAGCGAGTGCGGTGGACAGTACACAATGATGACGGACAACATGGTCCGTGTTGCCACCCGGATGGAAGACGCCATCGCTGGGATGACCAACAAGATGGAAGCCATCTGGCAGACGTCGTGGAAACGGACAGATGAAAGGATCGACGCCGCCAACAGCAAGGTTGAGCAGTCGGTTGTCGCCCTTCAGCACGTTCACGCCACACTGGCAAGTATGAATATGATCAACGACAGTCGCCATGCCGATCAAGTGGTCGCCACCCGCGACATTTCCAAACAAGTCAGCGAAATCCAAGTCGCCATGGACAGGAGCGTCACCAACATCCTCGACGCCGTCACGGAGCTGTCGAGACAGGTACGAAGAAAAGACATAGTCAGTAAGAATGGATAAGTTACAGATGTCAGCAATGAGTACCCAGATCGGAGAGCTCGCGGCGTCATCGAAGGATCGAGCCACTGCCGAATTGGCGTCATTGGCGACTCTGGAGAGCAAGGCTCAGGAGATGGTGACCGCGGTAGCCAGCATTCCGCGAAAGACGACCCTGGACACCTGCCAGTACTGCGGATCCTTTGCTCATTCCAACTCCGAGTGCCCGCAGTACTTTTCCGCTTTTCTCCGTCGCCAGGTCCTCATTCAGCGTGGTGTGTGCATCTACTGTCGCGAACCAATGCTCACTCACGAGCCATGCAAGTTCCACTTGGATCCGGTGCCATGCAACAAGTGCCACAATCGCGTCGCCCAACCGCAGGAGGCTCTCCATCCGCCAGATGTATGTGAACTCTCTTACCCTGGCAGCTCGGACGACGTCCCACGCCTGGATCAGCGCCTACAACGAGGACCACCAGGGGGACGCCAGGATCGAGGTCCAGCGAGAGCCGCCAACAACAACGCACACCGTGGAGGACAGAGACGCCCGAATCCGGGAGGCAATCGTGGTCGCCACCCTTATTAGAGGACTACGCGCATCATGGAAAGCCATTGTTAACCATCTTTAATCAATAAAGATACCATTGTTGTTATAGATCAATCGAGAACATATTCGCGTGTATACTCAGGGTTACCACCCGAGAAATATTGTCGATTGTAAATATTGTCTCATTAATCACGTGACCCCGTACCCTTACAGCACATTGACTCCAATCCGAGCAGGTTCGTCGCCATTACTGGATCGAGTCCACTAACAAGAGTATCAAGTAGCCAGCCAACTCTAGTTCTCGAAGATGTCACAACTCCGTCGGAACAGCACCCACAATCCGTTCCAAGTAACGGTGCATGGAACGTCTGTGAAATATGGTCCGAGTCGGATCCCAGCACTCGCTCTTTCGGACCGTCCAAGAACCGTCGCCATCACCACGGCGGCAGTATTTCACAACGAAGACGTTCGCGCAGACCCTTACTTGTTCCACGCGGTGTGGAAAAACGCGATAGAGCCGGAAAGTTGGTCGTCGTCGATTCATCCGAATCAACGCAATGGATTACTCATCGCGGTCAGGACTGGAATGTTGCCGTCACCGGAAGATCATTGGCACGAATTGTCGACGAGGTAAATCCATCGGCGAGTGTCACTGGGTAATCAAGTCTGCCACTTTCAGATATGAAAATTTCGACGACCCAGCCATCAAGCAGTGGTTCTTATCGAACGCACAAGGCGCCATTCCGGCCAGTGTATGGAACAAAGATAGCAAGCCGATAAGGTGTACACTTTGCTCGGGTGCTTGGGGAGGATACCCAGTCACGTCGCACGTCGCCATCCATTGCCCGCTCCACAGACTGCCGCCATCGACCCTCCTAGCATTCGTCAGTTCAAACACACCGGGCGTCTGCGTGAAGTGCACCGCCAAAGCTCGAGTCCATCGTCAAAGATATTGCCGCTGCGCACCAATCTGCGAGTCATGCCAGAAGTACGATCACCCAACAGTGTATTGTCGTCTCAGTCGCCAGTTTTCACCGCTCAACGAACATATCCAGCAAGCCAGCCGGAGTCACTACGAACGAATCCGACGTCTGGAAGAGGATGGACAACTCATGTACGCGTTATGGTCCGACAAGCCGGATGAACGCACGACGTTACATGGACTGCCGCATGATGCCATGGACAATCAGTTCATTGACCGACAGCACGAATTTCCTTGGCCGCTCGACACGGAATACCTGGGTCGGATCTCTCGCTACCCTCACTTGATCAGCCCAGATTGGGGGTCGCCAGCCTACGCTCCACGTTATCAAATAGTGGATCCAGAAGTATTTGAGCAACTCGAACAGGACTTTCGCAGCTACCCAAGGGAACGACCACCAGCGCGACCGAGCATCAACCCAGGACCCACCGCCTATTGTCGCCCTCCAATGGAAGAGTGCACTCGGACTTGGGACCATAGACCTTGGTCGTCTCACAGAGATTGGTGGATACCAAATGCGATTCACGAACAAGTAAGTAGTCCACATCGAATCGACCCACAACGACTCGAGAAATTTACAGGACATCGCCAGCCGAGCACAACTGGAAGGTGCAAACAGAGGACACCAAGTGGAACATCGAGTGGCAGTCCCACACATGCCCATCCCACTCAGTCAAGATCTGCTGCAACCACAATCAGCGCCACCTCCGCCGTCGGACCAGACACTCGGAGACCCGCACAAGAACAACCCGGGACGTAATCCGCCACCGGTAAAAAAAAAAAAACAACCCAGTGAGTAACAGTGTTCAGATGATGGCCCCGTTGCCTGGAGAACCGAAGTTGAGACGCCATGAGGACACATCGGACGACGAGTGGTCGTCACCATGACCCAACCACACAGTCGCCATGCATCGCTCGACTCGCTTCACCAAGAACCCGCCGCCATCTACTCGAACTAATTGATCACCATCTTTTCTCCTTTTTTCTTCATGACAGGCGTTGACCCCCCTTGATATCAATAAATAATGCATTACTATTCTCCGTTATTATCACCGTGTTTATTTAATTCTATTGCGTATTATTCCGGTCATTGATCCGATGTATCTCTGCAAATATTTGGTTGAAATTGATATCGGGATTACCACTCATTACCTCTTACCTGTAACCACTGATTCAGCTATCGATTCGTTCCCCACAGGTCACCAACAATTAGTCATACCCCGTCATGATACCCTCAACTCATCTGCGCTGCCCGTTCAATCCATTGAGTCGTCGCCATTACCTTATCACGCCATGGACTGTAGGAACTTCAGCAGCATAGATGTAGTGTCCCAAGGGAGCCCAGAAGAAGCAACCAGGACACGCCTCCGCGGAATAGTCAATTCCCCCTACTCTTGACTGCCTACTAAGAAGAGCCGAAGTAGTTTTTCGGCCACTCCCGCGCTAATTAGGATTGAGCCAATAAGAGCATCTAGAAAGCGCCAAGCCTATAGCTGAGACATAGGAGTCAGCTAGGCACTAGCATAGTCCACGCGGAATCTTCCCCTGCAGGAATTTAACGGCTATAAGACCCGATTCGTCGTGGGCTAGAGCAGTCTCATCCCCCCACTCCCGATTGAGTCCCGAAAAGAGCCTATAAGTACCTCTAGGACACCCCCCGCGTAGCTAGGAGTGTAACAATAAGAACAGCCAGCACGCACAGCGCCTACAGCTGAGACATAGGAGTCAGCTAGGTGCTATTACCACCTACAGCGCATCCGTTCCCAAATAAGATCGGACACGCCGTAAGATGGTAATACCCCCCCCCCCCCCCCCCAACTCGACACCATACGTAGCGACCGGCGGCGGGAGTTATGACGTGAACTTGATCACTTCACCTCAAAGCCACACGGATGGAGCCTTCAGCGGACCGCACTCCTAGAGCAACCAACTGTTGCCGGAGACGTCTGTCTACAGAGGTTGTTCACATGGGTAGTGCGCATGCAACGGCACCAAGACGTGAACTTGCTGACGGTCGAGACGTCAAGGTGGAAAGTTCCCCCCCCCCCCCCACCCCACCATATCATTATTCCCCAAATTCAGTCGAGAGTAACATCATATTATACTTCAGAATTACAATTAATAACACATTCAGTTGCCATATAAATAAGAGTCTTACAGACTGGTACTCATATTCATCGATACACCCTATCGACTAGTGACAAAGATGAGTGACAATCGCCAACGCGTTCCCGAATGGTTGCCAAAGTTAGTGGATGAGAAGGACGCCAAGGAGATCATCAAGAAGATCGTGACGCCGTTGAAGACGAGCATCACGCGCGCCATCACTGATACCGTTGCGGCGGTGAAGACGGCCAATGCAGCTCTCTCCTTGACCAACAACAACCCACCCGAAGATGTAGCGGCTACGCTCACGGCCCTGCTCACCACCTTACAGAATTGCGATGCAAAGTTCCGTAAGATTGGAGCACGATATGAAGACATCCGCCAAGTAGACATCGTAGTCCGCCATCAGGATGCCGAAGGAATGTTAATGGCCATTACGGATCACATGAAGAAACGAGATATGGTCACGGTAGTGCAATCACTGGACGACGCCATCAATCAGGTGGAGACATACCTCGAGGTCAACAACATACAGTATACGGCGTCGGAGGACCGTCCCTTCACCGATTCCGAGGATGAGAACCCCGACGAAGAAGAGGAAGAGAACGGTCCGAGGACCCCGGGAAAGTTGACACAACCAGCTCAGGAAGCGGCGTCGATCCTCACCCCAATGATCCAGTGTAAGAAGCTTTTCGGACCAAGTTCAGCGACATACGGGTATCACGATGATGGATACGCAGCGAATCAGCTAGGCAACACGAGAACCCAGGCAGTCGCGGCGACAGTGGCCCAACAGGACGTCTTTGACAAAATGGTAACCTATTTTACCAGGGACCATTCTGCAACATTCGATTATCTACAGAAAAATCAAGAAGCCATGGACTCGGTAAAGTCGCTCAGCGAAGAATTGAAGGCAGCCAGGCTCGAGGAGGTCGCCACTCGCGACCAGAGTCAGACCACCCAACGTCTCCGATCGGTGCAAAGCGCTTATGAACACAATGAGGAGATGAAGCGAGACCTGGAACGACAACTGAAAGAAACGAGAGCCCGGATCGAGCGCAATAAGCTGAGAGCAACGCAGACTGTCCCACACGCCAGTACCGATGAACCGGCCTATGAGAGCGTCTTCCAGCCAAGACGCGAAGATCACTCGACCATGATCATCGAGTCACAACGATCGGACAACGTCTACCAAGAACGGACGCCAGCCGAACCAACACCGCACAAAAATTGGCATAGCTTCACTGATGCGCACAAGTACATCGGGGAATTCTCAGGTATCACACTAGTAGACACAACAGATGAGTAATCCGGTTGTTATAGGAATTCCGTCCGAGTACACCAGTTTCATTACTAGATTCAGTACAATGGTGGACAAGAATCCAAACTTCGACACCAACACGAAGATGCTCATCCTGGAGTCGAAGCTGAAAGGATCAGCGACGACCTGCATGTCTACTATTGAAGACAGAGAGATAGCGTATGAGCGAACGATGGAAAGCTTGGATGAAGTTTATGGAGAAGCGGTTAATACGCCAGGATCCATGGTGACAAAGTACCGAGAGTTACCGTTCAATCAGCACGATCCAAATGAGATGTTGATTGACTTGGCAGCACACAAGACGCTCATGGAACACATGGGATTCAAGGGAGTCACAGACATCAATGACACAACCCACCAGCTGCAGCTAGTGGAGAAACTACCGTATCCAATGAGAGCAAAAGTCAAACTTTTCGTGGTGTTGGGCAAGAAACGCACGTTCCAGGAAGTAGTCAAGGAAATTCAAATGAAAATCAGAGAACGCATTCTCGTCGGTGAAGACAGCTCGCAACGCCACCATCAAGTACGCCATGAACTGCCAGCTCACCAAGAGTTACTCCATGTGGAAAACACACCAACCACCAGTTCGCAACACCAGTCAGCCGGATCGAACTCCCAACACTCTCAACACAAGAACCGCCCCATCCAGGCCAACCGGAACGGAAATGGACAAGCTCGCACGAACCAGCCCCAACAGCCATATGGAAATAATCAAGGGCGATCGAACCAGAATCAGCAGTCCAGGGGTGGAAACCATGGAAACCATCAGCAGCGTCAAAGGAACCCCCAAACACTCCAAAATCACGAAGATGTCTGGAAGGTAGTGGGCCCACCCAATCCACAATTCATTTGGAAGACGTTGCCATCGGAAACACCGGATCTGGAAAAAGTGTGCGCCATCTGCGGACCCGGCCATTCCATTATCGCATGTCCGTTGGATCCAGCAGCCGTACGCCATCGGATCGAGCAAGAGCAACGGTGCTCCATGTGCGCACGGAACGCTCACTACCGAATGAGCTGCCGCTCGAAGAAGAGATGCATCCATTGCGGAGGACCACACGTGACCGCTGGATGCCGGATGCGCCCGTCTCACCACCAGCAGATGCGAGAAAAGAAGACGTTCGAATTCTCAGTACCACAACCAGAGCCGAGCCAGTTTTTTCGTGGCCAACACCACAATCAATAATCAAGTGACGCCGGCCGGTACGGACGCGCAATTGCTAGCCGTATCAACCTCTGCCTGGCCACCAGAAATCCCGTCGCCATCTACGGATACACCTAATGTACCAAGCGACCAACTGTTCACTCATCAACCCGTTTGTTCTACTCACCTATCAAATATCCAGTTGCCATTAACAACCAGCTATCCACTGTTCCATGAAAGTAAGAGATCAAACCACAGTTATCAATTGACCAGGTCTCACTTTAGAAAAACAACAAGCTGTACAGATGCCATCAACATCCGACAGCGATTCACCAATTATTGGAAGTAAGAAATCGTACCTTAGTAGTTATCGATTAATCGTGTCTTACTTTAGAAAAACAACAAGCTGTCCAGCCACCACCATCATCTGACAGCGATTCACCAATTATTGAAAGTAAGAGATCGTGCTACGGTTATCGATCAATCGTGCCTTACTTTAGGAAAACAGCAAGAGATCCAACCATCATCAACATCCGATGCTGGGTCACCATCTCGTGATATAAACCAACCAGTCGCTCCACTACCGCTTGCCATTGACAGCAGTTCACTGTCCCTTGAACGTAAGAGAGATAATATGTCAGGCGTCAGCCAACCACATCTTTCTTTCAGAAGAGCACACCGTGAACTCTCTGGCCTCGGACTTCGCCAGTCGAAGCAACCGAATGCCATTCCTCAAATTGGCGACAACCCAAGGACATCAATTAATCGCCTTGATTGATACCGGAGCGACCATATCGATCATTTCGAAGTCATCAGCAACCCGCTCGGCGCTCATTCCGACCGCCAGCCAGCAACTGACGATCAGGAGCTTCGCCCAGCGAACTGTACTTCACTCCACGATCTACGGAGCCTCGATCGCCATGAAGCCATCAGGAGAACTAAACACGTTCTTCGCGAGCGTAGATGCCCTTCCAGACACTCGTTTCCAGCAGCCCCATCTGTCAGCGACCGATCGCGAATTCCTGAACGATCAAGGAGTACTTACCGCGTGCCTCGAAGACGAGTCACTGGACGGCGTACCCATCGATCTCATTTTGGGGAATGACAAGCTATCGTGGATCAATACTTCGACCAGACGAATCCAACTACCCAGTGGCCGAATGGTCGATGACACACCAGTTGGTATCATTGTCTACCCAACACCAGTCAAGAGCCAAGTCATGTGGGATCCGAAAGAAAGTGTACTGGTAGCGGATGCGAACGTTACCAACGAGGAAGTTCGAGAAGAAGAGTTGTTGGACAGTCACATCACAAAGGCACTCCGCCAGCTATGGGAAACAGAAAGCTTCGGTATCACGGAGCCAGAGGCCAACGACGAGTGTTCTAAAGGTGCAGAAACACTCATCAAGGAGTTCAATGAATCAGCCCGATTCAATAGCAAAGGAGAGCTGGAAGTAGAGTTTCCCTGGAATGGAAACGAAGCGCGACTCGCAAACAATTTCGACGTCGCCATCGTTCGCCTACGCTCACTACTCACATCACTCGAGCGCCGTCCAGAATTGCTAAAAGACTATGACGCCATCATTCGCACTCAACTAGCGACAGGCATCATCGTAGAAGTGCCTTCGGACTCACAGACCTCACTGCCGGAGTACTTCATTCCTCACAGAGCCGTCCTCAAGAAAGAATCACTGACGACAAAAGTGAGGATCGTGTTGGACGCCTCCTCGCACAAGCGAAACGAGCTCTCGTTGAATGACTGCATGTATGCAGGACCGTCGCTGCTCCAACCAATTCCCGCCATCTTGATGCGTTCCAGAACCCGTCGGTTCATGCTCATCGGGGACCTGGAGAAGGCGTTCCATCAGGTCCGAATCAAGGAAGAATGTCAGGACGCCACCAAATTCATTTGGGTGCGTGACATCTCGAAGCCGCCATCAGGAGACAACATCGTGAATTTCAAGTTCAGAAGACTGCCATTTGGAGTCACAGCGTCGCCATTCTTGCTAACCATGACTATCAACTTCCACCTTGACCGGATCAGTGATCAGAAGCTCGCCATCCGCATCAAACGTAACATCTATGTTGATAATCTACTCTTCCTTGCCGATTCGTCCGCAGAGATCCTGGAAGTCCAACAGTCATCGAAAACAACATTCAATGGCATGCTGATGAACTTGCGAGAATTCATCACTAATTCGGAATCGGCCATGAAGTGCATCGAGGAGTCGGACCGAGCCAAGGAGTCCACCATTAAACTGCTCGGGTACCGTTGGAATAGCCTCGACGACACCTACGACATCCAGCTCGCCAAACTGTCATCGGAGCGTCCATCAAAACGGACAGTAGCGTCTAAGCTCGCGGAAACCTACGATCCATTAGGACTTGCCGCGCCGCTTATCGTGCCATTCAAACTGCTCATCCAAGAAATCTGGGCAAACGAAGTGCGCTGGAACGAGCCAATTCCCCGCCGACTCATACCAACGTGGAACAAACTGTGTGAGAATTTCGAAACCCCATACATAACAGTCCCACGCCAGCTCACGACGAACTACGAGTATGAATCATCCCATCTGTTCGTCTTCTGTGACGCGTCGAAGGACTTCTACGCTACGGCGATCTACGTTCATTTCCGATTCCCGAATGGTGACACACGGACTCAATTGCTCACAGCAAAATCAAAGATCAAGCCATCGAAAAGTCTTACGTGGACCATCCCCAAGCTCGAATTGTTAGCGGTGGAAATTGGATCGTCAGTCGCCATCAACATCATCGAGGAGCTCGACATGAAAATCTCAGGAATCCAGATCTTTACGGATTCGATGTGCGCCCTGTTCTGGATCCTCCTAGACCACCAGAAGCGTGTGTGGGTCGGAAATCGAGTCAAGAAGATTCGCGACAACCAGCAAAAGTCGGAACTTCAGTCGCTGACGACATCGTTCCACCATTGCCCGACGGGAGACAACCCAGCGGATATGGCAACTCGAGGATGTTCAGCCAAGGAATTGCAACAGTCCCGACTGTGGTTCGAGGGACCACGCTTCCTGCAAGAACCAGAATCGGAGTGGCCATGCGCTCTGGAAGGAACAATCACATGTCCCAAGGAATTCCGAGCACTCGTATTTGGAGAGATCATCGAGCCAAAGAACACCAGACCGGACAATCTATCGCTGGAGCATGAAGTCAATCTCACATACGGCAACTACTCGAGCGCCTCCATGAATGTGACGGACACGACAGCAGTAAGATCAGTTATCCCATATGACCGCACGCCATCGCTGACGTTCCTGGTATCGACGACGGAGCGAATCCTCAGATTCTGTCGCAATGGATTCCGCCAACACAAATGGGAAAGCCGGACGATGAAAGACTACACGGCAAACTTCAGTAACGTGGTAAAGCGACTCAAGGTGGCTCGCGCATACGTCATTCGAGAACATTATCGAGAAGCGGAGCGTGAGAACTGGAAATTCCCGCCGGACCTCAAACCGACAGTGGATGAAGAAGGATTTCTACGGATCCATCGCCCTCTCCGCAATTCGTGTGCACGTCCCGACGCCATCGATCCAATCTTGATCCACAAGGAGCACCCACTCGCCATGCTCATCGTGAGGGAGACACACGACGTCAATGGTCACCTGGCGACTCAATCACTGATCACCAGCGTGCGAAATGGCTACTGGATCCCGACATTGAACACACTTGCGAGGAAGGCGAATAGAACGTGTGTCGTATGCAAGCGATCGAACGGTCGACCGTACCGATATCCGTTCGTCACCGATCGCCCACCCACACGTGGACAACCTTCCGTCCCATTTCAACACGTTGGACTGGATTACTTCGGACCATTGTCGTACGAGATCAACAACAAGTGCAACGGAAAGGCATATGGACTCGTGTACACATGTCTCGCCACCAGAGCCGTCCATTTAGAACTCGTCCGCGACGCCACAACAGTGGAGTATCTGAAAGCACTGAAAAACATCTTCGCACGGAGAGGCGTTCCGAAGATAATCCTGAGCGACAACGCCCAGACTTTCTGCACGGGAGCCCGCATCATCACAGATGATATCAACAACATGACACCGAGCGCTTCCCTAACGGAATTCCTCGTCCGCGAATCTATTGACTTCCAACTAATTACCCCATTGGCGCCATGGCAGGGAGGTATTTATGAAAGAGTCGTTGGGCTCACCAAGCAAATCTTATACAAGATGTGTGGCCGCCGTCGACTGGATTTCTACGATCTACAACACGTTCTGATCCAAACAGAAGGCTTCCTCAACTGCCGGCCAATCACAGCGAACCCAGTATCACACGAGGATCCGATAGCAATGCGGCCACTGGACTTCTTAACACCCGGAGTTCTCCTCGACCCGCCAGCAGCAACAGTCGACCCATCAAAGATGACAACAACAGAAGCACAGACGCGCCAGCACCTGTTAAAGCTCGATGAAGCCCTCGCCGATCTCTGGCAGCACTGGTCACAAGATTATTTGTTGAATCTCCGAGACGCGAAGTACACCAAAAGGAGATGCAACACCATCGTCCCACGAGTCGGCGCAGTCGTTCTGGTAATGACCGATAAATTGCCACGTCATAAATGGCCTCTGGCTCGAATTGTTCAAATCATGCCAAGTACCGACGGAGTCGCACGCAATGCCGAAGTCCTTTGTAAAGGGAAACTCTTCCGTCGAGCAGTCTGCCAACTCATCCCATTGGAAGTAGAAGAAGACCCATCGAAGCCAGAGCAACCACAACCGCTGTCGTCTCCAGCAGAATCTTCGGCTACAATTCAAGAACCAGATTACAATCAGGATCTTCAGCAGCCGCCTTCGTCCAGCCAAGCAGCCACCTCCAGCCAAGCAGCCGTCTTCAGCCCAGCAGTCGTCTCCAGCCCAGCAGCCGTCTTCAGCCCAGCAGTCGTCTCCAGCCCAGCAGCCGTCATCAGCCAAGCCGTTCAGTCAGACACCCGCAGCCGACCGTATCTCCACAGGATTTCGAAGGAGAGGAACTACAAGAACATGGACTACGTCTGCGCCATCGAGACGCTCCCATTCGTCTCCTCCTCCACCCCGGAGTGTTGCTGCCACTGTACCCGTCTACAGCAGCCAGCAACCATTTTCCTTCCCTGAAGTCAATCGATTCGCTGGAACACATCGTCGCCTGGAATCTCCTCTCCGCTCACACTCTCTCGGTGTCTGCGTCTCCATTGCCGCCGCCGCCACACTCTCGTCGCCGCCTCACGCGCAAGTCTGCAGTACACCGTGGATTACTGTAAGCAGAGGTGTTTGCATACACTTCTAATTTCGAAATGTTTTGTTGTTCAACTTTCTTATGATTATCTCTTATCTTTCGTAATTTTTCTTATCTTTTCACATTTTTCCTATCTAATTTTATATCTTAAAATTATCTCATATTATTCTCTAGTAGTTTTACATGTTTTTCCACTGAACCACCCTCATTGTAGCCACTTATTGTCATATCCTAATTTAGGCCTAAAATCTTTTCCTTTATTTTCTTCTATCTTTGACTTTCCCCTTAAGAATTCCTTATTTCCTTCATCCTAAATTCCCCTTTCTTTAACTCTTTACTCCCTTTTAGGTCTCTTTCCCTCTTTTCCTTCCTCTCCCTAAATCTCTCTTTTTACCTTCTCTCTCTCTTGGGCCCTAGTCGCCATCTCTCGTATAATCTTTATTAATTTCTTTCTTTAATCGCAATAAATCTATATCCAACCCTATGGTCGATCCAGTGGAGGGGGCTCCAGGTTCAATTCCTGGGGCTAACCCCTCAACAGTGGTGGTCGTTAACGATGACGAATGAGCGAGATTTTTGGTTCATGGACGTGTGTTTTTTCATCAGTGATCTACAAGTAAATTTTGAGATTTCGAGTTCATTATTTAATTTCCAAAATTGTTGAGTTGAATTGATGGATTTGGAGTGAAATTAATTTTTTTTCGGTAGAGTTAAAATTCGGTAGAGACAATTGAATTAATGATCTAAGAAGACATCCTGGCCCGGGTAATTGCCAGAAACTGAATTATTCGCGCTAAAGCGCGTTTGCGGCAGCAATTTTGAGCCAAGAATGAATGTATCACTTCAAACTTTCACTACACCACTTCAAAGTTATGCTCTGTTTTGCTTAGAAACGGAGAAATGGTCGCGCACGTCGTTTGTATTTTCGGAAAGTGTTTTTTCTGGCAGCGAAATGTTTCACGGGGTGCTGCGGCCGACGTAGTCAGCAAGTGCGCTCCACTAAAAGTATACGGTATCCCACTTTGAGAGGTCCTGAACGGCTTTGAAAATATGGTTTACCGGACGGTTTTTTGAATTTCCATTGTTCTCAAAATTGCCCTCTTACGATTACCATGCGAAAATAAATTGTCGTGTGTTTTACACCAAACAATCCCGGAGAAAATTCAGTTAGACACGCAGTTTTTTTGAATTCACCCTGCAAAAAAATACATTTCAAAAGAGGTTTCCCTTAGCACTCCGCGGTGTTTCGAAAAATAAATCGTTTTTTTATATACTGGGTTAGTGGAAGACTTGCATGTTTCGTCTTATTTGAATGTTTTCCGTAGTAAAAATGTTGAGAAACGTCGAAAAACTACAAAAATAGGACGGAAAATTAAGAAACGTAGCGCTCAACTAGGAAAAAATACAGTTTCGAAATACATCACAGGCTAGAAATGAATGAGTGTTCGAGATTTCGAAATGTCTTTTTCTCGGTCTTGTTTCCGAGACAGGCGCGAATCTCGAGGGTTCAAAACTTTTTCAGGAGGAATCGAACTAAAATCGGTGGATAGATCTGATAAGTTCCCTGACAAGAAGGTAAGCCGTCGGATGTGAATTCGCTCGGGGAATCGCATAAAAACGAAACGAGCTCTCTCTCTCTAAACCAATCTCGTCGCGGAAATCGTTCGGTTGAACGACGCGTCGTGCGACGCCGCCGTGCACAGAAACCCATCTCATAACGATTCCTCCTCGATTAGTTTTTTCTCTCGAATGCTCTCTTGACGTGAAGGTGAACAGCACATTTAGTGCGTCGTCGTCAGTCGAGAGATCACAAATCCGCATATTCGTCCAGCAGCACCCGGAAACAACGAGCGATATGCGATCCGAGTGCTTTCTCGCTCTCGTTCTCTCGAGGAAATGACGAATTGGACACCAATTCCCCAGAGAGAGACTGCTGGAAATGGCAATTAGCAGAACGATGGAAGGCTCTCGAAGGCAACCAAATGGACAGGTGGTTTTCGTGAATTTTGGATTGAGAAGAATGATATCATGTCTGCAATCAGTGATCTCGAATGCAATCTTACAGTAATCTTCTGAATATTCGGAAGAGTTCATCAAACACGAAGAGAGGCAATTGGCAGAGGCTGCGACTGCGTATTGTCTGTCTTTGCAAACAGCTCTCCATCGAAATGATTCTCACAAAATCATTCAGTTCAAAGAAAAACACGTTTGCAATAGAGCGCGATTGCTCCGATAATAGCTCTGCGTCTCTTTCGTTCATTCACTCTCTAAGCTATTCGATCGTTGCGAGACCATCATCCGTTCAGTGGAGCGCATTTGCACCATGTTCGAAGTTCACTGAAACAGACTCAATAACGTGATTGCCGGCGTTTCTCCTGACGAGACCCACGTGTTGTCTACAGTACCCAATTGACAGCTTATCGCAAATATCATCGATTTCTGGATACCTGAGAACTTTGTAGCAATCGCGTTCCATGAAGATAATGATGGTCTCGCAACGATCGGAGTTGAAATCTTGAAAGACTTTTTCGACCAATGCACGATTCACGGTGTTCGCAATTTTCGTTGATTCCCACCCAAAACTTGATCTAAATCGGGAAACCGACGGAAATCGCATGTCGTGGATAGGACCATAAGATCGTGAAACCGATTGGAGATCACAGAACCTCCAGCCTCATGTTCATTGAGCGATTACTGTAGTCTCTCTCTCTCTTCCCGTCCATTCCTCCCCACTCATCTCCTCTTGGCGCGTCTTGCTCATTAAGCTCCACTTCCGGAGACATTGCTGCTGCTTCTGAACGCTGTGCCCCCCTCGCGAAGACACGTACTTCCGTTCGTTCCCTGCCCTCTTTTTCTCCAATTGGTCCCGCGCGTCTTCCCTCAAATTGGTTCCCTTCTCTCCGCGCCGCTCGTTTCGTCTTCGCCAAACGAAACGAACTTTTTAAGGTGCTGGTGCTCCGAGGAGGAAGAGGAGGAGGAGGGAGCTGCTCCTCCGAGGCACACACATGTTTGCTCATAATAATAGGCAAGAAGGCCCCCTTTCGCTCTCTCTCTCTCTCTCCTTTCCTTTTTCCGAAACTGAAGGGGTTAGGAGGGAGGCGAAAAGAGGGGTGAAGAAGAGGAAGAAGGCGTGTGCTGCTGCTGCTACTGCAGGAGCAGCACAAGAAGCTTGAAAAGGGGCGGAGCCAAGGAGGGACGGGCGGGGCCATCGGACGACGACGCCGTCTTCTTCTTCTCTCGCGCTTTCAGTCCGTATGCTCTCCTCGGCGCTGATCCCCCCTCCTCGCTCTTCATCTCTGATCCCCCGTAGATTGATTGAGCCAACCAGACCTCCCCCTTTTCGTTTTTCTTTTCGCTGTAAATTTTATATGATACGAGAGCAACGAGACGTGAAATCGCAAAGGTGATGTGCCTGCACACACACAATTCTTCGCCCCGTTGACGCCGCTCTCTTGCTCTTCTCCTTCTTCTTCTCGTTTCCATCGTCATCCGAATAGTTTCTCCACTCGCCATAATGAGTTTGTAATTCGAGCCCCCCCCCTCTCTCCACTTTAATCGCTTCTCCAACTTTTTGCACATTGTGATCTACACTCTGGCAGAGCAAGACACTCTCGGAACTCTCTTTCACTCTACAGTACGTGTTGTCGTTGCAGAAGATGTCTCCGTGTCCGGACTGCTGAGGATGGATGAGAAGAAATGGCGGTGGCAAGTGTGCTCCTGGCACTCTTCATGCTCGTCCTCTCCATCGTCACTGTCGTCGGAAACCTGGCCGTCCTGCTGTCCTACTACCTGGACAAGAACATTCGACAGCCCACCAACTACTTTATTTTCTCGCTTGCCATCTCCGATCTGGTTTGTTTCCCTTTTTCCGCCTTCCCACTCTCTCAACTATCGCCTTTCACACCCCGGGCCTCCTCCTCCTGGCCGCCGTCGCGATTCTGATGTGATTCGGAAATTTGAATTAGCGCCGAAAAGACCGCCGAGTCTTTTGGGCGCCGGAAACGCCGGGCGCGCGACCAATTTCCATCATGACGGCTTCCGAAGATCCGCATGGGTGTGACAAGGTCAAACCATGCCACGGGGAGCCACAAAAGTTTGTTCGGCGGGGGCGCCTCGAGAAGATGTTTGGGTGATGTCTCGAGAGACTCGAAAGTGGTGAAATGACATGCGGCGGTGCAGAAGAAGAAGAAGAAGAAGAAGCGGCAGCAACTAGTCGTCTTCGAGAGGCACACACACACACACAAGCGCGCAGAAGACGTTTTCCAGCTCCTTCGCCGCGCGGCACGGCGACCATAATCTTATGTCTTCTTCTTCTTCTTCTTCTCGAGGAAGACGCCGCCCGAGTCGTCAACTTTCTTGCGCCCCGCTCCCCCTCCCGCCCGCCCGCCTAACCTAATTTTTCGAACATTTTCCGAACCGACAGAGAAGAAAGGCGAAGAAGAGGCGGGGGAAAGGCGAGGACTAAACGACGACGACGACTAAGTAGAAACTCTTCCGAAAAGTAGATCGGAAGTTCGTCTGTGACGGCGTAGGTAGTGCGAGGAATTGTGCGCTTTGTGGGGTAAATCGAGCGCTACCGTACTTTCGGAGCGTCGTAGTGGGAGATTCTAATGCTCGTTCCGGTGCCGAAATGTCTCCGACAGTCTGCGTCTTTGAATCAGCGCACTGTCTCATGCTCCCGCTCCGCCGAACTTTGAATTCTCGAAATTTCGCTGCGTACCGTTGCCTGAGTATTCAACGCTCAAATCGTGTGCTTTGAATCGATCACCGAGACCACATATTAGCGTTGAATACTCAGGCAACGGTACGCAGCGAAATTTCGACCATTGGCAGTTCGGAAGAGCTCTCCGCACTGTCGGAATGTCTCAAACAGTCTGCGTCTTCTAGTCAGCGTGCTCTCTTTAGTTGCTGCACTCGTGCCCACTGAGATCAGTCGCAAATGTGCTCTATCGCCAATCATCGTTTGAAATTGACCTTGCGGAAGAGCAAAAGATTACTGTAGATGAGACATGTTTCCGATTGGAAACTCTCTCTCTCTCCGTCGCTCTCTTGAGAAAGCGCGCCGAACGAAGGTGTTTACAAACGATGGAAACCCGGAAGGAAGCGGTCCGAAGGCTGGTGTTCTGTGGTTCGCTGCCACGCCATTCCCTTTCTCTCTCTCTCTAATTCTCTCTCTCTCGTCGCCGATCCATCCAGACAAGTACTCGAGAGGAGGAGGAGGGTTGTTTGCAAAAGTCTTCGGGTCCTTTCTCTCTCTCCACCTAATTTGATGCATCCGGAGAGAGAGGAGAGATGCCGTCGTCGTGCCACGTCATCAGAGTTCCTCTCTTCTGCCACCAATCGTAGGCTTTTCGGCCGGAAATCAGCGGCAATCGGAAGAGAGCCGCCGCCGCTCCTCGCCGCCCCATAACCCATAAATCATCATAGGAGGCTCAACGGGCGCCACGAAGAAGAAGAACCCCTTCGTCTTCTTCTTCTTTCCGCCATCGTCGTCGTCGTCGCCTTCGTATTTACTATGCGTCGCACACACACACACACACAAGCACACATGCCAAGATAGCATCAATTATGGCGTCGTTTTCGAGTGCTCCAGATCTTTTTTAGCCTCCCTTCCCTCCGGAACGAATTGGTAACGGACGGGGGTTTCCATGTCGACTCGGGGCGTCGTGTGCTCATCAGGGCGCGAGCAACGCGCGGTGATTGTGTCTTCGCGGTTAGAACAACACGTTAGTGCCGCCCGAGCGCTTCGTCTCTGCCCGAAACTTATCGTTATGTGAAATCGGGGGCCCTCTGATGACGTGGCAAGACAAGACACACACACACACACTCTCGAGTGTGCGTCTACACAGCTCGCTAATGAGATCAGAAGCGGATATAGCCTGGAGCGGAATGAGAGAGAGAGGGGGGGGGGGAAGTACGCGGTGAGGACCAAGACTGTCTTCTCGAAAGATCAGGGACCAACGCGGCGGCGGCGTCTAGTTGTTTTCCTGCCTCTCAAGAGCCGCTCTCTCATATAATTCGTCGGAATTGCCAATCCAAAGTGTCACCCACTTCACACGTGTTTTCTCTGCTCGAGCGTCGAGACGCCGCGTTCCGAATTGAGTTGTTCTTCTTCTCTTCAGAGTAGTTAGTCTACAGACGGCGGCGCATCTACTACTCCTCCTCCTACTCCTCCTACTTCTTCTTCTTCTTCCTACTTATATGGGGCACAAATGAAATATGCGCAAGTCACACAGACGCGACGATTGCCCAAACGAAGCCTATTTTGACCGCGGCGAAGGCGAATGCGAAGGAGAAGAAGGGGCACGGAGAAAGGAGGCGCGCCCCGCCGCGGCCCGTCGTCGTCGTCGTCGGCGGGGGGGCGCTTTCACAAAGAATTCGCACAGAGTTTGTACACTTCGGAATACCTTTTGAGAGCAGAAGGAGGGATTGTTTGCTCCAGAGGCGAGCTCAAAAAGTTGGACTCTTCGCTGTTTTGACACACTGTCCGCTGGAGCGCATTTGCATCATTGTGCTTGTCCGACGACTAAAGCAATGTTTCGATCACTTCGAGAGAAAGAGGTCATTTTGTTCCGTGAATAGGCGGTGCGCGAGTTCAAACACCATTCTCGACACCTATTATATCGCTCTTTTGTGGTCCTTTGAGGGACGAGAGAGAGAGAGAGAGGGGAGAGACGCAGACACGGCACGAAGATGGAGAAGTTTTTGAGTCCGGTTAATCCAGAGAAGGGGAGAAAGAAGAAGAAGAAGAACGGGAGTGGGACCAAAACGAAAACAATGCTTTTTTCAGCTGATCGGACTGGAGGGCATCCCGGTGTACACGGCATTCTACCTCAACAACAACGAATGGATATGGGGCGACGTGCTGTGCGATCTGTGGCTCTCGATCGACTACATCGTGTGCCTGGCGTCCATCTACACGGTGCTCGGCATCACTGTTGATAGGTACTATTCGGTGAAGAAACCGGCGACCTACCGGAACTGGAGGACTCCCGGTCGAGTCGTCCTCATTATCATCTTCATATGGCTCGTGAGTCCCCCCAGCACACACACACACTTACACACACCCTCCTCCTTTTCCAGGTTCCTAGCATTCTATTTTCGGTGTCCATCTTCGGATATGGCACGTTCACGGGTACGGGTCGAATATTGAAAGAGACCGAGTGTTATGTGCAATTCATGACCAATCCCTATCTGAATATGGGCATGTACATCTCCTACTACTGGACGACACTCTTCGTCATGCTCTACCTCTACTGGGGCATCTACAGGGCCGCCAAGAAGTTGGCGCTCAAGAGCGATCAGGTCAGTTTCGAATTTGCCGCGCGTTTCGCTTATCGTAGAACTCTGCAAACACCGTGACGTCGAATCACACAGTACCGTATCCTCAATTGAGGCAATCAAACTAACGATCTCAAAGTGAAGAAATGCGAACGATTTCGAAAAGCGCTCCACTGAAAGAAAGAAAGGTTCAAATTGGTTTTTCAGTGGAGCGCTTTCCCATTCGCCGAGACGTCCTTCTTCTGGGTCGATTCTCATAAGAGCGCGTTTTCAATCAAATATCGATTCACGGAAGAATGAACTGTAGGCGACCTCAATTTCTGAAATCGCCGCGATCCTTCTCGTTTCGATTCTCATTAGAGCTCGTTTGCAATATCACATATCGACTTCAGAAAACGAAGAGATTGGCACTTCTGACGGAGATGCGACGTCCCGAAGTGAGCGTTCGAACGAGCGACGCCGGCAACAGCAGTTCGGATTCGCCGAACGACACGTCGAACAGTAGCAAGTGAGTCCCCCCCCCCCCCCCCCAGAGGATGTTTGTCCGGTCGTAAATCCACGGGGCCATACATTTCAATCAGAGTTCCCTCCCCCCCTTCCCGTTTACTTTCGACGCCCCCCTTTCCATGTCCCCGATGACCGGAAAAAAAGAAGACAAGTGGCGAAATGTGAAGAAATGCGCATAAATCTCGACGCGCGCGCATATGCATTTCGGTGTCTCCCGTGGGACTTGCCTCTCGCGGACGTCGTCAGTCAGAAGGCGTCGAGGTCGGGGGCCCATATGTTGAACAGAAGTCGTCGACGACGACGACTACTTTGCTTGATTATCAGAGAGAGAGAGACGCTTTGCAATCGAATCCGATTTTCTTCTTCTCGAGAACCGAGGCCGAGAATTTGGGAAAATTGACAATTTATTGTCGAGTGTCGGGTCGGGGAGTCACGGACCAACCAACCGCCAGCCAGTAGTCACAAAAACGTCCAGGGGACTATAAAAAACGACGAGACGACTCAAACAGATTGAAAACGAAGAGAGAAACAACGCACGGGGGGACTTTGAAATGGTCCGAATTGAAGAAGTTACACGGAATGCGCACGTCCAATGCAATCGCGCTCCTTCGCTCCATTGGTCTCTCCGTCTGTATTGTTCGAGAGATGTCAGACGCAGACACGTAGTGAAATTTGACTTTGAATTCATGAGAGCCAAAAAGCGCAATTGCATCGGATGTGCGTTTTCCGTGTGCTGTGTAAATTGAACTCTCCGAAGCTTAACCGTTCAAACGACGCGCCCAACCATTTTTGTCGCCGCTAAGCAGGGCGCACTGTAAATTCGGAGCATTGTAAATAGTGGAAATATTTTGGAAAATCTTTTGGTCAATAAGCACACAACGCTCTCCATTACAAATTAGAAGTTATTCACAATGGAGCGCACTTGATATACTTATATATTAGGCGTTGATTCCTAGAGTTTTTCTCAACGACACTCCGAAATTACTTCGCGCACTGTTTAACGATGAGAACTGGTTGCGCGCGTCGTTTGAACGACTAAGAGCTCTAACCGTAGAAGCTTCAGGTCCTTGTCTGCGTCTCTCTTTCGCTGACAGATTAGGTTACTGTATCTGACGATAGACAATGTGTGAAACACGAGACGCAGAGACAGTAACTAGTTGATCTTTTGATCTTTCGAATGTTCCGTGCTGTTTCCCAATTCCACCACCATTCCACTTCCGTCTCCCCCTCCTGCCCCTCATCCAATCATCTTTTTCGTCGAAATTCCCAAAAATAGTGTGAATATTCGTTGAATTTTATGCAAATTCCAGTCGTCGACTCGTCGAGTCGACCTTTTTCTGGTCTGCGCACGCCGGCCCCATCACCGCCCTAAAAGGACTTGTTCTGTGTGTGTTTGTGCGTTGCTCAATTCAATTGAATACTCCCCTTCTTCTTCTTCTTCTCCAAACGAGGCTGATGACTGAGGAAGGAGAAGGAGAGCAAAAGCACACGAAGGGAGGAAAAACGATGAAATGTGAGATTTTGAAAGTTTTGAAGTGGTTCTTTCTCGCATCCTTTCCACAATTTCTTGATGAGCGGCACCCTTTTTCAATTCGGAGACGGTTACAAGGGCGCGGGAAGGGCATCGAGAGGGCGGCAGACAGCGGGAAGAAGACGAGACAATTGCTGATGAGAGCCGGCGGCGGCCGGCCGGCCATCGTGCACTTTTTCGACCACAATGACCAATTTTGTGCATTTAGGAAGAGGAGATGATGAGTCTGAGCCAGAAGAAGGGACCGGAGGGGGGTCTGGGGAGATTTCGATGGAATCTGGGGAAGCTGAATTTCAATTTCCGCCAAGCTACAGTAGCAATATCGATGGCTTTCTCTGAAAATTGACAGTGGCCTAGACCCTCGCGGGCACGAAAGAAGTTGCGTCAAAGTTAAACGGAATGAAATTTTTGCGAAATTCGGTATCCGGAACAGTGAATTTCAGAAAAAGAAACCTGGAATCAGAACTCACATTTAAAAAAACAATAGAAAACAGCTGAAAATTTGAACACTTTTAAGTAAGAAACTGTAACGAACTTTGCACGAATTCCGCCTATTTCTCAATTTTCGTCGTTTTTTGATAGTTTTTTGAACGAAAAGTGACGGAAAATTACTAAAAATTCATTTTAAAAAAAGAAAAACTTTGTTGATTTACGATAAACACCGCGCGCCAGCGTCATTTTCGGAGTGTCGTACTGTATTTAATTAACATTTTCACGGAAACGCCGATCCAGAATTTCACAAAAATTTGATGGGATCAGAATGCGGATTCGGATATCCGGAAATCCGTCCAAACTCTGACGTGCACGTAACGAACCTGGCGCTTTAGGTTCGTTAGAGCGCTTTTTCATACGGGAAACTCCAGACAGTGCCTCTCCGATCGGATGTGTTTCGTGTTGCGGGTTTGTGTGCAAAAGAAAGAGCCAAATTGAATGCGACATTCGCTAAATAGATCTGATATGGACAGAAGAAGACGCGTTGAGTGTCACTTGAGAGATCTCTTCTGTCGCCTTCGACGTCGACGACGTCTTCTTATTCTCTTCTTCTGATTCTTCTTCTTCTGTGTCCCCGCACACGTTACTCGTCCAAATCACATTACCCTCCTCCTTCTCCTTCTCGCCCGCTCTTTTTCTTTTTCACGGCCGCAGACCGGCAGATTGACTGACTGACTGACCCGTACGTGATGACGTGAGGGACAAATCACATCAACCGAGTACTACGACAGAGGAAAGGGGATCGACGCGTGGATGATGCGATGACGTGTGTTACAGATGCTTCCGAACGGCGCCGCCGACGACGACGATGCCGACGACGCAGACGAGTGTCGTCGGAACGCCGCCGCCCGTCTTCCGGAATCACATGACGTTGCACAACAACAACATCGACTACACGAAGGAGAAAGAAGTCGTTCGAGCTCCGACGCCGCCGGATCACACCTACAGGTGACGTTCGAAAGATTTATGCGAATGTGTCCGCCCAACTGAAAACTTTCGCTGCGTACCGTTGCCTGAGTATTCAACGCAAGTATACGGTGTCGTAAATCGACACAAAGCATCTCTTTTAAGCGTTGAATATTCAGGCAACGGTACGCAGCGAAAATAAGAAAAAAGTGCTGCAGAGATGTTCTCTTCGCGACTGATTCTCTAATTTTGCAGCAATCCGAACTTCTCCATGTCTGAGCAGTACACCAACGGCTTCTCGCGACAGGAGCCCTCGTCGGTGATCGAACGCGAGAGCACGGCGCCTTGTGTGTCTCCCGAACCGTCGCAGGCGTCGCAAGAGAACGACTTCAACGAAAACCATCACGCGCATTTCAAGTAAGTTCTGACGTCCTCGGCGCCGCGAATTAGAATTCCGCTCGCAGGCCCGAACTCTCGTTGCCCTTCATCGACGCGGACAGTGTGTCATCGATGGTCGGACACGATGATCTCCGACGAGCCATGTCCATCCGAGTGTCTCGTTCGGCGTCGATGCACGGCGGCACCGGGGGATGTGCGACCCCCGAGAAGATCGAGGAAGCCGTGGTGCTCGAGGACAACGTTGTGGAACTGGCAGAGAACGTCGAGATTGTGGGAGAGGAGGATGAGAAGCAGAAGAAGGTGGAGAACGGCGGAATGCACCACGTGACCATCGCAGACGACAGTCAACAAGTCGGTGAATCGGAAAGATTGCGAAATGAGCAACATTTACAGCCATCTACATCGAAGGAATCAGATCAGAAGGAGGAAGTGACACCGGATAACCATGATCCGAACGAAGTGAAAGTGAGTATTCGCACGAAAATGACACAAAAATGTAAACGCGCTCTTCGTTGAGTCGCTGAGCAGCGAAAGAAAGGAGAGCAGAGAAAGAGCTTTTCGTCTGCACTTCAATTGTAACGGTGCAAACACGGCGACGCAAAAGTGCACATCGTATTTTTTACGGCTAAATTTCTAGTGCGGCTGTCTGATATTCTAAATGTTTTAGGCTAAAACCTTTAGCATTCGGACGAGTTACAGAAGAAGGCTTTCAAAAAGAGTGCATTTTCAGCATTTGTCTGTCACCGCAGCATTTAAACGATTCCCGACTAGAACATGCCTCTGTTTCAGGTGCCACTCATCGCCGTCTCTCGAGTGGAGAGCGTGAAGAGCACGACGGGCGGCAAAGTGCGTCGGCTGATCACACACATGCGCAGCCACAGTATCCGAAGTAAACGGAAACGGAACAACAAAAAAGTGAGCGCCTCGTACTCCTCCTCCTCCTCTTGCCTCGTGACAACAGTCCGACCGCCGAATCGTGAGCACCAGATGGTCACGATTAGCCTCCAATTTCAGAGTGTGTTAGCGGCGCTTAACTTTTTCCAACGAAAAAAGGTAACAGGTGTTTCTTCCGGCGACTCTCGCCCGCTTGCTTCTTCTTTCTTCCATTCCGCCCACTTCTACTCGCACTTTTATATCCTGCTCGTTTCGAGGAAATTTATTCGCTTTTTTTGCATGATTTCCAATAATGATAGAGAAATTCGAAGAAGTGAACACTGAGGAATACGCGGAGCACATTGGAAGAGATATTATGCAAGTGCGCTCCATTGCTAACTCACAGTGAAGTGGTGAACAGTTTGTCTCTGTTGCTGGTATATTCCACGTTTAAGCGGTTACCAATGGAGCGCATTTGTGATCTATCTCCATCCATTTGAAATTCACTCCGTCTCTATACTTTCACGCCGTGTCTCTCATGCGACAGTAGCGTGAGAGACGCTGTGAAAACGAGAGACGCAGACAATTCGATGCTCTCCATGTGCTCCGCGAGGAAGAGAAAGAGAAGCGTTCGAGAGCTTCTGTTCGGGAGTTCTGTGTTTCGTGAATTCAGTGGACAGTCCAAAATGCGCTCATTCCCACATATTGTCCAGCTTTTCGAGGGTGTACGTGTACATATTTCGTCACAGATTCACAAGATGCGCTTCGGATGCAAACGCGCTCTACTTTTGCGGTAATAATCGAACACTTTTTCGACATTCTTCCCTATCAAAATACCCTATTTCCTTAAATAGAGCGGCATTCGAAACGCTGCCGGAGAATCATTATATCTCGAGATTGATAAGAGATATCAAAATGCTGTCAATAGCAAACTTGTAGTCCTAGTTATGATCTACAAGTTTGCTGTTAACAACTTTTTGATATCTCTTGTCAATCTCGAGATATAATGATTCTCCGGCAACGTGAGGGGCTACTTTTTCGACAGTGGGTCTCGCAGCGATCTCTCGTAAATCTACCCAAGCGCTATACGTAGCGTGAGAGACTGAGAGAATATTGAGACGCAGTCAGTCAAAACGAGAGCAGTGAATTTCGAATGCATTCGCCGCGCATCTTGTGAGACGGTGTTCGTGAAAATCAAACAGTTTCGTAGTGTTTCGTAGGTCGGTCCTCCAGTGGTTTTCCTCGTTTCCAGCTTCTCCAACCAGTTCATTTTCACTTCTCCACTCGTTTCTCTCCTCCCAAACACCCCCCCGTCTTCCAGGAATACAAGTCGCGGTCGGAGAATCGAGCCCGCAAAGCCCTCCGAACCATCACCTTCATCCTCGGCTCGTTCATCATCCTCTGGACGCCGTTCTACGTTCTCGCCACCATCTACGGATTCTGCGAGACGTGCAAAGCGTCGCCGTCGTTCAACACCCTCTACACCATCTCCTACTACCTGTGCTACATGAATTCGCCGCTCAATCCGTTCTGCTACGCGATGGCCAATCAGCAGTTCAAGAAGACGCTCACACGAATATTCAAGGGAGACTTTCGACGTGTCTGATCCCTCTCTCTCTCTCTCATTTTTGACGACTGTGACGGTTATCTCTGAACACGAGAACAGTCATGATACTGTCGGAAAGTGCTCTCTGATAACCGTCTAATGGATATTCACACTGTGATACTTTTGTGTTTCCCGCCACTTTCAACTAATAAATCTTCTAGGATGCCATATGAAACTAACGAAAACACAAAACACATAACAGAGCTTAATCAAGACGATGCAAACTTTCGACTTCACCAAGCGCTTTGAAGATTCGAGTCCAGGCACGACTGGGAGTTGACAACGTTTCGATATCTCTTATCAATCTCGAGATATAATGATTCTCGGACAGAGCTCTGGTAGAGGAGTTGGAAACCGTCTAGTGAGCACAACCTGCGCTGAACCAAAAGATCCACTCATGCGATCCAGAAGAGTTCATCCTGTCCCAGACATTCTCCAGGTCCTGCTAGACACAAATATTTTTTAAAAAACCACTCCACATTCATTAATTCCTCAATCAAAACAACGCATCGAGTTCACGTCAGTGGTCGATTCTCCACACTTTTCGTCGAGCCGCCACTCTTCGCCTCCTTCTTCTTCTTCTTGATCTCGTCAGTCTGAAAGATGACGTCAGTCAGTCCAAAGACTTCTCCTATTCTCACCCCGCCTTCCGAGTGCTCCTCCTTACTCGGAACGTTCTTTTGCTGCTTCTTCTTCCCCTTGCCGTCCTTCTTCTTGCTCTTCGTTTTCTGGTGAACCTCCGTTATCTTCGCCTCCATCAGCTTCGGACCCGGTGCAGGGACGGCGACGTTCGTCGACGAGACCGTCGCCTTGGGCGGTCTCCGCAGCTCGCTCCACTTGTCCTTCTCGAAGAAGCCGCCCGGGTTCTCCCAAGTCGTGTCCTTCTTTTTCGCGCGTTGAATAATGTCCGACAACTCCTTCTCGCTGATCCGCTCGGCAACCTCCCAGTCGTACGGCGCATCCCAACTGGTCTTCGTGTTGCGCATCACACGATGCAAGAACTTGTAGACAAGATCGTAGTTGGGATGATCGTAGTAGTCGCAGTTCTCGAGCATCGTCTGAATCTCGACGAGCGTTTGACACACGTTCGCCGGGAATCGGTCCTTCTTTCCGTCGAGGAACAACGACAGCAGCGGCAAGTCGTTCTTGTACGCCTCCACCGGCTTGTCTTCGTTGAGAAACCACGGAAGTTCCGTGTAGAGCTCGACTATCATGTACATCATCGACCAGATGTCGTCGTGGCGACCCTAGAGACAAACTCTTCATCTGGAGGAGGGAGAGCTTTCTGGAGCAACTTACCAACTCAATGAGCTCGTGAGCATTGGGTGACGCGTACTGGAATGTGCCGCGGAAGTCTGTCTTCGGGCGAGCGATTCGGAACGTATACTCGACCTTCTCCGTCGTCTTCATAATCAATTTCTCCCGTGAGCCGTTCAGTTTCGCCGCAAGCTTCATTTTCTAAAGTACCCATTGTATTGTAGAAAAAAAAACACTTGAATGGCTCACCTCGTGGACTTTGTCCGCCTTCTTGTGCTTTTGGGATCGCTTGCTGTTCAGCGCCGACTTGACCGTCTTCTTCTCTACCGACTTCACCTCTCCCGACTTCGTCACCTCCAGCGTGTTCGTCTGCGTGTTCGACGACTTCTTCTCCTTGACAAACCTAGATCGGATTGATCGCTGCGGGAGCTCATAGTTCCAAACTCACTTCCTCGCGAGCCCAAAGTCGAACAGAAGAATCATACGGCTGCGCGCCGAATTGACCGTGTTCATGCCGATGGAGAAGTTGCTGGGTTTGATGTCGCGGTGCACGAACCCGTTGTCGTGCATCGTCTTCAGTCTGAAACCCCCCGTTTCTCCGAGTCACCGCGGATATGCAGTCAACTCACGCGTAGAGGCACTGAATGCCGACGCGCGACCACGTGGCTTCCGTCAACACTTCACCGGGGCACTTCTCTTTCAGCATTTTGAGATTCGGCCCGAGTAGCTCGAGCACGAGGTAGTGGTAGCGGGGCTTCTTGCCGCCGCCCAAGTACAATGGAAACACCGTCTCCTTGCGATGATTCGTGAGTTGTGCGAGAACGGAGATCTCCAGTTTGATCGCCGATCCTCCCTCTAGACTGTTCGACTCGAGCTTCATCGCGTACTCCACATCGTTCTTGGACACTTTGTACACTTGCCCGAAGCCTCCCTCGTCGATTTTTTTCACTAACTTGTAACCACTGATCCTGAAAAGCGGTGACTATAGTGATGAGGAGAGAGGATCTTTTCACTTACGTTTCTCCGATGTTAAAAGTTAGTTCTTCGCTTTTCCCGTTTTCCTGTGACATTTCGGATATGCGTCGTGTCGAACGAAATGCTTCGATGAACGAACACCGTGTGAAACAAACTGATTTCGCGTGGGATCGGAACCATATTGACGAGAGAGATGGAGACGCAGAATGAGGGTCACGTGGGGGCTTTTGAGGGCTCACGGAGAAGAAGATCATGAAATTTGATTGGTCATGTGGAGATATCGGGTTGAAAGCTTACTGGAATACAAAGATCCCCTGTAATTATCATTCTTTTCACAATCCAGTTTATTACCTGTTGACTAGAGGATTCTTGGTCTTCGGCCCGAATCCCCTGTCCTTGCGGGGCTCAGGGAGCTAACGCTACCGCCGCAGCGTTAGCAGTAAGAGATATGAAAATGTTGTCAACATCAAACTTGTAGATCATAACTAGGACTACAAGTTTGCAGTTGATTGATATGTGCCCTTCGGAAAACTGAGAAACTAACCGAGGAAACAGCTCTGTCTTGACGAATAAAGTGTGCCCGATGCACGAAAAAGAGCAAAGTGTTGCCGATCAGCTCGTTTTGTCTCTTTTCGTTCTTTACCATTTCCAATTTCCATCTCTTCCGATGAGGCTCCAGAGCCACCAGTAAGTCGCCACTTCGTAATCGGTAATCACAGAGACGACGATCATTCGCAAGGGTTTGATCGATTTCTCGTATCATACACGTCAACTGGAATCATGAGGATGACGTCGTGGCCCCGCCCACATGTGCACAAAACATGGTGGTTGGCGGAACCCGCGAGGTGTCGGCCACTTGGGAGGGAGGGGGTATATAGGTGGACGGGGTGTGCTGGTGTCTTGTTCTTCCGAGAACATATACTAAAATTGGAACAATGCAGAAAAGATTAGCATGGTCCCTAAAAAAAAAGAAAAAGAGAAGAAAAGGAATTAAGAAAATAAGAAAAAGTAAGAAAATAAATAATAAATAAAAAAAAATGAGTCAAAAAATAAATAAATAAACAAAAAACAAATGAAAAATAAAATAAAAACACTAAAAAAAACAAAAATTAAAAAAAAAAATTAAAAAAAAAAAACAAATTTTTTGATTACTTCCGGGTGAAATTTGTTTTGCGCTGCTTTCACGAATTGCGCTGCTAACAGAAATTTTTGATAACTCTTATCAATCTCGAAATATAATGATTCTCCGGCAGCTGGGGTGCCGCAATATTCGAGGGAATACGGGAACATCTTTCTCGCCCAACTTGTAACTTTCTCAGAATGCGCTCCACCGAAATAAGTCGTGCAATGAGCTATTTTGCTCTTGAAACGCATCGAGTGGAATTGAGCGGTATTTCTTCTCCAGCACAAATTAATCGAAATTCTATTTATAATTGTTCGGACTACAATTTTTCTTTTTTCTCAATGGAGCACGATTGGAACGAGGCTCGACTGTCACAGTGCGGTGTCATATGAGACGCCACAGCTCCTCCTCCTGCATCTGGTCCTTCACAAAACACGAAACTATGACTTAAAGAGAAGACTTCCCCAAATTCCGCAATCTCTCCCCACGCGAAACCTCAAAATTCTATGACTTGCCGCTGTGTCCAACTATTGTTTGTGCCCTCTGCCGTCTGCGTCTCTCTTCTCTCTGCACTCTCTCTTCCACACCTCAAATTGACATTGAAGAAGTGTGATCACTGGGAGAAGAGTATATAAGGGGGACGCGGAGCCATCGAGCTATCCCTGAATGTCTCCCCGTTCCGTCGTCGTCACTGGTGCCAACCGAGGAATCGGACTCGGCCTCGTCCAACAGCTTCTGAAGGACGACGGCATCGAGATTCTGATTGCGACGACTCGGAAGAGCTCGGATGCTCTGAATGCTATCAAAGACCCCCGTCTCCACATTCTCCAACTGGAAGCCACGGACGACAAATCAATCGATGCGTTCGTGAAGAACGTCGATGGAATCGTCGGAGAGAAGGGACTCACGACCCTCATCAACAACGCAGGCGTCTTTTTGCTCTACGATTACAATGTGAGAATGAGGAGTCATCCAGGTGAATAGTCTTCTCTTTCAGGTCGCATCCCGCGAGACTCTCGACGAACAGTTCAGTGTGAACACCACAAGCGTCGTGGTTCTCACTCAGAAGTTGCTTCCTCTTCTCAGAAGATCTGCTGCTATCAGTAAACGTAAGTATCCTTCCTCCCTGATCCGATCCACCGATCCTCTCCTCCAGTATCCGGTCTCTCCGTCTCCCGATCGGCCGTCATCAACATCTCGTCGGGACTCGCTTCCATCGCCCTCAACCTCACCGGATCCGCCAACGCCGCCAATCAGCCAGCTCTCGCCTACAGAATGAGCAAAGCGGCCCTCAATCAGTTCACGAAAACCCTCGCCACTGACCTCAAATCCGATCACATTCTCGTCGTTTCGTTCGCCCCCGGATGGGTGAAAACGGATCTCGGTGGACCGAATGCAATGTATACTGTAGAGGAATCGACTGTCGACTTGGCGAAGAGCTTCCCACGGCTCAACGAATCGCACAACGGAGCATACCTCTCGAAGACGTTGGAGATTATGCCGTGGTGATTTCTGATTTTCATCGAATAAAACTGATTTGCCGAATTTGTTCTTTGTTCTGAAAGGTTCTGGAAGGCTCGATGGAAAATGTGTGTTGAATATGTCTGTTACATGTGCTTAAAGTTCAAAATAGGGCTTCCTGGGTACGGCTTACTGTAGGCATACGGTTGGGAATAAGTTGCTGAGACATTGAAAAGTTTGGATTGATACAAAGTTAGAGGATCAGTGGAGAAGAGAACAACTCTGCAGTTCTGCGGATCGTTTGAATTGCCGGTTCGCTGCTCGGCAAAAGTTTGGCGGAATCGCCGCAGCAAATCGGCAAAATCGTCGCGGAATGCCGCAGATCCGCCGATTCCTTGCCAAACTTTTGCCGAGTGTATTATGAGTTCGCCGCGAGCGTGGTCTCCGCAATCGCGGTGTCAGCGAAGGTCCTGCAACGAAAGTGCGAGGCAGCACGTAAATTTCAGAGATGCAGACAATTTCAAAACTTTTCGCGCCAAAAACGAGGTCCACGCTCGCAGTGAACTCATAATACTGCACATTTTTTTCAGGTTTTCAAAGTGATTTCAGCTGAAAGCATGCAGATAATGATTGACGTGCATTCCGTGCTGGCATCAAACTCTCGATCACACTCAACTGCTCAATGTCCCTCCGCTTCAACGCCTTCTTGTACATACTCTTCTCCATTTTCGGTCAGCTTGTCATCAACCGAAAAGAATTTATCAAGCCGTCGCGGGGAGGCGAATAAATGACGACGCGTCGGTCGGTCGGTGATCGTCGCGCACATGAAAGCGGGGGGTGTCAATGAGCAGAGATTTATGGTATGCCTTGGGTGGAGGACCGGCTGCTGCTGCTGCTGCTGTCCCACCAATCTAAACACTTGTGGTGGTGGTGCAATGTGACCCCAGCCGTCGCCTTCTGCGTGTCGGTCGTCGGTGTCCCTTTCTTATCGCTGATGGCTCATAAACTTCTCCTCCTCCTCCTCATCCACTCGTAATTCATCATAAACGATGAACTCAAGAGGCGCCGCGCTGAAATATTAATGAGCGCTTCTCCCCTTCTCTCGCCTAGGTTTTTCACGCCGCCTTCCGCGCGCACGCGCGCCCTTCTCCCGCCCCGCCGTCACCTTTGTCGGTGTGTGTGTGGAGCGTAATTAGGAGTGCAAACGGGTGCAACGAGGTGCTATAATTGTTGCGTTTTCCGCTTCTTATTGACACCTTATGAGCAGCAGCAGCCGCAGTCACAATGGCTCCCCCGCCCCCCCCCCCTGACTTTCGGATTTGCATTCGATTTCCCATGCCTCCTCCTGTTCCCTATCCATCACTTCCTGAACATATGGACTCGTTCCCGTGCCGCCGCGGCGCGCCCTCTCCGTTTTTGTCTCGCGTCACATTCCGAAAATCCCCTCGAGCTCATGTTTACGACGGCCATTACTATTACACCTGATAAAAAACGTCATACAATGTGTATACGATTCGACTGACTCGGCACTGCCATGCCAATTTCCTGTTTTTGTTCTCCTCGGCTCGGCTCGCCGCTCACACCGCACCCCAACTTCTTCTTCATCATCTTCTCATTAATAATGATGCTTCTCGACCACACACAGAGAGAGAGTTGGTTGGTTGGTGGGAAGGTTGGCGAAGAGAGAGAGATAGAAAGGCCGCCGACGTTTTTGCAAATGAAGTAACCAATTATTCAAATTTGAGTTGTTGTTGTTTGCTTTCCTCCAAGACCCCCCCCCAACCACTTTTTACTGCCGTCCTAGACTACGAGGACTACAAGTTTTCGATGATTAGACTTGAATACATTCATTCATTTATATTTCGCTTCGAGACCCATCAAGGAAATCTCAGAGATACGACTCGGAGTCTGATGGAGCGCGTTTCCAATTCGTGTCATCTTTGGAGCGTCTTTTCATCGCTACCGTTTGTTCTGACACTCGAAAGTGCATACCCAGCACCGATTCCTTGAAAAAACTATTCAATGGTCTCGAAACGATATTCTCGTTTTTTTCTGCCGTTGAAATTGTCCGTTTCGTGGAGCATGGAGCACATTCTTGAAGTCAAAGCGTGCTCCACTGCTGAAAAAGTCACGAACCTCGACTTTAACCACATTTTTCGACAGTGGGTCTCGCAGCGATTTCTCGTAAATCTACCTCAAAGCATATTTTGGCTGTCAAAAATTGTCGAGCAACTAGAATTTCGCGACCTTTCCGACATACCGTACATATTTCCTCGATTAGAGCGGCACCCCAAACGCTGCCGGAGAATCATTATATCTGGAGATTGATAAGAGATATCAAAAAGTTGTCAACAGCAAACTTGTAGTCCTAATTATGATCTACAAGTTTGCTGTTGACAACATTTTGATATCTCTTATCACTCTTGTGATATAATCATGCTCCGGCAGCGTTTCGGGTGCCTCTCTATTCGAGGAAACACGGTAGCTTGAATAGGAACAAATGTTGAGAAAGTGTTAAAATTTGTGTATTATCAATCTTGGAAAGGTTGGAATTTCGGTCAATTCCGTTCTGGCAAACAAAACAATTGTTCTCCCACTTCGATTCAAGGATTTCGCGGGAACGTTTCGGTAGAGCGCGTTTGATTAGTTTTGAGATTCCAAGTTCACCGTGACAGATAATATTATGTTTTCTTGTGAAGAGCGAACTCTCATATGTATCCAAAAAGTTAAAGAAAACCCCATTTTTGTTCAAACTAATAAATCGTAAACTCGAATGAAGCTCTGAACTCTAAGAAAACTTATCATCGCGGAGAGCAGCGAAGCGATAATGTTCCACTGTGAACAGAGGAATGTTACTGATGGATAGAAGCCACAGAACTCCGAATTCCAGTATACTAGTACATCACCCCCATCTCGAGTATTATCACACGGCGGTTCCCTTTCGAGATGACCTCCAATTATATCAGAACCACAGGCGGCGGGAGGCATATTACCTCAAAAATATTTGCACGGAAAGCGCGGAAGCGTGTCGAATCTCGGAAGCCGTCGGGTAAACATTTCGAATCATCATCGTTCCCCCTCGTTTCCGTTCCGCATGCTTCGGTCGTAATGCAAGTGAGATCTGGCATAAGTTTGCTCTTTAATAACCTCTCGACTTTTGACGCTTAATGAGCCTTCCCACGAGATTTGCGCCCGTCACCCGCCCGTCCTCGGGAACGCCTCATTATCCTTCTCATGTTTCGTCGTTCGCGCACTCTCCTCTCCAGACACCCCCCCCCCCCCCCCAACGCGATTAATTTCGATGTCGCCCGCTCGTCAATGACTTTTGATAACTGATGGGCAGACAGAGAGACCACTTCAGAGTTCCAATTATAATCGAGGAGGGCGTTCGTTCAGCTGCTCTCACTCCAAAATGACAGGGTGCATGCACTGGGCATGATTAGGTACTCGTCCAATTGCACCTTGCACTCACCTTCTGTTGCTCCCCCCGTTATCACCTGATACGAGTACACTCCGATTCGAGGAGGCGACTCGTGTTCATATATAGCTGATTCCCATAACTACATAGTATTCTCTGCTTCTACCGTACCTGTCTCTAGAACTGGGCGGCTAAAGCAAATGCGCTCTATTGAAATGGCAAGTTATCCGAACTTTTTCGATACTTTTGCGCGCTAAATCGCATGGAAAATTGTTTTTGATACGAACTTGACAACTTTTTCAAACGCGCTTCAACGAAAGAGTTTCGAAGCGATGCCTTCTTTTCCATTATTGCTGCACAGATAAATGTCGATCGCTGCGAGACCATTATCATCTCAGTGGAGCGCATTTGAGCAAGGTTCCTCAAATACCCCGGAAACGATGATTAGGACGGGAAATTGCGATTTCTCAGCGGCATACTGTAAAAATTAGAAAGTTTTCCAAAGAAACATTAAGAAATACCTCGAATTTTCCCGAATAAAGCTTCATCCGAAACGCTGCCGGAGAATCATTATATCTCGAGATTGATAAGAGATATCAAAAAATTGTCAACTGCAAACTTGTAGAGGATAACTATTACTACAAGTTTGTTATTGACAATATTTTGATATCTCTTATCAATCTAGATATATTATGATTCTCCGGCTACGTCTCGAGTGTCGCTCTATTCTAGCAATTACGGTAATATTATCAAAATCAGCGGATGTGGCGAAAACATTTAACTTTTTTGAAAATCAACATGTGCCTTTAAAGAAACGTTAGTTTTTACCGTAGTTTTTCCACCTGATTTCGAGCGTGTCTTCCTCTCAAAACTTTTGCATTAGAGCGAACTTCCAACATCAGAGTCCTTTATCTTCTCGGAGTGCTCCCATCCAATCGTCCCTCATCCATCGAAATGTGCTCTCTGGAGAAACAAAACATGTTGCTCTTCGCGAAGGACACTGCCCCCATTAGCCTCAAGTGGTATGTGACCTCCGGAGAGAGATTTCGACTAGATTCAAATCAAATTTGTCCATTCTCCCCCCTCCTCATTCCATCAACTCGTTTCACACACACAACGAGCCGCCCATCCATCACTCGAGTGACCAGAGAAGTACAGTGCTCCTCCTCCTCCTGACCACTCGCATTACCATCATAATCGGGAACAAGTGTCTTCTCGACGACAACACCCCCAGTTGTTTTGTCTCTCTCCCCCTCACACACGTGCTAATTATCTGACCTTCTCTCGGCTGCTGTCGTCTTCCAGTGCATTTTCCCCCTTACTTTTGCCATCTCCTCCTCCTCCTCTTCCTTCATCATCACCGTCACCGTCAACGTCTTCTACTTCTTCTTCTCCTCCGCCATCATCGACGCGCATTCACCACCAAAACACTTGAAACGTTTCGCGCGCGTGCGGATTGGTGACATGGTTCGTTCTTCCACTCACACATATCCTTCGTTACGTCCTCTTGACTTTTAATCCATTTCAAACCTCTCCCTGGCTTCTTCCATCCTTCTGAACCGTCCGTCCGTCCGTCCGTCCGTCTTCTCGCCCTCACACCTTCTGTTCCCCCTCAGAGCCCATAAATCCCAGTTGTAAACGTCGTCTTCCCGCGCGCGCGCGCGCACGGGACAATTTGTAACTCGACGGCAGAACGCATAAAATCAGCGAGAAATGGGCGGAGTGTGTGGTTATCTGATACGCCCGTATCATATTTTTCCCCCGGATAACCACTTCTTCTTCCCCTCACACCCCCGGCTCGTGCGCGAAAAAGAGCAGATGAGTGGGGAGGCGGGCGGTAGGGGGACGAATATTATTCTGGAGACACCCCACCGAAATATGAGAAGTCCACCGGCCGGACCTCACAGATTAGCCCCCCCCCCCCCGCGGACGATGATGGACTCATTCGCTCTTTGTTTGCTCTCTCTCTCTCTTGTTTTTTCATTATTATTTTGAATCTGAGCACACGGATTTATGGCTACCTATTTGTCTGCTTTCACAGTTCGCCAAGTATCAAATTTCTCACGATAAAGCTTAATCCTTGGCTGATATACGGTACGGTGTATTTTGACGTGACGGTGTTTGCAGAATTTGCGAGATTTCTCGTATTTTCCTCCTCCAAGAACAAGTTTTCCGTTGGAAGAATATTGTCGGAAAACATCGAAAAGCTAAATACAAAAATACAAAAACATTGGAAAAACGACGAAAAACATCGTTTGAAATGGAAATCGTTTACTTTTGTAGGTAAAATCTGGATTTTTATTCAGTTTTTCCGGTGTTCGAAACACTGAACAGGGAGAAAAATCCCTCAAAATCCGGAGACGGAATGCGGACGACTGATGGTGCCGCCGGTCTTTCGGTTCGTTTTCAGCTCTTCGTCCAATCGGAATTCGCTCGCGAATCCATTAGCCCCCCACCAGCCACCGCATCCTCTTATCAAAACTCGAAAAAATCCGTTCAAATATTTGTTTAATGTCTTGTTGATGAGTCCGCACCCGCGACATCCGTATCCATTTCTTATCAATGTACTTATCAATAGAAACGCCATTTTCAATTTATTATCTGCAACGTTTCGGGTCCCACTTCGATTTACGCGATGGGGGGCAATGCTCCGTTCTAGCCACCTCACGAGCTACATTCACAAGCTTACACGAGAGCTCTTCCAGAGAATCATTATATCTCGAGACTGATAAGAGATATCAAAAAGTTGTCAACGGCAAATTGGTAGTTCTAGTTGTGATCTACAAGTTTGCCGTTGACAGCTTTTTGATATGTCTTATCAATCTCGAGATATAATGATCCTCCGGCAGAGCCGTATCTTGACGTGTCGGTGTTTGCAGAATACAAGAAATTTCAATGGTTCAGCTTCATTAATGAACCTATCCATACACTTTCTCGACATTCTTCGACACTGCAAAACGGGTAGATTTACGAGAGATCGTTGCGAGACCTACTGTCGAAAAACATCGCCGAGTTATCTTTTGCTACTTAGTTCAAACAATCGGGTGAATCTACCAAAATGCGGATACATGTTTATGTGTGTGTTGTGTCAAATCGACGGAACCAATTAATCAATGTTCGACTCGTCATCAAGGTGTGATTATTTGATTGAGAAGTGCTGCGCAAATCGGAATCCCATTAATCGGGAGCTCATCAATCACTCATGCTCGTCAGACACATCAGATTACAATCCCCCCCCCATATCGCTTTCTCATGTTCTCTCCCCTCTTCCACACCATTACCTACTAATCAAACCGGATTGTCTTCTGTTGCCACGTCATTAAACCACTAAGTGATCCGAGAAGTACGGTAGTAGACGACGTTTTCTTCCAGAGACCGCCCGCGAAGAAAAGCATCGCAGTCTCCGGCCCTCCTCTTGATTCTAGGGTCACATCCTCCTCTTGCCACCACAATCTGCCATTTGTTTTGATGATGATGATGAGGGGCCATGTCCTTTTGTATTGCGCAATGCTTCGGTGCTACTCGACAATTCCGATTAGACTCTCGAAAATGTATACACACACTCGTCCGTCGCTTCCTCCCGTTTTCTCACATTTCTTCTTCTTCTTCCCCCCTTCTCTTCCTCTTATTCTTATTATTATGCTCATTAGTCTCACGGGGGGCGGCTCCTTCCAAAAAAACAGAAGAAGCCACGAAACGAACGTCTTCTCTATTTCAGCCCCCTCCATCATCTGTACACATCCTCTTCCCTTTGTTGCCTTTTGCTCCTCTCCTCCTTGCGCCCCTCGTCTCTGTCGAAATTCGATTTCTGTTTCCATTCTCGAAACTCCGCCCCTTTCTCTCCCGCGCATCTCTCTTTGTTTCAGAAGAAGCGCTTCCTCGCATTCATGAATTGATGCATCCCTTCTTCGCTCTTCGTCTTCTCCTCCTCTGCCACGTGGCACATGGCGTGTGTCGTGACGCGGACACGTGCATCGAGAGAGTCAAGGAGGTGGTGGCCGCTCCGAGACGGTAAGTGAGCACCAATTAGACAATTAGAATCGGCCGCCCGCTGTGAGACACTGTGGGGGCTTAAGAGACGAGAGTCAATTAGGCGAACACGGAGACAGAGAGAGGTCTGTTTCAGATTCTGGTTCGGGGAGCAACGCTCGGCGCTGTGCTCGCACCGCAACGCGAAGTCGCTCGAATGCGGAGGCCCTTCCCAGTTGGCCAGCTTCCATTCCATTGCCAGCCGCCTCTTCAGGTACGTTTCCGACGGCACCCCGCAATTACGAGCACTTCTCTCTCCCAACACACACACACCTATAATTATAGACACGCAACATGTACAGAAACGGAATGTTTGTTTTCTTTTCCAGAGTCAAAACGTATCACTCCGCCTACCTTCGCAACCTGAACATCTTTCCCAGAATCACGTACCGAGCGTCTCCTGGTCACTACCGTGCGTGTGAGCACGACTTCTTCAGCGGAAACACGTCCGCCGTCGAAGCGGACCCCGACATGGAGCCGGTGGAGCCTTTCCGCATCCGCAAACGTCCGGAGATCTCGTGGAGCGAGTTGCAGTTCGACGACCAGTACACGATTGTCTTCACCGACGTCGGCTACGCAACCCTCAACTATCTGGCGGTCGACTTTCCGAAAGCGACGAAGATCCTGAAAGAGTACGAGCCGACGGAGAACTTCCGTCCGTCGCCGAATCCGATGGTCGTGTTGGTGTTCCGCAAGGGACGGCTCGAAGTGGAAGCGCCGAAAAGCGAAGAGGATTTCGATCTACCGCAGTTCATGCTCAAACACGAACTAGAGGACGATCTCGTCGGTCTCGGACTCGTCGTGGCCAGCAGCGATCCGTTCGCAATCGAGAAACAACGCCTACGTGGCAAAGTGGACTACTGTCACAGCCTTCTCCAGAACCGACTGTCCGCCAATCCGCCACGTCATCACACAGTACTCCACCATCTTCCGACCGACGAACTCGACTCGTGGCTGTCGGTCTCTTTCGATCAACACGCCGTCAGTGCGAACGTCTGCTGCCAAAGAGTCAAACTTCCGAAGACGTCCGTCTTTCTGGATCCTCTCGGCGACGTCTCCATCTCCGCTCTGAGCACAATCACGCCGCCGTCCATCAGCTCAATGAGGATCACTTCGTCCCAATCAAACTATATCAATTATCACAGACAGACGAGAAACTTTGTTGGTGAGTACATCGGATATGGATTCGAAATGAGAATTTTGACGAGATTTCGATAGAAAAAGTTTTCTAGGCCACCGGTGGAAAAGTTTGGAAACTTTAAACTGGCCAGAAAAAATTAATTTCAGCCGTTTTTCCAGAAGTTTTTCTCGTGTAAATTCATTCCTTTAACATGGTTAATTTGTTTTATCAAAAAATCCACATAAGAATCTGCCAGATACCGGGTACTTGGAAAAATAATTAAAGTTTACTGTAACTGTCGTAATAGAGCTGTGTCTGTTGTGTCCCGCTCGTTTCGAGACCGCTGTCGGTCGGCAGAAAAATTTTCTCGTCAAAATCGTCATTTCGGGTGAATTCAGTATATAAAGACCATCTCTAAAATATTAGCGTTAGAGCGCGTTCCCAATCAACACCGTTTCAATTGCAGAGCTCTCAAACGAAAAGTTCTCTCTGGCCATCATCGACGCGCATCACGGCCACTTGCACTGGCTCGAAGTCGACATTCCGGCGGCCAATTTGAATGCGGCCAACGGAAACGGACTCACGGTGAGCAAGAGCAGCAGGAGCAGCGGCGGCAAAGAGCATTCGACCTCGCGATGATGGGCGACATTTTTCCAATTTTAACCGGGGGCGCGGCGGCGTGAAAAACTCATCAAAACTGGTACGAATGCAATAATGGCGGCGCCGGCCGTGTGCTCGCGCGTTTCGCATCAACTTTTCGGGGGGCCATCTCTCCTTTCCGCTTCAAAAAATCAACAATCAAATGTTTGGCTCCCCGCAAGGAGCATTCAAACTCAATCCGGGGGGACTTGATACAGCTACTTTACGAAAGAGAGAGAGAGAGATAACGGAAATGCAATTGTGGCTCGTTTTGCAGAAGGCCGACTACGTGCCGCTGATTCCGAAGAAGCCGTCCACGTGCCACTCGTATCTCTTCGTCCTCCTCTCCCAACCGTCGTCCCTCAAACAGCTCGAACCCTATTGTCATGGAATGTGCGAGACGCGCAAGAAGTTCCGGTAATCGATCGATTCCGTGTTGTTCGCATTGATCTCTTGCGCTTCCAGACTGGAACTCTTCAAACAGCAACACGGTCTGCGTCTCTCCGCCCTCTCCACTGTCTCGTCGTGCTACGATCTACCGTACGCCTACCACGTCCTCATGAAGGACGCCACCCAGAATCGGACGATGGAGCGTCGCGCGAAGCAGAGAACGTCGCTCCACTCGCCCATGTCGTCCGAAGTGTGCGCCGCCTTCCACGTGTCTCCGCATCACAAGTGCCCCGTCAGCTCGTCCGCCATCCCTTCCGTCGTTGCAGCTCTCTCGGTTGTTCTTGCTCATTTCCTCTTCTAAACTTATGCTCTTCACGCTGTCACACGGGTCACACAACACCTTTTCCTCTCCCAATTTTAGTGCATAATTCTCTATTGTTTCCCAGTGTTTCCCAATCATTCAAACACGACTTCATTGTTTTCATGTTTTCTACAATAAAATTAGCAAATAACGATGGTAACTTATCAGCTAGATATACAAAACGAATTAAGTGAACGTGGCACAGGCGTGTACTGAATCCATAAATTATTGAGCCTTCGCCTCTCTCTCCTTCTTTCTGAGGGCGGCGGCGCGGGTTCCGGCGCTCATGTTGGTGAGAATTTTGTCGCGGATGAATGTTGGGATCAGGTTCACGAGCTCGAGTTGAAGTTGATGAGTGATGTATCCGGTGGTATCGGAAGCGTTTCCAACGGTGTTCAAGGCAGACTTGGCAAAAGTGGCTCCGTCGGGAGTGAAGAAAGAGGTTCTCTTGACCTTGCTCATCTTGGTGGCGACCATCATTGGAGCGATGGTTTGGATAGTGATTCCTTGCGACTCATATTCCTTTCTGAGAATAGCAGTCAACCAGGACACGTATTTCTGCAAGTTTCCTTTGAATTTTGAGCACTAGAATACAAGTTTACCTTGGTGGCAGAGTAAACGGCCCAGAGAGCCATTTGGTTGGCTCCGGCCGAAGATCCGACATTGACAATGACTCCCGCCTTTCGAGCGACCATTTGCGGCAGGATTCCGGCGGAAAGCTGAGATAGGAACTTATTCAGTGAGACGATTTCTAAAGTTTATCAGCAACATACCAGAGTTGGTGGCATCGTGTTGATTGTGGTGATGTTCGCGAGGCGCTCAATTCCTCCATCGACCTTGTGGAGCACATCCGGATACTCGTAGCTCAATCCGACGTTGTTGACGAGAACTCCGATCTCGACCTGGTTGAGACTAGCCAAAAGCTCTTTGTATCCACCGGGAGCGGCGTTAGTGAAGTCGTAGGCGGCAGTGCGGACCTCGACGTTCGAGTACTTCTCGAGGATCTCCTTCTTGGTCTCGTCGAGCTTCGACTGGGTACGCGAGACGAGGAACACGTTGAATCCACGACGAGCAAGTTCGAAGGCGTATGCTTTTCCGATTCCATCAGTGGCTCCAGTGACGACTGAAAACCTTGTTTGTTTAAAAAGTGTTATGTTTTCGACATTCTCCGTTCAGTATGCTGTGTCAGACATTACAGCCGATAACACATTCTGATTCACTGGAGCCTCCAAGAACAAACAGTTCTGTGCGAGTTCTTTGAGTACACAGATAACCGCGTTATCATTGATCACACCATTTTTTGACGGGAAAAACGAACCTGCCCATGATGCGCCAGCGCGTTTCTTCAAATCGATCGGTGAGAGAACAACATATGGTCCGAGAATGTTCGAAACGATCGTCAGGAAACGGTAGGCGATGGCGGCGAGTGCCACGTAACCGGCTCCGGTGAGGAAACACTGGCAACCCATGTGAACTGGAAATGAGAACAATACGACTTTTCGCTCAAATGTATATTGAAATGTTTTTAAAGTTGAAATTTCGATGAAAACAGAAACATTTTATAAAGATTTATTGCCAGTTTCTAGAAGAGATGGTGCGGGAGGAAATTGTTTACCTGCGGAGACTTGACCCAGTTTCCCGCGAATCCACAGATCACCAAAGTCTCTGGCTCTATTGAAAAATCAAATCGCCGCAAGAACGAATTTGAGAAAAAAGTGAGAGCGTCAAAATATATAGGATATATCCAGTTCATGTTTATCAATCCCACAAATAAATTAAGATCATTTTAAAACACTTGCAAAAGGCAAGCGAAACGAGTGGACGCGAAAAATCGAATGAAACAGAATGGAGGAGGCGAGAGAGAGTAAGACCGACCTTGCTGTTATCACACCATTTCTGGCATGATAAGAGAGAAGATGGGAAAATGTGAGAGGGGGGAGGGGGGAATCGAAGAAAATTGACGAACACAAGTATGAAGTGGGGTGGTAGAGGGTCAGTCATCCTATTCACAGTATAAACGGGGCAATTTGGATTTAATCGACGTCCATATCGTCGAGATCTGGGCGGTTGCGCTTCGGCTCCGGTTCACGCGTCGCGTCGTCATCAGAGTTCTCTGAAGAAGCTTGAAAAGGATTAGACAGTGTTTTTACGCGTTATTTTTTGCATAGTCTATTAAATAGAAGCATACGATACTGGATAGGAAACACAAAGACATTTTCGAGAAAAGAAAAAAGGCGACTTATTAACACAGAAAGCTGCGTACTGTTAAGGTTTCGCGATATCAGTTCGTGATGTACGTACGATAGAATAGAGAAAACTTTCAGCAAAGTGGCTGAGTGAAACGACACCCTATCTAACCGTACCTAGCCGAGACACCGTCGCCGCAATTGAGGGGGAAAAGAAGCCGAGATAAGCGGACGGCACCACAGCTTTCCGGCACAGGGTGTTTACAGCTTGTGCTAAACGAACATCAGGTAAAGTCTACCTTTTTAGAGGTCTCCCAGAGTAACTTACGTGCTCTTGTGGATCCAGACGATTCTGGTCCTCCTTCGGCCTTGGTGAGGTTGCGAGCAAAACCGCGAATATCTCCTTGGTTTGCGGCCTGAACAGTCTCATCGCTCATTCCGAATTGGGAGAGAACTGGTCCGAGCTGTCCAGTTTGAAGAGCGTGTCCGAGAGTGTCAGCAGCTTGTCTGAACTGTGGAGTTCTGATAGTCTCGGCGAGTTCCTGAGCCGGATCACTTCCGGTGGGAGGAAGATGAGGAGCAAGCTCATCAGCGTGATTTCGAACAACCTCAGCAACCACGTCGTTCGAAAGAACCTCAGAAAGAGAGACATTCACTCCTTTCTTGTTCGGGCGGAAGTTCGACAGAATATTCTGGATTGTAGGGTTGCTCAATGAGAGGCTCGACTCTTCCGATCGAGGGCGGATTCTTCCACTTCCGCTGTCAGTGAGAGCATCCGCATTGGGCGGCTCGCAATCGGCTTCAGCCGATGCATCGCCTTCCGGTGCAGCAGCCGGAGCAGCAGCAGGAGCCGTTGGAGCATTTTGAGAAAGCGGAAGCGTCTCGCCATTGTTCTGAAAATTACAAGAATGTTTAGAAACACACACTCAAATAACCTGCAATGACTGAATGAGTGACATCAGTTGGCTTTGGTCCAACTCTCCCAGTGGTGATTGTAACTCCTGAAGCGCAGCCATTGTTCCTCCGGCCGATGGACGATCAGCGTTGGAGTTTGAAGCACTCGCACGTGAGCCCGCTGGGCGCGTAGTAGGCGGCTTGTTGATAGCGTCGTTCACCTTCTTCACAAGGTCTTTATCCGCATCCGGCGACGAATCTTGAAGCCAAAACAGCTTCATCTCGTTAGAAGTTTTGAACTTAAGCATGAAGACCTTTCCGTCAGGGCATCCGTTGACGGCCTTGAACTCGGCATCCTCCGGGAAGATGATGAGATCCTCGACGAGAGCGCCAGTCTCGCGATCTTTCCAGCAGAAATGAATGAGCATGTCGTTGCTTTGTTTGATGTAAACGAGTCCTTTCGTCGTCTCAGCGACCACTCGACGCATGTTGTCAGCCGATCCAGGCTCGAGGCGCGAGCGTCCCGCTTTAAACTCGACAATATGTCCAGAGGACGGGCCAGTAGAACGGCTATTACTGAACATGGCAGCCATTTCTGAAATTCTTTACGTTTGGAGGCTTGTTTTAAAAACTTTACGGAGATGACGATGAGCAAAACCAACGAAACTGGAGAAATTGGAAAGCAAAGAGAGCGAACGTTGAGCACGAGCACGATGACAATTCGGTCTGCATTTGCGCGTGTAATATAATGCTGACGGACTTAAACTTGGGCGCCAAATTGGAAACCGCGACGCTGAACGGAAAACATGTTTTTTAGGAAAAACAACCGGAATTTTCGTCATCAAACAAAATTAAAAATGATTTTAAAAAATAGCAGAAAACAATTCGTGACTACCAAGTAACAAATACGATCGCATGCGAAATTTTTTTTTTAAGTTTGAAAAATGAAAAAGAAAACAATTTTGTTCCAAGTGTTTGAAATCGTGGCGAGACCCATCGAATTGTTTTACACAATGTCCCTTTAAGCCAATGTAACAAATAAACAACGAAAACATTACGCAATTTCCCCGAGATTCTGCAAGATGGGCCGAAAGGTGAGTAGTGTATTTTCTTTGCATCATAAATTGTGTCTTGTTGCAGAAGAAAGACACAAATATCGTGGATACGGAAGTTTATGAAGTTGAAAAGATCCTTGAGAGTGTGGGTTTCATGATCGCCGACGTGTGAGATGAGATGATTGCTTACAGAAGATCAACAGAGGAAAACTTTACTATCACGTAAAATGGAAGGGCTATCCTGACAGCGATAACACGGATGAGCCGGAACTGCGACTCAACTGCGACACGAAACTCATAGACTACCTCGTGAATCAAATCGACTCGAATATCTACACAAAGGACGTGGAAACGTATATGAAGAACTTAGAGTCGTACGAGAAAGACGATGAAATTCTAAGTGAGCGATGCTTTTCTTCGCTTAAAAATTTATTTTTTCTTCTTAGAAATCGTCGATCCCCTTTCGTCTTTCGCCGCTACGACGTGTCTCACTGGATCTGTGAAATTCGTCAATGGCGATGCGGTCAGCTGCAAGTTCATGCTCCTCGAGTACATCCGCGACTTCAATCAGACACACCTTCTCCACTCGGCGATGCTTCCGTCGAATTCCGTCATTGAGAGCAGTTTGGATCGATACTGCAAAGAGCTTCAATATAGAAAAGAAGTGTTCACCGACTATCCGTTCATTCGAATCATTCTTCCGGCTCATTCTGATACCGTCTTCTACTCGCCGCCTCCGCATGCAAACTTGCTCTTTGAACCAGTCACTGAAAAAATAAAAGAGTCACTCACAAAACATCTATTTGTCCCCAAATCGAAGGATCTTGGCTTTAACAATGTAAGGGTAATAACCGAATCATTTTGATTTTATTATCTCATTTCAGGTCGAAGCGTTCGTTGATAAGGAGTACTTCACAGTGCAAGACGCGTCTCAAGACCCCCGGGTGTTCCCATTCCTCAACGTTGATAAAAACAAGCGACTCGTCGAAGGAATGAACCGAATCGATCATCGGTAAGTCAGAGAAACACTTTTATCCGTAAGTAGGCAATTTTTCAGAGGCGAGCCACGATTCACCGCAACACTGGAATTGGTCCAAGAGCCGTCGCGTGGATGGATCCTGAGAGGAGGAGTCGACATCGAGAGCGACACTCCGCTTGTCCTGATGACCGGCGTGCTCCGTCCCAGTGTCACGGCTCACACGTCGCTGACTGTGGCCGGAGAACAAGTCGCGTTCTCCTCGTTCATCGAATTACCCAACAGCAATCTGTGTCTGGATCGGCGCGAGTTCTACGACTTCTCAAAGTTCATTCCGCATAGTGTGAGTCCGTGATTCGATGATACACATCAAAGTCTTCGATTTACAGTGTACGCCAACATGCTCTGTCCGTCTTGTCGAATCAGGAAACAACGTTCCGGATCTAGTCGTCTACAATCTCGTTCCGCTCAACGAGGACAACAACCGCGAGATCTCTCTCGACTACTTCCAGTCGTTTACAAAAAGTGTTCGCCAGTACTTCATCTCTCACAAGTCCCGAGGTAACTTCAAATAAGTAAAAACTTCCCTAACCGTCATTTTTCCAGACGCAAAGATCTTCGCAATGTACAACGAGAAACTTGATTTTGTGCAGTGTCAATGCTATTCAGAGAAATGCCGTCAAGTTCTGTACATCGACAAGTCCGCCTCTGCGAAAGATCCCACAAAAATGAAGAGAGAACGACTGAAGAATGTGATCTGATCCATTGTGCAATCCTATTTAATCAATAATAGTTTCAGCTCGTTTCCGGATTCTTCTTCTCCGGAATGCAAGTGGTCGAGTCCTGCAAAGTCTGGTCGATCAACGACGGAAAATTCGAAGAGTGACAATCGCCAAACATTGTTAATTTACACGTTTAAGACAAGTTTTAGGTTTAGAATTTTGTTGTTTTTTTGTTATCTAGTTGCTAGAATAAAAATAGTTGTCGTAAGAGCATTTCTCATCTATTTCAGGACAGCAACCGTTATTCAGGGAACAATGCTCGAGTTCTTGTCAGAAACTCAACGGAAAGTGTCTTCTCGATGTCATAAATGGAACCAATTAGTTGAGGAGGGAGTTCTAAATCGATGATCTCTGTGAGCACAGTGAGACAAAGAGAAGGTCAGGTCGAAGAAGGGGGGTGATGTGGAGAAGATGAGTGGGTAACGACGGAGGGAGGGGGTTGACTGTAACGTGTTATAGACAGTGTCTCCAATCGATTCCCATCGTGTCCTCTTGCTCTTTCTCTCAGTTTTCCTTCGGTTTCTGACAGTTTGTTCTTCAGTTGTCTTTGATTCGAAATGGAGCAGAACAACAGCAACATCGTCATGGAAGTCTGTCTCCTGACGTATAATCTGGAGACAGAATGCCAAGTGAAAGAGTCCCTGGAGACTCTGGAGCACAAGGAGTTCCCGGTCGAGTTGCTCCGCGAGCACAAAGTGATGGAGCTGGCGAAGAGGTACATGATGAGTGCGGGAGTCGAGGAACAGGCGAGACGCCTTCTCGCCAAAATGAGGAGAATCGAGGGAGTGAGCAGTCGGAAGTCGCCGAATGAAGAGGCGAAGAAGTCGCCGATTGGAGACGAGATGACGGTGTCGAAGAGGACGGCGCCGGTGAAGTACGAGGGGAAGAGGAGGGGGGACGAGAGTTAGTGATCTACCTGTCTTTGCAACTTCATGTTATCTTTTTCAGATGGATCTCCGAAAATTGACGAAGAGGAGCAAAAGGGGCCGATTTCCAGCGAAGAGGAGAGGAAGAAGGAGCTGAGGAAGGCAGAGCAAGACGAGAAGCTCCAGAAGTTTCTGGCGAAGAAGAAGGCGACGGTGGGCAGATCGAGGACTGTCCTCCTGCCCACCGAGGCGCTTCCCGTCCGGAAGGAAACCGGAAAGTGGCCGGTCAATAGGCAACCGAGCAAGTCGGCCAGGAAGACTTTCTATTAATCTCTTGTTCCTCAATTTTTAATAATACTAATATTAATACTTATTAATAAACTCGCAAATTGTCAAAAGGTTTTTTAAAAATTCATTACTACTGTCAGTGGATATGATGAAAGAAGAACAACAAATATTAAACGAATATCAAACAGAACACCTCGTAAAAAATGGGAGAATGAGATACAAATGACTGCGAAAACAGATATGTTCGCTCATCGGAACGCGCGGTCTCCTCGTCCGCGTTCCCGATCCCGGCTGCCGTCTCCGCGCGTCGTCGGCTCGGCGATTCGCGACGCCTTCGGCAGCTCCTCTTTCTTCTCTTTTCGCTCTTTCCGTGACGACTTCGCCGGCTCGTCCAAGTCGAACTCTATCGCTTTTCGAGAATTCCGCTTTTCCTCTTTTTTGGGCGTCGGTTCAGGAGGCTGAAAATGAGGCCACTTGTGCACTTTCCACTGAACAGATTGCACTTACCATTGGTCCAGCGACCTCTCTCCGTTCTTTCGGCTTCTGCTCCTTTTCTTTTTCCTTCTTCACCTCCCCATTCTCCCGTTTCTTCTCCTTTTCAGCTCGTTTCTCTTTGCCAGAAGACTCCTTCTCTTTGGTTCTCTCTCGATTCTTCTCCGATCTCTTCTTGCCATCCCCTCGTTCTGCTTCCGTTCCCTTCACCGTTTCTTTCTTCTCGACGTTCTCTTCCGGTCGCTTCAACCGTTCAGCTATTTTGCTCTTCTTGATCGGCGGCGGACTGGGAGTCTTAACTTCGCCATCCTCCCCTTTCGCATCCTCCTTCTTGACCTCCGTCGGATGTCCCTTCGGTGCCACGTAGAGTGAACCCTTCTGGAAAAGTAACTCTACAGTTTTCGAAATGCCGGCGTCCAACTCACCGCTCTCTTCTTCCTTTCTTTCGTTTCTTCCGTTTCAGGAGATGATTTCGCCGTCGTTCCATTATGCTCGTTCTCCTCCTTCGCTCCTCCATTCTTTACATCTACCTTCGGTTTCTTGTCAGCTGGCTCTCCTTCGGCCTTCTCTTCCTTCACCTTTTTCGGCTTGTCCATGGAAACCTTTTTGACGGGAACCGGGGCGAAGTCCGACGCAACTGCGTAGATCTTCACGTTGCGCATTTTGAGCCGACCGACGTACGAAGCGGCTTTCAGCGACAAATCGTCTCGTTTTCCCTTCTCGCGGTCTCTCAGTTTGATCGCTGCTGCCTCCATACTTGCAACGGCACTTGAAATCAGTGGGAACGCTGGCGTCAGTTTTGTCATCAAAATGAGACAATTGCGGATGATGACGTATTCGGCATCTTCTTTGGCAAGAACCACTGTGAACATTTTGCAGAGACGTATCTGCCACCGGTAGCAAAGTTTCCGGAACGTCTGGTAGTCCATCGGCGATTTAGTGACCATTCCAGGGTAGCCGACACACTCCTTCTCGAAGATCTCCTTCTCGGAATGCCACTTCTGAGCCGAGCACAAAAGAATTTCTAGGAAACGCGATAGAGAGTTGGCTTCGTTCTCAGTGAGTCCCGCAATCAATGGTATCACATTTTCAAAGATCTGTAAAAAGAACATAAATCGAAGATCGTGGCTGGAATTCAATACCCGATCTATAATAAGGATCGTTGGGAAGAATGGAGTACGCATTTCGTGGAGTATAAAGAAGAATTGACCGCAGAAGACCGCATCAAGTTCGGAGAAGAGGGCACGTGGCAGAACGCACTGCTGGATGAACATCTCGAGGACGTCCTTGTGATGCTTGTCTTCGAGCAGCGTATCCTTGTGGTTCGACAGCCACGCCCGCACTCGCTCCACGTGCTCCGTTTGTTTTTTCAACTCTTCTCGCAGTTTGCTGTCTAATTGTTTATCACCTCTCTTTGTTTTTCCCTGAATTTATAGGAATCATTTCGAGATGTTCCATTTCTATAACTTACGTGTCCCTCATTTGACTGCTTCTTCTGTGATTCGAGTGTTCGTTCGTAAGCGGCCGTCGGAACTTCGATGTCGTACATAGTGAGCATCCAGAAGACAGTGAAGAACTTCGCGGGAACCTTCTGCTCCAGTGACGGTATCGCCTCCTTCAACTCGGCCATCAATTCCTCTACTGCCGTCTCCATGACCGTCGAGAACAATGTGCACTTTTGCTGCATATCCAGTCGCGGTTTCTGCCCTCCCTCCTCGCCAGCAGCAGCTCTCGTCGACTTCTTCGCAGCGTCGTAGCTGTCGCCGATTTTGGAGAAGAACGTCGGACGAGCGATACACATGGCGGCGTCCATTTCGAGAGAGTACTCGGAGAGCAACTCGCGGACAGTCGGCACCCGTTTGACAAAGTCGTCGTTTTTAAGATAGGCACTCAGGAAGGAAACGAGCTGCTGGAGAGTATCGCTGCACTGGTCGACCATCTCGCCGACGAGTTTCAACGGAAGATTCTGGCTCTCATTGAAGATGATGCGATCTTTCTGCTGAGCAATTGAGATGCACAGTCCGATGGCAAGATCTCCTTTGAGAAGAGCATCTCGGAGACGTTGAGCCGCTTTCCTGTTCTTGGTGACTGTCGAGTATCCTCCTGCTTCTTGTTTCAACAAGTCTCCACCGCCGAGAGCCTCGATTTGCTCTCTCGTGGCTCCACTAATACCCTCGATCCATGACATGTTTTGAATGATCTCTCGAAGGAGCAGCATGTCGTAGCTTTTGCAGAGTTTCAGCTGATTGAGCACGTAATCGAGCATTCCGTTCAGCTCGAGTGGGTAACGACGATAAAGGGAGCCAACAAGAGTGCCGAGAGCTTGTAGCCACGGAGAGATAGTAGCGTCGGTTGACTTGAGAGCCTGCTTCGAGGGATCCGCTAACTGGGAAATGATGCAGTCTGGAGGAATTCTATGAGATTTCCGATTGAATTTAGTGAACTTACAAGTGAGCACATCGAACTCGAGACTTGTCAGATAGCGAAGACTGTCCACGACGGGACCGATGAAGTTGTCGAACGTCTGCACTTGACTGAGCAAGTAAGAGAGCACTGTCGACGGATGGATGTGGCATAGCTTTCCCAGTTGACGACCCATCATCTTCACCGTCTCCTTGGAAAGTCGTCTGAAGTATGGGAATTGTTTTTGAAATCGAAAAGACACACTCACTTGAGAACGTATTTCGTTCGCCCATGAATCTTTCCCTTCATGATGTTCATTTCGGGATGCCGCACAGTCTCCTGATTCCATTTGGAGTACATCCAATAGCGCCACGAGTAGGGGAATTGCTGCAACAGTTGCCACAGTTCCTCACTGAGAGCCACGTTTGTTTCCGAGAGCGTCAGGGACGGAAGGAGACATTCGGAGACGATTTCGACGAAGATTTGGTTCACTTAAAATGAGAGACATTGTAAAGCAGAGCCAGCCAAATCAACATACGTTTCTCGTCTTTCGGCAGATCTTCTTTCTCAACTTTTTGATAGTAAGTGGTGAGCAGACGAAGCAGTTTGATGTTCGTGCTGGCACGGAAAGCCACGCGGGGGCCAAGATAGTAGAGAACTGTGGAAAGTTTTCCCAGATCATCCCAACTCTCGATCTTAAATTGAATATTGCCAACTGAAAGATCAGTGAGTCTGATACCTTCTGCAGTCCGTTTCCCATGTCATCCAGAATCGGCTTCGGTGGCTTGCGAGAACTTCCGAACAGGTTCAATGAGCAATTCTCTTTGTAGAAGTCGTTGATCGATCGCTCGATGATTTTGCACAGAGCACGACAGAGCCGTGGACTCGCCTGAACGGCGTAGTATTCGGGAAGGCGGTCGATGAGCAGCTGGGCTTGTTTCCAGTTTCCACTCTCCAGAAGAGCACACGCAAGGCCGAGTTTCTGATTGCTCGAAAGAACCGCTTCCTCATTGTAGCCTTCGGAGAGCCTGATGTCTTCGTCTTCTTGAATTTGAATGACGGTTGTGAACGAAATCGGTTGGGAAGCCGCAATCATCGGACCGTTCTCTTCGAAGCCCCTCGAATCGATGATGGGCATGGAGGCCGTCGAAATGGTCTCCGCCTTCGACGCCCTCTCTTGAGCATTTGTCATCCGTGAACGGTGCCCTTCTTTTATCGAGTCCGTCTTCGGAATCATCTGTAATTCTCATTATACTCTTTCAAGTTCAGATTTTAAACACTCACGAAGGCGAGAATTTTCATCATATCAATCATTTCGTGTTGGATCAGAGAGGCCGTCAGCACGTATAGCGAGTATGGTGTCTTCTTTTTATCCGATTGATAAAATGTGTATTTGAAGCCGAGAATTGCGCATAGATACTCTCGGACGACGTCAATCTCTTTCAGCAGAGCGATGAAGAATAGCTGGAACTCTGATCATAAGACAACATGTTTCTTGGAAACTTCAACTCACTTTTTGTTTGGGACAATGCTCGAAGGCTTCTAAAATCACATCGGTGACTCGATTTGGATCCAAATTGAACTGTCCGATCAGTGAGAGCACTCTGTTTTTGACTACCTTCGCGTATCCATCACTCGGAGAGCTCTCGGCTGCTTCCATCAACTCGGTGACAAGTTTTGAGTATCCCTCGGATTCTTCTCGGAACAAATTGAACTTTGCTTGTTTGAAACTGAAATGTTCCAATTGAGAAAACATTTCCGCTTCGAATCACTCACTAGACTTTGGTTTTGAGCCTGATCAGTGCTCGGTTCTGTTCCTCTTTTCCATTTTTGAAACAATCGAGTTCCAGTCGAAGAATTTCTTCTGGAACTATCTGAAAATTAAAAAATGTGAATAGGAAATTTTGTCATGGAATGCAAAAATCGTCACTTTTTTCATTCTTTTTCGATAAAAAACTCACTGTATCTGCTAACAAATGGACGAACGTCTCGAAATTCGACTTTGAAGTGCTCGAATTCGCTGCAAACTCGACTTCCGGTTCCGTCAGCACCAAAATGTCGATGAGCTCCGAACTGATATAATCGTTTGTTTTCTGAAATTCAGAAAAGTGTTCTTTCTACACGGAAAACTAGAAATCATACCTTCTGAGTGAGTATCCGTTCGAATGCCTCCCCCGGACTGATTTTCATATGCACGATGTCGAGGCACAGCTGTGTGAGCTCCTCGAAGCCGTTTGTTTCCATCACGAATCTGGAATATTCAACAAATCAATAAATCCCGAGACAAGATTTGAAAGGCAAAATAGCAAAACTAGCGATATTTTGAATGCGATAGCGAGGGCCGATAGGTTGGCAACATGCCAAGATAGCGCGCGGCCGTGCGGTTTCTCGGCCATTGAGTGTAAAGTGGATCGTGGGGGATGAGCAGAATCCGGGTATTAGGCATTCTAGAATGCCCGATTTGTCTTTCGTCACTCTACACAGCCGTCAGGATCTTCTGAAGAAGAGTGTGACGTTTCTGAATTCGGTGAGTCAGTTAGTGCGTTTCCAAGGAGGAAAGTGGAAATAGCTGAACTATTGAGAGATTCAGGCGAAGGTTACTTCTGAAAAATATGCAATAGAATGTATGCTAGCTGTTTCTTTTTTCGGTTCGCATACATCATTTCCGTAAGTTTATGCCATTCACATACTTATGACTTGTAAATATGTTTGGGAAATAAATCCCAAAAAGCAGGCGTCAAACCGGAAGATGTATTCTAGAAGACGTCAGAACCCTGATTGTCGTGAAACCTTCTTGTTCGTGATTTCCTGTTTGAATCCCTCCGATTCTCTACGCTACCGATACATTTTAGGAAGCTCATCACAAATAATGCTTCGCAAAAATTCGGAAAATCAGGCTAATTATCAGAGGATGTGATTGGGAAGGTGGCCAGACCTGGTCGACTACTCCAAATAGCTATTAAGGATCTCTGTTGTCCATGTCCATACAGTCGGAATAGGAGAAAATGAGCATTTTTGAAAATTCTGCCGAACGGAAAAATTTGCGGGATATACAGTGAATTTCGTCCCAAAACGTTCTAAAAAGAATAGAAGAGCTCCCTCACGACTCTACAGTAGTTTAATTTCAGGAATGGCCCCGCAGCGACGGTTCCCGCGAGCACTCGCAAAAGAAGTCGTGCCGCCCGTCGCCACCGATGTCTTTCTTGCTGCTCGACACGCAAACCGACGAGATTCTCGGGCACTCTCGAGTCACTGTTCTTCCCAATCGGTGAGCACTTTTGCCCCATTTTCGCGTCTCGCGCAATGCGATATTTCAGTGATAACGCACTCTGGATCGAGTCGGTGATGATAAAAAAGGATCAAAGAGGTCGAGGACTCGGAAAGTTTCTGATGAAAGCCACCGAAGACTGGATGCTCGACAACTGTTTCGATGAGGTGAGTGTCTGTGGTTGGGACCTCAAATCCGCAATCGCGGAAGAATAAACGGTAAAAAACTGAAACATTTCAAAGTCCACAATTTTGTTCACTATAAAAACCGCGCGGAAGTTTCAACTCCTTGCATTTTTCAATTTTGCTCTTTTTTTCGAACTACTTTTTCGTCGGAAAAAACGTCAGAAAACATATTACAGAATCGAGCGTTGCGCAACCCTTCCGTCTTTTAAATATCCGCTCCTTTAAAAGTTAATCCCAAACTTCTACTTTTTTTTATAACTAGCACAAAAATTTGGGAAACCGTGGAAGCGGTTAAGAACGGATCGCTCTGAACAATTTACCCAGCAAAACACGAAATTAGTGAGAATCCGCAAAAAATTGAAGGCGCGTCCCTAAAAACGACGAATGGGTCTCGGTACGATAGTTTTTCGACACATGGCAAGAAACGGGAAAAAAGGAAAAATTCAAGGCGTGCGTGGGTCCATAATCCACATTTGATCCGAAATTGCGAATACGACATGACTTTTTCCGGGTGCCGTATTCCAACTCCTGCTGGATCTTCTGATCTTCTGCTTGCAGGTATTCCTCTCCACGGACGATCAGTGTCGCTTCTACGAATCAATCGGCTACAAAAAGTGCGATCCGATCGTCCATTCGACCACCGCCACCAGTGTCTTTCCCGCTATGAACCACTTCCAGGTTTACCCCAATTGGTTTTTTTCTCGGATATTCATCAAGTTTCAGAACGCAGCAGCCGCCAACCCTTCGCCTCCGGCCCCAGTATCTCATTCCGCTGTCACTTCCGATTCTGCTCCCCCACCACCACCCCTGCCGGCTCCGAAAATGATCACTCGATCAACGTCGCCAATTGTGCATATCAATATCATCGAGAACCAGTACATGACAAAGAGGATAAAACCTGAAGTACAATGAGAATGCGACAAGGAGTTATGTGTTTCTATTTTTATTTTTTCCGCTTTATGAGAAATGTAATTAAATGAATTACACAATAAAATGAATTGTTCTGGTGATCAGAGTGACAGGAAGTTACAGAAAAAAAGGGTAGCAGGGGGTGGGTGGTAGCGGATATGGAGATAGAACCTGGTGAACGGGTCTGTAGGGGGAAAGAAACCAAAATGAATCCTAAAAAGATAACTATGTGATCTGAGATGGGAGACAGGGTAGAAGAGGAAATGAAAGAGGCTAACAAAAACGAGTTTGGTGGGAAAAGAGCCGAGATCGCCTACTGCGAAACACGGTGGGATTCGGGATAAATTGATAGAGGGGGGAAAACAACAGTAGGTACAAAAAGAGCCATTTGTGCATGTATACATGGTATCATTCTGTGAATGGATAATGAAGACAGAAGAAAACAAGAATAAACGCGCAAAGCGGCGGCACATTTTGTGAACTACCCTAGGATTATCTATAACGGTTACGGCAAAGCCAACTATATTGGCCCATATTTGGCACCACGGAAACAAAATAACATTACCAAAAAGGGAAAGGACAGAAAGATAATAGGGAGACAGGACAGAGGATTGGAACATTGGTTTCGGAACAGACAAACTACCGTACTCCACCTCAAGAGAAGAACAATAAGCAAATTCGCGCGGAATACATTCGAATGGAAACCCAAGCAAGATGTAGGTACGGGAAATGCAAAACAATTAGGGGAAAAGGACCATGATGGTTCGAGAAAGTAGCAGTTTGACAGGCGTGATGAGAACTACTGTCGAAATGATGGTTAGGAAAAAGAGAGAACGAATGCTTAGTGTTACTAGCCAAGGGAGAGAGATAGACTGAAAAGCACGTTGAGAGAAAAAATGATGATGAGAGAAGGAAGGAATACTTCGTAGCGAAAAGGGGAGGAATGTGTGTTGTACCTGCACATATGTACCCGAGACGGAGACTTTGAATGACCTTGAAAATTTGATCAACACCTAGAACTAGGGTCGTCACAGTCCCCAAAATGACAGGCAATTCCAAAAATCTCTGCTCGAAACATGGTGACACAGAGACAACACACATTGAACCAATTTGGCAAAGCATGGACAAATAGAGTCAACTTCAGCAAACAACAGTCGTTTGGGAAGTCTGCGACGCCAACGACGGTCTTTTCATGGGGGCGGCTCCGATGATCGAGTTTGTGCAGTTCGGACGAGCCATCTTCGACGGATCGGCAGTGCGGGCAAGTCCTTCGTCCATGAGAATCTGATCGAATCGTGTCTCCTGAAACGAAGACGTGAAATGTGAAAGTTATTGAAGAACACTTACGCGTGACTCTCCTTCCTTATCCTTCACAGTCACGTACAGTTCGACCATTGGGATGCGAGTGTCGAACGAGTATCCAACCAACTTAGAGGTGATAACTCTTCCGGTGCACAGCTGTCTGAATTCCTTCATGGCCAGTTCGCTCCAGTTGTTAGTTCCATCGACAGGGCGAACGTGAGCGAGCATGACTTCGGTCGACTGGAACGGCAGGGACATCAAATCAGTTCTGATTTGACGAAGATCTTGTCTGGCCATTCGCGAATATCCTCCGTAGTCGACGAACTTGACGAACACCTCATCCGTTTCTTCGTAGTACTGAACAGTGACAGCGCGGAACCACGAGTTTCCGACTGGAGCTGCGCACAAGAGTCCGTCTGAAAATGCTCATTTTTCCGTCAATCATTCATCCATCAATATCTTAAATAAACTATGACACCTCTTCTGAAATAACCTGTCCCCTAATCGACATCGCACATCTTCTCAATTTTCAACGCACATGTTGGTAAAACACGCCTTCCGTCCCCTATCTGTCTACGCTCTCGTACGACTGACACTCGCCAATAACCAGTTCGAAGGGCAATAGTAACAAGTGAGCTAATCAACCAAGTGCATTTAAGACCAGTCGTCGTCGAAAGTGCAAGCGAGACAACTGACTCCTACACACTGATCATCAATCTTCTTTTCTCTTCTCACTCACAACAGTCGTTCTCTATTTCTATCTCTTTCTCTTTTCAATTTCTTTCGAATTCATCCGGATCGAAAAATCGACGAGTGGCGAGGGCAGTCTCATCATGTGCCAACTGATCGAAACGCATGATAGCCGCGTAGATTTCCACCAACTTCTCGCGTTGATTAATTACCATCTCGCGTCTATCGCATCGCAACAAACCAGCGCGAGATAAGAGGCACTGAGGTCGTTAAACTAGGAAGCAATAAACTAATAGGCGAAAACGTCAACGCATTGATATGAATTTCGAAAAGTCCTCACTCTGGCAGGGAATCGGCAATTCCGGCAGGTTCGAGTGCTCTCCGTAAAGGCTGCCCATGTACAGGTCCAGATGGCGCAACGAGGCGAACGACGCATGCGTGGGCTGTTGAATGAAGAAGTGCGACGGCGAAATGATGGACGAGACCGCCACTTCACATTGGATCTCCTCTGGTAGTGTGAGCTGCAAACAAAGATGTTCAAAATAACGCACGTATTTTTGAAAGCATAGCAGATAAGATTTTTTGGCGATATGAGCTGTTTTCCAAACGTGCCTGCGAACTCACCCAGGTTGGCTGTGTTGACAGCATATCGAAATTGCTGCTTGGCATGATTGGTGGCACAACTGGCTGCAGGTTGAGTTCCGGGAACCGCGGCGATGGGAAGCGGCGTCGGAGCATTTGGAGACAATGATTGATCTCATCACGTTTACCACGAACCTATACCATAATAGATACGATCTTCCGCGTGATCTTTTGATCCTTACCTGGCATATTTGATGGGTTTTGACCTTTTCGGTGGCATGATGCTGACGGATTAGCATACGAACGTTAGTGCGTGTACTCAGCTCCTGAATAATGAGAATTGTTGCGTAACCGAGTACTTGGAAGTTCTTGAACACTCACCTTGATCGTCTTTCCTTTTACTCCAATAATGAGACCGACCAAACTGTTGGGGATTTCGAACTCGTACATCGGGAGGAAGTCATCGTCGGTTCCGGTCAATCCTTCGTCCAGTGGCGATAGGGAGGATGCGAGACCGCCTGTGGCGCGCCCGGAGTCTTGTGAAGAAGCCTGCAAAGCCTGAATTAGTGTGGGATTATAACTTTTAGAAAACAACTAGAAACTACTATAGCTAATCATTTTCATGGACCACTGTTTTTTTCCCGTAAACTGCAAGAAATTCGAACCGTGTCAAAGTATATTTCTGTGTTGGGCGTCATGGGGAGCACGAAGCTGTACGCTGAAGAGCTGGTCGACGGACGACGATTCCTCTTCGCTTTCACTTCTCCTTGTGCTTTGGCGTACATTCGGAATTCTTCGTCCTCTTCACCGGTCAACGGAAGCAAGTTCAGTGTGACGTTACCGAGTGAGAAACTCTCGAGTGGTGGGGCTCCGGATGCTTCGCTTGATGAGCTCGAAAAGAAGAACGAGTCACTTGGGTCTGGTGAGATGCTTCCTCCGGTTACTTCGTGAAGCTCCTCTTCGTCGCTGACAGCCGGAAAGGGCGGTGGGATAAATCCGGGTGGGAAGATTAGTGTTCCGTCAGCTGTTAGAAGAACTGGTGGTGGTGGTAAGTGAGTCGGTAACCTTGTTGGATGCACAAGAATGGGAGCCGATGTCAGCATGTGATGTTGATTCGATAATGCGGTTTCCGAGTGGTTTGTTGTGAATTGGGCGAGTTTCTGTGGCCGATCTGCTTCTCACAGTAAAAAGTGTGAGACAGCGAGAGTGAGGAGCCACGGGGAGAGGGATTGAGGGAACGCCCTGAATGCCGACAGTCCGATAGATATGTAGTAGATAGAAGGAAATTCGAAACGAGGTAGAATGCGAATATAGTCACCGGAATGGGGATGGACCGAGCAGAAAGGTCGAGGTAGATTGGAGTATGAGGTGGTTAGAATAGAGGGGGGCACGAGTGGAAGTACCGATTAGAAATGAGAGGCCCACCAATCTGTTCACCCCGTTTGCAGAAATTATTAGGACGCGCAGACGTACATACAATTTTTCTACCAGGTCGGGGCGGAGCCTGATCGCAAGATAGACGGCGGAGACGGGGGCGAGTGCGCGCAGGCAGCAAGCATAGACGGCGGACGAGTCGAGTACACGCGTGTGCCTCTGAAGAGTCAGAGGGCGAGAAGGAGGGGGAAGAATTGTTGCGTGAGTGCGGTCAAAGACAGCTGACAAAATTTTTGGAAAAGTGCGTGTCTACGTTTACCCCCGACAATGACATTGAAAAAAAGGAAGCGGCAGACGAAAGGGATAGGAGGGAAAACGGTTTGGCCACCAGCGACGGAGAGATATGATAGAAATCGGAAACAGATAGAGAAATAGCAAACAGACGCGAGTAATCGGAAGTGGCGCTTGGGCGCCAGCGGTGAAACATTTTCGAAAATATACGAAAATCGGTAAAGGGAAAAGGTAACACTGCAGTTGCACGCAAAATTAGGCGAAAATTTTCAGCTTCTGATTTGAAAATTACTTTAAAAAATTAGAAACTGGGGAAGAAAAGACGAAAATTAGGAAAATTAGAATTTTTCGAAATTTCATGCAGGGAGTACTGTAGCGGCTGAAGTCTGCAGTGGTTTTCGCGGACTTGGCGCGGTGCCAGCGATGCGTACCGTATCTGACAATTTATATCGCCTCTCGATAAATGCACTTTTAGTCCCAAAAATCGCAACATTTTCGACGTTTCTTCTTATCATTTTTCCGTCATCAGCTCATTTATATCAGGTGTTGGAAAAAGAGTAGAGAGCGTAGGCAAAACATGAATAAAACACTGGACCCTATTGTCTGCGTCTCTTCATAGGTGACAGTGTCTCGCTCAAAAATGGCAACATTCTGATCTTATCAGTAGAAGACAAGAGCAACGACGATGAAGAAGGCGCTTATCAGTTGTGCCCCAATTAGCGATTGATGAGAGACTTTCATTGTTTCATCTGTAGAGAGAGTGAGTGGGGGACCCACGTTGTGTGTACCGAAAGATCAAAATGTTGTTGGTACAAAGAGAGACGGAGGGACGTATAAGTGAAAGGACCAGGAATGTTTGTCCGAGGACGACAGTTTCTCATATTCCGAGAAAAAGCATCCATATTAGGGAATGGGAAAATGGAAATAAAAATTAACTACGGGAAACACCCATAAAGTTTTACGGCTATATAATCAAAAAGTTCCACAATTTGCCCGGTTAATAACATTTCGGTCAGGGCCTTCAACGTTCACCCTTTTCACAACTGATCCTTTGTTTCTTGGCGCTCGGCCAGCGAAATTTTCACGCGCACAGAAAGAGATGGGGGATGGAGAGCGAGGCGGCAGGAGAGAGAGCGATGGAAAGGTGATGGTGGTAATAAAAAATCATCAATATTCTCTGCCCCCCTCCGCTTGCACTTTTTCAATAAACGATACTCTCCGCATGCGGCGTTTCATTATACGCAACATAACGCTCTGCGGTCCAGTATAGGATGGGAAATGTTCACAGTCAGTGAGAAAGGGCATGCATTTACGACGGCACGGCACAAGATATCAATCTCGACAATCCAGCCCCTCCTCCTCCACTTCCAACCATCTCTCTTCTTTCTTGTTTTAAATGACAGTTCACTTCAGGTCACATGAAAAAAATAACTGCCACCGTGAAATCATGCCGTCGATTTGGCACGTGTATGAGTTTATGTGATGTTTCTGTTTTTTGGCGGTCAGTCGCTCATTCAAAAGGAGCAAAAGACGAATACACATAGAGGGACCCAAAAAGGTTATTGGCAAACAGTACATGGTTTTGGGCAGATAGTCTCTGAATATCACCGTCTCCAGCCTGCGTATGTTTGCCATTCGACTATCTAGAGCACCGGCAATTTGGGCAAGTATGAAGAGGGTCATGCCCCCTGCGACCCTCTTGCCGTGTTGGAATTATAGACAAACATGGCGATGACACATAGATCACACCCGAAAGAGAACGGAGACAGTTCCATCATTCTTGTTGTCGCGTCTCGTCCCAGTCGTCAGGAACACATCAAAGACGCCCGGATTGATGTAGAAAGTGAATCAAAATGTGTAGAGACGTCTCATTTCAATCTTCGATTCTCAGCTGTGGCCAGACACCATGTGACTTGGTGTCTTTCTTTTGTGAACTTTATAAATTGGTCTGATATGTAGTAATGTGAAACAGCTAAAAGAAAAGGCATCGATTACGTTGTGACAGCCATCTCTCCTGACAGCCAGCCCCTTTCGTCTACGACAACATGTTTCCTGATTTTCGAAAAGTTTCGTCTTTTCGGCGGAACAAAGAGCCATTTGGCAGAGAGGAGAAGGACGCATTGCATTGGTAGAACCCAACGGGAGGTGCCTTCGGTGTCCTCCTCATAGAAAACATGCCTCCTGATGATAAATTCTCTCGTATTGTGTGTGGCTGTGTGCCGTCAATTTGTCTTACGAATCCCAATTCAGTCGCCTTTTCTGTCTGTACGGGCGGTCGCCTCATAAAACCCCCTCTCCAACCTCATTTGCATCTCGCCACTCGCATCGAAATGCAACAAAAGCAAAACGGTCTGTCAGCAGGAAACAACGGAAAGAGGTCTAGACTGGTAAAAATCGGCAACGGTCATGAAGATGCCAGAATAAGATCAACGTTTTGATCTCAACGATCCATACGGCTTGTTGTGAGACGAAAATCGAGAACGAAGGCTGCTCGGGTCATGCGCACTTTAGATCCGATTCCCTTCTCGCATTGCCCGCTTCGCAACATTCGGCGCCCATTCGTTATTCTGACAGTTTTACAATACGCGCTCGCGACGGCATTGTCTGGCCGTGTCCGCGGCGAGCGTCTGTCTAGCAACACCGTCGAGGGGCGAGGGACAGTGACGAAGCAAGACGGTGGGGGCCGATGACGAGGCGAGGCGGGGAGGCGAAAAGACGCGGTGACAAGCAAAAGGACAAAGTGTAGTGCCGACGGCCGAGGTATCGAGTAGAAATAAGCGCTGCCGCACCTTGATTCATCACTTTCATTTTCACAGTTTCGGACACTTTGACGTAGGAAAATTTGCAACATCTCCAGCGCCGGCTATTGACAGCTCGAAATTAATGGTCGTTGAAGAGAAGAGAGGGAACATACGATTATTCGAAAAAGAACAACGTCGACTCGAAGTCGACAAACTGCTGGCAATTATTTAGTTGTCATCACTCTGAGTGCGAACTATGTGATTTCTCTTCCGGCTCCGGCCCATTAGGCGACCAAATGTGTGTACTTTAGTCTCTTTTGATCTCGCCTCCCCCCCCCCCCCAAACGTACATCTGATCAGATGTTTCTTCGGGTGGATTGATGATCAGCCGATAAACTGGACTGCCCTCCCAAGAAAGATATATCAGCAGTGCTGATTGCCGTCTCGTCTTTCAAACCTCTTCCTTGTTCTTTTCTCGACAGTGACAAGGTCATTCTGTCCGCTTCGAGACAGATTTATGGGGAGGGGGGCAATTTTGCTAAATAGGGACAAGTTGGGGTATGGTTCTTACAGAGTGTTGAAAACCGGGTAATTTGAAATACAGTGGTCCATGAAATAATTTCTCCCTATAAAAAACGTTGGCGTACCTCACTGTTCTGACTATCCATTCCTGGAGAGTTGCTCTTGGCGTATCCGTCCTCTTCTAGGTGCTGTGCTTCAATGGTTTGGGTCTGACGATCTGAGTCACCCGCGGCTCCATCATGATGATGATTCAAGACTGAAATGCAATTAATTGGCACATCAAGCCTCCTCAGAATCTACTCACCAACGGTCTTCTGCTTATGCGTCTCCTCTTTCGGCTGTTGAACGTGCGTTTCTTCTGTGGACTTGTCCTTGGTCAATCTTCGGGACACTTTCTTGTTGTTGGGTGCGTGTTTCTCTTGCTGCTTCTCTTGATTATGGTGATCCTTGGCATTCTTTCCTTTCCGACTCTTCTGATTCTTCTTGGTCGAGACCTGTCGAACTGGAGACGCCGACGAATGATCGATGTCGCTCAATTCGTTCACTCTAAACTCCTCTTCGTTGTAGCTTCTGCAAGGCGAGCTGACGGCAGTGAGTGAGGTGCTCCGGTACACGGAAAACCTACTTTTCCATTTCCTCACTCCACGAGAACGCAGCTGGAGACATTTGGGCGGTGATATCGAGACTGAGCGGAGTGTCGAGGACTTTCGTCGGTGTCGGCTCTTCGGGTATCTGGAAGAAACGAGTGTTCGGGTGAGAACACAACCAACTCCCGACTTTTACCTGCTCGTGTTCCAATACTTTCTTTTTGGATGGCATTTCAATGTGTGGAACGGGGGCAGACTGTAAATAAATAAAATGAAATCTCGACAACGTGTACAGATTAAATTCTTTCAAGATAGACGCGATGCGGTAAACAATCCAAAAGAACGCTGCCGAAATATTATGAAACCCTGCACAATTTTGCGCAAGCCAAGACATTGTTGATTTCGTTTTTTTTTTTTTTTTTAAATAATGCCAAGCATGCATGAAAAGATCACATACCTTCAGCTTAACTTCGTGTTTCTGTACACACTCCTCCTCGACCTCGTGCGGACCTTCGAACCTTGTCTCTTCGTTCACGTTCGCTTCTTTTCCGATTTCGATTTCCTTCGGGTTCTGATCAGACGACAAAAGTTCGATTTGCTGCAATAAATTGATTTTTATGAAAACTGAAAGGAGAATGCGCTTTCGAGGCGGCGCATATAATACAACTCTGTTGGAAAGAATGGAAAGTCGAGCGCTTTGAAGCAACAAAATTTTGCATAGCAACTGTGCGGTGCAAAAACGAATAGAAGGCACTTCTTATTTCTTTTCAGAATTATAACGAAAAAAAAGATGGAGAATATCTCCGAAATTCGGGAAGTTTATGGCTCTTTCCGAAATTTTTTATTTCAAAACTTTCTGGATTTCATCTCTTCACTAAACGCACCGTTTTCTCCGGAGACTCGTTGTGATCGACGACGACGACTCCACTGTCTTCGCCGGCGTTGTAGTCGATCTGATCTTCCTCGTCGGTTGGCAAATCGACGACAACTTCCTTAGCCTCCACCTTCTCTGCGGCTGGCTGTTTCTTCTGCTTTTTCGACGATTCGTTCGATTGTTTTTCGATCTGAAACAAAAGAAAACTTTGCGTTATCAAATATGGTCAGAAGAAAAGCGACCCCCGTCAGTTTCCGTCGAAGATGTTTTTTTACGGTGGGAAAAACGACAAACATATGGTTGCGACTGCGTCACGCACAAAAAATGCGAGTCTGATAGCAAGAAACCACATAATTTGATGATAACTCTAAAAATGTTTCTTTTTGTAACAAAAATCTCCTGCTGAATTGTAAATTTTTCGAAACTTCGCTTCTGAATTTTCAAAATCAATTCCACATTTTTTGGCGTTGATTGTGAGCGCATTCGACCAAAGCACGTCTGATACATGCAAATACGGCAACCCTCGGGTAGGCAGCACAGGCATCATCAACACCAAAGTGTATGACCGGAAAAGAGAGCGCGGCGACCGAAAAAAAATGGAATAAAACATCGTCTTCCCGGGAACACTAACGCCAACAAATGGTGTCTTGCACATCAGTTTCAAAGATTTTCATTCCAGAGTTTGTATTTTCCCTTCGTCCAAAATGAATGAACGACAGGATCTCGCGGCGAAATAATATTTTCTTTTTCAAACTAATTTTTCGGATTGATGGACTCTTTCCACATTCGCTCAACTGTTAAATTGTTTTCGTTGGCTTTTCCATCTCTTCTTCCGAGGTTATTTGCTTTTCATTGGACGCGAGCAAAAAAAGTAAAAAACAATCCAACAAAAAGGGAGAGAGGGAGCAAAGAGCTGATTGAATGTCTGTGGAGAATCATTCGAAAGTGGAAAAGCAGCAGCAGAACCAAAGAGAAACAATCGAATCGTCAGCCCAACACGTCCAGTGGGCACAGATAGACGATTTGTCGTCGGACGGGAAGAACGGTCTCTCTCTGTCCTGCCCTCGGCGGCCGTACTCTTTTGCTACTCGCGTGGCGCGACCGTAAAATACTGTTTGCCTCACTCTCATTTTTTTCTGCGCTTCACGTCAAAAGTTCCCCCCCCCCCTTCACTATTAAAGTGTACACAATGAAGTGCATCTTTTTTTCCAGGGTATTCCTTGTTTCCACAAATTTATTGTTTTGATTAAGGGAGTTTTTTTTGAATTGAAAAATATTTAAGGTGAGTGGACATTAACTTGATTATAGTTGAAATTTGTATATCATCACGGGACTTAAGATGGGTAAATCTCCCTGTTCACCGTGCTCTTTCCAGAATAAATGTGTAGGTTTTGACTGAAATTCTAAGCTTGTTTTCGAATTCCCATGGTCCTTTCAGCCCTTGTTTGTGCCAAGCACACTCTGTCGGCGAATTTCCATAAAACGTTGTTGACATCTGAGTGGAGAGACACATAGACATATCCATCCATCCGGGACCTCAGTCTAATTAGAAACAGACACACAGATGCCACGAATGACCTATTCAGCTGACTGGGATGAAATGAATTCGCAACGAAAACACACACACACACACACACATCGTCATTGAAGGCAGTGTTGTTCTGCGACTCTGAGCTAATCCACCCTTTCAGTTCACTCACTGGAATCGTTGTTTTTTCTTCGTTTTCTTTCTCCAATGATTCCACATGTACTCTACCTGTTCTCATTACGAGCGCTTTTGTTCGATGTCACACACAAAGCAATCATTTTTCATGACAATGGATGCCCGGGAAGGTTACTCACCTGAATGTCAGCTCTCTCGCCCTCGGTCTCTTTTTGAGCATTCTTCGAGCTGAAAGCATTTACATGAATGACATCACTTGGATGGTGGATTGACGTAAACACGCCCTTGGCCATCTACTCTAAGAGAATATCTCTTTCAACGAACCTCTGCGCTGCTCCAGCGTGTCCGTTCTGCAGCTTTACTCCGTTTTCTGTCGCCGATTTCACAGCAGTTCCATTGGTGATCAAATCAGCAGCTTTCTTCTTTTTATGGCCATCCTTATCCTTTTTATTGATATACCTGGAAAATGGCAATGAAAGACTGAAAGGATTGTTCCCATCATACCAAACAAAAAGAGCTGCGATTGAGAATCCGCCGAGCGCAATCAGCAAAGCGTGCTTGGAGGCGACTGATGACATTCTGTAAATTGATATGTTCATACGATGATCTTATACAGTTTCCCCAAAAAGTCCACACATGCTGCTTTCAGAAAACACGGAACATAACGACGCCCTCCGAATGCAATTTCGTCCCGTCTTCTCTCTCCATTTCCGTTTTCTCCCTCTTTTTTCTGATTCATGCATTCGGATTGGAAAATGCGTCGGTGCCGCGAAAACGGACGTGTGGCCCACACACCCGGGTTGACATCACCAAAATTTTCATTTCCGCCCATGTTATCGCGACGAGAGGTTCGAGCAGAATACGGAACACACATGGGTTTCTAATAACCATGCACGTCGAATTGAGCATTTCCGTAGCTTAATGGGCAAAATGAAAGGAAAATGAAAGATTGAATAACTAAAGAACAAAGAATGACAGATATCACAAAGGTGTATGCCGATTGGACTGACAGAACTGAAAAGCGATAGAATTGTTAACGGATGCATGAAAATTCGGAAAAAATAAGGATATTGATAGTAGATAGGCAGACGTGACATTGACGTTTTCAGATAGTTTGGGGTGATTTTGAAATGATCCAAACGATCTACACAATTGTCACAACCACGTCTTGGAATATATTTGATTGAACGAACCACTTTACGATACATACACTCACTCCGAGAGCACGTGTTGCGGATCGATGGCGAAGAAGATCGACGAGAAGCGTAGGCATCGCTCATTGTGACCGTCTTTCGTTTCAGCGTCGCTCGACAAGTTTTTCGCAAGATCACTCGTCCAATCCGATATTGATATGAGAACAGTTATCAAACTTCGAGTGATGGCATTGCAGGCTGCGTAGGAGAACGAGGCAGACGGTTCGGAGGAAAAGAATGCGGAGGCGGAGTAGGGAAGTGAGAAGGAAGAAGAGGATGATGGCGACGACGAGTCCACGGCTCGCGTAGCATCCGCCGTCGCCGCCGCCGCGAAAGTCGTCGGTGACTGAATGGCGAGTTAGGGGCAATCGGCACGTGGCCCAACGTGGATCGTAGAAGATCAGGCGAAGTAGAAGAAGCACACAATCTGTGAGTTAGTGGATAATTTCTGACAAAACGAGATGAAGAGTGAAAATGAACGATAAGATAGTAGGAGAAGACGTTAAAGAATTCTGACAATCAAGGGGGATCGAGATAGCTCTCAAATGAGCTGAAAACGAGAGAAGAAAACAGGGTTACAGGAGGCACTTTTCTCAGAGTAAACTCGCAACGGCGTCGGAAAGAGTGGTGCGCGAAAGAAAAAATAGAAGGTAATATGTGTAATTGAGTATATTTCCAGTGACACGCATGACAGCTGCTATCCAGTCCGCCGACAACACGAAAATGTCGAGTAGTCCGAGAGAGAAATAGAGGGAAAGACCCGTAAATAGTCAGCTGGAACAAGAGAAGCCCGGCGGGCGGGTAATAATGGCTTGGGACCACGCGAACTTTTCCAAGAACTCTAAAATATGGATGACATCATGAGCTCTCACTGAAGGAGGGAAAGGAGGAGGAGGGCGACTTTTTGGTGGTCTAATTTCCTTTTTTTCGATGGATAGAGCACGGATCGAATATCATCGACCACGACACAGCAAATGATGCGTTGTTGGTGGACTTGAGTGATGCGAACCAAGACGTACAAATGAGCAGACGCTTCGAAAAGACGAAGAAGAGATGGGAGAACTATGGGAAGTGGAGGAGAGAAACACGCAAAAACGAGTCAAGGTTAACAAGTGGTACACACGCCTACATTCACGCAAATTTATGAGACCCAGAGAAGAAGTTGTCAAAGCTCTTTCTTTTTCATAGGAAATGGAAGAGAGCGGAGCGGACGCCAAAACCGGAAGCAAAATCATAGCCAGACCATTATGGGAAAGAGAAAGACGGAAGACATTCGAGGATACGCCGAAAAAATACATTTCAGTTATGTTTTCCGCCGGTTTGCAAATTTCAAAAGCGTCGCTCATTATTACAAAAGTGATTGTATTGAACGGCAAGAGAACCGCATGAAGAGGCTCATGGCTGAAAAGCAGAGCAGGAGAACGAAAAAACAGCACAGCAGCAAAATACATGCTTAATCAGACAGCTGAGCCCAGCCACCGAGCCTGAAGAGACTGCGAAAATATGCGATTCTTGGGAGAAAAGACAAATTCCAGAAGCAGGAAGAATGTGGACGGACGGGGAGGAGAGGCTCAAATGAGACGATGAATGGGAGGAGACAAGCTGAATGGACGACGGAATGAATATCTTCATTTCAAGGGTCGAAGTGAGCTGATTACAGTAAGCCAATGATCAATGATCAGAGTCCGCTGTGTTGAGAATTTGAGGAATATAAGGAGGAGGAGGTTTCGATACACATCTGAACTTGGAGTTCGCTTCAATACTTCTGCTGGTTGAACTGGGAAATGAGGCGAGAAGAATGGGGACGCTCATATGATCCGCCTCGTTCAATGACATCAGTTAGGAGAGCAATTTGAAAAAAAAACGAAGACAAGCTGAGAGTATGCATAGTCGCAAGGCCCGCCAGGCCCGATACGAGCATAAAAAATAGGAAGGGAAAGAGGAAGGAGGAGGCGAAGGAGGAGGAGGAGGAGGAGGAGGGAAAGGAAGGCTCTTCTCTCATCGAGCACGGCCACAGCAGCAGCAGCAGAAGCAGTAGAAGAGGCATCACATGAATGTGGGCGTGGCGCCAATTGGATTCATTTTCAATTCATTAGCAGCCCGAAAAAAGATATTGCGGGCACGCGCAGGCAGAGCTCGAATGTACATGACTCGCATGTCGAGATAGATAGTCAGAGAAAAAAGAGGAGCATCTTCTTCGTCTTCGGCTGCCGTCTCTTGCCTTTTCAGAGCTTCTTCTAATTGTGATTGGCTCTCGTATGAGATGAGTGAGAAGGACGAAGCTTGAACAATCAACATATCTTTTACAAAGGCGATTCCAATGAAAAAGAATTCAAGATCAGTAGTAATTCCCTTGGAACAAGAAACACTTTAAGATTTGGTCATTTCATTTGGCCGTGTTTCTATTCTAAACATTTCGTGCCCAATTTCCGATCACCTTCCGGAGACAAATACGCGCTTTTTCGTTTTTTTCTTTGTTATTATTACACATCCTACGCTTTGCCGTCTACAAATTCAGCGAAAAAAATTCCATTTGACATACATGGATTAGTGTGACGTGTTCTACTCGAGACGCGACTAGTAGCTCGTTTTTCATGCCAAGAGGACCGGTGAAGTGGGAGAAGCTCTTAATGTCATCCGCCTCCGCCCCCTGTCTCTCATTCAGAGTCTCAACCGCCTAAAACGTACACTAACACATGGAACTTAACGAAAAAAAAGTGTTCTTGGAGCTTTGGTTGGAGCCGTCAAAAATAGCCAAGGTTTCTCTCGAGAGAATATCGGGACACTCGTAACGGGGGGATACGAAATTGAATAATGCTCAGCAGAATGCACTCATGAAACATATCAGATTCGATTACTTGTCGATGCGCTGAATTGACTACGGAGATCGGCATGAGGGACTTTCGAATGCAATCATCACCGCTCAGTGGCTCGCTATGTGGCTGACGTCGGAGAGAGAAGAAAAAAAAATCAAGACAACAAAGAGACTCGTCGAACGAGATGAAATGCAGTGAGCAAGAAACAAAAAGGACAAGGCGTATTTGTTCTGGAACACGGACATGTAGAATTCTATGTAATGAGGGGGGCCGTTCGGAGAAGAAGAAGAGAAAAACGAGCGCTCGCGAAATTCGAGAGCCGAAATCCGTCATTTAAGAGTCACGGAAGCCTGTCACTTTCTGACGGGGGCCCCGCTCGTTTCTATAGTGAACTGCCCGAAGCGCTTCTCTACAATTCAAAGTGTGTGCATTCTTCTTTTGAACAGTTGGACACACGAAATGAAAGCTGACTTGGTAGACTTTAGACTCCCATAAGCTCTGCAATTCTAGAGTAAATCACATTTCGCTCCTTATCAATCTCCCGGATGAGCTGATTTGAGCTGGAAACGTGAGCTTATTTGTTGATCTGCTATCACAAACGCTTTGTAAATCGAGCGTCCATCGCAGATTCCAAGAACAAAACAAGAGATTTCTGTGAAAAACGAGAGATTACGACGACGAAAGAAGAGATGCGTTGCTCTTAATTGCAATTTCGGCTTGGTTGTGGCGTGTTTCCGGTTTCAGAAGGAAAAAGAAGGATTCAAATAAAAGACGAAGATGAGCACATAACAATCCCTCGAAATCAACGCTTCGAAAGGCTACTCTCTCTCTCTCTCTCACGCGCGTTTCTCCTATCTCTTGTGATCTGAAAGAGCGCCGAAACGGCGAATGAGAGAATGTGTCGTCAGCTGCATGACGGTGCCGAATAAATTGGCGCCTTGTGATGACGAAAATGAGAAAGTGTATGAGAAAACTAATAATAAAATACCCAGGGGCATAGTTGAAGGCTGTCACTCACTACTCTCTCAAACTTGCAACGCTTCACTCTTCCCAAAAGCAGAATTCATATTCACTGTGGAAATTGAGATGGATTAGAAAATAACCGGCAGCAAAAGTGAAATGTTTCGGAGAGTCACAAGAGACAGGTGCAATGGAAATGGAGAAATGTGACCAGGCCTACGGAATGAGAAAAAAATTAGCGGGAGTGAATTCTTGGAAATGTGACAGAGACACAGATCTGCAACAAGAAATCCGGTGATACAGGGGCTTCTGGCCAAGCAGTGGAAGCCGTCGGCCGAAAAAGTCTCCGTTTGGGGGGGGGGGGGACACTTCCGTGTGAGCTGAATGTGACGTTTGACCACTCCCACCCCCGCATTTACGAACAGAAATAAGGAAAAAATGACTCTCTGTGCAAGCGACGTGTGCTTTTCAGTCGATAAGCAACAATTTCACGCTCAGCTACCTTCTAACTCAGCGAACCGCGGTGCGCCGACCCTGAAAGGCGTCTAATTCGAGTCTCAGGCTTGCGACGCGACTACGGAAAAGGGGAAAATGCCAGGAAAATATTTTCAGTTCTGCCTCCTCCACCTCCTCCTCCGGAGCTGGTAGGCAAAAATAAAAGCGCAAACAATTGAGAGCGCCAGCGGATACCTCCGACATCTCGTGCCTCTTCTCATATAAATTATTCAAATTCGAGTGGGGCGCCACGCGAAACTGCGCAAAGGGACGCCGATCACTCCCCTTTTCGTGTCTTTTTTCCAGTGCTTTACATGGACGGAAGGGAATCGGGCAACACGGAGACACTTCTCCGGGGCGCGCGTGCATTCGGTTGCTTCCGACCCCCGACAACATGACCAGATGACGTCAGTCTAATGGCCAGCGGCCATTCAGCACCGCTCCAGAAGAGAGGAGAGCAACACAGCAATGTGGGGGCAGTGGCGGGCAAAGGATCGAATCGGATGGATGGATGGATGAAAAAAAAACGGAAAGGAGGAAAGAAGCCGACCGATGGGGAGAGCCCACTCAAGTTGCTCGTGTTTTTCCCACTGCTTCTTAAGGCGTCCAGAGATCGCCGCCGCGCGTTATTTTTAGGACACCTCGACTATTTTCACTCGAATGTTGTTAAACACGTCACCACAGTTTTGCTGCATATGTGACGTAGATGAGTTCGCTGTTCGGTTTTCAGCGGATTATACAAAAACTTTAAGATGTCTGAAAACCGGCGTTCTCCTTCTCTCTCTCTCTTTCTCTCCCTGTGTTCCTCTCTTTCATGGTTGGTTATGCATTTGAAATGTCCAATTAGCGGGTGGCGCCGTTGTCACATAAAAAACATCACGAGACAAAATGCGAACGGGCTAAAACCCCTCTAGGGGGAATTTCGGTTTTACCAATGATCTGCCTTGGACAACAGCAGCATGTGTGGCGAGTAATTTTAAGATATGCAAACAGCTTCAACTGCCTCGAGAGGAATAGAGATAAATATGGCTATCCCGTCGTGAATAGTTTATGAGAAAATGTTAAACAGAAACAGCAACAACTACGTAAAAACAATAAAGTCAGTGGAACAACAGAAACAATAAACACGTAATGCGAGAGTAAACTGCTCGAGCCAGTTTAGATTTTATAAAAGCCAAGCTAAATTTCTTCCTAATACTAATCCTTGAGGAGAGATTCTAAATTAAAGCAGAAACGAGAGGGGGCAGTGGATAGAGCAAGAATGACTTCGTTTTGACTAAAATATTCATTAGATTTTAGTTTTTCTTCATGAACGACTTCTAGAAAGTAAAGGTTTTTTGAAAAACCGAAATGAATCTAGCAAAAACAAACGAGCTCTATACTAAACGTCTGTACCGCCTGCTCGTATGTATTCTCATTTTTCAATTCTCCCAGCACGTCATTTAGTTGTCTGCCGTCAATCCAAAGCCGTTTTCAGTCTCCATCCACGCCACCCTCTCCTCCCTCTCAACCTTTTCATCCCTGCGTGGCGCCCATAATTGCCTCAGCCAGCTCTCGTCTCTCTTGCTCTCTAGCTTTCCGTCGCAACGAATCCTGCTTCTTTTGCTCGTCTTCGTTAATGTCGACCAGATGCCTTTTGCTGATGTTGTTGTGCAATGCAGTGCTCCAATCTCCCCCGTTTCCGTGAACCTCCCGCAGCACGTTGAGCAGATTTGGGAACGGTAGGTATTGTGGTCCCGACTTCCACTTCACGTATCTGTGAATGGGCAATCGATAGGCACGAATGCCAGCTCTTCGTGCAGCACTCAAAGACTCTCGCTTTCGGTTCATCGAGACGCAGACGCCGATGACGTCGGCCGTGAGCGGCCCGTCGAGCACGTCTCGCGCGTTGTTCGATAGGTAAATCGTGTTGGGCGTGTTTCCGTACAATTCTTTGATGCCTTAAAACACACATTCATGTGAAACCGCCCTTTCTCCGTTTTTTTCCCCATCCCCGGCTGGTATTTCGCAAGAAAACAATTTGGCTCTGACATTTTTAAAGCAGAGGGATGTTATATAATATTCATTCGAAAAGAGCATTAAACCAGCCGGGGTGTGACGTCGAAAACAGACGAAGAATTCATCAACTAGAAAAGGTCCTGTTGAATATAATTCACGAACCTTTTGTCGAGAAATCGGGAAGAATTGTCTGATTGACGTAGGCTCCAGTGTAGTAGCCCACACTTTTAGCGAGCCATCTTTCTGAGAATTCCACTGACGGCACATTGACGAAATCTAGCACAAGTGGATTCTTAGCCGAGAAGTTCTCGCTGATCACGTATTGCATCTGATTTCCGAGCTCTGCGGCGTTCCGGTGAGGCATGCCTTCGACGTACTGCAGGTCGAGAGCGATTCGTGGCGCACCACTGTTCATGCTTGAAAGAACCCGTGCTCCCTGACAATTATTGACTCGTTTCGAATTCCTCAGCGGGTTCGAAATCAGCTGGTGCATCTCGGGACCATATCCCATTCCGCCGGCATTGAACGCGGCTTGTTGCTGTTCGAGGAACTCTTTATACTTGGCTGCATTCAAAAGATTCCGTCTGTCTTTGCGGTCATGACGCCGCTTCGTGATAGCCAAATACTCCCAGAAGCCGATTTTATCATTAATGGATTCGCATTGCAGGGACCTCGTCCAATCATCATCTGACATCGTCGTCGGAACATACTTTCCCATGTACACGAAGATTTCAAACTCGCTCAGCGTCTTTTTGTACGTGTCTCGCAAGTGTTTCGGTAACTTTTTTACGAATTCCGTAGACGGTTTCAAACTTTCGATCGAAACTTCTTCTTCATGTCGTTGTTCGTCTTGGTTTTCCGAAGACAACGTTCTGTTTCCGTTCGCGGAGCAACTGACGGACGATTGTTTAGTCAGGAGCGCTCTGACTGTGCAACGTACGAGGGGAAGCATCTACCTGAAAGGATCAACGGATAAGTACAATTAAGACACCCTTTCCGGCGACGAAATTGTGATGAGCCGACCGGAGGATGGTTGGATGAACTCAAATGTACATATCTGTTGACCCATCTCAATATCGTCACGGGTAGAGGATTTGGCGAATAGGTGGGAAGAAAAAAGTCCAGCGCGCAATGCAGGTCCAAATTTGATAGGAAAAGAGTCCAGAAAAGAAAACGAAAAACTCACTTTTAGTTCGAACTTGTTTCCTCGAGAGGTATTGTTCAGTTTCGATCCCGAGAGCTTCTTCAGTTGGCTGAAAAAGAGTTTCATAATCAACTTTTTCGCTAAAGTTTTGATTGCTAAAATTTTTTTTTAATCGGTGAAATTCTTCATGAAACTTTTTATTAAATACATGTTTCTGAATACTCACATTTTAGACGAAAATACACGATTTGGCAATTTGCCAGTTGCACTATAAGTCGAATCAGTTTCGCGCGATGTCAGACTCAAATAGTTACCTGAAATTACGTAAAATTGAAGTGAGAAAAAACAGTTGGAAAGATGTGAAGAATGAGATAGGAGAGACGGAAACATGTTTAGAAAACATTGAAAATTGATTGACTGTTTACTATCGGGTGAGTTACTCCAAAGGATGGGCTGAACGACGGAATATTTGTACATTTGGAGGGCGAACGGGTCGCTAATGCACGGCGCACCCCACAGGCGGAAGAGCACTTCGAACCGGTCTTTGGCTCCAAACAGATCAAATGTTCGTTAACGTAATCATTGCTTTCTGGCCAGCAGTTATTATTCGTTGTCCAAAACGGAAGTAAGATGAGAGCGAGCTAGTTGCGACGAAATAGGCGCGACCTAACACGACAAGTTATCAGAGATGACGCAAAACGAAGTGCAAATGAATTTATATGAAGAGACAATATTATTGTAAGATGGATGATCGAGTGCCCGACGGCACCCGAACGATGTCGACAACGCCGAAGCGGACCGGCCCCCGAGACGCCTGCGCATTCAAGGTCGACTTACTGCGGCGCCGTCATTTTTTCGCATTGTTCGAAAACCGAAAGGATGGGCGAAGAGCGTGGAATTTCGAGAAGATGCCCCTGATTTCGGATTTTGGTTGGCAAAGTGTTGGAAAACAGAAAACGGCATAGTACGAAACCAAATTTCAGGTTCATGACAGCAATTGTTGAAATGAGTAAGGTCACGTTCATTTTCTATATAGGAATATAAAATTGAACAAGCTGACCGTTCTCGCCATCAAACTCGCGTCTCCATCGATGGATCACGGACCTTGTGAGCTGACAAAACGCGTGCTGTCGTCATGAGTTGAACTCTGATCGCTCGGCAGTGAGACAAATCCTAAAATTTATTTTTTCCTACCTCCTTTCCCGAAAAGCGCCCTTCAGACGGAGACAGCTTCCGCGCACAACCTCATCAAATTCGATTCCCATGAAATTCCAGAATTGCGGCTTTTCAGATGCTCGTAAACTAATGAAAACCTTGTGAAATGAGAGGAAATTCAGAGGTTGGCAGCAGGCCAACGACAGAGGAAAAGCGAAAGAGTGTGCGGAATGCGGAGGGCGCGGTAAAGGACACTCTGTGTAAACATCACAAACGCCGGCGCATTGCACACAAATTCCCACCGTAGTGAAAATAAATGGTGAGAAAGAAAAATTGGCACAATAAATCGGAGACTGTTGACTTTCCCAAAAAGTCGAGTGGTTTCTTATTGACATCAATCAGTTTATCGATTTTAAAGCGACTTACAGCAAAATTACCTCGGAGAATGTCTCAAGAGCTGTCTATTTTCAAGCTCATTGCGACCGAAATTATTTTTTCTGCGAATAAAAAATGTGGACTTTTTCACGCCGTGTATTTTTCGTCGTTTTTCCGCAGTGTGTCGAAAACTGTACTGAGACCCATTCGTCTTTTTCAACGAATGAAATACAATCGGATGCCATCGAAGTGACACTGCAACCGATGAGAGCCCTGCCGGAGAACCATTATATCTCGAGATTGATAAGATCTTATTATCTTATAAGAGTGTGCATAAATAAGTCCATTATCAAAAAAAGAAAGGATATTCAAAACGTGGATTGAGAAACATCAAAATATCTGGGAAAAATGAAAAATCTGGGAGTTTCTCAAGTCAAACTGTCCCACTAATATTCAGATCTCTTCAAAATCCAACTGAAACATGAAAATTCCGAAGAGAGAATGAGAAATTGTTCTAAACACAGAAGTATTGTATTCTGGGCATGAGAATGTTAAGATTTTCACGGAAAAAGAGAGATTCCTGAGAATCCTCTCCGATCCGTTATCTCCGGAGATCTCTGACTTGGGGTCTCGCAACGAATCGCCGAATACAGACTTCCCTCCAAGTGCCTCCTCAACCATCAGAATCGCACGTGTCCCCACACTTCCTGTTCCCACGACTCCTACCGTATGCTCTCTCTCTCCTCTTTCATCCAATCCGTTGCCATGGAGCAACCAATAAAAGAATTCGAGTATTCGATTATGGTCGTCGTCGTGGCTGCCGGAGACTCCCACGCCGACAAACAACACGCCTTCTCCTTCATTCGGCCCCAATCACTCAACGGCGCAGAACTGATTAACTCCTGGCCGTCGGAGCAGCGGCTGCCCAAACATGCCTCTCGACGACCAACTTTCCGCCTCTTTTCCCCCCGCTTCTTCCAGGATTCTCGAGGTTTTCGGGAGGTTAGGAATCCCTCGAAAATCCTCTGATTTCTAGTGAACTCCTCCGTTTAAAATGACGTTCTGAGCCCCAGCTGGAGAGTTCTTCCGATGCTCCTGAGAGAGGATTCGGTGAGCCGACAAGTCTATGAGCCCCCTTGGCCCTCGGCTCAGCTGCTCCAGGACTCTCAGTAGTCAAAAACCCGTCCACTAAAACGACAATACCATCGGATCCGATCGGATGCCATCGAAATGGCCCCACATCCGAGGACAGCTTTGAAATCATCAATTATCTCGAAATTGATACGAGATAGCAAAAAGTTGTCAACAGCAAACTTGTACTCCCAGTTATGATCTACAAGTTTGCCGTTGACAACATTTTGATATCTCTTATCAATCTCGAGATAATTGATAATTTCAAAGCTGTCCTCGGATGCGGGGCCACTTCGATGGCATCCGATAGTATGGTCGTTTGAAAGGCTCTTTTCTTGGAGCAGTGGAGTCGGGAGTTGATGGTAATAACAGTAATCTAGCCTTTTTAGAGCTCTCCAACTGGCTCTTAGATTGAGCAATATGCGACTATTCAAGACACAGAACCTCAAAGTTCATTTTTAAAAAAACAGGAATTTCAGAAATTTCACAAAAAATTTCCAAACATCACCATCGTCTAAAGATAACAACTTTTTTACCGTAGTCATGAAACTAGGCACCCACAGAGCTCGAAACTGGAAACCCTTGCCACCTGAGCCAATTTCACCTTCTCCCTCTGCCTCGGTCGCATTCTTTCTCACCGTGAGCTCGTAAAATAAATCCCCCTTCGGCTACCTTCTTATAGCCATTCCTCCCTCTCTCCACATGATTCCTCGCCCACTCTCGCTCGAGATTTCCCACCGTAGTGAGTCAGAAATCGAGTGAAAACGAGTGAGAATACAATCGTTTGTCACCACAATTCGCCTCCTCTCTTCCATTAAAAACAGCCCCCGAGCACGCCCCCCGTCGTCGTCGTCGTTGACTCGATTACTCGCACACTTTTCGGCGATAATTTCATTGAGTTTTCCAGCTTCCACACACACCTCACCCCCAACCACCACTACGAATACTATAAATCATGTTTAGTGAGCACAAGAAGAAGCAGGAAGAGGCGAAGGTGAGTGGGAGAGAGCGAGAGAGCGAGAGAGAGCGCAGAGAAGATTACAGAAGAAGGACAAGAACGGAGAGCTCATTTTCGACGATTTGGAAGCGAAAACGCGCGGATTGAAGGTGTCGGATGACTCGAGAAAGGACCAAAGTGAGTTGGGTCGGCGGAAGAGCATCCATAAAAAGATGAATCTGTCAGAGTACATGTCGGAGATGGACGGCAAGAATCCGGTGAGTTGCTCGAGAGACCGAGTAGTTGTTTACGACCCTCGCGTCCACTATTTCAGAAGAGACGATCGATGAAGAAGATCGATCAGAAGGCGTCGTCCATGTCGTTGAACGTGGCGAAGGGCACCGCGCCGGACAAGGAGGCGGTCTCCTCGCAGCGCAGCAACAGCCTCGAATCGCCCGGAATCGCCGGCACCCCGCACGTCGGGTTGAGCATCTTCGAGGCGGCCACTATGATGTGCAACATTGGTGAAATGAGCGGAAGCAGGATATCTGTTTCTCATGGCCTATTTTCAGTTGACATCACCACTGATTCGACGACGAAGACGGGCAAGAACGACAAGACGAAGACGTTGAAATCGAAGGAGAGCAAGACTTCTCTCGGCTCGGCGAGCGGTCCGTTCTCTCAGGTCAAAGAGGCGCAGGAGCAGAAGCGGAAGAGCAAGCACAGTTTCGAGTTCGACGACGACGACGATGACGTCAACTGAAGCAATGACGTCATGACGTTCTGTGCTCTGCATTCATCTTGAATTCTTGAAAGATACAATTCATTTCTTCCAGACAATAAACAAGAGTGAATAAATACTCAACTTTAATTAGACCTGCAAGTTTTTTTGTGATCTCGAGTTAGTTCTTTTTTTGGCTGTGCAGTATCTGCGAAACGCGCGCGAACCGTTACTTGCGGTTTTTTTCTAGAGAAAAGAGAGCTCTAGCTGAGCATGGTGTTTTAGGTGCTTTCTGTGTTTTTTGTTTTGCTTTATATTTTTGAATATTTAGAATTTTCGCATAGAATTTTTTTCAACTTTTTTGTTTTGAAAAATGTGAATTTTGTTTCCATGAAATGCGTCATGTCCCTTTAAACATCGGTTACTGTAGCTCATCTTTTTCTCTGGAATTCTCGCGCGAAATTTTGAATTTTTTTTTCGCAATTTGAGTGACGATTCTCTCCATTATTTTCCTATTGCATGCATTTGTTTCCAATCTCTTCGCTAATATTATCTGTTTCTTGGAATGTAGCGCGGGATCTCGTGAAGGAAAACAGCTCACGTGAAATTTAACCCAAATTTTCGATAAAACCGAATTAAATACGAAAAAAATTATTTAAAAAATTACAAAATTCTGCATGAGAGTGTAACCTAGTTTTGTCATAATACGTCATGCCGTGATAGGATCCGCAATTGCAAAAACTGGGTCATTGCGTCATAGACAAAAAAACAGATAACATCCCTCCTTCAAAAAATTCATTCTTTCAGCTCGATGGCTTCCGTCAGTCTTGTCGATCGGGTCGATAACAATCTCCAGCTGGAGCTGATGGCCTCGACGGTATCCTCCTGTCTCATGTACCCGTCGACAAGGCTGAAAATCGAAGGAATCGACTCAAACTTCCAGTACAAAATGTACCTTCAACTCGGAAAACTCGTTCCGCGGTACGAGTTCCAAGACGACACCTGGAAGGCAGTGAAGAATGACGAAGGATCATTGGAATTCGAATCGATCGAATTGAAGAGAGTTCTGAGCTGTGACAATCAGCAGTCCGGCGCTTACTTTCTGAAGAATGGCATTTGTTTTGACAATGTGCGTCTCTCCTTCCACAGACACGTTGCAGAAACGCATGTGGACACGGTTAGTTTTTAAGTTTTCCTTTCCAGAACATGAATATTTTCTGCAGCTGTACGTCCGAGAGCATTTCAAGTACGTGCAGATACTCATCGTCGATCGCGTCATTTCCATGAACCACACCGTCATTCGACGCTCGATCCCTGGCAGCACGTTCATTGCCGTGAATACAATTCAGGCGAGATTTGTGTCCAGAACGTTTAACAAAATGTTCTCTTCCAGAGCCCACAGATGATCGACTACTTTGAGAGGCATTACCAAAACGAAGAAGACGAAATAAGACATATGCCATATACGAGACCACACACATTCGTGGCTCCGCTGGACATTGAGTTCCCTGTTCCACCACATCCGGATCCAAAGTATGGGATCATCTGGCATTACGGAAGCGATCCAGGAGACTACACACCGACGCGACTTCCCGATGGAAGCTTTATCGCCCGATTTTTCGGTACAACTTACTTCTGTGGTATCAACGAAGAGTGAGCGACTCCGAGTGAAGGGAAGAAAATTAAAAACGCATGACTAATAATTATTATAATAATGTTCGCTTCCACGAACTATGTAAGTATATGTATAGAATAATGGTCTTTGAGAGCTTGATTGTGATTTCTGAAACTTTCAACCGTTTATAAAGAAACTAATAAACATTCACTTGAATACAGTATCACAAACTAAATACAGTCAACATTTGGTAAAACAAAAAAACGCGAAGGTAAATTAATAGAAAGTCTTCCTGGCCGACTTTCGGCCGACGGGCAGGAGGACAGTCCTCGATCTGCCCACCGTCGCCTTCTTCTTCGCCAGAAACTTCTGGAGCTTCTCGTCTTGCTCTGCCTTCCTCAGCTCCTTCTTCCTCTCCTCTTCACTGAAAATCGGCCCCTTTTGCTCCTCTTCGTCAATTCTCGGAGATCCATCTGAAAAAGATAACATGAAGTTGCAAAGACAGGTAGATCACTAACTCTCGTCCCCCTCCTCTTCCCCTCGTACTTCACCGGCGCCGTCCTCTTCGACACCGTCATCTCGTCTCCAATCGGCGACTTCTTCGCCTCTTCATTCGGCGACTTCCGACTGCTCACTCCCTCGATTCTCCTCATTTTGGCGAGAAGGCGTCTCGCCTGTTCCTCGACTTCCGCACTCATCATGTACTTCTTCGCCAGCTCCATCACTTTGTGCTCGCGCCGCAACTCGACCGGGAACTTCTTGTGCTCCAGAGTCTCCAGGGACTCTTTCACTTGGCATTCTGTCTCCAGATTATACGTCAGGAGACAGACTTCCATGACGATGCTGCTGTTGTTCTGCTCCATTTCGAATCGAAGAGAACTGAAGAACAAACTGTCAGAAACCGAAGGAAAACGGAGAGAAAGAGCAAGAGGACACGAAGAGAATCGATTGGAGACACTGTCTATAACACGTTACAGTCAACCCCCTCCCTCCGTCGTTACCCACTCATCTTCTCCACATCACCCCCCTTCTTCGACCTGACCTTCTCTTTGTCTCACTGTGCTCACAGAGATCATCGATTTAGAACTCCCTCCTCAACTAATTGGTTCTATTTATGACATCGAGAAGACACTTTTCGTTGAGGTTGATCGTTGCAAAATGACCCAATCCTAGGTGGAATCTGTGAACGGAGCCGAAGTAGTCTGGAACAAGAAGTGACCGTTTAGCAATGAACAGTGTTATCCGAACAGCGATTTCTGTACTGAAATAGACGAGCCAATTCTATTTTATAATTCACTTTATTGTGTTCAGAGATTATTAGAAAGCAATGGTTAGCATCCAGCTCCGTTTTCCACCCAGCTGGTTCGTTCGACATCTTGGAGGGGGAGCTTAGCTATCTGCAATAGTATAGTGGAGGCCGAGCGACGAGCTCTTCACTTTCATCTGCTGCAAGTTCAACGTGAGCATTTCTGGCCCAATTGAGCCTCGATTTGAGTTTGGGTACAAGAGGGGTAAATGTATGGAATCGCCCCCCACCCTGATATTGGATTCCCGACTGTTATGGGGGGTAATTCTGGAATAATACCACAAGAGGTAATTAAACCAGTCACAGTTCACCCTGACGTAAGGAACCTATTGTAACTCGTCTGCGGTCGAATTTCACAACTTTCTTTTCCGAGTATTACGGAGTCAAACTTGTCTGGGCCGATGCATCGTTGTCAAAAGTTTGAACACATTAATGGGCAAAACGTCATGGCGATGTACCTTCAACTCGACAAATGCCTTCGGGTAAGCCGCGACTCGACCAGATGAAACCCAGTTTACCTCACTCACAAACTGTCTTCTATCTGAAAACCCCCAGCAACCTCCAATTGTCTGTACTGGAATCATCCAGGTTCCCCGAACGAGCAATGAACAACAACGATTTATTGTCAACAAACAATTACGAAACAAGGGAAGCAGCGGTTCCGGACTCGTACTTCCAGGTTGGTGGAAGCTGACGCTTGGTCTTGTAGTATCTAGCCAGACGGTGGATACGGGACTCGACCAGAATGAGTCTGTATTTGCTGTCAATGTCCTTGCGGGATCTCTCAAGATGCTTGCGGATGGCAACAGCCTTCTTGACGAGATGGTACAAATCCTCTGGGAGCTCTGGGGCCATTCCCTGAAAAAACCGAAGTGAAAATGACCGTGAAAATAGTAATTCATACAAGTCGTTACTTGTAAAATTGTCATCGTGTTATTGAGATCTAATTTTGAAACAATTACACCTCACCCAAAAACAAGATATTTCTTATTGCTCTATATGACGGCTGGCATGGACAAGTCTGAGCCCGATAGCCAGTGCTTTTGAAGAGCGAACAGATCATATCAGTTCAAGCACTCACCTTGGACTTGAGGATACGGAAGATCTTGTTTCCGGCGAGACGGCGGACCTGTCCGACTCCGTGGGAATCCCTGAGGATGACTCCGATTTGGGACGGGCGAAGACCCTGAAAAAACCCAGTTTCGAAAGGCCACAATTATCATAAGGAGTCGGACATCGATTTCTCGACCTACACAACTCCTAGGCCCAGTCAAACTCTGATCTGGTAGCCCTGTTGGTGATCATATGGTAGTTATCGGAATCGCACCAAATAACTCCTCAGATCAATTGCAAACCTTCTTAGCCATCTTGACGATTTGGTCTTGGACCTCCTCGGCGGTCATCTTCTGCCATGATGGAACGGAGCGGCGGTATGGGATGGCCGACTTGGCCATTCCCTTTCCTGGATTGTGCATGCGACCCATGGTTGATGCTGATTACCTGGAAACCAATAAATAAGTAAGAGGCGGGACAAATATCAAACGAAAAAGTTTTTACGAAATAAATTAACATTAAAAGAAAAGCAAAAATTCGTAAACCGAAGACAAAAATGAAATGATTTTCAATAAAGAAAATGGGAGAAAAAGCGGCCTAAAATGCAGGCTACGGTATCACTCGTTGCAGCAGTGCGTGTTTTCGTGGCGGGAGCCTGCCGCTGACAGCCTGTGTGCCTTTAAACGCGTGGTTTGTGCGAAGATTGCACAACATTGCATTTGTTTTCTCAACGCTTTGAGGCTTTATCGATCAAATATCACCGCTCAATATATAAAGAATCCCCGTTCTGTCGAAAATATCGATTTTTATCGTTTTCTGCATTCAGGCTGAGGTAATTATGGCCGATACTGCAGCAACACCGTCCAGTATTCCATCAACATCAAATCCTCCGGGTAATCGACCAGGCCGAGGTAGACGTGGTCGTTTTATTCCTCCTGCACGACAGGAAGGAGCCTACCCCGCAGATAATCAACATGCGGAACCTCCGATGAACCCACGTGGCGGACATCGAGGTGTGAGAGGAACTCATCGAGGTAGAGGACAGAGAGGAGGTAATTCCAACCGCCCATTGTCTTTCATTTTCTCAAATTTACAGGTGCCTCTGGGAATAACTCCCAACAACCACCAGCCAGCTTCCCTTTCAATCCCAATGCACCTACATTCAATCCAGCATCATCTGCTTCTCAAAATCCACCAACGGAAAGCCTTTCGCTTAAGCAGCCGAACCTGAACAAACGTAACTCGCGAAATCCAAGACAACGCGGTGGTCAGCAAAATCAGCAACAGGAAAACGTTCAATATCAACCAGAAAACCAAGGACCGAACGTTCGACCCCAACACCAACAAAGAAAACCGAGACCTCAGAATGAATCATCTTCAACGACGCCAGTGAGGCAACAACCTGCAGAAAGTCGTCGCCCTGGAGGTAATCGAAGAGGTCAGGGCGCTCGCCGGAGAGAACAAAAAGAAGAACAGCTCACAGAAGAAGAATCGAAGATGCTGGCAGATAAACCACTCCGCGAACGTTTGGTTTGGCAACTGGAGAACAACAAGTACGAGTGTGCAATTTGCTACAGACAAGTCACTTCGAGGCAAGGAGTATGGTCGTGTAAAACATGCTATCACATCTTCCACATTTCAAATGGCTGTATCACGGATTGGGCGAAATCGAGCAGAGATAAGGAAGGCGCAAACACATGGAGATGCCCTACTTGTCAAACCGAAAACGAAACGATGCCGTATAACTACATCTGCTTCTGTGGACGTCAGAAAAATCCAACATTCCGTGTTGGAGAAACGCCTCATAGTTGCGGAGAGATTTGCGGTGCGGCCAGGAAATTCGGTTGCCCGCACCCTTGCACGGAGTTGTGTCATCCCGGACCATGTATAGAATGTCAATTGTACACGACTAAACCATGCAACTGTGGGAAAACGAAGAAGAGTGTGAGGTGTGGAACATCACATGAAGTCAAAGTAAGTTTTATCGGCTCCCAAAAAATGCAAATGTTTTATTTATTTCAGTGCGATTCAGTTTGTGGAAAACCTCTCTCTTGTGGCCAACACAATTGTGAGGCAGTTTGTCACACCGGCGACTGTGGCGAGTGTACTCTTTTCGTCGAACAGTCTTGCTTCTGTGGTCAAAATGTACGAGAACTTCAATGCTATGCTGGGATAACCGAGAACTATGCGTGTGGAACCGAATGTGACGGCATGTTCGCATGCGGAATTCATCGCTGTAACAGAAAGTGCCACGCCAACGAATGCGGAGAATGCGAAATGTCCACCAATAGGATCAGGACATGTCCTTGCGGAAGGAATACACTCAAATCACTTGGAGCCACCCGAAGGAAATGCACAGACAAAGTGGCTACGTGCGATTCGATTTGTGACAAGTGGCTCAGCTGCGGAACTCCAGGAAAAAGTCATCGTTGCCGTATGAAATGTCACGAAGGGCCATGTCCTCCATGTACTCTGAACACATCAGTAGTTTGCCGTTGTGGCAGTTCTAAAGAGGTCATTCCATGTGATGAATATCTTGAAATAATGAAGACGAGTAAGTTTTCATAACGAAAATCGAGCACACTATTGCATTTCAGCTGGTGAGTACCTTTGTACAAAACGTTGTCGAAAGAAGAAGTCGTGTGGAATGCACAAATGTCAGGAAGTATGTTGCATTCAAGAAGAGCATTTCTGTATGCAAATGTGCAACAAACGACTGTCATGTGGAATACACACGTGCGAATATGTTTGTCATGCCGGTCAATGCCGTCCTTGTCTACAAGCGAGCTTCGATGAGCAGTTCTGTCACTGTGGAACCACAGTACGTATGCCTCCGATTCCGTGTGGGGCTCGGCTTCCAGTCTGTTCTCAGCCGTGTGCCCGACCGCATTCTTGTGATCATCCAGTTACGCACAAATGTCATGGAGAGTTAAATTGCCCTCCGTGTATTCATCTCACTGACAAAATGTGCTACGGTGGACACACTTATCGCAAAAACATCCCTTGCCACATTCAATCGGTTTCATGCGGAGTGATTTGTCAAAAACCGCTGAAATGTGGTGTCCATGTCTGTCAGAGGAGTTGTCACGGAGACGCATGCGAGAAAGAAGAAGAAAAGTGCGTCAAGAAATGCGAAGTTATCCGTGAGCAGTGTGAACATCCATGCGCTCTGGTATGCCACGGAGACTCTCCCTGCGAACCAAGTCCGTGTAAAACTATTGTCCGGGTAACTTGCGAATGCGGAAGAATCAAGAAAGAAGTACCGTGCTGCGAAGTGGAGAAGATGATCACCGCGAAGTTGGAGAAAGAAGAAGAAAGAAAGAAAGATGGAGAAGAACATGTTGAAGAAGGAAGAAAACTCCAGCGATCTTCTAGTCTTTCTCAGCTGAACTGTGTCAAATGCGATGACGAATGCAAAAAACTAGAAAGAAACAGAAAAGTTGCTGAAGCTTTGGAAGTGGACATCGATGAGTATGGAATGAACAAGTTGGCACCGACAATTTCGTTCCCGTGCTACCTAAAAGAGATGGTTAGGACAAATATCGATTTTGTCAAATCTGTTGAGAAGGTCTTTTGTGATCTGATCGTACAAATTTTGAGCGTAAGTTTCAAGAAGTAACTATCCAAGCACAATTCAGTAAAGTTTCAGGGTGAAGCTTATAACGACGTCTTCCGTTTTCACATGCCCCCAATGAGCATAGAAAAGCGACGCTTCGTTCATGAATATGCACATTTCTTCAACATAACTTCGGAAAGTGTCGATAGTCCTCCAAAGAGAAGTATTGTTTTGACTGCAACTCGTGGGAAAGCTCACCAACCATTGGTGCTGATCAGTGACCTCGTGAACTACAAAGGGGCTCTCAAAACACCTGGTCCAGCCGTTATAAGGAAAGACTTGCTTGAAAAAGCCATCAGTAAAAAAGAAGAAGAAGAAGGACTGATGAAGCCATTGAGATGCACGGAAAAAATGGTTGTCAGAAGGGAAGCTCGTCCAGCGAAGGTGAGTACTTCTCACGAAGTTTTTATTCTATAACTTATTTTTTTCTAGGAAATAGCTGTTCCAATTCCCATCAAACAGATGAATCACTTCACTTTGTTGGGAAGTGATGTGGATTCAGATGAAGAAACCGAGAAAGCTTCAAAAAATCTGCCATCTGCAAGTGGTGTGCAGTCATCGCCTCCAAAAGATTGGTGGGATGATGAGGTGGTTGAAGAAGGTTGGCAGAAAGTGCAGCAGAAAGAGTTCGTAGTTGAAGTAGAACGAGAACTCACGGAAGAAGAAATCGAGGCTGCAAAAAAGAAAGAGGAAGGTCCGACGTGGGAGGATGAAGCAGATGATGAATGCTCCCCAGATGTATCTGTGGTGCCGCCTATAGAAGAAAATCAATTTATCGAAGATTCCACCACCAAAAACATCAATCTTGAATAATATCCCAATTGTATACATAACATTTCATGCTATAATACGGTTCGTTTTATTAATGTCTGTTGTTCCTGCTCGCCGGTGTTTTTTTGAGAATTTGATACTGTGTCAATGAAATGATTCCGTGTTTATAATAATATTGATATATTCCAAAGTTATCTCTGTCTCCGGTTCGATTCCGTGTTGATATTTCAAACAATCATTCATTTTTTGATGAATTTGATGGGTATCTGATTGGTGCTAGTATCGACTGATATTTTCCAGACTGGGCAAAAATGCAGTGCGACGATGTTACTTGGAATATTCTGCACAAAGGACAATGTTCCTACAAGGCGTGGTCGAAACCGAAGATGTTCTGCCGTAACGAAATGAACCTCACTGGTCTCTGTAACCGTGCTTCATGCCCGTTAGCAAATTCGCAGTATGCCACTGTCCGCGAAGAGAATGGTGTCTGCTATCTGTACGCGAAGGTAGTCGAAAGATCCCATTACCCGAGACGTCTGTGGGAGAAAACAAAGCTTTCGAAGGACATGAACAAGGCTCTTGAGCAGATCAGCGATCAGTTGATCCATTGGAGTGAATACGTTCGTCACAAGTGCAAGGCGCGTCTTATCCGCATTCATCAGTACTTGATTCGTATGCGCAAAATGGCCGTGCGTGGAAAGTGAGTTCAATCACAATAGAGCTGTCAGGAGATTATATGAATTTTCAGTCAGAAGAAACTGATTCCAATCGGAAGAAAAGTCGAACGGCGTGAGAAGCGTCGTGAGGAGAAGGCTCTCGTGGCAGCTAAGTTGGATCATGCTATCGAGAAAGAACTGCTTGCTAGACTCAAGTGAGCTTAGAACTCTGTCCGCTTAATTTTATATTAATTTCTTGTAGACAGGGAACTTATGGAGATGTGTACAATTTCCGACAAGAAGCATTCGAGCAGATGCTTGACAACACCGAAAAGGAACTGGAGATTGAGCAGGAAACCGAGCAAGACGATCCGGACACTGGAGAGACTCAGTTCGTTGCTGACTTCGACAGCTCCGACGACGAGGAGGACATTGAAGATGGAAACGGAGGACACTGGTCGCCGCCCGACACCGACAGTGAGAACGAGGAGGAGTGGCAGCAAGAGCAAGAAGACGACGATGATGATGAGGAGGAGGAAGGTGATGAACCGATGGATGTTGATATTGAGGAGCCACCAAAGAAGAAGACCAAGAAAGAAGTCAAGCCGAAAAAGACTGTCAAGAAGGCTGATGGAAAGAAGAAGAAGCTCAAGAAGAGAGCCCACGTCGAGATCGAGTACGAAGAGGAGACTGAGCCACGACAACGTGTCAAGGCCTAAATCAGATCATTTTCGCACGTTTTTCCGACGTTTTTTTTACTGTTATCGTTACATTGTTGTTCCGCTTCTCTGTTTCCCTTCCCATATGTTGTTATCTATCTTTTTATATTTAAACCACCATTTCGAAGTTAAAAATCGTTTTTCTTGCCGTCTTTCAAAATATTTCGGTTTGCGCCGATTTCATACCCTTTTCATTCGTTTATATATTTTGATAATAGTTTTAATAATCTCTTTTCTCAGAAAGCCGGGAAGGAGCCATGGACTCGCCGGCGTGGATGTTCACGAAGGCGTTGAGCCATAGACAGAAGGTATTATTTTTTGAAAATTAACTTCGTTGGAAGAATCTGTGATATTTTTAGTCTGGAAAATATTTTAATACCAGAAAATATTCCTTAAACCAAACAACGGAGTCAGTTTCTAGGTGACCCGTCTCTACAAGCGCTGTCTCCGCGAAGTCGACAACTGGTACGGAGGAGACAATTTGGAAGTCCGCTTCCAAAAATGCATCATCCGTGCGCGTTTCGACGCCAACAAGGACGAAATCGATACGCGCAAGAGCCAAATTCTTCTTGCCGATGGTTGCCGTCAACTTTGGGAGAAGCGTCACTTTAAGCCGTTCCGCTTCGCTCTCGACCCTGGAGGTTCCTCTTTCGATCGTGAGCGTGAGTCCCCAGACGAGATCGTTGATTCGGACCAGTGGACCTTGGCCGAACGCGAGCAGTTCCCGTACTACTTCAACACTCGCGAGCAACGAAAGAAGGAATTGCTGTCTCATTGGGCCAAGATCGAGAAGGCCTGGGATGAGGAGATTGCGTCGATTCAGACTCAACTGCCGGCTGCCAACGCTACCGCCAAGTAAACGAACCGATTGAGTGAATAGCGAGATGTATCCTCCCTGATAGATCGAACCTTCCGTTCCTATTACATTTGTTTCTATAAAGTAACGTCATTGAATAAATAGAGCTGTAATTCGTCTTTTTTTTTCTCCAGAAAATTGTAACATGCAGTTTGAAGTCTGAATGTACTATTTCTACTACTTGCTTTTTCTTTCGTTCACCCTTGATTAATTCGTTTCAGAAACTCCCAAAATGGACGGTTCGACCGGGTTCACTTGCGTTACATGTCGCGTCGTTTTCGAAACGGCCGACCTTCAGAGAGAGCACTACAAAACCGAATGGCATCGGTACAATTTGAAGAGACAAGCCGCCGAACTGCCAGCCATCGGATTCGAGTTGTTCAATGAGAAAGTCGCTTCTTTCAATCCAGTCAAACAGGTCGCAGCAACCGAAGTTGAACCATTGTACTGCAAAGCGTGTCGTAAAGCGATCAAATCCGAGAATGCGATGACAGACCACGTGGCGAGTAAAAAGCACAAGGAGAATGAGAAGAAGAATCAGGACGCGGAGAAGAAGGGACCGAAACAACCGAGAAAGAAGGCTGAGAATCTGCCCAAGAAACCAGAATCAGTCGATGAGGAAGAAGACGATGATGACGATTCTAGTGGCTGGGAAACAGACGACGAGGAGGGCATTGAAGAGTTGAACGACGACGACGCTCTTCCTGCAACGTCTTGTCTTTTCTGCCCGCAGACGAAACCATCCATGGAGGAGATGCGCGAGCACATGCAGTTCCACCACGGATTCCAATTACCCGATCGCAAGTATCTCGTTGACGAGCTCGGATGTCTCAGCTATCTGGGACTCAAGGTCGGGGCTGGCCGTTGTTGCATCTACTGTCCAGACGTCAAAGCACGATATGCCACCGTGGAGAGTTGTCAACAGCACATGAGGGATAAGCAGCACTGCAAACTTCGGCGAGACCCAGAGAGCATGATCGAACTAGACGATTTCTACGATTACAGTCCAATGTATGAGGGCGACGATGACAACAAGTCAGAATTTTTTGATGACGGATGGTCGCTTACACTTCCTTCTGGTTCGTATTCACTCTGACAGATTTCAATAAATGATTCTTGCATTTCAGGAGCCACAATCGGACACAGAAACCTGTTCCGCTACTTCAAACAGTACCTCAGACCAGTTGATGGAACCCAGAGACTCAGTTCGAGAGCCGCAATCGATAAAGCCAGAGGATTCTATCCGGCACTCGCATGGACCGGCACGACAAGTATGATCTCTCGCTGTGTTTTCGTCATTCATCTCAAAAATTTACAGCTGTCGAGGCGAAGAAAGTGGCAAGGGATATGAAGTTTGTCGAGCGTTTCCGCCGTCGGTTCGACCTTCGGGTTGCTGTGAAATCGAACAAATTGTTCAAGACCCGCGGATTTGTCGGCGACAATCATTGATCGCATTCCATTCTGCTCCGATTTCCTTACTCTGTTCCTAACCTTGTTCCCTGTTACTTTTTGCTCGTTACTTTATCGATGAATTTGTTGAGATTGAAGAAGAGGCAAAAATGTGAGAATGATGCCCAAAATTCATGGGTTTTCATCGTATTTCTCACAAAGTTCTATTAAAGAGGGACTGTTACCAAAAACAACTTTGCTTTAAAAGTTGCGTATGAGTTGGGGGTGGGGCCCATGTCTGCGATGTCCCCGAATCTGAAAAAATTCCAGGATTTTTGGCGATCTGTACTGGCCCAACTTTATCTTGTGTGGCGAGAATAGGTGAACCTCTCTGCGTCTCTCCCTCTTCCATTCATCACCACCTTCTCATAAGCCGCCGTCCACCGATTCCAGAGACGCTAATTGGGTGCAAATTATGGCAGGTGGATGCGACATCTAGAAGACATTTCTGATGATGTAAATGGCCCAGCTGTAAGGATGACAGTTCCCAGAAGGAAGAGAGAGGTCTTTTTCAAACGGTTGTTAGAAGAAAGTGGTAGAGAATATGGGATTGAGGGAAAATTAAAGTTCGACAATGACAGTGTTTTTTTTCTGTTTAAACACATGTTTAAAGAGGGACTGTCACCAAAAAAAAAACTATTTTGCTTCAAAAGTTGCGTATGAGTTGGGGGGGGGGATCATGTCTGCAAAGTCCCGGAATCTGAAAAAAAAATCCTGAATTTTTGGCGATTTTTAAAGTGAAAGCTATCTGTATCGGCCTAAATTTCTATTTTTTTTACAGGAACATTTGGCACTACTCAACCGTTTCGAGCAGTTCTTGAACCAATCGACGCAGAATTTCACAGAGACTACGATTATACTGTCGAAATTACTTGTTGTTGATCAATGTTGTTCTTTTATCATGTTCATTTTAAATAAAATAAAAAAACACCAGGTGGAGGCAAAGAAGTCAGTTGAACAGAGTGTCTAGGGGATGAACGAAGGGGCGGCATAATCGATGGAAACAGTATGGGGAGGCTTATTGTGATTAGTGAATGAGGAGTTTTTTCAGGTATCCGATTTACCGTAATTGCTTGAATCGGGAGAAACAGTGCCGGAGAATCATTATATCTCGAGATTGATAAGAGATATCAAAAAATTGTCAACAGCAAACTTGTAGAGGATAACTAGGACTAGAAGTTTGCTGTTGACAACATTTTGATATCTCTTATCAATTTCGAGATATGATGATTTTCCGGCATCGTTTGGGGTGCCGTTCTATTCGAAGAATGGCAAATTTCGCCTTTAACGTCTAATTTCTTTGATTCTACTCACCGAAAGAACGGTGTGAACTCGAATTTCCTGAAACAACATCTTCACAGAGCCAACGGTTTCTCTTCTCTTTCAGAGGCATTGTTCATTGATTTTCTGTCACTAATGTGCATATCCGCCCACTTCTCAACGACATCTCCACCTCCTCATCGGACACATCTCCACACATCATCGGAAAGGTGAAGATCGATAACTGTGGGAGGAGTCGATTCGTTCTTTCAGTCGTCGACAAATCGAATCAGACGTCGTTCCGCAGTTGCTCTCTTCTCGACTCTTCTCTCCGTTCCCCATAGTCATCTCTTCAGTACTTTCTGTTTTCAGATGGCTCACCAACTTCCACGACCGGATTCGTGTATGCTGTTGGACATTGTGTCCGTGGTGAGTGATCGAAGTTTAAGCGGAGGATTCCAACTGTATTCTTTCAGCCGAACAGCGAACACATCGACGGGTTCGAAAAGGAGATCCGGACGTTCGTTCGGAACAACAGAATGGTGAGTGAATGACGAACTGTTCCCTTTCTCATTTCGACTATTTTCCAGGCAGAGGAGGTGTACGAGAGCAGGAAGAGGCTCGTCAAGCTGATCGCCGACTACGTCAAGTCGGCGGACGTCGGTCAGAAGCTGGCGAGCCGACAGATTGCCGTCACTGCACTGACGGCGTTCGGCAGTTTCGCAAGTCACTGTGCCACAAAGGACAGTGACTTGGATCTGTGCGTCAGTGCGCAGAGCGAACGAGGAGGAGATGTGTAAGTGTTGCCGATGTGCTATACTTGATGTAGAGAGACCTATTTCAGAGCGGTGACTGTGCTGGAAGCCATCGACACGGATCTGCAGTGGAACCCGGAGATGAAGGAACACTTCGCCGGCCACACAATCAGCGAGATTGTGTTTGTGCGGTCGGCGAAGGTTCCGATCATCAAGTTTAAGATCGACGGCATTTCCGTCGATCTCAGTGCGAAGATGGGTTGCAGTGTGCCGCATGCGACCCTCGCCGCACGGTACATCAACGCACACTGCCGGTACGTTTCATCTCTTTCTGTTTGCATCAATATCCCTTGATTACAGACTCGACGAGCGCTTCGAGATCCTCGTGGTCTTCCTGAAGACGTGGATGAGATCAGAAGCGAGTGCGGGGGATTTCCTCCGCGAGTACCCCAACTCGTACTCGCTGATTCTGATGCTCATCCACTGTCTTCAGTGGTATGGCATTATGCCGAACCTCCTCGAGGACAATCCGGCCGCAGCCGTCGAGTGGACGGCTGGACTCAGCGTTGTCCAGCTGCTGAAGGTCTTCGCGACCCACTACTCGGACGAGGGAATGCTGTCCGGATACCAGCTGAACATGGAGAGCGGAGCAGTTGAGGAGCGCTCCGACACGTTCCCCTCGATCCGAATTGTGGACTACTACGACAAGAGGAATCCAGCGAGAACCGCTAGGAGTTCGGAGAAGTTCTGCGGAGCATTGAGGTCAGTGAACTGTGTTTATCTGAAAACGAGAATAACTTCCAGGGAACTGCTGAAAGCCATCGAGCGGCCAACCGGGGACCTCTTCGAGCGAGTGTTCAGAATTCCACAGGAGCTGAACTCGACGACTCCACCACCGCCAAGACAATATCGGTGAGTTGAATACATCTAATGACCATTCTCATCTACCAAATTGCAGCCGTCCGAACAACTACCAAAGTGAGCAGATGAGTCCACCGATCTACCACTCCACCTCCTCCCTGCCGTCTTACTTCATTGACCAGCCACACATGTTCAATCGAGAGCCAAGCAGCCAGATGTTCTTCGATCCGTTCGCCTATCAGTGATATTGATTAGCCGTTCTTTTGTGAAATTTCCATTTTTGTCAATACTGTTTCTGTTCTTTCTCTGTTCTGATCTTTTACTCCTTGTCCAAAGCGGCTTTAATAAAACAGATTTTGTTGAAAAAGAGTGCATATTTTTCACTAGGAGTTCTTTGGATAGTAGCACCGATCTCGAGAAATTTAGGCCAATACAGATAGCTTTCAGTTGAGAAATCACCAAAAATTCAGGAATTTTTTTAAAAGATTCTGGGACTTTTCCGTATCTCTGTCGCATGATTGCAGTCGTATCGAATTATCATTGTTGGAACTGAATTGGCATCTTCTGCTGCATTGCTAGCAACATATTTTTGGTACTGTTGAAAGAAAAACTCATTGAACACATCAGTGAAACTGACCAGATTGCTGCAATGCAATCTGACACTGCTCTTTCACTTTTTCTGCGAAACTGATATCAGGAGTATTGTACGAGGGTACTGGGAGACCATTCCGATCACGTCACTGAAGAAACACGCACAAATTCTTTATTAAACTTTTTCTGTTGGTCCACGTTAACCATTTTTCACCAGATCGGAAAGCGATTTTTAGAACATAATCGTTAACTAAAGCCAGTAATTGTGACTTTGTTCAGGAACGAGCGGTCAATTTGTCAGAATTTTTGTTTCATATCCAACAAGTTATTCTACAGGTATATATTTATTTTATTATGATAGATATCCGATTTGATTATCAGAATTCTGATAAAGAAAAGTGTAATGCAAACTGGACCAATTACGGTGTACATGTCTGCATTTTTCCGTCACGGTGTTTGCGTATTCGTAGGATCCAATTTTTTGCGATTATTTTGCGAAGTTTTACTTTTTTCACTTAAATTGTTAAATACCCTGTTCTAATTTCGAAAAACGCCACTATTTTAAATATATAAACGAACAAAATTGCATTGGTCGCATTTTTCTACTGTTTCTAAAAATGAAAGTTGCTTTTCAGATGGTTAAACTTGAAGAGGTAACAAATGAGAAGTATTTTCCGCGAGGTGGAGGTTCTGATAGACCAAAACCGTCGAAAACGCCGAAAACAGATGCACCATCTTCGAAAAACTCGTTGAAAGTAAGATTGAAAGTTCCAGACTCGGAATATATCTGTTCTTTCAGAGAAAATCAGCTGCGCCAGAAGAAAATGAAGCGAAAAAGGTGAAAGAAGAGTCGAGTTGGATTCCGAAAGTCGACGACGACATGTTCATCGAGGGTCTCACTGGTCTTGGTGTCGTTTCTGAAGTGTACGACGATGGAGTCATCCTTCACACCACATCAGCTCAGAGCGTCAGGATCGACGCTTCTGAAGTCTCGAAAAAGTTCACTGAGCTGGTTAATGCTGAAAAAATCGGAATGAAAGACGCATTCCAAATTGGCCAAATGATCCCGTTCAAAGTGCTCGTCAAAAAATCGAAAGGAGAGAAAGGCAAAGTGAAAGCGACTTGCAACCCTGCACGATTGAACAAACATTTGACACCGAATATGCTGGTCGCCGGATTAGTGATCAACACTTCTGTTTCAAGTATTGAAGAGAAAGGAGCCATTTTGGATGTTGGACTCGATCAAATGTCAGGATTCATTGAGAAGAACCAGTTTCCAGCTTCGGGACTGAAAGAAGGTCTTCCGTTGTTAGTCCGAGTTCTGTCTTCCACTTCCCGAGTGGTCAAAGTCACTTCTTTTGTTGAGCAAGTAAGTTTTATACTGATAAACATGAATAAACGAATCCCTAATTTCAGGACAACTTAAACATGGCTAGTTGCGAAAAGCTTCAATTGAATCATCTTATGCCCGGTACTATTCTCGATTGCGAACCGACGGGTGACGCAGTATCAGCCGGTGTCATTGTGAACATTGGAAACGGCCTGAAAGGAATTTTGCCGCGTCGTAATCTACCACCACGACTTCGTGAGAATCCGGAAAAACTTGGAAAAGCAATCCGCGCCGTTGTGATGTTCTGCCAACAAAACTCGAAAGTTCTCGTTCTCAGCGCTCACCCGGACCTCGTTGCCGTCAGTCGAATCGAAAAGCGCACTTCGTTCGAAGGAATCTCGCTTGGCGACAAGATCAAATGCACAGTCATGGACGTGATCGCGACTAAGAGCATAGTCTACTTCACTCTTCCACCAACCGACGGAAAGAAATCGCTCGTTACTGCCATCTCGTCGCGTGGTCTTCTCGAAAAGCCAGACGCGGTGAGCACCGAGTACAAAGTGGGAGATGAGAAGCTTTGTCGTGTCACTGGATTCCGGTATGCTGATAGAACAGTCATTGTATCGACGAGAAAGGACATCCTGCAGCAGAAGATTACCAAGTATCAGGTATCACTCACAGAAATTTACATATATGGGCAATTGGCTTAATTTAGGATGCTAAATGCGGTGATATTCTGGACGCTCGCGTTCGTTTCATCACCAAGAGCGGTATCCATTTTACCGTCTGCAATTTCGTCCGTGCATTTGTTCCACTCAATTTGCTCTCTGATAAGCCTCTGACTGCCATTCAAATCAAAAACAAGTTCAAAGTTGGAACTGAGACGAAGTGCCGTGTGTGGAAGATTTGCGATCAGCGCAAAAATCTGATTGTCACTTGCCGTGAACGTATCCTTGCACTCAAAGGTCCTTCTGCGAATTGTGTCGAAGAGATGGAAGTCGGAAAAACGATGCCGTGTTTCATCAAGAAAGTTTTCCCTACCGGAGTGGTTTTGCTCGTTACTTACAATGACATTGGTGGAGTTCTCCGGAAAGAGTCGGCGATCCATCTGCCAGGAACCCCAAAAGTCCATGATTACGTTGAAGCAAATGTCGAGAAGATTGAGGATCAGCACCGAATTGTTTTTGTTCTCCGCGATGTCAAATCTGTATCCACAGCTGCCGATACCGAGAGTTCCGACAAAAAGCTTGTGCAAAGACCCAAACCTGTTGATGGCGGAGTCGAAGTTGGAAAAGTTTACAATGGAACACTGACGGCCTCAAAAGGAGAGAAGGCCAATGTCAAATTCACCGGGAAAGACGACAAAGAAGTGTTCGCTACAGTTGATGATCACTTGCTCTCCGATCTGCTCGATGCACCAGTGGGGCTCACGAAAAGACTGCTTATCGAGAACAAGGAAACTGTGGAGACGATTGTTCCAATGGGCAAGTTGGCAGCAATCAACAGAGCCAGTGTGAAAAGATTCGTCGCTCATCTTGTGAAAGGCTCGAAAATTCCCAAGAAGTTTGAAGATTTGAAAGAGGAGCAGGTTGTGGTTGGAATCGTTGGACAAGTCAATTCGAATGTCGGAGTTTTTGTGGAATTGGTCGGAGGAAGCGGACTCGTCGGACGTATTCTCGAAAAGAGTGAGTTTCAAAAAACTGAATAAGAGACTTTCCAATCTTCTTTTTTCAGAAGGTGTGAAGAAAGGCATCGAGCTCTTCGAGGTTGGACAAGTTGTCGTGTGCAAGATTTGTAATATCGATACAGCGAAGAAAATGTTCTTCGTGGATCCACATGTAACAGATCGTTAAATAATTCAAATGCAATAGTTATAAACTTCAGACCGAAATGATCAATGGTGAGCGTATGCTCGAGCAATACGCCCTCCCACTTCTAGAATGCATTGTGAATGAAGTGAAATGGCTGGCCGAGCAATCGAAGTTGCCCTCTCCAGGATCGACTGTCAGCACGAAGGTCACGAAAGAACTCGATGATTTGACACTTGTCGAATTCGAACACAATGGACGTAAAGTCGCTGGAGTGGTTAACAAAATTGCTGGCGAGACGAATGTTGTCCCGAAGAAGAAGAAGAAGTCGTCGAATGCGATGATCGTCGTCGATATCAACCATTCCACAAATGAAGTCGTTCTGGCTCCGCCTACTTCCAAAGATACCGTCCGAATTGTGTCTATCCGTCGCGACTATCTCTGCGCCATTTCCTCTGAAGGACTCGTCTATCTGCCAACCAGACTTCACTTGAATCATCTTCCCGCCGCCACTGACTCGTCAGTCAAGATTCATGACATTGTTGAGCTGAGCGGACAGAAGAAGGTCGGAGAAGGAGTTTTCGTAGCGACGAGAGGAGGAGGAGATGTGGACGATGTTGCGAGAACCACTCTGGTCGTCAAGACGTTCGTGGCCGAAGTCAAGGAGAAAACCGATAACATCGAGAAAAAGACGGAAAAGAAGACAATCAAGAATTTTGGAATCTACGAAGGAACAGTAATTGGACAAGTGCACTCACAAGAAAAACAGAAGAAAAACGCGCTTTTTGCCGAAGTCCGACTTCCAGGAGACAATTTGGGACGTCTCCATATCTCCGAGCTATCACCAGAACTTTTGAAGTCCAAAAAACCAATGGAAGAATTTTTGAAGCGAAACTCGAACCGCAAGGTTGTTGTGCGAATTATTGGCTTCACGAAAGTTGGAAAGAGCAAAGTTCCCGAGCTGACAATGATCCCGGCCAAACTGCAAGCAGGAAAAATTCGAGGAGCCGAGTTGTCGTTCAAATCCAACTATTCTGTTGGTGATCTCGTGAAATGTTTCGGTGCCGCTTCTCTTTCGACCAGTCAGGAGCTGCGAGTCGAAGTCAATCCTCTCTGGACAGGAACCATATCTCGTGAGAATATTTCTGAAGATTTGAAAGTAGAGTCGGCTGAAAGCGGAATCGTCGACTTGGCGCTCGAGAAGGGCGAGGTTCGACCGGCGAAGGTGGTCGCTGTCGACCGAAAGGCTATGTCAGTGAAGTTGTCACTTGACGTGGACTGTGATCAGGAAGAGTTCAAGATTGGATCCGTCGCCACCGGTCGAGTGTTCTTCGCCAACAAAACATCTGTGCGAGTGAAACTATCTACGGGAGAGCAGGCGATTATCACTCCAACATCTGTCAGCAACAAATACGAGAACTTCGAGGAGTACATGGAGAAAACTCTCAAAGTCGGACAGCTCGTTCACGTCGTCTGTGCTCGAATTCAGGAGAAGCCAAAGAGATACTATGTTGTGCTCAAGCAACGCCATGCTGATGCAGAAAACGGCGCGAATGAGAAGAGACCGCTTATTCTCGATCAGTCAACTCTGAAAGAAGGCCAACAACTTGATGCAGTCGTCCAGAATCCATCCAAGAAAGCTTTGTTTGTCGAGTTGGGACCTGGAATTTCAGGACGCATTCCGGTGACCGAGGAGAACGAGGAAGTGTAAGAAAAAAGTCATTGGTTTGGTTAAATTGTGTTTTTATTCCAGCTTGGAAGTCGGAACAAACAGCGTCGTTCGAGTGACTATTGTGAAAATTACCGAACAGGACATTGCGTTGAAGCTCGACGATATCCTCATCCGTAAATGGACTGTTCGTGCAGACAGGAAAAGAACCGCATCGAAGGGAGACGAGGCTCTGTCGAAGGTGGCACAGCTCGAAGAAGAGACGGACAAGGAGACTGTGGATGCAGAAGATCCAGGATTCGACTGGTCTAACAAAGGATTCCGAAATGAAGATCTTGCCGCCGTCGGAAAATTGACAAATAAGAATGATGAAGAAGACGATGAGGAAGATGAGGATGATGAAGATGAAGAGGAAAGTGAAGAGAGTGGAGAGGAAGATGCTGATGAGGTCGAGGACGAAGAAGAAGAGGATGGCTCGGACGAGGAGGAAGAGGAAGACTCCGACGAGGAGAAAGTCGATTTGGTGGAAAAGACAGAGGATGACCATTCGCGTCTTGTTCGAAGTGATCCAAACTCTGCTATCAATTGGATCGAATACATGAGTCTGTTTGTTGAGAAGTCCGATTTGGCTGCTGCCCGAAAGACTGCCGAAGAGGCGCTGAGTGCCATCAATCCAACGTTTGTTCTAGTTTTTCAATTCTGATCTTACATTTATGTTTTTCCAGCGAGTCAGAAGAGCTCCTGAAAATGTGGACTGCCTATTTGAACATGGAAGTCGCTTATGGTGATGCCGCCACTGTACAGAAAGTGTTCGAACGGGCATGCAAGAACGCTAACTCGTACACAATCCACAAGACGCTTGCCAAGATTTATCAAAAGTTCGAGAAGCATACAGAGGCAACACAGATTTTGGAGACGATGGTCAAGAAGTTCCGAGCTAACCAAATCGACGTGTGGACTATTCTCGCCGAGCACTTGATGGCCCAAAAGGACCTGAAGGCTGCCAGAGACTTGCTCCCAAGGGCTTTGAAGAGTGCGCCGAAGGCTCAGCAGCGTGAGTTTTTCCAACTTTCTTAGACAATTCTTATACTCATTTTACAGATATTCAACTTATTTCGAAGTTCGCCCAATTGGAATTCAAACTCGGAGATGCCGAACGAGGTAGAACTCTCCTGGAAGGACTTGTCACTGCCCATCCGAAGAAGACCGACTTGTGGCTCGTTTATGCCGAAGCTGCTCTCAAGCATCTCGGCATTGAGCATGCCAGAAAAGTTCTCGAACGCGCTTGCAACCTTGGTCTTTCCATTCACAAAATGCGACCAATGTACAAGAAATGGCTCGAGATGGAGAGCAAGCATGGCGATGCGGCATCGGTGGAGCTCGTCAAGTCGAAGGCCGAGAAGTTTTTGCAATCGGTGGCCGATAATGTGCTCGAGGAAGACAATTGATCTCCCTCAATATTGTTAAATTTGTTTTGTTTTTTGTTTGTACCCCCACTGTTAGTGTACTTTGTTGGTTCCATTCTGCTTCTCCAAATTGTTGTTTTTTCTTTGTTTTCACCCAACGCCACTTGTTATTGTCTTTATCGTTCAAGGAAAAAAATGAAATAATAAATCGGAAAATTTTAAAGAGAGAATTTTATTTCTAGATCCATCTGTTTTTTTCAGACACTATTTCTAATATAGTTTTTTCGAAAATTTTCTGATTTTCCCATAAATCAGATGTCGGCAGAAACCGAGGAAACTGAAAAACCGACTGGATTCCGCTCGTGTTACGATAAACTTCGGAAAGCCGTCACTAGCATTCCGACGGATTCGTCCAAATCAGCGAAGCTTCAGAATCTGTCGAGCCGTCGGATTTCGGAAATTCTTCCGAACCTCTACTTGGCCGGTCGGACCGTTTCGCAGAATTCCGAACTTCTCAAGGAGAAGAATGTCACGGTGAGCCGGTTTTTTCGAAAAAGCAACAGAGTTGGATGGGGAATTGCGTTTTTTTTTTGAGAATACGAATTCCGGATTCCACAAAATTTTTCGGAATAGAAACTTGAGAAAAATGTTAATCATGACGCCTCCCTTTCTTTTTCAGTCACATCCAGTTTTTTTTCCGTGGCTCCCGAATTCCGGAGCCTGTTCCGCTTTTCAGAACTTCTCATTCTGTCCAATTCTGGAAAGTATGCTCGATTTTCAAATCTTACTTTCCAGACAGTAATCAATGTTTCGGATCGAGAAGTTCCCAACTACACGCAGAACTATCCATTCGTTCGTCACTACCGATTCTATCCGATCTCCGACACTGCTGACGCAAAGTTCGATGGAATCGTCGAAACGGCAGTTCGGCTGATCCACGAGTCGAGGATCAGAGGAGAGGGCGTCCTCGTCCACTGCTTCCTCGGCATCTCCCGGAGTGCCACCCTCGTCGCTTTCTACCTCATCTCTGTGTTCGAAATGAAGTGGAGGGACGCTGTCGACTTTGTTCATCAGCGACGCTTCAGCGCCAGCCCGAATTTCGGATTCCTCCATCAACTGAAGGTTTTCTCCAATATGGTTAGTTTCCTTTCTTCCCGATTGAGTGGGATCCTCCTTGTTTCAGAAGGCCAGAGATGCACGTCTGCAATTGACAAGTGAACAGTGCCGTCAGATGCGACAATCCGACTCCGACGTCATCAAAAAGTACTTGCCCGTTGCGACGTTTGAGCTCTGAATCTTCCCTTCTAGCCGCTTATTTTCGCAAATCGCTCATCTATCGGTGCTTTCTCTCTGAACGATACTCAAATAGCAGCTAATTTATGTGCACTTCTTCTCCTCTATGTACCTATTACGTCCATGTATAAAGTTCTTCTTGCCTTTACTTCTACGCGTGTTTCTCACTTCTATCGTTTTGCCGTGTGTTTTATCTTCAAGGATTGGTGATAGTGTATGCTCAATGAAACTTTAGAACATGGTTCTGACCGACGAGCAACGAGCGACGATCGCCAAGAATCGGGAGGAAGCTCTGAAGAAGGCGGCGATGAGGATCGAGCGTGAGAAGAAAGAGGCCGAAACGGCGAATCTGTCCAGAATCACAGAGCCGAAGACGTTCGCGAAACCGGACCCTCCGAGACCGCCGCCTTCACTTTCCGGACAGAATAGACAGGTTTCCGGATAGAGTTTCAGACATCCAAAAGAGCAATTATGCATGTTGCAGCCGATGAAAACCGCTGTGAACTCGATAAATAAGCAGACTTCCATGATAAACTTTGTGCAGAGAGCCGAGCCGACGCACTCGAAAACTACCGTCACCGTCAAGTTGAAAATCGATTCGGCCGATCGGATCCAAGTGAATCTCTTTCTCTCTCTCCATTTTCCATTCGAATCAACTCATCTTCAGATTGAATTCTATCCGTTCAACTCGGCTTTCGTCGACGTCATCAAACAGATTCCCAGCCGAAACTATGATCCGAATAAACGAAAATGGACGTGCTCCATCAACGAACTCAACTCAGCGACGAATATTCTAAAAAATGCGACCACTGTCAATGTAGAAATCGAGTCGCTGCCGCAGAACATTGTTGGAATGCTCAACTACAAACCGAAAGCGGCGCCGAGTGATTTGAGCAAAGTCATGGATCCGGCGCTCGTAGAACGGCTGTTCCCGTATCAGAAAGAGGGCGTTCGATTCGCGTTGGAAAGGGACGGACGAGTGCTGCTGGCCGACGAGATGGGCCTTGGAAAGTCTGTTCAAGCACTCACAATCGCCCGATATTACAAGTGAGAAACCGTTGAAATGTCCCCCGGACCAGCATTCTTTCAGAGCTGACTGGCCCCTTCTCATCGTGTGTCCTGCGTCTGTCAAAGGGGCCTGGAAGAAGCAAATCAACACCTTCTTCCCGGTAATCCACCGTATTTTCATAGTGGACAAAGGATCCGATCCTCTCCCCGACGTGCGCACCTCCAACACTGTGGCCATCATGAGCTATGAGCAAATGGTACTCAAGCACGATGTTCTCAAAAGAGAAAAGTACAGCACTATCATTTTCGTGAGTTTATTTTCTTGACTGCTTGAATATTTGAAAAAATCGAGATTTTCCATTCAGGATGAATGTCACATGTTGAAAGACGGAAAAGCGAGACGAACGAAAGTGGCGACGGAATTGTCGAAAATCGCCCTACACGTCATACTGCTCTCCGGAACGCCCGCTCTGTCTCGCCCGGCCGAGTTGTTCACACAGATCCGGTTGATCGATTACAAGTTGTTCACCAATTTCACCGATTTTGCCACAAGGTACTGCGATGGAAAACAAGGACGTTTCTGCTTCGAGGTATAATTCAAGAGATGGAATACGATTATGTACTCGGCTTCAGGCAAAAGGGTGTACAAACAGTGAAGAACTTGCCGCCATTATGTTCAAGCGATTCATGATTCGACGTCTGAAAGCGGACGTGTTGAAGGATCTTCCTGAGAAGCGGCGAGAAGTCGTTTATGTGTCAGGTCCGACGATCGACGCCAGAATGGACGATTTGCAGAAAGCGAAGGCTGCCTACGACCAGGTCAACTCGATGGACAGAAGCAAATCGCACGATTGCCTTCTCGAGTTCTACAACCTGACGGGCATCGTGAAAGCGGCGGCCGTCTGCGAGCACATCCTCGAGAACTACTTCTATCCGGATGCTCCGCCTCGCAAAGTGCTCATCTTCGCCCATCATCAAATCGTTCTGGACACGATCCAAGTGGAAGTGAACAAACGAAAACTGAAATCGATCCGAATCGACGGAAAGACGCCTTCGAATCAACGAACCAACTACTGCGATTCGTTCCAAACTGACGACGAGGTTCGCGTGGCGATTCTCTCGTTGACGGCCGCCGGAGTGGGCATCACCCTCACCGCAGCGTCAGTCGTCGTGTTTGCCGAAATCCATTTCAATCCGGGAATCCTGGTCCAAGCGGAGGATCGTGCTCATCGAGTCGGACAGAAAGACAGCGTCTTTGTACAGTATCTGATTGCGAAGAAGACCGCTGATGACGTTATGTGGAACATGGTCCAGCAGAAACTCGACGTCCTTGGACAGGTGGGCTCCAGAATCCGCCGAACATCGAATTTAGGTTATTCCAGGTCAACTTATCAAGTGACACATTCCGTACAGCGGACAAGATGCATCTGAGGTTCACCGACGCTTCTCAGCCGAGCGTCGCAGAGTATTTGACAAAGACGCCCGACGATTCGTACGGCGAATGGCAAGATCCGGCGGGAGAGGCCAAGAAGAAGGAGGAGGAAGAGGAGGAGAATGATGATGTGGAAGTTATCTGCGACTCGCCAGCACCGAAGAGAATCCGAAATTGAATTTTACAAAATAACAAAATAAGCACGGTTTTATATGTATACGTGAATCCATTCCAAGCTCAGTTGTGAATAAATCTCAAATCTTTCCGATCGATCGCTCACAACAGTGAGCTATCCGATGGGTGGTCCCCCTTCACCCCCGGGTGACCTCCCTGTCCACATAATCTCCCTCCGCACCCGCTCCGCGCGGCCTATTATCTCTCCCTCTCTGCTCGGACCCCCTTGGTCGGAACCGCCAAATTCAAATTTGAATGTGGAGGGTTTTCCTTTTTTCTGTAATTTTTCCTCGTGTTACAAATTTTCATTTATCAAAAAAAAACAAATCAATGTTATCAGTAGATTTCGAAGGCGAAGCCGGCTTGACCATGGCTTTTTAAATTTTACCATGTGTTTAAAAATTTATCATTTTGTCAATTCTTCCAGTTTTCAGTTTTTCCACTTTTCTTCATTAACTGCATTATTTCTTCTAATTCATAACTTCCAGAATCCGTGCTCTTTCCGTCGATCGATACCTTATACCTGTTCGGGTCACATAATAGAAACTGGTTGCGCAACGAGCCGCACCACCCGCTACCTCGCCGACCGACAGTCAACCCTCCCCCGCTCACCCCGACACCGTCCATTTATCGACTCAAAATTGAGTGGTATCCACACGAAACAAGAGCAGTTGTGAACTGATAATAATAATAATGATGATGGTGCGGAAGGCGCTTTCTCTCAAGGTACTGTAATTTTTTGTTTTTTTTATTCAATAATTCATATTTTTCAGACGAACAATGTGATTCCGATCAAGGAGAACAAACAAAACGATGTGAAGAATGAGAAAAAACAGGAGAAAATCGAAAAAGAGCCGATTGTGGAGAAGAAAGAGAAAAAGATGTGGCCACTGTTCGAAACGAGAAAAAAGACGTTCGAAGTTTACGAAGATCCCAAAAAAGATCCAGAGGTCGAGGAAGAGATTGACAAAACGATTGTTAAAGAAACTGATAAAGAGATCGAAAAAGAGATTGACGAAGATAAAGACAACAACATCATTCACGAACTCGAGAGGAAGTTGGAGCAGAGGGTAAGCGGTCAAGGAGGAAGATCTTCGATCGACTCATTTCAGATTCGTGACGGCATTCCGATCATTGGGAGCAAGAGGCAGAGGGAAGAGCTCAAAAAGAGGATGATGGCTCCGGAATTGAGGAAAAAAACGAAAGCGACGATACCGAACAAGGCTACACGAGACGCGTGGATGTTCGCCGCCGAAGACTATTTCCATGATATGCTCCGGTACGCCCTCGAGCCATTCTCAGATGCTCATTCCGAATGTTTCAGATACTTGATGAGACAGCAGACAAAGCACAGACCCAACCCCAACTACCTATCGAATCAAAAAGATGTGAACGTGGGAATGAGGACGATTCTGGTTGACTGGCTGAACGACGTGATACTTGAGTACCGTCTGCGGGAGGAAACCTTCCATTTGGCAGTCAACATCGTCGACCGTGTCATGTCCATCGTCGCCGTCAGCAAAGAGCAGCTTCAGCTCGTCGGCACCTCCGCCCTGTTGATCGCAGCGTCAGTTGAGTCCGAATGTTCCATTCAACTGTCCAATTTTCCAGAAAATACGAAGAGGTCTATGTGCCGGAAATCGAAGAGTTCTCAATAATAACCAAGCACACGTACAAAATTGATGACATTCTGAGAATGGAGCGATTCATTCTCGCGAAACTCGACTTCGTAGTCGCCCCGCCCACTTCCATTTGGTTCGGGAACTGTTTCGCGAATCGATTAAACTTCACACTGTTCGTTTTCCGCTCCCAGAAATCATAACTGTGTTCAGTTTCATTGCAGAAAGATGAAAATGACACTGGAATACCTGTTAGTTCTTTCGCTTATCGAAATCAATTTTCTTCGACAAACACCGTCGACAATCGCCGCCGCCGCAGTTTGTTTCACGAATATCCAGTCGGAAATGGCTCCATGGCCTCCGGAAATAGAAAAAGACACAAACATAAAGGAAGAGGAATTTGGAGAATGCCTCTATGAGCTGCACAGGTAGGGAAAGCTCGAATTTCGACAATAAATCTCTGGCTTCAGTTCGGTCACAAAAGCGTCTAAAGCCAAGCATCACTGGGTGTTCCGGAAATACAGTACCAAGGAATTCGAACAGGTTGCACTGATGCCAGCCCCCACGGAAAAGCTGCACACTTTGTTCCCTTCAGTCTTCAATAAATGACACACTCCAATTGATTGAATTCATCTCCTTCTCTTGCCCCATGACACTCACTCAGAAACTCTAGCTCTTTGTACATCAATATATCAGGGACTTCCATCTGCCATATATTTACTTCATCATAAAAAATTAAAACGAGTTGTTTATTTATCATCTTAAATATCTGGTTTTTTGTTCTTAGCCGTCTTACTACCTCCTCCGGATTGCGGCTTCTTCTCGATTATTTTCTTCGTCTTCGTGGACTTTGTCTTCTTCTCACCGTTTTTCGACTTCTCCTCTTTTCCGTCTTTATTATTAGGAGGACCCGTCATCGGCTCTTTCTCTCGCTTATCTTTTCCTTTCTCCTCCTTCTCTTTCGGACGACGTTTCGAATCTTTCGCTTCCTTTGACTTTTCCGGTTTCATGTCTTTGTTGTCTCTGGAATCCTTTCCATCCTTCGGCGCATCGTGCGGACTCTTCTCTTTCGCCTTCTCCTTCGATCGACGTTTCTCTTCCTTTTTCACCTCCTTCACTTCTTTCACTTCTTTCACCTCTTTCACTTCCTTAACTTCCTTCACCTCTTTCACTTCATTAACTTCCTTCACTTCATTAACTTCCTTCACTTCTTCCTCTTTTCTTGCCTCTTCCTTCTGCTTCTCCTCTTCTTCCGGCTCAACATCGTCCACTTTCACCTGTAACACCTCCTTAAATTCTTCCCAACTTCTCATCGTTCACTCACCGGCGTCACCGATCCCCAGGACAACTTGACCAGCGGTTTGCACACAACGCGTATCCCGCCGGGAACATCATTTTCACGTGGCTTAAATGCCTCATTCAACTGCTCCTCCATCGCCTGCTCGTCGAGCACAATCTCCTTTGTCGCCACTCTCTTCGTATACTGCTTCTGAATTTCCTCCAACTCGGGACACTTTGTGACGCGATGAGCATCAAAGTCCATCGGATCCGTGTGCTTCGCGTTCACCACAGCCATTTGTTTTTTCAATTGTTCGTAGATTGAATTGTAGTCTGGACGATCCGAGTAGTCGAGACTTTCGATATGCTTTTCGATGGGTTCGAAAGAAGCCGTCAGCCTGAAAAGAGGACGTCTGGAAGCGACAAGACACCCGTGACAACTGACGGAGTGCTGCTCAAGGCAGGCTTGAAACATTTGAACTTGAATGTCTCAATCTTATCCTGATGTAAGCACTCGGCCCACGGAAGGGGCACTTTCAGCTCGACAATCATGTAGAGCCACGAGAACAAATCGTCACAACGTCCCTGCTCTTTACGTTTATGCATTCGAAGAGAACAGTAGCGATACGTTCCCCGGAACCGACACTGTAACACTCGACTGTCACCCATAACGAGCCAAAACTCACAATCTCTCTAGGGTGTCTGATCTTCCATCCTTCGTCTATCTTCATTGCGTACTGTCTTCCCATTCCAAAGTCGATCAGGTAGATCACTGGCGATTCGGTCTTATAGTCGAGTGCCACATTGCACGGCTTCAGGTCACGGTGGACGTAGCACGCCTCGTGCAGCTGCAATCAATTCTCCTGTTCTTCCCCTCCAAAACGAAGTTCACCCACCGTTTTCAACGCCAACAAGCTGCGTATCGCGATTCGAAGGATCGTCGAGTCGGAGAACTTGCCGCCCATCAACGAGTGCGCCTTCTGCAGATCCATTCCGCACAGCGTCATGATGATGTAGCGATAGCCGACGTTGGTGCCCGACTCGAAGAGATGCACCGCCGGAGTGTGTCCACGCAGCGCCACCATCACCTCCCTCTCGATCTTGAGCATCGAATCGCGATCCTCTTCCGTCTTCTCCATCTTCATCGCCGCCTCCGTGCCGTCCTGGATGTTCAACACGTGCACCACCTTGCCAAACGATCCGGAACCGATAACTCGCACCGGGATCCATTTGCCGCGAATCAGCTGAATGAGTGAATTGGGTTAAGTGGAAGATTCAGCCATCAACTAACCTCGGTCATTTCGAGCTTGATGCTCGATTGCTTCTCATCATCAGTCATGATCTCTCATCAGAACACTCTCTTCAGATAGTTAGAAAAAAAAGTCCAACGGACGAGACCTGTTGGAATGCTCTCTCCCCTCCGCTTCATCTCGTGGATAGATAACCCCCCCCCAGAAGGTCACGTATCGAAGGATAACATCGGAGCGTCACGTTCCGTTTTCCTTCTTCTTCTTCTTTGTGACCCGAAATTATTTTTTGTCGTTTAAAAGTGGCTTCGATTTATTGAAATTGATCCATAAAATTTTGCGACGATTGCAACTGCACAGTCAGCAAAAAACTTTGCTGAAAATGCAAAAATTTGTCATTAAGAAACCCACTTCGCCGGAAAATTTGAAGTTCATGTACAGCAACAACTGGAACTTCTTTTTATTTTCAAAATGTCCTATATTTGCAGGTTCGCGGTCTTTTAAACCACCTCGAGCTCTGACTGAAATCGACAAGAATCCGGGATTGGCATCAGTTTTCCGTCTTTTTTCGGAGTATGACTTACCGGAAAACTCCTACATGTTGCAACCCAATTTCTCGAAATCTGAGTGATTTCGAGCGGTAGTCGGTTCCTTGCGGGGCGGACAATTTTTTTTAAAAACTAGTTTCAGAAAACGTTACATTTCTCGTTTTCCCGCTTTCCGATCGGAGAGATTTGAATCCGGGTTCCTTTTTCCCTCGGAACAAAATTTTTATTCCGTTTCTGGAATTTGAAAATTTCCATTACGATCGTATACGACCAATCTCTTTCGGCCGAAATTACAAGGGAAGAAGTAATCACCTTATCACTGAATTTCTTATCTTGTTTCAGAAACTATTCGCAAAAGATGATCGGAAAAACTTACTTTGTCCTAGTTTTTATGAAAAACGTCCAAATTTTTATTAAGAGTTTTAGGGAAGTGTTCACGCCTAGGATTGAACATGTTCAAGAGTAGAAGTTAGGAAATGCAGTACGGTACGCGAATCCGCAAACACCGTTCAGAAGTTTCACATCTACAGTAGCCTATTTTGAGCCAAACAGCAGAAAACGGGAAAAATCGCAGTTTTTGTGTAATTTCAAGTCCATATTCGGAATTAGCGAATTTTTGCCACCAACCAACCAGAACATGCACACGAATGTTTGCGAAATGAGCAAGTTCGAAAAAACGGCACGATTCATTGACGAAAAAGTCATTGACCGAATTTTCGGAAAAATAGCGAATCATTTTTAAAGTTCGGTACATATTCGTAACCAGCGCTTCTCAAACTAAAACATCAGCTCGCTATTCCGTTTTTCGATCAGTTGTTGCAACATTAATTCACAACTTTGCCTTCTCATTGTAAAATTGAACATGTTTTCTGGCTAAATGCATATTTATTAAATAATTATTTATGAATGAAACATTAAACGAAAGAACGTTGAATTAGAAGTAGGTCGATTGGAAACAGCACGGCGAACGGCATACAAAAGCAGATATGACACGTTGACAGCGGCGGTGAAACGTGTCCGAACGACGTCGGGGCGGGGGGAAGTGGGGGAAAAGGGGGGGGGGGAAGGAACGGAATGGCTAGAAATTGCAGTCTAAATGGAATATCGTGGTGAACATCTCGACCGAGAGGCCGAGAATGCTGTCCTCCTCAGATCCGAATCTCCTTTTAAAGGCGCGCCGGGACGAAGGGAAAACTGGCGGAGACAGGTACCGACTGTTATCATTTATGTGGGACAACGAGAGTGAGATCTGGGTGTCTCGTGAGGAGGAACTGGGCGGGGGCCGGTTCGGAAGATGGAGAGATAGAAACCAGGGAAGGAGAAGAGATGTTCACATGTTCCAATTTATTTCTCTCTCTGCGAGTACTTTCCCCCCACCTCATCAATCTTTCGATCATCCTTCCTCTTTCGCACGTGGTCATTTGACCTTGTGATTTATACTTCGGTTACCCTTTTCGTTGACGTCAAACATCAACTGCAAAATTTATTAAATCGTTTTGGAAGTTTATGAAACATCATCGAATGCTATAAATGTACCAGCATCTGGTTCGAGAGGTCATGAGATGGGTCTATACTGTTTTATGCACATTAGTTGTTTTGGGCGAACTCTGTGACAGTCTTGATGATGATATCGGCCGCTTGCTCCACTTGTTCCTTGTTGATGCACAATGGTGGCGCGAATCGGATGATGTCTCCGTGAGTGTTCTTGGCGAGAAGTCCGTTTTCTTTGAGTTTTAGGCACACTTGCCACGCGTCGTACTCTGAACAGAAATAAGTTAGAAAGTTCAAGAAATTTGGTGGTCCCACTCTTGTTGATGACAATGGCACAGAAGAGTCCCTTTCCGCGGACAGTTGAAACGACGTCTTTCGGCAGAGTCTTCAGCTTGTTCATCAGAACATCTCCCATCGCGGCAGAGTTCTCGACGAGCTTCTCGTCTTGAAGAATCTGAAAGTAGTTTATGTGAATATCGGCAACATTGAATAGATTATCTACCTCGAGGGCTGCAATGGCGATCTTGGCAGCAAGGGGATTTCCTCCATACGTCGATCCGTGCTGTCCTGGCTTGATGTTCATCATAATGTTGTCATCGCAAAGAACGGCGGACACTGGATAGATTCCCCCGGAAAGAGCTTTTCCGAGAACAACCATATCGGGGCGCACGTTGTCGTGGTAGTGAGCGAGAAGCCTGAAGTAAAACTGTGTAAATATCGCCTTCCTACAAAATCCTACTTTCCAGTACGACCCAATCCAGTCTGAACTTCGTCAGTGATGAACAGAACGTTGTGCTTCTTGCAGATTTCAGATACACCTTTCAAGTAACCGGCATCTGGGAGGACGACTCCGGCTTCTCCTTGGATCGGCTCGACCATGAACGCGGCGACGTTCTTGTCCTTGACCGCCTCTTCGACAGCCTTGAGATCATTGTATGGGACAGTCTTGAATCCAGGGACGAATGGACCGAAGCGGGCGTACGAGTCTGGATCGGTCGAGGCGGAGATTGCGGCGATGGAGCGTCCCCAGAAGTTGTCATTGGCGAATACGACCTGGGAACAGAGCATTATGCGCTGCTTAAGGGGACAGTGTACTCACGACAGCCTCGTTCTCCTTGACTCCTTTCACATCGTAAGCCCACCGACGAGCCAGCTTGACAGCTGACTCGCATGCCTCCACTCCAGTGTTCATCGGGAGCACCTTGTCATATCCGAACAACTTGGTGATGTACTCCTCGTACTCTCCGAGCACATTGTTGTAGAACGCCCGAGATGTGAGCGTCAGGGTGGCTGCTTGATCTTGCATAACCTGAAAAACGTACTGGTTCCTTCCGTTCACACGACTTGCTTACCTTGAGCAGTTTCGGATGACAATGTCCCTGGTTGACAGCAGAGTAGGCGGCCAAGAAGTCGAAGTACCTCTTACCCTCCACGTCCCACACGAAACATCCTTGTCCTTTGGCAAGCGCCACTGGCAGTGGTTTGTAGTTGTGGCATCCGAACTTCTTCTCGCGGTCGAAGATTTGCTGCGAAGTGAGGGATCGGGAACCACGTGGGAGAGTGGGGACGATGCGGCGGAGAGAAGAAAGCATTCTGCAAACAAAGGCAAAGTAGACAATCCGATTTGGACGATACGGGCGGAATGCGCAGAATGATAAGGTGGAAGGGATGATCTAATGGTTCTGGGCAGGCGGGAAGTGCAGACAGGGCATCGTAGGCGGGGCTCTAGGGCAGGGAAAGAAGAAGGAGGAGGAGAGAAGTGTATTTTGTACTGTTTTCCTGATCGCAAGCGACACAAAATGATGTAATATTGAGTTGCATTGTCTGAAAACCAAGAGGAGCATTCATCCACGGAGCAACGGGATCAAATTCCGCTCGGATTCAATAAAAGAAAACTGTCTTGCAGGAATTTTTGGGAATCATTTGAACCCAAATTTTCTGTTTCGATGCATAAGAAAACAGCGGAAAGGAGCATTGGGGAAGTCCCAAATGAAAAATTGGTCAATTGTTTCCAGTGCTTAGATTCTGAAAAATCTGCTGATTTTATGCTGCAAGCGTCTAGGAGGGGGAGGCATGCTCTCTCAGAACCCGCAAACCAGTAAACAAGGAGAAACACTGTGGACGAGCCAGAGAGTGGCCATGTGAATACGTAATATCATTACGCGAGTTTGTTATCAGTGTCAAACATTAACGATGATTAGAAATCAAATACAGGTTTTGCCTGCACCTCTGACTGATAATGACCACTTTTAATGGTTCTAATCTTGCCCTTCGCCTCGTGGTCGACCCTTATCGCGCTGCGTTGGATCGGACAGCTAGTTTAGTTTTTCAACGAAATGTATTTTCGCAACAATTTCGGTTAACATAAAGATCGGTCCTCGATAGCTTTCGGATAAGCATCAGAATACTGTGCGCGGGAAACAAACAGTGTTCACAGGGAGGGCAGATGAACACTCCGATGTGATTTTATAGACAAATGTTCTAATCTTTTTTCGAAATCAGTGTATTTTGACAAACAATACTTTTTAGGACAGGCGAAGAAAGATGGAATCTTGCTGGAGGGAACTTGTTGTGAGAACAGAGAACGAGAGCGCGGCGAGAGAGAAGGGGAGAAGCGGACGCTGGCTTTCCGAGGAGCATTATTGACAAACGATTCTCAACAAACGGGAGAAACAACTTCGAATTAATCTTTTTCAAAAGTTATCACTCACTCGCTGACTTTCGATGCGGCCATTATCGCGGAATACGAAAATCTTGAAATAAACAATAAAAATGGGAACAAAAAATAAATGTGGATTGTTCACGAGAAGTACACGGATAAGAGGAGAAGCTGAAAAAACTGAAAATCTAGGCCAGAATTGGAAAATGTTTTCGAAAATATTTATATAATTAATGGACCTATGCACGCAGTGCATTTTTTGCATTTTTTTCCTTTTTTTTCCTTTTTTCGGACTATTTTTTCACAGGAAAAAATGGCAAAAAAAGGCAAAAAATGGCAGAAAATTGCTACAAAAATCGCTCGTTGCGAGACCCTTCCTTCACTTAAATATCCGCTCCTTTAAAAGTTTACTCAGATTTTCTCCTTTTTTTCCGGAATGACAAGCTCTAAAATTCAGGAAACAGTGGATGCGCTTTAGAAAGGACCGTTTCGAACTATTAATCTAGGAAAAACACGAAATTAGTGAGAATCCGCAAAGAAATTAAAGGCGCATTCTTAAAAACGGCGAATAGGTCTCGGTACGATGCGAAAAAAATTCCGAAAAATTCCGAAAAAAGGAAAAAAAAGGAAAAAAATGCAAAAAATGCACTGCGTGCATAGGTCCATAACTTTAAAAATGAGACAAAGTCAGAATACAATAAGTTTGAACAAATTCAAGAGAGAATATACACTGGATGATTTGTAGAACTTCTTGGCACTCCCAACAAAAACGTGCGTGTACTCTGAAAACAGACGTCAGTGGTTCCAGCGTTCCCAGAACGTCCATCACAAAGTGTCATCTACGTCCAACGAGCATATATCGGAAAACAAATCATCTGGTGTCAAATTGACGTACAATTTCAATCGCTTTCTGACGTCACTGCTCCTCGCATGTTTTGAGGCGTATTGCAACGAGACATTCGAGCAGTTGGCCCCCGAGCAGTCGGTCCCCCCGTGTTTCAGTACCTGTTCCTTGTCTCTTCTGGAACAGTCTCCTTCCCGATCCAAACGTTTTTCGGTGAGCAGCGAGAAGCGGAAGAGCCGCGTCGTTTCTGGCATTCGAACAATTGAATTTCGTGCGAATTTCGGAGAGAAACTGAACTGCTCTAAGGTCATTTGGCGCCTTGATTGAGCCATGTTCTTCCCTTTTTCCCTGCAGAATTCTCCCTTCGATAGCCTTCAGAATTCACTCAACGTCTTCCTCTTTTTCTTTCTGAAAGCCCCCAACGAAGAACGATCGGAGGTCATTTTCCCTGCCGCTGTCGGTTTCAGTGCTTTTTTGTGTTTCCCTCTCTCTCTCTTTCCCGACTCGTTCCCTCAATTTCACCTCCCCCCGTCATTAAACATCCGTTTCCCGTGTCGTCGCGCAACAAATAAAAATAAAAACCGTGTTATACAACTGTCATCCGACCAGAAGATGTTGCCGTCTCCTTCTGCGTCGCCACCGCGCCCCTCCTCCATCCCAGCCACCGCAGCAGCCGCATTTTATTACAAGAGTCTCAAAAGAGAGTGCACAATCATTAGGACACCTCTGGCTGTGCTCCGCGAGCTTTACGAGCCACTCGGAGCAACGTAAACTAACCGCTTCAGGCGGGGACCTACGGTACGTTTACGAGTGTCCGCGGTGGTCGGCACGACGAGAGAGAGAAAGAGAGAGAGAGAGAGAAACGTTGATTTATGGATCCATTCTGTCGCACACTTTTTCTCGCCGAACCGACAAGAACAACGGGAAGTTTAGACGATTTACAACGAAACCGCAAGAATTATTGCCTCCGCGACTAGTTATTACGAGGAGTGAGTGAGCGGGGGGAGTGGGTTACGGTAATCCGGCGACAGAGGGAGAGAGAGAGAGAGATTCTCGATGAGTTCACAAACTTCCCACTTTCCACTCACGGAATGACATTGTGCACACCGAGTGCAAGTGCGCTCTCTCCCATCGGCGTCTGCGACTCATTCTTCGCACGCTATTTCGTCTGCGCAGTTGGAAATAGTTTGAGACATTTCAGTCGCATAGCAATGAGATTTCGCGGTATTTAGAGCCAATGTGTTTTCGTGATCTCTGCTTGTTTAGCCGTGGAGCGCGAATGCTTACCCGTGTTCTAATAAGAGTTATTTTTTTCACGAAAACGGAACAGAAATTCGAAAATTCCGTTCATTTCCCTTCAATTTCGCCAGCGCCACACTTCAGAAATCACGCTCCAGGAGACTGTTCTCTCAGCGAGAACACAGTGGAGCACATTTGCATACCTGGTCACTGATGTTTCCTTCAGAGTTCTCAATCGCCTTTTCGACGCCTTTCTCGTCCCCATTCATTCATTTTTTGAGGGGAAAGGGCGGCCCATTCGATTTGCATACGTCCGTCGGTTCTTCCTCCTTCTCGAATCTCCCTCTTCCCGCCCTGCGCATCAATCACCGTCCAGGGTGTGCCCCTGTCTATTGGCACCGTGCCACCGTATCGCTTGGCCCAATCTCTCTCTCTCTCTCCAGATTTGTGTCGAGACAAGCGCTGTCTCCACCCATCACTTCCGCGCCCTTCTCATTAATCTCTTTGCCACGTCACCAGCACAATAGGTGTCCAAGAGAGAGAGAGTCAGCTGCTCCTTCCGTCAGACTCCCGCGTACCCAGGTCAGCACCATCCAAACTTTGCCGCGACGTCAATTGTGTTTTCCCCGTCGTGGCTCCATCTCTCTCCCTCATCCACCCTCTTCTCTTTTCGCCCTCGCCGTGTCAAAATACATGATGATCCGTGTGGGGTGCGAGTTCTAAAGTTCATTTCGTCCCCGTTTCAGACGGCGCTCTCGGAGCTCCTCTTTCGGCTCTTATTCATAACATTGAAGGAGATGACGTGGCATCAGAAGAGAAGAAGAAGAAACGGAAGCCGACGCCTTCATTCCTTTCATTCCTGACAAAAGAAACATTCTTCGGCACAGAAGCGAGCGTTGACTCATTTGTCCCTCCCCTCCGCACGCCCCGTCCCGGCCACTTATCAAAAAAGGTGACACGCGGGTCCCCGGAGAGCGGGCGCGCGCGGAAACTCATCCGAAGAGCAAGCACAACTGCTGTTGCTGTTGCTGAGATGACTTCTCGGGAACGTCTTCTGAACAAGACCCCCCACCGCCGCCGGGAAACATTTGCTCTCTGCCATTACACATCCTTACAACTCTTTCTTGTTCGTTTGTGATCAGGTAGACACTGCCGCTTGTGTTTTCTGGTAAACAAGAAGCAGTCCTGTCAGTTCATGTCAATTATTGTCTTGATCCCTCGCTTCTTCTTCTTCTCCGCTATACAATCTCCGAATGGTTCACTGTTCACACATCTTCTCTCGGGGATGAGCCGTTTGAGTAGATGCCGTAAATCATTCTGATCACCACCTTCCGATAGCACTCTCTCCTGCTTCTCGGAACCATTCCTTCCCGCAGACCCATCATCCCCCCTCGTCCCATTCAGCTCGTTATCCGCATCTCAAACTCCCGACAATCTTCTTCTTCTTCAGCAGTTTGCTGGTCGCCAGTGAAACACCACACTTGCAGCAGCAGCAGCAGTCCCTCCCCCGAGTAACCCGAGCAGTCTTGTTTCGGGATCACTCGTTTTGTTTCTCATGATTCTGTCGCTGCTTCTGCTTCTGCGAGAGAGAGAGCCTCGCGAGGAGCCTCGACCAACTGTCCACTACTCTCGCACCTCTCGCCTCGACGCAACCACTCGATCAGACACGACAACGCGCAATCCGTATCCATCTATCCCATTGATTATCAATTATCATCGCACGCTCTCTCCGACTCTCCGTCCGACCTCTCTTCTCGATCACTTCGCCGCCTGCTTCTTCGTCGTTTTCCTTTCAAAGTTCCCCCCGTCATCACTCAATTTCACAGCTCATCTGCCAACTTTCTCTCCCCATCCGGTTCCTCCCGCGCATTTCTAATTGCCTTCAATCGGCAATTCGTTGTTGTTTATTTACGGTCAATGGACAGTCGTTTTGTGATTTCCGGAGCGCCGAGTTGCTTATTTGTCTGCTCCTGCTCACCGCATATGCGCATTCTCTGGAACTGTAGCGGAGACTGAGAGATTCACAGAGTGTCATCGACGACTAGATACTGATTTGAACCGATGAACCTCCCCTTCTGGAACTATTGGAATCCTTTTCTTAATTGAAATCCGAAGAAGAGCCAAGCCTCAAAGCATCCTGACAGGATAGTTCCAGTGATCGTTTGGTAATTCTTTGTGAAGTGTTCCACTTCCCAGCAATCCCCTCCAGTTGTTAGTATTGCTCAAAATCATCCCCTTCCTATTGATTCCGCTTCATTGTCTCATTATCACGGTCTCTTTATGGAAGTCTCCTCCTTCTCGTGCCAATGTCTCCAGATTCTCTCGACCTCTCTAAAGTATTCACCTGCGTCCTTACCCACTCGGGGCTCCTAAACTACCGTATACAGTTTTGAATCGTATTTTTTCGTTGGTTGACAGCGTTTACCAAAAAATTGTTTTGAGCTACTGTACGAACCGTACTTCCGGCACCGCAAACGTTGCCGGAGAATCATTAATTCGAGATTGATAAGAGATATCAAAAAGTTGTCAAAAGCAAACTACTAGTCCTAGTTGTGATCTACAAGTTTGCTGTTGACAACTTTTTGATATCTCTTATCAATCTAGAGATATAATGATCCTCTCGAGCAGCGTTGGAAGGTGCCGCTCTGTTCGAAGAAACCCGGTATTTATCTCTGCAAATTTGTGTGAAAACATTCATCTTGTTAGTAAACGTCTCACCAAAAACCAACGGGATAGAGATTTACGGAATTCCGTCTTCCTGATCTGTTCTCCGGAAAAATGCCGGCCATTTGGTGTTTCCTTCCGAATAAGTTCCCTTGGTAACGCTTTCTCTGATGCAACTGAAACGATTCTAGTTATAGTTCAAACATTCTCTGAATCCGTTTACAGGTCCTCTTCATCTTTGGACTATAATCAGCCTCTGGAGTAGAGCCCTATCCGTTCCGGAACTATCGTGACCTCCTCTCCCCTCGCAATTCGTTTCTTGCAAAATCCGCCGAGTGCAGCCAGAAAAGGCGGGCTCCCGTGTGTGTTTGCTCCCCGTCTCCTCGCCCGAACTTGCCCTTTTCGATGCTCGTGTTGACCCTCTTCCTCTCGTATTTCGAATTCCATTCGCGTTTTCTCTGCAGATGAATATATGGCCGTTCCTGCCGCCTCATCGATAGTTTCATACGGTGGAGGAGCAGTCACCGCCAACTATTACACCACACCCATTCCCCCGTTTCTGGCGGTGAGGAGCACTTTTCCAGAGAATTCGTGTTTGAGAGAGATCTTTTCCAGGGGTTTTACAGTTCGAATTTCGTCGCCGATCGCATCAATTCGTGTGCTCCGTTTCGAGTGGAAAGGATAAGAGTGAGTGTAGTAGATCGACTTACTCTGGACAGAAGTTTGTTTTCAGAGGAATCTGATGAATGAGGAAGACGAAGGGGTGCCCAACAAACGGGAGATGTGAGTGAATGGCCCCCCTTTTCTCGAGCGTCTCGAGCATCTTTTCAGCCGTCGAAAAGGCGCGTTGTTCTGTCGTTCGGGCACGTGGCTGCAGCTGTTTCCGGTCGAGAACGAGGACGAAGAGACGGTGCACGTGAAGGTGCAGGGCACCAAGGACGAGAACTCCAAGTTCAACATTGTCGAGTTCATCTCGGTGGCGATGAGTCTCGTTTCGATACGGGGCATCGAGACGAAGAACTTCATCTGCATGAATCCGGCGGGCGAGTTGTACGCGACGGTGAGTGCCTCCGGACAGCCTGCCGATGGGACCGATTCGCCGTTTCAGCCGTCTTCCAACTACTCGACAGAATGCGTTTTCGTTGAGGAAATGATGGAGAACTACTACAATATGTACTCGTCGTGTGCCTATGGGAACAAGAGCCATAATCCGTGGTGCGTTCGGGAGGGTTAATGATTCGTAGTGCGGAGCATGGTTTCAGGTACATTGAACTCCGAAAGAACGGCACTTCGAGAGTGGGTCCGAACTCGAGGAAACGACGAAAAGTGAGTGAGGGCTTATCTCGGCGGACGGGAAGTTTTTCGTTTCAGGGAAGCCACTTCATGGTCGTCCATCATGATCTACAAAAGTTACTCAGACCCAAACGACCGAATGGAGATGTGAGTTTTCGGAGGTTTCGTCCGGAAATGATCTTCTGAATACTTCAGGACGTCACTGATTTAGTGGCAGCTTCTCTGTTCCATCGGCCTCCGAGCCGCCCGTTCTTCCGTCCGTACCACCCCACGAAACCTCCGAATCCACATCGTATTTCAAAGTTAGTTGGGTATAAAGAGACTCTTCTCATTGGTCCATTTCAGTCTACGAGCGAAAGTGGAGGTGGCGATGGATGCGGCAGAGAAAGAGAAGCTGATCGCTCAGAAGAAGAAGCGCAAAGATCGGAAGAAGAGTCGGAGGGAGGAGAGATTGCGGAAAGAGGAGGCGAAGAGAGAGTGAGTTTATCTGAGCAAAGAGTTGATGGGAACGATTGGAAAATTGTTCCAGAGCTCGTCGACAAGAGATAAAAAGGCTTCGAGCGGAGGAGATCAGTCAGCGCGATGCGGTTCTCGCGAGGTACAACGCCCATGTGGAGCAGCGGAAGCGAGCAGAGCGGCTGGCTGCTCTTGAACTGCAACGCCTCTACTCGACTGATCCACCACCTCCTGCTCCCACGAGGCCCCCTCCGACTCATCCACCACCTAAACCTGCTTACGATCCCTATGACCCGTATTGGGATCAGCCTACGAGCCCTCCGGTCACTCCAGCCCCTCCTCCGCCACAACAACATCATCAGCATCATCAGCACCATCAACATCACCAGAATCACCAACATCATCGCGATCGGCAGCAGTACAATGCTTCTCAGTATTATCAGCAACAGCAGAGAATACAGCAGCAGCAGCAGCAACAGCAACAGCAGTACTACCAGCAGCAGCGCAACCAACAGCAACAGCAACAACAGCAGCAGTACCATCAACGACACCAGCAGCAGCAACCGTCCCCGCAGTACCACCCGCAGCAGCCACCACAGCAACACCATCGACAACAAGAGCAGCCTCAGCAGTACCAGCAGCAACACCAACAACAATCACAGCAGTACAGTCGACGAGGGGAACAGCCTCAGCAATACCACAACCCGCAGTCGCCCCAGCAGTACCATCGCCAACAAGAACAGTCTCATCAATACCATCGACAGCAAGATCCGCCCCAGCAGTACCATCAGCAACAGTCCCAGCAGTACCACAACCAGCAACCACCCCAGTCCCAGCAGTACCAGCGACAGCAAGAACAGCCGCAGCAATACCAACAGCAACATCCCCAGCAGTACCATCAGCAGCAACAGCAGCGGATACAACAGCAACCACCTCAACAGTATCACAACCAGCAGCCGCCCCAGCAGTACCATCAGCAACAACAACAACAGCCACAGCAGTACCAACAGCAGCAACATCAGCAGCAGCAGTACCCACCGCAACAGACGGTGTCGAACCCGAACCGACCAAACGTCAACTACCAACGATACCCTTGATGATCTCTCTCAACGATACCCCGCTACTCTATGATCCTCCCCCGCCTCTCCCTCCTTCCTGCCCTGAGTTTCGTTTTCGATACCTGCTATTCCATGTGTCGCTTCCTTGAACGAGCTTCTCTGAGATCGTAGTGATCGAAACCGAATCTCCCCAGAATCAGAATTACCATCCACTCCTACCCCTAACCGCCACGTGTCTTTCGATTTGACGGGTTGCTTTTGAACATAATGTAACTAATTGAAGAACACAATTAAATATATAAAACAGCAAATTAATTAATTCATATTTACATTCAAAACTCTACAACCATTTGATTGACCCATCCGAACGATTCCTTCTTTCCGTCGGCGTCCAGATACTCTGCTCCGATCACCCACGATGGATCGATAGATCGGATCTCCTCGAAAACAAAGTGATAGTTCAGCTCTCCCGCAGAGTCACAAGCACCGCGATGAGGAACTTGAGCCACTTGGATGTAGCCTGAAATGAGATCAGTTGAGCATTGCACTAAACTACAAACGACGGACCGATATGATTCTTGAGTTTCCGCATCGTCGCTCCGATTTGCCCGTTGATTTGTTGTGCGTGGAATGTATCCTGAATTCAATATTCGTTTTTGAGCAAAACAAGAGGAAAACTTACATATTGAATTTTGAGATTATTCGACGAATCCAAACCGATCACTTCCATCGCCTGTTCGTAGTTGTTCAGGTGATATCCGGGGATCGTGTACTTGTTGATCGGCTCTATTAAACACAGCAAATCATGATTCTTCAGTTTTTCAGCGGCGAATCGCACATTTTCAGAATAAGTCTCCGAAGCGTGCGCCAAATCGTCTTCGCTTCGAGGAATGCCAGCCATCACGTGTACCCTAAACTTAACAGATTAAAAAAAAACATTCTAAGAACAATGAAGCCGAACCGTTTGCAATCCAGCGTCTTCGCGTACTCTATGGCCGTCTCGAGACTTTTTCTAAATTCGTCCTTCTGCGATTTCAGCGACGCGAGCCCTCGGAATCCTTGCTCCCAATTGCCGGGCGGAGCATTGATTAGCGTGTGTTGCAGACTGTGCTGATCGGCGGCTTCTCGCAGTTTGCTCGCGGGCTCCGAGTACGGAATGCTCACTTCCACCAGTTTGAATCCGGCGGCAGCGGCTGCTCCATACCTTGAAGAGGAATCCTGTTGTTTTCAATTGAAATCAAATCACAAACCTTTGAAGAAGCGGCAAATTTGTGAAGAGCATATTCAAATTGGCGGCGACTCTATTAGTTGTGCTCATTTTGATTCGAGTGAAGTGAATAAAATCTGAATAATGGGGAAAGTCTTTACAATTCAGTCTTTTTTATACGAGAAAAAATGCGGTCGATAACGACGCTCCAAAGTAACAGAGATCGCTGTGTTTATCGTAAATCGAGAGCAGAGTTCAGTTGAGAAGAAACAACAGAGACAACGGCAAAAAGAGAGAAATTGATTGTATTAAACTCGTCAATTTAAAATCATCTACATGCGAAACACGACTTCCTACAAATGATCGCCTTCACTTCTCGTCGCTGGCAGTACGAGAAGAGAGCCCAGAAGCGGCAGCGCCACGTGAGATCTTCGCATGGTTCGACCTGGAAATGGGTGGGGAAACTGGCAGCAGAGATCAGAGTGATGAGTGATGCAGGTTCAATATGTGATGTCCAGTGCTAGCGACAGCAGAAACGGAGAAGGTGCGGCATTCTTTGTACCAGCAATGAAGCAGAATTTATCGGAAGCCGAATTGTGTGTTGCACATTGAACAACTATTCTAGTCTAGAGATAAGAACACATTTATTAAGGCACACGGACAGAAACACAATACACATAAAAAGCGAACCGAGAATTGAATGCGACTTGAGAGAGAGATCGAATCCCGTGGTGAAGAAGAAGAAGAAAAAGGAAAGTGAGAGAGACAAATCAACCGAAAATGCGAATGATCCGACGGCTGTTAGTAGTCACTCGGTTAGCAGTAGAAGGCAATCCCGCGTACCGCGACTGCAAATGAGATATTGAGGCGGAGGAGTGGGCTCCGCGGGTGCGAGTGCCGGCACAGCACACGAAGGAAAGTGAGACACACACACACATGGAACTGAACTATTCACGGCACACACAGCACACACACGTATTAAGTTGGGAAGGAGAAAAGTGTTAGTCGAGAGCAAATCGACGGTGACGATGGGATGGTTGTGCTCAAACCTGCGGATGGTTCACAATCGAATTCGTGTTGATCTGGTTGTTGTTGTTGTTATTGTTGTTGTTGTTGTTGGCATTGCCACTTGAAGATGTCTGAGTGACGGCTCCGCAGTTGTAGAGTTTGTTGATCTTCCGAACGTCAATATCGGAGAATTTCACTCTCTGACCCATTCGTTCCGATCCAGACTGAACATTTCAATTGCAGAACCATGATCTTCCGAAAGCACTAACCTTCCTCGGGACCAACGTCTTCTTGCCGGATCCACTGAATGCGTAGGGTCCGTAGTGCATGATGGAGGCGTAGTCGTATGGTTCGTCCAGATGCGAAATCACATTCAAGTTGTACTTCTCGAACTGATCGTCCGCCCCGTTCATCACGTTCTGCCACACCACTTCGATGTAATCGTCGCGGTCTTGTCTGCGAATTCACGACGCTTTCAAGAGATATCAGTTGTCATACCTGCTCTGCTCGTGGAAGAATCCAACTGCGTGCATCAATTCGTGCACAATAGTTCCGACTTGAATGCATCCCGAATCCAACGACACCGGCTGTTTTCCGCCTGTCCTGCAAGAACACAGACTCTTTCTTTTTGGCCAATCTCCTCCAATCTTACTTTCCAACCAGACTGTAACACCCGTCGTCCGGATGGATCCACAAGTAGTCGTGGTGCTTGGCGGGGTCTCTGGCGACGAACTTCACGCACGTCTTCTTGTGGTACTCGTTCATCGCGTTCGCAATCACACTTCTCGCGTAGGCGCCGTACTGCGAGGACAGCGTGTACGGGATCTCGGCGTTCGGCCAGCGTCTGTACTGCTGCCGGATGGCGTTTCGTCCCAACTTGTTGTTCTCCTCGGCGAACTTCTTCGGACTCTCCAGCAGAATATCTCCTTCGCTGTAGTTTCCGATCGTCGGATCGTCTTTCACTTTGATTCCTGAACTGAGCCATTTGCAATCTGAAGATGTTCGCAGTCTCACCTAGTGTATGAAGGTCGTATCTCTGATGCAGAGTGCTCTCGAAGTCAGCATCGTTCAACGTCGTTTCGAATTGTGTTACAGATGTGTCAATGACCTGGGAGAAGCTGAATTGGTAACAGAGCACGTGCACTGCCGACTGACCTGCTTATTGGTAACCACTGCGGCACTTGAGCACAAAGAGAAAAGGGCGCAGAGCAAGAGTGACTTTCGCTGGCTTCTCATCGTCTTCTTCTTCTCGCGACTTCTTCTGCTCGCATCCTCGCCGACCGCCCGTTTTATACCGGCTCGCTTCGATCCTTCCGCGTGTCCGCAAGATTAGCGTCGTCTTCCGCACGGAAACACCTAAGACGAGACGGAAAAAGGTTGGTTACCGGCGGCGCCCGTGTGTACCCTCCCGAGTGGTCACTCGTTTGTTTGGTTTCGAACTCGGCTTGCACTGTTTTTTGTCTTTCGGGTTGCAATCGGAGACACTGTGAAAGAGAAGACTGATTCATTGAAGTGAAAGGGATCTGTGGTCAGTAAACAGGCGAACAATCGGGATGTTTTCATTACGGAAGTGACCGCTTCTCACGTCTCTTTCTTTAAGAATCAAGAGCTCTCAAGAGCAAAGAATTACCTGTCTTGCGGGAAGAATGGACACTTGGAACGGGGTGGGCGAGAGTGGGAAGTGTGTCTTCTGGCGCCCATTCTTCGAGACACCCGAAGCGGTCAATTAGCCACACTTTCATTGTTCTTTTGTCAACCAGTTTCTGAGAAAAAAGGTGACGAAAGAGGGCAGGGAGGCCATCGAGACACTCGACTAAATGCAACTTCGTTTCGTTTCACTTTTATTTATTTACAAAACAAAACTGTGAATTAAATCGAAACGGGTGGAGTAGTCTGTTAAAAGGCATACGAAGGAGAATTAGGAGATAGGAACAAGGTAACAGAAGAATATAGTACTCAACAGCGGACTTATTGAAGAATGCACTTATTGGGTTTTTGGTAGGTAGGGTGTGTGAACCCGTTGACGAATGAGAAAGAAACAGATGGATACTGGGTAAAACGAAAACAAGTACAAAGGGAAATATACAGAAATATTACAAAGCGCAGTGCTGGAAAAGAGTAGATTGGTTATTAGTGGATTCAGGCGGTTGTCGTGTCGCTGTGGTTGGTCGTCGAATCCTTGTTGTCAAAGTCGCTGCTGGCACGCCATGCTTTGCGCGATGGCACAAACAGCTTCTCGGTCCCGTCTACTCCTTCGGAATCCGATGACATTTGGGGCACCGACGTCGCCACCGACGACGACCTTTTAGCCTTTCTGTAATACTCAGTTATTAAACATTGATAGGGAATATTTCGTGTTACCTGGTCATATTCTCGACCGCATATCTTCGCTGGCTACTGCGACCCTTCTCACTTCGTCTTGGAGAAGAAGTTTCCACCGGGATTTGATTGTCAAAGTCGTGCACAGGAGAGCAGCACGCGTCACGTCTACTGAAGCGGAACAGTCATTCACTGAACATCGCGGGTTTGGGGGGAACTCACAAACCTTGTCGACGGCTCTCTCTCCACATTCCTCTTCATCTCGACACCAGAAAGCCCAGAATCCTTGTCATCCGACTCCTGAATTTCCTGTCCGCCAGTGAAAGTGACCGGGCAGGACATGGATGCCGACACCGCGTCCTCGTCTTCTTCAGGAACGTGATTGAGTCGAGTCGGCAAGCAAACGCTCGGTTGATGAGAAGTATATTGCGATCCCTCCTCGTCCTTATCCTTGGTGAACAAGCCGAAAGTGCGTATCATCTCATGCTCGTCGAGATAGTGGAACTCGTACATCGAATCGTGCTGACGACTGAAGTTGATCACGTGCTCGAAATTGTCCAAATCGTACATTTCAGTCGAGGGAAGCGACGATTCTGAGTTGTTCGGGGTGATCTGTCCGGCCTTTTTGAGCGCCTTTCGACGACGATCGCGTTCGATGAGCTGACGCATCTCTCGCTTTGCATCCTCACTCATCTCGATTTCTTTCAACTCGTCCTTCTCCATGGTGGAATGAGCGAGATTCGATCCGTATCTATCGGTTTCCGAAACAGCGACAAGGCAGGAGAAGCTGAAAACAGAAACAAATGCTGGTTGGAAAGCGGAGAAAACGGTGTAGCGGACGGAAGCCAAATGACTCACTTTGTGTAACGAGACTGATGCTTCTGGACTTCGCCAAGAACAAAGTCCGCAAGCGCGCGGATTCTGAGGTAGAACCAGCGAGGCGGGCTCATAATATCGAGATATTGATTGATTCTGCCAAACGCAACAGTGAGAATTTCCAAATCTGGTCTTCTCACGAACCTTCTGACGAATGCCATTCCCATGTCGAATGGGAACTTCGAGATACCCATGGCGGTGGCTGCGTAACGAACGAGTCGGAACGACATGAAAAAGCGATACAATGTCATATCTTGCGGAGTGTTATTTTCGAATGCTGCAACACAATTTCAATCATCATATTGCTGTTTGTCTACGAATAAAAACTTACGCTTTCTCATAACACTTGGGAAGAATCGGTGAATACTGACATCTTCAACGACCATATCACTGTCACCACATGTCTCACACTCCGATTCACCGCGAGTACGGAAACTGAGTTCAGAACATGAATTTCTGGGTTTACCTACAAGCACGGGGTACCTGTTGAGCGCACCAGTACTTCTACGCTTCTTGATACGGTTCAGACTGGCAGCCGGCGCCAGCGCTTTCTTCGGATCGTCATTCTCAGACAGACTTTCGGAAGAGACACGGGCGTCGTCTTTAGGGTCAGCCGTCTGAACAGTAAGACAACGTATGCACGGAGCCATTCCTGAAAAGAAGATATATTGATTCTGCCACAGCTCGGCACACAACCTACCGTTTCTGGTGAGGAAGCGCAAAGCATCTCCGAATCCCTGGAGACACATTTTCGAGAGATCCTCAGTCGACCGGGGCCAGAGGCAAGCCATCAGACGGAACATGTTTCTAGCGGTGAATCTGATGGATGTTCCATTGAAGTCGACTCCAAGCAGACTGCTGCTGTCCCAGTCGGGCGGGCAAATGTCCGATTCTCCCGAGAACGGAGAGACCGTCACGGTGTGCTCGTCGTATATCGGCTGGTTATCGGAGATTCCTCCGTCGATGTATTGAGTTCCGCGGAACGTTGGCGGTGTGATGCCACAGTAAAGTGGAATGAAGCACGAGCACATGATGGCGTCGATGAGATCTTCGTTAGATCTATACTCTTCGATCACGACGTTCTCATGATCACTCCAACGCGTAAGCGAAATGATGAGACGATTGGTGCACCTGAAGATAACCGGGGTGAGTGGATCAGTGTCAACAAGCGAAGGGGGCATCGAACAATATTTTGCGAAAATCCCTTGTTCCGGGAGTACAAGGCTACAAGGTCTCCAGGGAGTCGGCTAATTGACAAACAGGTCGTCCGAAGTAGTAAACTTTGGTTAATTAACATTTACAGACCTCTTTGGAGATTGCCAGAAGTGTTTCTGTTGCGTAATTTTCGAAAAACAACATGACGTTTTCGATATCAGCAATCACTAGTAAACCATGAAAACAAGTCAAAACTCACATTTCGTACGCATTCGGTGGCAGTATCTGCTCGAGCTCCTCTCGGACTATTCCGAGCAAATTGAACTCGGGGTGCAGCGGTCCGAAGACTCGAGCTCTCGCCTGACTGACGACTTTCAATATAGTGCTGGTCGCATGCGATATGCAGACGTTGGTGATGAGACCGCAGGCGACGATAGATCCGGCCGACGCTCCGAGGATCTTGTTCTGCAGCAGTTCCGGGGCGTACTCCTTGATGGCGGCCGCGACTCCGGCGTGGTAGATGCACAGGAAGCCACAGCCCGAGAACGAGAGGTTCATCATTTCGGGCCGACTGTTCACTAGATTCATCTTCTGCAAAATGGAACGTTTCAATAGAGAGACAATTTTCGGACAAAAAGGCAAGAAAATTGCGACGAAAGGATCGAGCGGGATGACTATCTCGCAGCATGAATGAAGATAAGCGGGGAGGGCGGTGTTTGAGATGGAGGCTACAAATTATCAACAAGAAAGAAGAGAATACTTCGTGAACAAAACTGATAACAGAGTGTGCGAGCCACGTGTAGTTTGACGGCTCCAAAGTGGAAGAAGCAGAGGGCAAGGCGTCCGCGGGGCGACGAGGAGAGAGCGAATAAAAAATAATGGACCGGTTTCGGGGGGCAGCAAAGAAACTTGAAATGATTGATGAAAACGCGGTAGGTGGGGACGACGAACTGCGGTCGAGTGACCGACGGTAAGACAGACATCTGACCGGAAGACGGCTGCAGAAGTTGTAAAGATGCAATTCAGACGACCTGAACACGCAAAACAATTTGGTAGACTTCTCTGGAGAACTTCAGCGTGTTTTTCCGGAGGAAACGTTTGAGAATGATAAGGAAACAACGTTCTGACTCAGTGTGTTCGCTCGAATGTTTCGCAGAAATGTCTAGAAAGCACTGACAATCTCCATCCGTCAACACATTTCGACACCTGGCGTCCAATGTCAAAACTTTGCTCGATGACGCTCCGTTCGACTCGCGGGAAAAACGGCTGTTTTAATGCTGTCGTCAGCTGTTGGTCTCTCGGAACACTGACAATCACGCCATCGAACGACCCCCCGACGCGCCAAATAGACGGTGGGAGTGAGAGAAATCGTTCAGAGAACACGCACGTTGCACTCATGACGAGAAGTCGGCGTTTGACGAAATGGGCTGATGGTCCGAGGTGAAGGGCATCAGGTGAGAATGGAGGTTGTGGTTGTGGGAAGCAATTAGCACATTGCCTCCGCACACACACTAGAACGTTCTAGAATCTCTCGATGAGTGTCTAATGAGCGCGTAGTGTCGGTCGTGCTCCAGTACTGTTGTATATAAGCAGTGGTTTCCAATAAGAGAGATGGAGAACGGAGCAAACCGTTTGCCACTGAGTAAATAGATGAGGAACAGAACCCAAATGGCCGTAACAGAGGGGAGGATAAGATCTCCACGCGGGAGACACAGCCGCCCTCCTCCTCATATTAAAATATAAATGACACTGAGAACAAATGTGTACGCGGGGCGGATGGGACCGACAAGTGCACGTAAATGTGATCATATTAATGGGCGGGGCTTGGTCTGCGACACGTCTTCAAGGTCACTTGGAAGACAAAGAAGGGGGACTCGGGGAATAAAGGAGCAAGCAGATGCCGAGCGCAAACAAAGAGAGAGAGAGAGAGGTCACAACAATGGCTACTTCGGTTATCTTTTATTATTACGAGTTGGGAAGGGCGAGAGGGTATTTTGAAAATATTTACAGTGGAGGGAAGGAAAAGGTGAGGAATTAAAGAATTAAAAATTACGGATCACAGACCAGCAAAAAGAGGAAAATCACAAAGTGGGGGATAGGGACCAGCTTACAGACAAGGTTGAGGCAAACAGTGGGGGGGACTTGCCCTCATTGGCTTATCAATGTGATGCATACAGACGGGCGCGCGTAGAGAAAGAGAGGAGAAGCAGCAGCAACAACGAAATAAAGGAAAGATAGGGACCGAGGGGGCCGATGAATGCATACGATTACGCAGACGAGAGACCGAGACAGTGCGGGTCCCGCAACGAAACAGTGCGCGCTTGCGAGAGTGCAGCGGCGAGAGACAAGAGCGCGCGCCAGAGACGCAGGCGGCGGGACGCATCGACCGCACAGGTGGCCAACGTTGTCTCCGTCTCCACGCCATCTGGCGCTCTCTCGTTCCCGACGGGAGGAGGCTGTCTTTTGACGCCACGTGACGAATCACGTTGCCGCCTGATAATACTGCATCGTCGGACGACGATGAAAGCGACTCAATTATTCTTCAACAACGTGAGGAAAGAGAGACAACACAAATAGATCATAGACGCCACGCGCTTCCTCTGCCGCTGATTTTTTGATTCAAGCGTGTTGGCAGCTTGTGTTGTGACTGAGCTCATTGGAGCGAACTGGGACGAGGGCAGACCCTCCCGTTCTGGCTAATTACGAACAGATGGCGGCAAGCCGACACGAGTCGGAGAAGATGCTAACGGGAGGATGGCAGGCGGGGACTCTCTCGGAAGACCATTGCGTAGCGGGAGTAAACACATTACGACTACACGAGGGACCATGCCATTGTTCACTACTACACATGGGTACGCAACGAAAAGATAGGATGAAGGACACGCTATGCGCCGAGAAAGGGAGCCTTTATAGTTGGAGATAGCGCGTTTTCAGGGTCGAATATATCGAATACAACTTCCTCAAAGTCCAAATAGACTTTTGATTTCTCTTTCCGTTTAACTTTCCCCTATCATCAACATCATGAGTTTGCCGGGCGCGAAAAAGGCGTGAGAGAAACGGCGAGTCCGGTTCAAACTACCTGTCGCCTCTTCGCACTCTCCGTCTCGAAACATGTTTTTGTGCGATGATCGTCGCTTGATTGATGGCAAACGCAACAGTTTTCCGCCAAAGTGTAACACACATCTGCGACTGAGGCTGCCACAAAAGGAAGAAGAGTTTGGTCGCGTTGATCCAACCTCTCCACTATGCACCGCGCTGTCGTCGTCGTCGATATCGGGCGGTCGCGAGACACACTGCGCTCTCGGCTTCACAAACAAAAGTACAAACAAAGAGGGAAAAGGGGAAAGGGGTAGACGTACGCACAACACTGTATGATAAAATTTACAACTCTGTGCGTACGTTTGTGACAGATGGGCGGAGCCTTGAAAGACAAAGGGAATTCCGCTTATCGTATCGCAAGACTTCGAGCATTGTGCGCATGTTGCAGGCTGATAAAAAGTGGAGAATGTGGAAAGTAGAGAGCGAGAGAGGGGTGTTCAGATGATGAGGGCTTGCTGGAGGACGATCGAGGCGAGCATTTGGCAGAGATGCGCAAGAAGAATAGCGGCTAGAGCCGTCCGACGGGCGGTTTGATCGTCGAGATTCTCTTGGCGAGACGGTTCTCGAATTCTGAAAATAAACATTATGAAAAGAGAAATGGAGACTAAAGGCTAGAAATTAGCATAAAGGAACTTGAGAAGGTTTCAAAGACCAAAAGATCAAACCACTATACGAATGTCAAGTGGCACTCCCCAGGTGGATTAATAAGAGATCAGATTAACGAAGAGTGCACTAATGGAACGTCAGCTGTTCATTCAGATGAATGAGATGGCGGCATTAGATATCTATTACGAAGGTGAATGGCTCTCTTGAGTGACACTCTCAGAATTCAGAAATTGAATATCCCATGTCTTCTGATCTACTGAAGACAGTGTAATTACATATAGAAGTTGTTGTTATCACGGACTGACAATCAAACTTTCAATGATAATCAATTGTTTGTTCTCATTTTTTGCAGGCTTCTCAAACCTCCGAAACTCTATTCTTTGAATTTGTCTTTACTCTCCAAATTGACTTCCATATCGGAATTCAGATCATCGTAAATATGAAAAAAACGACCCTAATTGGCCACGTGTCTGACACTGAAAACAGTTCTCATGACACACGTCTCAAAACGATAAGAATCACGTTTTCAGTTCTGTATGGACGCGGTTAGATTGTAGATCAAAAAGAGGGTCTGGATGAGACTTGTGTTATTTGTTCAATGATCTCCTGGTCTTTCACCGTTCCCGTAGGTGTCGCGGTGAGAATGAGAGTGTGTGTGTGTGTGTCAGTTATCAGATAAGGGTGGCCTTATCAAGTGCCAGAAATAGACACCCGACTTCTCAAAGCGCGTTCTTCCCAAGAACTTTTCGTTGTTTTTCTAAATAAGGAAGTGCTCATCCGGTCTCTGAACCTCTAAAACTGTTCCCCCCCCCCCCCCTCAGACTGATAACTTTCACTGTTTATCACAAAACGCCTCGCTGTTTTGACGATCATCGAAACAGGCGACAAAACAGTTCCCTGTCACTTATTGTCATGTGAGACCTCGCACACTTACAGCGTTTTTCTGCCGGGTGGCGGCATCGTGCTCCGTCCGTAGAACAGCGTTGGATCGTGCTCTTCGGATGGTGGTGTCATCGATTGGTGTCGTATCCGCGATGCTCTTGCCTCTAACGTTGCCAACCCCTTCTCGATCCACGTATCAAATGATTCTATTCCTTCAGCCATCACGTCAATACGCGTTTGCAGACTTTGCAATATCTGAAACAATCTGATTTTTACATCTCTCCCCCACAGGTATACCGTTAAAAGATGTTTCTCAGAGCTGTCCTCTTTCGGATCGAAGAGATAATAGGCGAGAAGCGGTTGTGGATACGTGGCCAGATCGGCTATCAGACAGAACAACTCCGTGTTGAAGGGAAGCTCATTTTCGCAAAGCGTCTCAACGCCTTCGAGTACCGTCTGCAGCAGTTTCGACCTCTCCGGAAAGTTATAAACTGAAAATCCATCGGCCACCTTCTTAATCTCGCCTTCCTTCTCTATCTCAAGTTTCTCCGCCGTTTCCTCATCGTCTCCGGTTTCCTCGCCGATTTTCAACGACGCATACTTCGTGTTGATGAAATCAACGAGTTCATCGGACGAAAGTTTCTCTCCTTTCACTTGTTGTTTCGAGAGAAGCTGTTTGAAAGTGTCAATGTCCTTCACATCTCTCCAACCACTCAACACGAAACTACTCTTCGGCGCTTCGCTATCTGTTTCGCTTCTTGCCGATTCTTCGATACGAATCGGCGTCGCGTCATCCGATTCGGAACCATCCAGTCCTGAGATGTGCATGTAGTCGATCGTCGATTGAGTCATAACTTTTGAGGCAGTCATCTCGTCGTTGACGTATTCTGGGTCGACGGGTGGTAGAATGAAGTCATGGTCTTCTTCCAGATCATCGTCTAACTCGCTCAGAGACAAGTCTGCGTTTTTCTGCTGTCCAAGACCGCAAACTTTGTCTGGAAACAATCACTAGAGGTTTCTGTAAGATAGACAATTATCACTCACTGATATTGAACACATTCGACAAATGGGATCCGTGAGCGTATCTGTTCGACGCATAAGGTGTCATTGACACTGATGACCGGCTCGAAGACATGCGGGAGAACGACTGAAATGCGTCAATTGCAATTTCATTCAACATGTCGAACAACTTACCACATGACACGTGGCGTCATCGTCTGATTCCGCGGGAAGACAAAAACTTCCAGCGACCACTCCATCATACTTCCACCTCCAGCCACGACACTGTTCCGACCGCGCGTCCATTCGAAGCCGTGTCGAGTACATGTAAGAGCTGATCAAAGACTGAGAAGCTGCCTGGAAACGTTCTTGAAGGGGTCAGCACTGCTCTTTTCCGTTCGCTCTCACCTCTTTGTATTTGAGCATGCAAATGGGAATGCAGTTGAGATACGTTTGCGATAGGGTCCCGCCGCGAGCAGATTTGTAAACGACGGACAACTGTTTCTTGGTGGCCGAGTGATTCGTGAGAAGAGGTCGGAAGACGAGTGCCAACATCACGTCTTCACAGGCAAGTTTGAGAAGGGAATCGATCAGTGATAGAGCTGTCACGGATGTCTGAACGAAGAGAGAAAAAGGTTGAGAAACAAGACGAGAACTCACTTTATCGCCTCCTTTCACGTATGAAATGATAATTTCGAAAAAGAGCGTTCCATTGTCGTCTCTCTCCGTCAGAATCATTTGCACAATCGCTTTGACGAGCACAGGCGCCACGATTGTTTCGATGCACATCTGGAACGAGAACTTGAGAAGAAGATCAATGTGGATGTTTACTCACCTGCAAGTAAACCATACTCGCTCCAATGTACTCCCTATCATTTTGTAAGAAAGCTGGTTTTATGACGTTCGTCAGAAATCCTGTATAGAAGAAGGAAGCGATGTTCTCAACGACTTCCGGGTGAGCCGTCTGTGCAATGGCGTTGCAGAAGAGGAGCGACGAGTGATAATCGGCGAGAAAGTCACGATAGGAATCCTCAACGAGCCGCTCTCCTCCGTCGCCGAGTATCCTCCGCGGCAGTTGGGAGAAGCACGCGGAGAGTCCGGTGGTGAGCACTTGGCAGAACGACGTCCGATCTGTCACGTACTCTGCGATGCTCTTGTCTTCTGCCGAAACCGAGAGAATCAAGAGAACTGCGTCTCTTGCCAACTGTCCGGTGTCTCCAGCCGAATAGAGAAAAGGAATGAGTTCGGTGAAAACGACAAATTGGTTGGAGTGGAAGAAGAAGTGGAGGAGTGTTCGGTCTTCGACGAGTTTCGTGCATATCTGATTGAGCAGCAACACGAACATCTTCTCGGCTTCCGACGTCTTCTTGTTCTCCGATTTGGATACTCTCCAGTAGACGTCGGCTCGTTGGAACCATTCACAGAGACGAAAGAGGGGATTCAAAATGGGTTTGTGCACGAGAAGGCAATGATTCTGCGAATGGGAGTCCGAGACAATCATCTCGAATATTCGGATGATTGCCAATTGACAAATGGATTTGAGAGAGTCCGTCAGTTGAATCGCCCAATCTAAGACTCGTTCGAGGATCTGTTCAGTGAAAAACTTGTCGAGAATCGGTCCGATGATGGGCTCCGGTTGAGAATTCGCCTCGAGCATCAGAAGAGTGCACATGTTGGTCATGTTCTCCAGAAGAGACATCAATTCGTCATAGACCACTCGGTGCTCCGGGTCGTTCAGTTTCCGTTCGAGAATATTGCTCACAACGGTCCATTTCGTCTCGAACAGTCGTTCCCATTCGGTCGGATCCGACGCGTAGGCCGAAGACCATCGAGCTCGCGAGACTGCTGTCGCTGAAAATTTATCTTTTTTTTAGAATAAAAGAACAATTGCTGTCTCACGAGTTCCCGAGTAGAGCTCATCTCGGACCCAATCGCTCGATGTCTCCTGAGGTTTCAGCGGCGATGTTATTTTCTCCAGCCATCTTTTCATTCTCTGCCAATCTGCAACAGAGCCATTTGCACACAATGATCAATTTTAAAGAAGAAGAAGAATTCGGAAACGGTAGGAAACCAGTTGGAAACCAAAGTAGAAAGGAATGTGAAAAACGGGTTCATTGGAAAACACAACAACAAAACATCAACAAGTAACAAAAATGTATAATTTTGAACATCAGATCTGCATGGCATTGGTCAGAACGGTAACATAGGCTGGATGATAGTACTTGGAAGTGGAGTTGCGAACCATTACCACTGTTTTGGCTGAATTGGAAATTTGGGATGGATGATAGGTATAGTAAACACGAAAAACTCACTTTCGTGATAATTGGAAGCGATGAGCGGCAGTGCGTCTGCGCAAATGTATCCGATGGCGTTTCCATGTCCAGCGAGGACACTCTGCTCTCCAGCCACCAGTCGACCAAGCAATTGTCTAAAAGAAACAATTATAGCTTAAAACCAAGGAAAAGTAAACACAAACCGATCAGCTGAGAATCTGTACTTTGTCGTCTGTCTCTGTGTCTCTTCCGTTTCCTTCTCCATGTTTCGTGTTTCGAATTCGCGCTTTCTCTTCTTTCTTGACTCCTTCTTCTTCCGATTTGCCCGCTTTCTCTTGACAGCTCTAAAAAATCTTCGAGTTCGAAACGATTATTTCATTCACTCACTTTTCGTCCAATCTGGTCGTCTCTTCGAACAGCCATTTTAGGCTAATTGGCTTCTCTGAGGCAGCAGCATCGAGCGAAACGAATTCTGCGAACGGTTTTGGTGTGACGGCTTCTTCTACGTCCATGGGCTCCTCCGGCTGATAGTCTTCCTCGATCCTTCGTGGTTTCTGCACAATTTCCAAATTCCGGTTCCGCCGAATAGATATCAAATCTTCAGTGGTTGGCAGGCACAACGTACCAAACCTTTTAGGCCTCCCTCTTCCGAAAAATTGCAGCCGAACGGGTACCAGCATCCCACAACATCCTTCTAAATTCTCTTCGAGTCCTTTCGATCTTTTCATGGCTTCTCGGATTTCATTCAGCTTCACCAGATCTCGGCAGACATACGCGCCCTTTTCGGCTTTCCCATTCCATTCCTTCACCAACTCGTCCCATTGAAATTCGAACGGATACTTCACCGATAGTGCACTCCAGAACGAACACCTTCTGTTGTGCGGCTTTGATAGATACTTTTTCGTCAACTCCTCCTTCAACGTGGTTTCCGAACTCTTTCCGGCGTCCGATTCAACATCGTCGACTGGGAAACACAGCGTTTTCGATTCGAGATGAGCTGCCAACTCGTCCCGAAGACCGCTAGCACGTACACCGCGACGCTGAAGAGCAACCCACAGGTCTTTGGCTGAAATTGAAAAGGAATACTGGATGTCTGGAACTAATAACTCACAAAATGGTTCGGGAACAAGAATATCGACTCCATCGAGAGCTCTCAATCCCGCATTCCGAATAATGAGTAGAATGGGAACTTTGGCGTCTGTCGACGTGACGCCACCAATTCGAAGAGCATTCTGCTTCTGGAATTCGCCGTCAGCCATTCTGAATTATCGTTTTTGCAAGTTAATCACAGTTTTTGATAATTTACCTCTTCTCAATAGCTTCCTCTCTGAAATCTCTGTTCCAGAAATGTGTCGCCTCCGTGTCACCGGCCTCTTCTTCCGTTTCCGTCATCTTGTTCACCAGCGCAGTCTTCCGATCCCACGCAGTTCTCGGATCTTCAACCAGCAGATTAATCACTTCTCCGTCTCGAATTGATGAAAAAACTGAATCGGCGGCTGTCAGAAATCGATTGTGACTCGAATGGAATTGCTGCTCTCCCGTTACAAGTCGGACGGAATCTCGCAACTTTGATAGGCAGCGAGGACCAGAAAGATGGAATCGGCTGATGCGTTCAGCATCGATCGTAACTGAGAGCTCTCCATTTGAAAACTGTTGTTTTTCGGAGCTAATTTCTTTTTCTAATCCATAATGATTCTTCAGAGAATTTAGAAACTGGTATTTGCTGGAGGGATGGATCCACACGTGAACTTCTCTGAAAATTAGATTTAGACCAGATATTTGGAGTGAAGACTCACCCGCTGTGTTGTCCTGTCAATCTCTGTAATCTGGCTGGACCGATATAGCCGTGCGGATACAGACCAGGAACATACAGCTGGTGGCATTCCTGAATGAATAATTGATAGAAAACAAAGAAAAACAAGCCAACGTGAAGAAAGCGGTGCTAATAGCTGAGTGAAGGGGAACCGGTTCATCTGCTGATTACCTCTTCTTCGCCTCGTGACGACTGTCCTCGGCACGTCTTCTGCGAGAATGGCGACATCTTCAAGTAGGCATCAGGCGAAGAAGTGATCTGAAAATAGAGAGTTAGCATTTCAAAATGTTGATTACGTCTACCGTGATACAAGTGTAATAAGAGCGATCTCGAATAACGCAGTTTTTGTTGGAATCCCTCAGAATCGATCGAAACCCGCGTTGATAGCTCCGATCGGCTATTTTGAAACCCCATTTGCTCGTCATTCGGAATCTTTTTGCATGCCAGATGTGCGTCGAGAGCCACATTCCGTTGTTGTTCCTGCTCCTCCCGAATTTCTGAAAACATGTGTTGCGGGTGAACCTGACTTCTCAATTGAGATCTTACGTCTCTGGAGTTTGCATTTTTGCGGCGAGCAAACCGACTCGGACACTTTTTCGCGTGTTTTGTGATCAGATGAGCCTTTGCAAAATCGCGCATCGTCCGTGGAAATCGCCGAATGTCGTACGCCATTGCTCGCCTTGAATTGTTAAATTTGACGACGACCGAAGCGGTATTTCAATTACCTTCTCATGTGACGTGGCAGTCTCTGGGCAGCAGTTCGTGGTCCTTTCGTGACTTCTCCGGAAACCAGAGCATCGTTATCGATAGCCTGTAAAAGGAAGGTTACTCGGAGAGAGATTTCTGAGTTTACCTTTAGCAGCTGTGCGATTGAATTCGTCCGTGACTCCACAAACTTCTCAACTTGTATAAATCTTGGCTTTTCTACTACTGTTCGAGATATATCCATCTGAATTGTTCTTGTAGAACTTTTTTTATTTGATTTTTCTCTAAGGTATGGAAACGGTGGAGAACCTTTTAAAGAACATCAAAACGTTTGGAAAACATTATTTTATTTTTCAAAATTTTGAGAGAAAAAAAACAAACAAAAGGAAACAACAAAACTAACTATAATCAATCGATTAGAAGCCTATTGCCGAGATCTCGCCTACACGTTCGTTTCCTTCGCCTCCTCCAATCGTCTGATTTGCAGAGCTCTTCTTTCTTCGAACATCAACGATTCTTCTTCCAGTGGCTTGTCTACAACCTCGGCCACCAACGCCTTTTTCAAATCGATTTCATCAGCGAATGTATCGTTGAAAATCTTGCGTCCAGTGACAGGATCAACGACGTTTCCGAACTTGAACACGACTCGATCAACCATATGAGATACGTTGGCTTTCGGACGAGAAGAACCGTCAATCTGCTTGATCAGAACAGTGTCTCCAATGTTTCCCAAAGACGTCCTGCAAATTTTGTAATGAACAACTTCAGAATTGTAGCAATACTCACTTATCGAGAGCCCAGAAATCAAATGATCTGGCGAAGTACTTTTTAAGGTAAATATTAAACTCATTCATCTGGCATCGTACCTGAAAACATAATTTGAGAGATTTTCAAGGTAAAACACTTACATGAGCGCACGGGATGCGATCGATTCCGATTTGAGTAATATCGGTGACCTTTCCCATCAAGATTTGGGTTCCGACCCTAGTTTTCCACACGGACGTCTTCGGCATCTAAACATTAAGAAGTTACCGATATATTTGGTGAGCGGAAAATTTATCTAAACCAAAAAAACAAAAATATAACGTTATTTTTGTGAATTTTGTTAAAAGAGGTTGAGTATGCATTTTGACGTGAAAGTGTTTGCACAAAATTACAAACGCGCTCCACGGCGCTCTTGAAAATTAGTGAAATTTCAATGAATTTCCAAGCATTTCTCGAGGCTTCCTCTTATTGATTGCTGCCAGCTGAGCCTCTGAAGCATGAGTAATTTATAATTGTTCTTGTCCTCCTGGTCTCATTCTCTTAGCAACATTCTCCCTCTTCACACCTGCTCGCGTACCTACCTCTCGCAAATCGCTTGTTCAAAATCTTGTTGATATCTTTATCCTTGTTCAGAAAATGGCTGGAAATCTTGAACAACAATTTGGAGAGCAACTTCTCCGCGCTGCTCAAGTGATGGAGGAGCAAATCGACCAGGAGATGAACAAGTAAGATTACAAGAGACCTTCCTAAAACGTTTCAAACAACTATTTAGGCTTGACAATCTGGAGGAAGACGATCTCGAGGTGATCCGTCGCAATCGCATGGAGCAGATGAAGAAAGCCCAGAAGGAAAGAGTCGAAATGTTGTCAAACGGACACGGAAAATACGAGGAGGTGGCTGACGAGAAGGAGTTCTTTGAAGCTTGCAAGAAAAGCGAGCGTCTCGTTGTTCATTATTACCTGCCAGGCAACTTCCGTTGCAAAATCGTCGACAAACATTTGGAAATTTTGGCTCGGAAGCACGTTGGAACTCGCTTCATTCATGTTAACGCTGAGAAAGTTAACTTCTTGGTGACTCGTCTCAATATCCGAGTGATTCCGACTATTCAAATCATTCTCGTAAGTCGCTTTGCAAAAATAAACATTCTCATCGAGGTGAGTTCAGAAGCAACAAACGATCGATTACATTCGTGGCTTTGATGATTTGGGAGGCAAGGACGAGTTCACCACCGAGGTAAACATTTCTAACAATTCCCTCCCTGCAATTCCTTTTATTCAGACTCTCGAAAACAGACTAGCTCGTACCGAAGTCATCACTGTCGAAAAACGGCCAGTTGTTCAACAAAAGAAGAAGATCATTCGTTCTGGATTCTCCGAGTATGAGAACGAGGAGGACTTCTAAACCTAATAATGATTGTGAAATTCGCTTATTGCATTCTAACCCAATATTTGCTGATAATTATGTGCACTTTGATCTCACATAATTTCCCCGCTTCCCGTGATATATTCTGATTCTGAATGTATTTCTACTCTTTATTGCTCGTCATAAATGAATTTCATATTTTCAGACCGCAATGAAACCTAGTCCGGTACGAATCCGGTTCCATCTTGACGATAGTTGAAGAGAAATTTCACTTAAATTAGTGGTTTTTCAGAAGATGGAAGAACCAAAAGGCTCGGAGCCGAGGCCCAAGTTGGACGGAGAGCTGTGCCTCCGGCCGAGCAGTTCCGTCTTTTTAGGAGATCAGCAGTTGTAGTACGTGCTTATTTTCGTAGCTAAAACGTTTTTTCTATTTGTTACCGTGCTCAGTTTCACACAAGAGTATCTCCGGACGCCCTCGCTGAACCTGAAGTTCGTCGTCGCCTTTGCAGCTTGCCAGTTCTCGGGACCCATCGGTAATCGAATATCAGTTATTTGTCATTGTGTTTGTTTTCTAGCCATCGCATTTTCACCACGACCGAATTTTTGGTACATTTGGATCAAAACCATCAGTGGACGAGTTCTGAAACGAGACATGGCTTTCGATGGCCCGGTGTCTATGGAATGGACACGTGCGCATTGTCTATTGGTTCTGAGCAAGTCGGGAAGAGCCCACGTTTACTCGCCGTTGGGAGAGAAGCTTTCCGAAGTGGTTTTCGATCCACAGATGTCCGACGTTTACGAGAGTCGCACATTCGCCACCTCACGCGGAGACAGTGGAATCGCTGTTATGGATGTCGATGGACAGGTGTCCGTTGTGAACTCTGTCTCTGAGCCGGTCATCTGGAGTATGAAGCCACCGTACAATGAGATGCCGACGGCGTGGATTGCCTTCCAACCGCACTCGCAATTAACGCACATTCTGCTCATCTTCCAATCGGTTTTCCTGATGGGTTGTCAAGGGGAACCGTTGACGATGCAGAATCAGGCATCTGGATGGGTAGACGACTCCACGAAATACGTGAAGTGTGTAGTTGATGATTCTCGGAGCCGAATCGCAATGCTGACTGAAAACGGGAAAATTCAGGTTCGTTAAAAGACTGACGAGTTCTAGTTATCCTTACAGATTGTCTCAATCGATCTTGGAACGTGTTTCTCGAGTGTGGAAGTCACCAACCACGACGCTTCGAAGTGCATAAACTTCGGTTGGATGGGAAACTCTGCCATTTTCATGCAAATGTCCCCTTCTCTCATCGTTTTTGTGAATGTCAGCTCTAGGCGGAAGCCAGATGACGAAGTTCAAATTTACGAGTTTGTTTTTCTATTCTATCAGGATCAATGAGAAACCACTATTTTTAGAAAAATGACAGCGAATGCTCGTATTAGTGTGGAACCGGACGGTATCCGTCTTTTCGAGAGTACACAAGTTGAATTCGTGGAAGTCGCTGGACGTGAGAAAGTGGCAGTTCTGAACCGGAATCCGAACGAAGACGGTGCTCATTTGTACAAGGCCGCGCAGGAATTGAACCAGGGCACCGGGCAGAACTCATTCGGAGCATCAACCGTCATTCAGGACATGTACAAGGCGATCGACGATTGTATTGCGACTGCATGTGACATGTGGCAGCCGGATGAGCAGAAGTTGCTCTTGAAAGCGGCTCGCTTCGGAATGGCCTATACACGAACAACTCCCGACACTACGAAGTTGATGAGAGCTATCAAAGAGATTCGTGTGCTCAATGAGCTCCGAATGGTTCGAACTGGAATGCCTTTGACTCACCGACAGTTTCGAACGATTGGAGAAACGTGTGCCATCAATCGTCTAATCGATATCGGATCCTACAGCGTCGCCATCAAAGTGGCTCAGTGGCTCGGTGGAGAGACAAGTGAGAATGTGGATCGTGTATTGTTGGAATGGGTTAGACGATCGATCAGCAAGGTGTCGAAGAGCAGTGTGAAGCTGGATAGACCCGCGTTGGAAGCCCTCGAGGAGAAAATATCCGGAAAACTGCTACAATTCCCACATGTCTCTATCGCCGACGCAGCGAGACGCGCCATCGAAGCGAAACTCCCAGAGCTGGCTCGGCTGTTCATTCGACGAGAAACTGATGATGCTAACCACGTGGCGGTGCTTCTCCAACTAAACGACGTGTCTGCTGCACTTCAGAAAGCGGCCGCTTCTCAACGCCCTCAGCTGATTCATCAGGTGGTTCGGCATTTGATGACCAGCGAGAGTCGATCGAGCTACGAGCTGGCAATCAGTCGGATTCCCCTGGCTCAGTGTCTCTACCAGGATCTCGTACGCCAGGAAGGCGAAACGAGAGGCGTTTCTTCCCGCCAAATGCTCGCCCTTCTTGAGCAAGCCAGCGACTTCGAAAGACAAACTTTGTTCCATTTCGATGTTGCTGAAACGGAAAGAAACGTGAGTAAAGTGTCGGTTTGATGGAAATAAAGTAAGCATACTCTTCAGCCAGATGAGCGACTGAATGCCCTGAGACGAGCGAAAGACGCTGCGAAAAGTATGGGAGACAAAGCGATCGAGGAGATTCTCAGCGACGTCAGTGCGTTCGCTCCTCTGCAAATTCAACGAGGACAAGCCGATTGGTCTGTGAGAGATACAGTTATTGAGATGGCACACGATACTGCTAAAGTAGCACAGTTGAAGCATCAAGCACGGCTGACTGACAAGCAGTGAGTATCTCATTCTCTTATTCTTACAGTTTTCTGATTTTCAGAGTGTATCTGTGGACGATAGAAGGATTAGCAAAGAAAGGAAAAATGGAGCAACTGTTCGATATGGCCCAAAAGAAGTCGCCCGTCGGATACGCTCCGTTCGTCAAAGCGTGTGTCCGATATAAGCGAATGGACGAAATCAAGAAGTACTTTGCGAAAGTCAACGGCTACTCCGACCTTGTCGCAGCTCATCTCGCTATGAAGTGAGTTTAATAGGGAACACGATTCCGACGTTCTTCTCGTTTACCAGAAACTACGTAGAAGCGGCGAAGCTCGCGTACGATCGTCGAGACGGAGATGTCCTTCACGCAATTTATCTCAAGTCGCATGAGGATCTGTCGCAGTACGAACGTGTCGGACAACTTCAGCGTTCCCTCATGAGCCAGTAGTATAAAAATGTAAATATTTTTATTTATAAGCATGTTTCTTGTCGAGTGCCAAATGTGATACTTACACCTTCAAAATAGTCATCCTTCTTTCACATATTTTGCGTATACGAGTTGATAAACGTTTCAAATTTTCGTTTCACATATTTTTTATGATTCTATTGGTTATATTGCCGATTTCGTTTGATTTCTCTTCGCACAATATTTTTCTTTGTTCTCCTTGTTCTCTCAAAGGAATCTTCTCTGTTTCCTATGTTTTCGAAAAGTTTCGTCTCGCTCTCTTCCCTCACAATCGATTGGGACTGGATTGCCCGTCACAGTTTTTAAAATTTTTTTTATTTTACAGCCGTCCACAATGTCGGCTTCCAAACTGTGGTCTTGCACCGAAACGGTTCTCAATGGAGGCATCAAACTGTTCTTGTATTCATCGAAAACGACGAAACTTCGAGTGGCGATCGGTGAAACGCCCGGTCCAATGGTCCACGGCGCCATTTCATTTGTCACCGAAGCGGACTCGGACGACGGACTGCCGCACACTCTGGAGCATCTCGTGTTCATGGGCAGCAAGAAGTATCCATTCAAAGGAGTTCTCGACGTCATCGCCAATCGGTGTCTCGCCGACGGAACCAACGCCTGGACGGACACTGACCACACCGCGTACACTTTAAGCACTGTCGGAAGCGACGGTTTCTTGCAAGTGCTGCCGGTCTACATCGACCATCTGCTCACTCCGATGCTCACCGCCTCTCAGTTCGCTACCGAAGTGCATCATATCACCGGAGAGGGACATGACGCTGGAGTCGTCTACTCAGAGATGCAAGATCACGAGTCGGAGATGGAGTCGATCATGGATCGCAAAACGAAGGAGGTCATCTACCCGCCGTTCAACCCATACGCCGTCGACACTGGCGGTCGTCTGAAGAACCTTCGCGAGTCGTGCACTCTGCAGAAAGTTCGAGACTATCACAAGAAGTTCTATCATCTTTCCAACATGGTTGTCACCATTTGCGGAATCGTCAATCACGAACGAGTCCTCACCATCATGAACAACGTGGAAAAGGAGAACATCGCCAACATTCCAGCACACTTCCCCAAGCCGTTCTCTTTCGCCCTGTCTGAAATCAAAGAGTCGACTGTTCACAAGGTCGAATGTCCAACCGACGACGCCTCGAGAGGATCTGTCGAAGTCGCTTGGTTCGCTCACCATCCATCGGACTTGGAGACCCACTCGGCTCTTCATGTGCTCTTCGACTACCTGTCGAACACTTCGGTGTCTCCGCTCCAGAAAGATTTCATCCTTCTTGAAGATCCGCTGGCCAGTTCCGTCTCTTTCCACATTGCCGAAGGAGTCAGTTTTTCTCTTTGCAACTATACACTCAATTGTCAATTTCTAGATTCGCTGCGACATGCGTCTCAACTTCTCTGGGGTCCCTGTCGAGAAATTGGAGCTCGCCGGGCCGAAGTTCTTCGACAAGACTGTTCGTGAGCATCTCGAAGAGTCCAACTGGGACATGGAACGCATGGGGTATCTCATTGACCAGAGCATTCTCAACGAGCTTGTCAAGCTGGAAACCAACGCCCCGAAAGATATCATGGCTCACATCATCGGACATCAACTGTTCGACGACGGGAATGTGGATCTGCTCCACAAGAGAGTCAACGAGATCGAATATTTGAAGAAACTGAAGTCGGAGCCCGCGTCTTTCTGGGTGGCCCTTGTCAAAAAGTACTTCACGACTCCAAGTGCCACTGTCATTGGTGTCCCTGACGAGCAACTTGTCGATAAGGTCGGTTTCTGATTTTCAAGTTATGGCAATGTTAACCGATTTCTAGATTGCCAAGGAGGAAGAAGACCGAATTACAGCTCAATGCGAGAAACTCGGAGAGAAAGGACTCGCGGAGCAGGGAAAATTGCTCGAAAACGCCATCAAGGAAAACACGGTCATTTGTTAATCAGTTCCTCTCCACAACGTGCAGTTCCTTTTTCAGGCCAACCATCCAAGCGCCGAGCTTCTCGACCAACTGATCGTCAAAGATCTCGAAGCATTCGATCGTTTCCCAGTTCAGTCGCTGACCTCCGAATCAGCGTCTCTGACTCCGCAGCAGTCTGCATTTTTGTCGCAATTCCCATTCCATTCGAATCTCCACAACTGTCCAACGAAGTTCGTCGAAATCTTCGTACTGCTCGACTCGTCCAAGTTGTCTGTCGAAGATCGAAGTCTCCTCTACCTCTACACTGACCTTCTCTTCGAATCGCCGGCTACGATTGACGGAGTCCTTCATTCCGCTGACGACGTCGCTAAGTTGTTCACCAAGGATCTGATTGACCATTCGGTCCAAGTTGGCGTTTCTGGTCTTTATGACCAATTCGTCAGTCTGAGAATAAAGGTAGGAGCGGACAAGTATCCGTTGCTTGCCAAATGGACCCAGGTCTTCACTCAGGTAAGTGTTACGTCCTGATGCTGCCCAGTCACTTCGTTTTTAGGGTATTGTCTTCGACGCCTCACGAATTCAAATGTGTGCTCAAAAGTTGGCTGGCGATGCTCGCGATAAGAAGAGAGACGGATGCACAGTCGCCTCGACTGCCATCGCCTCACTCGCCTACGAGAAGAGTGAGTTGTCCGAGAGAATTAGCCTCACTTCTTAGTCACTTCTAGATACCAACTGCCTTCTGTTCGATGATCTGGTTCTCGAGAAGTTGCACGAGAAGATTTCGAAAGAAGCAGCGAAGAATCCAGAGTCTGCGATCGCAAAGCTTGAGAAAGTGCGCACTGCACTCTTTTCTAGCGGAATCAACGTCCACTTCATCGCTGACGTTGACGGAATCGACCAGAAACTGATGAGTGCTGATCAGTGGAGCTGGGTGCTGAACGATGCACGCTTCGGAAAAGGAGAACGCTTCACGGCATCTGCCGGAGAGGGAGTGTCCCTTGACTTTGGAAAGCAACTGCTCATTGGAGTCGGTGGATCCGAGTCGTCGTTCATCTATCAGACTGGATTCTTGGATGCCGACTGGAACTCTGACGCTCTTATTCCGACTATGCTCTTCGGGCAGTATCTGTCGCAGTTGGAAGGACCACTTTGGCGTGCAATCCGTGGTGACGGACTCGCTTATGGAGCCAACATATTCGTGAAACCTGATCGGAAGCAAATCACGCTCAGCTTGTACAGATGTGCTCAGCCGGCTGTTGCCTACGAAAGAACCAGAGACATCATTGTACGCATGATAGAATCTGAGATATGTTACAAATGTGCTCTTTTTTCAGCGTAAGGTGATCGAAAGCGGTCAGATCAACGAGGCTGAATTCGAAGGAGCCAAACGCTCGTTGGTCTTCGAAATGATGAGACGGGAAGGAACTGTGAGCGGTGCGGCCAAGCTCAGCATCCTCAATAACTACCGTCAGACGCCACACCCGTATAACATGTGAGTCTCTCACGATCTTCCCACTGTGAATTTCTTGTTTAGTGATCTCTGTCGCCGTATCTGGAATTTGACGACGGAGGAGATGGTCAAGGTCGGAGGTCCTCCGATGGCTCGCGTCTTCGACGAAGGCTGCTACGTCCGATCGATCGCCGTTCACCCGTCCAAGATTGCCGAGATGAAGAAGGCGTTCCCGGGATGCACCAAGATCAAGATTGGCGACCTTCAGTTGTCGTGCTAATTTATTTGCCTGTGCAAGTTATATTCGGTTTTATTTATTTTCACATTCGGTTGGTTTTTTTTCTGTTTTTCTCTATAGTAAACGTTGTCTTAGTCGATTCAAGTTTATTTAATTATGTAATTTGACAGTAATTTTGCAATCCGTGCAATCAAAAAGTGAAACAATGGGAATGTATGCAATTAGAAGGTCTCGTTTCCGGGGATCTCGAACTTTCCGGAGAACTCCTCGACGCGCTTCGCCAATTCGGCCACTTCCTGTTTGAACGGCTCGTTCGTGGCTGTGAATGTCTTGAAGTCCTTGAGTGTCTTTCCGGCTTCAGCGTTGTACTTCTTCACGATTTCAATACCTAACCGAAAGATCATTAATTGAAAGTTCATAAATTATCCAAGTACTCACCTTGATGGATGAAATCTCCGACCTTCTCAAAGTCCTGCTCCTTGAATCCACGCGACGTGAGTGCTGGAGTTCCGAGACGAATGCCTCCTGGTCTCAGAGCCGAAACGTCTCCTGGGCACGTGTTCTTGTTGCAAGCGATGTGAGCAAGATCGAGAACATGCTCGGCGCGAGCACCTTCCACTCCGATCGGTCGGAGGTCGACGAGCAGCAAATGGTTGTCAGTTCCTCCAGTGGCCAGAGCGTATCCGTGCTGCTTCAGACGCTCTGCCAGTGTCTTGGCGTTCTTCAGAATCTGCTCTCCGTACTGCACAAAGTCTTCCGAGAGACATTGGCGGAGGGCGACGGCGATTCCGGAAATGGTGTGATTGTGTGGGCCTCCCTGGAGCCCTGGGAACACGGCCGAATTGATCTTGTCCTCCAGATCGTACAACGTCTCCTGTCCCTTTGCGTTCACCGATCGAACGCCCTTTCTGTAGAAGATCAGCGCTCCACGTGGTCCTCGGAGCGACTTGTGAGTCGTGGTCGTGACGACGTCGGCGTACTCGAACGGTGAGGGGATGAGTCCAGCGGCAACGAGTCCCGAGATGTGAGCCATATCCGACATCAAATACGCTCCAGCCTTGTCAGCGATTTTGCGGAAGCGAGCGTAATCGAGATGGCGAGCGTAGCAGGAGATTCCGGCGATGATGGCCTTCGGGCGGAAGAGAAGGGCATTCTGCTCCAGCTTGTCGTAGTCGATGAGTCCCGACTTTGGGTCCACCTTGTAGGGCATCGACTGGAAGAACTCCGAAGTGGCCGACACTTTGCGGGCTGGGGTGAAGAAACTGTAAATAAGGAACTGTTGATGGGCATCTTCCAGTCAGAAACATACCCGTGAGTCAAGTGTCCTCCGTCGGGCAAATCGAGTCCCATGATGCGGTTGTTGGCTCCGACGATGGCGGTGTAGACGGCGAAGTTGGCTGGAGATCCGGACAGCGACTGCACGTTGACACCCCACTTGGCAGGGTCAAGTCCGAAAACTTCGAGGGCTCTCTTCTGGCAAAGCAGCTCCATCTGATCGATGAACTCGTTTCCTCCGTAATAACGGGCACCCGGGTATCCTTCACTGTACTTGTTGCACATGGACGAGCCGAGAGCGTCCATCACCGCCTTGCTCGTGAAGTTTTCCGAGGCGATGAGCTCGAGTCCTCTTCTCTGTCTTCCTTTCTCCTAAACCACTGATCTTTGAAACCGCAAAAAAATGAGAAGAAACTTACGTTCTTCATAATATTGAACACTTCCGGATCGACTTTCTCCACATGATCCACCAAAATATTCTCATTGTTGGTGTACTTGTGACGCTGAACGGGCACGAGAGGGGTGTGCACTTGACGATCGGCCATTTTGCACTGTAAAAACGATATGCATTGAGAGGGGACGAACACGAAAAGGAAGGGAATGCGCGTTGGCAACACGTTCTTGTATGGAAAATAGGCGAAGCGAGGACTCAAATGGAAACAGGATCGGGAATAGATGATATCTTGGACCGGGAAGTGATCTACATTCGCACTCAATCTTCATCCTAGAAATGTGTCGAAAATAAATACACCCACTTCCTAGATTAAGATACGATTCAAAGGAAACAAATGATTTCAAAGGAAACAAATGTTCATAGCTAGCGAAATGGAAGGCAGAAATCAGTGCGAATATCGAGACTGAAGAATAGGAAGGGGGTACGAACGAGCGCGCTAAACATCAAGAAGTGCGCACTTTTTTGTTGTATCCAAAATAAAAAGAGCGTTTGCCGGCGACAACAAGTGTTCGAAATCAACATGTTTTCGGGCTGTGTGCCGCTGCACGAAATGACCGAAAATAATAAAACAGAGGCGACAGTTATCTGTATTTGTTATCAGATACAAGTAAACGGGGTGGAATGGGTCAGTGTCAATGCTATGACCATTTATGGACAAGACGGAGGGAACAAGAAGCAGCGGCGGATAGATAAACGATTCGCGATAAGCGTCGGCGACTTTTATGATAGAGATCACTTTGTGATCAGTGGGCAACTTGTGGACAATTGCGTGTCCTGTGATTCGTGTAAAAAAACATCAAAAAAACATCTGATTCGCCTAAACGCTGAACTAAATAGAGAAAATGCGCTGCGTGGCGATGCATTCACATTAGAATTTCGCGCCACGAGGCGAGAGAGCCAGAGAAGAAAGAGTGAGTCGAGCGAAGAGTCGCAGACAAATATTCAAAAACATTCACAGTTCGCGCGAACTTTCTCTCCAGAAAACTGCAGAATGTGGATCGAAACTACTGTAGCGGGTACGTCAGAATGCACACAAACCTGTGATTGAGATCCTGCGAGAATTCCGGTCAGAGCCCGTCTGCTGAGCGTCCTCGCCAACATTTTCGAGTCTGGAAAAACCGACAGTTTACAAGCGCTTTTCGACGAAATTCGAGATTTGTACACCCTAGGAAGACGTCGGAGAGGCTATCGATCGGGCCGTCGCTCAATCGTTATCAGTCTTATCAGACCGTCTATTTTGTTGCAAACAACACTAAAATCGCGAAGAAACTGGCCTGTTTCGTTGCAAAGTTGATGGAAACGCTGGACTAGAAACCGATGCACTTGGTGTGCTAATATCAGAAATAATCGGGTTTTTCATTGTTTTCCTAGATAACGAGACAGCTACGTGTACTATCTCCGCGTGGGGAATCACCCCACATTTCGTGTTCATTAGGTCAAAAGACGTAAAAGATTCATGAGCTGGAAACGAGTGGAGGTGAGAAGAAAAGACACAAAAGAGATGGAAACCGTTGTAGAGACGAAGAAAATCTAAAATCGTGTCGAATAAATAAGTACAAAATTACACATATTCATGGTACAGAAATCTAGTAATTGGGATGTCGCGGTGTTCACATCCCCTCGTACTTTGGACCACCGCCTCCTTCTGGTGTCACCCAGTTGATGTTCTGATGTGGATCCTTGATGTCGCAGGTCTTGCAGTGGATGCAGTTCTGTGCATTGATTTGCAGCCGCTTCTTCGACTCGTCAGCCTCGGACGGCACGAACTCGTACACTCCTGAACATTTGTTTTATAATGATGTTTCTAGAATAATAATTTCAAAACTCACCAGCTGGGCAGAATCGGGATTCTGGTCCGCCGTACGTGGCGAGGTTGACCTCCAGTGGCACCTGATCATTCTTCAATGTCAAGTGTGCTGGCTGGTCTTCAGTGTGGTTAGTTCCAGTAAGCGAGACAGAAGTGAGCAGGTCGAAGGTCAGTTTTCCGTCCGGTTTCGGATATTCGATCTCCTTCGCGTCCTTCACCGGAATCAGCTTCTCGTTGTCCTTCTTTCCGTGTCCAAGTGTCCATGGCTCGAGTCCTCGTCCGAAAACGTAGAAGAGTCCCGAGTAGATCAGTCCTCCGATGTAACCCAGTGAGGTGTTGAATGAAGGACGGATGTTTCTCGTGGCCTTGAGCTCCTTGACGACGTAAGTGTCCCGGATGTTCTTCTCGTACGCGGCTGGATCCACAGTTTGCACGTCTTCTCCTTTTGCCTGAATTTCATCGAAAATCGCCTCGGCGGCTACCATTCCACTCTTCATCGCATTGTGAGTTCCCTTCAGTTTGGCAACGTTCAGGAATCCAGCAGAGCATCCGACAAGACAACCTCCGGGGAAGTGCAGCTTCGGAATGCTCTGGAATCCTCCTTCGTTGAGAGCACGAGCTCCGTATCCGATGCGTTTTCCGCCTTCCAACTGTTTGGCAATCGACGGGTGCGTCTTGTACTTTTGGAATTCCTTGTATGGATTGAGGTTCGGGTTAGCGTAGTCGAGAGCGACGACGAATCCAACAGAAACTAGCGGTTGACCGGCGTCTTCGATGTGATAAAGGAAAGATCCTCCGTATTGATCGACATTCTGAAAACGAGCACTTTCTAAAATGTCCTTCTTTTATTTCTTACCAATGGCCAACCCATCGTGTGCTCGACATATCCTGGCCTATGCTTCGCTGGATCGATCTCCCAAAGCTCTTTGAGTCCGATTCCATAAGTCATTGCGTGGCTTCGCAGGTTGAACTTATCGAGCACTTGTTTGCTCAGATGGCCTCTGCATCCTTCAGCGAACACTGTGCACTTGGCATGAAACTCCATTCCACGGGCGAATCCGTCCTTTGGAGCCCCGTCCTTTCCGATTCCCACGTCACTTGTCGCAATTCCTTTCACGCTCCCGTCTTCATTGTACAATACTTCCGAAGCGGCGATTTCCGGCCAAACCTCGACTCCGGCGGCTTCGGCTTGTTCACCGAGCCACTGAACCACTTTACCGAGACGAACGATGTAGTTTCCGTGGTTGGCAAGTGGAACTCCCGGAAGAACTGGCACCGGAATGCGGCCTTTTTCCGTGAGAATAGCGATGGACTCGTCGGTGACTTGTTGGTAAACGGGGGCTCCGAGCTCCTTCCAGTTGGGTATCAGTTCGTCAAGAGCACGTGTCTCAATTACTGCACCGGAAAGAGTGTGTCCTCCGATGACTGACGCTTTCTCGACAACACAGACGCGAAGTTCTGAAATTTGAATTGGTTTCTGGAGAAATTCGAACTAGAAATTCAACCTTTCTCTGCTTTCTCAGCCAACTGCCGCAGACGAATGGCAGCCGAGAGTCCAGACGGACCACCGCCGACAATGACTACATCGTACACATCACTCTCCCTAGCCAAATCGACATCCTTCCATCGAGGATCGGCGGCTCTATCTTTGACAGTGTAGTGAGTAGTCGTCCATTGCCCGTTGACGACGTTGCGGAGCTGCGACGAAACGCGGAACAGTGTCACTCCGCTTATACGCATGCTGCAATAATTATAGAATTCGCGTGAACAGGAAGACTGAAATGTTAAACGTGGAACGTGTTTAGTATAGTAAGACGTGATGTGAAGAACAATCGATAAGAGGAAGAAGGGCGGTGTTCGGTCGGCTGGCACTAGGAAAACAAGTAAACAAGCTTTGGAATAGTGGCAAAATAAATGTTCAGAAAACAAAAAAAAATTGAGTTTTTTCTGAATTAACAAGTAACCTTTTTTCATAAAAATTGTTGTTTTTAGGAAAAACTGCCGGACACAAATACTTGAAAGCGCAGGAAAGTGTGTGTACGTGTGGAGAAATCGAGAGATAACGGCGGGTAGACGGGGCAAAGTACATCGAACACAGACCCACGAGGGACAGGCTACACGTTAGAAAAGTGGGCAGGCATTGAGATGGTGGAGAGACCGAGACGCGAATCAGAAAGAATCAGGTACAGAGTTCGAACTTTTCTAGCCGCGAGGAGGGGTTTCAGAACGGCCTATTTTGCGAGTTCGGGTTCATGTTCGGAAAAAATAACCGAATTTCGAAAAATAACGGGTACCTAAATAACATTTCATCGACGATAGAGTGATCAAGAAAAAGCAAAATTCGCGAACTGAATGACCAGAAACTGTAGAAATATTGTCCACGAGAAGTACACGAGCGGAAACTTCATTGGAGCACACTTACTTTCTATCGGTCGAACTTTAACTGTTCTATTTTTGAAAATGTTCACTAAAATAATCTTCACTGGTAACCATAGTTCGTGAAAATGGTGTTCTGACAGTTGGAACAGAACTGAGAATGAAGCGGCTTTCTGATAAATGAATGTTTGTCCAGTCGAAAGAAACATCAAAGATCACAAATCACTGGTCACAAAGCAAACTTCGAAAAATACAGGAGGCATTTTCTACCCATTCCATTGGTTTTTCTTCATCTTCAGAAGTTCAAATTCATTTCTTAAGATGTAACTGAACAACAGAAACCGGATATTTCGATCGAAGAGATCAGATTGGTTAAATACAGGGTAGGATAGTGAACGAGTTAAGTTTTTCTGCACATGAGTTTTTTTATAACTGACGATTAGATTTTCTTTTAGTATTAATTAATAAAGATGGCAAACGAGAAAAGAAAGAGTTATCTACAAAAACAATCATCCAGATGGCTCTTCGGCCGGCTCAACGCCTTCTTGTCCAGGGGGACCGCCCTTTCCCTTCCACCAATTCGTGAACTTGGCTTTGACACGACTTCCAGTTTCCCCTGCAAATTAGATAAGTAAACTTAACGCTTACAATTGTGTTTATACCTATACTGTTTCCTATATTCTTTCCGGCGGTGTTCACACTTCCGAACACCTTCGACGCTCCCTCCACTCCATTCACTGCGTGCTCAAACTTCAGGTAAACGTCATACACTCCCATCTGCTCAGAAAACATGTGTCTGTAATACAATTCAGTTCACCAGAGGTTCGCAAACATTCTGAATACCCAGGCGGTACGGATGCCAAATCGTCGTGTTTCACCGACATCCATATCTTGTGATTCTTAGTCCTTCGCCACTCGTTCACAAACGCGACTCCAAAGTGTGGGATTGCCGCTTGGAGATCAGAACGGGAAGTGGCGACTAGACCCAGAAGGTAGTTCTTCATCTGCAACCGTATCCACTCATCACTGCCATCGAACTCGGCTGTGCTCGATTTCAGCTGTTCTTCGACTTTTTTGAGCACGAAATCAGCGAAGCGAAGATCCGCAGAAGTGAGTGCAATTATCCGCTCGAGACCCACGTCGTTGACGAACTCTATGTGATTGTGGACGAGGTTCCCGTCGTCTTCGATCTGCAAATTACCATAATAATGGTCTAGACAGTGCCCATTCCCACCTTCACAATAACATCGAAAAGATCTTTCTTCATCGCGAACAATGCATTTGTCGCTCCAAGAACGCAGCTTTTGACTTTTGAAATCAAATCGATAGACTGAATGGAGAGATAGGGGTCGAATGATGCTCCTTGAGTGAAGAGACTGATCGGAAACCCGCACGCGTCTTTCGACTTCAGGGGGTCGTTTCTCGTTAACTGAATTCCCACGTCCTCTTCTATCACAATTTCGTCCTCTTTCCGTTTAGCGTTTGGCTTCTCAGAGCCGATAGCCTTTTCATTAGCACTGAGGCTGATACTCGAGTAATAAAGACCTTCTTCGAGTAATTCTGAAACCAATCAGGGCCGCGTACGAGACATCGTTGATTGAAGAACTCACTTGGGAACATCGAGACGATGGCCAGCATAGTCTCTCCTAATCGAAGTCCGGTCGGAGCGATAAACAAAACTTTGCGCTCTAACAGGAAAAGTTTGAAAAGAAGAAGTGCTCGATGCCGAAAACGAACGAACAGTTCTTGAATCGATATTTCTGAAGCTTGGAGAGTTTACCCAATTGTGCTCATGCGACGGCTCACCATGATGTGCGAGATTCGAAAAGTACTCTCCTGTCAGGTTTTCATCGAATATGTCACACAGATTAGTGTACATCTGCGCCAGAACGTCTACTTTCGAGAAGTCTCTCTGCTCGAAGTACGCCTGTGTGATTACTTCAAGTTTTGCCTTCAAGGGTCCGAAAAGTGGAATCCGGGTGATGACGCAGACCGCTTTCTGGACACTGGCTCGTGTAACGTCATCAGGTCTCGCGATCAATTCCTGAAGAACACGTTCTTAGAGAGGAGACAGTTCCATTCACTCACTTTGGCGTCGATTTGCCGGTAACAAGAGATTCCAAACACACACTTCCCCGGCTCCTCTCGTGATGGGAGCATGAAGAATATGGTGTCTTTCTGGCAATTGTGAACTCCGTCGGGGAGTGCGAGCGACGGAAGAAGGTGCCATTCGTCAGGTAGACCCGCGTCGCCGGTTCCGTTTAGCTTCGGATGCGAATATTCCACCTGCAATACTCAGAATTCCAGGAAGCACAGAATTTTATTGAAAAGTAGGAAAACTTTGTTATTACTTCTACTTTTTTATTCTTCGGAGATCTGGAGATCTGATTTCAGTTCACAAATTAGTTTTCGGAACTACACTCCATACCGGGTTCTATTAACAAGAATCCGAACTTTTCACAAATAATCACAGCTTTGTTTCAAAGAAACAACACTTTTAAATTGAAATTGTTCAGTACCTCACATCCTCTTTTGTGATGGAAACTGACGACGACGACATTGAGAATCGGGTGCATCCGCCCACTGAAATCAACGAGCGAACTTCTCATTTCCGATGCGCTCTCTTTCGGGCTTCAGATATTTCGTTTACGGTATCTGCCAGATCATTTCCTCTTCAGAACAATAGAGCAAACAAAGGGATAATCGTTGATGGATTTATGATTTTTAAATGTTTTGCAAATGTCAGAGAACTTTTCAATTGATAATGTTTTTCCAATGGAACGGATTTCGAGAATGGAACCAGTCATAAGGTTGTCGGCGTGGCCGACAACTTGTACGCACACACATCGATTACACCACAAAGAAACGGATAGTTCAAGATCAGTATAACGAGAAATTTACAGAGAGAAATGGAGCTGCAAAACAAAAAATACAGACTGTCTTTGGGAGAACAGTTAGTGAATGGAGATGAGAGGGGGTGGTTTTTCAAAAACCATATCGGGAATCAAGAGATCCAGTTACAGATAAGGGCGTGGACTCTGTAGAGTCGAGAATAAGGATGAGGGGTTTGAGATTTGTGATAAATGATTTGAATGATTTTCGATGGATGGATGAAAGAAACGAAATGAGAATGAGTTGGTCGAAAGAAACGAAAAATGAGAGTGAATGGGCGTATGCTGATAATCAAATTGAGTGAAGTGGAGAGCAGGTGCAATTGCTTCCGACGCAATTATGTGTTGACTAGCCACGGATTTTTAGCAATCGTCTCGGCTGACCGGTCTCCGTAATCATAGAGAAGTTCCTCTCCTTCGGCAATCGGCCGCTTCGCCACAAGGATCAGATGATGGGAGCCTTCGATTTCAACAACCTGAAAACATGGAGCGATGAACTTCTTTACGAATCTTTGTTAATTGCTCATTTTTCAGAAGAACTTTCTTGAAGGAAAAACGGAAGAATTGCTCACCCGAGTCTTCAGATTGGGTCTTAGCACAGAGTGGTTTATGAGTCTGCCTTTCCAGGGCGACTCTTTCGTCGCATCGACACACCACTTCTTGTTGTTGTGCTCGAAGAAATACATGTAGGAGCCGATGTGCTCATCTGTCGAATACTCTTCCTCGAGGGCCTTCGCTGCCGAATACTCCATCATAACACCTGGAAAACTTCTTGATTTGCCCATCCAGTATCTCACTGCTAATTGTAGTACCTCTATACTCGACGACAAAATCTCCTTTGTCGAAGTTGACCTTTGTTCGAATGCCTCTTCCTTTCACAGCGTCTTTGTACACCTCAAGGAGGCGTTCATTCGTTCCCTTCAAGACCATATCCCGGAGCGCGTGCTTCTGCTCTTCGATGAGCTGTTTACTCGTCTTCCGGTTACTCCTCCGCACTTGGAAGAACTCTGTGATCTTGTGGTTGTTTGATACATCCTTCACAGCTGCCCGCCTGAAAACGAAAACATGAATTTGGGAAATGTCGATAATTCGAGGTTACGGCTGCCTACGGTAGCTTCTAAATGTTGTCGGCGAGATATTTATAAACAGCGCAGGCTTCGAAATTGCAAAAATTATAGGCTGAGTAGAAGAGAGAGCGGTATTTCAAAGAGTTTAGTTTCCCGAATTTGAGAGACACGCTACTGGACCAGTACCGGTAGAAGAAACACACAGTGTACTCACCTCGTCTTAGTGTTGTTCTTCGCAGGAGACATTCTCATCGGCCGGGAGACGGGCTGCTCGGCGTTTTCCACGTCACTAGATGGCGACGCTGCACAGGCTCGATCCTTTCGCATTCTACCCGTTGCCAGCTTCTTCGCGGCAACTTTCATTTTTTTGCCGTCGACCACCTGAAGATCGTTCGTATTTCCACATGAAAAAAGCGTAAAAAGTGAAAGTGAGATACGAATCAAGTGGATGAATTTGCGGTTGATTCAGAGAAAAGAAAGATCAGAAAACAGCCGTCATCGATGTTTTGACCGGCCAAACAAGAATACATTTCGACTTTCTGGTAATAGTTTACGGGTGTCAAGGCAGGATTAAAGCCAGAAATAACTGGGGAAGCAATCCGACAAACGCGGGGATAATAGAGGTGTCAAGAAAACCTCTCGAATGATTAGACTTTCTAGACACTCTTGCCTAATCTCTGATCTCGTGAAGAAAAGATATCTAATGAGGAGAGACGAGGGGGCTCCACCCTGCACAGCTGTGCGCATTCAAACACCAGGGCCCCCTTCGGCTTGGCGGGAATTACGATGGAGCGACATTGCGACAGGAACAACGAGGTCCACAAGCACAGATGTTCTCCGAATCGTTCGCGTTCCGCTCGAAGAATCTACTGGGAATTGCGTCGAAATTAAGAAAGCGATGGGAAAAGGTCTTCGTCGTGTGCAAAAGCAGCGGGGGAAACATGAAAAGTGCATCTCGACATCCGTCACTTTGCAGGAGAGTCGTCAGTGTTTTGCCGGATGTACGGGAGAAGATGGGATGGGCGAAGGAAGGAAGAACATTCGCCAATCTGCATGAGATGAACTGGCGACGGCGCGTCACGGACAGCAGCTAGCGCCGGTTTATGGCCGACGGCCGTGCTAATCGATCGTCGCTGAATAAGTAATTAGAAAAACGGAGGGATACCGTCTCTCAAGTAGGAGGACAAGAATCGATAACGGAGCCAAGATGTGAAACGAACGCAGGGACAGACAAACAATGACGGGGGAGGCGGGAGACTGCCGTCCGTCCGTCGGTTTTGGTTGTTTTGTGGTGTGCATTGTGCAGACGACGACGAGTTACGTCACCACCAAAGAAGACGGGAAAATAATTGGGGAGCGAGTGCGTGTGGCGATGGGCCGAATCGATAACCTTGGCGACGGCGGTCGGCGGTCGGGAACCATAAGTTCGGAGAATATGAAAACAAGAAAATCAGCGGAGGAAGCGATGGAGAGTGCTGGCTGGTTATACGATCAAACACAACAAACAGGAATGCACTGCGGGGCGGACTGCGTGGAGTCGCAGACAACGACGCTCCGTCGAACACGCCAGCCGGCCCCGCTTGCGCCTTTCGCGTTCCCTCCGCTTTCGGTGCCCACCAATTTCCATATTCTGGTGCTGCTCTCGAAATGTTTCGTCGTCATGGCGAACATTTTTCCGATATTTTTAACGTTTACTATTATTTAAAACTAATTTTTTTTAAAATTTAAACCGCTGTAAATATTTGACTCGATTCTCGAATTTTTTCACTTCTCAAATTTCTTCGATTTTTGATTAATCAATTTTTGAAACAATTTGTCCGTTCCATATTCTGCTCCATTGTTCATTTCTAACTATATTTTTGTCACATTTTCGATCGAAATTTGCAAATTTAGATGCCGTCTAAACGCAAACCAGAGGACTGTACACCTCGAAGTAGTCAGAGAAAGACGAAGAAAAACAAAAAATACACACATTCTGATCATGAACGGAGCGTTACTCCTGATGTCGAGGACAGCAACGGATTCGACAAGACCACACTCCAGAGATCGTTCAAGTTCAACTTCGAGGAGCTCATGACAGATCCCACGTTCAATCATCCCGAATTCATACACACAATGGAGCCAGAGGATTTGACATTGGAGTTTTTCGAGAGAGAAGGTCTGGATCGTCCAATACACTTTAGATGTGATCCCAAGCGGATAGGAATGACGTAAGTTTCCTTTCTGTTAGTCAATAAAATGCCTACTCCGCTTTCAGAGTGCCTCCATCGACATTCACAGTAAACGACGTACTAGAATTGGTCGGCGGAAACCGTATGATAGAAGTGGTAGAAGTACAAAATCAAGGAAGTGTCAAAATGTCGTTGCAAGAATTTGTAGATTTTTATAAGTAGGTTAAACGAGTTTGTTCACTTCAATTACTTTAAAATATTTCAGTACCCCACAAAATGAGCGAAAAGTGCTCTATAACGTACTTTCATTGGAGTTCTCGTTGACTCCTTTGGAAGATCTAGTCAAATCTCCATCTCTGGTCCGTCAAATCGACTGGGTCGGAAAGATATGGCCAGATGCGCTCAGGCAACGATGGATCTCTTTCATCGGCCGAGACAAGAAGTTTTATAATCCACATCACACGTTTCCAAAAGTGCAGAACTACTGTCTCATGAGCGTCGCCAACTGCTACACAGACTTTCACATCGACTTCAGTGGAACTTCGGTCTGGTACCACGTATTGCGTGGTCGGAAAGTTTTCTGGCTGATTCCACCGACAGAGACGAACTTCTTCATTTATCAAGAGTTCATAAAAACTGTTGGAGACAATGCGTTCTTCGGAAAATCAGTGGAAAAGTGTCACGTGGCAGTTCTGGAGCCCGGAGACACGATGCTAATTCCCAGTGGATGGATCCACGCTGTATATACCCCAGACGATAGTCTGGTTTTCGGAGGAAATTTCCTGCACTCACAGTCAATAAAAACTCAAATTCGTGTATATCAAGTTGAAAATAAGCTGAATGTAAGTTGTTTTCCAATCCAGCAAAAACATAGTTATATTCCCTACAGATCACCCGCAAGTTCCGCTTACCGTACAATGAAGAGCTCCTATTCTATGTGGTTGCGGACTATGTAAAAAAATGGACGGGCAGAGAATACGTTCGACCGCTAAGAATTGAGGACGCCAAATTAGACTACGTTGGCGAGAAGTGGCAAGCAGCCGGTGGTCACAAGAAGAACATTGTCTATTCGGATTACGAGACAGGTGTCGAGTTGTCAAATGAGATAGTAGGCGGAGAGGAGCAACAGTCGAAAGACGGTGAGGGGTAGCGAGAGAGAGAGACTGAAGAACACAATCGACTGATTGCAGAGGTGAAAGTGATAGCGATGCATGCAGAAAACTCTGTATTCGGCAGCCCCAGAGTCAGTAAATTGTCATTCTTCATAAATAATGGGCTCGAACCGGAGGCCGACGAAGAACAGAAATACGTGGAAACGAAGGAGGACATGGAAAGGAGGAGGGATGCTGAAATCGACGAGATTGCTCGCGATAACCCACTAATTTTTTATAAAAACTCGGTATGCTGACATTTTGTATTTTTCAAAATTTAATGTTTTGTTTTTTAAGAAGCACGATTTTGTGCGTAACAAGTGTGTACCAGACCACAAGCTTCCAATCGGACACGAATCGCCGATTACTTTCATATCAGAGGAAGTGTCTCAGATACCGCCACGCCTTTTGGAAGAACTCGAATCTCTCGGCACGTACTTACGTAGGAAGGCAAAAGTCGAAGTGGCCGAGGGAATATGCCAACCAGCCTCGCTTCTGAACGCTTTCAACACGGTTTTGAAGAAGAGACGCGCCGAAATGGTAAGTATAGGAGTGGGCGAGAGTTATTTTCAAAAATCGATGAAAGTCGAGTGAATGCGAAACAAACATTCGCCGTCTCCGTCTCTCTTCCCGTGTTCCCACCGCCAAGTATTGTTTTGGCCGTGATGTGTAACTTGTCATTCCACGTTCTTTTGTAAATTTCAAATCAAACGCTCACTGCTCCCAAAATTTCGCTTTTCTCTGTTTCAGCCAAACTAGATGCACGGACTGTTCCCTCTCCATACCATCACTCTATGTCACATCTACTATTGCTATTTCCTTTCTTTTCTTCAATCTCACTTCATAAATCTCAATTATGCATGATTTGATGAGAACCATAGAGTTATGATAATTATAATTATAATTATAATAACAATAATCATAATAATTATGAAAATTTTAATAATGTCTTGTGGAATAAAATTCTTGTACCTTTTCTTCTGAAAACACTTATTGAGTTCATTGAGTCTTCCCGCCTCTCTCTGACAATATCTAAATTTCTTTTCACTCATCTTCCATTCAAATAACTAGTTTCCAACGATCAGTCCGAAACTTTCACTACAGTTTTTCAGTGGAGCGTAGTTTATCTAAACATCGCAAAACTGATGATTGTCCGTGACTAAAGTTTTGTTTTCAGGAAGGAAAATCGTTCCATTGTCCAATCACAATGCCTCGACGATATGTGAGTCACTTTCAATGGTGCCCTGTTCAGTGAAAAGATTTTCGACATTTTGCAGACGCGATCAACCATCGAGACTGGCGAATACGACGGTTTCCAGAACGACAATCAGTCTTCCTCCGCCAGTAACACGTTCACTTCTCGCTTCAAAGTGGAAGATTTTCCGGACGAGCTGCTCGAGATGGAGGACACCACTGAGGTGACGTTGCCGCAACAACCGTGTTCCGGACCGCTGGTGTATATTCCGACGCCCAAGGTAGAGGAGAAGGAGGAGGATTTGGTTGAAGAGCAAGAGGAAGAAGAAGAGGAGCCGGTGGAAGAAGCGCCAGAAGAGCCGGAAGCACTGGACGAAAATGAGGAAGACGACGAGGAAGATGAAGAGTACGAGGAAGAGGAGTACGTTCCGACTGCTCCGGTGACCAGAAGATCCAGCGCAAGAAAGTCTGCAGCCATTAATATTAAAAAAGAAGAAGAAGCGGTCGTCGGAGAAGAGAACAAAGAAGAGCTGGCGAAGCAAATAAAGAAAGCGAAGAAGGAGGAGAAGAAGGAGAAAAAGGCGAAAGAGAAAGAGGAAAAGAAGAACGAGAAGAAAAAGGAGAAGTTGTCGAAAGAGCAAAAGAAGAAGGAACTGGAACGGAGAAAGCTGGAGAGCGAGTTGGATGCCGAGCTAAGAGCAGCGCATGGCGGCGGATCTGCAAAGTCGAAGAAGAAGAAGCCGGAGAAGCCGGCGTACGTCGGTGGCTTGCCCACTTCGTCGATACAGACAGACCCAGTCGTTTCCAATCCATACAACTATGATCCGAAGATGGAGATGGTGAAGTTGGGGACTGGTCAGCTCAAATCTGCCTATAGAAAGTCCAGAAACGTGAGTTCACCGCAAAAACTTTCTGAACAATTAGTTAAATTTGTTACAGAACGTTGAGCTGCGAATTGAAAAAAATCTGTACAAACTGGAACCGAAACGAGGAAGTCATGAAGAGGACGACAGCAGGGAGCCCAGCGAAGAGCCGGACGGATACGCGGCATACACGCCGTCGAATCGGTTGAACAACCAACCGATATTGTTCGATTACTCGGGGCAAGACGATTTCGACGAGAAGAGACCTCCGGCGAAGAGAATGAAAGGTGATTTTTCTAATAATAATCCTGAAAAGCATATGTCGAAGTTTACAGTTGAACCGATCAGTGTTGACACTGTTGAGACTCCGTCGTCGTCGAAAAGAAGAGATTCTCGTGAGCATCGTCCCAGTCCGAGCCCATACACACCGTCCCCGATAATTGCAAGTCCGTCTCCATCCATCAACAACAAGCCGAAACATTCGTCGCCGGCCATCTTCTCTCCATCTCCAACCAACGAACCGACCAAAGTCCATTCACAAGAGCGCCGCGGAAGCGACTCGAACTCTGCCATGCGGAAGGGAGTTCACATGCCATCAATGTCCCGTCAGGATAAATTGATCGCCGAAGCCTCATCCGCCCCGTCGTCGCGCCATTCTTCCATTTCTTCGGAACGTCGCCCGAGCTTCATCCCACAAGTCTCATCATCGCGTCATTCGTCCACAGATACCAGCGTCGCCTACACACCGACTGCGATTAATTCTCCTCCGGCAAGAGTAAGTGTATCGTAGAACGAATTCCGAATGCAACAGTTATTACAGTCCTCCTGGCTGCCGAACACCTCTCAAATCAGCCGTCAGGCAACAGAGGACGATTCTCTCATCGATGTAGTCAACGACACGCCAATCGATGTTCTCAACTCGCCGCCGTTCTCGAACATTATCACACCGCCTCCGATCAATCTCGCCGACCTATCTAAAGACTTCGCCAACGGCCGCAAAAGTCACAATCATGACGACGGGTGAGTAGTGAACGTCTCCATTTTCTAGTTTCAAACTGAACCATTCCAGAAAGAAAGTAAAGATTCCGGCTAAAGAGGCAATGGCAGAACTGAAAGCGCTCGTTACCAAACTCAACACTCTCAATGAAGCTTAACGTTCCACTTTCCAATTAGGAAATGATACTTTTTGTTATTCGCTAACGTTTCTCCCTGATCGCAAATCAATAAATTCACTTCTGATTTCCTGAACATCATCTTATTATCTACCTCTACGTCCCCCTTGGCTAACTTCGGTTACATACGACTTTTCCATTCCTCCCCCTCCCCCTTTTACAGTATGATCTGATATGATTTTGTTCACCTAAGCTCCTTGTATTCTGTTTCACTAAACTATGAACGTGTCGCTCTCGTATTAGTTGGAAAATGATCACTTTTGTCTCTTCTCCAAAGATCTGTTTTGCCTTTACTCGACGATGAACTTCTCTTTTCCAAATTATAAATAGCATCTCTTTATATATATTTTTCCCTAAATATTCATAAAGTAAACATAGTTTCATTCGATTCATACTTTTATCTATTTGTGATCGGTTCTTCGAAGATTGAAACGAGTGAAGTTCAGGGTAAAATGCGAAACAGCACCGAAGACGAGGATGCGTCGAGCGAAGAAAGGTATGAATCGGGGGAGCAGCAGATGCTCGGATTAATCGGATCTCCGTGTTTTCAGAAGTGAAGCGGCAGTAGTGGTTCTGGGAGACGTGGGCCGGAGTCCGCGGATGTGCAACCACGCGAAAATGCTCGCAGACGAAGGGTTCGACGTGAAGATCGTCGGATTCTTCGACTCGCTTCCCGGGGAGACCATCATGGATCATCCCAGAATCGAGTGAGTGAGCACTTCCGGAAACACATCCCGTTCCCTTCAGAATCGTCGGAATCGCTGCGCCACCGGACATGGAATCAGTGCCGGCCGTCATTCAACTGCCGTTCAAGCTCGTCTGGAACTTTGTCACCCTCCTCTACGCCCTTCTCTTCCGGTGCGTGTGATCCATCTCATCTATCCGAGTGATGGTTTTCTTTAGAACAAGCGCCTTCAATCTTCGTGTGATCCTCATGCAGAATCCGCCCGCTTTGCCGACAATGATCGTCTGCTACATCGTGAGTTCGTTTCTCTTTTCTCTCCTCATTTCCTCAACTCCCTCTCAGGTCTCTTCCCTCAAATGTGCCACCTTTTCGATCGACTGGCACAATTACATGTACTCGATTCTGAAGGACAAGTACAATTTGAGCGAGGAACAAGTGTTCGGGAGAGACGAATCGTCGAAAAAGGCAAAGTGAGGAGAAGTGTTGTGTGTTGACCTCCCTGTCTTCCTTTCAGAATCGTCCGTTGCGTCTCTATCCTTGAAGGTCTCTTCGGTAAACTATCCGATTACAATCTGTGTGTGACCGATGCGATGCGAGACGATCTCTCCGAAAGATGGGGAGTGACGGCGGAGACATTCTACGATAGACCGCCCACGTGGAAGTTCAAGTAGCAGGAAATCTTATTATTGGGAAATTGGAAAGAGATAATTTCAGAGAAACGACACTCGAAGACATTCACGACGTCTACCTCCGACTCTCCACGGGCGAAGACGGAAGAGTTCTGGCCGGCCAAGGATCGGAAGGCACTGTTCTGACCCGCCGATCCGCCGATGGATCTGTGGCTCTTCAGCCGAATCGCCCTCTCGTCTTGCTCTCTTCCACCTCGTGGACTCCAGATGAAAAGTTCGAAATCCTGCTCGACGCGCTCATCCAGTACGATAAAGTGTCGAACGACAAGAAACTGCCACGCATTCTGATGATCATCACAGGAAAGGGACCTCTGAAAGCAGCGTATATCGAGGAAATCCGTCGCAACAACTTGACACATGTCGATGTACTCACTCCGTGGCTCGAGGCAGACGACTATCCGAAGATCTTGGCGTCCGCCGATTTGGGAATTTCTCTGCACACGAGTACCTCGGGTGTAGATCTTCCCATGAAAGTGGTCGATATGTTCGGAGCCAAAGTTCCGGTTCTGGCGAAACGATTCAAGTGTATTGGGGAGTTGGTCAAGGTGAGCATTTAGAAAAAGAGCCCAAACAACTGAGCATTTCAGGAGAAAACGAACGGGTATTTGTTCGACGATTCGGCTGAGCTGACTCGTCAGATTTGTGAACTAGCACGTGGATTCCCCACCTCCTGCACCGAGCTGCACCGACTCAAAAGAAATATGCAAGAGCGGCGATTCGAATCGTGGGAAGTGATGTGGAAAACAAATGCCGCTCCGGGAGCGCACCTGTATCTTCCGGAGGACGGGAAGCCAAAAATGCGGGCAACGATTCGAATTTTATCGTTGGCTGCTCTCCTTTTGTTCATTTTCAACTATTCAATTGGTACCTTTTCTGCGATATTTTGAATTACTCTCCTGTTCTATTCCTTTCGGGCTTTACGGTTTTGAATATAATTTATTGTCAAAGTGAGAACTTGAAACACGTTAGAGAATCGGAATGAGATGATACAGGAAGTTGATGATGTTTATTGGGATCCGGTTCTTTTCAAAGCATGGACTCTGCAAAATCAAGACAATTCGAGAAAGAATGGCATATTCAAAACAGACCGTCCACGGGTGTTTCATCAATAATGTCGTCGTTGTCGTCGTCCTCTTCTTCGAGATCGCCGCTTTCAGGCTGAGCTTTGCGGACCAGATTCTTCTGCTGTTTCAGGATCTTCCACTTGTCGTTCACCAACTTGCACTGTAACTTTTGCCATTACATTTGGCGTTGTTTCGCTACACATACATGATCGTGAATTCCATTCGCTTCAAGCTCACGGAGCCCTTTCAGAACGTCGTCCGCTGCAATCGTTTTGTGCTTCTTCTCCCGCGCCGCCTGAGCTGCGAGATCGGATAAATTTATGAGAAAGACGGCGGCAGCCCGGGAGATAACGTCGCGAGCATCTTTCGATGAAGATATATTGTCCTCCTTCATAATTCTCGTGATAATCGCCGCTGGCATCATCATTTGAGATACACGGTCATCGGATGAGTCGCTTGCTGCCATCTCCAAACGGATTCTTTGAGATCGGCGCTTGATGCTGACGATAGATACTCATCGAATGATTATACAATGAGGTTGACATTCAAAGATGTAAAGCTACTGTTTTATTCAACATGCTCACAGTTAAATTTTGCGAACTGTTACACTTGAGAGGGGGAGAGGCATATTATGAGTTTCAAAATGAGGATAAGAAGGGATGAACAGTATCAGGCTAAATAAATAGAATGCGTTGGAGAAGAATTAACAGGTGTGCATTGAGAACCCTACGCCACCTAGCCATAAGGTACACGTCGGTTCAAGTCACAATAAAAAGATCATTGGATGGTGTTCAGCGACAGAAGAAATTTATCCGGACTTGAAGAGCAGGATGGCGACCTGACCAAGGTAGAAGTAGATGAAGTGCTTGGTCTCGTGAGTGACGTAGCTGCCGAAGTTTCTTCCGACAATGCAATGCCAGGTTGGGTTGTACTTCTTGTCGAACTCCTTCTTGATGTAAGCGGCAATGTCTTTCTCGATGTTGTACCTGTAAACAATGATTTTTATTTGAACGACTAATCTTTCGTGATCAGGTGGCGGCGGCTTGCAGTGCCAGACTCAAAACACCCCCGCCCGACTAGTGGTCGTTCACCAAGCTTAGTTTAAATCGCGACGCCGAGAGGCCATGGCCGTTCCAACAGCTCAACGGCATTTCTTTACACTTTCCCCGTGAGCGACCAAGTGGTGCCCATGGTGTGAGAGCGAGCCCGGCAATCGAATTATTCAAGCGTTTAAAACGCGAGATCACTGCTGCTGTTGCAACGGAGTGCAATATATTTTCACTCACTTCTCGAGAGCCTGGGTGGCGCAGTCGATGGCATCTTGCTGCATGTCGTCGGACATGTCGGCGTTCTTGATCACAGCCTTGCGGTCAACCATTTTCGAACGATTTGGCTGCAAGAAAAGAAAATAGAATCATTGGAACAATCAGAGTACCCAGCAATTATAATAAGGCCGTTTAATGCGAAGGTCATTAGAGGAGATAAGAGAAAGGAGGCGATTACTCAATAGTTTACGAGGACACCGGCGCGCCGCTATCCCTTGCAAACAACGAATAACTTCGAAACGATGGACGGCTGAATATGATGGAGGAAATGTGTACTAATATGGCTCTCGCTGCTTGTAGCATAACAGCCTAAACAGTGCAAAGCTCGGCCCACTTCAGAGATGATCTCTGCCTGGGGATTATTGTTTGCGCAACATGAAAAAGTTTTGACGTGTCGATTTGGAGGGACTCAATCGGGGTTAGAGAAGTGAAAATAACTGAGATTCGGGAGTCATAGAGCGTACACTTGTCAACAAATCGCTACTGTTTCGATAAGAGTACACAAAGTGATCGGAAGTGCTATCAGCAAGAGGAGGAAGAGATATCGAGAGGAGGAGGTGAGCCAAAGATAACAGTTTAGCAAGAGCGAAGGAGCGGGCAAGAGCGGCGAAATGGGTGGCAAGACGGAGGGAGATGACGGCGAACGAGAGGCCCAGCGAGAAGGGCGGGGCGCGTCGCACGCTCGACAGCCGCGTCGCGTGCGACGCGGCTGTGGGAGGGGTGCGACTCGGCTGTCGACAGCCGGGTCGCGTATTCGAATGCAAACACGAGGGAGGCGCGCGCGCCCGCGTATTTCAAAATGTGTTGGGTCGCTGAGCGCGCGAGGGACATCGTTGAGAAAATGGAATAGACCGAGTTGTTGTGCCCGAGCATGTTCATAAACTCAGCGTCTTACAATAGACAGAGGAAGCGTGTTGGCTGAGATCGCCGGGGACAAATAATGGATGCATGAAAGTCGGAAGACAATTCGAAACAACGTTGAATAGTGTATAGCAAATGGGGCTCATGAGAAGATGAGGAAAATAGGCTTATTGGCTCAGATAAGCTAATTAATGAATAGGAGAACAGTTGCGATGCATCTCCCAAAAAATAAGATTTATAATAATTTTAGAGAAAATTTCTGCATCTCTGTTTCGTTTTCGAAAATAATTTTGTTTTATCACAACGAAAATGGATAAAGTGAAGTCGGTCGAAATGTAAACGTGAAAATAGGAAAGCACTGGCCCCAGCGATTCAGTTTTGTTTTTATACCGTAACCAGAAGACGCAACTCTTTTCTAGTCTAGTGTGGTCTCGCCACGATTGCAAAATCTTACTGTAATACTGAGAGATGCGCATTTTTGAAAAATTGCTCTTTTTAAAATTGCTTTGAAATCAAGACTTCCATTCCTTTAGTGTTATTTTTGCAGAGATGCTCTCCCGTTCTTTGCACCCGCTTCGCGCAGTCGCATGCGGCAGCAGCCCAGCACTTTCGAAACGAAACTCCCACACGATCTGGTATCCGGATGCGAAGTTCGAGCGGCAGTTCAAGGTTTCAATTATAAACGAAAACGCTTAATTTTGTAAATATTTAGACGGGAGGAACTCTTGGTAAGCTGTGGATGTCTGAACGAGTCTCAGATTTTGATGAGAAAATTGGATTGGACAAACTCGAAAAGTTGGCGTACAGCGAACCAGTGCTCAGCGATAACTATGATGGAAAGAAACGGTCTGATTTGATTGTTTATTTGAAAACTCTTAAATAAGTATATTTTAACGAATAATTCCCATTAAAAAAGAGAAAAAAATTGTTTTTTAAAATTATTTTAAATGTGTTTTCAGAGAGAAAAGCTTAGAAAACATGATTCTCAATTTCGGTCCGCAGCACCCGGCTGCTCACGGAGTGCTTCGTCTGGTGCTAAAACTCGAGGGAGAAGTCATCCTCAAGGCCATTCCGCACATCGGTCTGCTTCACAGAGCCACTGAAAAGCTCATCGAACACAAAACATACACACAGGCATAAATAGCAAGAATGGCTGGTGTTTCACTTGGTTTCTTAGGCACTTCCCTACTTCGATCGCCTCGATTACGTGTCCATGATGTGCAATGAGCAGGCGTTCGCACTGGCGATTGAAAAACTCCTCGGAATCGACATTCCACCGAGAGCAAAATATATCAGAAGTTGAAATGAGTTGAAAATAAAAACAAAAAATAAATTTCAGCATTGTTCGCGGAGCTCACTCGCATCCAAAACCACATTATGGGCATCACAACCCATGCTCTGGATATCGGAGCGATGACACCATTCTTTTGGATGTTCGAAGGTATTTCAGTTCTCAGTCTCAATAGGGTTCTATTTTTCAGAACGCGAGAAGCTTTTCGAGTTTTCTGAGCGTGTTTCCGGAGCGAGAATGCACGCAAATTATGTGCGCCCGGGTGGAGTAGCCTGGGACCTCCCCGTAGGATTGATGGACGATATTTATGATTGGGCCGTTAAGGTGGGCGTTACGTGAATCTTCGCCAAGCACTGTTTTCTTTTTAGTTCCCAGCTAGAATCGACGAACTCGAAGATATGCTCACCGAGAATCGCATTTGGAAGGCCAGAACCGTAGACATCGGTAACTAACGGAATTTCGTATTGATAATAGTTTCTGTTAGGTCTTGTGTCTGCTGCCGATGCCCTCAACTGGGGATTCAGTGGAGTTATGGTTCGTGGAAGTGGAATCAAGCAGGACGTTCGTAAATCTCAACCATACGACGCCTATGCCGATATGGAATTCGATGTGCCTATTGGAACTAAAGGAGATTGTTATGATCGGTGAGTTCAATCGAATTTGTCCGAGAAAACATTCCCTTTCCAGCTATCTGTGTCGTGTAGAAGAGATGCGGCAATCGTTGAACATTGTGATCCAGTGCCTTAACAAAATGCCAGAAGGAGAGATCAAGGTTGATGATCACAAAGTTGTTCCTCCAAAGCGAGCGGAGATGAAGGAGAACATGGAGTCTCTGATTCACCACTTCAAATTCTTCACCGAGGGTTTCCAAGTACCACCAGGCGCTACATATGTGCCAATCGAGGCTCCAAAGGGAGAGTTTGGAGTGTACCTTGTGGCAGATGGTACCGGAAAGCCGTACCGGTGAGTCATACCTATATTCAACAATGTAGAAAGTGCGTTGTATAAAACAAAATCGACATGATGATGGTGGTGAATCATGCCAAATGTACATACATATCGTTTCTGCTTACACGGGCAAGAGCGGAGAGAGCAACGGGGACCGATTGTCCTTTTTTGTTGGAAGAAATGTCTAATTTAAGATGCTACATTCGCGCGCCAGGGTTTGCTCATTTGGCAGCCATCCACGACGTCTGCTACATGTCCCTCATTGCCGATATTGTCGCTGTCATTGGAACCATGGACATCGTGTTCGGAGAAGTCGATAGATAAAAGCCTTCTGAAGAATACAACAGTTCTAACATGATATAACCCATTTCTATTCCTTTCTCCCCTGTTACGTGTGATGTATTCGTTAGATAAAGTATTTTCCTTTTTTTTTACTCGAAATCTGTCTTCTCAGGTTCCCAGTTCCTGATATTCTTCCTCTTTAAATAATTATCTTTCTATTTTTCTCATGCTCAGTTCCAAGTTACAGCTGTCGGAGGGCCGTCATGAACAAGAAGGAGAATGGATTTTATCAGAAGTATAAGCAGAAGGGTCAAAAAGTAAGAGATCTTAACGAATGTTTCCTCAATAGATTAACATCGGTTGGCTTTCAGAAATATGGCCCATGGACAAAATCCAAGCAGCCACAAGACCTGGTGGAGGCTCAAACTCAGAATTCGTCGACTCGCGAGTCCTCACCCAACATACCTTCGCTCGGAACCCAGCTCTCTGTACATGCGGAGCTCGACAAACTCGACACCCCGGCGTCGTTTGTTTGGGGCAATATACGGTCGCTCGCTCCATTCGTCAAGAAGCCGATTCTAAAAAGCGAACGATCAAAGACGAAGAAAATTCGAATAGGATCGAAAAACGAAACAGAAGAAGCGACGGCGTTGAAAATGAACGAATGGATACAAGGAAAAGTGGTCATACTGTCGCACTCGGCGACGCCTCTGAAGAATGAGCAACACTGCCGGGCAGTCGTCGATGCTGTGGAGTACTCGGCGAAGAAGATAGAGGTATCAGTCAATTTGAATAATCTATCGTATGCATGCATTCAGGTAACCGTATCCGCAGATGCATGTCTCTCGCTCTGGGAAGACACTGACATATGGATACTGCCCGCGAGTGAGACACCTTCAGAATCACCGTATTCTCTTGAACCCAATACTTCCACCGCTTTCGAACCAACGCCCGACGAGCCAGCCAAACCACCGAGAGAGCTGAATCAGAGCGAACTGTTCCAGTCGATTCACAGCTGGAAATATCAGCGCGGAACATTTCAGAGAATGCGAAGGAAGTTCGGGGACAAGTGGAAGAACGTTTACCTGACGGAACTACAAATGACGCCAGTCGACAAAAACAAAAAAGGCTTGCTAAAGTTTGTGAAGGAAAGTACCATGTTGAAACTAAGCAACGATATTGATGAAGTCGGAGATATTTTTGTCGAAGTTTGCAGAAAAGCTATTAATGAAAAAGAAAAAACCGTAAGTAGCTCGAAGAGTTAAATAGTTTTTTGCACTTTGAAATTCAGATCACAGTCGCAATCGTCGGATTCACACGTTCCGATGTTGACATTCCTTTATCAAAAGAAACGACGTATTACCTGACTGTGGACGAGGGAGAAGACGACGAGTGGGGCAGTTTATCGAGTGAAGATGGAATTCTTCCCGGATATCAACTCGAGCAGAATCCTGACGAGCTCTGCGAAAAAGTGGGAATATCATAGAAATCAAGCGAAACAAAATATTTCAGTTAGGAGAACTGAAAGTGGTAGATGCGTGTGTCAAAACGTGGTTTTCCGTCCCGAACAATCTCGTCTTTATCCGTTTGGCTGTCACTGCGGTATCTCGGAAAATGCAACACTTCAAAAAGTTGCATGGTCTTCATGTCATCATTCAAAGTACCATGAATGATAAAGAGATCGTTCTGGCAACAGTCAGTAGGGTTTTGAAGGATGAGGTGAATCAGAAGGAGCTATGAGTTATAGACGTTGACTTTTCTACAGATGGTTCTCACATTGAGAGCAGTACCTCGATCCGGAGAGAAATTCTTCGTTACCAAGGATTTCACCTTCACAATTCACATTGATCACAACTACGAGGATCGCCTGAAAAAGCTGAAAGGACTGCCTGCTAAAATAGATAAGCTCAGTCGGCAGTTCCGAGCCGCCGATTCTGACCTCCGATTGGTTTGTGATTGGCGACGACTCGAAGGAACTTCAAAACGAACTTATGCCAGCTTCTTCTGTAAAAATCCCGCCATAAAAAATATCCCAATAAGTGAGTTTCATATTAGTGAAAAAATTCACATGAAACTGTACAGGTACGGTAGTATTGCTTTCGAAAGGCTGGGAATTCGAAGGGCAAGTCGAGAAGAAAGCAGACTTTGTGTTCGCCGTTCGGATTGAAGACGAAAAAGCAAAAAACGATCCCCACATGGTAATAATGGATACGAAACAGACGTTTCATCGAGACATTTACAGATCACTTTCGAAATAAAGTTCTCGAAGGCTCTCGTACACAATTCAGCCGAGTTCCTGCTCTCCAAAGCATTCTATTACATGGATTTCGATAGTTCCGATTCAATTATCAACGATCCAGAGTTTGTTGATTCCAGACGCAAAATTCACCCACCTCCATTTCAATTCAGCTACACTCTACTCGATGCTCGTTGTGCGTCTGCTTCTCCTCGCGAATCCGTCGTTAGATCGTGCAAGATTGGAGCAGAACTGGAGTTTTACGTATTCGAGTTTGTACAATGGAAGAGGATGGCAGCAGTAGGATCACAGGCAAGTGGTCAGTGTAAGAGTTCTAGAGATTCATTGAACAACGCGACTAGCGATGTTGACGAAAGGAAGTCACGATCACAATCACGCCCGCCACCACAGTCACACCCACTGTTACCATCGAATCCACCACCGCAGACACCCTCCTTGACATGGAAGTCAGCGCCGCGGAAAACTCCACAGAATAAGTATCTCGATCGAGGCATCGTCTACTTTTCTGGACTGTTGACGTACGGTTTGTGATTATTGTCCGTACGGACAAAACCCAGAAATTTCTAGTTTCAGACAAAGGACAACCGTTAGTGGTAATCCGAGTCGGATTCAACAGAGCAGGCGAGAAGATTGAACTTCCACCTTGGAACATAGGAAAACGACTCGTTCTCACCGAAGAACTCGCGCTCAAAACACCCCGAATCACAGGAAATGTTTACGATACCAAGGGGGTAAAGTGGAAAATGCAGATTCGCTAGAAGTAATGTCAATTTTCAGGAAAAAGTGACGGTCGTTGTCGACAAGACAGCTTCCGATCTCGATTTCCTGCACAATTGGAGCAAAAAGAAACATCTCATGTGTTTCGAAGAACGTTGAGCTCTCGAACTCGCTGCACATTTTTACAATTACCCACGTAATATTAAAAGCAATATCAACTCATGTAAAATCATTTCGCCACAGCCCTCGTGCTTGTTTCTGCTCCTCCACCCCCTCTTTCACTCTTTCTTCATCCTTCGTTTTAGCTACATTATCACAATTCATGTTGTATCTGCCCCCGGTTCAAAAAAAAAAAGTTATTTCAACTATGCATCAAATTCATTCAAAATGACTTCTCAACGAGCTTTCTTCATCCGGACGAGCAACGCGGCGAATCCAATTAGATAGAAGACAATGCTGAGCACAATGAGGCAGATGATGTCGACGGCGATGAACGAATCTTGGAAGTCGTACAGCGAAAGGACTGCCTCACGCGCCTAAAAGGTAACTCTTTGGGGGTTTCACAGTCGGATACTAACCTCTACCGTCCAATTGGCACCTGCTTCCGGATGGAACGAGTCGATGGACGACCACTGATTGATGGCCATCCCTTCAAAAGCGTATCTGTACACACTGACGTACTGCAACCACGCGACCGCAGTCGGGAACGTCGATGTTTTCCCATAGAATCCACTGAACGTTCGGAATAGAACGAGAAGCGGACTGGCCATCACAGACGTCATCTAAATCGACAAACAAGTGAGAATCGAAAGTAGATAACTAACCTGAGCAGTTGGGAATATACAAGACATGGCGATGCCGAACGCCGACGCCGACTGATTGGCGAGAAGACCGAACGCGGCGGCGTAGAGAACTTGCGAGACGGAGGTGTTGAGGCCGACCATCCAGTAGACGATGAAGAGCATGATGAGGCCGTCCGTTGAGAACAGTGGCATCAGGGAGACACATCTGGCCAGGTAGTAACTGAAAAAAGAGACAATGGGCGGTGTGCGGGGGAGAGCAAAGAGACGGACGTCCACAGTTTGTAGAGCCCATCGTGGTATTCGCGAGCGACGAGGGCGAATTCGTTGTTCAGGAACATCATTATGGCTGGAACAGATGGATGATTGTGTGGTTGCAGACAAGCTCTCTCTACCGTATGCAGTCGAGTAGATAAACTCTCCGACGAGGAAAAACAGTGCTCCGTTGATATTCTTGATTCCCTTCGCGTCGTATTCCGTCTGGAAACTTGCTCTTTTTGACGTTTCCTACGAGAGAATTCATTTCGAACCTGAAAATAGAGGAGACCGAGGAAGAGACCGAACAGTATCTTCTGTCCGATCTTCGCCATCGTCAACTGCGGCGCCCTCCACACGTCGAGGCAGCAGCGAATGAGCAACGCGTAGATCTGAATGCACACGTTCGCCTGATGCATCGGCGGCGGCGGCGTCTTCTCGGAATTCTCCTCCAGACACTCGATGACTTTCGCCTGATGCTCGCTGTTCTCGTAGTGATCTACGACCTTCTGAATGCGAGAATGCGACTGCGTCTCTTGTCCGGGAAGCACTGCCAGCGTGTAGATGATCCACTCGCTGGGGTTGTATTCGTCGGGAATCCGATGACCGCAGCTCTCGAAGAACGCGATCGACTCCTGGGGGGTGCCCTGGAATGCCGTTCGACCGTTCGCCAGGTAAATGACCCGATGGAACATTTGGTAGAGCTGCGAGGACGGCTGATGGATCGTGCAGATGATTGTCCTGCCCGTCTTTGCGATTCCTCTCAAAATCTGAATCACACTCTCCGCCATGAAAGAGTCCAATCCTGAAACTCTTCTTGTAATCCACGTCTCTCTCTCTCCTTCTCACCAGTCGTCGGCTCATCGGCGAACAAAAGCGACGGATTGGAGAGCATCTCGCAGGCGAACGTCAACCGTCGTGCTTCCCCGCCAGAGATTCCCTTCTTCTCGCCAATCACTCCGATCCTCGAATCGCGGCACTTCCACAGCTTCAGCTGATGCAACACATCCACCACCCGCTCCTCGCGCACTGTCGCCGACCCGACTATCCGCAGTCTCGCCTGGATCATCAGGTACTCTTTCACTGTCAGAGTGCCCACGAACAGCTCCTCTTGCTGAGCGAATCCAGAGATTGTCGAGATTTTGTCACCCATCTGAAATGAGAAACAGTCCCCGAGGAATGCATATTAGTTGTCTTCATGGTCTTCTGCGGTAATTTATCAAATAGTAAGACCCCGAGAATTTAATCTTTCTGGATGACAATTCGTTATTTACAATCGCTGCTCCGTCCTATCGGATGCCTTCGAAATGGCCCCGCAACCGATGAAAGCTCTGCCGGAGAATCATTATATCTCGAGATTGATAAGAGATATCAAAAAGTTGTCAACAGCAAACTTATAGATTATAACTAGGACTAAAACTTTGCTGTTGACAACTGTTCGATATCTCTTATCAATCTCGAGATATAATGATTCTCCGACAGAGCTCTCCTCCGTTGCGTTGCCATTTCGATGACATCCGATAGTGGCAAACATTAGAACGGGGGCTCCATGTTCCCAAAAATACTCTAGGCACCTGTTGTCCGTTGACAGTGATCAGTCCCTCCGTGGTCAGTCCTTTCAGATTCCGGCACATCAACATGTTCAGCAGGGTCGTCTTTCCGGCTCCACTGGCTCCCATCAGTGCGAGAAGCTCTCCGGGTTTCGCGACTCCACTCACATTCTGCAGCAGTTCTCTCTGTTCCTTGACAGTCGTCACTCTGCAATCCTCTCCTCCTTCTTCTTCTTCTCATCTCCCCCCTTACGATATATTCTTCCAATGCAAAGAAACGGGAACAATGTCGCCGAGTGTGCTGTATCCGGGCGAGGCGGCAGTGAACTCAACGTCCTCTGATATTTTTTCATAACTGTTTTCCATTTCCATCCTGATGCGAAATGAACCCAACTGCTCATTTCCGAACGAGTTCACGTCTAGAAGCAGGACAGTGCCACGTCATGATGAGAGGGAACGAAGGAGATGTCATCTGAGGACATAATTACGCGACGTATCGTCCAATCAGATTACCGTTATCGCTGGAGCATCGTTTGGGGCTCTTGTTATCGGGCAAAACGATCAGAAGACGTCGAAGAATATGAATGTGTGGAGGGAGAATTCGACGGATTTCCGAGAATTCTGAGGGATTCGCGACCTTTTGCACGCGTTTTTCACTGAATCTTTCTCATACTAAAAGGCAAATTCTGTCCGTCCGTCTGTGTGTCCGCAGCCTTTTCTCAGCGCCTACTGGACCGATTTGGCCGCTTCTTGGCAAAGGAGTCGTTGGCCCTATGATGCATATTTTCTAAGCGATCCGTCAAATTTGACAACTTCTGGACTCTTTTTTGTGTATTTTCCCCTTTAATTGTGCCTCTGGGAAGGTTGCGTCGACTCGACTCGTCTCTCTTCCCAGAGGCAATTTGGGTAGAAGGGGACGGAAAAAACTGCGCAGCCCAGCCGATTTGGCTGGTTTTCGTCGGAAATTCTGTACTGCTAACGATTGGCTCTTTGAATAAAAATGCCAACGATGAATTGCAAAAAATACTATTGCATTCATCCGAAATGACGATTTTGACGAGAAACTTTTTTTTGTCGGCCGCCGGTCTCGAAACGAACGACACACATCTCACACGTGTGTTACCGTAAACCTTATTCTAAAAAACCGGTTTTCGGCTGTTTTTTATGCGAACTTCTCGATAAAACAGATCAGGCATGATAAAGGAATGGATTGACACGAGAAACACCCGTGAAAACGACTGAAATTGAAGAATTACCCTGGCTAGTTGAAATTTTCAAAACTTCTCCACCGGTGGCCTAGTCTTTCGAAATCTCGTCAAGATCTTCATTTTGGATGCATCCGATAGTGCAGTAATTTGTTTTCTTCGTGGCGAGACCCGCGAGCGTTCGCTGATTTTGATAATATCAGATAATCGATTTCCCAATCGTTCTCATGGTTTCCTTCGGTTCGTCCTTCCCCCAAATTGCCCCCTGGGAACATTTCCTCGAGGGGATTACCCCTCACCCTCTCAGGCCACCCACTCCCACACTCTTATGTCATCACTCGAGGACCCCTCTAAACATGGTCATCTCTCGCGCACAGTGTGCTCTTCCTGTCCAATGCGAACGTCATCGCGGAGGAGCGTCGCTGAGTGCGTGTGTGTGCAGAAGACGACCTGCTGCTTCCTCGCGACCATGCGGGAAACACCTCCTTTGATGGCTCATTGTGCACCTGCGGGAGACGGCGAGAGAGTGTGAAAAGAGGGCGAGACGCAGACGAGGCAGACGGGATTACTGTAGATGACGGATAATGAGGGATGGGAAGCGAGCGGATTAATGAGGTGTGTGCGGGAATGTGCAGGCGGGGAAAGGGCACACTCCAGATGGTCGCACAGGCGGATGATTATAACTCTTCCTTCCTGATCCTAATGATGATGTAAAAGAAGAAAAGGAGGAGGAGGAGGAGGACAAAAAAGAAGGAGGAAGAGGAGGAAAGAAGGAGGAGGAGGAAAAGTTGTTTGACCAACTGATATTGGGCAATGTGTTGATAGGGAGAAAAATGTTATTATTCGAGAAAACAAACGGAACGCAACATGCCCCGATTATGGAGGTTACTCGCACACGCAACACCCCCGCACCCCTTATCCGGTGCCCATTTTCTCACTTTCCCCCCTGTCAGTCCGCGCGTGTCACTACTCTCGAGAAAACGGCTTCAAACTGACCTTCGAACCAAAACATATGGGTGGGGTACGATCAGCACTCCAATCAAATGCCGATTTCCGTTCGCATTGTATCCATGAGCTTCTCGTAGTGGTAACGTATCACTCAACTTCCGTTTCCCCCAGTTACTCCCCCGCAGGAGATACTTCAAAAGGGAGGGAAGTTCGCCCAAGGTTTCGGAACTTCCTGCTACCTGACAAGGGTATAGACCCCAGAAAACAGCGCATTCTGAATCTAATGGTGGAATTCTAGCGTCCACGTTTGCAAAGTTCTTGAGTTATGCCGTCTCAAAGTTTCGAATTCTGTTGATTTTTACTACAATAACTACCGTATTTCCTCGAACAGAGCCGCACCCCAAATAACGCTGCCCCGTAGAATCATCATATCTCGAGATTGATAAGAGGTATCAAAAAGTTGTCAACCGCAAACTTGTTGCCCTAGTTATGATCTATAAGTTTACTATTGACAACATTTTGATATCTCTTATCAATCTCGAGATATAATGATTCTCCGGCAACGTTTGGGGTGCCGCTTTATCCGAGGAAATACGGTATCGCTTGAACGGAGGATCGCTTGAATCCCATGAAATGGGGAAAATACAAACGTTTTGACAGAAAGTGGCGGCTAGAACTTGAATTCAGATGGTTATACTTCACACCCTTGCCAAGTACCGAGCTCAGCTTCTGTGCCTCTGAATCTTTCTGAGCCGTTTTTCTTCTCGTAGTGATAACATATCTCTTTATCTCTCAACTCACCCATTCACTTCCTTTTATCTCCGAGAACCACGCGTCACACCTTCCTCCCAACCCCCATGCCACCCCTGTAAACTTTGCCTCTGGGCAGAAAAGAGACCACACCTGTCGTCCTGTTCTTCTGTCTTAGCACTTACAGTTCGGTCGTGAACTCTGGGATACACACTGTCTTCTCTGTCCGGACAAGAACTGTTCCTCTGGGAAGAGGAGCAACCTCCGAGCAGTTATTAGGGTCACTGAACGTTAGGATTGTCATACTGAAAATGAATTCGTTCGAATGATAATAGGCTTTCACTTGAAGGTTATCCTATTCATCGAAAGACATCAATTCTCCACTTTCTAAAGTCCCTACCGTTTCTGATTCGGATTATTAGTGACCTAGAACATAATTGAATCGACCAGCACGTCTTTATCACAGTTGACAATTTTGAGTCCATGGTCTAATATTCTGAATCGGTAAAAGATTCAAAACAAAGTGTCCATTGCCATCTGTGCCAGTAATCCTTCTATTCCCACAGGCTGTAATTCCCCTCTCGGCACACTCAATGTGACACTCGTGAACTTTGCCTCTGGGAAATTCCACGTGGCGGTCTCTCTGAAGACGGTCATAAACTTTGCCTCTGGGATCCCGTGGTCACCTCTTCATAGACACTCTGTTCTCCTGGGAAGTCTTGACACGTCATTGTTTCCAAACAAATCCGGAGGTGTGAACTGAAATTCTTCCGGATTTCCGGACTCCCAAGAGTCACGCTTATCCGTTCCGTTCCGTAAAGCAATCATTACGCAATCGATAATTGTACCGGGACTCAAACAACAAACAGATCTCGTAGTGCCCACGATGCAACGTGTTCCACGTAACTTTATGACCGTCTAATCCGTTCGAATCGATCCTGCTTGTATCTGTTTTGTTGGCTCAACTCCTCTCTCGAACTGCTCTCCTCCATTCCCACCAATCCGTCCATTGTTTTGTTTTCCCGTACAGTGTCTAGGCCCCCCGTCGTGTGTGTGTTGCCACGTCACGATGGTCCTTCCTTCCTTCTGTTCCAAGATACCAATCGGCGAGGGACCACGTGCTCTGTGGAGAGTGCAGAGCACGTTGTCCCGGGTCTCCTCCTCTCACACACTCTCTCGCTGGGGGCGGGGCGAAGACCCGGTGGGGTCAACCCGCCGGTACCCCCTAGATTACGTCACACACACAGTCTCTCTTCGCGCAGTCGGCGTCAGTTGGTTACGCAACCCACCCGGCCGCTCATCGCCCTTTCCATGCCCTTTGCTCCTGGGAAATCGTCCCTCTTTCTCTAATTCTCGATTCCTACAGATTGACACCCATCTAGCAATGCTGACTGGAAGTCCTTACACCCAAATGAACTTTGACCAATGGCAACAACTGAATACGGGAAGTGCCTACGCAGCCGCTTTGTGAGTACTTTGTGAGTTTATGACCGAGAGGATCCCCGAATCTTTGCAGCAGCGTTTATGGTCCCCATCAGTACGATTTCACGAGAACCCCGACGACTTCTGGATCGGACGAATCGATGAACGACAGCCGAATCGACCCAAAGCTGTCGCCAAAGTAAGTTTCGCCCGACTGAAACGATGGCTCCCTTGAAGAAAGGAGAGCTGAGTTGCAGTTGAAACCGGGGCAGGGGGGCTAGGTGTTTTCAGAAGAGAGCCGTCGCCGACCGCCCATCAGTCACCGACTTCCGTGTCTTCGTGTCACCGAGAGCAGCCAATGGACGACGCCGCCGCCGCCGAGGACGAAATTGCCGATTCGAGAGCTAATTTGATGAATTGTTCAGGTACAAAGAGAAGAGAAAGAAGAACAACGAGGCGGCGAAGAAGTCGCGTGCTCAGCGAAAACAACGAGAGGCGGAGACGACGAACGAGAATATCAAGTTGAAGGAGAGGAACGCAAAGTTGGAGGACGAGTGCAAGCACATGGCGAATAGCATCCACGAGCTGACGAAGGTGCGTTTCTCGTGCCACCGAACCCCGAGAGATGTCCGTTTTTCAGCAACTGGAAGTGTATAAACGACGTATCGAGGTGTACGAAGAGACGAAATTCAGCACGGTGATGATGCACCAAGGGCCGCAACAAGAGAACAAGTACCCACTGGGAGAGATGAACGCACAGCCGTCGACGACTTCTTACAACGGCCGCACCTACGAGAGCCTCAACTGAACAAGCGGATGTCTCATTCGAACTATGTCCCTGTCCCTGTATTTAGTCGTCTTCGGTTTCTTTTTCTTCTTCTTTTGAGTTGTGACTTTTTTGAATTGGGACACTTTGATAATGTATTTCACACCGTTTCTTTTGTATGTAGGAGAGAATCAGGAAAGTGACGAAAAGAGGACGTCTTCTTCGGAAGACACTGAGCCTTCTGATTCCTGAGGAAACGATAAACCGAATCAATAAATGTGTGTGTGTTGCTGAAGAGTTTTGTTTTGTTTTGATTCGAAAGGACAGGTGCGACAATGTTTCCTTTTCGTTTTCACACGTGTCATGGAAGGGGATTTGTGTAGGGGAGTCAATAGAAGACGTAACAACAATTGGAACAGTCATAAAGTTACGTGGAACACGTTGCATCGTGGGCACTACGAGATCTGTTTGTTGCTCTACGCAGTTATCGATTGCGTAATGATTGTTTAAGGAACGGAACGGATAGGCGTGATCCTTGGGATTCCGGAAATCCGGAAGAATTTCAGTTCACACCCCCTGATTTGTTTGGAAACAATGACGTGTCAAGACTTCCCAGGAGAACAGAGTGTCTATGAAGAGGTGACCACGGGATCCCAGAGGCAAAGTTTATGACCGTCTTCAGAGAGACCGCCACGTGGAATTTCCCAGAGGCAAAGTTCACGAGTGTCACATTGAGTGTGTCGAGAGGGGAATTACAGCCTGTGGGAAGAGAAAGATTACTGGCACAGATGGCAATGGACTTTTGAATCTTTTACCGATTCAGAATATTAGACCATGGACTCAAAATTGTCAACTGTGATAAAGACGTGCTGGTCGATTCAATTATGTTCCCTCATAATCCGAATCAGAAACGGTGGGGACTTTAGCAAGTGGAGAATTGATGTCTTTTGATAAATCCCTCAGGGATAACCTTCAAGTGAAAACCTATTATCATTCGAACGAATTCATTTTCAGTATGACAATCCTAAAGTTCAGTGACCCTGAGAACTGCTCGGAGGTTGCTCCTCTTCCCAGAGGAATAGTTCTTGTCCGGACAGAGAAGACAGTGTGTATCCCAGGGGCAAAGTTCACGACCGAACTGTAAGTGCTAAGACAGAAGAACAGGACGACAGGTGTGGTCTCTTTTCTGCCCAGAGGCAAAGTTTACAAGGGGTGGCATGGGCGTTGGGAGGAAGGTGTGACGCGTGGTTTTTTGACCTAAAAGGAAGTGAATAAGTGAGAGAATGGATAGTGGCACAGATGGACAAAACTCTTCAGGGTTCAGAACCTGGCTTCCGGTACTTGACTTCAAGAAAAACGGGAACAGTTTTCCGTTTTCCCCGCTGAAGAACACTTTGATTGGTTCTTCCGGTTTCAGGCATCGGAACATTTCCGCATAAATACGTAAATCTCTAGAATAGGGACTAGAACAGAGCAATGAATATGACAAAACTTCAGAAGTACATCGATCTCTGGCTCGGTGTGGACCAAAACAAAATTATGAAATATTACCAATGATTAACAGAAAACAAAAAAAAACAACTGCTTTTGGGCTAAAGTTGCTCGCACAATTAAAGATTTCAAAAAACGAGTTGACGACGTGAACTGCGAGAGGTCCGGTCAATCTCGACCGAAGCAACACGTGGATGTTCTCGCAATTTCCACTTCTCTATTCAATTCTTCGCATTCGAAGGTTTCAATTCCGATCAGCCGTTACTCAATTCCTCGACGCTAGCGAGGCGGTTCTTGCTCAGTAACAGAAACCTCTGAGCATTGACGACAAACGCAACGTCACAATGAAAGGTGACTTCGGGTTCGCATGCCTCGAACCATCTCTTCATTCCAGTTCACCGCTGTCTCCAATTGCTACTACTGGCCCACTTCGCTCTCGTGGCTCGGTCCCAGAATAATCCTGATGCACGGGCAGGTGACTCCGCGACAGTCTTCCGTTGTTTCCGTCCAATTCCTCTCTTTCAGTCACCTTGGATCCACCAAAAGGCGGCCCACAGTCACTCATTCTGCCCACTAGAGCCGGTCACCTACCTAGTGCTCTTAAGCCAACTTTCAGTGCTTTTCCCGAACAAACGGGAATTTGTGGAAAGGCGACAGGGGCGTTTAACCCTGCCTTGCCGGGCGCCGTGAGTGTTCAGCAGGCGCGCGTCTAATGCCGTCGCGGTTTTTTTCCCTAATGCAATCGATTCAAATCTCCATAACACGGAGCGCGTTTGCATTGGACGCGCGCCCAAGTCGATTGCGGAACACAAGTAATCGGTTCGTTCAGAACATTGAGGTCTACTTCGACTGCTCTCCGCATCCGATGAGAGTCGTCGTAGGTACAGGGTTCACCAACAAACCGGTTGCGAAGTTGGGCTTTGAACGGTGTACGGGGTGAGTTTTGTTTGAAGTTCAAGAGGCGATCGGCTGAAATTCCAGAACACAGACATGTGGCGCTCCATCGGCGCAACTGACTGACAAAGAAGGAGTCCTGCACAACACGACTGCACAGACCGTCAAGAGTACTGACAAAGACGATTACGATAAGTATGGGGAGATCCCGAATCTGTGCCGCGGTGTCGCACAAGATGGAACGTTGTTTTCGAACGAAGAGGGATGTTTGGGGGCAGACTACGGTATAACGGATGTGCGTGGCGCTCAGGCCGCACAGAGGATGGTGTCGAGATGGCTGGGCAACAAGGAACTGTTCCGATTGATACCTCCATGGACGAAGCATTTGATTGGAATTGTAAGACTGCGAAGAGCGGGTTCGCGTGACGAGGCTCTTTGCAGAAACCCGCCATGACGGCAAAGTGGACGAACGCGTTTGTGACGCTTCCGAAAAAACAACCTAACCAGAAGTTCCATTCGTGCACTGGCACATGTGACATAGGGCAGTTGGTCAAAGTGACCACAGAGCCGAATAGTTGGAAGATGACCATCTATTTGACAGGAAAAACGGACGGGTATCTGGGACGTGCTTTGAGGTTGGAACGGCTTTTCTGTTTTCAGGTTCAAGCTCTGTTTCGACGCTGCCAATCACGAAGACGACACACAGTTGCCGGTGTGCAAGCAAAAGGGCGAGATGTTCTTGATGGTGCGCAACGGAGTCGTCGTTTGGCCGAAGACGGGTCGCGCTTCGCTGATCACTCTGAGATCTCCCAATCTGGGAAACACTGACGTGTACGCCGTCGAAATTGGATTCGGTGTCACTGGAGACGACGGATCAATTAGGGGAGAGGTGAGTGGTGAATCAGAAGCGGCGGACGCTGTCGTTTCAGTTTTATGTTGCCAACCAGTACCGAGAGATGGTCACCTCGGACACTGAGGGATACGATTCTAAAGAGGCCGCTCGCATCGCGCTTTTCTTCCCCGACGAGCTGAGTCTTCAACAGACGGGAGGAGTCGTCTCAAGTGTAATTGTGCCCTTGAAACGGCGACTCTTTTTCAATCTCGGCTACATTTCAGTACATCACTGCTGCAAAAACGCTGGTTTCTGAGCCACTTGTTTCGAAAGTAAAAAACCAACCCGTCCAAAACGCTATGAAGGGACAAGCCGTCGCGGCCGGAGGTGAGAACACGGCAAACGACGCTCCCGAGGTCAAGCAGCCAATCATTGTCTCGACGACGCCGGCGCCGATTCGAATTGGCAGTGACGCGGTCGCCGGAGCCATGCTCATGGCCACGGACGGCTCGAACGAGGCGATTTATGTGGCTGGAAAATGGTGGACTTGGGGAGTTTTCATCGGTTTCGTGATTGGCGTCCTTCTCGGCGTCTCGATCATTGCCGGAATATTCTATGTTCTGAGAAGAACTGTCTTCGGATTCTGGTCGGTGAAACGGTTTGTTGGACACGGAATAACTCTGTATTTAGGTACCGTGGAATGTATAAGAGATACGGCTGCGATGTGTCCGGAACCACTGGAGGAATCACGGGAGTCGGTTTCGGAAACACGACGACCGGCGCGATGACGGTGGGCGGAACGACTGGAGGAGGCACGACGGCCGGAACGACGACTGGAGGAGGCACGACGACTTCGGGCGGAACGACGAGTGGAACGACAAGTGGAAACACGAGCAAGGGTAGCACGAGTGCCATGAGTGGAACGAGCACCATTGCAATGTAGAAGATTTCATGGCTCTATTTGAAAGGATGAATTTGAATAGCTCTTTTTTTCGCTCATTTGACTCGTTTGGTCCCGTTTGCATTTGTCTTTAAACACTGTTAGTGACGTTTCTTTTTATTGGGCGAGGAGTATTTTAATTATTGACTTCAATGAGAATGTGCTGCCGACGCGCCCATAGTGCTGCTGAGGAGCTCATAGTACTGCTGAGGCGCTTACTGTACTGCTGGCGAAATGCTGAGCAGCATTATTAGCACAAAAGATTTCTGGAAAATCGGACGAAATCGATTTTTCCTGGCCAGTTGAAATTTTGAAATGTTTTTACAGTAACCCGCGGGGCCGCTGGCCTAGAAATCTCCTAGCTCTTCCACACTGCCACTGTTGGAGAAAAATATAATAACTTTCGCCGATGTTCACCCGGAATACGAAAAATGGACTCCGTAGCATCGGCGTCAGCACTGGTCTCGTGTTGGTTTGAATCCGCTGACAATTACAGAAACGCCGCAAATGAGGCTTAACCGTTTGTCGATTAGTTCACATTTTAAACGAAACGCGAGTCACGGATGAGTTGGTGATGTATCTGCCACCAGACATAAGTAAAAAATGGTAAAATCAGTCGTTTTTTTTGGGAACGAAGGCAACTTTAAAAGAACTTCCGCGAATCGAGAATCGGTGAATCGGGAAAGGGTTCACCGTTCCATAAAAAAGGACAGATTTCACATTTTCCAAAAAGTCAGAAAACATGTTCCTTCTCGTCCTGCACAGGAAAAAGTTTGAATCAGGTGGTTGGATTAGCCAGTTTTTTCCCGGTTCGCAATTTTTCCAGGTCCGCGGCAGTTCTTCAACTTGAAACTGAAACTTGTCTTCCCAACTCTTCGCGCATAATCAGAGAGATTAGCCTCATTGAACTCAATCCACAGTCGCACGTGGCGCCGTCTTCAAACATTCTCTGCCGGTCGGCAACTGTTTCCCACCCGCATGCCCGGGCTGCCCGCCCATCTCACTTTCACATTGAAAAAGTGCTCGAGGCGGAGTCCGTCCGGTGCTCCGCTGGTGCTCGGCTCGCGAGAACTGTTTCTCTCCTTTGCTGCTGCTGGTCTGGCGGTGGTGGTGCTGCTGACCGTCCCGATGACAGCCGAGAGTAAGGGGTCCTCGTGTGTTTGCTCATTACCAATCAGTCGCCCCCCTTCTTTCGTCCCGAACCCCTTCGCTCGATACTCTCCCCCCACTTGTCAAAACCCTTTATCACTAATCGCCGTCTTTTTGTGCATGTCGTTCCGTGTCTGTTCGCCGGTTTCAAGCCTCCCCCACCCGTGTTTATCCAATCGTGCGAACGTGTTTCCGTATCAATCAATCAATCAGAGAACATTGAAATCAAAAATCTCTTTAAGAAATCGCCCCCCGAAAAGAAGGAAAGACGGCGAGAAGTCGACGACGACGATGCGCTGCTTCCTCTTCATTCTTCTCTTCTCGTTCCTCTCGTTCCGAGGTCAGTGCCCACTTTTTGTTTTGTTTTCGACAGGTGCTGCATGCGGTTTTGTTGTTTTTCTGTGTACTGGACAGGTGGGAACATGAAAAGTTGACTTGTTGACCGAAATGTTCTGGGTGTTTCGATGAGAAAGGGGTCATTCCCCAGGGTTACTGTAGTTTGCTCTCGGAGCCAAGACAGGACTCTCCATGCTCTCTCAACTCCATCCTACGGAATTCTCTTCAAATTCCGCGTTTCCAAGTCTCCATTCCACTGATCTCTAGTCCTTCCCGAGCCCTCGGAAGCCGATTGTTCTTGTCGAAATCTGTGAATCTCATGATTTTCCTCCTGCTTTCCCAGTTTCATCCCCTCCACGTCATTCGATCCAAAGTGCACTTGTTGCTGTGTTTTGCCGGCAAACAGCTATCGCAGACACTCACACACACAGCCATGAGCCGCCCTTCCCGGATGGCATTGTGTTCGAGATCGTCATTCATACTCGAAAAACAAGCGCGGCGCGCGTTTCAAAGAAGCGCGCCCTCTTCCGAGTCGCCACGGGTATCGGATTTCGACCGTTCTTCCCTGATCAGCGCCTTCTCCATCTTCTTCTGCTCCCCGCTCTCCCTCCGAAACAAACGTGTCTGCACACTCGCCGATAATGCAACTAATCGGATCGGTGTGAATACGAGAGGGGGCGAGACGACGCGTGAAAATCGACGAACTGATGAGAGTGTGCGCGAGCGATTAGTTTTTTGATTGATGAAAGGCGATTGTTGGGAGGTCTTTTTTACAGGTTTCCCCCCCCAATTCACGCCTGGAACCAGCGGCCAGTATTACTGATAAGCGGCACCGCCCGAGGGGGAACCGAGTTGCACCCTTGTTGACATTCAGGGCTGTCAGCAGCCAACAACACTTGATTCCGCCATATTAGAGTGTTCTGCTGCTGCTGTTGCTGCTGCCAATTCGTCGCCAATATTTGCACGAAATTACCATTTCTCTCGCTTGTTGACGCCACTTTGACTGCGAAGTTTTGATTAGATGATAGTTGATTTAGAGCAGGGGGGAAGCATTTCGTTGAGAGTGCATTTGGAATCCGTTGCTGTTGCTCGGGGTCCCGCACCGAACGGGGCGCAATGGAGACTGTTCGAGACGTTTTCGCACCGAACAAAAACCAAGTCCACGCGCGCGCGGCGAACGCATAATTGGGAGAGTCTCGAAAAAAGTTGCTCGAACTGGATCGGCGCATAGTCTATGCACCCGGGATCAACAGACAAATGGGCTCGGTGCCAAACTATATTGGAGGAAGGCAGAAGGGGAGAATTCATACAGAAAGTTCGATTTCTTACCATTTTTGATTGCACCAGTGCACGTTTTCATCATGATTTGTGTGTGTGCAGCACTATGGACGCCCCAGAAACACCCTGTGCGCCTAGGGCGGCAAGACTCACTCTCAGCAACACAACAAGCACCTAGGCAGCACTATGAGCGCCTCAGCAGCACTATGAGCGCCTACTGCGGCACAGACTTACCCTCAGCAGCGCAAAATCAATCGCAGCAACACAATAAGCACCTAGGCAGCACTATGAGCGCCTCACAATCAGCAGCACCATGAGCGCCTAGTGCGGCACAGACTTACCCTCAGCAGCGCAAAATCAATCGCAGCAACACAATAAGCACCTAGGCAGCACTATGAGCGCCTCAGCAGCACTATGAGTCGCCATGTAATGAGACGAACGCTTCGAGTTCAAAATTAGTTGAAAAAATGGAATATATAGAATGAAATTGAATAGAAATTGTGATAATATTTCACCACTTTCACTAGATCTGCTTTTCAGAGAAATTCTTTGTACTTCACTCGGCCAACCTTGAACAGAAAAAGTCCTATTTCAGTTTCCGCCGACGTCATCTTTACCTCTGAACGGTGTAACCGAGTGACGTATGGTCTGCGAACGGTGAATGGAGATCCATCGAGATACAAACAATGCGGTCCCTCGGGAAGAGTTTGGATTGTTCCGTGCGCCCCGCAAATGACTTTCGACCCGGAAGACAGGGTAAGCGGTGCTTTTCGAAAAGATAGAACTTTGAATTTTTGAAAGGTTTGCAAAGAACGACCTGATCCGAAAGTGATGAAGCCGATGAGAAAGTATGAGGTTCCGAAGACGATCATCACGACTCCTGCTCCGACTGTTGCTCCGACTCCCGCCAGTTATCCGGTGTCTGCCGAAGTGACTCCGGCGTCGGCTCCCGAAGAGTTTGTATTCTCGACGATTCGTCCGAAGAGTCGGAAACCAAAGTCACGGACGAGAAGCAAAACGAGGAAGACGACGACGGCGATGTTGACGACTCCGTTCCCGACGTCGTCTTCGTATCCGATGTCTTCGTATCCGACGTCTTCGTTCCCAACGACTACAGTCCCGTCGGTTCTAGTGACAGACGAGACGACGACTCCGAAGATTGTGATATTCGCGAGTAAAAAGGGGACGGGCGGTCGGAGTATGGAGCGGATGAGCAGTAGGGAAAGCGGAGGAGCAGCGTTCACTCGACCCGGCAGAGTTCGGACGACGACTCCGATTCCGGTGACTCACGCGACTCGGTTCGTTCCGGGAGTGCAGAAGATCACGCTGGCGCCGAAGGAGACGCACGGGATGCCACACACGTTGGCTCCTTATGAGAAGATGGAACGGAGGGTGGAGAGCTTCGGAGTGGACGAATTGACGACGATGACACCGGAGTATACTGTCAGGTACTGGATGGAAAGGGGAACGAGAGAGAGATAGAGAGATGCGCGAATTTCAGATACAACGGGAAGAGTATGACGGAGAACGAGTTCCTGAACCAACTGCTTCACATCGTTCAGCATCAGAAGGCAGTTTCGGAGCGGGTTCAGCAGGAGAAGTTCGATCGGATGGAGCAGGAGAGACTTCGACAGGAACAGGAGGAGAGGGCGAAGGAGGTGGAGAGACGCAGACAGATGGAGGAGGCGGAGAGAGCACGACAGGTCGAGATGGAGAGGGTGAGGGAGAGAGAGAGAAGTTACTGTGATTCTGGAAAACGATGATTTCAGCAAGCTGCGATCTATGCGGAACAGGAGCGGATGGCGATGGAGAGAGAACGGGGATTGGAGAGGATTAGAGTGGAAGAGAGAAAACGAGAAATGGAGAGAATCCGACAGGAGGAGATAGCGATGGAGATGGCGAGGATGAGAGAGTTAGAGAGACTCCAGATGGAGAGACAACAGAAGAACGAGAGAGTCAGACAGGAATTGGAAGCGGCGAGGAAGCAGAAGACGTTGGAAGAAGAACGACAGAAGAAGATTCAGGAGCAGATGCGCGAGATGGAGAGGATCAGAGAAGAACAGGAAGAGACGAGGCAGAGAGAGTTGAGACGGTTAGAGGAGGAGAGACAACGGGAAATGCAGAGAGTCAGACAAGAGGAGGAAGAGAGACAACGGCAGATCGAGAGACTCAGACAACAGGAGATGGAGAAGAGGAAGAAGAAGTTGGAAATGGAGGAGAGGGAGCGACAGAAAGAGGAAGAGAGAAAGAGGAGGATTCTGGAGAAGGAGATGGAAGAACGGAAACAGGCGATGTTGGAGGAGGAGAGGAAGAGGAGGATACTCGAGCAGGAGATGGAAGAGAGGCAGAAGGCGATCGAAGAGGAGGAACGGCGGAGGAATGCGGAGGAAGAGCGGAGGAAAGAGAAGGAAGTGGAGGAAAGGAGACACATTCAGGAGCAGATGAGGAAGGCCACCGAGGAGAGAACACGATTGGAGGCGATGGAGAGGGAGAGGGAGATGATGAGACAGATCATCGACAGCGAGAGGGAGAGGGCGGAGATGGAGAGAGTCGAATTGCCAGGTGCGTTCGTCGGAGGACCTTCCGAGACGGAAACAGTTCCAGCGACCACTCCGATCACCACAATCAAGCCCATCTACCGACCGATGATCACCGAGTACCAGCCGCCCGAAGTGGAACTCATTCGCTTCACCACTCAGACGCCCGAGTGGGCGACACCTTCTCCCAAGTGGCAACCCGAATGGAATACGGTTACTGTAGAAGAAGAGACTCCGGGAGTGCCGGCGGTTCAGAGGGGGTGTCAGGTGCACGGAGAATGCACTCTGGAGTATGAACACGATTCGTTCTGTGCCCATCCGAGGTAAGATTCGATAGTCTCTGCTAATCTCTAAACTTCGAACTTTCAAACGCGCTCCATTGAAACACTGTTTTTCTCCGATTAAAAATCCTTCTAAAATAAGAGACAGAACTGTAAAATTATTTTCTTTGCGATGTAATTTAACGTTGTATCAGCTGTGACTATGAGAGCTTGAACTATCAGAACTATAAGCGCCTCAGCAGCACTATGAACACATTAGCAGCACTAGGAACGCCTCAGCAGCACTATGAACACATTAGCAGCACTAGGAACGCCTCAGCAGCACTATGAACACATTAGCAGCACTAGGAACGCCTCAGCAGCTCTACTGCGCCGTTTTTCTAATGTTAGCAGTGAGAACGTGTTTCGTTACAAAATGAGACGAAAAATAGTGAATACGAATAATTCTTTCAAATGTTCTTCCAGCAACCCGTCGATGTACCTCCAATGTGCTCCATTATACGGAAGGATCGGCAGATGGACCGAGAGACACTGTCCAGACACGCTCGTGTTCATCGTTCCACTCGGGCGGTGCGAAAAGGGAGAGGGAGCCCGGAAGCCGTACGATCCGGACAATCGGGTGGTCATCCCGAGACTTCCTTCGGAGACGTCATTCGTCGAGTGGAAGGGCAATAGGTGGGCGGATGGATTGTCTGATTTGTCTAGTATTTCACTGCTTTCAGAGTCATCGACCATCAACTTCCCGTGTCTCCTCCGAGGGTTTATCCTCCAGTTCCGGAGACCCAACAGCCACAAATTTACAACACAATCGACGAATTTCCCAAAGATCTTCTGCCCCGGATTCCCGAAGTCAATCCAGCGGACACTTATGCTCAGCAGTACCAGAATGTGAATTTCTTGTTCAGGAACCTTCGAACTAATCGATAATTTCAGCATATCCACGGAAGTGTCATCAGTGGAGGAGGAGGGCAACAAGTCCGTCCGATCGCTCCCTCTCCGACCATTGCTCCGATTCCGATCATCCCGACATCGTATCGAGTTCCGCAGAGTCAGACGCCTATCGAGTCCAATGTAACTGTCCAGACCCTTCTCTTTCTCTCATTTCATTCTCAGAGTATCAAATCAGAAATCGACCTCTCACACATCCATCCGCTCTTCCCGCGGGTTCAACCGGATTTCCTCAGCCGGATTTTGCCGTCGTTGAACTTCAAAATGCACGATGAGAACTCAGCGAAGCCGCAATCACTGGGAAGTGTCGTGAAACCAGTGATCAAACAGGTATAGAAAGTGATAGGGGTGATAGAGAGAAAATGCATTCTTCGCAGATCGCATTGAACCAAACGGAACAATTCCTCGACCGTCTGCTGGCCGATCAGGTCAAAGACGAAGAGCTTCGAAGAGAAATCATCGATCGTTTGAAGTCTTCGAATGCTGCGACAACTGCTCAGCCTACATAACTCACAGATCATTTATCTATTTAGTGCTGCGCGATCTACCCGATTAGTTGACCCGCTAACCGTAAACCGATGCTTTGAGCAAACTGATCAGCGAAAGTGTCAAGAGTTCACTGCGAGCTTTCAATAATTGTCAATTTGAGATCAAGACGCATTTTTGGCGTTAAAATAGATCATTCGAATGTATATTCGGGAATTCTTGTGAACTGTGAAAGCGAATCAGAAAGTTGATATTATTACCTTTAGGAATTCCAATAGTTTCTGGAAATTAAAAGTTTTTGTAACCTTTAAACACATTTTTACAGCTACTCGATTATACTCTATACTTATTTAAGTTCAGCTTCTGGTTCACAGGAATTCTCTTTTTTTTTCCATTTTTTATTCTCCTGCGTTTGTCGTCGATTCGGGTGCCACATACGCAAACACCTCTACGAAAGACTGCGGATGATGATTTTGTCCCTCATTTTTTCCAATCTTTGTCTTTCAAACAGATAATTTTTTGTTCTTTAGTATCTAATTTTGCTATTTCTGTTTGCTACTTGTGATTCAGCCGATCTCTTCTCAATTATAATATGTGATAATAAAGAACACCTCAAAATCCATTAAAAACGGAAATTCTAAATACAAGCTCGCGGTTTCATCACCCCTCTCTTTTTTCTCATGTTGATTAGAATACGATTGTATATTGCTTGAATCAAGTTTTCCAGAATGTCGGCTGCTGCGTTGCAAGAGATCGGTATTGTACCGCCTCCGGAACACTCGGTGATTCGCCCATCACCGCCACCATTGGCGAACATCGATGTCTCTTCGGATGACTATGTCAAGCTCAATGCACTCGAACGCCAGCTTGCTCATTTGCAAGTGATGGAGGACTATATCAAGCTGGAGACTAGAAATCTGGAGAAGGAACTCCTCCATGCACAAGAAGAAGTCAAGCGCATTCAATCGGTGCCGCTTGTCATTGGTCAATTCCTTGAAGCCGTTGATCAAGACCATGCCATCGTTGGTAGCACAACCGGATCCAATTACTATGTCCGCGTTCTCTCGATTCTCGATCGTGAGCTTCTCAAGCCTGGATGCTCAGTAGCTCTTCACAAATACTCGAATGCGCTCGTTGACGTGCTTCCTCCAGAAGCGGATAGCTCTATCCAGATGCTCCGCCCTGACGAGAAGCCCGACATCTCTTACGGTGACATTGGAGGACTCGATATGCAGAAGCAGGAAGTCCGCGAAGCTGTTGAGCTTCCACTCACCCACGGAGAACTCTACCAACAAATCGGAATCGACCCCCCACGAGGAGTTCTCATGTACGGACCACCAGGATGTGGAAAAACTATGCTGGCGAAGGCCGTGGCTGCCAACACTGCTGCCTCATTTATTCGAGTTGTTGGTTCCGAATTTGTTCAGAAATATCTTGGAGAAGGTATATAATTGGTTTAGTTATGCAAATTCATGTTTTTTTTTATAGGACCACGTATGGTGCGCGATGTGTTCCGTCTTGCTAAGGAAAACAGCCCATCGATCATTTTCATTGACGAAATTGATGCAATTGCTACAAAACGTTTCGATGCGCAGACAGGAGCCGATCGAGAGGTGAGACCCGACCATGGCCAGATTCAGCTGAGCATAAATTCGTTACAGGTCCAACGTATCTTGCTGGAATTGCTCAACCAGATGGACGGTTTCGATCAAAGTACCAATGTCAAGGTGATCATGGCTACCAATCGTCAGGATACCCTCGATCCCGCCCTTCTCCGTCCTGGACGTCTTGATCGCAAGATCGAGTTCCCATTGCCAGATCGTCGTCAGAAGCGTCTCGTCTTCTCGACCATCTGTGGTCGCATGAACTTGTCGGATGATGTCGATCTTGAAGATTGGGTTGCCCGTCCAGACAAAATTTCTGGAGCTGACATCAATTCGATTTGCCAGGAGGCTGGTATGCAAGCTGTGCGCGAAAACCGATACGTCGTGCTCACCAAGGATTTGGAGAAGGCTTACAAGAACGTTGTCAAGAAGGACACCAACGATTTTGAGTTCTACAAGTAAATCGCGTCTATTTGAACTCCCTGTGAATCTTTTTTACTATAATTTATTGTATTTACAACGTGTCTTCATAAACAAGATCCCTTACAGAACATTCTAATGCACATGTAAACACAAAAAACATTCAATTACGACGGATAGCGTTCAAATTTTTGAGATTTATTCACTTTTGATAAAACAACATAACTCATTGTAAATACATTTCTTCGCGGGTAAATATGATCTAAACGATAAAGAGAGTGTGAACAGTTACGAAGTAAGAAGTGACACGTAAATAAACGAAGCTTGACTGCAAAACGCAGTAACAAGTTTTAGCAATAGATTTTTTCCATTAATGAATGTGAGGGTAGGAGAGGATTCTACTGGAATGGATTGGTTCCACCTCCGCCTTGTTGCTGCTGTCCAAACTGAGGATTTGGCGGGAATCCTCCTTGTTGCTGTTGCTGTGGCCATTGCTGTTGTTGGTACGAGGGGAAGGCGCCGGGGAACGTCGGATAGGGAGCGGCGAAAGTCGGCTGGTAGTGTGGTTGGAACATCATCTGCGGCTGTGGTTGACCTGGAAACGAATCATGAAATTTGTTTGGAAGTCCAGTATTTAGAAATGTTACAAATAACACCACTCGGACTGGCATAATACAAAACGACGACGGACGAACGAACAAAAACACACCGTAAGGCATCGGCTGCTGATAGTAGCCAGGATGCTGTTGGAATTGCTGAGCAGGCTGCTGTTGTTGATACGGGTTGTAGGCCTGTTGTGGGGGAACAGCTCCCGGAACGGCTGAAGACACAGAACATTGAAATGACGGACACATTGGTGTGTAATGTATTAGATGTGATATGAGACTTGTTGAGGAGAAAATGTTAGTTTGCACGATTGAAACGTTACATCGGATTTTAGAAACTATGAGTTGGAAAAAAAGAGCTCACCTTGCATTGACTGCTGTGTTCTGGGTGGTGGAATCGGCGATTCAACGCTCTGGTTAGCGGCAGCTGGACGTGGTGGCGGTGGCCGTGGTGGAGCAGAAGTTGGAGTGGATGGGGCAGCGTTGGAACCTGGAAAGGGCTCAGAATTTTGGGAAAGGGACTGGGAAGGTGTGCAACACAAGCAGGTGATTATGAAAACGCGTTCAGGTGAATTTCAGTACAAAATTACGGACCAGGAAGCAAATATGAAGAGACGAGTGAGTTGACTCCGTCGACAACCGCCTTTGCAGCCTGACCTGAAATGCGGACCACGACTACTTACTTCACCACTACATCGATGATAATGTCACAATTACCGTTTACAACACTTAAAACCAACCGGAAAGACTACTGTTACATACCGTCAAATGAGTCTAGAATAAGATAATACAGATTGATCTAATTTTTGAACTAAAAAATAGATGAAATGCTCACCGGAAACGATGCTCAACTGCAGTTGTCTCATCAGATCCTCCTTTTCAGTCTGTCGAGCGAAAGCGAAATCGCTGACTTTTTGTTGAAGACGAACAAGGATCGGGGTGAGATCATTGTAGAACTTGGTTCCTTCTTCCAGATTCGCTTTCAATTCTGCATACGCATCAGCGGCCTGCGCCAACATCTTCAGAATTCGTTCTCGTTCCGCGCCGGAAGCAGATCCGGTCTTTTCTCCGGTGAACTTGTTGTTCGCCGTCTGAATCGAGTTCATCAACGACTCCTGTTTGTCCAGAGAAGCTTGCACTCGACGTTTCAAATCGCCGAACAACTGTGCAATCTTTTCCTTCGATATGTGTTCTTCATTGATCAGCTGATTCTCAGCCATTGCTTTCAAGAAGTCGTTAGCAATGTCACAATTGGTGTTCTTCAGTTCCTTCTCGAGCATCTCTCTGTCAGTTGTCACTTCGCTCCATTCGGACATCAATTGTTTCAGTTGACGAACACTGTCCGTTTCTCCGGTCGCGTGAGCTGTTTGACCAGGTATCGACGAGCGAAGTTCAGACTCATTTTTAGAGAGCAGTTCGATTCCTTGACGATGAGTTTCAAACTTTTCTCTGACCATCTTGTCCGCGTTCGAAGCAGTGTGCAGAATCCCGCGATACTTTCCGATTTCTGTCACTAATGGACCGGTGAGTTGCTCGCTGGACATACGAGTCCACTTTGTTCCGAGCTGCTTCCTCATAGTGTCGTCGCTTTCCTTTTCTTCATTCAAAATACGGCTGGTCTCGGAGAGGATGTCTTCGTTGCGCTGGTAGAGAGTTGGAAGTTCGGAGAAGAGTCGCAAGATTTCAGCGCTTCCTCCGTTCTGCTTCAGTTTTGCGGACTTTAGTTTGATAGATTCAGGAAGAGTCTCGGTGGATGTGACGTCGTCAAGAGCCGCCGGGAGATTCAGAGATGCGAGGACTCTGTAAAATGACAGTGAGATTGGAGGGAAAGACTGAAAGATCATACCCGTTCATCAATTGAGTGGCTTCTCTCATCCGGACGGTCTCCATGTTGACCAGTTCAGCTTTACGAGCATCGTATGATTGCATCGCATTGTGCACTTGGACAGGAACCAATGAGGAGAACATATCTGCAACCACGATTTTAAGATTATACTCTTCTTTTACAATGAAACCTCTGAAATTAGGAGTCATCGGTGTTGCAACCGGTGTTGGCTTCGCTAGAGGAGCCTTTTGCAGACTCGGCAGGGAACGGAAATCGGCCACACGCTCATGGTACTGGAAAAAATTCTAGTTACACGTAAGGAGAACTCAAAGACTCACAATGAAATCGTTATCTTTTTTAGCGGCAATATGAGCCTTGTTGATGGCTGGATAGATATCCCAGATCCCGGTAATATCCTTTGGAAGATACTTTTGCGCGGTCTCGAATAATCGAAGAGACTCGGCAAGTCGGGACAACTGTTCTCCGATTTCTCTCGATTCTCCGTTCACTTCGGCCTGATGGAACTGAGCAAGTGCAGAGTAAGCCAACGTCTTTCCATTGACCAGGCTGCTCCATTCCTTATCCCACAGTCCACGAACGACATCCTTGGTCATCAACTTCTGAGCTTCAGCGTAGAATTCCGCGACTTGTGCTGATATCTTGACCATTGAGGTTGCCTTCATCTTGTCCTTGTATCCTTTGATGTAAATAGTCTCCTGAGCTTGAGCGACCATCAAAGCCGAAAGTGCGGCAAGCGTGTCAGGCATCAAGTCGGGAGTTGGATCTTGTTGAACCATTCCGAGCACAGTGTCTCTAAGACGAGCAAAAACTCCGGCCGACTGCTGGAAGAGCTTTGCCGAGGTCTTTATCTCGTCATCAGTGTGGAATTGTTGCGAGGCGGCAATTTGTGACATAAGGGATCCCACATTGAAAAGAACGGCGGCTCGTTCGAATGATCCGTCGGATAAGGAGAGAGAAGCACGACTCGAGAAGAGACTTCCTTTGTCGAAGGCATCTTTCCACTTGAAAATCACAGGATTCTGGGTTGCAGATATGATGATCTTGCTTTCAATAGCAACAAGCTGATCGTAGTATCTGAACCAAAAATAAGTTCTGGTTTGTTCGAGAATAATTCTCACCTTGTAACCACATCCAATGCTGACTGATGTTTGTCAAGCGGTTGACAGCAAGCCTTCGAGCGAAGTTTGTTCAGCTCTTGAACCGCTTCACTCACATCTGATCTATTTTCATCGGATGTGTTGTAGACGCTGTCGATGTAGGTTGTCAGCGGTTTCACGAGATCCACTTCGTTGGTCGACTTCAGCGGTGCGCTGATGAAACCAAACGCCGCCATTCTGAAGAAAAAGTGTTTTTGTTTCGATTAGTAGAACAATACGTGAAGAGAAGCGAAGAGTATGTGAATCACACTCATAAACTTTCAAAGGGAGGCAAAAGACGTCATTTCAGCAAGTTGAATGCAAATAACGTTCGTGATAGGGGGACTGACGCGATGACTCATCGCAACACCGCCCCACCCGATTTCGCAATTCTTTGCTAATGAGAAGATAGAGACAACAATCGATTGAATGAAGATATTGCCAAAGAAATTCTAAACGATAAAATAAAGAAAAGTTCATCTTATTTGTAAAATTTCCCTTCGCTGTCAGAAATTTGCAGAAAATGTTGGCTCTCGCCACTTTTGTGATCGGTTTCCGGGATACTTGAACCGTGTGTGTAAACACTTGGGAAAGCAATAGCGAAACCATTCAAAAACATTGATGAATCAGAAAGGTAGACAAAATTCGAAAGAAACTGGACTCGGCATCCGTCCTTCAAAACGTCGTTGTAGTGTGAGAGAGACGGACTTCTCGCTGATTTATGGGTAATTTCACTTTTGAATCGACCTCCCTCGCGACTTTCAAAATGAGAGATAGTGGTGATAAATTGAAAGAAAGAGCGTTTTCGCTGTGGCAAGGCGACGACAACAAACAAAAAACAAAAAAAAACGGCATTGAAATGTGCAAGTGCGCTCCAATGATGACCGTGTCTGCGCTCTCTTCCATTTGTGCAATGTCTCGTCGTCGCTGGCAATTGAAAAAATTATGAAATTTTTCTGACGAATTCTCGAATTCACGGCGAAGTTCCAGAAACGGTGAATCAAAGAAAAATAGAGGTTTTGAAAAAATCAGAAACTATAAAAATAGTCTCAACGTTCTTAATATTACTAGAAACTGCCTCCCAAATTTTTTTTTCAAACTCTTGTTTTGTTTGCAAAATTTTGCAAAACTTGAAAAAGGATTCCCTGCAACGACTGGAAATGTCAAATACTGCCGCATGAAAACAGTTTCTATAAAGTCTGAAAATTCAGAAATTCGACGAATTCGGATTTTATCCACAGAAATCAGTGATCCCACGTCTTCCTTCCGTTCCGCCCATCATCACTGCAAACAAAAACAGAGAAACAACAGTAGGCGTCCGATTGATGGTGTCGTGTTGCATGTCGTCTCACTTGTAATCGAATCAACTTGTGCTCCCTCGTCTCTCGCTGCTTCCTCCAGCTCTCCTGCTCCGACGACATCATTCGACACCGACGCGGCTGGTCGCGAGCGGGCCCCCGTAACAAATTCCTCGTTTTTCCGTCCGAGTAGGCGCGTCCTTTTTGATCATTCTGATCCGCCCGAAATGGACTAAAGTGCTCATTGGAGCGTGTGCTCCCCACCGGAATCGAAAACACGTGAGAGCCGCCACGAAAAGAGCACCGAAATATAGCGAAAGTGGGTGGTCAGTTGGCATTTCTTGTTGCACTTTATTCTCCAATTAGAAAAGTGTGCCCGTCGATGAGAACCTTGATCCACTAAAAGTTGCAACCTCGTGTGGGTGGTGGCAGTGCTCGTGTTTTACTCCCCGCGCTGGACCGTCATGTGTTGTGATAACCTCTCCGACCTCTCTCCTCTCAAGTGCTCTCTCTCTCTCCCTCGTTTCACCCGCCTCTTGCAAAAGATAATGAACGGATTGTCGTGCGACCGGCTGATCTGCTCCGTCTGTTATTGTTTTCCCCCTCCCCCGAGAGTGATCCGTGTCGCTTTCGCCGCCGTCGGGACTCCTCTTCATAAACCGACCGCTTTCCCTCGTGTTTTGTCCACCACCCCACCTCCTCCTCCTCAAAGGGTTTCTTTATTATATCCGTTCCTTTCACACGTCATTCGCGTGTTCGCCCGCCGCTTACTTCCGGTTATTTCTTCTGTTTCTTTTCACGAATCCCGCCACCAGACTAGACACTCTGTTTTGATTCCATCGTCTGAAATTCATAATAAACCGGCGGAGAGTATGCATTACGAGAGCCCCCCACCCAAGTGACGTGACTTTCAATAAACAAAGGAGAGGACGTCTTTCCGGGACCCCAATGATCCGATGAGATGGGCGGTATCTTTTCGATTTCTGGTGTCCCGGTTCAATTGAAATTTTAAATCTACCCAAACTCCATTTCGCACTGTCGAAAAAACACCGCGTTCGCTGGGAGCGTGGACTCTTGGAGAGCAGCACTTTTTTTAAATCCATCCGGAGCCCGCAACGGTCAAAAATGTTCAAATACTGCTGAGATCCCTTCCGAAAATGAAGTTTCAATCCGACCACTGGTTTCATGTTTCCTAAAACCTCCGTGTTTTCCGGTTCTTCGAGCAACAAGTTACTCATGCTCCGGCAGCCATGAACCCCATTTCGAAGGACCACCGGGTTTAGGCGGATTTCAGATTCCGAGAAGTTTCTCTACCTGGAAAATCCGGAAAAAAACCAGCAAAGGAACACAGGTTTTCTCCGAGGAACCACAACATTTCGTTGTGTTCCGATGAACCGACGAGTCACAAAATATTGAGTTTCGAGTGTAATGACGAGGAGAAGTGCAGTGAAGTTCCCCCCTTCTCGAGAGAGTGTTTCCTACCGGTCGATTCGATTTAATCGCCGGAAACGATATCTCGCACTTCCCTTCTCACCCTCGGTCCCTCTTGACCACTTTTCGGACCCAAACTTGTCCCCGTTCTTCTTCTTCTTCAACTTGACACGAAGAGCAATTGATTGCTCGTCCGAAACCTCTTTGTCCAAGGCGATAGGGGGGCCTTCGAGGAGTTTGGCGGGAAAATAACGAGGCGACCAAGATAAATGAGCAGTGGGGACGAGAGCGCGACACGAGAAGCGGTACAGTGGAGCGGGCGGAGCACACGGGGCGTCACAAAACGAATCAAGAGCTTGTCCCCGGGGAGGTGTCGCGCACGAAGTGACATTAAGATTTTATTTCGATAAAAACGGGTGCAGAGGGGGGAGAGAGTGGGGGAGCAGTGCCCCGGAGCACCACATCAAACCCATCCCATCTTTGTTTGTTCGCCAAGTAGCGCTTGATTCGAATAATGGCCTCTTCCCGTTTCTCCGAGCAAGAAGCATCTTCAGTTTTATGGGGGGCTCCCCACAATTGGCGGTTCTCGCTCGTTACGGTGACTCCCCGAGAGCGGCCGCTTCGAAACGTGATGCTCTTCAAAAAACATGTCGTTTTCCTTCAGACCGCCCATTTTCTTCTCAAACTTTTGACCGGACAGGCGTCAAAAACTGGGATCATATTTCTGTCGGCTCCGCTTCTCCTTTGGTTTTTTTCTTTCTTTCTCTCTTTCTCGTCTCTCTCTAATATTTATTTATTATTTATAATTTTGGTTTGGTTTGCACACCGGAACACCTAGAAGAAGAAGAGTGAGCGAGCGAATGAAAAGAAAAGAATGGGCGGTACGAATGAATAATTCGAGTGGTGAGAAGCCGTCGAAGAGTAGGGAAATCTGATGTTATTCTTCCGATTGAACTCCACCTGCAAACCATCCTCTCATTCGTCCGCCCCTTCCCCCAACTAACCTCCCCAGGCAGCGGAGTGGTCCACGAGGTGTACTGTCTGCTCATCAGCACCTCATAGTACTGCACCGAGAAGTTGGAATTGCACAAATCCTCCTCGCAGCAATCGTCGCAGTTGACCTGCAAAAAGAGACACTGAGGGGCATTCGGGGCGAGAAGTGGTCATCAAATGTTTTACGAGTGGAAGAAGAAGAAACACATGGTTTGAGTTAGTTTCTTTCGCTCTCGCCAGTCCGTCAATCACGACGAAAACACCATTCATTCGCCAGTACGACTATAAAAGAATCAGACGTTTTACTGTCGAGATTTGTTGTCCCTCCCGTCTGGAACGAACGTAGTGAGAGGGAGTATAAATGAGTCAGAACGCCGAAGAGACACAATCCCCCGAGAGATTATCTTTCCCCCGGTAGCCAGTATTCTAAGGCATCTTTCTTTTATTCAAGTTATGCGCTATTTAAATATCATCACTGATTTTCTCTCGGTTCTCAAAAAGTTAGAGTCATGATAATTTGAATTTTACATGCGAAAGCACGGAATTATCAGAAGTCCTTCTTGGTGATTCCCTGACAGAACGCGTTTGTTCGAAATTCCCAAATTTATAGTAATTGTTAAACTTGAAAGGGCACCGTGAGCATCCTATCGTTTTACCAACCACCACTATCCAAAATGAGCTCATTTTGTGGGATTTAGGCGGCAGTTTGAATAAGTTGAAATTTTCATAAAACGCACGTTGTGCATTGAATAAGCCTCCTAGTCGGAAGTTTCAGAAACTGAAAAAAATTCGACAAAAAGTCCCGACCTTTTTTTCCGAAAAAACAGTTCGGAAATTTTCGGAAAGAGCCGAAACAAAGCCAAACTGTCGAAAATGTTTCAAATAGTTCGGTTTTTCAGTATTTTTAATAAGTGGAAAAAACCTCAAAATCTTGTTGAAAGAATCATTAGGAAATCGTTTTTCACTTCTCGAAGCTAGCGTTTTCTGCTGAGGAAGTGAAGTTTTCGGTATTTTTCGGAACAATCTCCGAAAAATGATTTTGATAGAGTTTCCAATGGGGAAAAGTTCCGAAATGAAAGTTCGGTAGTTCCGTTTCCGGTTCCGACGAAGCCTGTGAGCACCAACACACAACCCCCATTCAAACAAATGTTTCTTTGACCTCGAGAAGGCAAAAGGTTAACCAGACACCTCCTCAACTCCGTCTTCGAAAAGACTCTAGTTCCACCGCAATCATTGAACCTCTCTGCCCAACTACCGTTTCCCGACAATTAGAGAAAAGTCCGTAAAACGAGAGCAAATAAATGGGAGGGGTTCTCCGTTTTGGTCGGACGACGTCACGCGAGAAGACCACCGCTCCTCCCGGCGCGAGAGCCTCTTCGTTTCCAATTTCGTACACTTTCACATGAAACGTGTCTTTTTACTGCTGCTCACAAGGTGGTCCTCTTCCAACAAGAAGTCAATTTCCTCGCGTACGGGTTGCGGAAGCATTCGCGCCCCTCTCGAACAACTCCTTTGCGCCTCCTCCTCCTCCCCCACCTTCCATTGTGTGCACTCGCACCTTTTCACACAATTCAGCTCCTCTTTTGCTCATTCGACCACGCACACCTGCCCTTCTTCTTCTTCTTCTCCTTCTACGCCTCCTCTTTCTTCTTCTATACGAAGCCAATTGGTTGTGAAATAAGCGCCGAAAGGCTCCGTCTCCTCCAGAAACGACCTTCTTCTTCTTCTTCTCCTCCTTTCGATATCGAATTTCACCCCCAAATTATTGGTCCTTTCTCTCTCTCTCTCGCCTCGTTTTGTTTTTCCACGTACTCCAGTACTCCAGTTGCTCTTCGACCTTGTCCCTCTAGAGCCGAAACCAAAAAGTGGGTGGAGTTTGGAACCTCGACGCGACACAAAAAAACGGGGCGGATGTGTACAACACTCTTGTTTTCGCGCCGCGCTTTCGCTCGCTCCCGTCGTCTCCTCGACGATATTGCCACGTCATCATCACGAATTCATGAACAACCCGCCGCCACCCGCCGATAAACAGCAAAACACTCGTATATCATGATGGCGTGGGTTCTCTTTCTCTCTCTCTCACTGGTTCTCACCTGATCCTGACCATATCCGATCGATTCGCACAGCTCCGAACACCTCTCTCCGCATCCCCTGCTCACACTCGTGAACGCCTTGTTGATTGTGTTCACCGCCGTCTGAAACGATCTCCCCGATTGTTCTCTCTTATGCCACTCTCTTTCTCACCACACAAAACTTCTCCCACGGAGCGCAAATCTTTGCCGTCTCATCCGGTTCGAACTGTACCAACGACTCGTTCGCACACCACGCATCCCTCAACTCGTTCTCTCTTTTTCAGGACGTTCTTCCTCCGAACGACGCTCACCTGTGCTCCGGGTCGTACATTTCGTTGAAGGAGAACGAGCAACTGTAGCATCGGAGGCTGAGTAACGGTTGGAGCAAGAGAAGAAGAAGAAGGAAAGGGATGACGTCGCGACGGATCATCAATCGGGAGCAGCGGCAGTGCTCGCAGATTCGGCCGTTTCTCTACGTGTCCGGACTGGCGGCTCTTTCGCCAAGAGTGCTTTGTGAGTGCTCTGAAAACGAATATATACGGGCGGGAAGGGGGCAGGCGAAACGGGAGGAAAAGTAAAGTTTCACGCGACTATAAAAGGGGCGAGAGATGAGATGAGAGTGACCATAAAACGAAATGGAAGCGGTTCTGGAGTAAACGGATAATAGCGAAAGGGACAGGAAGTGGGGCGAGAGCCGGGTGCGAAGAGAGCAGCGACACGTGATTTTATATTGCGATCGGGACAGCATATGCGATTTGTTCGTTCGGTTCCAGCGCGCTTCTGCGTCTGCATCAACCTCATTCCGGGCTTCCGACTCTCGGCGCCGCCGCACATGAAAGTGGTGCATCTGCCGCTGCAGGACAACGAAACGACCGATCTGACACCGCACTGGGCGAATGTGTACAAGGTGGGTGAAATGAGAAGGCCGGGAGAGAGAGAGAGAAGCAGTAATCGGTGTGTTTCAGGAAATCGAGGAGGCGCGGAAGGGCGCCGGAAGGGCTCTCTTGCTCTGCGCCATGGGCATCTCGCGTTCTGCCACGTTTGCGATCGCCTATGTCATGCAACACGAGAAGTGAAAGAGTCGCATGAAAGAGTCAACACAACTCTTCCCATTCCAGGAAAACCCTCCACGACTCGTACAAGGCCGTGCAGTTGGCGCGGAACATCGTCTGTCCGAACGTCGGCTTCTTCCAGCAACTCATCGATCTCGAGCAGAAGGTACTTTCCCAACCACACCACCCGCTCTCCCACCGCCCGTCATGTTCATTTGATGAGCTCCCCCCCCTCCGACCACTTCGCGTCGCCCCCTCTCGGCGGCTCCCAACGGGACCATTTGTCACCTATTCTCGGTGTGTCGCTTTGTATACGCGACACACAGAAACTCTACACAAACTGCTTCGCGAAGGGATCGCCCCAGAGTTCAGTGAATCTCTCCTCTTTCAGCTCCGCGGAAAAGTGTCGTGCAAAATCATCGAACCGCTTCCCGGATGTCGAGTTCCGGACGTCATCTGGCAAGAGCTCTATGACGAGATGATGATGAGTATGAACCAAGATGACAGGCACTCACTCGCGTCCTGCAATCTGTCGGTGGGTAATTGCACGGGACGAGACGCCGAATGACTAATCGGTTTGCAGGCGAGAAGTACCACCAACGACACGATGTCTCTCCGATCTCTCAACATGGTCAACGACACTTCCCGGTTCGATCCTCCTCCCGCTTCCCTCCTTCTCATCCTCTTTTTTCCAGATCGCTGGCTTCCTTCCACCTGACACACCGTCCAATCGGTGCCTCTCCGACGCTTCTCGTCCCTTCCTCATCGTCGTCTTCCTCTGTTCGTGGCCCTGTTCCACTCCAACGTGCTCACACGGAGCCACCAAAAGAGGGAGCCATTCTTCCAAAGAGTGCTCTCCGCGACAAATCGAAATCGGGCGAAAAGAAGAAGAAATGGCGTCTCAGTTTCCACAAAGACGTCGTGTGAGCCCACATCAAGGAGAAGCGACACTGTCTTTCGATTTTATGATCTTGAATTCATTAACTTCCTTCTGCTCGCCACCTTTTGTAATTTCAACGTTTTTTCTCTCCATTAGAAACGTTTTGCACCGGTAATTACCCCCTAAACAACGTCATTCTCCTAACTTCTCCGTGCTCCAAAAGAGCACTCGCCTCGAATCAGAACCCAAAATTAAACCTTTCCATTATCTTTATTAAACATTACAATCACAGAAAAAAGGCATTGAATTGTGCGCAATTGATAAACGAGCAGTGTCTTCAGATGAAGTACATTCTGCTTTTGAAGTCTCCAGCCACCGAGACGCAGTCCTGGAGGACCTGGTCCGACGATCCTTCTGGAACTTGTGAAGCTGAAAAAGAAGGCTCATTAGAGTCTCCAGAGCCAGTCTTACTGTCTTCATCGACACTGGAAGACTGCGACTTCTTTCCTTTTCCGCACGACGATTTCACGTTGAGCAGAGAGGCAAGAGACGAAGACAGCGAGTTGGTGTCACATTCATTCGAATCGGCCAGACCGCTGAACAACCAGTGATTCAACGGATCGAGAGAACGAAAACAACACTTACAGCTTTCTCTTGACGTGGCAGCGGGCACGAGTAGCGACCAAATCGGCATAATAGACCGGGGTCGGGATGGAGACGGAACGCGTGCAGCGACCGTACGTGTGGCACATTCCGTACGTGATGCTCTGGATCTCGTCGGCAGTGAACTTGCACTCGTCGAGCAGAACATGGTATCTGGCGGGACGAGACGTTCCCTGGACTCCGTAGTGAGAGCACAGGTAGAAGTCGAATCCTTCGGGAGACACAATTCCAGTGTCGACGGTGGTGCCCGGAGGCACGTTCTTCGCCTTTCCGACCATGTCGTTGGGGAATTTGCAGAAGATGCGTGCGTGATGTCTCTTCTGGACGACGATGTAGGTGATCGGCGGACGGAAGTCCTCGGCAATGGCCAAGCAAGCGGTGCGGATCGACTGGATCTCCTCGCGAAGCACCTCAGAGAACTGTCCCTCAGACACTCCGTCACGGTAGACGATGATGCGAGCTGGCTTCTGCTTCGTGTGTCTGAAAGAATCATCTGAGGAACTGATTGATAATGAGCAACAATACCTGTAGAAGGTGATAATTCTCTCGCGAATGGCATCGAGAAGGTAGACAACCGACTCGCGGCACTTCTTCTGCACCTTCACATTGGCTCCGTACGACTGCGGAAGCAGGTCGACGTTGGCCACGATAGCCGCCACCGACGGCATGTTCATTCGCATCTCAGCCTGAGTTGGGTGAGTGACGTCGATTCCGACGACCATCGTCGGCTGATCGACAAGATACTTGTTGGTGATCTGGTCGGCAACGATGCGACTGTTGATACCGCCCATCTTCATGTTCAGTTTCAAAACGATATTGGCGCATGTGGCTGGAGTCGGACGACTGACGTTCTTCATGAGAACACATTGGGACATGATTCCGTGGACAATGTCCGATTGCTCCTTGACGGTCACTGCAAAGAAAACAAATGAAAGACGACGTGGGAAAGGGGAGCAACTCACTGTAGATGTCCGAGTTCTTCGCTTGGAGAACCACAATGACACAGTCGCACACAGTGCTCGTCACCCGGTATTCGTCGGCAATCTCCGTGAACAGAGTGCACACATCCTCCTTCGTCCGTCCGTACTTGACGAGGTCTGGCCAGCGGGGGAAGTTCATTCCCATCGCGGTGGCCTTCATCGTCAGTGCCTGACAGAACGCTTGCAGATTCGACTGGTCGCGTGGATCGACCAGGGCAATCATAGAGTAACTGCGGCAAGTGGCCGGCATGTACAGCGTCTGGTGGTCCATCGACCACGATCCGTCCTTCGGGAACACCACCGGATTGACCGAGCGGTTGTTTCCGCCGAACATGATCGGTGGTGGCTGGATGACACGGGCCGTCGTTTCGATCATTTGGGAAGAGACGGCGACTCCGAACTCCTTGAGGAACGGATCCGTCGAGAACGACGCCTGCGCGGCCAGCTGTTTGATGCGCTCCTCGCGTTGAGTTGCGTCGACAGCGGCCGCCTTGATGATGGCACTCGTCTGCTTCTCCGTCATCTTCTTATTGTACTTTTGTGGAGAGTCAATCATGCAGTGCTCCATTGGAAGGAAGATGTTGCGAGTCGGCGGACCGACGTGGAGGCACGGGAGCTTCGGATACTTGAGCGGTCCGTACTTCTCGGAGAAGTAGTCGGCGACGGAACAGACGACCTGTCGGCCCTCCTCATCAACTCCTTGGAACCTGAAAAGTAGATCATTCGGCAAGAAGTGTCTCCTTGTAACTCACATAAGCTTGTCAGCCGGAAGTTGAAGGCTGTTCACCTTGTAGACCCGAATGGCGTTCGGACGGTGAGTCGCTCGGATCTTCATTCCGCGGATGGCGTCTCCGAAGATTCTCGTTTCGAAGCTCGACAACTGAGTGTCACGTCCCAGAGTATCCATGGTGAAAGTCAAACCACCACCTCCAAAATCGTCGCGTCCCATGTTCGGGCCCCCTTGCACTCCTCGGTTACCGTAGTTTCCGTACGCCCCTCCTCGGCCCCCGCGAGCCCCGCGGTATCCTCCCGGACCACCGCGTTGCGGCTGGTTGCGATTCGGTTTGACGGTTCTCTCATTGAGAACGTCGCACATGAACTGCAGAACCGAGATGCGCGCCTTGTAGAACGCAGTGTGAGCCACGTCGATGTTGAGGAGCGGACGGTAGTTGCTGGCGATGTGGGCACTCGAGAAGAACCCAGTCCACATTTCCTTGCCGCCCTCGAGATCCAGCGCCTGTCCGGCAGCCGTCGGGATGCGGTAGCACGAAGACTTCCAGGTGTAGAAGTTGGAAGAGTTCTTGAGCAGCGGACACGTCAGCGACTGGCGGCAGATGATGTCGAGGATCTGGATCGGAGTGAGCACACGCTCATCCAGATTGTTGGTGCGGGTGCGTTGCATCTCGAGCAGCACCGGGCCGACGTTTTGGATCGAGATGGCGCAGCGGGTGCGGTCTCGATTGTCCTTCGGAAGGCTGGCCTCGCAGTCGAGACGCACCGACCCCTTGTCGTCTGGGAACTCGAGACGAGCAACAGTGTACAGTTGGTGGGCGCCATCGTAGGCAAGAGCGTACTTGTTGTGGAAGATGGCCGGATGATCAGAGACCGCCTTCCAGAAGATGATGCGCATTTCATCCCTGAAAGCAGAAAGGTCACGGAATGTTCTGGAAGTCGGAAACCAACTTGTCCAGTTTCCGGCATCCCGGATGATGCACTTCCACGTGGTACTGGATGACGACCATCTTTGGATTCTTCAGATCGACAGAGAAGAAGTTCGACTTGACCGGAATCTGACGACCGACGGTTCCGAGTCCTGGTCTGGCGACCACTTCGCGCATGTTCAAGCATGCAAGCTCCTGAAGACAAATCGATGATACGAGATGCTGAAAAGAAAGCGACTGACCGAGAGAAGGAGCGGACTCAGATCGCGAGGCGAGTCCGAGTTGTACGAGACGGATCCCTGTTCGTCGGGATATTGCGGCGGTGAGACCGATCCGTTGGATGATAGCGGTGATGCTTGCCCGGAGGCAGGACGAGAGCTTATCGGAGGAGACATTGAGCCTGAGCCTGAGATCCCTGAAAACGCGAACTCTCGATCGAAGAGTGCCGCGTGGCGGGTTGACAATCGAAAATGATCGAGCACCCTGTGGACACCCGTCGAGGGCACAAGGGGCCAAGGTGCCACGTGAACTCCACGGCCTTCTTCATTTCTTAAATTTCGAGAAACGTCGCAAAATTTCGAAAATGCTAATTTCCAAAATCACGCTTCCCCGCACCGTGTGGAGCATCTCAAAATGCTCGTCTCCACTGAAAACGTCTTCCTCTAAATTGTGCCCCCCGAAAGAACCCGTTTCGCACGTTTGTGGCCCCGCCATCTGGAATGTTATTACCTGAACTAGTCAGAGTGTTATCCACAAAACTCGTCGCATTCCTACTCGACATTTCAGTTTCTTTAATTGTGCCCGTACTGAAAGAACACGTTGTCGTTGTCGTCGTCACGGTTACGAATCGCCGCCGTCCCTTTGAAACTCACCTTAAGTGGAGCGTTTTCCGAAGAAAAATCAACAAACTAAAGTTGATTTCGATTCGATCGAAGCGATCTGAGCGGCGACCTTTTGATTTTTATCAACACGTGCCACTCCTGTCTCCCAGTTTCTCACGCACCGATTTTCCGTTTTTTTTCCTTTTGATCTCCTTCTTCTTCTAAAAAAGACAACGGAAATATAAATAGAAGAGGGGGGGGGGGGGGACAAACACGGTTTCCAGTCGGACAGGCGATTCTGAAGTGGTCGACGCTTCGACGCTTCGGAGGAGGGATTGTGTGTAAACGGATTGCATAAACGCCCGTTTTTCATCCGTCCACACAATGAACCCGACCGCTTCTTCCGACGCTTTTTGTCCGATTTCTCCCCCTCCGATTTCCTCGTTTTTCTTCTTCCTTTTCTACAGAAAAAACATGGGGAAGCGCTTCTTTTTCGATCAAAGTGCAGATGATTGTTTCTCTTGTTAACGACTTCATAAGGCGAGAATGGAACTGCCACCAGATTACGGTTTGTAAGCGTAACATTCTGGATAATAACCACTTTCGTAAATCTGTCGTGCCGGAGGAAGGACCTTTTTGCGGACCAGCTTACTATTGGAGGCCATCGACATTGCCACACAACCGGGGAGAGCTCTGCCGGAGAATCATTACATCTCGAGATTGATAAGAGATATCAAAAATTTGTGAACAGCAAACTTGTAGATCATAACTAGGACTACAAGTTTGCCGTTGACAACTTTTTGATATATCTTATCAATCTCGAGATATAATGATTATCCGGCAGAGCTCTCCTCGGTTAAAAACATTAGCTCCGAAATTTCCGTGAGCAACCGAAATTCGTAAATCCGCCGTCCCGGAGAAAACAACTGATTCGTCCGTTCTGGCGTGCATTTGACTCATTTTCCGTAGTTTTGAACCGTGCGTTCCGACTGTTTTCGAAATCTAGTCTGACCGCAGACAAATCGACTGGAATCTCGAAACTTTTCTACATCAGGAGAGTCAAAGGAATACTAAATTAGATTTGCCACCGATTTCGACTCTCTCGAGTCCACTCGCTCTTTTCTGAAAAAAAACTGCTCGCTCCGAAATAAGAGGACAAAATGGCGAAAACCTACCGGACAACGTGCCATCAGGTGAGCCATTAGCGAGTTCCGAATCGAGTGGTAACCACAATTTTGCATGTTTCCATCTGGAAAACAAGTGAATTCGAGTGCTCTCTCTCTCAAACTGTACTCTGTTTTCCCACTGTAACTTACAGCCAGTTTTCAGAATTAAATCCATATTGGGGGAGGCAGCATTTTGTCCGACTGTCCGTCTAAAAAAGGCCTCGTGTTTACTTGAAATTCCAGAACTTGAAGCGGTTTCGGACGAATTACCGAGAAGAAACCTCTGAAACAAGGGCACCCGGTGGACCGAATCGTTCATCGGAGAATAGTGTTTTCAAGTTTGATTTTTTGAGAAAAAACCAAATTATTAAAATGTTTTTCTGAACCACCTATTTTTGTCGCTCTGCATTTTTGAACAGTTTTGAAGAAAAGTCTCCTGAATTTAAAATGAAAACTGGTTCACCTCTACTAGAAGTTTTACGGCGTTTTGCAACTTACAACGGAAGTGTTTTCAGACGATCTCTCAGATTCTATTACGAATTTGAAGAATGACACGTTTTCTTCTACTGGAAAAGTGTGTCTAACTGCGCAAACTTCTATTTCTCGAGATATTTTGTCCCAAAGTGCTCAAAATCGCTCAATTTCTTGAAAAAAAAACGCAGTTTTGGTCACTTTGAGACAAAATTTCCCAGAAGTTTGTGCAGATAGCCACTATGCGGGATCGATGACCAGAATGAGAAAGTGTTTTTCTGCGAATTTATAGAAAAATCTGAAATGTCGTCTGAGAACACTTCTCTTGTTAGAAGTTTTCGCAATCAGCCACCAAAAGGTATCATCTGTCGGCGGCTCTTTTGATTCGAAACCTCCGGAATCTCCCCATGAAACTCTCCATCTTTCCGTTGGAGTCGATGACTCGAGGAAAGTGAAACTCCTCCTCCTCCTCCTCCCCCCACCAAAGTCCTTTATGTCTCAACATTTCGCCGCACTTGTCGTCATGAATTCGTGCGCACTTGCGCAACAAAAGGGGGCGGGGGGAGGGGGAGGTGCCGTCAAAAAGTGGATCATTCTCTGTTCGTTTATCTGGGCCACCGTGTCTTTCTCCTCTTCTCACGTTGTCTGTCCAAACAAGAGAGCACGACGCGCTTTCTTCCTTTCAGGAACAATGAACATCTTCCTTCCTCTCGCTTTCCTCCTCGTTCTTCTTCCCACAGTCACAGGTAGTTCCTTTCGTCCGAGACGTCCGAAATACGGGTGATTTCTTCAGAATCATGCACTCCGTTCGGCAGGGAAAGTCTTCTCGTGTCGCCCACGATGCTCGGTGTCTCCTCTTCTGCTGGTCAGTTCTCGACCGTTTTCTCCCGAATGTGCTCCCCGCTTTCAGGCAGCTCGGAACTGTCCCGTCCGTCGGTGACCAATAACAATTTGTTCCCTTCAAGTGTTCGAGCACGCGGCGAGAAGAACACACACTTTGCTATTCCGAACGGAGTCGCCAAATCGAATAAGGAGATGTCTGTTTGTGAGCGACTCTTCCCCCCTCCCACCAATTCCTGTTTGCCTTCAGCTCTCGGAGCACAGTCGTCGCCTCCGATTCTCGATTCAAGTGAGCTCAACTGTTCCGAGTTCGACGAGACGTGTCGGTGGAGGAATGTGGACGGAATGTTCGTCGACGAGTTGGATTGGTACCAGGGATCCGGCGAGTTGGATCAAGCGAGACTCGCGGTCGCCACTGCGACCAACATCTTGCCAGGTAGCGCACTCGCCCGTAACGGAACACCTCCGTGATCTTCCAGAGGGTCAGTATGCGATCGCCGCCACCGACATGGTCCAGTTCCCGACGATCAAAGCCGTCCTTGTCTCCGACCAAATAGGGTGTCAAGTCGGCGACGGAGAGATCCGTTTCATGTCGGATACTCCCCCTAATCCCCGCGCATTCGTGGTTTTTCAGGTACTGGACGTCTCCAGAAGTCCAACTGAAAGTGTGCGTCAAGAAGATGTCGAAGGTGTATCCGGACTTTGACTTCTGCAGGCGAGTCCCTCTGTGCGAGCTGTTAGATGAACATGTTCTAGAGTTTTCAGCTCGGCCGTCGAGAAGAATGACCCCGGCCCGGTGTTCATCAACATTCCCGAGCAGGGGCCGGTGCCTTTCCAGATCTACATCATTGCCGACCATTTCACTTTCAATTCGGATAATCTGAAGGGTGAGACCTCTCGAGCGAGCTTTTCTGCGATGCGTGGACCCCTTAGCTGTGGTGTCGGTGCGGGTCCCGCAGACAATTTCAAAACGTTTCCTGCTTTGCTCAATTTATATCCTAGAAATTTTTTGAAATTTCGCTCAACAAACGTCTCTTTTCTTGTCAGGAGGATTCGCCATCATCGACTCAATCGAGTACTATGCCAAGATGTGTACTTCGGAGGAGAAGGCGTCGTTCGATTACCGTCCAGTGAGTTGAATCGGGACGTTCGTGGAAGATCGCCACTTGTTCAGAAGTCTTCGGAAGCTGTTCCTCTGATTCCGTTGGCAGAGTCCAGAGACGAATTTGATCCGACGGCCCATGTGACTGTGAAACGAGAGTCCGACTCTTCTTCGGAGATCCTCCACGCATTCGCATCGGTCCCTCCGATGCAGATCCAGTTGGGAGTTCCGAAAGGATCAAGGACCGGATTGTTCGACTTCGACAGGAAATCCGAAGCAACTCACATGAATTCTATGGTCAGTGTGCACCATCGAACTTCTCGAGATCACGTTTTCAGCTAAAACTTCGAGCTCCCGCGAGTCAGGAGTCGATTGACGCCAACGAGATCATAAACACGGAGCCGGAAGAGACGCCCGTCTCGACCGTCTGCGAAGCCATAATGTGCTCGTTCAACGAGTCGGAACCGTGCTCCAACATGGCTCTGCAGTCGGATTGGAGTCTGGCGACTGGTCCGGTGGGCAATCCGTTGACAGGCGTCCGAGGGGACGCGTCGTCTCTCCCGTTCAACGCAGGTGGGCTCATTGCAACTGAACTCTCATTCTCTTCTTCTTCTTCTTTTTCCAGAAGGCTCCTACGCCTACATCTCGGGCCCTCAAGCGAAATCTCGTCTCCAAACGCCCTCGTTTGTCGTCGATAAAGCAGTCACAATTGTGTTTTCCTATTACAAAGTGATATTGTTTCTGTGTGGAATTCATTCCAGAATTCCCTCTATTTCCAGGCCGACAAGGGAAGTCGATTCGAGGCGATTCTGAAGAAGGAGAATTCCGACGAGTCGGTGGTTTACGAGGCGCCGAAAGTGACGAGGAACTCGAGACGCTGGTTCCGCGAGAGTCTGAGTGTCGCCGCCGGCAAGTACGACTACGTGAGTCCGCTCGTCGCCCTCTTCCACACACACGTCTTCACTTTCAGATCGCATTCGAGGTCTCCAGCCTCAGACCCAACCACTATGTCGGAATCGATGAAATGTTCGTGGTGGACGATCGGAGAAAATCGTTCTGTTTTCTCAGTCATTAGCTGCTGCTTATTTTTGAGAGCATCATAGAGAATTGCTTCTTTATTTCCGTCGTTTTACGTGTATGAAAAGTTACTTATCTACATCGAGTTGTGCTGAATTCTCACCGAGCTACTTGAATTACATTCACCATTCTAGGAAGCGAAACGGGGTAGGGAGACTATTATGCGTTCGCCGCGAGCGTGGACCTCATTTTTGACGTGAAACGTGTTGAACTTGTCTGCGTCTCTGAAATTTACGTGCTGCCTCGCTATTTCGTTGCGGGACCTTCGCTGACACCGCGATTGCGGAGTCCACGCTCGCGGCGAACTCATAATAGAGAACAGTAAAAGAAACATTTCGGGGAAAGAAGAAAAAAGGCGGGCGTGTGTGTTAATAGTACAGTGTTACGGGTTCACCCAAATAATTACAGAAATTCTCAGCGCTTTCAAGCTTTTCAAAGCCCGTACATGCAAAAAGGAGGGAGGATGCTTAATGTTAAAGACAAAGAAAATGATTACAGATTTGCATAATAAATCTCTGGACCAACGGTAAACTAGTATTATGATACATTTGTGGAGTGCGAGGAGGAGAAGAGGATCTTAGTTCATCATGTTTTTAAAGGTGCTGATGAGAGTGGAAGAGGTTGAAGAGGGAGCAGATGCGTCTTCGTAGAAGCAGATGTAGCTGTCCGAGAGTAGGCGTCCGACCAACGGATCCAACACAGCTTTTCCGAACATAGCCTGAAAGAGAGCCGTTAGTTGGAATCAAGTACGCTTGCCGGGATGCTTACCTTGATTTGTCCGGTCTCATCTGCATCTTTCAACCGATTCCATCCTTGAAGTGACAGCCAATCGGACATGTTTCCGCATTCTCTGACTACCGGCACGTTGAAACCGTCGGAGAGACCTTCTCGATCGGCCATCGAATCGAAGAACACCCATTGGTTGGTTGATGTACGCACGTATGCCACGTAGTGAGAAGTTTCTATGCAGAGAACAGCCGACAGGACCATCGTGTGCGAGTGTGGTTTCTTGACGGGTCGTCCCGGTGGGTCGAGAGGTCGACTCTTGTGATCTTGATTTTCCGGAAGATTGTGGGCGTGATTGAAACAGTTTCTACAGAAAACAATGTCCGTGTAGAACACACGTCGAGTGAGGAAGCATGTGGGGCAGAAGACCTCCGAACACGCTCCACACTTGGAGCAAGGTGCGACCGCTCCATTGACGAACGGTGTGATATCGATGGTTTCGAGTGGGAGGATCTTGTCGAACACTTTTTGTTGACCGTATCTTGGCAGCTGCATAATGAGCACTGGCGGCGGCTTGGCAAATTTGACTTGCGCGGATCGCATGTGTCGTTCGAGTAAATGTTGAGAGGTGGCAGCCCCTCCTTGCCAGTCATCCACCACGATCGGAACCAGGAACTGTGAGTCTTTCGATTGATTCGGACCCCTGCAACAAGCTGGATAATCGAGAAGGAGGACAATGACTCACATAAGTTTAATGAATGGTTCTGCATTGAAGATCTCTGAGAAAATGAACGCCAAAATCTCCTCCGGGTCCTTCTCTTCGTTCGTGAGACCTGTCACGTGGGGCATAAGCTCAGCTAGCAGTCTTCTTAGTTTCATCACATGATCAGCCCGTACGTAATGGAACTTTCTCAGCGGAAACACGATTTCATGGGCAAGAATCTTCTGGAACAGAGCGGCTTTCTCCGAGTTTTTGATCGACTTTTCGAGCAAGCTGAAATTATTTGAATGAGGAGAATTATAGATGGATAAACACTCACAAATCAAAAACATTGGTTTGCACAAACATCGCGTACAAAGTGGCATCGAGGTAACACGAGTTACAGTAGCCCTGGATTCCTTTCTGTCTTCCGATGAGCTGCTGAGCGTCTTTCGCCGGTCCACATTTCTGTTTCTCAACACCAGAATCCATGCTTCCGAACTCGTCAGTTCTTCTGCTCATTGTGCTGCTCGTTGGTTGACTCGTTGGGTACTGAGTGGACGATGGAGCAGCTGCACCATTTGACGGGCCGCGGTTGTGTCTGAGAGCCTGCACCGGGACGAGGACACCTCCAATTACCGGAGTGCCTCCATAATTCGTCGCTTCATTACTTCGGCGCCATGCGGTCGGCACGTCACTGTCTAGTTCAACAATAGCCGAACGGACGATGCGGTCGCCTTGCTCATCCATCTCGTTGCCAAGGTATCGAACGATTCCGCTTCGTTGCGCTCCAAGATGGGAAACGACGACATGGTTTCCTGCAGAAGATTACCGAATTGCTATTGTAACATAATGCATTTTCTCAACGCACCTTCTGCGAACGAATCGATCAAATAGTCTTCGACATGAGCAATCGGTTTCGGTGGCAGTGGTGGTGGCTGTTGATGAGCGGCAGCCGCAGATGAAGCACGTGGTGGTGATGGAGGGGTGTACGGTGGTGGCGGTGGGTCGGAAAGAGACTCAATCGACGCTTGCTTATTGCTTCCATGATGGCGACCGTTGACAGGAACACTAATCGATGTTCCAGCGGCTGCAGGCATGTGCTGGCTTCGTGAGGCCGAGAGCCGTCGGCGGTGTTGGGTAGCGGAAGCGTTTGAATTGGCGGAAGACGATGACGGTGATTCCAGAGTTGACAGTTCAACGAATCCAGCATGTCCGTCTCGAGAGACAAAGAGTTGCTCTTTGTTGAAAACTCCAGTACCAGCTCCTATTTTATTGCTCTTAAAAACAATCCATTTGAAGTATTTATCACTTTTCTGAACTTACAAATTCGACGCCGGCATACACTGTTCTGTGTCCTTTGAGGTATCCGATGAATCGTATTATACCCTTCTCGTCCACCCCGTTGTTACTCCAGACACACGGATCTCCGACTCGGAAACCGAGATATTCACCGTCCAGACTGAATGCATTTCGTTTTTTTGAACTCTTTATCAATATGATGACTCACGGCTCATTTCGATCAGCTGGGCGCGACCTGACTGCGTTTCCGGGCATCGAATGAGCACTTTTACTTCGACTAGGCTGTCCGGAATTCGAATGGCTCGAAAGCGAGGTGGTGGCAGGTGGCGGCGGATGAACTTGCGACTGGAATGAATCAAATTTCATATAGTTCTGGATGCGAAACACTCACTGAATATGTCTGATAGTTCGGTTCAGGAATTCTTGCTGGTCTGCTCGTTCGGTCCACCTCTGCGTATTGTCTCGTTACCGGAATGACACGTTCTCGTGGTGCCTGCTTTGGAACACTCCGGTACTCGTCATCTTGACTGTTGAAAGCTACAGGACGTCTGTAAAATTGGACGTAGAGATTATGACAGAGTTTACTGTTCACCTGTTGTCGTACAGAGCTGCCACTCCGCCGCCTTTCATTGGCATGTGAATTTGGTTGGGGGTGTAGAAAAGACGCGGATTCGACGAAGCAACCGATGATGAACCTGCAACGAGTACGATTGGTTTTCGATTAGTGAACAGCCTAGAGGCGGGCACGTCGCGTTCAAATGATTGATGTATTGGTAAACGTGGCAGGTACTTGAAACGACGTCTTTTTTGTAAACGAACGTCGCCTCGCTGAGAGCGACTTGGTACATGAGAGAGAACAGGAGCTTGGGATTTCTGAAAACTCACCAGACATGTCAAAATTGAGAGAGTCAAAGTGTCGATTCAGTCGGTCATGAGCAGGGTAAGGATGACTTGACGGCCACTGAAACATGCAGATTATGCGAAACGTGTCTGATTGATTGAGGAGAAGGTGGGGAGGGGGCAAGAATGCACGCGGCAGCCGTTTTAGACAGTGATAAGCGGTTTCGTTTCCAATTTTAGACACTCTCCCTTTTTCGTCCAATTAACGATCAACTCCAATAGTTCGAGAGTTTCTTATGAAATCACAGGCGGAGTGAGACGCAGAAAAAACGAGAAAGAGTCAACAACTGTCAAGAGAATCAGGTCAGAAAGTGATGAAGAGGTTTGAAGTCTGCAACATTTCTGTTTGTTTTTCGAAGGGATGATTTCCTATTCTCTCTTTCTTTTTACTTTTTTTCATCGGTGTACCTGGGAAGGTTCCAGATTCTCCCACACCCAGACTCTGCCGATAACATGTGACCGGCTGCCAGAAAGCAAAAACAATGTCACAATTGTTTATAGAAACAGAGACAGGCGGATCTTTCGTCTCTCAGAAACAAATGATCACTGGTCTCTGATTCCACAAAGTCTTCTGGAAGAGTGGGAAAGAAGTTTGCCGAACACCAGCCAAACGGATTGATGAGAGAAAGCTGCGGATGAGCTCATCGCGCCACCGCAGGGAACGAACCCGAAATTCAGAAGAACGTGAAGAAGAGGGGGGAACGAGGAAGTAGTAGAAGCATGACGGGAACGAAGAGAAGTCGAAGAGACGAGCGGGCGGGGAACACAAAATAGACAACAAAAACAGCTTGCGCCCAGAGAAACAGCTCCTCCTCCTCCTCCCCTTCGCCTCTTCCACTCAACTGGCACACGCTGGCGACGATGCTCAATGAGCAATAGAATATTGAATCTATTGAGGAGAAGCCACAGAAGGGGGTCCCGAGAGCCGAGATTACAAGACGCAGAGTGAGCGAGAGGAGCGCCGAGTGGGAAAAACGAGGATGAGCTGCTGGAGGCGGAGGAAGAGGAGGACGACGAAAACAAAACAACCAAGTCGTTTTTCGAGACCTCGGACCACGAGAAATGACGAAACAAGAAAAAAAAGAAGAAGGAGGAGAAGAAGAAGAACGACGAAGAGAGATGGGAAGAGAAAAAGAGATTTGAGTCACTCCTGCGGAACTGCCTCCGGCCATGACTTTCGGAAGGATAGAATGACTCGAGTGAGAGAGAGAGAGCTAGAGAAAGAGCCGGAGGAATAGAAAAACCGACAGTTGCGGGTTACGTTAGCCGCCTCGTTTGTTTGCACGAACAATCTGCGAAACGAGCTCAAAAAGTGACTGAAGAGGAGCCAGATCTACTCAAGGGAGCCGTCCGGAAGCACAAGGAGCCCAGGGGAGGAACTCGGTGATGTCATCACGAGATGTAGAGATAGGAAGTGTCGGGGAGACATAGGTACGAAAGGAGAGAAGCCTCAGGAGGTGCTCCAAGGAAACGGGGGGAGGGGGGCTAATAAAACATGCCGACCGGCCAACGACTTCTTCTTCTTCTTCTTCTTTGCAACGTCTTCCTTCAATTTTCCCTTTACGGACTTTTTTGAAAGTGTGAATAACATTTCGGAGAAATTCGAAAAGTAATGGAGAGCACACGAAAAAAAAGAGACTGGTTTTAGTCCTTTCGTGGTGGGCAATTACATTGGATGAAAGGCGAATGTGATGAAATACTAGACGGCAATGGATCTGGGCAGTTGGTTCAATACATGATGCTACTGGGACAAAAATAGACGGAGGAGGCAGAATTTATCGAAATGGATATTGGAGTGTGAAGTCAGAAGATTAGTGGCATTTCTTCGTACTCCTGGAGAGAGAGAGAGTAGTAAGATAACATTCGGAAGGACACTGAGAGCATGTGAGTCGGGTTCATTCGAAATTCATTGAAATCCAAAGAGCCAAGTTGCTGTGTTGAAAATAGGAGCCTCGAATCCGAACGGCTTCCTAATTGTTTTGCTCGTGACACGGAGGGGGGAGTGAGTAGAGAGAAAACTTGCCCCCCGCGAGAAAGGAGAAGGCGTGGCAGAAGAAGCACACTGAGAGAGTGAGACACATACCAAAAACAACGGGAGAGCTGCTTTTTCGTTCGTTCGAAACGGCGGCAGAGAGGGAGAGGAAGGAACTAGGCGCCGTCGTCGCTGCCGCCGGACTGACGAACAGCTTTTCAGAAGGGAGGCAGAAGAAAAAGAAGAAGAAGAGGAGGAGGATGCAGAAGAAGAAGAAGCGGTAAGAGTTACGAAGAGGAGAGAACTGGAAGCCGTCGCTCCACGCGGACGGACGAGATAATTGCCCCGAGGGGCCGGGAAGTGGCGGGAAAAGCGAGAGGAGAGAAGAAACGGACTAACCTGAGAAGACGAATTCACGTCAAAGTCCACATTGTACCAGATCCCCTGCTCTTCGGGTCGTTCGCCGATCCATGTCACTTTCGCCGGCACCCGTCGCATCGTATCGTCCTGGAACATAGACATATTGATGAGAGCATACGTATAGTGAGATTCCGAAGTTTCACAATGAAAAAGAAGACAAGGCTGGATAGACTGTCTAATGTACTCTACAGTAGGAACAACATTCTACCGACTAGTGTTTATAATTTCATAAATACATATATTTTAATTCTTAAAAAAGCTCCTCAAAACGGGTCTTCACTTCTAAGCTGTATATTCAGAAGAGAATCATAATCTGGGTACAAAGGTGTAAGAACGTGGTCTCAAAACGACAGGTTTCTTTCGTACACACAAAAGAAGGAAGGATCATTCAGAAAGTGACGTTTCGTACTTTTTGACGGGTGTCCACAACAAAAAAAAACCTGCGAAACTTTCGCCATCGACTGTCACAACAGCAGCAGCAGCGCCGAGGTGACGATCGAAACTGAAATTGGAAAAAAATCGGGGCGAGAGAGAGAGAGAGAAAAGAGGGGATGAATCAGCGAACAAAACATTGCATTCTGTTGGTATCGCTGAGCGGTCATGGCGTGTGGCAGATGAGTTTGTCAAAATGATTTCGATCAATTCGAGTTCGGTGGAGACAAATTGAGAGGGCGTTGGCTGGTGGGGAACAAGTTGGAAAGGGAAGAAAGTGGGCAGGGGCGAGAAGAAAGCAACAACCAAACAGACAAACAGACAGTCGGCCGAAACGAGAGACTACTGGATAAGTTCTACTCGCCAAGCGGAATTTTTGAGAGAAAGAGAGCGAAAGGGAATGGAACCGGTTCCGCTCGCTGCCTATCAGTTGACCACGGTAACTGATTCCCGGTTTTCCAGATTTTTAAGCAAAATTTGTCGATGAATTCTGCGAGTTCAAAAGATCCTACATCAATGATTAACATCATAGGAATTTACAGTCAAATTCCAATGCGTCACGTGTCCAAGACATGCACTTTTTGTAACAAAACAACGAAAAAACTGTTCCTGCCTGTCTGCGTCTCATTTCTTCGGCGCCACGCCTCGGTTTCCGAACAGAACTGGTTCAGTTTAATTGGACAGTTCAAGAAAGTTTTTATGATCTCAAGAGTTTGAGAAGTGGAAGGAACTGGATTTCTCTGACCCACAATCGTATCAAATACTTACCACGTCCACACATACTGCATCGTTTTTCTTGAGCTCCAATATAAATTCGAAACGATCGAGACTTCGGTACAACTCCAGTCGATCCGCCGGGTTTACAGACAAGAGATGTCTGTAATGACAAACATATTATTTGATACAATATTTTATATAGTACATGGCTTGATCCTGTGAGATTTTCATCACATCTGTGCTCGTGACCATTGCGCATATCGTCGGCGTACAGCTCAGATCCTCCATTGCTACTGAGAGTCCTTCCTGACGATCTTTGCGGTTGTAGTTCCACTCTTTGAGTTCTCGCATTTTCCAGTCGTCTTCTGCCATTTCTCGAACCAATGTTCCAGGAACAAGCTGAAGTTCCTGGTTTTCAAGGGGAAAAATCACAAACTCAGATACCTCAACGGTTCTCGGTTCCGAATATTGTCCATTCCGCTTATCGAACCGAATTCCATTAATTTTTCGTTGGAGTAGAGCCACAATTAAATCGTTTCCGTTTCTGTTACGATCTCTTGTCCGCGGCGGTCGAGACGGAGGGCCCAAATCGACGAGCGGTTGTTCGAATGAGCTGCTCGGATGGTTTATCAACTCGAATCCGTCAATCAATGTTCCAACCGGTATGTTTTGATCCTGAAATGAGGACATTGAAGTTGAATCAATCAACAAAAGGTTTTCTGAGAAATAGAAAAATATAGAATTCACTCACAAGTCCAAACCCGTTGTAGTTGCTTGTGCGCTGCGAGTATAAATTTGACTCTGTCTGCGAGAAAAACTCCAAATCGTCGAGCGGATTGCGAAATTGATGAGAAGCCGCTGAAAAACAAGCGAGTTATATGGGGGGACGGCTCGCGGAACATTGCTCACCCGGCTGCTCCGGAAACCGTTCCAAGTTGCCGGGCATTCTGAAATATGCGGGTTGTTTGGACCGTCTGACGAACGAAAGCATTGTGGACGGACGGACGGAAAGCGAGCCAGGACTCGGATTCGTACTATAAGAGGGGTTGTGGGGGCCGACGAGCAGCGCGGTTCGGAGAGCAAACAGAAAAGGACGTTGTTCAAACAATTATTAGACTTCCGCATCATATAACCTATTTGGTGCTGAATATTTCTCGAGTTCACCTTGCTTTTTTAAGGATCAAATCTCGAGGGAAACGAGCGAGAGAGAGGAAGACGGGCGGCGAGAGTGGGGAGGAAAAGAGAAATGGACAATTACAGACAGACGAAAAACGGAGAATTGATAAGAGACGAGGAGGCGGGTGTGCTCTCTCGCTCCCCGCTCCGAGACGAAAAAAAATAGATGCAAGCCGCAGAATTTCTTACGCAAAATTCAAATTCACCTCGGCTCGCGAAATCGTTAACAATAAAAATTTGAACTTCTGATTACTCGTTCACAATAGAGCGAACTTGCATTTCTTGGGAAACACTCAAATGCGAAACAAAAAACATGTTCGAACAGTTTCTGGCACCAAGAAAGTGTATTTATTTAATAATAGAGGAAACAGTTGACCATCAAAATGTTGCGAGTAAACAAATGCGCATGTTTTGGGAGCGAAGATGTTACACCTCGAGCGCTTTACTTTTTGATGTCGATCGGTCGTATGCAAGTGCTTTCGTGTTTGCCAAAAAGATTGCACAGCAAGAAAAAGCGTTTGAATCGTTGTATTGGTTCTCAATTTGCAAATGGTGAGATGGAGAAACGATTACAGTAAACTTTTAGCATTCGTTTTGCAAAATCTTCGCCTAGAAAATCAAACAATTCGAGAAAAAAAATCGAAAAAAATTGAACAATAACCAAATTCTTCCGAGTGTTTAGCCTAGGGTAACCAGTGAAACACGCGCAAGAGGACAAGCTTCATGGCGATTGGCGATTTGGCGCCGAAAATCGATAAATGAGTATAGCGGAAGACCGGTTCTCTCGAGGATCCAGTCGCCAGTGCGAGTGTATAAACAGAGGAGACGCAATCGGATACATTTGGAGGGCAAGTTCAACGCTTCATTCGCGAGTTTAGTAGATTGAGGTAAACATCTCGGTCATGAACTCAGTGTTCACAATACGTATACCGGCGCAAAGAACGAACACCCAGAAGCAGAGAAGGAGCGCGAAGACGGCGTTGGTGCCGAGGATGAGCATGCGAATGAAGCCTTCGGAGCCTTTCGGCATGTCGACCGGCTCGAGCGGCTCGCCGTCGTCAGCCTCCAAATCGCCCATTGCCGAGCTGGCGTCGGTGGTTTCCCTGAAAGATCTTCTTCGTTAAAACATCCTCTCCGCTCCGGAATAAAATACTCGTCGTCGGAATCCTCATCGTCCTCCTCTTCATCGTTCTGAACCGGCGGCGGAACGGGAACCTTGACGGCAGGGCCCCCGGCAGCTGGCGGAGGCGGTGGCGGGGCGGCGGCGGCGGCGGCGGCGGCGGCTCCGGCCGGTGGTGGCGGCGGCGCCTTGTCGTCCTTGACCTGATCCAAGCACATGTACTGGTCACCCACTGAACGGACATTGTTTCCTTCGTTTCGACGAGTCGGCTCACTTTTTAATATGGCTCAAATCCAAACGTTGACCTGAGAAACTGCGCGACGCGACAAAAATAGAATTGAAATTGAGTGGAAAGACCGGGACGAACACGTGGAAAACAAGGGGCGAAATTGGAACGGGAACAAGTGAGATGCACGCCGATAACAATCCGCGTTCGAAAAACCGAGATTATTCTGAAATTGTTGATCTACGGTTTATAATCAAGTTTTTGAGAGTGAGTCTTTTGGTTTTTCTATTTTTCAGCTAACAAATGAATTATTAGTGAACAAATTTAGTGTCAGAGCCATTGAAACATCGGATTTTCTCGAAAATTAGCCTGGAATATTGCAAAACTCTGGAGATTTTAACGAGAATTAACAAAAAAAATTTTAAATTTCAAACTTTTCTCAAATGTGTTTGAAAAAAGTTTGATATTTAAATACTATCGGATGCCATCAAAGTGGCCCCGGAGCTCTGCCGGAGAATCATTATATCTCGAGATTGATAACAGATATCAAAAAGTTGTCAACAGCAAACTTGTAGATCATCACTAGGACTACAAGTTTGCTGTTGATAACTTTTTGATATCTGTTATCAATCTCGAGATATAATGATATTCCGGCAAAGCTCTCCGGGGCCATTTCGATGGCATACGATAGTATGGTTATTTTAAATTTTGAAATCTTTGAAATCTTCAGAAAACAGAAAAATAGTTCAATCTGAAACTAAATAGTTGACAAAAAATTGTGGAGTTTCCGATCAACGAAACAAAATACGTGTTCCAGTGGGAGACACGTACATGAACTTGGCCGACATCCAAGCCTCAACCGGGCATTCCGGATCGGCTCCTCCGGCTCCCCCGGCTCCTCCGGCACCTCCTTCTCCGGCTCCCGCCTCTCCTGCTGCTTCCGGAGCTCCACCTCCCCCACCGCCTCCTCCTCCTCCTCCTCCGCCTCCTCCACCGCCGCCGCCACCGCCGCCACCACCGCCTCCGCCACCTCCGCCAGACAACGCCGTCGCCGCCGTTTCCGCCGCATCGCCGCCGGAAAATGCTCAACCGGTCGTCATTAATAACGTGAAGGCCCCGCCCCTTAAGCTCTACCAGGACATGGATTTCGATTCGGAGCGAAAAGATCCGAACAAGAAGAAGAAGGGATCGGGCGAGAAGCAGAGCACGGACATGGGCGACAAGAAGAAACGCGGGGAAGAGGAGGAGGGCAACGGGAAGACGAAGCAGTACTACATTGTGGGTTGTGTTGCTGCCGAATTCTCGATGATCTCTCTGCGGGTTACAGGCACGCTCATGCTACGCATTCTGCTTTTTGATCTTCTTCGCACTGCTCGTCTTCTGGGGAATGGTCGCGTTGGTCGGAATGCACGTTATGGAGATGAAGTTTATCGAGAATACGATCATGTCGTTCGGATGAACGGCTACTTGTACTTAACGAAATGAATGATTAGACTCTGTTGAAGCAGCTTCTCGTCTCTCCGGGAAACTTTCCCGCCAGTTCCAGGGTTCCCGCTTCGTACGTCTTCTTGGCTGAACTTCCCCAGTTCGAGTAGGATTTCGGAATGTCGATGCGGAGGACTCGTTGGCACGGCTGAAATTTGAGAGCGTGTTCTTCAGAGATTTCCCACAGGGTGCACAACACCCGATGAAATTACACTTTTTAAATAGCTGCAATGCATAAAATTCAAATTTCACTGCGATTTTCATGAAGCTCTGTTTTCAATTCTCACAGTATCTACCAAAAACCGTAGTAATTAGTGCATTAGGATTACTGTACAATTCTAACACTTTTCCAGAATCTCTTATACAGACGATTACCGTAGGAGATGTTGTGGGAAGGATAGGAGTTGACGTTTCTTGAGCCTCCATTGAGAAATGCGAAACGAAACAGGTTCCGTTGGCATATACCGTATCCTATATTCGGTAGATGGCAAACAACGACGTTTCGTCATTGCCGTTCAGTGAAGAAATGTAGTTTCGGACTTCTAAAGCAGGACAAGCATAGCGTACCGTGATTCCGTCTTTGCAGTCGTGGAAGACGGCCAAGTAGGGCTCGATGGTGGTGATCTCCTTCGTGGATCCGCTCAAATTGAATTCTCCGTTCGAGTCGGCCTTCGACGACGCCATCTTGTCGTCTTTATCGAGGAATCCGGGAAGGAAGCTGTCTGAAACACTTCCCGTGGCTCTCTGTGTCTCTCCTCCGACACCTACTATCAGACTCCATCAGTTTCACTTTAACTCCCGACGCTGGCTTTCCCTCGCAGATGAGCTTCCCCTTCACAGCCGCCCATTGGGTTCGTCCGATGAGATCGAGCGAAGCGACGGAACCGACGAGGAGAGCGAATGCGAAGAGAAGAAGACGCATTTGGAAACCACTGAAAACCCAAAGACCATTGAATCGTGAGTCAAGGAGACGCTTTGAATGGGTTCAATGGGGAAATGAATTCGAATTGAATAGAGTGATGTTTAACCAGAAAGTGAGAGAGGGAGAGAGAACGAGACACGGAAGAGACGACAGTTTCATTGGAAAGTATCAAAAGAGAGAAGCCACGTCAGTTTGAATCACCTATATAAATGCTTCGTCTGCCCCCTGCCTCGTTATCTCTTCTTGGTCTCGCATCTTCTCGCTCAACGTCTTCTTCTCCCACTTCTTCTCGTTTTTCTTCTCGACAAACAATAACCAAGGTCGTGTGTGTCTGTTATTTGTTACACATTGACCCGCCCATGATATCACTGTACTACCGAACCGACCGCCTCTCTCTCTCACTCTCACAACATGTCCATTTGGTCTCAGTCCATCCATCCATCTCTCCCCATTTCCAGATGAAGGTGTTCCTCGGTCTTTTGCTCGTCGGCTCCGTCGCTTCGATCGATTTGATCGGCAGAACGCAATCGGCCGCCGTCAAGGGAAAGTTGATGTGCGAAGGAAAGCCAGCGAGTGGAGTGAAGGTCAAGTTGATGGAGTCTGACAGTTCGTTGCACGGTATTCGGGCACTTTCACACTGATTCGGTGTTCCAGACAGCTTCGGACCAGGATTCCTCGACAGCGACGACAAGATGGCATCCGGAAAGGCCGACTCGCGGGGAGAGTTCAATCTGAGCGGATCCACAAAGGAATTGACCACCATCGAGCCTTATTTGGCCGTGTTCCACGACTGCAAAGACGGTATCACGGTGAGTTTCCAGCACCGATCACAGACTGTTCGTCGAATCTGTTCGCACTCCGTTGGGCGCCCAATATCTCGAGATTGACAAGAGATATCAAAAAGTGGTCAACGGCAAACTTGTAGTCCTTGTTATGATCTACAAGTTTGCTGTTGACAACTTGTTGATATCTCTTATCAATCTCGAGATATAATGATTCTCCGGCAGAACTCTCCTCGGGGCTATTTCGATGGCATCCGATAGTACTCAATTCACGGAACTATCTTTATTTCATCATTTTTGCCCATGAATCGCAGACGCAATTGATGAATTCGTAGATCTGTGTCCACTAGTCAAAACTTTTTGTTCGACGGTAGTGGACACGACGACGCTTCGTGACCAAAAAAGCTCAAATTTGACGGGATGAACCAATCCAAACTACCACGTAGCTTTCCGATTTTCGTGTCTAATAGGTCAAACTAGAACATTCATCAGAGCGAACTTTCTGACCAGACGATTGAGTCAGTGGGAACGAAAATACTGGTTTCCCACCAAACGCTCGCATCAAAACACTTTATTTTTTCGTTTCGCAAGAGAACAAAAGATCGTGTGGTGTGTACTTTAGTCAACAATAGACGCGAATGCATGAATTATTGACGACGGTTTTCGATCGGAAATTCTTCGCCGAAACCCCCTCCCTGTCTCTGTTCGAACCAGGAAGTTTGCAGCCGTGCCAACGCGTCTTCCGTGTCAACATCCCAAAGTCGTACACGAACAGCGGCAGCTCGGCCAAGAAGACCTATGACGCCGGAGTCATCGAGCTGTCCGGAAAGTACCCGGGAGAGACGAGAAGCTGTCTCAACTGAACATTTGGTTAATCTAAACACTTCTCATGATAACGATAATAAATAATAAACATTTCGTCAAAGTTTCGAATGTCTCACACTCGAATAAACACTCGGAAGCCTCATTCGCATCGTTGCTCTCTTCCGAATGCACCGCCTATCCGTTCTTTTTCTCGCAATTCTTCTTTTTTCCTCCGCTCCCATTCCCATTTCGGGCGCAAGCGTTGGTCGTACTCAGCACGTAGCGGTAGGTGCAATTGACGTCATTCAATTGAAATGAGTCAGTGAGTGCAGGTGAGTGGGACACTGACATGTGAGGGCAGACCGGCGACCGGAGTCAGAGTCGATTTGATGGAATCGGACAGTGAGTCATCCGCCCGGAAGCGGTGGGAGACACTCGATTGCAGATAATGGAGACAACAGTGGTGTTTTCGATGTCGATGATTTCATGAACACTGCGGTTACCGACGGCAACGGACACTTCAATACGAGCGGATCGGAGGTGGAGGTGACTGGAATCGAGCCCTACGTCAACATTTTCCACAAGTGTGCCGATGGAAAGTCGGTGAGTAATGAGTGTTCAACTATAGCCGTTCGTCATTCATTTTTGCCCGACTTTTGCTACTTTTTTCCCATTCAAACTTTGTCGTAAAGCCGCGAAAGTTTCGGCATTGGGTCTCTCAGCGATCTCTCGTAAATCTACTCAGGCGACGAAATGCCGGAAAACCCCCTGGACCTGTGTAAGCAGCGGGCAAACTGTACAATTTCCCGCGGGATTTTTCCGGCCTCTGATCGCCTGAGTACCCAGTGGTTATTTTAAAAGAAAAATGTCGCAAAAGTGTTTGAATAGGCCCATAACTGTCTGCGTTGTCAAAAATGCGCACTTCTCACTTTTTCGTTGCGGGACCCACCGAAAGGGTCCACAATACTCCTAGATAGACTCCGGAATGTTCCATTTCGTCGCGAGACTGGTCAATTGGTGGCTCTAGCGATTTTTACGATTCGCAAAGAAACTTACGACATTAATGACTTTTAATGACTCCGGACTGCCATAAAACTTGATTCTTCTTATAAGGGAAGTGTTTATTTGTTAATTTTCACATAAATTTGATAGGGTACACTTTCCGATACTGACTATAAAATCCGAAAAAATGACTGCTTGAGGGGGGAATCTGGGTTTAAAGAGATTTTGGCTCAAGGCGCAGAGACAGTGTTCTCAAGAAGTTCGGAGAATTTGAAGCACTCTGAGTAAAATTATCTAGAAATCTGAACGTTTTCACCAGTAGCAAGTATGGGGGATTGGTAGTCAGTGCCAAGAGGTGCACTTTCCCCCATTCATTTTACCCTGGTGAAAAGATGAATTGGAAGAGAATCGAAAGGAAGCAAGGAGTTCGTGAACACTGCGTAAATGGACACGACGACCCGTCTCTTCATTGTGAGACCAGTTCTTGGCGAAATCTTTGATTCTCTTCCGATTCAGGAGACATTACTAATTCAACCGATAATAAGTTGAATTTCTGCGCCGACCGCGACGCAGCCGCGCGCGCCTGGGTCTTGCCACGAACAGAGTTTCTCGTAAGGTAGAACAAGTTGTTTCTTAGTGAGAACACTAGGCGCGGCTGTGCCACGGTCGGCGCCGAGGTTTCAATCTTTCAGGGACCGATAATATGTAATGTGGGATAGCAGCAAAGCGTGGAAGGAATCGGGTCTCACCAAGAGAACATTAAACTTTTTCGAAAATCAACATGCACCTTTGAACAAACTACTGTGGATTTCAGGCTTTGAGTTACTTTCTACCGTAGTTTCTTTAAAGGCGCATGTCGATTTTCAAAAAAAGTTTAAAGTTCTCGTGGCGATACCAGATTCCTCCCACGATCTGGCGCCACATTCCAGGAAATACGTAATATTAGAATTCTGAAATTTCGTGATAAAACACTAAATCACAGAGAACATTAACATCTCTCACCTGTTTATGATTTCAGCCGTGCCAACGTGTCCTCCGCATCAACATTCCGAAATCGGCGACGACGTGGGGATCGTCTCCACTCGAGACGTTCTCCATCGGCACTTTCGAACTGTCGGGCACAGTCGTCGGAGAGCTCCGCAGTTGTGCTCATCGGAATCTGACCAACTCTTCCAACTAACCTTCTTCTCCTGATAATAAACATTTTGAGTGGTTGATCCCAAATGTACATACAATCCATTGGTGATAAGAAGGACGTGGTCGGGGGGAAAGGGTCGTTATCGGGGCAGCTGCTGCCAGCCTCCTCCTTCTGTTCTCACCCACCGTTTTATAACTGCGCTTGAATAAATTTTAGGAGAATTCCCCCGCCCGTCTCTCTCTCTCTCTCTCTCTCTCTCTCTCTCTCTCTCTCTCTCTCTCTCTCTCTCTCTCTCTCTCTCTCTCTCTCTCTCTCTCTCTCTCTCTCTCTCTCTCTCTCTCTCTCTCTCTCTCTCTCTCTTATTTTCAATTCGGCACAGCAGCTGATTATCAGTGTCGTCACAAGAGGCCGCCCTTCGCGGGGCATACTGTAGCTGCGTGTGCAGCACCACTCACCGCTTTCTCGGCTCCGCAGCACTCTGTGTCAAGTACGTTCACAGACAACTCGCTAAGCTGATTAAAACATGCGGCCGCGTCATCAATTGCCATTCCAACTCTCGCCCCAAACTTGTACTTCTGCCCGTGCTCCTCCTATTACTTTCGCCCAATTTCCTCGAACTTGAACTGTTTCCTCCTTGGAAATATCATCCCAAAATGTCGAAAATCAGCATTTCCGGCGTAATCTCTTTAGATCCGATTCGTGAAAAAGACCCATTTTGGGTTCATGATGTTTCGACTAATTACCGAACAAATAGGATTAGGGCGAGTGTCACTGTTTCCAGAAATAGTTCTCTTCCAATTGACACTTGTATTTTTAGACATCACCCACTATTTAAAAGGCGAGAAAAAGTTCAAATTCTCCGGAATCGGTTGATTTCCTGAAATGCGAATACAGTACCCACCATAAGCATACATACATCTTCCAGCAGAGTTAGAAAGAGAACACACCGGAAGTCTTTCCAACTCTGTCGGAAAAGTTTCCCCACGTTTTCCGAGAGAACATCCAAAATAGCCCCCGTGTGAAAATGTGCGCTGCCGGGACCAGAATTTCGAAAAAAAAGGCAGCGTCATAAGTATACGAACCTCTGTAAATTTCGAATGTTTCCTCAGATTTCTACAATCTTTGCCTCCATTTCAGTATTCATCAATGTTTCAGTACACTCTAGTCAAACTTCGATTCGTTTCTCGAACTGATTGTCTCTGTTTTGTCTGCATTCAGTTCTTTCGAGATTTTGAGTGAAAATGTTATGAACACGCTCTTTTGGTCATGTTGGCTATCCATTCCGCATTCAGTTCTCGCTCTAAAGTGCTCGAAATCGCAAGAATTGATGTGAATTCATAAGTCCTTGCAGCCGTTTGAAAGAGATCTTTGTCTCCGCGGAGCAGTCCGTTTTGTTCCATTGTGCTCCCTCCCCCTCCCACTCGAACTTCCCGTGACTCACTGATTGCCCAACTCCCCGATTCCTTCCCAGTGGCTCCTCTTCTCTCAATTGATTTCGAAACACTGTCCTGATCTTGTTCTTTGCCTCCGTGTGCACTTGATTACAGTCGAAACAGTGTCTGATAGTAACCTCCCATTCAAACCGCTCCCTCTCTTTTCATCGACCATCAAATCGACCGCTCGTGACAAAATGGGGGCAAAAACTAATCGATAAAGGGAAATTATCTCGCCGTCGTCGTCGCTGATTTTCGTCCAAAAGTTTAGTTTCCCTCTCTATATACAGTGTTTCAGTTTCGCACGAGAATGTGGTCGGCTCGGCACGCCGTCACGTTGCTCGTCGTGCTCACCTACACCTACTCGACGCTTCTGCCGCCGGGGACGACGTTTACGCAGTCGATTAGGGATCTGTTCAGGTTCACAGAGCAGGAGGTGAGTGCGGAAGTGGAGAGAGTTGGAATGAGGAGAAGACGTTCAGAAGAAGCATGACGAAGAGACAATGTGTCTGGAGGATCCGCCGGAGAGTCGTCTGCCGACGAGGGAAGAGTTTCTCGAGTTGATTCGAAGGTCGGAAATGGAGGATCACAAGTACGATGAACACGTGCGCAAGAAGCGTCAGGCATCGAGGATCACCTACCAGCAGTACCTGGACAATCTGGGAAAAGTCGACTACGACGTGCGGATCGAGGAGGGGTGGACGGAGATTCTGTATCCGTTCGGGGCGTGGGCGATGGACAAGACACTCATGGGACAGGCGGGCAGGGAGACTCAGACGAATCTCGGCTTCGACTGTCCGTTCTTCGGATTCCGTTTCAACTACACAATGGTCTATCCGATGGGAATGATTTCGTTCGGCCTTCCGCCCTTCTCGGCCCCTCCATGGACATTTCCGAATCCATCGTGGCCGAAACAAAGGGCAAGTGATCTCCATTGATCCCCCCGAACTCTTCCAATTCCAGGACCACTCGTTCATCGCTCCGTTCTACGCCGACGCGATGTTCCAGTGGATCGGAAACACCAAAATCAGCAACGTGTTCTTCCGAAGCGTTCACAGACCACGTGTAAGTCGCAGTCAGCTGGCTCCAAGTGGCCACTCTCAAACAAATATCATCGAGACCATCTTATCAGTTATTTCCAGTCCCATTAACGTTAATTATTGATTTTATAACCGGATTACGTGCGGGAAGTATGTGTGTGGTGGGTAAACACATGTTTCAGCTGGACGACGACGACTTGTACGAGAGGAACAGTCAGCAGAACTACGGAGCGCCGAACTATGCGCAGTCGGGGGCTCAGGCGGCGGTCAACGAGCAGTTCTCGAATCCATACTCGCAGAATCTGAATGCATATTCGCAGAATCAGGTGAGAAAGAGTGGACGCAGAGGAAGAGAGGAACGGGAGAGTTCAGGCATACAACACGCAATTGCTCCAACAGCAGCAGCAGATATACGGAAGGAAGCGGAGGAAGCGCCAGATGCCGGGGAGGATCTCTCAGCCGGGAATGGTCGTCGATCCGTTGCTCCTCGACAACATCACCCGACACATTCAGGAGGGGTACACGGGCGCGAACGGATTCAGGGCAGAGCATGCATTCATCGCCACGTGGTACCGAGTGAGTTGTCACTTCTGGATCACTTGAGAGTTTCCCCCTTGCAGATGGCTCACGGAGGAGCCGCCCGTGCTCTGGACGTCTCGCAATTCGAGCACGTCAAAGACTGGCAGAACACGTTCCAGCTGGTCCTCGCTTCCGATGAGATCCGAACATTCGCCATCTTCAACTACGCCCGATTGAACTGGACGTCTTCGAATGAAGCGGGCGGATTGGACGGCTTCGGAGGAAAACAGGCGGCGATGGCCGGATTCAACGGCGGAAACGGAACCGGGTGGTTCGGACTGCCGTACAGCGGAGAGGGACGTCTCTGGAAGTTGGGATACTTTTCGAATGTCCTGACGCCGGGAAGATGGATCCATCGAATCGACGAGCTGGTCATTCCGGCCGGCTGCACGAACGCCTCGAACGGAGGAATGATGACTGCGCCGCCATGGGGACCGATGCACGGAGGAATGGCCATCAACGTGTCGGGGCCTTGTTTGAGGCCGACGGACAATGTGAAGGTGAACTTTGAGAACTGGCAAACGAGTTGCAAGCGGATCAGTCGAGTGCGTGCCCGGTGCATCATGCCAATGTTCCACAAGATCGGAATGGTTCCGATTCGAATGAGCAGAGACGGAGGACAGTCGTTCCCGTTCTTCGGACGCTTCTATGTGGTCAATTCTGAGAGGGCGCCTGCCTATGTTTCACTGAAAGACTCGGTGGATAACAAAACGAATCGATGGTAGGCAGTCGTGATGTAACTGTGCTCCATTGCACTTTCAGGTATGAACCGTACGCTCAAGAGTTGGCAATGTCTTGGCAGGCACTGAATTTGACATGGAACACGGGCGCCCGAGTGGATATAAGTCTGTTCGGATACTGGGAAGACGCCGACAGATCGCACTTCGAGAGGCTCGATTACCTGGCGAGGGGCATTTCGAACACTGGCAGCTACACTTTCAGACCGCAACAGTTGACGAAACAGTTCTTGTTGAGGGTGAGCACAATTGAGAGAATGCCCGTCCAGAATGGAAAGTTTCGCTCTAATGCATTAAGTTCAAGTTTCACCGCGAGCTCGCGAGATTCATGTCTGCGCCTGAAACGTCTCGAACTGTTTAAAATTGCGTAGACGAAATAGCATGTGGAAAATGAGTCGCAGACACCAATGGGGCAGAGAAGCGCGTTTGCATCGGACAAATGATTCCGTGGACCCGGAAATTAACGGATGCCAGCGAAATGGTCCCGAAACCGAGAAGAGCTCTGATGGGGAATCATTGTATCTCGAGATTGATAAGAGATATCGAAAAGTTGTCAACAGCAAACTTGTAGTCCTTGTTATGATCTACAAGTTTGCTGTTGACAAATTTTTGATATCTCTTATCAATCTCGAGATATAATGATTTTCCGGCAGAGCTCTCTTCTGCTGCGGGGCCACTTTGATGCCATACGGAAAATAAAACACGAATTGAACTGTTTCTTCGAGAAATTGAAAACGACATTTTATTCGGAATATTCGTATTTTACTGACCGTTTCTTGATCAGAATACCTCTGAAAACTGAGATTCTGTTCAGAAACGGATGATGAATAAAAGAAAAGTGTACATACCATAATGAAAAACCAGCGAAATACGAAAAAATGGATTTTCTTATCATCTTTATTCACTCAGTTACTTTCAGAATGCGTGGCAAAAGTTCCATTTCGGGTTCGTCCAAGTGGCGTTGGCAGATCAAGAAGAGGGTGTGATGTGGAGTAAACCGACGCCGTTCCCGTGGTATCATCTGAACGAATGGCAGCATTATTACGGAAGGAACTGGGCCATCGACATGTGCATCGAATGGTGAGTTCCCGTCGCAGAGCAACTGTGCTCTATTGATTGCAGGTTCGAGTACGACGGAAAACGGAACAACTTCCAAATCGACCTCACCACCGACTTCCCGTGTCCTTGCAAACTCTCCCAGGCGCTTCTCGATCTCGGGCGGTTCATGCCGATCATGGACTGCGACAAGGACGGAGACACCTCGTGTCCATTCAACAAGGGAGCCCAGCACTGCATTCAGTCGGTGCAGCCGACGTTCACGGGCTCTTCGCAGCAGTGCTGTTACGACTACGACGGCTACCTCATGTTCACTGACGACTGGGAACCAGATGGTGACTACACGACGTTCTTCCAGCCGGGAACCCCCGCGAGAGCCCATCGATACGGAGCTGCTCCGTACAGAATGCCTCCCTTCATTCCGACTCTCTCCAACTATCAACTGGACCTTCTGCCGTACAGAACGTGTTGCAAGTACGCGGAACACTGCGAATTCTATTATTGGCGGCGGATGACGAACGGATGCCAAGACTACAGGGCTCCGGGGGCCGGCTACATGTACGGGGAGCCGCATGTGATCACTTACGACGGAATACGGTACACGATGCCTGGAAAGGGGTATTACGTGCTCACGATGTCCGATAACCCGTATCACAAACTGATGGTACAGGTGCGATTGGAGCAACCCGACGACACTCTCTGTGAGTTTGAGAGCTCGAGAGCAACTGAGAACTGTTTGAGTTTCAGGGCACTCGCACGTGAATGCCACCGTGATCACGGGGATTGCAGTGCAAGAGAACGACAGTTCGATAGTGCAGGTGTACGCGAGAAAGCCGATGCGACGATGGAGATACCGGACGGACGTGTACGTGGACGGAGCCAGACGGTTCTTTGATAAGCCGCACTGGAAGCATCAGCAGTTTAAGCGTCCGTTTCTCCCGAATGATCCCTCCGACGTTCCCGATTTCAGATCTCGACGTTCGAAATCCGCTTCAGAATATGAATCAGTCGGAGATTGTGATCATGCTCAAATCGGGTGTCGGCATTCGGATCTTCGAGGGATTCGGAATGCTCGACGTGATGGTCACCCTTCCGCCGAGCTACAACACGACGTGTCGGCAGGGAGAGTCATTGACGTCTGCGCTGAATGCACCCACTGGATCACGGAGATGTTACACGACGTTAGGACTGCTGGGGACGTATAACAACGATGCGTCGGATGACCTGACGACGCCTACAGGCACGGTGACGAGGGTACAGAATCCGACGACGACGTCTTCAACGACGCAGATGATCTACGAGCAGTTCGCGTCGACGTGTGAGTTGAAAGGTGTGTCAACTGAACGAACGCTCGCTTTCAGGGAAAATAGACGGGACGAACGAGCGATTGGGAAGTATATTGTTCCAGGACAAGTACAAGCCCATCTACAACCCACTTCTCTTCGCCGAGTCCGACTACCGACCTGTCTACTGGCCACAGACGATCGATATGAACGCTTCGCGAGTGTTCACGATGGAAGAGGTGAGCAGAGGATGGATCCTGGAGGAAACAAGAAGTACGTTCAGGTGGTGAGCACGTGTCAGAACAATCCGGAATGCGAGTACGACTACATAATGACGGGAAGGAAGGAGGTCGGATTGACGACTCTCCGGCGACAGAAACAGTTCTTGTCGCTTCAGAAGACTGGCAGCAAACAGTGTAAGTGTCCAATTGATCTTTCTTTCTTATCAATCTTATCTTCAGTAATCTCTTGCGGACCTCTTCTGAAGAAGGAAGGAGTCGTTAAGACACCCCCAGCCGCGAACTATTTGGATGGAGACAAAGTGAGTTTTCAGAACTTTCAAGCTCTGATTTTTGCAATTGTGACATTTTTTATGCGTCTTCCAAACACTTCTTTTAGAGACCATTTTGGGTAGATTTACGAGAGATTTTTTTTTTCGACCCACTGTCTTGCAACTTGTTCAGCATACCGTATTTCCTCGAATAGAGCGGAACCCCAACCGCTGCCGGAGAATCATAATATCTCGAGATTGATAAGAGATATCAGAAAGTTGTCAACAACAAACTTCTAGTTCTAAATATGATCTACAAGTTGGCTGTTGACAACTTTTTGCTACCTCCCAGCAATCTCGAGATATAATCATTCTCCGGCAGCGTTAGCGCTGGCGCTCTATTTGAGCAATACGAAAAACTGTCGAAGGTTTTTGAAAAGGTCCATTTCCTCTCACCTTTTTCCTATTCAAACCGTGTTATAATTGGCATTATTCTAGGTGGTATTCTCGTGTAAACCCAAGTACTACATCCACGGAGACATCGAGAGAGTGTGCAGAAACGGAACGTGGTCCCCTGGATGGTGGGCGTGGTGCAGAGATCGAAACCTCGAGTACGCGCTGAAATGGATGACCGCGTTGCTGTCAATCTTCGGAATCGTCCTCATCTTCGTCATTTTCTTCTGTGTTCTGTGGAGTATTCGGAAGAAGAAACAGGCGGAACACGCGGAAAGGCTTCAGTTGAAAGAGGCGGACGAGAGACTGAAGAAGTTGGAACACGACAGAATGTGAGGAGACGCAGAAGAAGAACTTGAGCTATGGGACATTTTCAGATTCGGAGAGGCTGAGAAGGCTCCGTTGATAGAGACTGACTTTCGTTCTGGTTACAATATGAGTCAATCCTCCCGACCCGTCTCCCAGCCGCCGAGTTCTCAGTGGAGTCCGCCTACATTCGTCGCTCCACCTATCCCCTCATACGCGGCCACTCAGAGCAATTTCGAGCCGCCGAGACGGAATATGTTCGAGACGTCGGCGATTTGAGATGTCTTCACTCTGAGCATTCTGATGATCACTAATTGTTTTCTCTGTATGTACTTATTCTAATTGATTGATTCAACCACTTTCTTATTCAGATCTCAAAGATCTTCGTTTCCATAAAACAAACACACTTTCTATGCATTTATGACTGGTTTTGGTTAATAAATTGTTGCATTCATTCAAGTATTTACCTACTATATTTTTACCTGTTCTCAACTTTTCGCTCGTCGCGTCTGGCGCCATGTCCGCGGGAGCGCCGTGAAGTGATTGCGGCACCGCGCGGATGTCGACAATTTCAAAAAGGTTTCTCCTTCACAATTTTCCGTTTTTCAATTTCATTCGCTTCTCCGTGTCTTTGATTTTTCTCACTTTCCATTTTCTTCTTATAAAAAGCTTTTCCAGAATGGGTCAGACCTTCTCGTCATCGTCGAACGCGAAACAAACACCCGCTTCCACTCCACAAAGGGCACCGAACTGTGTCGACCCTCGATCGCCGACAAAGGATATCGAACGAACCCCAATTCAAGTCGGAACGTGAGTGTTTTTTGAACTTTTAGTTTAAATGAGCTTCTCTTTACTTTCAGTCCACTTGTCAACGACGAAAACAACTGCTCGGCGAACTCAGCAACCAAGGAGGACAAATCGCGTAAAATGAGTCTTCGTCAAAAGATTTTCGAACGTAAGAAGAACAAAGATGCATCGACAGGTAAGTAACCCGATAAATTAATAAATAAAACAGTCAAGAATGCATTCCTTCTCACAGACGAGTAAGATGATCTCTCCTCCCCAAATCTGCGGCTAAATCGTGTCCCAACACTGCATCACTGATCGATACTCGTTCTATTGTCTGAGAGTCTCATGTTTTATGGGTATTTTTCCATTCGCTTACTCTGTCTTCTATTCCTTTCGCCCACTCGCCTAGCGTCGCTTTCAATGACTCGTGGCGAGTTCCAAATACTCCAAAAATCCGAGCTTCCCACAGTGATTTGCATTCAATTCCTGTATCATGTCCGTTCCATTTAACTCTGTCCCACTTTCTTTTGATATCCTCGTCTATGTTGAATATAATACTGACAAACTTGTCCTGAAAACCACTCTTGATTGTACATAAAATATTCGCTCAACCTTTTTCAGTGTCATTGTGAAAACGACAGTGTTGTCGGGAATCTCAAGCTTCAAATTTCCAGCGTTCACCTGGCTCACTAAACATCTGGCGCCAACTTTCACAAGGTTTCCAGTCGAGAACTCCACAAATGACGTCACAGGAACATTCTGAAAGTTCAGAATTGGTGACATTGTCCACCGACTTCGCCCACCCGGAAACCAGTGGAATTCAACACGTTTGATTGAAAACCAATCGGAAAATGCTCTCGAAATTCGGAATTTGGGGAAGAATGCTCAAGGAACTCCTGATAAGTTCCAAAGTGGAAGAAAGAATGCTCACCGAGAGTGGCTATCTGAAAAGGAGACACGCGTTCAATGGATGCTAGGAAAGGGTTACCTGAACTTTGGCATCTCTGAACACATCCGCAAGTGCTTCTCGATAAACAGCTAATTTTGGAGCGGCTGAAAATTTTTCACAACTGTTTGGCCGTGCGATATCGAAGCGTACAAGACTTGATGTAGTCCAACGTCGCTCTCTTCCCAATTGGTCTCATGAAGTCCCCGTAGCAACAGAGTTCTTCGGTGACCTGGCTCCGGAGAAGGTTGCTCTCCATTATCCGTTCACAGAATTGCCATGTCATGAAATAACAACTGTCAGTGAGCACAGTTCCGTCGGCTCTCACTGCTTCCTCTTGGCGCATTTCTTCGATCGACGGCTTCTGGAGCACTTTCTGCAGCTCATTCGCCTCTTCATCCGTCACGAATACTCCATGCTGAGTGCCAACCTAATCGGAGAGATTTTTTGAATACTTTAATACAGAATACCCACTTCTAGAGAAGAAGAGTGAGCGAAAATGAGAAGATCTGCCTGGTCTGATCCAGAGATTTTGACAAGGTTGTGCATGTTCTCGAGGACATCCGAAGCCGATATCATGATCCCGCCGACGGGAGGCAACTTGTCGAAGAGTTCTTTCCTGTCAGAGATTAGATTATATTAAGAGCACATTTCCCTCCTTACTTATAAATTTCCAGTTTCGTTTCCAAAAGTGTCTTTCCGTTCGGCACCATTCCGAAGACCTTTCCGTACGCAGACAAATGGGGCATTCGTTGAGAGAGACCTCCGGAGTGGATCAGCAGCATCTGACAACTTCAGCGACTTCAGATAAAAGAAGAAGAACGCCTTCCAAACCTTCATTTGATCCCTATTCTCCGTGCTCTCCAGTGCCCGTCGGATAATGTTGAGAGTTGCCCCTCCGGAACCGATCCGAACGCCCGCCGGCTCATCTGTCACGACTTCCACGTGTTCGCAGAACTTTCCAGTGGGAATATGAGCGAGTTGTTCTCGAAAAGTCGCATTCTGTGACTCTGTTCCAGCAGTTAAAACTAGTTTCTGCCACATTCCGACGGGAGAAGTGTTGGTGGCCGAAGAGAAATCGATGAGAGACAGCTGCGCCGGCACGTTTCTCTACCGGCCACGCGGCGGTCAGAGCCGGAGAGAAACAGCGTGCGAAGGGGAGAGACGCCGAGTTACTATCGCTTGTTCATATTGAGAAGTGATATGGTTTATTGTTGGAACTTTCTTTGAAATATCTTTCGGTTTTCCGTATAAAAACGGAATATGTCACAGTACAAACGTTTGATAGAAATTCAGATAGTTTTGGACGAACCGATGCGAATTCCGTTTGAGTCCTGGATCCCCAAATAGGTAAATAATTTTCCATTTTCGTCTTCCATTCGAACAACATTTGACTCGCAACACGATCGACATCGCATTGCCTGACCCCTGACTGATTGCTCCCTTTTCTCACGCGCTCTTCCATTCTTCTCGGAGACAGAGCATCTCTTTTCAACCTTCAGCATGTCGAAACCGCAGACAAATGTGCTCGAGGGAATGCAAATTTGGTTGATAAATCGGTGATTGATTGTGATTGACACGGCGCCGTCGAGCCGTTCATGAACATCGTCAGTAGTCTTCAAATCAAAATGAATGCACGAACTCTGTGAATGACTTGGAAGACAAGCTTCTTCTATCGGGGAAATTGAAAGAGTCTGGGACAAAAAGTGGCTGTGACACACTTTCGAATGGACGTTGACTGCGTGACAACCTCAGCGTGATCCCGTACTTACCTGCAGCCTGGAACATTACATTGAAAACGATCCAGAACCTCTCCGCGACCGTACTGCAACGACAGGAGTCGTTTTCGCGATATCGACCTTTTGACCGAGCCGGAGCCGTGGAAACGAGCGGATTTTTTTTTTTAATTTTTGCAATTACATGCTGTCGCGTACCCATGAGAAGACCGTAATCTTTATACCTTTATACCGAATTCTCTTGATCCAAACTCACTTCTTCAGGAAACAACTGAATAAAACCCATCCGATTCCACCTCTATCCTCCGTCTCTTCATCCCCATTTTCTAACAACTCGATCACCGTCTCACCGTTGTCTGGCCTTTCCCCTTCTCACAAGGGAAGTGTTTAGGGTGACCAAACTATATTTGGCTGAAATTTCAACCAGGGGTAGGTAATGGTCCCAATAGACACCTCCAATGCTCGGTTTCCGCCGGAGAAGCTTTTGAAGCTTCATCTCGACAAAAAACCGTACGCGCTTCGTAGAGAGTTGAGAGTTGTATTTTCGGAATCAGTGGATCTTGAGGATCTCGAATATGTAATAATAATTGAGGCTCAAAAAATTAGCTTTTGAAAATTTATTGAAACTTGGAGCTCGCCCGGTCTCGGGAACACCGCGCACCTATACGCCCTCAGTTCCTACGTTTTGCAACGAATGGGTGGTTCAGTCGGTTGAAGGCGCGAGTATGACGTGGAGGGTCTATGGTTCGAAACCCGTTTTTTAGAATTTTTTAAATTTTTTTTTGTTAGGCTTGGTTTGTCTGAAAACAAGTTTAAAAGTGGTGTTTCATGCTCCGAATAGGTGTAGGATTGTTTTTCAGCAAGTTCCAGAAAAAAAATCTGTCGAAAATTTTCGACCCTTGGCATGCATTTTTCGAAATTTTTGAAGTTCTTTATTTTGCCTGAAAATTGAGCAGTACTATCTTTACACCATTTCTAACAGCTTAAGACCAGTTTAAGAGCAATTCCAGACAAAATATGTTTGACTGAAAAAATTGCAAAAAATTATAACCTATTGGAGGATCGAACCCACACCTGCCACTTGTTACCTGCGCCCTCACCCACCGAACCACTCAATCGCTGTCGGCGGTCGGTTTTGAGGGCGTATAGGTGCGCGGTGGATTTCGACGCGCCGAGCTCCATGTTTGAGCCCTTAACCATAGGGTTGGAAGCTGACTTCAAGGTATCCCAGATATTATTTCATATATGAGATCCCCGTGATCTCAGGATTCCATACGATACTGCGCGACATCTCTACGAAGCGCCTACGGTTTTTTGCGAAGATGAAGCTTCAAAAGCTTCTCCGGCGGAAACCGAGCATTGGAGGTGTCTATTGGGACCATTACCTACCCCTGGTTAAAATTTCAGCCAAATATAGTTTGGTCACCCTAAACACTTCCCTTGTCAGGCAACCCCCTCCGGTCAGCTCTCGTATGCGTTCCTCGAATGGTCCCCAGTCAAGGGCACTATCGATCATTGTGCTAATACCTCTCTCCCCCGTCCACAGGAATCGTACGTGCTTGCTCCAAAGTGCATTGATTTTTGTACTCTTACCGTTCGGTTTCTTCATCCGAAATCTGAGTTCAAATGATGAAACCGTCGCCAATTCTCTCCCATATGCCGTGGAATGTGATGAAACACATCGTCGTTGTGTCTGATTCTCGCTCGAGGTTAGTTCTCAGTTGTCATCGGAGGTTGAAGAAATGTATATTTACAGGTCACTATTGAGGAAATGCTCCAAGCAGTTGCGTAGTATCGTCGACAACACGCTTGTGTACTATAATCATCTTGAATTGACAATCGACGGGGGAGTCATTTCATTAATAATCTGGGTGTGCTTGAAGCAAACGCCTCTGGCGGACTATCAAAGTAAAATAACGTGTGTTCAATATCATTTTCATCCGGAAGGATGTGTGATAAGAGACAGAGATTGGGAGAAGCTGATCGAGGGTCGGGATCACATCTCGATGGCTGTTTCCGATCTCGCGACGCTTATCAAGAACCCTAACATCCACGTTCGGTTGTTGGCCTTTCAAGTGAAGAATAGGAATCCTGATTACAATATGGACCAAAAAATCCTGGAAGAGGTTGCGTTTCGGACCCATATTATGAAGTTATTCAACTCACTTGATCATAAATTGAATCTCAGAGGCATTCGGACAGAATTTTCTCTCGAACTGTATCAGATTATGATTATTCTGTCCCGTATCAAACCGAACGCATTGCGTTTTCTGGATGTAAAATTGCCTCCTGGAATCACAGAACTGGACGAACTCACCGAATCAGAGCATTGGAAACATGCTGAACAGCTGATTCTTAAAGCCGACTACTATCCAATCCATAAAATGAGCAATTTTTCCTATATCACTCTGAAGCAGCCAAAATTATCAGTCGGAGACATAAAGATGATCGTGGAAGTGAGTTATCCAGTGGGCATTTCAAATAGCAACTGTCTCTTCCAGATCGCCCAGAAACATGGTGTCAAGTTCTACGGATATTTTTACAATTTGGAATACGAGAACTACTCCGAAGTGCGCAAGTATCTCTCTCAATGGCCGTTTCACTATGAAGATGAATGCGAATTTTACTTGATCGATATCCCGAATTCAAATCATTCCCTACGGTTCCACACGCTTCACAAAGGAATTATCATTTGTCGGTCTAAACCATAATAATCAAAAAACTCTTTCTTACTCAAAAGTCTTTTCTGACGCGTTCTCTGAGTTTTTCGAAAAGTCGAGGGCACTAGAAATTCTAAGTGCCCCAATATTATTATAAATTTTTGTGTACGCAAGCATTAGTTGTAATTACATGTGCAAGTCACATGCGCCATATTTTGGGAGGCTCCGTCCCCCTTTGGCTGGCTGTGAACTGGTTTATTGTTAGGAATTTAGTATCAAACGTAGTTTAAAAATAGTACTTTTGCATAAAATAGGATCTCAGATCCGAATAGTTGTCTCCTAGAAACTGGAATTACATTTTTTACATCGGGGGTAACATGAAGGTATGCACAGAAAATACAATTGTCTACAGAAGTCCAAGGCTATCTGGCAGGGGTTCTAGACGAAAATCAAGACAATCTTACGACTCGAATGGAGGGCCATAACGACCGGTTTGTCGTATCCGAGCGGTACGATGATCGGCTCGAGGGACCATTCGGCAGAGCACGAACCGAACAACGGAGACCGCATGAACGAACGCAGTTGGTCGGCGTCGAATTCGGTGTTATCCATGTGAACGTCGAGTTTGTCCGTCAGACGGAACACCGCTGCTTCGATGAGAGGGAGGGCGGAGAGGGTGGTGACACGTGGACAGTCGGAGATGCGGAAGTAGGCGAGGTTCGGGCAGCAGCGGGAGACACGGCGGGAGAAGTGGTCGGTGATCTGGAAAAGGAATTGATTCGATGAGAAGGAAATGACATTCAGATACCTCTGGGGTCCCTTTCAAGTCGATTTGAGTGAGGGTTCGGAAAGAGGATTGGAGGCATCTGAGCAGCTTTGCTTCAGTCTCTCCACCTAGTTTGCAGTCCTCAATCTCTACCTTTTCAAGGCGAGTGAAGTTGGCGAGGAGAGCCAGAGTCCACGTGTGAATGTGTTCCAAGTCGATTTCCGACAGCGCCAGCTCTTTCAGAGGTGCATTTTTGATGAGCTGAAGCATTCTGGCGAACAGGCCGTCGGAGATCTCACCGTCGATGAGGTCATTCTCCAGATGCAACGATTCGACAGCTGCAAACTGAAGATACCGCACGTCAATTCACACTTCGTACCATCGACCAGATGAGGCAGAACCAGGTCCAGAACTCGCTCCGTCGCTGCTCTATTCGTAACTGACACTTGCAAATCGGCTTCGTTGGCGTCGCATCTTCCCTTGATGTCTCCGCGCGAAACGTGAATCTTCAATTCACGAACGGCGGGCAGGAGATTCGCGAAGTTCGTCGCCATAGCCACCGAAGTCAGCACCGAATTGAACAGATCCGTGGGTTTGAGAAGTCGCAGAATGCCTCTGACAAGGTCAATTGGCATGTCTCCGAACTCCATCTCTCCCTGTAACTAGGCAGTGGAAACAAAGGATTAACTCAGAAACACACTGTCCAGTACGGAGAAATGGGGAATAGAGACCCAGAGAATGAGAGAGAAAGCGGAGAAGAGAGAGGAGGGCAGTGGATCTGATAAGATTTATGTTATAAATTAATAGAACACTTTGAATGATTGTATTAGATACTGTAGACATTTAGAGACACCAGAGAAACAGTAAAAAAAGTAAAAACAGTGAGGGAAACCCGATAAACGAGGGAAAACAAGATAATCAAAGACCGAATCCAAGCTTCCGCCTTTCCGATCTGACGGACTTTGATCCAACTTCGACGATGCGGGTGGACGATTCGGGACGTTTAAACGCTTTGTCGCTTTCAATCTTCCGTCGTTCCATCTCCTTCTGCGCCTCTCGCATCTCCGCTTCCATCGTCTCGACCGTCCGAACGCTTTCCATTTTGAGCTCTCGTCTCGATTGTTTCGACTCTTTGATCGAATAGAACATTGGACCGAGTTCGGCGAGCCAGATTGCGTCAACGGCGGTGACACATTGCATGTATTCTTTTGCAGTCATAATCAACTCGTGGTACACCTGAATATAATAATAGTCAAGATTTGCACTTCAATAAGAAAACATACCACGTAATCAGGCATGAAACCCATTCCGAAAAGAGCAGAGGTTGGATGAAGGAAGCACGGGATTCCGGTTCTAACGTTCACATACTCTCCGATTCCTTTCAAACGCGCTGCATTGTGGAAGTAGGCGGAGCAGATGCACTTGCGCACGATATCCCATTCACTTCCGTTCGAGCTGAAATTAACAAATACTGAAAAGAAGCAAGATCGAAACAAACTTACATCAAAGGAAGCTTGAGAGACGTCATAATCTCTTTCAGCTGTGCTCGAACTTCCCGCACTTTCTTGAGTGCTTTCACGTGAAGGTAATTGTCCGCGCACCACTTCGCCGAGTACTTATGTGTTCTCCATTGCAGATACACATTGAGGAAAGTAAGATGGTCTGATTCGGGAACCTGGAACTTCTCCTTCTTCGCATCCGCTTCCTCTTCTCTTCCTTTCGGTCGGAAAAAGATCGCCGGAACTGAGAGCATAGAGACAATCGTCAGGACTTCTTCACTGCATCCCATTTCGGCAGAAACGATGAGCATTTTGGAGAGAGTGGGGTCCAGCGGGAATTCGACCATTTTTCTGCCCATTGACGTCAGTTGGCCTGTGTTGTCAAGCGCACCGAGGGTCCATAGTTGATACATTGAATTGAGCATATTGTCCTGGGGAGGGGCGTCCATGAAGTGGAACTTGAGAAGATCGTCAACTCCAAGAGACTTCAACAAGAGGACAACGTTTGCAAGGTTTGTTCGCTGGATTTCGGGCACTGTGCTTCTCTGTAATTCCAACGTCGAAGCAGTTCTCAAAAAAGCAAAAAAACTTACCAACAATTCATCTTTGAACTGTCTTTCTGTGTATAGTCGGTAACACTGGCCAGGCCCAGTACGACCAGCACGACCACTTCTCTGATTAGCCGAAGCTTGGGAAACAGGGAAAATTGAAAGGGCGTCCATACCGATTCTAGGATTGTACACCTTCATTTTGCAGAATCCAGGGTCGATGACGAAAAGAATACCGTCGACGGTGAGGGAAGTCTCAGCGATGTTGGTAGCGACGATGGCTTTTCTCATGCCACCAGGTGCTCTTTGGAAGATCTTTGCTTGCAGATCACTCGGGAGTTGCGAGTAGATTGGAAGAACCGCCAGTGGAGGAGCTTCGTCGAGCTCTCCGAGTTTCTCTTTGATCATCTCACAAGTGCATTCGATGTCTTCTTGTCCAGGCATGAAAATAAGAATGTCACCATCCATTCCTCCGAGATGAATTGTAACTGCCTGCTTCACAGCAGCATCCACGTAGTCTTCAACTGGAGTTCTCGCATGGAAAAGTTCCACGGGGAAGGTTCTTCCAGGAATTGTGAAAGTAGGACAGTTGCCTCCGAAAAAGTCGGCGAATTTATCAGCATCCATGGTGGCAGAAGTGACGATAAGCTTCAGATCAGCTCGTTTGGCAACGACCTCTCTGAGCAAACCGAAGAGCACATCCGTATTGAGGGAACGTTCGTGAGCTTCGTCCATAATGATCGCCGAGTATTGGTCAAGTGTTCCGTCTCCAAGACACTCACGGAGCAGGATACCGTCAGTCATGTACTTGATCATTGTCTTTTCTGAGGTGCAATCTTCGAAACGAATCGCATATCCGACGTCTTGTCCGAGTTCAACACCCATCTCATCGGCTACACGCTTAGCCACACTCATTGCTGCGACACGTCTCGGTTGTGTGCATCCGATAAGTCCGGAGTCTCCAAATCCGTCTTCCAGAAGGTATTGTGCCAACTGTGTCGTTTTTCCTGATCCAGTTTCTCCGACAATGATCACTACGTTATTCTCACGGATGACGTTCATCATCTTCTGTCGGCAAGCGAACACGGGCAAATACTCTCTCTGTTGCTTGATGGTCTTCTCCATCGCAAAGTCAGACACAGCTTCCGAGTCCTTCATGTGCGATGCAAACTGATGCGACTCTTTGTAGTTTCCACTGTCGTCTTCCTCCGGATTCGCAGTGTCGTCGGGTTTCTCTTTTACTCCCATCAAGTTGCCTAGTTTACTTCCAGCCAGCTCCCAGTGCTTGTCCTGCGCCTTCTTTCGGTCTTCCAATTCTCTTCGCTTTCTCACTGCTACACTTCCTCTAGCAGCCGAAACAGCCATATCGCAAGTGGTGTCAACGACTGGAATGATGGGCTGTGCTTGTTTCGTGAACACAATTCTTCCGTCGAGGAATGGCGGCACGATGTTTTGCACGAGAATCGTCACACGGTTCTCATCCGTCTCGTCTTCGAAAGTGCTAGATAACTCGTCAGCCATGGCAACGACTCCGGAACGGTGCAATCTGTTGTTTTCCCACAACTCGTTCTCTCTTTTGATAGCCTGTTGCTTCACAGTTAATCGAGGTTTTTGCGTCTTTTCTTGCCATTGCTTCTCGCGTTTTTCCACAAATTCTTCAGACACTTTGTTGAACGGATTGTATTCATCGTCGTGTGCACCCTCATTGTCATACCACTCTCGATCCAGATTCTTCTGCTCTTCCTCCCACTGCGCCTTTTCTTCGTCATCGTGGAAAGTTGGCCGGAAAAACGATTCGACGTTTTTGAAACACTGTACATTCAACTCACTCGGCTTTATCGTCCTTGACAGATCTGATCGATTCCTCGGGTCGATTGTATCTTCTTTTCTTCTCATCATCTCTCTGTCTTCTCTGACTTCTCCAAGCGCTAGAAATGCTTCTTTCCGAGTCCCAGTCCCTCTTCCGATCTCTGTCGCCGCGTGGAGTTGGCATATCCCAGCTGTTTCTCTTTTTATGTCCGTCTCTATCATCGTCCCAAGCCATCCGGGATGGAGTGTCTGGCACTTTGAACCGAGGAGTCTCGTCGCCTCTTCGGTCCTCCCTACGGCTACTTCGTTCCCGTCGATCGGATCTGTCGTAATTGCGATCTCTGTCTCGTCTCCGATCATCATCACGACTTTTGTACTTCATTCCACGATCATCTCGATCTCGCTGTTTTTCGTGAACTCTAAAAACCAGTTTTGAGAAATAAATTCACAAAATAAACTAACTTTTCGATTCCTCGACGAACTGATTCTGTGACACCTTTGTCGTCCTCATCGTCCAGACGCTTCCTAGCATTATCACGCTTCGTCGACGCTAGCCGATCGAGTCCCAATAAACTTCTTAAAGTAATCGATATTATTTTTTGAAAATAAAGGAATAATACTTACTTTCCTGACGATTCGCTCTTCGATTTTCTGTCTTCGTCATCTGTTCTCTTCTTTTTGATGACCAGTCCACCGACAGTTTCGTTTTTCCCTTCAAGACGGTCATCAGCATGTCTTTCAGACATAACCTGTAATTTTTTCAATTAGTTTGAAATCAATTTTCGAAAGAAGGCAAGAAAATGGTGAATGTGTGCGGGGTAATAGTGAACGAGAGGAATGCAGACACTAATGGTCGTTAGCGCGCGTTTGCAACCGATGTGGTGAAAAAAGGCGAATGTGACGAAGTGGCTCAATATGAACAGACGTGTTGTGAAGAAGAAATGGGAAAAACGTATCGAATGTAAACGCAGTAGACATAGACGACCGGATATCGCGGAATTAATTTGAATAATTTTAAGATTGCCGATCGATCATTTATCTTTCGGAGAAATAATGTACAAGCAATAGGTTACTCTATTTTACAGAAAAGGGTTAGTTATTTCGAGCTGTTATGAATGACTAGTATACAAAAATTCTACAGATTCTAGTCACGAGTTTAGTAGCTACAGCTGTTGCGCATCGAAGCTTCCATCTTCAAAGTCGAGTCGTGCCGCCCAACACGAATCTTCGAACGCAGCAGAGACGTTTTTCCGGTCGCCGTTAGCAGCGAAATCGTCACTCGATCCTGACTCGTTTTGTTCGAACTTCCCACACATTTCGCTTATCGCGTCATTCATTTGCGCTATTCTTTCCTGGAGCACTTGTGCGTGACGGACAGCTCCGCGTGCTCTGATAACATCTTTTTCTCTCGCGAATCGGTTTGCAGCGGTAATTTCATCCTCCAGACACCGAATGTAATCATCAATTCTATCGAGGCCAAGCACGACGCTAGAGTCGGTAGATGTATCCATCTCTAACTCGAAGCTCTGCTCGTGGATACTGACTGTTTGGTTCGGTGATTCGCTACGCTTTTCGTCGACAACGAAAGTTCGACGAGAAGGAGTCGGTTGAACGTCTTCGGCTTTCTCATCTTCTTCGACGACTTCCTCTTCATCGGTATCGTCGTAACACACTTTGTAATAGCTTCTGGCTGTTTCAGTATCAGTTGATCGGCGGACAGCGTCATCTGTTTGTTGGCGACTCTTAAAACACATAGGATAGTCGGTAAAAGAAAAAGTTAAAATTTACTTTGTTCCAACTTTCGATGTACGAGTTGTTTGTTGGAAGAATGGACGATGTGTTGTTAAGGCAAGAAACGGGAGGTAGGACAGTGTTCGAGTCGCAGTTTTGGAGTGGCGGCAAATCTTCTTCATCGCTGTCCTCGGGGATGTCGGCTGCATTTTTCGGAGTGCTTGTGAACAAGGGGGTGAATGGCTAGAACATAATACTGAAAAAAATCTCCGAAACTCAGAAAATTACCCGTGATTGTTTCTCTTCCGGTGTGTAGTCCTGATCGAAACGAACCGCTTTTCGCACATGCGCGGGGAAAATTTTCTGAGGGTGTGGTGTGGGTTTCAGAATAGGCTTTGGAGCCGCCAATTCTTTTCCGTCCCACCAGAGTTCTTCGTTCTCTTCAAGACTGCTTGAAGAGCGAGCGTTTTCCAGGAACTTCTTCATACCCGCAACATCGTTGTTCCGGAAACAATCCATCACTTCATTCACCGTCTCCGTGCTGTTGCTGTTAGGTGTCTTCTCGTCAGTAGTAGCTCCGAAACCGAGCCATCGGAACTTCAGAAAGCTTAGAAGCCCTCCATTACGACGCTCTTGGGATGAAGTCGTTGAAGAAAGGGAAGACGATGTTGCCATAGATGAAGATGTTCCAGATGCAATGGTAACTGTCGAATCAGTCTGGCTGTCTGTCGAGTAGCGAGTAGAGAGAGCATCCTCTCCGAATGAGATACCAGCTTTTTCCGCAAACATTAATGAATTCAGATCTGCCGGGTTCTGAAAGTACGAACTTTTGATGCAGAATTTTGCAAATGATAAATTTAATGAAATTAACAGTCTTAATCATCGAAAAAAAAACGATAATGCATACGGAAAAGCTCCGAAAACAGAACTAGAAAAACAAGAACACAGATAGTCGGATGCAGCGAAAACGGTCAACCTCGCGGGTCTTGCCGCGATTACAGTAGACCGTTAGCCGTGTAGTTCTTCTGGACAACGTCGACACTTCGCGAAATCACTACTCGGAGCATTCCTCAATTTATTGAGCACAAAACGCGAGAAAATTTTTAGAAAAAGCTGTCACCACACGAATTAACACTCCCTAATCTTATTCAGATCTCGTTGAACTGCTCCCAGCAACCCGTCTAGCGTTATTTTGGTCTTAGCATCACCACAAGGTTGTTCTGTCCAACACCAAACACGGTGTCGTGTTACGACGTCTCGGTCTGAAGGGCAATTTTGGATCGAGTGATTTTTGACATCATCCACATGTGTGTCGTACGAAAAACAACCGAGAAAAAAAAAGAGAACTTTGTGTTTGCGACTCCGAATGTAGCCAACCTTCTTTTTTTCCGTTCATTTTGATTTGAACCAATTCACCCGCCTGAGCGTCTCCGACCCACACACTCACTCAACCGAGGATGCTCTCGTGTTTTTATTTCGAGACGAACGCTGCTGCAATGACACAAAACAACAACAGCCAACAAACACCTCTCACTGCCGCCGATCACCGCTCTCTGCTCTCCTTCATTTCTGTCTCTCGTAGCAATTAAGGTAGCAGAGAACGATTCTCACAATTACATTTCACTTTGACGTCGCCTCGCGCCGACTTCCAGGCATCAGTTCTGATGAACTCTGGCGTAGAGCTCTCTTCTCGCCCATTAATTTCACCTTCATTAGTACCGAACCACGTGGTTTTCAGATTCTTCTCGATTCTCACGGGTTCCCTTTTTTTGATTCCCTTGCAGAGAACTTCAAAAATCACGAAAACATATTTTTCTCGCTAATCAGAATCTATTTTTCTGGTTTGCCCACTCCTGAACTCGTTGATGAATTATGACTTGCAGAGAGAACTTTGGTCGTGGAAGGATAATAATTAACACTTGAACTCTTAATTGGCTTCTCATCAACTCGTTTTCTCTCTCTTCTTGCTCTACCATCACTTCTTCTTTTCTTCTTCTGCTCTCCAGTTCCAATGTGCCCATCTAAGAACGATCCGCCTGGTTTCTCTGTGACGTCCGACGTCTTCTGACTCACTTTTCACGCGGTTGATCTTTCTGTTTTCAGCACATGGAACGCCTCCTTCACCCACTCATTATCACTCTAATTTCAGCGCTTTTCTGCAACGAAGATCCGAAAAACTACACATGTAGTTTGTCGAAAATGGCGATTTTCCGCAGATGATTCTGATTTTTTAATCCCAAGTGTCACTCATTCTGACGCCTTATAAGCTCGAAAAGAAGAGCTCCTTCCGGTGGCATTTCATTCGGAAATAACCACGAATTCTCCCCCGTTCAGTACTAGGGACTCTTACCGTATTGTTGCTTCATTGCGGAGTTGAACTGCGCTCTGTTGCTAATATGAAAGAAAGCAGTAATCCGTTGAAAAAATGAAGATGAATTCATGGAAATTATCACATAACCATGATCTTGCATTATCTTGCATTGCGGTTTTGGGGTTGAAGGAGGTTTTCAATGTTTCATGTATTGCCGCATTTTTTAGCGATAGAGCGTGGTTAACTCCAGAATGAAGTTACATTTGTATCAAAGAGAAGGACGAGAGCTCGCTCGAGTTCTCCTCGGATTTCAGAGCAACCACAATTGCTCCGTCGTCTTTAGGTTTCTCTTGTTGAAATCGTTCTTCAAATTCAGCTGAGCGCGGCTGATTCTGGGGCCGATGACAGGTGGACGAGTCAATTTTTCTCTGAAAACATGGAAAGTTGTAGTCAAGATACCGTAGTCTTCGTTCGAGTGCATCCCTTTGGATCAACAAAAAGAACCAGAGAACGGGGGAATTCGGCACGAGAAGTTTCCCCTTCTTCGTCACGTAAAACACTTTCGTCATCGGCCCTAATTCATCGCCGCTCCGCTTCCGTCGTCGTCGTTTCGGTGCCTCCCCCCACACGACCAAACATTGCTTCTGGCTTCCGAGGAATCGGATGGCAATGCGGCCGGCACGTGGCGCTGTCTTGTTTGCCCGCTCCTTTTTTAATTTCGAGCCCTCGCTCTGCCGAAGCAGGACAACGGGCCCGCGCTCGTTTACCCTTTCCCGCCACGTGCACGCTCTCCGAAGAAGCGCCTTTCTCTGTGATTAGCATACTCAGCGGGCCGCCTTCCGATTCAGCATAGTAGTATGTTTTTTATTCAGTCTCCAATCCAAACTATACATCCTCCGTCTTCTTCTTCTGTTGTTTGTTGTCTTGTTTTGCTCCGGAATCATCCGCCCGTCCGCCGCCTTTTCAAGCCTTGTTTACCCTGTTTACCTCCTTTTCTGCCCAGCTCCTCACTTCGGACCACTGACGGAACGAGAGCCAAATGGGCGACTATATCACTCTCGACACAATCACGACCACTCCCATTACATACAGGTACGTCTGCCATGCCTACCGTAATCCGACCTTTCTATAAAATTATCAAGTCGAAAGTAGCTCGTCCAGTTAGACTGTTGAATGGTGACATGATCACAAATTCAGTAGATCCTCCTGTAATTATCCGTAGAGCACATTTGCCTACCTGTGTTTCTACCACTTCTTCAACACCCCAACAGGCTTTTTGGCTGTCTCGTAGAATTGTGAACAACAATCATGTGCGCACCATCGAGATACCGCGAGACTAGTATTGTTTCGGTAGAGCGCGATTGAGAACGATACGATTTCGATTTTTCGAAATATGAATCACAAGAGGCAGTCGTCTTAGAAAACGTGCTCTGAATCTTCATGAAAATTTGCAGAATTCTGATTATCTGATAATTTTGGAACATCTCATTCGCTCTCTGATAGACTGGAAATTCCGTTTCATAACATTCCTGAGGCATTAGTTTGCTCCCATCGGATTCCTTCCAACACTGGAAATTTTTATAGACGACCTATCACATAAATTTGGAGAAGTATACATTTTGATACTGGTAATTGATACCACCAAGTGGCTACCTGCAGAAACGTCCGGTTCTCCAGATATCGTAGTTCCTCGTATAGAGCGGCAACACTGCCGGAGAATCATCATATCTCGAGATTGATAAGAGATATCAAAACGTTGTCAACAGCAAACTTGTAGATCATAACTAGGACTACAAATTTGCTGTTGATAACTTTTTCATATCTCTTATCAATCTCGAGATATAATGATTCTCCGGCAGCGTTGCTGCTCTATTCGCGGAAGTACGCTAGTATGTTGTCTCAAAGTGCTCAAAAATTAGTTTTTCTCAAAACGTTTTGAGCACTTTGATACTTAATATTAGGGAAACTAGACACTGAATTTAGTGATTCCAGAACTTTCGCCCGAAAACGTTTTCCTTGTGAACTTCGAGGTTTGAGTTGTGTTCACAGCCTCGTCTCTCGAATGAAAATGAGCATTTCGAATGTTTGAATATCCGCTGATGAATCAGTTTTCTTGTGTAAACTCTCAAAAGCGGGCCGAACTGCGAATCTAATGAAATCGGAAGAGACGCCCGAGGACAAGTGCTCAATCGCCTCTCTTCTTTCAGGGATCGTATCACATTCGAGTTCAGCGTCTACGGCACGTGTGTCGTGTTCAATCTGTTCCTGTGCGTCTTCTTCGTCTACCGTCCCCACATGCTGCGCTCCTTCAAACCGACCATCTTCTTCGTGACCCTCGGCACATTCGTCCTCTCCCTTCCGCTCTTCTTCCTCCAATTCTACCTCGTCTTCTCTCTCTGGGCACTCATCGAACCTCGGTATTCCGTCGCCGTGTGCACATTCGTCAAATGCATCACCAGCTCGACGACTTCTTGTGCTCAGGTGCTTCCGTTGGTAACGAAATGCCATCTCCGTGAGAGTTCTCCCTCTCTTGATTTTGCAGCCCGTCGCCATCTACCGATACTTCATCGTCGTGCGCAACAAGAAGTTGCCTTCGTGGTTTGTAGTCGTCGTTCACTCGCTCATCTCAGTCGTGTTTGTGAGTTCTGAAAGAGGGATGAATGGATGGATGAAGGGGGGAATGGACACTTTCGACTCTTCCCCCGGGGGAACACTTTCCGATTTCAGTTCGTGATTGCCATGTTGAACTTTCCGTTGGGAGACTTCGAGACGAACGATCAGTGCCAGATTCTCCGATTCAGCAAGGCGATGGAGGCAGTCAGGGTGAGTTTTGTGAGCAGATCACCGATCATTTGACGAAATCACAAAATGCGCGGAGGAGCGCGTTTGCATTTGACACGTGACTCTGCGGACTCGAAGGTTTTCTCTGGAAGACTTTCTCTCCACCTTGTTCAAGTCGAATTATCAATATAGCGCACTTCCAACATACTATCGGATGGCATCGAAATGGCCCCTCAACCGAGGAGAACTCTGCCGGGGAATTATTATATCTCGAGATTGATAAGAGATATCAAAAAGTAATCAACAGTAAACTTGTAGATCATAATTAGGACTGCAAGATTGCTGTTGAAAACTTTTTGATATCTCTTATCAATCTCGAGATATGATGATTCTCCGGCAGAGCTCTCCTCGATTGCGGGCCCATTTCGATGGCATCCGATAGTATACAATCGAATCGCGCTCTTTGGCTCTAATTCATCAAATTCAAATTTTCACTGCGTACTTCGCGTCTGCGTCTTCCAATTCCTCTCATAGTCGACGAAAGAGCGTGTGAAAAGAACGAGATGCAGGCATCAATGGAGCGGAGGAGCGCGTTTGCATTGATTCCGTGAAACGCCGAAAGTCTTCCAGATATCGCTAACACTCGGACTGAATCTGTTCGCCGTCCTCATCAACGTGGCCATCTACACATTCGTCAAGAAATACGACAAACGGAACGTCGGTCAGTTATCTCTAAATATAGCAGCAGTGCACTCTTGTTTCTCCCCACCCCATTTGTTTTCTCCGAAAGTGTTTCGTTTCTCTTTTCCCGCGAGATATTCGATCTGCGAGCAACAAGACAACTCAAGATTTCAGATGTCCACCGCAGGCGGGTCCAGCTGACCTACTCGATGCTCCTCCAGTCAATGATCCCAATTTTGGTCTCGATTCCGTTGCTCGTCGGCTCATTCGACTTTTACTTTGGTGCGTGATGAATGGGATTAGGGGATCACCAGAGCTCTTCACCGGAAACAAGTGCGTTTCAGGATACTCACTGCCGTCGGGTTTCACGTCCCGCTGGTACGCGACGACGTTCCTCTCGCCGTTCCTCACTCCGATCTCTTCGATGCTCTCGTTGCGGACGATTCGACACGAACTGCTCGCCGTCTTCCTCAGCTCTTCCTTATTTGTGGGCACTCGCAAAATCTCCAACTTGGTCATCAAAACAAGCAAAAGCAATGTGGCTCAGCAGAGCTCTGATTATTCATCTGCCTAGTCTTCGTCTCGTTTTCTCTGCCGTCTCCTCGTTTCCCACACTCTCTCTCTACCTCCTTCTGTTTCGTAATAAAAAGGTTCCCACTTTCCGTTTTCCGTTTCGCTTCCATAACAACCGAAACCAAACACACCACCTGCAGGTTTGTTTCCGATGACATTAACGTGTTTTCCATCCGATTTCCGATCTCTTTTAACGCTGTTTACGGATAGGAAAACCTCAGAAATCACTGCGCCTCTTCGCTTTCCGATCTACTAATCTGTCTATCTAGTTTGTACTTCCGGAATTCCGGAAACCGAAGCAAGTACTCCTAAGTGCATCCGGTGGTACGAGTTCAGTGAGTGTTTGAACTCACTGGTTCCAAGATTACGTCCGGATTAGATCAGCGAATAACCGGGAATTGAGCTGCGTTTTCAATACGAGATTAGCGAAGAAAAGCGACCGAATCGGCGCCATTCAATCCGGTTACCCGTCCTGCAAAACGTTTTCAAGCTTGCTTTGAGAGAAATTCGTCAACGTTTATGCATTTTTGAAATTAAATTACTTATTTTTCTCTAGTTCTTTTCGAAAAGAGAATAAGAAAACAATGCATACAAATAGGTTGAAAGTTCTTGATAACACCAGAGTTCTGACTAGGAGCTTAATGAGTGCTCACTGAAAGTTCCGACCGGGCACAGAATGACAAATCCCTTGAGAAAAGGCGTGTGCTCGGAGCAGATGCACGAATAAGAGCAGCTGCGAACGGCTGTTATCGCCGTTTTCCTCCATTTTACACCTCCGCCTCGTTTCACATTATCAAATGATCGTGCCGTTTCAAATACTACGTTTCACAAATATTTTATCGTCTTTTCAATGTTTTCATTCCAAAGTGTTTGATAATTGAAAATAACTTGTATTTCTACTTTGTCACGTTGCAACTCGCGCAAAATTCAGTCAGAGAGCGAAAGTACAGAAGGGGAGCTCCCCGAAAACACGGTGGGTTACTGTGGTTCATTAGTTTATGCATTACGCAATTGTGTAAATATTGTTTACCGTAAACTACTCAAAAATGCTTGAATTTTTTTTCACTTTTCAGAACTTTTTAAGAGAAGAAGACCTCAATTTTAACTTCTTTCTCGTTATTTTAATTAAAAACTATTCTGAACATGCATTTTTCTTCTCAGAAATAAAAAACAAATCAATAGAAAATTAATTGGCTCATCCAGTGTCGCGACATGAAAATCAATTTTCGCCTCCAGCAGCAGCACATAAAAAGAGAAGCGAAAGCTGTGTTTGAACAGTGTCCTTCCTGTCCGTCGAGACACAACGAGTGCTGCCGCCCGATCTCTCCATCTCTGCGTCTCGCCCCTCTCTCGTCCCATCCGTCCATGATTCATCATTTCAAACTTTTACAACTTCCATGTTTCTCCTCCGGCGCTCGTCGTCCGGAGAGTGCTGGTTGTCTCCAATTAGACTTGTCCACTCCCAAACCACTCCTTCGTATCGATTTCCTCACCACACCCTCTTTCATTTCGCTCTCGTTTTTCACCTGCTGTTTTTATTTCCATTCTATTCGCGATTTTCAGTTCGACAGCAGCCCGATGGCTTGTCGGGACTGCACGAGGAAGGGAGGATGCGTCTACACAACGTTCTGGGTGAGTTTTCCTCTTTCTACCCTTTTTCAGACGGATTAAAAACCAAGAAAACAAAAAAAAAGTGCGTCCCTTTTCAAAGAGAAAACCGATAATCCGGCGTACATTCATAAGATGAATGGGCGGTCGTGAAAGGCAAGAGAAAGGCGAAATGGCGGAATTTCCGCAGGGAGAAGAAAGAAATGCGAAAAAAATAATTAAATGGAAAAGAGAGGAGGAAAATGAGAAAGAGGGCTCCAAATGAAAAGGCGACTCGGTTTCCGCCTCAAAATTGAATTGTGCCCTGCTGGCCTCGGTCGCCTCGGGACACTCTGATTCGATTCGAGGAGACTCCTCTCTGCCAAACCACGACGACGCAATCATCAGCAGGCGCGAATGCGTCGTCGATGATAACGATCGACGAATCGAATTGATATCTTGTTGCGTTGTGTGTGTGGCCGAACATGACCCAAATTGAATTCGATTCTGACTACTACTACTAAAACTGTCTCTGTGTTTACCGCACCGTTGTTATTTCGACAGCAAATACCCGACCGCCTCGACGAGACTTACCTTTTTTCTCCAAAAAAGTCATCTGGTCGCCGCGCCTATGTTTAATGTTTTTGAAAAAGTCCGGTACAAGCTTGACGATATTCTCCTGAAATACAAAGTGAGACGATTGCGAAAACAAACGCCGTTCTGAGTCATATTTGCGATTTGTTTCAGCTCGTCCGCTTCCTTCCCGTCGTTCTCGTCACCATCGCCACTGGATGGGGCATTTATGCTTACACATATGAGCTATGTATCAGTGAGTTAGAAAACATAGCACAACATTTCAATATTCCGAATTTGCAGTGACGGTCGACAACTGGCCACAGAGGATAATCTATCTGTTCATCTTCTATGTCCTCCTCGTTCTTTTCTATACCTCCTACATGCGAACGATCTACACAAAAGCATGGAAACCGCCACAACGGGTGCGAGCTTCTTTTGTGAAAAATTGAAACCAACAGTGTCCTTCAGTTCTTCATCGAAGGAAGTGCGAAGACAACTTATGAGACAGTGCGAGATGACGAGCGACAGTTGCAGGCGTTTCTCTCCGACGTCGTCCGGGAACGAGACCTGACCCTCCTGGTCCGCGGATTCGATCAGGGCATCAGGTTCTGTGAGAAGTGCTGCTGCATTAAACCGGATAGATCACACCACTGTTCAATGTGCGAGCAGTGTGTTCTGTGAGTTTCCATGTCCATCCATCAGTTGACAGCTATATTTCAGAAAATTCGACCATCATTGTCCGTGGGTGAACAATTGTGTCAATTTTGGAAACTACAAGTACTTCATTCTGTTCCTAGCGTGAGATTCGTTACTAGAAACACATAGGTAATTTTCTGTTTCCAGCTACGGGTTCTTGTTCTGCATTTGGATAGGAGTCACGACGCTTCCATCGTTCATTGACTTCTGGAAACACGAGTACGACATGAACAAGAAAGTGAGTTCGAGTAGTACGTTCTAGACTAGTGATGGCGCTCTATTGCTCTCTGCAAGCTATAGATAAACTTGCGAATCCCTCTGGTCCTTTGACGTCGTAAAACTAAAATCACCTGTTCACCTCCTGTCAGCCAGTTATTCAGCTCAATACAGCGTTATCACGTAGCCACTAGTCGTGAACTGTGAACTGTGACTTGACACAAAGGCGTGGTCATTTTAGCTGTACGACAGCATCGACTCGTTCATCCAGCGCAACTTACGGCACACGCACGCAGTTCTCACGGTCTCTAACCCATTCCCGTTCTTTGTGAATCAGATAAGTTTCACGTTAAACTATTTCAGAACGGCCGCTTCCCGCTCGTCTTTCTCCTGTTCCTTTCGTGCATGTTCTCGCTATCGCTCTCCTTTCTTTTCTTCTATCATCTCTATTTAACGGGCAAAAATCGAACGACAGTCGGTGAGTTCCTGAACAAAAATTGAGCTTGAAACACGATTTTCCGAATTCAGAATCGTTCCGAGCCCCAATGATAGACGGAAAATACGCGAAAGACGCGTTCAATCACGGAATCCGAGCCAACTATCGGGAAATATTCGGCTCAAACCCCCTCTACTGGTTCCTGCCCGTCTCGAGCTCGTAAGTCGCACTCAATCGCTCATAGAATCCTGTAGAACCTTCTGTTGTCATTGAATGACCGTAGTGCTGTTTTTTAGTTTGATCACTTCTCAGTCAGCTAGAATAGACTCGTTTTCAAGCGTATTCCGTTATTCCTCTCTCTCCGCTAACCTCCCATTCATCCTCGTTCCTTCTCTCAATCCACTCCTCTAGCACCCTCTTGCTCACCCCTCCTTCCCCCGCCATTTCTGTAATCTTTTCAGACTAGGCGACGGCGTCAAATATAAACTTAACGACCTGTTTGCCAGTGCTGCCAACGAAGGACACGTGTTCGTGGAGATGGGCGGAATGCCGCCGCATGCAGGAAGTGGTCATCGACACAATCCATCCATTTCCGAATCGCACATTGAAAGATACTCGGAACGGACGACGGAGACAAAGACGGAAGTGGCGGACGAAACGACGGAGAGGTCGTCGGAGTTGCCGTCGCATGGTTTAGATTTTGGTTCTTTCCGTTCTAAAGTGTATCCTTCTTTTTGATTGTTTTACGTTTGAAAACGAGTGCATGACTGGCTTGTTTGATGGAAACGGACACTCTAAGAAGTAGTAGGATGGTTGTACTAATGCGTGCTCCCATCTGGTAACACTCCAATATACCGCTTCTCTTGCAGACTCGGCGACGGCGTAGTGTTCAAGAAGTGGACCGTCGAAGCAGCGTCAACTACTCGAAACGGCTCGATCGGTGCTCTCCGTTACCGTCTGCTGCAGCAGAAGGACGAGGCCGAGATGCAGCCGTTGTATAGTGACGAAGAGGACGAAGACCTCGATTTGAACGTCCGCGTCGTCTAGAATATTGCCTTGGAAACTCACATAATCGGATTCTTTAAATGATCTTCACCATCAAATTGCTCCACATTTTTCCATTTGAACTCGTTTTTCTCTTCCTTATTCAGGTTTCTGTCTCTTCTGTTCTTTTTCCTATGCATTTATTCACATTTTCTTTATCCGAATCATGTCGAATTCTCTTTTTTTGCGGGTCAACTCACCCCCCCCCTTTCCATCGTTTCAGTTATAAACACCTGAATGTGATGTATTCCCCCCTCCTTCTCCCCTTTTCCACCCCTTGATTAAATTTTTCGTGTATTTCTCAAGTTTTACAGTCATTCTTTATTGATTCAGTGTTTAATAAATGACAACTAGTCATCGTCGTCGTCCTTCGATCGGAACTTGTCCGCAATCCATCTCGTCTTATTCTGCACTTCCTCCTGTGCCAAATTGAAGCACATGGCGAGAAGAGCCATTCCGAAGAGCAAGTAGATGCTCGTGATCACCAACTTCTCCTGCGCTTCGTCTGTATTGCTCACCGAAGTGCTTGGAAACTTGTCACCGAAGCCTGCAATTTGACGAAGATACGGTAGACAAGCGATGTGTGCAAACACCGACACGTTGCAAAATTACGGACTTAGGTTTTATTGTTTTTTTTTGATTTGTTGTTGTTCTGTTTTTCTTTTCTCAAATTTCCGATTGTGTATTTATAATTTTTCCTCAATCTTCGTTGAATTTTTGTGAATTTCAATCGACTTTTTAAATTTTACAAGCCAATTTTTGTTTCATTTGACGGAAAAAAACGAACCGATGGTTGTGAGCGAAATGAAGCAGAAGTAGAAGCTCTCGAGGAACGTCCATCCCTCCCAAACTTTGAAAATAGTTGTTCCGACTCCCAAGTATCCGAGCATGGTGAACACGACGAGCGAAATGGGCACAGTGACACTTTCTAATTGAGCGGCGGCTGTTTCACGGACCTGAATGCATTCCCCCTGGTTACTGTGGGACTACTGTACCGACAACTGACCTCCAGTTGTTCCATTTCCACTCGGGCGGTCAACAAGTCTTCGACGTCTGCACCGGCACCTGAACCTCCTCATTCCATTCTTTCTTTCTCCTTCTCTCACCCAATCCAAACGAGTCCACTGATGAATCGGTCTTCACTCGATGGCCACGTGTCAGACGAGACACCAGACTGTTCGCTCGACGAATCTTCGCCGCCTTCCTCTTTTTATGCCACAGAATTAGACGGAACTTGAGGCGGATCGACTGAGCGTAGAGAAACCTGCAAACAAGAGGCATGTGATGGCTGGCCGGCAGCTGCCCTTCCGCAGCAGTCATGTCCGAGTGGTTAAGGAGATTGACTAGAAATCAATTGGGCTCTGCCCGCGTAGGTTCGAATCCTGCTGACTGCGTTAACTTTTTTTTTCCTTTTTCAAACAAAAGATGATAATTGAGGTTTGTAAGCTTGCTCTTTCTTCACTTGTTTGAAACTGAATTCAAAACTGTTGAATTGTAACCCACTGTCTTTAAGCGGAAATCATTTTTTTTTAAATATGTTTTTCGATTGAGATCTACTATCTGTTGGATGGTCCCTAATTCTCAAATCATCCCAGGTCTCCCAAACTCTGTTTTCACAGGGAAACCTCTCAATACACACACACTCGTATACTTGCTGGCCGTCTGGCAATAGCAAATACTGCGGTCTCCTCTACGTCCCTCGACTATTGCGCTAGGCATGCAGTCATGTCCGAGTGGTTAAGGAGATTGACTCGAAATCAATTGGGCTCTGCCCGCGTAGGTTCGAATCCTGCTGACTGCGAACTCTTTTGCTTTTGGTTGCTTCAATCACCTGAAAATCTTCGCCATGACGTCTCCGATGTTGGTCAAGAAAAGGAGCATAAGAGGTATCCCGATGATGGCGTAGAGCATTGTGAGCGTTTTTCCAATGTAAGTTTTAGCAGCAGTGTTACCGTATCCTGAACGAGGAAATTCAGAAGTCACTGGGTATTTGTCCCGAACCGATAGTCGTGATAACTGTGAGACTGTAGAGGAATGCGCCAGTGAACGTCCATTGGGCCTGTTTTCCGGACTCTTTTCCGTCGTAACCTCTTCGAATCGACTGCATACAGACAGTTTTGAAAGCCATAACCTGTGAGAAGAACACCGGTCAGAAAGTGCGCTCCACTGACAATACCTCGTCAAGAACTGTTTTTTCCCACTGTTTCGCATCCAAACGGTTTACTCGAAACGTGGCATTCCACACAACATCGACGGCTTTCTCTCGAGCAGATTTCACTAGTGCTTGAATCTGGAAACGGGTTCAGAGATTGGAAGAGGGGGTGTTTGCGGAACCTCGGCCTCGTGAGGTCCTTCGACCGCTTTGAATATAACAGCCCCGAGAAGAGCATATCCGACTACCTGGAAACTGGGGCGAATTTCCAATTTCATTACGGGCGCCGAATACTCACGAGAGCACACAATCCAATGTGTGAGAAGAAGAATGCGATGATCTTTTTGACGAGATTCACGACACGTGTCACTTTTGATCTTCTGTGTCGACGACCCATAATTCAACGATTTGCCACGTGGATCACCTACTCATTTGTCTGAAAACTCTGAAATTATACGAAAGAAAACAAGAGAGACAGATGGATAAACTCGACGAAAAAAGTTTGGTTTGGCTTATGCGAATGTCAAAAATCGGAAATTTGGTGCGCTGTTTGCGTGAAACGAATCATGAAAAATATGTCTCGAGGGAGCGTCCGACGAGTCGTCGGAAGCAGAAAAACGCACGATTTTTTGGGAAAGACGGAGAAGAAGCATCAGATCGGGTGCGGGCGGCGGCGGGAGGGATTGTCCAAATGAGGAGACGACAACACTTCCTGTAGGCCTGCATCTCTTCGGCTCACACACTCTCTCGTCGCCCGGCACGGAAACCGAGAAGTCGTTTTATGGGATTTCGGAGAATTTCGACAAGTTGAAGACTTTGTGATGGATAGAGCAGACGAGGAAGGGACGAACAATTGATATTTGATGAGCAGATTACACGCTTCTTTCTTCATCTCTTCTGGATTCTGAATATGAGGGACCAAGTATTTTCTTTTTTTTCGATTGTGAATTTTTTTCTGGTTACTATTTATAAAAATTTCAAAGTTTTTGTCAGTTGATCGAATTATTATGAGTTCGCCGCGAGCGTGGACCTCGTTTTTGGCGCGAAAAGTGTTAAAACTGTCTGCGTCTCTGAAATTTACGCGCTGCCTCGCTCTTTTGTTGCGGGACCTTCGCCGACACCGCGATTGCGGAGTCCACGCTCGCGGCGAACTCATAATATCTTGTTTGCTTTTTCCTCTCAAATCCGGCTCTGAAAAAAAAGTACTTACAGTACACTCTAAAAATTTCCCATCGTTGCGAGACCCCACACACAAAGTTCTTGTATGCGCCTTTAACTAGCACCATTTTTTCGCCAGCTATTTTTCTCAATTCTCAGCAAAAATTCGCTTTCTTCCCGGAAATTTCCCTGTTAAGCTAATCCGAAATTCATCACATTCTCCTCTCTTTTCCTTAACAAAATATCCGTTTTCCTCCTCTCCGTCGGATGTTTTAGTGGGGCCAAATAAAGCGAGGCGCCGGCAGCTATGGCGCTTTCTCCGTCTGCGTCTCGTCGCTTCGCACACTCTTTTCGTTTTTCGTTGCACACGGCCCCGTCGCGCACAAAACGAACAACAACAGCCGGCGTCTGGCCTGCACTCGTCCCCCACATCCCAACTCTCTTTCCGTTCTTTTTTTACTATTTTTCATGGAAACAAGAGTTTTTCGTTCTTCTGTAAATAATGTGTTCTGTTTTGCAGAGAGAACGAGACAGCTCGGAACAACTGGAAACGAACTCGTTTGGCTCTGATTTCGGAGTGAATGCTAAGTCGGGTACGTCCAGTTTTTCCAACAAAAAACACTAGACAGGGGATTTTAGTAATCAGTAATGTTTGCTCATAAAAAACTTTCGTTTGGCGAAGCAGTTTTTGTGTGTTTGGCTCTCTTCAAACGTTTCTTGCTCTTTTGCTGCGTTTCAAATGTTTGATTTCGGCCGTTTTTCCAAACAGAATCCTATCAAAAGGACAGATTATTTAGGCATTCGTATGCAAATGAATGCCTCGTATTCTGGTCGAGCCTCTTCTTTGATCACTTCGTTGTAGGCTACAAACTGTTGTAACGGGTACAAATGATGAGAGAAGTCGCGAAAAGAATCACCCCGGCCACAGTAGAGTCGTGTTGTTGTTGGCAATCAAAATACTCATTTTGGAGTCTATCTCTAATGACTATTCTCAACACAAAATGTAGTTAAATAGTGGAAGACTACACCTTCTCACTTCATTTGGCAAAAATATTGGCAGCTCCTCCGAACTGAACAATTTCTTCGGCTAATACCTACCTTTTATACATCAAGAACGTTCCCACTCATACTTTTTAGTACACATTCATCTAGTTCCTCATGATAATCTGTGGTCACTAGTAGGAAAACGAACATCATTGAGTTTTATTTAGATGGTGGCTCATTAAAGTTTCCAATCTATGATGCCTGATGAACTTCGCCCTGCTGCAATTTCAGTGTTTTCCTCTTCTCCCTCTATTACAACCGTCTTCTTTTCATCACACGAATCGTCAGACTATTTGTTTCCCTGCTCGCCTGTCGGAGGATTCCTCTGTGATCATTCACGTGAACAACCTCGTTCTCTGTCTCGCCGTGTCTGCCAATCTCACTTTTCACACTCTCACCCACTTTGTTTTCTGTCGTTTGTACTATGACGACGATCTATTTTGATAAGAAGCCTCCCGGGCCGCCTGGAACACTCACGATATAAAAGAACAGGCGGGTGAGAATAGAAACAGAAAACCCGGAGGATCGAAAATGTCGTCTACCAGTACCCAGCAAACCGAAAACACTTCCAACTGGCCGGTATGTTCTCTTCTCTCTACCGTCTCTTCACTCTAATCTTCGACGACTTTCGAAGATTCTTACTGCGATAAGAGATGATGTAATCTAATGATAAGCCATCTCTTTGCCTTCGCCATCTTTAAAAGTTATCGGCCTCGAAGGCAAAGAACCTGTCTTTGATCACAGTTCATTTGTCAATGACGTCAGTGATCTAGGATATTTATAGATTTGATCAATCTATAAAAGTGCGTCCAATGAGCGATGACAAGATGAATCTCCATGAAAATTATGATCTTGACGTCACAAACGATATTGATCGATGCTCTTTTGAGTATGGTCTGAGGAGTTGTAAAGATAGTGAACTTTGCTGCCTTACTCATTGATCACTTTCGTACATTCGCTATCAGGATCGACGGACCTGAATATCATGTTTATATAGTTGGAACACGTTATTGGGTTAGTGCCATTAAGATGTGCTGTCATTCAAACAACACTAAATTCTTCATCATTCAATATTCTCAGCAAACAAAACCACTCGATCCGAAGTTTCCTTCCGTGTGAAACCAGCAGCAAGGCAGAGCTCCGTCGCTCACCCATCATCGCTTTTTCCCTTTTGTTCCGACCAAAGTATCATCGAGGAGAGAGATATGCTTTCTCTGCGTATCTTCATTCACACACTCTCTCCACTTCGTCCATCCATCTCTCTCTCTCTTTGTCAGCTACGTCGCCCCTCATCCAAGATATGTGGGACCTTCGTTTTCTTGTTTATTTTTTCGCGACGGGTACTGAAGTTGCACATCGAGAGGTGATGTAAACAAAGCGTGGACAGTTTCTGCTCTTCAGTTTCATTGCATGACCATAAACTGGTAGCCAGCACGAAAGCGTCGCGTGGTCTGCGTCTCTCGCTGCCTCGATCTCTCATCTGATAAGGGAACACGGGAGGCGTGGTGCTGCCCCGGTATAAATGAGCGGGTCAGGAACCATCCATCCAAAACATTTGTGTCCAACATCGATTTCCTCCTCTCTTTCAAGTTTTCTTTTCTTTTTATTAATTCCTTTTCTTTCTTGCAGCTCAGTTCACTTTTTCGCTACTTTGGAAACACACCCGCTGCTACAATCAAAATGAGCCCGAAGAAGGTCACAATCATCGGTTCCGGAAACTGGTGAGAGTCAATCAAATGGAAATTGCATTTATTTTCATGTTGTTCAGGGGATCCGCAATCGCCAGAATCGTCGGAAGCACAACGAAAAGCTTCCCAGGTGAGTTCGATCCAGAAGTTCGCATGTGGGTCTTCGAGGAGATTGTGAACGGAGAGAAACTCTCGGAAGTCATCAACACCCGTCACGAGAACATCAAGTATCTTCCAGGAAAGATCCTGCCCTCCAACGTGGTGAGAACATGTTGACCTTCTTTTTCTCTTCTTTGTACCCGTGGTAATAAAAACGACCACGTGTTGCCTCTTGCAACATCCGAACCAGTAAACAATCACCTCAAAGTATACATCATCCACATTATCATCCTACATCGTTCTAGGTCGCTGTCACTGACCTTGTGCAGTCCTGTGAGGGATCCAATGTGCTCGTGTTCGTCGTTCCGCATCAGTTCGTCAAGGGAATCTGCGAGAAGCTCGTCGGAAAGATCCCGGCTGACACTCAAGCCATTTCGCTTATTAAGGTGAGTCTGGAATTCCCGTTCATTATTGATTTCCATTCTTTTCTCTCTCGTTTAGGGTATTTCATTCGACAAAAATGATCAGGTAGCGAATTGAGTTTTTTGCATGGGCTGTTTTCATATTGTAAAACCATTCGGGAATTTATGAAAGACTGACACCACTTCCTCTTGTCTCTCAACTCTGTTTGGCTTTTACGAGTATTGTCAGCTCTTCGGTAGAGCGTCTCTGTCATCTGTTCTCATAATACTTTCACACACATTGCTTTGTTCCCTCCAACCAACCCAACAAACATTTTTGATAAAACCGGCATGATCTCAATATATCCTCTTCCCAGAACGTTATCGATTATATTCCAGGGAGTTTCGACCGAGAAACGCGGAGGACTCAAGTTGATCTCTGAGGAAATTAAGGAAATTCTGAAGATCGAGGTCAGCGTTCTCATGGGAGCCAATTTGGCGCCAGAAGTCGCGAACGACAACTTCTGCGAGGCCACCATCGGATGCAAGAGAAAGGCGCAAGATGGACCACTCCTCAAGAAGCTCTTCCACACTGATAACTTCCGTATCAATGTTGTTGAAGATGCTCACACCGTCGAGTTGTGTGGAGCGCTGAAGAACGTGGTCGCTTGCGCGGCCGGATTCACAGATGGACTCGGATACGGAGACAACACAAAGGCCGCCGTTATCAGACTCGGACTCATGGAAACCACCAAGTTCGTGGAGCACTACTACCCCGGATCCAACCTTCAGACATTCTTCGAGTCTTGTGGAATCGCCGATCTCATTACAACTTGCTACGGAGGACGCAACCGGAAGGTAAGGACCAGAATCCGTTTCTTCGAAATTATCTCTGAAATTGTTTGATTGGCAGGTGTGCGAGGCGTTCGTCAAGACCGGAAAGACACTGGCCGAGGTCGAGAAGGAGCTGTTGAACGGACAAAGTGCACAGGGGCCACTCACGGCCGAAGAGGTCTACCTGATGATGAAGAAGACCGGACTCGACGCCAAGTTCCCGTTGTTCACCGCCGTCCACAAGATCTGTGCCGGAGAAATGAAGCCCGCCGAGCTCGTCGACTGCCTCCGGAACCACCCGGAGCACATGTAAATATTCATTTTATCAGAGTAGTACCTTTAGATTATCCCCCATCTCCACCGCCCTTGGAACTCTTCGTTTTCAAAAATTACGAGTTTTATTGTGTACTAAATTTTTTGTGGCTCGTTTTGGAGTCTGCATGTGAAGTTTTTTTTTTGAAAAAATAAAGATAAACTGTTTTGAGATGAATATTAGTTGGTTCTAAACATTTGACAGAGGTCTTTGAAAGACGCTGAAATAGTCACTTAGTTTCAGAACTGTCTCCAGTGGCGAGTACGCTAAAAAAAAGAAAACTGAAAAAAAAGAAGACGCAATTCATAAATTACTTTGGCTGGTTGAAGAAAACGAAAATTTAGGCAATGAGAGTGCGAAGAGAATGGAAGGTATCATATCACAGAATAGAAGGGGACGAAGGGGGAGCGGGATTACTATTTACATCTATAACTTTCACAAAACAGAGGGGGGCAACGTATATCCTAGGAAACTAGACAACTAGAAGGGGCGAATAGACACGTCTGTATGGTTGGAATGCACTTCCGGGGAGTACAGTTAATTGAGGGGGCCAATTAGCGTTCGCGGAATTACTGCTGCTTCTTCCAGTAGTGGTCCAAGAACTCGATGATCGAATCGTAGATCATGAAGGTGATTCCGACGTCGAGACACACACGAGAGAGACGGGGCACTGTGCCCTTGTAGAAGCTGAATATTCAAAATGATAAAAAGATCACATTGAAGCACTTACGCAAAGAATCCCTCGTTTTTCCAGATCTGCATCGCACAGTCCAAAGTGTTCTTGTATTTCTTCGACTCGAGACCTTGCATACGTGTCTTCACGACGTCGATTGGCGTGTTTCCGTAGACGGAAGCTGCTCCAGCGATGGCACCCATCAGACCGACGAGTGGCTTCGAGATGGGCTTCGTGTTGTCTCCACCACGGTACCAGTCCTTGAGGGTCTCCATGACGAAGAATCGGATCGCCTGATTGGATCCTTGCTTGGCCATCGTCGCCGTCACTCCCTTGTATATGCCACCGAGTCCTTCGGCCTTGATTATGCATCCGACGCCGTGCATGAATCCCTTGTACTTTGGCTGCGCGAGTCCCTGGTCGTGGATGAACTTGACTTTGACCGTTTCCATCGGAGTGACAGCGAACACTGCTTCGGAAAGACCAGCTCCAAGACCACACAGCAATCGCATCACTGGAGTCAAGTTGCCACGATCATCGGCAGCTTTTGATTTGAGATACTCGAAAGTTCCGAATCTGAAAATGACATTTTCGATGATGAGATAACTCATCAGATGCTACCTGAATGAAGATTTCGGAATCGACCCGTAGAGGAGAACGGAGAGTCCTCGGTAGAGACCGAAGAATCCGTGGCCCTTGACGGTCTGCTTCACACAATCCACTGGTCCCTTGAACTTGGGAGTCGCGGATCTCTCATCGAGTTGCAGCTGCGTCTTCACGTACTCGGTCGGGAACGTGATGCAGATCTCGATACCACCAGTGATTCCACCGATCACGATTCCGCGCACCGTTTTCTCGGACGGTCCGTACTGCTGCCACATCGACAGCGGCCTGAAGAGGAGGAAAATGGATATTTGAGGCACTCGAGAAGGCACGAGGGGAAGGGGAAATTGGCTCACTTGGCTCCCGGAACAGGCTGAATTCCGCTCATTTCTCAAGAAGACGCGGCTCGATGGTGTGTGTGAGGACCCTGCAAAATCAATGGGATTTCGGAGACGAGCGGAGAGAGAAAAAAGGAGGAGAAGAGGAGGAGGAATACGACGACGACGTGCGGTGCGCACGGCTTTTCACAGATTCGAAGGCACAACAAAACGGGAGAAAACGAGAAGAAGAAGACGTAGGAAAAGAAGAAGAGAAGATGCCGGCGACCGGATGACGAACACGTCAAGGCGCGTGCGCGGAGGCGTGGAGCAGCACGAGGGAGCAAGAGAGGAGGAGTCCGGAAAATGGAGGCAAGGAAAGGGAAACTATGAAAAATGGACGAGGAGGCCGAGAGGGGGCAAACGGAGGCCTGCGATGGTTTGTGTATGTGCTGGCAATCGGCACAAACAAAAAACAAATAAACTTGTTCCGAATTCGGAGTTGCAGTCAACAAAGTCATAGATCCATTGGTGGTTTCGATAGGAAATTAATTTGAAAAGAGTCACCAAACACTTGGAAACGTCAAACGGAAAGCCTATAATTCAAGAACATGAAGAGATAACACGCACCCTTTCATGGAAGAGAATGACATTGTGTGAAGTATGGGGCAAGAATGAAACACGATCCGAGAAGCGAGAGAGCACGAGGAGAGAATCAGACCACTCTCCCACTTCAGAGAGCGGCTCTTTCTGAAATCAGAGTACTCTGCTGAAGTTCGCCGATAAGACGAGCGAGCGAATAATGGAAATAGTGGCACGAGGTGGGGTGAGGAGGCGCAGTGAGGGACGACTTCGATGCGGGAGGAGCGACGACCTCGTCAGCATGAGAGTCACAAACAACCGCGTATCGATCGGTAACGAGGAAAAGGAGGACTCGAATCGGAAGGGTGGACTCGTCCTGACCATCGAACAATTCGAATGAACTTTGAGGCGACATGGAAACGCTTCCAAGCAACATCGAAGTTCTGAAGCTATTTAAGAAGATTGGAGGGCGGACTCTCGGTTGTTTGGACAACAAACAACAAGAGCCTCCTTGGCTAGTGGTTGAATCAAAAAATGAACTCCCCACGGTCTTTTCCTCTTTGATCAGGTGCGCAGGCACACAGATCAGTATCCATTCGGAAGTGGGCGGCGTCTAGACGGCTGTGGCGTGCAAGCGTGACGGTATTCAACGAAAGGGCAGCGACAGATGAGATAAGAATGATATGATGAGTGCAGGATGAGAGAGAGAGGAAGAGAATCATCGCGTTTGTTCACTGGGATCGCAAATAAACAATCCCGAGCATGATGACACGATGAGTTCAACGAGCCAAACTTTCGTGACAAAACCGGCGCGAGGTCAAAAGAGGCTTGAGAAAAAAGTGGAGTGACAATGGGGTAAGAATGATAAGGAAACGGGGCAATGCCGGAAAACGGGCAGAAAGAAGAGCTTGATAGCGAAAGACGACGAAACGTCGATCGATCCAAGACGCGAAGACGGCCAAGGTTAACGCAGGAATTTCGGTTCGGAGACGATGACAACGGGTGGAGGGATGCGCAGCCAAAAACGGATACGAAAGGGCATAATTGATGCAGAGAAGGGGAATTGGGGACGGTGAAGAACTACACGTGGGCACGGAAAGAGAGAGAGATAACCGACTAGAATGAGGTCGACAGTGTGGAAGTCATGTATCACGTACGGAAAGAAGGATCTACGGGAACTACAAATTCAACTGTTTCATGGAAAATATCGAAAGTAGAAAACAGAGAAAACAGTGGATGCATGAGTTTCAGCGCACAAGAAAAGCAATAAAACGGCCGTTCCAACGGTTTTATTGAAGTTTCAGATGCTTTTCGCTATGCACCGCAGTGACATTTTCCTATCGTTCTTGTTTCATTCATCAGAGAAAAAACGATGATATTGGAAAAATCAGTTCTTATTGATCCTTTGATCTCAATCTTAGAAATTCAAAGACGACTGTTGACCAGAAAACTACGAACAATAGCTGAACCACGTGTTCGCGGCGTGGGAACCGAAATGCGAAATTTGCGAGTCTAAAATGTTTGGGTGCTTTGAACACACTTTATTTCTTAGTTTCAATTCCTATTATCTAGACAAATACGCGCATCAGAAGCAGAGAATCGAAAAATAGCAGACGGGGTCGGAAACGGAGAGGTACCGTAGACGCTCTCCGGCCGGGGAAGCCGTCTTGCACGAGTCGCCTCCTCCCGATTGATGGCAAATTCTCTCGCGCCGTCGGGGGCCTAGAGAACGCACGGAGTTTCCTCTTCCATGCGTGAAAAATCAAGTTTTTTTGTGCATTTTCTTCGCAAAAACTCTGAATTTCTCACGATTTGCTTTGTATTTCATGTATTATTCAATTAAAAATTGCCCAGAAAAGCTTGTCTGCTTGTTTCAGAAAATGTCTGGAGTGTTAGGCCGAACTGTATCACAAGGAAGCTCAATCATTAGACAATTCCTGGCAGTCCGAAGCCCTGTGAGCCAGGAAATTGCTGGATTCAAGGTAAGTATTTTTTTATTTATAAAAAGGTAGCCGATTCTCAATCCGAAAACAAAAACGAGACTATATTGGGCCTGCTTGCCATCTCCGCATAATAAAAGATTCATTAGAATTTTCAAAAACGAAGTTGGCCAGTTTAAGGAAATCTGCATCTTTTTTGAAAATTGATCACTATAAGTATACAGATACCCACTCAAAGCTCTGTTAGCTGATCATTTTCAAGTAATACGAATGACTTTATCCTTAACATAATGTTAATTGGCCATATATTAAAAGTCCTTTTCAAAATGTCATGATGGGAAGAAAATATTTTGATGAAAAGTTACAATTGAAAACTGATAGTATGAATGAATTTCAAAACTTTGAAGATGCTGTGGGAGAATTCTCACTCTTTACAAGTTGCTCGCTCCGTCATCCTTATATTTATTTCCGTCTGAAACCTTCTATCAAGCATTGATGATCAAAATACTTGAAAGTGATTCAGCAGTTTTCAATCGATGCTTCCATTTCATTGTCAATTCAACCGTTATTTTCAGGTAAAATCGCGTCTGAAGTTGCGTTGCCGCAGTTGTTTCTTCATTCGTGTCGATGGCCGTCTTCACGTCGAATGCAATGAGAATCCACGCCACAAGGCACGCGAAGTGTTCGACATCAAGAAGCTGTGGTAGAGTAATTCACGAGTCTCTCTTTTTTGTTATTTTCCGTTCTTCTAGGCCGTTGTAGCACTAATAAATTGTATTTACGTACTCTAGACCCGCAAATAGGAAGTTTTGCTAGGGAAACTTTCAAAGCAGGAACGGTAGGCATTAAGATCGACATGTACTATATTTGTCATCATTTGTATTGATATGAGAGCGACCTGGGCCCAATGTGATGACAAATCGCACAGATCCACCGATTCTCGTTTGATTGGTGACACTTCCGATTGCTGCTACAGTCACGTTTCTCAACAAAGAGATGCTGAACTTGAAACATCATCTCATCACCAGTTGCTCCCTGACAAGTCGATGACGCAAATAGACAATTGAGTAGGACACTGTTTGCCAAAATTTGTTTTGTTGTTCATTCGAATCGTATCGGTGTGAACTTCACGTCCACTGATAAACCGACGAGTATGTCACACACATCCTGTACAGTTCAATCGCCCGCTTGCACTTTCTATCCTTTTCTGCAGCCGTGAGCACTCAGTTCCGACTTCCGAATGGAAAAAGTGCTCTTTACATAAGAATGCAATTTGCACTCGTATCACAGATCAACTTGATATGGATTAAAAAGTCAACAGTTCATAATGGAAGTATTTGGAATGCCTGAAGCAGTTTCGCTTGGTGTTCTATTGGACAGAATACTGTATAATTACGATGGGTGACAGAGAAACCTATTTGAAAAATGTGATGAATGCATTTGAGTACGAGAACTGAGGAAACCGCTGTTTCTGAGAGGATTTCTCTCATTTCACAGTTCATTCGCAGCCTTTTTCAGAGAATTGGTGATTGTAACCCTCATTCTCGGAGCTATAGAAACCTCAATCCTACAACTATATATACGTCAGATTCCAGGAGCATTTCTATCAGAAACGTTGCTCTCATGAACTCAAATCCACATCTGAACTCGATCGCCGTTGGTGTTTCGGAAGAGATACAGTAAAATGTTTATATTTCCCACACTAAATCGGCCATAAATCGGCACAAAACAGTCCGTTTGAGCTGCGCGTTGGATATGTTATAGCCAGAGACACATGGATCCACCTGCTCCAGAAAACTGCCTAAAAAGCGAATGGATCTGATTTTACTGAAATAAAACAACTTTCTCCTCAATTTTCTAAAGTTTGCGGCAAAGTCGAATTCAGTTACCGTATTCCCTCGAATAGGGCCGCCCACCCGAAACGCTGCCGGAGAATCATTATATCTCGAGATTGATAAGAGATATCAAAATTTTGTCAACTGCAAACTTGTAGATCATAAGTAGAACTACAAGTTTGTTGTTAACAACTTTTTGATATCTCTTATCATTCTCGAGATATAATGTTTCTCCCGCTGCGTTTGGATATATAGGTTTTAGGTATCCCTTAGGGAAAAAGTTCTTGTTCCCTGGCTATAACATATCCAAAGCTCAGCTCAAATGGACTATTTTATGTCGAGTTACGGTTTAATGGCGGGATAAAAAGTTTTTCCTGCGACTGGATCTCCTCTAGAAGATTTTCTACAGTACCCCCTTTCCCATTTCAAGAGCCCTCAATTCTGAAAACAGTTCAGTCAACAATTCGGCTCTACCCGCTAAAAGAGGGATTTAGAAAAAAAAGAGGGATTTAGAAAAAAAGAGGGATTTAGAAAAAAAAGAGGGATTTAGAAAAAAAAGAGGGATTTAGAAAAAAAAGAGGGATTTAGAAAAAAAAGAGGGATTTAGAAAAAAAAGAGGGATTTAGAAAAAAAAGAGGGACTTAGGAAAAAAAGAGGGACTTAGGAAAAAAAGAGGGATTCTCAGAAAAAAGAGGGATTCTCAGAAAAAAAGGGGATTTAGAAATGATAGCATAAAAATGATGAGTCTATTGCATTTTTTCCAAAAATGAACAGTATTCGAACATTCAGAGTTCATGTTACCCGTTTTTGATAGTTATGATGTTTTCATTCGTTATTCAATTCCTCATCAGATTTTTTGATTTCTTATCAGAGACAGTGTTTTTCCGACTGTTTCATTTTTTCAAAGTAGTCCAGACTTTGATGACTTATGGCATAGTACACGGTCAACTTGGTCGTTGCTTTATACCAGTCCCGGTTGAACATCATGTACAAAAAGTGGGGAACGGACTCGTCAATCTTCCGTTCCTCTGGAACAGAGAAGCTATTTGGAGAGAAAGAGACGGATAGAGGGATATTGTCTCATACTCGAAGAAGTTACCCGAAACAGTCAAAATCAATAACCAAATTAAAAAAGAGGTTGGCAATCGGGACATGAGCACCAGCAATTCTCCGACTACATCTTCAGAAAGTGTCAACGAAAGGAGTGGTTAAGGTTATTTTGCCATAAGTCATCAAAGTCTGGACTACTTTGAAAAAATGAACCAGTCGGAAAAACACTGTCTCTGATAAGAAATCAAAAAATCTGATGAGGAATTGAATAACGAATGAAAACATCATAACTATCAAAAACGGGTAACATGAACTCTGAATGTTCGAATACTGTTCATTTTTGGAAAAAATGCAATAGACTCATCATTTTTATGCTATCATTTCTAAATCCCCTTTTTTTCTGAGAATCCCTCTTTTTTCTGAGAATCCCTCTTTTTTTCCTAAGTCCCTCTTTTTTTCCTAAGTCCCTCTTTTTTTTCTAAATCCCTCTTTTTTTTCTAAATCCCTCTTTTTTTTCTAAATCCCTCTTTTTTTTCTAAATCCCTCTTTTTTTTCTAAATCCCTCTTTTTTTTCTAAATCCCTCTTTTTTTCTAAATCCCTCTTTTTTTTCTAAATCCCTCTTTTAGCGGGTAGAGCCAACAATTCATTCAATAATTTAACGTGTGTATTATGCGAATCGCGGAGTCGTCGGAAGCAGTGTGTGACCCGTGGGGAGTGAAGACGATCGTGTGACGAGGAAGAAAAAACGAAGAGAAGGGAGAAGAAGACAACTATCGACCGGGTCGGAATTGTGGTCCATTCTTGTGATTACTGCGGTAGTCTTCGATTATATTCGCAGCCATTCCACCGCGACCACGAGTGTATGCTGAAACACCGAACTACACATACTCTGCGGTTGCGAAACGCACTTACATCTGAGCTGCTCGATGTGCGCCTCGGTGTCCTCGATTTCTTTGCTGAGGCTCTCGACGACTCGCTCGACGAGCGCCTGCTCTTCTTCGAGCATTTGGAGGGATTTTCTGGAAGACAACAACACGTTACAGTACAGTCGACTGCCCCCCCCCCCTTTCCACTAATTAACGTCATTTCGGCCCAGAACAGTTCGGTCGCTAATCGGATTACTGTTACAACGGTGCGTCGTCGGTTTTTCGTGGAATCGCTCCGGTTTCGGAGAATTTCGTTGAAACCACAGGACAAAGTTCGCGAATTGAGTGAGATGATGATGAGGAGAGGAAACTTCGAATTGTCACGCAACATGAAAAGACTCTAGGCTTACTGTGCAAGAACGTAAACACCGACACGGATAAATGCAGAGGAACACGTGTCTCATTGTCTCCTATTTTCAACTGCTACAATGCCTATGCACTGTTTCAGACTGTGCTCTACTGTTTGTAAAGGATTAACATGTTGCACTTGTGGAATGAGAGTAATGTGTATTGGAGCAAGTGCGCTCTACTGCACCCTACTGTTTCGAAGACGTTCGTTAGTTTCGAAACTGTCGAAAGTCACGTATCGAGCACTAAGCAGCTGTTTCGTTTTGTCGAAGAATTCGAGCGATGCTGCCCGAAATACTCCGTCTAATCCGCTCACAGTACGTCCACTCCCACGGGCTGTTGGAGCGTACCAATGTTTAAATTCTCTCTTCGCTACAGTAATGACCTGCATCTCTTACTGCGTAACGTTAAAATGATACGCAGCCTTAAAAATGGCCGGGGCCGCATAATTCCTAGGCCACTGGCCTAGCATTCCGGCAACTTGGCCGAATTTTCGCAGGTAATTTTCAAAAAAATTTACCGCGACGCGTGCCGCAACGCGCCTGTCCAGTAGAGCGCGTTTTCGATTCGGTACGCTCCGACAGCCCGTGCACTCCTCCTCTTCTGGTCATCCACCGGACTTTGGAACCCGTTACGCAACAGGGAGCCCACCCTTATCGTCGCGTCGCACTGCTAATCCGTTGATTGGGGGCGCGTGTGTGATGCACACTTTGCCCTGTTTTTCAGATTTTTCAGATTCTTTTCGCTTGTTTTCTCGCTTCGTTAAACCGTCGCTGACAACTAAACTACTGGCGCGCGTGTGCGGTGGAGCGCGGTTGCACACCGACTTCGAAACGTGCGACTTGTGGCTCAGGCGGGCGGTTGCGAGTACGATTTTTGTGACAAAAGTGACGCGTTTCCGACTACCAACAAGAATGTAATGTTGTCGATTTGAAAAAGAAGAGGAAGCACGGAATTTATTTGCCCAAAAGGCCATAAAGTGACCGCGGCGGACACGTGATCGGACGAGACCACTTCCAGCAGCTGCCCCCGCCCTTCCACTCACTGTTCGCTTTCGATCATTTTGTCGATTCGATGCTTCTCGGCGACGCCGATCGGTCCGAAGACGGGTTTGGCGCAGCAGAGGGAGGAGGCGACGATGAGAGAGAGTAGGATGAGCAACGACGTCGAATGACGCATTCTGAACGAGATACTGATGATAAGAGACAGTGGGGAGAGATAAGGAATAAACGAGGATACGAGTACTCGCCATTGAGCACGGAGCACAGACATCAGTAGTGGTGGTGGGAGGGGAATAAAACACAGAAGAAGAAGTCACAAAGTGATGACAAAAGATGGTGACGTGGCACCGGAATGTCTGTGATCTTGCATCAGAATGAGAGACACGGCGGAAAGGACATCGTAAAAGTCGTCGACATTCCAGAAAGAGAGAGACTCTTCAAAAGACGACCGAAGGAGCAGCAGCCTTGTTTGCATGCTCTTCTGCTCACACTATCAGTCTGTTTGCCGGTTGGGAGAGGAGACAAAACGAGATGATTTCTTTTCTTCCCGAGAGTTCGGGGCGGGCCACACCGCTACAGTAATCGCAGGACTCCGCCCCCGCGCGCCCCCCTCCGAAAATCGAAAGAAGACGACGCAGACGAAGATACGCAGACGGAGAAGGGGAGGAGGAGCACGATAAGCGAAGAATTTCAGGAATTTTCAGGGTGCACGCCGAAGAATTTCAGCAGCTGCAGACGCATCACTTTGACGTGAGTGCACGTGGAAAAACAGTGATAAGGAGATGATGAGTGAACGGGAATCGACAGAGCCGCGCATCCAATGCAAACGCGCTCCACCGCTCTATCGGTGTCTGCGTTTCTCGTTTTGCATGCGAACCAGTTACGCAGTTGGAAACATTTCTGGGATTTCGAGATATAAAGTACGCAGTTTGGATTCAATGTATTACAGCCAAAACGTTTGGATGTGCGCACTTTGATTCTCTGGGAGTCTTGGCTGCTGATCTGCATCTGATCTACAAATCATTTGAAACCTTAGTGCAGGAGATCAGCAAGCACGCTCTGCTGCGAACTCTTGACTGTTTCCGACACGAATTCTCGAAGACACGACAGAAAAGAAAAAAAAACGATGTTGCGTGTCAGTGACTCTCTGTAAAATGACCTCATCTATGGACGGATAGACGCCCTTTTGGTGGGCCGTCTGCGGGAAATTCAATCTGGTCGGTGGTCACCTGATGCTCCTGAGAATGTTCGTCCCTCGGCCGGCTCATCGCCTCAAAAACGAACGCGCTCTTCTGAAGAAAACAACGAGAAGAAGATAAGAATGGGAAGTGTGAGTTTTTCACTTCCGTCGTGTTTGTGTGTACGTGAGTAAATGCTACTTTTAAGCGGATTGCTCCCGCCCAACACTTCATAACAATTATCGGTTATTGAGTTTCGGAGTACGAGAAGAAACACAATTTGGAGAGAATGAACGTGTCTGGAGGAGACATGGTCAGATCCAGAAGACTACATCATTCCAGAGAACTTTGACACTTGGAGCATAACCGACTCGAAACTCAAACTCCACAGTTCATGGAGCAACACGCGATGGCACAGATCTACTGAGGGGGCAACAATGGCTCTATTCGATAAGAGCTCGGAGACAGTTTCAGTATTCCCAAATGAATAGAGCGAGTTTGATTCATAAAAGTACCGTGTTTCCTCGAATAGAGTGGCACTCCCAGACGCTGCCGGAGAATCATTATATCTCGAGATTGATAAGAGATATCAAAAAGTTGTCAACAGCAAACTTGTAGTCCTAGTTATGATCTACAAGTTTCCTCTTGACAACATTTTGATATCTCTTATCAATCTCGAGATATAATGATTCTCCGGTAGAGTTTGGGTGGGCGGCCTTATTCGAGGAAATACGGTATCAGTGGGGTGGAATGACGGTCTCTTCGAGCACGCATACCGAAATTTCCGTAACCAGGTATTCTAGAATCACCAACAATTTTGGCGGAGGGTGGGGGGAATTATGAAACGGCGCCTAAACCTTTTTGGAAAATATTCATTTCCCCATCAGTTTTTCACAACTTCAGTGTGTTCGTGAGCAGATTCTCTCATTCATTATTGGAGATCTGACAGCATTCTTTCTCAGTATTTCAGGAAAACAAATAGCGCAGATCACGGAATCATAAAGTGCGCATGCAATGCAATCGTGCTCCTCCGCTCCACAGTGGTCTGCGTCTCGCCTGTTTTCCCGCTAGTTCGGCAACGCAGCTGGAAATAGTGAGAGAAATGGAGAGACGTACGCAGCAAAATTTGAATTTAATGCATTAGAACCAAAAAGCGCGATTGCATTCGATATGCGCGTCGTGTTTCCGTGCAGATGCAATGCAAACGCGCTCCTCCGCTTCATTGGTGTCTGCGTCTCTGTTATTCACACGCTTTTTCGTCAACGCAGTTTGAATTTAATGCATTAGAACCAAAAATCTCGCGCCATTCGACTGGATGAGTCCACCGCGTTTCCGTGATCCATCGGGACCGATAACCAATTGAAAACTGTTCAGTTTTCAAAAAAAAACAAGAACGATATCTTTCGATATCTACTGAAAATAATATTCGTCAAGGTAAAAGAGATTGTTCTGAAAAGATTTGGTGATAACAACAAATCCCGCCCATTTTCCCTGAACCGCCCGTCTCGATGTGTTCCAGTTGTCCGTGTCGATTTGTCAGCTTTGATCTGTTCTCCGTTCAAAACAATCAACTGATTCAATAACCTCCAATTGTTGTGACACTCCGAGAATAGCGTTCCCTTCTCCTCATAACACCCCCGCGAGTCATTCGATACACTTTTTGTCATTTTCCAAATGGCATCTTCACTTCCGAAATGTATCATGATCGCCGAAAAAAACAAAAACAGAAATCAGCGACTGAATCGGGGCGATGCGGCTGCAGACGGTGCGACGCCAAGGGACAATTCGTTATCGGGGCGCGGAACGGAGCCATAAAACGAGTGGAGATAATTGAGAAACGGGCTCACTCATCTGTCTTCACGAAACAACAAAACACAAATGTCCTGAATAGTTGACAAGACGGCAAAAGAAGAAAGGCGCTAATCCGCGTTTCGACGCTGATAAAACGAGGAATCATCGCTGAAATAATCACCGAGAGACCGCATTGTTGCAATGCCGGCGAATCGTTTATTTCTGGCACTTTTCTAAAAGAGAAAACTATGTGAAGTAGGATACATCTAACTTTTCAAAACACTCGCGTATGTAAGAAAACGTGATCTATTGAGTAGGTTGAAATCAAAAGGAAAACAAAACATGCAAAATTAATGAGATGGTCCAAGAACTACCGGAGATCGATATATAGTACATAGTTATTAATATAATCGAATATATAAAAGGTTACATGAATCTACATAATTAGTTTAGGGGGGAAAGTCATGAGTTGGAAGCAGTGCGATCTCGCGAACTTGTGCAGTGCTCCCGTCTCGTGACTCTAGGAGATGGGTTGAGATATGATGAAACGGACACAGATGGTTTCCGTTTTTCCATCTCCCGCTTTTTGAACAAGTTCTTAAGCTTCAGATAATCGTCCTCGAAGGTGAATTGAATATTAGTTGTTCCCAAACACTGAAATCATTTCTGATTAACTTCATTCATCTGCTATCTAACCTTTGATATGTGTCCTTGTGATATGACATGAGACAGGAAGTTTGTGGGTTGTACGAGTGGACAGGAACATATTTTGCAGATTTTCTGAAAACAAAGCTTTAAACAAATATTTATTATAAGCCGTTCTACTGGCAACTCCATCTTGCCGAACTCGATATGAGCTGCATCTCGGTCTCTCTTGTTCATCTGCGAGTAATCTATTTGTAGATAAAGAGCGAGCTCCGTAGCTATAACTTCTGAAACAAAATCGACATTTGTCTTTTGCAGTTCAAGGCGATTCTCACGTGGCATTCTTGTTTTCTGATCGTCAAAAGATCCATCGTAAAAAGGCAGATGCTGATCAATTTTCTTTGAATGCTTCCTCGTTGACCCGCTCTTCGAATACGGCGAAGTTAATCTTGACGCTAGGCTAGAAGATGTCTTACGAACTTTTCCAGGGCTTTCTGCTTTTATTTTCTTCTTTTCATAATCTGGTGGAAGCTCCTGCAAAAGAGCCATAACAGTATTAGCCCAAAGATTTCAACGAACGTACCGGTCCGGCAAACGCACGCTTCCGTGGACTTGGTGTCTCGTGTCCATCCGATAACCAAACGGAATCGTCTTCATCCGCAATTTCGAGTGGCGGCAGCGGCATAATCGTTTTCCCTTCATTCGACGGAGAAATGTGAACACCACGAATTTTCAGATCTTTGGTAGCTTTCGGCAAAACGTCTCCACCGAATTGCTTCTTCAGTTGCCCCAAAGTTGCTTCGTACGTAATTTCATCGCCAATCAGTTTTCCGTTGTCCGTGAATCTCATCCGGATATCATCTCTCAGCTGGTCACGGTCGAGCCATTGCTGCACCATTCCAGCATCGAAAGGCCCCCTGAGAATGTACTTTTTCTAGATTGATAGACGTTTAGCAAATAACTCACTGAGTTTTGTCCGAATCGTCGATGTAGAAATACGTGAGATCGCCGGGTTTCATCTGAATAAGGCGTCGTTTGGCTGCAAAAAAAACACCGTTGTGTAAATTTAGAAACGCCATCTTGACTCTTATTGAACTAAAGGAACTTCACGAGGCGAGGTTTGTTAGGAGAATAATGAAGATGGTAACACAGTGTAAATAGAAAAGAAAATGCCGCCATAATTAGTTTTTTCAAACCCCAAAGACTTGGAGACTCGAACGAATGTCCGAACACGAGTGGTCTCGAAACGATTCAGTGGATAGACTGAACGTAGAACTGGACAGAGAAAAGCGCGCGCAAACTGTGATTCGAATGATAGCAAATGTGTCCTTCCGTTGAGGGGAGTGAGAGAACTCGCACCGAGGCAGAGAAACAGACAAATCTACACAACGTGCGCATGGTTTGGCGCAATGTGGTTGCCGCCAAAAATTGACACCTGCCTCCTGGTTTCTATCGGCCGATTCGGTTGTATGTGACCAGATCTGGTTTCGAAGAAGACCGAATGAAATTTTCAAGGCCTTTTCTTTTTTTTGAAGTATAGAAACCACTGATAATCTCTAAAAAAAGAAATCTGGAGCACGACTTGGAAAGGTACAAAACATTTCTCTCGAGGTGTTCGCGAAGAAAAAGAATATAGGAATTTTGAAAAAAAAAATTTTCAGGAATTAAAAAGTGCATAAATATATATCAGCAACAACAGCCAGCTGTTTAGAAATACGATGAAGATGCTTAAATGTGATTCGCATTCATATCTTATTCAGTCATCAGGATGCGTAGATAATATAAAACAATAAATTCACAGAAAAAATAGTACAAGATGAATTTAAAAAGGCAATTATTCGATAAGACTGACTACATCTACAGGAAAAGATAGTTTTTTGGCAGGGATCGACTCGAATTCATCATCCTGTGAACGTTTTCCTGAGAAACCGGATAACAAACGAACCCACGTGGCAACGAGACCTTCATGATAGAGGAGAATGTTTGTCTGAAACTTCCTATTCTCAGTTCGAGAACTTCAAACAGTGTTCACCTTCTCGCGATGTTTCTGACTTCCGATGTGGCGACAAGCATCGATAAACACCTCAAACTTCACATTGCAAAACGTACATTCCGACTGAAAATGGATTGTACCAAAGATCTTCTTCGTGTAAACTTACGTGGTGATCAATCAGACGACCGTACTGCCTTTGGAACCTAGATCGGGGGACGACGTTAACCAAATTTTCGACAACCTGAGAGAGGAAAGCTCCTGTCAGCTTTCTTTCTGAAAGATCTTCTCGGTCTAGCACTTATATTTCTATTAGATTCACTCACTTGTTCTATTCGACTTGTTCGACGCATACTGAGTTGCCGCTGCTTTGTTGAACGCCACATCGAGGAATTGAGTGTGGGGCGTCCGTTTGAGTCTGACCGCGCCTGCAAAATTTTTATTTGCATGAGATTAACAAGGTTTTCAGGTACTTACTCAGCTTCTTCACGAAACCTTTCGTTCGGTTTATAAAATCTTCAACAGACTCCCCTTTGTTCACGTGCACTTCCGGTTCAAATCCGGGCAAGACGAGAGCTGAAAGAATATATTAAAAGTCAATACCAAATCGTAGAACAACTCACTGCTTGGAGAAGCATGTTGAATGACGTCATGAACACGCTGGATCCAGAAATCGACATCGGATGCCGAAAATATGCAGCTCGACATCTTGTTCAGATGCTGAACGTTTATTAGGTGAAAGAACATGGCAGCTCCAGTGAGGTTGATCTTGCACAGCTCACAGCATACGGTCTCCGTGTTGTACGGGGCAAAGTCGATCAAAGAAGTTGGCACAGTGACTATGAGTTGATAAAGTGAAAACACTTTTGCCCGTGCGCGTTCTGGCCTTATCAGGTCTGATCCTGGATCCGGCAACCGCATAAAGGGCGGTGAGCTATAAAGATCTGGATCGAACGCTTTGTGTTCTGAAGAACGTGCGAGTTCACTGATACCCTCCGTGGGAAGCGAAAAGACAGTGTTCGAGTTGGGAGTAGCTTGCGGAAGTTCGATCGTTTCGTTCAGTGTTTCTATAGCTTGAACATCTAAGGACGGGAGATGACTGACTTGGAAATGTTGGTCATGCCGAGTTGGGAGACTTCTCTCGCCTGCATTTTGTGTGCTAACCAGAACGAAGTCCACTGTAATCGGCCGTACTTCCAAATCCGATGCGCTTGTTTCAATGTTTCTTCTTTCTATTGGAACTTGAGGTAACTGCGTACGAACTTCTAAATATTTTGCTACAAGCGAGTTATTGGGTACTTTCTGTGTCTTTTTCGAATCGGAAGCTGCAGTTTCTGGAAAAGAAAAGATACGTCGTAAACATCAAACAAGTTTTTCAACCTGTTGTTTGAAGAATATTGACAGATTTTGTGGACTGATTTCTCCCTCCTCTCACCATCGGCCTGTTGTCATTTTTGTCTTCACGTTCGGACTTTGGAAATGCTGTCCTCAAAATGGTCCGTAGCTTTTCTGAAAGCAAATTTTCTTCGTAAATGGGTCAGAATCGATCTTAGTCATACTCATTTCGAACTCTTCCGTTTCGCCAGTTGATGAAATTCGAAATATAGTCAAATCGTCATCAAGTAGTTTTCGTTCGTCCCATTTTCTCATCTGACTCGCTTTGAAAGGTCCGCTGAAATCTTTCAAAATCGTAGTAAACTAGGGAAGTTCCCTATTTTAACTCACAATAAATTGCCTTCCAGGTCTTTGTACTTGTAGATGTACCGATTTCGTTCTTTCACATTTTGAGAAGTTGCCATTTGTCACGTTTCGATTCAGTATAAAATAATACAACGAACTTTGAGAGCACGGCGACCGGGCGGCTGCTTGGGTGGTGTACGCAACGGTCGTTCATGTTACTGCGTACTTCAAAATCTACAGTAATCCCTTAGAAAAACCAGCGAACCAGAAAAGAGTCTGGAGCGGTTTGAATCGCGAAGACAGATTTCAAACTTTCCAATCCGGTAGAAAACTCAATTTCACGGGTTTCTGGCAAAGTTTCAAATTGTTCGAAACTAAAGCCGGTATTATTTTTGGCGAGAGCTAAATCACGACAAAGAGATGTGCAGCGAGTAGGAAAAAAAGTTCGAGTAGGAAGCGACAGTTTCGAGTTATTCTCGATTTTCAAAAAAGTTATTTCGGTTTTCCCACTCCTTAGCTTTTTTCCTACTCGCTGCACATCTCCACGACAAACCAGCGTGCGTGATTGGAGAATGTGAAAAACCAGTTTATTCCATGCTCTCTTTTGACGGAAACCAATGGATTTGAGGGAAGGACACGAGAAGGAACTATTGAGAAACGGAATGCTGATAGATTTTGAAAATAACACAGGTCGCTGTGCGAACTCAAAACTAGAGACGGGAAGGAGAAACAGAAAAGTACATACAAATGCTAGAAAGTATCACAGGAAAGAAACTAAATATTTAGTAGAAGTAGTAGTAGTGTGTATATGGAGTTGAGTAGAGATGTTTCTTTTTTACAGATATTTGGAGAGTTTGTTACTCGATTGGTTGCTGGACTTCCTCACGGTAGAATGTAGGCTGAAAACGGCGAGGAGATATTGAAAAGAATCATCTTCTCTAAGCTTACCCGACTCTCGGCAGACCTTCCCGTTCCGTTCGCATCATCATCGCTGTCCGACGAAGAGTCTTCATGGTGCAGACGGTTGCCAGTTATAGGCTCCGATGGCCCGTTCCCAGAGGTGTTGAGGTTGTCAAAACACTGAAATTCAAGTTTATCCTGGAAGTGTTTAGTTTGCGTGAACTCACGTGGTCACAAACACGAACGGGTTTCTTGTTCACATTGTCGATACGGAACGTCTTCGAAGAGCACGATCCACACACGACACGTCCGCAGTTGCGACAGTGGTGTCGTCTTTGAACGAGGTTGAACTGCGTCTTCCCGCACACCATGCACTTGGCCGCTTCTCCATCGGGCACCCAAACGGCTGCGTGGGTGGTTGCTGCTTGCTTATTTCCTGTAGAAACATTAGAATCTCGCCATTTTCTCGATGACCGCCGACTCACCTCTTTCTAGCAAATCCGAGACGCACCGCTCAATGTGCAGCATCCACTCGCGTTTCTCTGTATCCGTGGCGGCGTAAACGGCGAACGACTTGGCCGGCGTCTTAATGATCCATCCGTACTTCAGAGCTCCGTCGTCCTCGAGATCCTGGACTTGCACGCCTTCCAAACGGAGGATCCGTTGCTTATTGTACCGCTTTTTCGAAATGACAATGTTTCCGTAGACGAGAATGTCATTGAACAGGAAGAACTGACGCTGCTTCGGCTTCTTGCGGCACATCTTCACGAGGACTCCCTCTCCGACGAGAACTCTTCCGAACTGCGCCAACGACTCGCCCATCTTGCCAAAACACTGCTCCACGTTGGCCATTCGTCGTGCATTCACCTCACTGTTGACTGAAACGAGAGCCATTGTGCAAGAAAGCTGGCGAATGATTCTGCGTTATTGCAATAAAAAAACAAAGTCAGGGCGGTGCCGCCCGAGAGAGAGACGTTTCTTCCGGTTACATTGGAAAAACATGACTCACCCAGCCGATCGACCATCTTGTGATGATGCTTAGGAGTAGGTGTTTATGGCTGAAACGCGTTTCTGAGAGATGAGAAAACGAATACACGGGGAGAAACGGTGAGAAGAGAGGTTGAGACTGAGAGGGCGAATGAAATACGATGAGTCATACTGGCGCAAACACGAGCACACACCGGACCAGAGGCTACTGACGAGAGTGAACTCGTGAGCAGTTGGAAAGGTGTGGGGGGAAGATCGCCAAGAGATAATGAGATCAGTGATTAGCGGCATCTGTCGCAGAAATCGATCTGCTGCTGAACAATGATCAACAGAAGAAGTTATGATTACATCTCGTTCGTAGTCCTGTTTTCTTGGGCGAATTCTCGAAAACGGCCTGAATTGATGCATCAACAAAAGGACGCGCGTTTCGTATTTTGGAATCTAGGAACAAATTCAGTTCTGGAAATTGATATTAAAATCTCGAAGTCTCGCTCGCAAAATTGTATTTTAGCGAAATAAATATTTTGAAATGAGAAAATGAATTATCCTCTTTCTTTTCGAAGTTTTTCAGCCAGCTGGCATTTAAATTTAGTCAAAAACTACTGATTCTGTCTTCCTGGATATAAAATAACGATATATTGGTCAAAGAGCGACCCGAGGAACATTGTTTGCGAGAGAGAGATGAATGGACAGGGAAGTGTAGAGAGGCGCAGAACGGGAGAGAGAAAGACAAATGATGGCCAAATAAAGTGGATGTTTGGAACCATTGAATGGCGAAGAGAAGCGGAGAGCGATCGATAAAATAAACTGTTTATAGAAAAATGTGTTTAAAAAACGAGAAACAGGCGACAACAAACAACAAGGTAACAAGAATGGGGAAAAAACTGTAACAGGTGAAAATAGAAGCAGCTGCTAGCTGTCTTCGAACCAGAGAATAACTATGTCTTTTTATGCTTTCTTTTTCTATTCTTCCTTTTCGTTTTCATAGAGTTGATTGAAGCAGAAGATTCGGAACACTTTGGAATTTCAGAAGAGTCGATAGAGTCGGCTGACAGCACTTTCTCTCTGACCTTATTCAAGGAAGCCATCAACTTTCTGAATATTCCCTTGCTCTCGGTGTCTTCATCTCTCGCTTCGAACGGTTGGATTCCAACGGCAAATGCTTCGATGGCAGGAACATCGGCGAGTTTTAGGTTCTTGAGAACAGGAGCGCCGATTGTCTGGAACTCTGACTCTCCCAACGCGACGTGTTTCAGAGGAAGCTTAGCGACGGTTTCTTCTTCTTTCTTAACATTTCCATCGATAATGATAACACATTCTTCCTATAAACGGTATATGGATATCAAAAAGATAAAAACGACATACCTCTCCAGGAGTAACATATTTATCACGTTTTCCAGATTGTTCGTCTTCTCCGATAACAATGACATCATCATCTTCGTCATTCGCAAACTTTTTGTGTTTTGCTCCTGAACATGTGATTTGAAGTGTGAACTGTCCGATGTATCCGGACTGACTTTTCGCGTACTTCTTCGCTCGTCTCCTCATGACAGTTTGTCGTCTTTTGTGTATATCCAGCAGTTCTTTCTGATAGCCTTCACAGAACACTTTCTTTGGCGGCACTTTGAAGGCTTCCCTCTGAAAACAGTAACATTTCGATTATACAGAGTCGATGAATCACTGACGTCGTTCAAATGGGAACTTTCTTCATTGAAACCAGGGTACCAGATTATTTTGGACATGTCCAGCTCTGGAGGTTCATCGCATTGATCCTCGGTGACTTCGACATCCGAGGAGTACATTTTCAGAAGATCCGAGTTTTTTATTGCTCTGAAACACTGCAATTGCTTTATTTTTCACATGATCCTCGTACTTTTGCAGCCATCCAGGTGGGTATCCCTTGATGAATCCCATCCTTCGCATGCGATAAATGTACTCTGGAATGTCGTAGTCTCCGAGTCCCAGAGCATATCTAGCTCTGCTGCTAAGCTCTCCTGGCTTGACATTTGTCTCTTTCTGATTCGTCAGCTTCATATTGTAGAATTCTTGTCTGCGCCGTCTGAAATGAAGCGTTACATAGACCGCCTCCTCATCCTTCTTTCTCACACTGCATCGCCAGTTTCTTTCTTCTTCATCGCAATTCTCCGGTGATCCTTCGGATGCGGGCAATCAAACACATTGTGCTCTCCATCGCAATTGTAACACACCTGCAGGAGAAAATGAGAATTCCACATGGCAAGAATTTAATATAAAACCTTCTTGAAGCGAGCATTTTTCGCTTTCTTTGCGTCTTCTGCCGTCGGCTCAAATCCCAACAACGTACTTTTCAATCGCTTCCTCCATTCACTCGAATCACTGTAATCAATCATTTGCGGCTTAATTTTATCGGCTCTTAAGTATTCAGGTTACTCACTTTTGTTCCTCACTCTTCTCCACTTCCCTGATAGTCAGTTTCCGTTGTGGAGTCACTGTCCGATCAATGACGAATTCCTCAAATGCAAACATTTGAGAACGAGTTTTATCAACAAACTAAACCTCAAATTCCGTTTCGGTTCCTTTCATACTGTTGCTTTCTTCGATAAGACCAGATGAAGTTCTTTTTCTGAAAAACACAATGAGCTTATCAAAATAAAACAGTCTTTTTTCACCTCTTAGCGTTTGAGCCGCTGTATTTTGCATTGTTGCGCTTCCGCTTCGTGCTACCTTTTTCGAGGACTTCAATTATCTCTATATCTGTCATTTTCTGAAAAGAGAAGTTTGAATAAGTTGGTTGAGACTCGAAAAATTAAAATATGAAATTTACAAAGCTGTCACAAGCGAATCATTTTTTGGAGCGAGTACGGTGTGCAAGTCTGTATTCATCAGAGACGCAAGTGCGTTTGGTGAACTCTACCGTACTTTGTTTGTTTTCCGCCGTTCAAAAAATTTTGAAAGAGAGCGTTTTCAAACTTTGGCGTTATCGGCGCCGTCTTTCGCCGATTTAGCGTTTCCGCCGTTGCCGCAAAACTGTGAAAGTGTGATTCACCTTGCGCCGTGTTGTGTGGGCGTGCTGCATCGGCTGGATGCACGATTGCGTTTCTTATCAGACAAATATTTCATTGATAATGTGCTTCATTTCTGTGAAGACCTAATTTTCAAATAGAAATCATTCTGCACCTACCAATAATGCATTAGAGTTTAATTTGTCGAAATCTCGTAAAGACTTTTAACACGGCTGCTATTTTAATATTTCAGAAGCAGAAGCACGTGACATAGGGAAAGAGAGTGTGGGGAGAACAGAGACAGAGGCGCCGTGCTTGCTTCGGTTTTTAGCGCAGCAGTAATAGAGGATTACAGCTCGAAAGGAGCGTCATGAATATCGATTGATTAGTCTAACATAACTGTTTTAGTCGATTTGCACTATTCAAAAGCTGAGAATCACTCGACGATTGATAATTCCTCGTTTTTCTTTATCAGTATTTTACCTCAGCAAGTGCTCATTCTTTTTTTCAGCACAAACTTCGCTTCGATCCGAAAATGTGTCAGTGCCTTCTCGCCATCCTCGCGATTTTCCTGCCGGTTAGTTTACCCAGTTTCAGGGCTATTAAATTCTCACCTGCAACTTGCAGCCGATTGCCGTCCTTCTTGACCAAGGATGCACCTGCGACCTCTGCATCAACATCCTTCTCACCTGCCTCGGACTTATTCCTGGAATCATTCACGCTTGGTACTTGATTCTCTGCAAGGAGAAATCAACTGTGACCAATGTCTACGTGCAAGCCGTAAGTTTAGGTTGATACCGGATAATCATAGTTAGGTTACTGATTTCAGAACCAAAATTCTCATCGATAAACATAGGTGATAGAAACTTGTCTGATAATTTACCCAGGGAATTCGCTCTTTTAGATGTCGGACAAGCATGAGTTCGGTCATTCATATTTGCGTCCATTTCCTCTGTGTTCCCTGTTGTTCCTACCCATTCGTAATAAAAATTATGTTTTCCAGGGAAACCACGGATCTGCCCCACCAGCGTACCAGGCCTAAATCACGAATAACGTACTCGACTGTGCAATTTTCTTCTCGCTCACCATCTATCTTCATCCCATTTTATCTGTATCCCTTGCAATTTTGACATGGTGTCACTGGTTTAAGTTTTTCCGCCGTTTCTTCGGCACCTTTAAGAGTTGTTTCACTTGCCGGATGTTTCTATAACTGCAATAGTTTCAAACATTCCCTCGAGCCTTAATACGTTCCGCTTTATGTAATAAAAAATTTCCCGGGACAGGTGTCCTTCGCCTTCAGTTCTCAACGGTCTCTCGCCGATCGATTTATTTTCCTTCCCCTCTCCTTGTTTGTTCCATCTGCCTTCCTTCTTTCTGCCTCGTTGTGCTGTTCTCCTTTATTCGTTTTCATTGCCAACGGCGCGTCAATATCGAAAACAAGACGAAGGGAAGGCGCCGAGCCCCTCTGCGTCTCCATTGATGCCCTGCTGCCTCCGACGGTCTCTGGTCGTCTCGTTGGTTGGCCATCACGTGTGGCGCCAGCACAAATATATAAATACGAGTATAGAGACGGAGGCGCCAGGTCACTCCCTGTCAAATTCGAATATTCGTTTCATTAATGCAGAACCCCAACGCGCTATATCGTACTTTTTGTTTCACGCATCCTCGCGACTGATGGAGAATGTTCTGGAATCTCGTCCGGACACAACAAATATAAAACGCACTCTTTCTTGAAAAACGGAAACCACGAGCCCATCGCTACTCTGAGTGCTCATTGTACTAGTTTCAATCCAACGACTCTGCTTGATCTCTTCGTCAACATTAAGATAGACTCCGAGCGAATCGAAACGAATCGTGTCGATTTGAAAGTGTTTACCAAATTGAATGGCACTTTTCAATGCCAAGGTCAATCGACCATCCCCACCGATCAGTTTCGAGCGATCTATGGTGGGCATGTGACTGCTAGCGTTCTCTATTTCTTTTAAACAGCAGACATGAAATTTCATTTGATCTACCTTGATCTACCTTTAGCTCCCCACGAAAAATGCAACGATCTGGAAGAAAAGGGCGGCCTCTCAACCTTCCGCGCCAAAGTGTCAGTCTCATGCCGTCTGCCTATCGTTTATTGTCGTTTTCGAATGATTAGTCTCCTCCCTTCGCAGCCGTCACTCGTGCCAGTGACTTTCTGTTGATAACACTTCTGTTTTGGCCATTTTCGTGTCTCGCTGTCACTCACTTACTGCCGCGTATAAATATCGTGCCGAAACACTTGAATTGCAGCCAACTACCGCTAGTTATCAACGAGATGTCGTCGAGCGCTGAAGCCCTTGCTGCCGCTTTCGAACAGGACGGAGGACCGGTGAGCTTTTCAGAAACGTCCGTTCCATCGCGACTGAATTTTTCCAGGACTTCGCCACGGGAACTGGCAAGCGCACCAAGTCGGAGAGAGCCGAGCACAAGCACGCCTCGCAGCCAGGAGGCGACACCCGCAAAGTCGTGCAGACCGCAGTCAACGGAGAGGCGAAGAGAAAGGAGAAGTGGTAGGACGGTCGTGGTGTTTGCGGACTGTACACCATTCCATTGTTTCCAGATTCGCTCTCGCCGTGTACATATCGACAATCACTGACTGCCCTCCCGATCCGTTCCACCAGCTCTCCGTCTACTGATTTAATTTGCAATATTCACTGTAAACTGTATAGCGATTTGTTTTGTAAAAAAAGACTTACCGGCTTTACCAAGACAACCTATTTTCTAAATTTCCGGTAGAAACCAATTTCATTTCCTCCTCGAGTAATGTCGCAACCGTTCGCTTCTAAATAAATTGTCAATCGGTTTCTCGCAGCTGTCCTCATTTGAATTTTCACTCTTCTGCGTTGTTCGCCGCCGGAATCGATACCATAATTTAGTTAAGAATACAGCGTAATTTATTTTTTGGTCTTCTCCGTTATTTCAAAGTCTCACAAAGTAGTCAAAATATCAATGATAAATTGAAGAATGTCACGGCCAGTCGGCTACATTGGATTCGAGTTCGGCGACGATGAGCTGTTCCTGCAGCAGATGCTCGAGGAGAAACGGAACCAACCGGAGCACGACAGAATGATGGGTGAGCGGAAAGGCCTGGAAACAGACGGAACATGCTTCTCGTGTGATAGTTGAAAAGTCATCTCATTGAAATTAATACTATAGAGAATTCTTTAAATTTGAATTAAACTGATCAATTTCGAATATCGATTTTCAGAGCAACAGAAGAAAATGTTGGAATGCAGAGAAACGATACCGGAAGACGAGGAGCCAGTGCCGCAGAAGTCGCTCGACTTTGAAGAGGCGTTCCAGAGAAATCAAGTGCCCGATGGATACGAATCTCCGTTTAAAAACGTTGCGTTTCTGAAAGAAGACGTCGCTACTGTGAACAGTGAGTTAGGGTTCGGTTCCGGCCGCCAAACACTGCTTTCTTTCAGCCATGAGCCACTGTTCTCCGGACGACATCGCCAAACTCATTCGGAACATACAGAACTCGGTGTACACTCTCGGAATGGAAGAGGCTCGTCAGTGCAGACGGGGAAAACTGCTCAACGTGCTCAGACAGAACGAGCATCAGCCGACACGCCGTCTTCAGCCGACGCCGCCCAAAATTGTACCATCAACATCGAATGCGACCGCGGTTCCAGTGGAAACGGAAAGTCAATAAGCATGAATTACAACGACATTTTGATCTCCCTTGCATGCAACTGCATCATCAATAAATATAAAAACTAACAGAGCCAAGGAAGGCTGTCTTCTCGACTTCTTTCACCAGTTGTTGAGAGTGGTTATTTTCATTTACAGGAATGAATACGGATCCAGCAGTGGCAAATAGGGTACAGGAATTAGATAGTCTCAAAGAATCACACGGAAAGAGAACAAGTCGGCAAATTTAGAGCAAATTATGGAAAGAAAAAAAGATTGCGCTTCGAGAACACTAGTGAGATCAGAGGTTGTTGGCGATCCATTCGAGCGCTTCCGGCAATCCCTCGCCTTTCGTGGCACAGCATCCGTTGATCTGCCACTTGCGACCGCGCATTGCAGCCAATCCCAGAATCGTCGAGACCTCCACAGGGGTCATTGCGTCGGGAAGATCCTGTTTGTTGGCGAGGACGAGAATATGGGAACCGGCGAGATCTTCGTGTTGAAGCATCTGATCCAGCTGCGTCTTCATCAACGGCAACCTCGTCCGATCGGCACTGTCGATGACGATGATGACGACGTCCGTCTGCACGTAGTACGTCGACCACGACTTGCGAAGGCTCTCCTGACCGCCGACGTCCCAGATGACAAAGTCGAGATTCTTGTAGGAGACCTCTTCCACGTTGCTTCCGATCGTCGGTTTCGTCTGCACCTGGTCTTTTGTGATGCTGAAAATGTGGAAATTCGATCGATTGAACTCTATTAAAAACTGCTCACTAGCTGTAGAGTATCGTAGTTTTCCCCGCATTATCCAGACCAACAACTATTATTTTGTGTTCTGGAAACGAGCAAATTCGAATGGGAACGCTCCCGGAATACGCGATTTCACCTACTCTTGCCGGTCCACCAACTCTGGAACAGCTTTGCCATGATGAGACCCATGTCTGAAAATACCACTCAGAATTTTCAGCCGTTTTCAGAAGTCTCTCAAGTAGCCGTCGGTCCATGCACCTTTTCTAGAAACTGGGAATAATACAAACGAACTTCAATTTTTCAAATTTATTATTTTTTTGGATGAGTTTTTGACGATATTCTCACGTTTTTAACAGAACATCTGGAATCACAACACATGAATTAAGCAATATATATATACGGTACTTGTGAAGAACGTTCACTGTCTGAAAGCAACGTTTTTTTTTGAAGAGAAATATTGCGCCTCCAGAAAGCGAGTGCCATTCCAAGAGACCATTACAATAATGAGACGTAGAAAAGAAAACGGATAATTGTATAAAACAACCTGCGACAAACAGCTCAGCCCTATCGTTACAAAGAGGATTTCTAATTACATTAAACGATTGTGGTGTAAATAGGAAAACGGGAACAATTCGAGAACGGGGAAGACGAGCAGGGGAAAAGTGAACGGGGAAAGGGAAGGAATAAGCTACCGAAGACGAGAGAGATTTAGAGTTGAAACCGATATATAGGGAAGGAGGTGATACTGGAAGCGAGGGGAAACTTACCGTACTTTCTATTGGTCTCGGAGAAAAAAGTGATTAAACTTGGAGAAACTAGACAAGTGAGAGCGAGACTCACACACAAGAGAACCATTATGCAATGAGAACAGGAGGGTAATAGAACAGAAACGATGAATAGCACAAGAACACATGCTAACGACACTCTAGTGACGTTGCATCAAGTTGGTACCAATCAAATCACGGTAGGACTTCTCTAGGCATCTGAAAGTTATCGAAATGATCAATGTGTTTTCTAAATTGAATACTAACCGTTTCAGGGTCGCGTAGTCAATGATGACTTGCGTGTCTCCGTTGCGGGATACCATTTCAATTTTGTCTTGAGCAGCAGAATCCAACTTGTTGAGACACTGCACGATATGCGCCATATCGAGCCACGCTTTTCCTTGGTCAGTGACTTGGTGGAACACGTAGTCCCGGAAGAGCTTCAGCATATAACGATCACCTGTCTCGGACCAACTGTCATCAGCGCCATGCCTGAATAGTCTGATACTCTGTTGAATCGAACACGAACGTTTTCCCACTCTGCTCGTTCAAGAACTGTATTCATCTTGGACAACAAACGGAATAGTCGCCCATTTTCCAACTCTCTGCTGAGCTCAGCTTCGTAGGAATCAGTTTTCGCTTGCATGTTTTCCACGTAGTTGTAAATCCTGGTTCCGACCAACGGAAGGATCTCGTTTATGCTCTTGCGAATCTGATTGTTGTTGCTCTGAGTCAGATATCTGAAATTATTCTGGTCTCATATCTGAAATGAGAAGTAAATCACTCACTGAACAACATTCTTGAAGTCGATCGAATAAGATTCGCCAATCTGAGCCATTGATTGATTGTACAGATCTTTGCGGAAAGCGTGCGGACGCCCACACGCCAGAGCTATTAGAACACACCCAAATTGATATAAATCGTCCGTTTGCATCTGTTGAATAGATTGATTTGGTTCTGGTGGATGAACGATATCTTGTATTCCACAGAACGACAGCATTAATTTATTTCCGTAGGAGATTATTTTTGTCAAATCAATCGCTCGACAAGCAAGTCCGCACGAATGAATCGATCTCAATGCAGAGGAAATCTGGATAATGTAGCCCCAAAGAATCGTCTCGTTGACGCAGTTTCCTGGTATTGGTGACGACAGCGGAATTTTGAATCCGTCTGAAAATCGAGAATAAAAAGTCGTTCCCCGCAATTGTCTTACTCGCTACATCATAGAATTTAGTCGCATTTGATGAGTTTAAATGCTTCTCCATTAAGGTTTCTGCCAATGGAAAGTAGTCGTACGCGAAGATTAATGCTATAAAGAATACATCACGTTTGCTGCAATTTTATCAATGAACTCACATGAATCGTCGAATGCGCGGCTGTTTATCAGAATTTCGCGGAGAGGAACCACGTTCACGTGTACTATCTTCTTCCACTGCTCAATTATCTGCGTCTGCTTTCCTGGTTGTTGAACACGGAAGCCTGAATTAAAAACGCGTTCCGAGAGAGCAAGAAGGAAAATCAAACCATGTATTCTCCGCAAGCAATAAAACGCTCCATCACGGCAGGAAAAAGCCTTGTAAGTTGAATGCGACTGATTTATCATCCCCGTATTCTCCAGTGGAACCAAATTTGAGTAGTGTTCTACTGCCTGCGGTAGTTCAGGATACGATTCCGGGAAGACCTTTGTGTCGAATGCAAGTTGTCGGTTGACGAGTTCCATTCGCAGTTCGGGGGCAATGAATTGTGTTCCTTGATTGAGGTTCGATTTCCCTCGAAACCGTGCGAGGTGGGCAATTGGAAGAGGTGCGTGGTAAGCGAATCCGCCGGATGTTTGCTTGAAAGAAAAACAATTTTAACTTCCAAATTCTCCACTTACCACTAAAACTGAGCCTTCTGGAATTTCGGGTTCACAGTACGGATCCTCTTCTTGTGGAACTTCATGTGCTTCTGGATAGAAATAGGTGGTGCCGCCGCGACTCTCCTGCTGGTACTGATGTTGTAGCTGCATCTGCTGCTGTTGGGAAAGTTGCTGTTGCATCTGGGGTGGTGGCGGCGGTCGCTGACTCATATTCAACGGACCGAATTGCTGCTGCTGCTGCTGAAGTTGTGCAAACGGTACAATCTGGTGAGGGCCATCCTGCAGGTTGAGCTGGGCAAACGGATTCACTAATGAAGACGGCTGTGGCGCTGGTTGTGGTGGTGGCTGTTGTTGCTGATGTTTAGGGACAAATACGGGTGCCTGATGAACAATTATCAATTTGAGACCATGAGGGGGGGGGGGGGGGAAACTTACATTCACATTGATTGGAGCACCCGGGCCAAAAGACGGTCCTGAGTAGGCGGCTGAAGATTGTAAACTGGTTAATATGATCTAGTGGTAGTTTGCTTGTTAGTTAGCCGTATTTGTTAGTACTGTTTTTATCTTTAGCCGTTACAGGAATCGAACTAATCAAAGCAAAGCTTCAACCAAGGAATTTCAAAAATACCTTGTCGATTACTGTTGGCTAGATACTGATTGAGCCTCGAACCTGCAGGAAGTGGCTGCGCGCCATTCATAGGACCGCCATCGTACTGAAAACCTTCTGACGGCTGCATTCGGCGGTGATTCTGGAACTAATGCTAATTGTCCGAAAAACTGCGTTGAGCTGAATGAGTTGACAAACGGACATATGGCATAATCCTGCGGCTAGATGGGTTCGGTTGTGAGGTCGGCCGCGCGACGTCTCACCCGATGCGGATCGGCTCGTCGGCACGAAAATATCGAGACGATGTGATAATTGGGACGATATTAGAAAATAGAAGGCATCAGGCGCAAGCTTTTCAAATCATTGGAACGGTTAGAAATGTGCAAACACTGCGACGCACAAGCGCACGCGGCGCCGAGACACGTGAAAGATGGCCGACTTGAGAAGAATAACAGACGGGAAGCGGGCGAAAGGACACATGCGTAGACATGCCCGCAGGCTTTCATTTAATTGGTAATCTGTGTAGTATCGAACATCATCAACAACTATTTTTGCATGTATACATTCCCAAACTTTTCGGATTTCAGCTACAAAACTCTGGAATTTGAACTTCAAACACTTCGCTTTAACCTCGAAGAGAATTTTTCAAAGTTTTCAGTTTGATGAAGAATATGTTATTCAGAGCTAGAAAATTTTCCAAGCTTTTAGATGTTTTCATTATAACACAGTCATAGGGTATAATAGCTCGATAGAGCGTGCGACGATGGGAAAACTGTGGAAAACGATCGAAAGGAGAAGAACGGAAATCGAACATTATCTGCACTTTTGAGGAACAACAGGGGCAGAAGTGATATAGCAATGAACATAATCAATAACCCTATATTCGCCTTTAACAACGAATCACATGTTCGGATGACCAAAAAGTCGCGATTGCGAACCGGTCGCTTTGGCGAACCATCATTTTTTTTTCCTTGAATTTTCTTTACAATATAAATCAGAAAGGAAGGAGAGATGTTTGGGAGCGATAGGCGGAGAGAGAGAGCAATTTCTGAGTTTCCAAATACTAATATTAGAGCCGTCAACGCGCTCTCAGAATAGACTGAAAAACAAACCTGCGGCGCTGCAAATTGGGTTCGGCGGCCACCGTATGCTGTGCTTAATTAAAGGCGCAGCACTCGAATGGACGGTGTGGCTCCCGACGCGAATGTGTTGGCACACTGTTTCCGAATGAGTCAGCATCAAAATACAATTTTATTTCACAGTTTTTTCTCCTTAAAAATTGCCAGCCTTTCGAAAAAAACAAGTTATTTTATATTAATATTCATGCTGAAGATGTGCAATTGCACTTGAGAATCATTCAAAACGCAGAGAATAACGTCTTGCTGTAGCATTGAGTACGTTTCCAAAACGCCACCATTAAAATCATTCGCTCGACTGACGAACATCTGCGCTTCCCATTTTCGTCCTTTCGTTCTCTAAAGGTCTATTTGACTGGTCCGACAGCTGCAATGAATCTGCGCGTGAGCCCGTCCGCGACACCCACCGATTTCTCTTCTAATTACATCCATGTGCGCTGTTGTGTGTCCGAAATGACCGCCCGTGCGCCGTCCTCTCAGCGTTGAATATTCTGCTCTCTCCCTTTGCGCGTACTAGTTGGCAAGGCGCCTCAACAGGCACCGCGAGAGAGTGTGCAGAATGAGGAGACGCCGTCGGCCGCGCTCTCGCACATTCTTCGTCGCACTCAGTGTTCCGCAGCCCGCCCAATTTCATGTCGACGTTGATATTGCAGCAGTAGTAGTCCTACCTTTCATTCGGTAGTTTCCCCTCTTTGGTTCTCTCCCCTTTCCCCGCACACAGATATTCTGGCGGTTTGCCAGCGTTGTGCGTGCAATTCACCCTAATATCGATCGTATGTCTCATTGTTTTCCGTGCCGTGCTCGTCCAGCCACCATTACCAAGTGTATTGATTTGCAGGTAATCATGCTAAACCGAAAGTGGATTCTCGTTTTTGTCCAATTATTACTCATTGCGTCCGTCAGAGCGGATGATGACGGTTTCGACGACGAGGACGATGGCGTAGTACATGCAGTTGAGGAGGAAACGGAAAAGTTCCAACCGTCCCTGTTTGTCGCTCCGAAACTCGCTGACAAATCCAAAGCTAACTTCTTCGATTACTTCCCAGTCGGCGCGAAAGTTGGGCAGACCTGGATCAAGAGTTTGGCGAAGAAGGATGGCGTTGATTCGGATATTGCCAAATACAATGGAGAGTGGAGCATCGGTGCCCCAACCAAGGTGTCGATCGAGGGCGATCTCGGGCTCATTGTGAAAACTAAGGTGGGCAAGTTTGTACAATAGAATTAGATACTGGCCCAGTTCATTTTTATTTTTGCAAGAATAGAATTCCTTATTCTAATCTTTTGCTTACTGAAGGCCTATATGACCTAGATCGATTACTTCACCCTTTTAGCTCCTATCCACGAGCTAAGAGGATTTATCGTTGGTACAATCAACTTTTCATTTAATATTTCTTTTTTATTTTTATCATTATTTTTAATTCAATTTTAATGTTTTCAGGCTCGTCATCACGCCATCGCCGCGAAACTGGAAACTCCGTTCAAATTCGAATCCGACAACTTCGTTGTTCAGTATGATGTGAAGTTCGAGGAAGGTCAAGAGTGTGGAGGAGGATATTTAAAGCTGCTTAGCGAAGGAGCCGAGAAGGATCTGGCCAACTTCCAGGACAAAACTCCATACACGATCATGTTCGGTCCGGACAAGTGTGGTGCTAGTGGACAAGTCCATCTCATCTTCCGGTACCGCAATCCGGTGAATGGGACCATCTCGGAGTATCATGCAAAGCAACCGTCTTCTATTCCCACCACATACTGGGATGACCATAACACGCATTTGTTCACTCTTGTTGTCAAACCAACCGGAGACTTCGCTGTTAGCGTCGACGGAAAGAGCCTTTTCTACGGAAACATGCTTAGTGTAAGACATCTTACAATCATGCACTTCCCTTGTTAGATAATGTACTTCTTGAAATTATATTCTTCAGGATGTCGCTCCGCTACTCACTCCGCCAAAGCAAATTCACGATGAATCTGATATGAAACCAGAAGACTGGGACGAGCGGGAGCAGATTGAAGATGAATCTGCCGTCAAGCCGGATGACTGGGATGAAAACGAGCCGCAGAGTGTGGTCGATGAGAGTGCTACCAAGCCATACGATTGGAATGAGGAGGAGAACGAGCTAATTCCTGACCCGGAAGCTCAGAAGCCACAAGACTGGGATGAAGAAATGGACGGAACATGGGAGGCCCCTCTCATCGACAACCCAATTTGCAAGGGGCTCAGTGGATGCGGACCATGGAAGGCGCCAACAGTTAAGAACCCGAAATACAGAGTGAGTAATATGCAAAAATCGTCTGTACATGAATAGAAGGCCTCTCTTATTCTATTTCGGTTTTCCGAGATCATTTCAATACCTTTGTAGTTATTGATTTTCAAGATGAGGCCTATATAACCTTAGATCAGCTACTTCACCCTTTCCGTTCAATACAAACGGAGAGGATTTAATGCTGATACAATCCAGTTTTGAAAATGTGCGCTGTATTTTTCATACATATTTTTGCAGGGAAAGTGGGTGCGTCCAAAGATTAGCAACCCGGCCTTCAAGGGAAAATGGTCGCCAAGACTCATCGACAATCCAAACTATTTCTCACCGAAGCCATTCGCTGGACTCGCTCCAATCACGGCGGTCGGAATCGAACTGTGGACCATGAGCGAGAATATTTTGTTTGGTGAGTCACAAGTCAGCAGTATTCATATACAAAATCGATTTTTCAGACAACATCCTTATCACATCTTCTGAAGAAGAAGCCTCGGGCGTTGCTAAGCAGACATTCTACATAAAGCAAGCCGAAGAGTACCGACTCGCTGCCGCAACTGGCAGTGGTTCCGGAATTTTGCAGCAGATTGTTGATGCCACCAACGAGAAGCCGTGGTTGTGGGCTGTCTACATTCTTTGTGTCCTTCTTCCACTGGTCGCAATCGGTGTCTTCTGTTTCGGAAAACAGTCGAAGCCAACCCCTAACTTTGCAAAGAAGACTGACGCATATTCTGCTGACGATGACAGAGTTCCAAATCTTGTCGACGACGACGAAGAAGATGATGTCATCGCCGAAGAAGAAGAAGATGGAAATGAGCCAGGACCGTCTGGAACCCAGAACACGCCTCCAGTTGACGAGGAAGATAACTCGCAACCGACTAAAACTGAATCATCCGCTTCATCTAGTGCCGCCGAAGACGAAGATGAGCCACGCGTCGTCCATGAGAACGAGCCAGTTCAACCGACTGAAGAGTTCGCCAAAAAGAGTCCGAAGAGCACGGGAGGTATCAAGCGCCGCACAGCTCGTCGCGGAGATTAAGTGCTTTACCTTCCCATGTCCAGCCAAAAACGTTCACCAAAGAAATAATTATCCATTTCCGAAATTCCTCTTCTCTCTTTTTTAAGCTCTTGCAGTTGTGAGTCCTTTTGACCGGTTCTTCGATGAGTTTTCCCGCCCACCAGCCACACTGTTCTGTTCCTCTTAAAATCTCTTTAAGGATCTTTCTGTTTGCCACCTACATAATTATATTGGTTGTTCACTTCTCCAAATAAATTTAATATTATGAGCTCATATGTAGCAACACGTATTTTACTGGTTCTGTTGCAGTCAGAATTCAACCAAAACTGGTGAAGCCTTTCGTCCTTGCATGAGCAGAACAAATAAGAGAGGGACATCTTTATCAGATCGAAATCCTTTAACGAAAAACACGACAACAACAATATGCTCAACAACTGGAGTGCTCTCCTTGATATCAATTCTTCTCGATGTCCTTCAGCAGCTGATCCCTCTCCTTGTGATCTCTCCGCCGTTGATCCGCACTCGGCTTCGTCCACTTGTTGCCCTCGTGAGTTTTCCGGTTACCCTTTCGTTCTTTCGGTCGTTCGGCCCTTCCGGATATCTGACTCTGTTGCAATCGTTCTGACATGAAGGCGATTTCCCTGTCTGACGAGCATTGCATACTGAAATAACGGAGATGGGAATTGAGGAGAGAAATCGAAGAAATACCTCATACAACTGTAATCGCCTGGGAACGGATCCCTCGAAATGACAATGAAAACGACGGGCACTTCGACAGTGACCCGAATACTGAAAGCCAATGGATTCATTCAATGTTCACTTTTTGCTAATTCTCACTCTCTCGGACCCTCTTGAAGAGACTTCCACAAAACGACCGTCTTCGAGAACACCACTTTCGTCCATTGATACAGCGGCTCCTGAACACGTGAGCTTTTGGAACTTCTCAGCTCAAGCTCGCTTACCTCAAATTGCTGCTTGAGCACTTCTACACAAGAAATCGCTTTCTGTGTGGCGCCGTTCGTCGATTTGAAAACGACGAACCGATGGCGATCTGGATGCTCGTCGAAGTAAGCCCTCACGTAGCCATTGATCTTTGTGAACTTGCTAGATTTGCTCACCAGCATCAGTTTCGCGTCATCTGAACTGTACGGGGCGGGAAACGGATTGGCGGCTTCTTCGACTGTGTCTTCTGACGGCACGTAGTTGTCCATTCTAAACGGAAGCAATTTTTGAATTTAGAAATAAATAGAACAAAGTAAATGGAAAAAGTAAGAATTTTGAATTTCAGATCAATGAATTGAGATTGACAGCAATTTTAAATAGGTAAAAGTTATTTATTATGCTTCAAAGTGATTTTTTGTCTCTCATCCCGTACAAAAGTTATATCTACAATTGGAAATGAATTAATAAGATCTGCAACTGAGATCGTCGGAATATGAAGAATGTGTCGATCTTCGGCCGTCCACTTCGTCGTCTCCGATTTCTAGACTTCTGTACAACACATAGCGTACGTGGTCGATGCGACATTCTGAAGATAAATCACTAGGGGAAACGGTGGGGCTTCAGGTCTTACGGTCGAGGAAAATTAGAAGATTCGTTTGAAACAGCTGGTAATGCTTGTCGGCACCCACTGCGTCTCCGTTCACACATGCTCGAGAAGCTTGCGAAACACTGCTTACCATCTGGAAATCACTGATACATTGGATCAATACCGATCTACAACTAACCAGACGAATGACTCTTCCCATCGTTCCTCGCTTCAAGTTCAGCATCAGTGCGCCGGCGACGTCGCGTGTGAATCGTCGATGTGCTCGGTAGCAGACGTTGAGCCATTCGAGTGCACTTCTGGATTCTGTCGACTTCTTGAAGTCCACTGTTTTCTGAAAATCTCTGTTTTTCACATGATGTTTGTAGTCTCTAACTTTCAACGTTTCATATGCGGCCTCGATCAGACTGAGCATGTTCTTCCGGATGGCAAACACGGTCGTGTTCATGTGAAAGAACGCGTATCGGAGGCGAGGTTCATGAGCGAGAGTGTCCGAGTTGTGAGTTTCGATGACTGCGTCGAGAGCAGTATGGAGCATATTGAGCACAGTGAACACTTGTGAATAGATGTCCGTGACTCCAGGAGACACGAAGACGTTCAGTGGTTGTGGAGGATTCACGATAAGCAAAGAGTCTTCCATTGTGCCTAAATCATACAACTTTCGGTTGACCAATTCCAGATCTTTTACTTTTCATGTCGTAGCCGACAGTTTTCAGAAATTCCGAGTCGTACCCCTGCTTGTGCATCTTTTCTCGTTCCAGAGCATCTAATGTTGATCGACTTCTGGAAACGATAAGTTCATTTCAGACACAATACCAGAAACCTTACAGAATGTTTTTGTTCTGAAGATGAATATAGGCCGACGTGAAGAACTTCTTGAGAAATTCGAAGAAACGCACAGACTTGTCGAGAACGATCTGCGAGTACTTTTCGACGAGAGACGTTGTAGGTATCGCTTCCAACAACTTCTCGATGCAACCCGATAACTCGTCGAGGTTGTCGTTCATTTTGTTCACATCCAACTCGTTCAGAATTGCATCGATGATCTTCTCGAACTCGGGAGTCTTCGAGAACAACTCCAGCTCTTCAGCGTCTTGAATATCCGATTTGGCAAACGTGGACCCGTCCGATTTCAGACTCGTCGTCTTTTTATCGTTGACAAAAAACTGATATCCAATGATGAGATCGGCTATTCGGTTGGCTAGTTCCGAGTCGATGCACTGAGAAGATTCCATTTGAAGGGGGTTCAGTCGCTGCCAAATTGACGGGTCTCTGATGAGCTTCGCGTCTCCAGCATCGGTAAGCAGCTCCATCAGTTCCGCGTCGGGAGTTGTGAGCATTTCAGCCAATTTACTGAAAAATGAGCATTTCGCACAGAAGAGCATAGAGAATACTTACTTGACGATGAACCGAATGAGCGCCACATTCAGTCGCCGCCACATCCGCCGGGAGTAGATTTGCGGAGCAGATTGAGAGCCGATGAACGACATTTCATTCAAGAGGATTGGCTGGAAGAACACCAGATTATGGAAGAACTGATTGAATACCTCACACTGTAGTTATTGATATTCTGAATGACTTCGTTCATTTCGCGAAGCACGTGGTAGTAAGCACTGACGATCTCGTAGAGTTCATCGCAGATTAGGGCCCGGTTCGAAGAAGGATTTTGAATGTTCAACTGGGGGAAACAACTGGAAGAAACATATTGTTGAAGTCTTTCTGACGACTCACACTCTATAATCGATTGAAATCGGAGATCGCCACTTTCGAATGTGTTTCCTAGCAATTTCTCGAAATATTCCCAGAAAATATGCTGTTCATCGATCAGATACTTTTGCATCATCAACCGAATCGAGTTTTCCGAGCCGCTTACAAAGTGTTTTTTCAGTTTGCTCACTATTTCGAATAGCTGATTAGCCAGATAGACGTGTTTTTGTAAAATTGTCTTCGTGATCGTCAGATTCCATTCGCCGACACGACACGGTTTCGATTGATAGAAGTGGCCAGCACCGTCGACTTGGAACAGGTCCGAACTGATACCACGGTGCAAATCGAGCAGGTTCTGGTAGAAAGCGGCCGAGTCCAGATGGAAGAACTCGATGGATTGACCCTCACGGGCACACATAAGGAGCTCTTCTGAACGGACGATAGAGCGAAACTCTTTCGAAACAAGTCCCCAATCATCGACTGGTTTGATGTTGGAAATGGTGTTGGCTGGAATGTCTTTATTTGGACATGTGAGCTAAAAGAAGACTCACGCGGAACTGATTCGTCTTTCTCAGCTAGTTTATGACTTTTCAGCACGGGACTGATATCCCACGGGAGCAGCGGTACGTCGTTTTTGATAATTGGCTCAGAATACAAGCGATGTTTGTACTCGCCGTTTATTCGAATCATCTTGAAAATTAGAAATTGAATGCAACAGATCTTCGAAACAAAAAACTCACCAAGTTCTGATCGACAGTCAATTCTTTCAGACTCTTTTCGAACGAAACATCGGGCAATCGGAACGTCGAAACGAGCACAAAATAGTAGAGAGCACTGTCATGAGCTTCTAATTTGTCTGACAAAAGAAATAGCTGAAATGATTGCCGTAACAAACGTACCGAGTACCTCTTGAACAACTGGACGAAATACTTTCAGTTTTAGTTCGTCGAGACGCTTTTCCAGGTCATATTTGAGTTCTTCGACAGTGTACTGGAAAATCAATTGATTCGCTTGCCTGGCAAATTGGTCATGTGACAACTTACTGGATTCCCGTTTGGATCTCGAACCGGTAGGTTTTTATTCACCAAATACATACATTCTAGCTCTGTGAGCCGTTGTTTTTGTTGTTCCTTGGTTTCCCCATAAATCAGAAAGCTCAATGCACTGAGCATTCCTGCAAAATCGTGAAAGGTGAATTTTAAAACAATTTTTGGAGAAAAATAGTTTTTTTTTCAAGAAAATAAATAAAAGTGCGATAGAGCGCACTTGCCTATCTTGCGGCTGTGCAAACTTTTTCACGTGGAAAAACATTTTGAGCAACTTTCGTAATGTGCTTTTTGCCATCAAATAATTTAATTTTTGAAGTTTTTTTTGAATATTAAAACTCCATTTAATTGAACTTTTATGCTGTTGTTAATTTCCCTCGTTCAAAAGCGCCGAAATCGTTATATTTCGTAACCGCCTGGAGGCCCCACCCTTCTCACTTCCGGATCACATTTTCTCGGTTTTCCCATCCAATTTCGTCGCCATCCTTCGTGTGTTCAACATGTAAATAATCATCGGGAGTGCGACTGAGACACAGATCGTCCTTCTATCTTGCCTCTCCTGTCCATCGTAAATCAGTACCCAGAATTGCCGTCCGTCAGTTCCTCCGACTTGTCTGAAATTTACGACTTGACGTCGCTCAAGTATGTCAGTCACGTTGACGCAATCTCACACGCGCACTCGCGCAAGTTCCCCCAAAAAAATGCCCCATCACGGCGCCCGTTTTATAGTCCTGATCTCCTTGCGATGTCTCTGCGTCTCGCTTCTTCTCACAGGTATAAATAAGAATGTGTGTTTTCCAGTTCAGACGTCGCCGCTCTCAGCATGACCAACTTATGCGCTACCGAGTGGCGAGATCGTCATCCATTGCGTTTCCGTTATCATCTTCTAGTCACGTGTTGATTCTAGCGCACGCGCAAGAAGAGAGATCAGTTCTCGTCTCGAGACGTCCGCATCGTTATCTTCTCTCTTTGTCATTCTTTCAAAGGTTCTCACGTTCGACCGTTTCTTTCTTGCAGATGCTTCTGAAGCTCAAGTGCACCGTTAACAACTACGCGTGGGGTTCGAAGGGAGATGCGAGCATGGCCGGAAGTCTCGCTCTCGACGGAGGCCACATCGACAACCTCGACAAAGAGAAGCCGTACGCCGAGGTAAATACTTCCGTTCTATATTTAGACGCGTCGCTGGTTTCTGACCTTATGTCGCGACTTTCGAAGATTGCGCGAAGAAATGTAATCACCTGATCAGACGCGACCTACATGACGTTTTCCGAACCTGCTAAACAATCCCGAATGTTTTCCAGTTCTGGGTTGGTACTCACGCGAACGGACCCGCTCACGTCATCGAGAAAAACGTTGCACTTAAACAGCTTCTTGCGACGTCATCTGACCTGCTAGGAAAGCATGAAAACGGTATAATGTTTGATGTGAACATATCCAGCACCGATAGATCAGTTCAGGAAACTTGTCATTCTTGTTCAAAGTGCTCTCGGTCAGCGGACCGCTTTCCATTCAAATTCACCCTACTAAGGCACAAGGGAAAGTACTGCACGCGAAAGACCCGAAAAACTACCCCGACGACAATCACAAACCGGAGATCGCCATTGCGCTGACTGAGTTCGAGCTGCTCTCCGGGTTCCGCCAACATTCCCAAATTAGTGATTATTTGAAATGTGAGGAATAGAAAACTGGATGTTGTATTGAACTTCATGTTTCAGTGTACTCTGAGATCCAGGAACTGCTCTCAGAAGACGAAAAAGCCGTTATCGACAACCTCGGCTCATATGGAGATAGCTCAGCGGAAGCGCTGAAGAAAATCTTCTCTAAAATATGGCGCACTCCAAAGGAACAACTACAACAGACTGTTGACAAATTGGCCCGTCGTATTCAGGGGCAAGGTATTTATACGTTGCAGAATATCACTGTTTCAACGTCTCATCTTAAGAGAACAAATCGGCTCTCGACGAGATCATCGTCTACTTGTTCAACCTGTATCCGGGAGATGTCGGTGTGTTTGCTCCAATCTTCTTGAACTATTTCAAGCTTCAACCGGGAGAGGCCACTTTCCTGGAGCCGAACATGCCACATGCGTACTTGAAAGGCGACTGTGTAGAGTGCATGGCTGACTCGGACAATACTATTCGTGCCGGACTCACCCCAAAGTACATCGATGTGGAATCGCTGGTTGAGATGTTGAACTACAATGAGACACTACTCCCCAAGTACATTCCGAACGAACTGGAAGACGGAACTCTCTTGTTCACCCCACGAGGAATCGATGAGTTCTGGGTTCAGGAAGTGAAAGGAGGAGCCGGCGCATCCTTTCAACTGCCTTACGCGGAGTCTTGCTCAGTCCTGACTGTTCTTTATGGCTCTGCGAACATCACTCTCGCCGGAAACACGCAAACACTGGGTCGAGGGGAAGTTGTCTTTATTGGTGCCTCCCAAACAGCCGATCGTCCGAAGATCAACGTCACCGACGACTTTCTCGCTTTCCGTGCCTTCACACCTTCACCAAGAGCTCTCGACGGTCTTTCAAACAAGAGTTTAATCATCGACTAAAAAGTTTTGCTTTGCTTTTGATAGAGAAAATTTGTAATTATTGAATAACTTGCCGCATTATTGATTCTGTGAATTATTACAAAGTGCTAGTCGCTACGCTCCTCTGCATTTAGAGTTGCTGTCCATCAAATAAAGATTATCTACTCATCCACCCATTACCCTTCCTTCAGTTCATGAACGTAGTATCAACGTTCCAATTAGTATTTTTCCATCTCAATGGAGCGCATTTACACAAGTGTTTATTGCGAAACATTCCGCAACGGTCGCATCTCTCCCTCCAATCGTACTTCTTATCGTTCAATTATTTTTAGTGTTAGAGCCAATATTTGATTCTGGCTGGCTGAAATGGCCAATTGTGACAAAAACCCGTGGAAAAAGAATGCTTGGGGAAAAAGCGAGGTTCGTATCGTTTACTAATTCAAGAAAACTCATTTTACTGTTTTCAGGAGAAGGTGGAAGAGCCAGTCGTTTGTCTTGCAGACGTTATGAGTGAAGAGTTCATCGAAGGAATGAATCTTCAGGAGGAAGAAGAAGAGAAGAGATTCCTCAAGGTAACGGCGATCATAGAAATGCTGAAAGAATCGAAGGTTACAGAATCTCGCCTTACTTTACGGCGATCCTTCGGTGTCTGCTGACCTCTCAAACACGGAGGGAATGACCGACGAGGAAATCGCGATGGCTCTCCAGCGTCAGTTTGATCGAGAGGACGAGGTGGCTCAAGCGGTTGCTTCGTCCAGCTCGGTGACATTTGGGCCGGATCGATATCTACCGAAAACACAGCAAGAGATTGATTCCGAAGACGAGGATGATGACGCGTTGAGACAAGCTGCAACTGATTTGCTCTACGCGAAACTCGATGCGGAAAACGCATGCGCTTCCCGTCTTCGCCCAGAAGGACCGGGAGTCTCCCGGACCAAACACGATATGGGAGTTAGTGGTCGCCGCAACGCCGACAAAACTTTCAATGTGAGCCATCTCTTAGGAAAACAACTGATAAAATCTTATTTTCCAGGACCGCAACACTTTGCCCACTGGTGACATGGTTGCAGATAATATCAATAACAAGGTGTTTAATAAACTTATGACGTTCGGAAAAAGTGAGGCGAAGAGACAAATGAGACATAAAGACAAGGAGGAGAAAGCGACGACGGACACCTCGGTCGACGATGACACCCGCTTGTTGTTTTTAAGATGGATCAATCAGGGCGTTATCAACTCTGTCGACGGAATCATAGCCACCGGAAAGGAGTCTGCCGTTCTTCACGCCGCACAGAATGACGGCACTAGCTTCGCAATCAAGGTGTACAAGACGACACTGTCCGAATTCAAAAACCGTTCTGAATATGTCAAGGATGACTTCCGCTTCAAAAATCCGAGAGGAGTTCTCAAAATTTGGGCCGAGAGGGAGTTTATGAACTTGTCGAGGATGGCGAAGAAAGGATTGCCGTGTCCGACTCCCGTGATTGTCAAGCGGAACGTTCTCGTCATGTCGTTCCTGGGAGACGGTGGTCTTGCCGCACCACGATTGAAGAACGTTGAATGGGAGTTTTTCACTGATGAGGAACGCAGAGCAGTGTACGATCAGGTGGAGAAGGTGGGTGATAGAGGGGAAGAGCCATGAGTTGATTTCACATTGTTTAGATTATGTGCCGTATGTACAAGGAATGTCTTCTGGTTCATGCGGATCTCAGCGAGTTCAATCTACTTCTGACGCCTGACAACACGGTTCACGTCATCGACGTCTCGCAGGCCATGGATCTATCCCATCCGCGCAGTCTTCAGTTCCTCACTCGCGATATCCAAAACATCATCGCCTTCTTCTCCCGCCTCGATACACCGAATCTTCCGACATGTGTCCAACTTTTCAACCTTATCACCGAGTTGGAGATGAGTGAGGAGCACGATCTGTTGGTTCAAGTCGAGCAGTTCTCCGAGGAGAACCGATCAGTCGATTTGCGACATGACAAGTCGAGACCAGCAGATATGGAATTGAAGAAGTACAACGAGGAAAAGAAGGCGAATCGCGGAGTGTCGCCAGCTCGCGAATACAATTAAATCGACTGTTTTCACAACGATCGCATGTTATCGTTTTGTTTGTTATACTTCTGGGTTATTTATGCTATTTCAGTTGTATTTGAAATTTATTAATAATCCAACGAGTTCTCAATAGTATTGCGTTATTAGTTTCTATCCTTTTCCTGAGCTGCTTCACGCTGCTGTCGAGTTTCCTGCAAGGGAGCAATTTATTCTCGCGACCAACACCCGTAACCTACCACCACGGACTCGGCTTCAAGCGTCGCTGACAACTGCTGTTTCGTGTCATCCTCGGCGGTCGGTGGCTGCAGTTCGTCCATCTCCCGCTTGTCGCCGTCAACCATCTTGCGGATGCATGTGGATGCCATCTCAGGAGTCGATTCGTTGTCCTTGCTGAACTTCATTGGTGGCGCTTTCTGTGGCGCCTCAACCTTCATCCTATTCGCTGACTTCTGAACCGGATTATGTTGAGATGGAGGTGGAGGCGGCGGCGGCGGCGGCGGTGGAGGCGGTGGTGGTGGTGGTGGTGGAGGCGGAGGCGGAGCAGGCGCTGCTCTCTGCGGAGCCGGCGGCTGATAAGCATCCTCACCCTTTGTCTGCGTTTGAGCTCGATTCGACTCTGGATCCACTTCCGGCTTCTCGTCCGGATCGAGCACCAACTCGACCTCAAGCCACTGCTCCAAATTCTTCACAATCTGCAATGATACCCGATATCACTGACGGATCCACACCCCTCCCCCCGACTCTACCTCAATCATCGTGGCCCTTCTCGCCGGATCGAGCTGGTAGATCTTGTTCCGGACGATGGTGTACAGTTCCTGCGGCGCCCTTTTCTCAAAGTCCGGAAACGAGCCGGCGAGGATCCTCTTGCGAGCCTCTCCTCCGTTGACGCCGAGGAACGGCTCCTGACAAGTGTAGATCTCGTAGAGGAGCACTCCGTAAGTGTAGACGTCGGAGGCGCGCGAGAAGCAGAACGTGGAGAGGCTCTCCGGTGCGAGCCACCTCGTCGGCATCTTCATCGCCTTCTTCATCTTGTAGACACTTCCCTTGCGCGAGAGACCAAAGTCGGACAGCTTCACGAGGTTCTTCTTGTCGTAGAGACAGTTGCGCGCGGCGATGTCTCGATGGATGATGTCGTGCGAGTGCATGAATTCGATGCCCCACGCCGCCGAGATGGCCATCTTGTTCTTCTCGTCCGTCGTCAGAGAGCCCGCGTTCTTCTTCAGAAACGAATCGAGCCCTCCTCCCGTGATGAAGTCGATGACGATGTAGAGCGGCTGTTCGAGGACGGCGATTCCGCGGCAACGCACAATGTTCGGGTGGTTGAGACTACGCATGAGCCGCGCCTCCGCCATCACCTCCTTCATCTTCTCGTCGCCGGCGTCGAGATCCTTGCGCATCGCCTTGATGGCCGCGTCGAACGACTTGTTGTTCTTCTTCACTTTTCCCTTGTAAACCTCCCCGTAGGCGCCCTGTCCGACCTTCTTGACGCACATAATCTGCGAATGCCTGTACTCCCACGAGAGCAATCCGACCGGTCGCAGCAGTCTCATCTTCTCCTTGCTCTGATTGATAATGTCATTGTGTCGGTAGTAATCGAACAACTCGTCGATCGTTTTGAACGACTGCGTCAGCTCAAGCCAGAACCCGTTGTGATTCCTCTCGATGAGAATGCTCTTTATCTGAAATCAATCGATAATTGCAGAAGAATCGCGACGACGAACATCCTTTGTGGAGATTAATGCGACGGGTTCAGTGGGCCACGCGATGCTCAGCACGATGTCCTTTCGTTTGACTTTCGGAGTACTTCTCTGAACGGAAACATCGGGGCGTTGTCTATTATCAGAGGATGTGGCGAGATGGCCTTTCGACGGCTATCGCTGGCCTCGCCACGGAGAAAACAAATTACTGTAACATTTTTACTAATTTTGTCGAAACGTATCGTTTTTTTGCACGTCTTCCGTCATTTTTTTCCTATGATTTTTATTCAAAAAGCCATGTTTAGGTGACTTTTTGACAAGTAATCAGTGAAAAGCGTGCAAGAGACTATATTTGTTTTCTCCGTAGCCGTCGTGAGGCCATATCGCCACATCCTCTGATTTTGATAATAATCGATTTGAAGGCGAACCTCAGTCGTCCGCACAATGTAGTCTCCCTTCTTTTTCAGCACATACGGCAGATCCTCTCTCGGCAGGTAGCCGTGGAAAAACCTCTGTTCCAGGAGCCATTTCGAAATCTTCTCGTCAAAGTTTGCGGAATTCATTGTTTCAGATCCAAATAATCGGCAGCGTTTCGGAGTAAAAAGTGTAAAATGAAGAGGCGATTCGTTGCGAAACTGACTTCGACGTGACAGGCGGGGTCAGCCAGTTCGGATTATTTTGTTTTTGTTTACAGACTTTATTTTGAATGAGGGAAAGGAATGGAAACAAATAAGCAATCGGCGGGTGTTAATATTTTCCGGCGAATTTCGCCCGGAGAGCATCTTGCTTGGCAGCCGATTGTTCAGCGTTCGGCGGCATCCACGTCGAGTACTTCTCTTCGCGGTCTTCGCATCCAACTCCATAGTCTTCACCGCCTCCGATCTTCTTTTCAACGTCACGTCGTCGAACTCGCATCGCTTTTTTCTTGGCCTCTTCTTCCGCTTCCAACTTTCTTTTCTTCGCCAATTCCTCCTTTTCTGCCTTCAAAGGTTTATTTTTTGAATTATATAATTTTTTCTGTCTCAAATCACCTCAAGTTCTTGCTCCCATTCGGCCACTCTCTTCTGAACTTTCGCTCCGAACGCTTCTTTGTCGGGTTCCTCTTTACAAGACGCAGGCTCTTCTCTTATGTGATGCTCGTTTTCCACAGGTGTTTCTCTCTGCTCATCTTCTTTCGCCGACTTCACATTCACAGGTTCTGCTTCTTTTCTCGGTTCCTCCTTGCGAACTTCTTTCTTTTCGACCGGCTTCGGTTCTTCAGCAGCCTTCTCAACGGGAATATTGCTTTCTTGGGAAGTTGATGGAATCGGAGCGGGCCCCTGAGCTGGAGTCTGATCAACCTCTTTCCGTGCACGAACACCCATGAGCTTTTTCAAAAATGCTTGCTTATCTCCTGCGGCTGTTCCCAACTGTTCCAATCCTTTGACTGCCGCTGGCTTTGCGATCTTCACCAACTTTTCGAGTTTCTGTGATTCATGAGTCGCAGCCACCAGCTTTTGCCGCCATTTCGACTTCTCCATCTTTGTCTGAAATCGTTAGTTTTATAACTTGCCATTTGTGGTGTTTCGTTACCTTTGCATCGTCTCCACTCCCACTCTTCTCGAGCTGTCTGATGTAGTCGTCTAGAACGTCTCCTCCACTCGCCGACGCAGCTGCTTTCTTCGTCTCGGCCGAGAGCAAATCCAAATGTTTCTGACACTCAGCGATCTCTTTCTTCGATTCTTCCAACTTAACACAGAGACTTTCGTAGGTGTCTTTTTCGGGACGCCGGTGACCGTATCCTTCTTCTGCCCACTGTTTTCTCTTCTCTCTTTGCTTTTCCAATTGTCCAGTACGATCTAGATACAAGTCATCGTCCTCATCGTAGTAATCGTTGGCTTCGAGTGTCTTTCGCTGCATTCGCAGTTTCGTATTTGACTTTCTGAAATTTAGAGTTTAATAGGAGTGGTTCTCAACTGCTTAAATTCACCTCAAAACATTGTAAGTATCCAAAATGCGACATGCTTCCAATGCACATTGGACCTGAGCGTCCTTTTTCGAGGTGGAGACTGTGGCGGATGCGGTGAAAGCGCGATCAACTCCGTCGATCTCAACAGGTAATCTAAACCATACAATTGTGCACATAGAACTTGCTTCTGATCTACTCACTCAATGGAACAGACCCATTTGTGCGTATGTCCCTGTCCTTGTTCACTGAAGTCAAAGTTCATATCGAAACCCTCTCTTTCGAAGAACTTCTGCAGCGCCTTCTTCGGGTCCTGGTTGTAGTATGCCTCGCGGTCTTCCATCAGATGCGCATCCGTCTCGACCGCAAGCACTGGCTTCTCATCCTCCGCGTAGTCCATTCCCCACCCGCATCCTTCTTCCTCTTCTGCCTTTTCTCTTTTCGCGTCGTCGATCATTTCTTGAGCAGCGGCTGCTTTCAGTTTCGCCTCCAGATCTCTCTTGTGTTTCCTCAATTTCATTTCGGAAGGGGAACAGTCCCATTCTGGTTCCGAATCCTCTTGTGGTCCTGTCAGATTGTAGATTCGAGTGCTTTCTCCGAACTGAAAGATGAATCCAACTCTAGTTCGAATATACTGCTTCGGCGGGAGTTTCTTCTTGTTCATCCGGCTGCCGTGAGTGCTTCCCAACTCGAAAATGTGCCATCCTTTTCCAGTTTTCGACATTCTATCGTCGCCGTATTGCAAAATGCAGTGATATCTCGAGATTGACGGGTGCTCCATCAGAAGGTCACATCCCGGAATACGTCCGATGACAACGAACGTCGAATGCTTCCTTTTCGCCAAATCATAGGTCCCAATCATCTTTCCTTCTTTCAAGATCTGAATGAGTATTTGAATAATTGAAAATGGAAACTGATTATGAAACCTCGAAATTGAACTTCAGCTCTGGATCGGGTTCACATGCCCATGGCGGCGGATCGTAGTGCAGAGCGGGCGCCTGGACAGATATTTTCGACTGCTTCTCCGCTTCCACTTCTGTTGTCTAAAAACGTTGTTCTATTCCAGTTCTAAATATAGAAATTGTGTTGCTGGACAAACCTCAACTTCATCAATAGCTCCTTCGACGGGTCCCTCCATTTGCTCTGTCACCATTCCGACCTTTTTGGGCGAAGATGGTGATGCTGGACCAGGAGCATGAGAAGAATGATGAATTGGCGGAAGAGCCGGCGATTTGAATGTTCCTTCGGTGTCAGACATTCTCGTCTTTTCGCGTTGGACAGCCTTCGAAAATGGAAAAGTGTTACCAACGAGGAATACACGGTGCGAAACTTAGGCCATGGCCGAGAAAATGTCCACTTGCTAGTTGGAGAAGACACTGCAACGCGGAAATCTATCCGAGAAAGCCGACTATTTCGATGATAGTCAGTTAAAAAACTTTTGAGAAAGGTTCATTTACAAAATCTTATCGATATAATCAACCGAATCGCAAAATAGTGAGAGAATGAATAGTGAGTTGATAAAACAGTGATAAGCAAAATGGGGATAAGAGATCAATACACATGGAACTGTGAACTTTGATTATTCATCGGCAATAATATAATTTGGATGGACACAGAGGGTTGGGTCCTCTCCCGGTTCAACCTCGAGCAAGATGCGGTCCTGGTGGATTAGTAGTTGGATGACGCGTTCGCAAATCGTCTTCTGCAGAGTGTAGTCCTCTTCCGTTTCCAGATCGGTCTCGATCGTCGAAAGATACCTGAATAAAACAAATTTAATTCTGACCACGAAGTTCAACCCATACCATTCGACGAGTGCACTCTTCTTGACGCCTTCGTACTCCTCCTCTCCCTGACTATCCTCATCGGCTCGCATGTGCAGAACGAGCACATCGGAGAGTTGCTTGTAGTCCTTGTATGAGATCTTGAGCTTGGAAGGATCAACTCGTGGACCGTCGTCTTTCTCGCCATCGTGGTCCATCTCATCGTCTCCCTTCTGGTTCTCCTTATTCGCCTCGACCACGACGACGTTACTGTCGAAGTCGTCGTCATCGAGAGCAATATCCGGCTGCTCGACTCTTACAATCGATTTGTTCAAGAGCTCGGCCGCCTTCTCCACGTGGCATTCCAGAACTTCTTTCCCGCAGTGGAGACGAGCGAGGGCTTCAGATAGACGAACGAGCGATTCCAACTGACGCACAGTGATTCTCCAGGAAGATGTCGCGGCGTTGTTGCTATCAGACATTCTGAGCTTCTTGTATTCGCGAACAAGGGCAGTGGCCGCCTTGTCAGAAATCTTTGGTTTGAAGCAGCGAGCGAAAGCAATGTACTTCTTGATGTCATCGATCTTGTAGGCAGTGTGTCGGTCAATGTGCTCGTTGATGGAGCGGTGGTTGTCCAGAATGCGACGAGCGATGGCGTAGTCGGTGACTTCGTTGCATTCATCGACGAGAACGAAGAACAGATCGAAACGAGACATGATCGGAGCCGACATCTGCACGTTGTACTTTAACGGACGACTTCTATCGTAACGTCCTCCGACCGGGTTGGCAGCAGCCAAAATCGATGCACGGGCGTTGAGTGTTGCCTTCACTCCAGCCTTCGTGATGGAGATGGTCTGCTGTTCCATGGCTTCGTGGATGGCCACTTGATCTTTGACATCCATCTTATCGAACTCATCGATACAGCAAACTCCATTGTCAGCGAGCATCAGAGCTCCGGCCTCAATGACGAACTCGAAAGATTCCTCGTCTTTGACAACAGCAGCAGTCAAACCGGCAGCGGAAGAAGCCTTTCCGGACGTGTAAATAGCCCTCGGACTGAATTCTTCAACAGCTTTCAGAACCTGCGACTTGGCCGTGGATGGATCTCCAACAAGGCACACGTTGATATCACCACGAAGAGACGTTCCTTCGTCTTTGCTCTTCTTGGCAACTCCTCCGAGCAACATCAGTAAAACTCCGAGTTTCACTTCGTGGTTTCCGTAAATGTTAGGGAAAAGTGAGTCGACAATGTTCTTTTCGATTTTCTTGTCGTCGCTCATCTTTTTCAACGTCGCACGGTCCTCGGGAGTCATCTTCTGCCACAACTCGAGGTAGTCAGATTCCTCCATAACTCCTGAAGCGTCGCCACCGACAAGACTCTCTGTGTGCTGAATATGACACGCAAGGAAAGCCATTTTGTAGGTGAGATCTCTGACTCCGAGTGCTTTCAGACCAGTGATTCCTTCGCTCTTGTCCGTTGCTCTTCCTAAAAAAGCAAAATTTCATGAAGGTTTTCGTTTCCAATGTTGTCGATATCCTATCTCTACTTCCTCATGGCCCCATAATAAAAATCGTCATTCGAATATTCCATAACCCACAATCATCTTAATTTCATCACACGAGTCAAAGCCATTCGTTTCCTCCTCCCCTTCACTTTTTCATTCTTTCAAAATCGTGAGCAGACCTTCACCAAGGCGTCTCCGACAGCTACTCATGGACGCAGCTTCTGTCAAACGGATTGCTCTATACGTTTACGAAGCGGCTTCGGCGTTAAACTTATTCTACTGCATCACGCTGGCTTTGGCAATCAAGACTTCCAAAAACAGTTAGATTCCAGCTTCCAAGATCTTTCAAAGTCATTTTATTTCAGACAGCCTTCCAGCTACTTACATTTACAACATGGCGATTTCCAATGCCTTTTTGGTAGTATTTGGTATTCTCACTTACATAGTGCCATTCTATCTGTCTGATGAAAACTACAAAAGTTTGAAACTACAAATGACAGAATATAAAACGACGCCCTCTTTACAGTATATCGCGAAACAATCGGTGCACAAATCTCCGTTGGTTGCACTTTTCTGTACCTGCATCCGATGCTCACACTCATTTTGATGACAATCAACCGGATTGCTGTTGTTTTGAGCATGCAGGCCTCCCAATTGTTCACAGCCAACAAAATATGGGCTTACACTTTCATTCACATGGTCGCCAACTTCGTTTGTCTACTTATTCCGTATTTCAGCGACTGTAGGATCACTTTTGATCAACGCACCGCCGCCTTCATATCGGCTTGCGCCCCGAATAGACACCCAGTTAGTTGTGTGCCTTTGAAGCGCATTTGATGTAACTGTTCAGATCACAACCTTCTCTAACTACTATTCCGTGTTCTTTCCCTTCGTCGCGTTCTTTTTCAACGTTCTGGTCATTATCAATTTCAAACTTCAAAGATCTCCAACTTTTGCGAAAATCAAAAAATTCTTACGGGGTATTTACTAACAACAACTAATTAATAATTAACGCTAAATCCCTATTCAAGGTGGAACGGAAGATCACATGTCAACACAAATGCCATCGGATGTGCTGAAGGCGAAGAAGAAGACCGAGCGAATGCTGATGATTCAGGCGTTCATCACTGCCTTCTATCTTTCTATTTACGAGCTTACTAGTCTTGTTCTGCGAGTCGCCCCAGTAACTGATTTTGGCAGTTTCTAGAGAGATACAAAAAGTTTCAGGAGCTTTTCACTAACTTATCTCTGGACGGACGGATGGCGTTCACCTACTTCCGTCTTTCTCAGATTCCTTGCCACGTCTTCCTCGTTTACTTTATTTTCACCCCAATTACCCGAAAAATTTACATCGACTTTATAAAAGAACGCGTTCTATGTATGAAGCCGAGTGCGAAAGTCATAAAAGTCTCGGCGACGTCAGCGATGTCAGTGAAAAGAAAGTGATTTAATTGTAACCTTCGAATATTACCCAATAAATCTTATGACGTGCCCTATTATTTTTCTCACCTCGATTCTGATTCGACGTCTCAGCGCGAAGTCCAGGAGTGCTCAGCTGAGCAATGTCGGGAATGACGATGAGAGTTCCGACGATGTCGCACTTGTCTCCTGGCTGTACCGTCTCCACCATCTCTCCGCGCACAATAACGTCAACTGTACGGGGAATAGATCCGCGTGGAAGCTCAGCTTGAGTCTCTTGAATACGAATCTTTTGGAAATCGACAAATGTTGACGAATTGACATCCAGACTGAAGCGAGTGCGATTCATACACTGCGGGTTCGCGCACTTGGTTGGCTGAAAAAAAGAGTTCATTAACTTTGGGACTAGATATATAAATAACCTGAGTGTATCTGAACTGCTGTTGCACATCACGTGTGGTCACTCCACAGTCCTCACAAACGAAGCACGCTCTCGAGAGCTCCGGATGAACAGGATGAGTACGCACAATCTGACCAGCGATCCGAACAAGACCGCCGACTTTGTCAGCGGACAACTCTCGCACTCTCGTCTTCGCGTCCAAGTTGAAAAGGGAGACGTAGAGTTGCTTCTTGAACATTTGTTGTCGCTCATTCTCATCACATCCGTCCAAAGTGGCCAAATGAAGAGCTTCGCACATGAACGGGTAGACTCTAAATTCAATAACCATGTTCCATTTAAACTTATAAATTGCGTACCGATAGTATTGAAGTTCGATGGTTGTTGCCAGATTGTTACTGAATGAATAGAGATGCTGCATATCAACGAAGATGGTGTTTCTCTCCGGCTGCACCAAGTCCTTCATAGCACTCTTGTAGGGGAACTCATTTTTGGAGTCTTTGAAGCTGGAAAAAAGAGGTTAGCACCAGGAATTTCTGAAAATCTTCTTACTTTTTCAGAAACTTCGAGAACTCGTTCTGAACCCGAGTTCCGTCAGTGTCCTCGACTTGTTGGGCTTGACCTCCAATAATGTTGTCCATGCTGAAAATTCAAACAGTCTGACACTAAAAACAATTAAATAAGAAGAGAATAATAAGAATTTGTGCGAAAAATGGGCGAAAAATGGAGAAAAACGCGATAAGAGCGGGGGAGAAACGAGAAACAATGCGGGAAATCACTGCGGCGCCAGGAGGCCTAAATTTCAAATGACAAGTTTTGGCGCGCTGTTTCAAATGCGTACGGTCGGAGTGTCGTTGAAGACAGAGCGTGTGAAAAACGGAGACGCAGACGGAAAATAACTTTGGTTGGCGCCCGAGGAATTTGGAGATGTTTCGAAGATAACGATCTGGAAGGAATAGAAGATAATGAAGAGCATTCTGGCGGGTCAATGCGCATTATGCAGTAGTCGCAGATACCGTAATCTTACAGTAGCCTGAAGTTTATTTTTTGTAAAACTATATAGTTCGGACTACGGTAGCTACAGTACTTTTCATACAACGATTCGCTCACAATTAAACTCAAACTCCATAAAGAATGTCGTTATGAGCCACAAACGCCCATTCTCTCTTCCCACAGACGCACAGCAACCTCTCCGGTTTTCCCTTATCCTTCGCCCGATAAACTTCCAGATTTCCAGATTTAAGAGACGTCATCTGCTTTGACAAGGAATGAATAAACACTTGTGTGAGTCAGCTGCGCAACAGTCCGAGGAGAGTTATGCGAGAATTGGGGCGGAGGGGGCTGTTTGCATACTTTCTGGACACCACAACTTCCATTTCTCGCCGCCATCGAAAAGTACTTTTTCGTTGATATTCTATCACTATGTTATCATTCCGAACCCTCTTCTTCTTCTTCGTTTTCGCCGTCTCGAAAGGTGAGAAACTGTGCTCCACTGAGCCGTTCCCCCTTCGTTTTCCAGTAAGACCTCAATCCTACAATGACGTCATCTGTCGCCGTCCCTGGTATTTTAACACTCCACGACCGGCTCCTCTGTGAGAAATTACTCGTGTTTTAGGTGCGAAACTGTCCGTGTTCCGTTTTCAGAAGATGTCCCACCGCCTCGTTTTTCACATTCTACGAGTGTTGCGGCGAGTTTCTCGAGAACTGTTGTTGGCGATTTCGACAAGAACCGATGTGAGTTTCGGGAGGATTCTCTTCCGCCTCAAAAACAGAGAACAACTTCAGAATAATCGCTGTAATTCTGTTCGTTCTCTTGCTTCTCATCTGCTGTTGTTGCTGCATCGCGTGGCTAGTGGTGGGGCGAAAAGAGAAGAAGAAGGAGGCGCCGGAAGAAGAGAAGAAGAAGAAGGACTCGCAAATCCAGACAATCAGCAGTGCGACGATGGATTCTGGAACACAGTGGGAGCTGCGGAGAGGGGGAGAATCCGACAAGAGACGGTCGTACGCGGCGGCGAGGGATCGAGAACTCGAGTATCAGTACTTTTCGTGAATGAAGTTGTCTTTTCTCTCTCTCCAACACATTCTTCATCACTTCCTTCTTTCCTTTCGAGGCACCGCTTCCTTTCGCTTCACAATCGTTTCTCCCCCCCCCCCCCCGTCCATTCACCAACACAAGCAATTTTGTCGTGAGTGCCCGCCGAGAAAAGGTGTGGAATGCTGCAATTTTCCTCCTTCTCCAAATTGCTCGCCCCCCTCAAAACACCGACACGGACCATTGTCGACCGAAGGCCGCCGTGTCTTTTTGTAATTCAATTCACGTACGTGTGTGCCTTTTCTCCACCACCGAGTCCCCTCCGCCAATTGCCCATAAAACCGACGGCTCTCTTTTTCCTTTCTCTCTCTCTCTTCATCTCTTTCATTCGGGCGGTTTGTTTCGCTAGAATTGGAAAATAGAGGCACACTGGCTCAAAACAAAACATGTTTATTTTACCCAATTTACTCAATTGGACCACTTTTCATATTTTGTTTCGGGTGCGACTCCGGGCAGCTCGAGACAACAAACGCTGAGACAGACTGTTTTGTTTTTGACTCTCTTAACGTCTTCATGTCGGTCTCTTCCGAAAAGTACGGTTGACGAGTACGCAATACACTGCGCGGACGTGACTGCACACATTAGTTCTTACAGTATCTCTTTTGAAATATCGAAACGCCGGGCGATAATCAAACTTATAAAAATACGAAATAACCAGGAAGATCCATGATAAAACAACTACATATTCGGAATAAGCGAATTATTCTGGCTCGAGAAACTAAAAATTGAATCAAGATGTATTCAGAAAACTAATTTTTTTCTATTAGGTTGGTGCATAAGTTTCGATCAGCTCTGGAGTCTCATCTTTGGGAGTTTTTTTTTTGGCCGCAGGATTGTTTTCCAAGGCTGTTATCTTGGCAAGTAACACATCATATTTAGTACTGCTAGGCCACTTTTTCTTTCATTGCCAGCGTCCACAGTGGTCGAGAATTATTCCTGTCTTTTCACATAACAAACTATCCGTTCTGAGCATACTATTGCTTTAGACTATTTCTGACTTTTTTGTTACTGACATTTACAAGAAAATGATGAATATCTATCACGGATACAGTACCTCAAACAGCACCGTAATGTTCCGGGTGAAAGTATTCGAGCCCGAGGGATGCAGCCTCAAAGATAAGCAGCCTCCATGTCAGCAGTACTATTTTCATCTCGACATTTTCTGGACGTTGGTGGAGTTGGATTCATTTAAGACTAAGGGTGTTATGGTGACCACTATCAAGGTTAACCAACCCACTATCAGCCATGAACTTAAATCTATTGGCAAAGTTCGAAAATTAGGGCGATAGTTGCTGAACGCTCTTAATGACATTGCCAGTAATAGATTAGTTGGTACAAGTTCGGCGCTTCTAATTTCTCACAGAACTCATGCTTGACTGAATGATATGATTACGGGCGATAAGTAGTGGGTCTACTATTCTAACTATGAGCCAGAGAAATAGTGGATTGGTAATGTTCAAAATCCCAAAATATGAACTTTGTCCAAGACAGGTGATATTCGGCATTTGATGGTCCGCGCTGACAGCTGAATAATCGGAGCTCCTCGCTTGCGGCGAAACGGTAAAAAAGGATGCATGTACTCTCTAACTGCAAAAACTGAAAGATGCCGTCAATCCTAGTCGTCGAGAAAACCCCCGAATTCATAACCGGTGTGGTAGCATGCCAACTCACGTGACAAAACCAACAAATACCAATTGGGCTAAATTTGACTGGATCTCACTCTTGCGCCCACAGGACTTAGCGGACCTTCCCTCATTAAAATACCACTTCTATAGTCATCTTCAACGACGTCTTAATGGAGAAAAGTTCTAGGTAAAGTAGGATAGCAAAACAGCATTGATGTCAATTTTCGATTAGGGGCCGCCGTTCTTTTGAGAAACAGAAATCGGGCAACTGCCTGCGTGTTGGCAGGGGACTAGTGATACATATAAGCAAGATTTTCAATTCGTAAAGCGTCTCTATTTTTAAAGAAATTTCCATGAAATTTCATCTACGAAAGATCGAAACTTATGCACCAACCTAATACGAACGTTTCAGTCCAAATTTCCCTAGTAGAAATACGGTGGTTCCCAATATCTTTAAGTTTCTCACAAAACTCGCAGATGGATTGTTCCGTGTTCCTTTCGGCAAATTCTCGTTGGGCAGACTTCCGACGCTCCCACTACAGTAAACATCCAAAAGATCAGGAGCAACTCTTCGGCAAGTCACGTGACTGCTACCGTACCCTATTGGGAGGGCTCCGCGCGTCTCTCCTCTTTCCAATTCGCTTCCACTAATCCAGCTGCTCTTCTTCTTCTTCTCCTCGCGCTCATCATAATGTGTCTTTCTGAGCGGCGACCCCGCCCTCTCTTCCGTTTCCTTCCTCCCATTCCTTTTGTTGTTTTCTGTCGGAGAGACTCGAATCAAAAAAGTTTGTCGTCGTCGTCGTCGAGAAACCGCCGAGTCGCATGTCATTCACTCCCTCCTCCCCTGTTTTTTCGGGGCTCCAGATGGAAAAAAAGACAAGTTGCGAATTGCAAGTGTGGCCTTGTTTTTTACTCCCCTCCCCAACTTTTATTACTCTTTCTCTCTGTTGTCGAGCTCCCCTGGTTTTATGGCCGCTGCTGCTGCCCTCCGTGAGCATCAGACACTGTTCCTTGACATCTTCCACCCAACTCTCTCAGACAATCGCAAAGATCTGTCGGTTTACTCCGTGCCTCTTCGATGCTCCTCCCCGGAGACGTGACGTCGGCCCTCTTCATGCCCTACTGCCTGCTCCATTTTTTTTCGCATGTTCCTTCCTCCATTTGACACTCTCGAAAGTGTGGCGCCCCGTTTCCGGTCTCTCTCTCCCTCTGTCTTTCTTCCTTTTTCATCCACTTTCGCCCAATTCGCTTCCACTCGAATCCCTCGCTCACCGATCATTCGCCGCTTTGACAGCTCCCCTTCGAGCCGCCCTTTCTCCCCCCTGAAACAATGGCCTCTTCGGCGGGACGAGACAAACTTCGAAGCCGTGGACCGCGCGTTTTCGCGTTTGGCAGCAGTACTCCGCGCGATTTATCGCACATGAATAAGGTATTCTCGAGGGAACGATAATAGAGAGAAAACGAGAGAGAGAGAGAGAGAGTAGTACTACTCACGACTTCAATTAGTTTTCCGATCAACTCGTGTCGTGTGCATCGCCATAAAATGCGATCGTAAAAGAGAGGCCAAGAAAAGATGAATAAAACTGGAAAGATGGAAAGAAGAGGGGATTCAGGTGCCTCCGAAACTTCGCAACTACGATGCAAAGTCGGTGGACAAGGCGGACGCACCGAATCTCCACGACTACATTGTGAAGGCGAGAAGTCTGTCGAGAGAAGGTGAGCGCAATTGTTGGCAAGCAATTTGGGCGAAGAGCAAAGTCACGCAAAGGGACTTTTGATCCTTTGTCGGGGTCGACTACTTTTTTGGAGCAGCGGATGTACGCATGTACAATAATACCAAAAGAACGGACCCGTCAAAAGAAAACGAAACAAATACCCATGGCAGGTTAAAGGCACAGAGTGTTTTTTCTTCACAATTTTGCAGCGAGTAGCCACTTTTTTGAGGGATTTTCCATTTTTCACTATGCCACATATACGTTTGGATCTCTACTTATTCTGGTGCTGTGTGTTCCAGAAAAAAGGACCCACTGTTTCGGAAAATGAGTCCATTGCAGTTTCACAGTGGGTCCCTCTTCTCTGAAATTACCATCTCCCGTGCCACGGCGAACCACGATCGACGTGTTAGAGGAAAATCTAGGCCATATTTGCGTTTTGAATCTCCGCCTCCAGACACCGTTTCCTAGTCCCCGAGGGTTTTTCGCATTTTTCTCGAAAAACTTCTTTAAAGTTGCAAATTTTTTTTATACAAAACCATCAAAATTGATTTTCCAACGATTTAAAAAAAAATTCATGCCCTAAATTTAAGTCCTTTGCCCGGAAAATACGGGGAAGATGTCGTTCAAAAGGCGTTTTTGGGAGGACTCCGCCAATCGGACCTGCGTGCGGCGGAGTTGCAAAATTTCACGCGGCGGTTGCGAAAGGGGCGTGGCCCACGTTTCAGGATTTCTGATAGGTGGCCGAACCCGGAAAAATGCTGCAAAAATTTACTACTAGACGTCGCCGCTGGTTCGCCGTGCGTGCTCGAAAACTTATTTTTCACGTGAAATGCAATGAAAACTGAAGGGATGATTAAAGTTTTGTCTTTACAATCAACATCGAAACAGTGCTGTGATTCATTTTGAAAACGGCATAACTCGATAATGTTTCGAAAGGGGAGGCTTACCAATAGATTCTGAACTTTCCCTCTATATTCCCTTTCCAAGTATTAAAAATTCTGAAATTTCATGTGACCTTTGGTGACCCCTTTGTGCACCGTATTCTTGAAAACACGCGACAACTTCGGTGCCAAATCTCGATTCCAGTTCATTCTTTTAGAATACCTCTGTAATTAAACTCCAGTACGTCACTGAAGCCTTTCATATGAAATTGGGTTGATTCTTGTGCTAGCCAGATCTCCAAGACATATGTCTAGACATCGAAGTTGCCACCAAAAAGTTGATGACTTCTGTCTCAAACTGACGGCGATCCGTGCAACACAACCATTCATTTCCAGCCGGCGACTCGCGGAATCAGTTCGTGTTCGGCTCTTCGACGCCTCGAACTCTCGCCCACCTCGATAAGATTCCGCACAAACAGAGAGTCTACGATGCAAAGATTCCGAAGAAGAGCGCCACTCACAGCGACTTCAAAGCAGCTCCGATCAGATTCAACGCTCGTTCGTCCTCTTCATTGCGCAGATTTGCCACTTTTCTCGGTTATTTCAGCGATTCCTCTCGTCCCGAAGCAGACGAAGAAGGAGGAGAACCGGCACGTCATCACTTCGAAAGACGACGACATCGCATCGGAGCCGGATATTGTGCAGGACAGAGAGGAGTTTATGCAGGAGATGAGGAAGCACAAGAAGGAGTTGGAGATGAAGAAATCGATCGGGAAGACCGAAGTGAAGAGCCCTCTGGATGCTCCGAAGTCGGCAGAGGCCCATCACGAGCACGTGAAGTTCGCGCATGCTCCCGAGATCGCCGGGAATGCGCAGAAGGCGGTGAGGATTCGGGCGGAGACGCAGGAAGAGGCGCCGGTGGCGGTGGAGAGTCTGTCGGCGAACAAGATGAACGATCAGGTCGCGAAGAGCCCTCGATCCCCCCGCATTGAGCATCGGTTTTCAGATCGAAGTGAGCCAGTTGCTGAACGAGATAACGCCGGAAAGTGTGTCGGCGGTGGAGAGCAGCGGGCAGAAGAATGCCAACGTGGTCGGCGACTTGCTGGCGAAAGTGCAGAAGGTGGCCGGAGAGACGGCTGATAAGGTGGGTGGAGGAGGGCAAACAAATCGGATTCCAACCGGAGTGTTGCAGACCAAAACGATAGTGGTTGATGACGTGGCGAAGGTGAGAGAGAGAGAGAGAGAGAGAGGGAGGGACGCAGACAGAAAACGAAAAAGTTTCAGAAAGTGGGCGAAGCAGTGAAGGAGACGAAAACGACGGTGACCGCGGTCAAAGAGGATGTGAAGGATGTGGGAGAGCTCTGATATCCGAATCACTTATATCTCTCGTTTTCAGAACATTGCTGATAAAGTGGACGATATCACTAAGGCCCTAGAGAAATCAGCGAAGAGTTTGGAGGAGACGAAAGAGAAAACGGTGGAGAAAATTGAAAATGTAACTGATCCATTGATGCCTCTCGAAATCGTCGTTTTCAGACTGGAATTGAGGTGAAGAAAGCGGTTGAGACGGTAGTCGAAAAGACGGAGAAGGTAAGCTAGTTGACGACTTCTTCTGAATTCGTTCATTTCAGAAAGCCGCGGAGGCCGTGAAATCTGGAGAAAAGGCGATTGACGACGCGGCAATTGAAGTGAAGAAGGCATTCGACTCGGCTGAGACAAAGCTCGAATCGACGTTCTCGAAGATTGGCTCAACTGCTGAAAACACGTTTGAAGATGTCAAGAACGGATTGACACTTCGCAACTTCTGAGCACCATTCGCCTCATATCCCGCCTCATTCGCATTTTTCATTAGAGACGATACATTGCGTATTTTGATTGGATACAATAAAGAATTTTCTAGACGATTGACCTGATGATAAGAGTGTACACAACCACAGAAGCTCGATGTTGAGAAAGAGGGTAAGAGAGGAAAGGACTAGGATAACCGAAGGAGTGGTTCACAACCAATTAGTAAGGGTAGCATGAAAGAGGGCAGGAAAGTGGGTATGGATGATTAAAGAAGGATTATTTTAGATGGAGACTCGGAAGGGTAGAACTGACTCCATTCACCCAGAGGTTTGCACAAGTGACATCGTAGCACTGGCCACCGTAATCGATAGCATTTCGAACTGGCTGACAGCAAATTGCGCATTTTCTGTAACGGAATGGTGAATTGCTTTTGATGATTTCTAGATTTTCGAATTACCTTCCATCTGGACTGTCTGAGCTTGGTCCTATCGGCATCCCCAAGTACGATTCCCATTTCTTTCGGAGGTTTCTGCAGTATTCCGCCTCTTTCGTGGACTGACTCGAGAGAAGAACTCCCGCCGACTTGCTCACTCGCTCCAAAGTGTCGAACGCTTTTGCCAAGCTGCTAAAATATGCAGCTCCTCTTTCGGTGTCGGCTATCTCCTGAAGCACGTCTTTCCTGACGTCTTTGAGGGTCTGATTTGCTTCTTCGACGACGATGTAGATCGCATGAACAGTTTCTCTCCAGCACGTTTGCATCGGAGTCTCATTTACGTCTTTTTCGTCGCGGTCGTTTCTCAAATTGTCACTAAAATCGAGTCCAGCCAAGTCATGGGCGGCACCCTTGGCGGGCGAGTTGTGAACAGAAGACTCTTTCGAACCGGCTTCCTTTTTTCGCATGCTGCGTCGGGGGAGTAGAGACGTTGGGATGAAGGCGGACGGTTTGATTCTGTAATTCTTATAAAAATGTAATGATTGGTTCCAGTTTTTGTTTTGTTACTTTGCAAATGGGACGAAGGAAGAGGAGGTGTTAGTAGTTGGAGCTGGGTTGGCGGATGTCGGGAAGGCTTGAACTGGATTCAGATACGGGAGGGGCAGGGAATCCATTGTACACAGAGCAGCCAGCGATTCTCCTTTCTGGGCAAGCGCGATGAGTGCGAGCAGAGAGAAGAACTCGGGACGCGTCAGTTGTCCCGGTTTCGCACGATTCACTGCCGACCAGATGTGGGAGAGAACGTCCTTCGGCAGATTTGACGTTCCCATCAAATTGTACACTGAAAACAATCGATGATGAGAGGCAAATTGGCTGCGATCACGCTCACCGAGGCCAGTGTTTGGAAGAGCACTGGACGTGGTTCCGCCGCACGCGACGAGAGCGTCCAAATAGAACTTGGGAACTCGCGACTCGTCGAGAAGGGCGGGTGGAAGGAGTCCGCCGCCAGCGCATAGCATTCCTGAACGAAACGAAAATATAATCCTTTTTGTCAGTTATGTAATTTTTATGTGACTCGGTCGACGGCGCCGAAGCTTCTTTGTTCGGAAGTCGTCGAACACGTAAAGTGATTGATGGCCATGGCTTACGTTTACATTTTCAAGGGTTCGTGTTTTTGTTTGAAAGGATTACTCTTTTTTAAACTTCTCAAGAGCCGCAAGAAGAAATTTCGTTAGTTTTTTCAACTGCGAAATCAAATTATTAATCAATTTCCAGTTTTCCGTGAATTCACAGTGTTCTTCGCATTTTTGAAAAGGATGAGAATTTATTTATTCGATTATTTAGTTTCTTTCATTTCGCGAATCCAAAAGACTGACCAGTTCTTCCGTGACACGGTATGTTTCCACTCCGTATCACTTCCTCCAGTATCTGACTGTCCATCGAGAACTTCCCTTCCATCTTCAAAAGTTTTGCGCTTGGAGAATTGATTTTCATATTCTCAAAAATATCTAATGGCTTCCGACCTTTCTTGTTTCCCTCAAAACTGAGTCTTCTCGACGTGAACAATTTATTTTGCTAAGTCCGGTGGGGCCGTAGCTTGCAAAGTTGAAGCGCACAACCTTTGGGAAGAGAGAGAGAGAGAGAGCTCTAGTAGCAAGATGGAAAGAGAGTTGATAAAAAAAGAGAGAAACATATGTATATAATTTCATACACTAAACAGGATAGAACAAGTCGTCGTAGATTGGCAATGTTAGTACACATTGAAAAGAGGAAAGTGGTTGAGAAAAGTCACTAACACAAGAAAATCAAGCGAGGAAGAGAAATGGAATTTAGTCAACTGAGATGTGTTGACTGTTTCGGTCAGGTGTTGATGGGTGCAGAGGAAAAGGATTTGGGGAAGGGGCATGACTGGAAAGAGGCTAAAGACAGGGAAATACATTTATTGATACACGGGAATCCGGTAAGAATGGGGAAACGAGGGGAATGAATTATGTGAGAGGCGAGTTGGGTCAATGTAGACAATTTAGGAGGTTCCAAGAATGAGGGCGACGATCATTCCGTAAAGTCCCAAGACCTGAAATTTGTTTAAATTCTCAAACTGAACAGCATCTGCGAAACATACCTCAGAGAAAATGAGGATGAGGATCATTCCGACGAAGAGTCTTGGCTGCTGAGCAGTTCCACGGACTCCAGCATCTCCGACAATTCCGATGGCGTATCCGGCTCCAAGTCCGCAAAGTCCGCAGGTGAGTCCAGCGGCCAAGTGAGCGAATCCCTTGTTCAAGTCATATCCAGCCGAGGCGGATGTCACCTTTCCCTTGAGCACCATAGCTACGACCAAACCGTAGATACCGATAATACCTGAAAACTGGCTTGAAGAACTGAAAAACATTTGAAAAACTTACCAGCCATAATGACTGGAATGACGGACTTCATGATGAGCTCTGGTCTCATCACTCCCATCGAGCAGATACCGACAGCCGACTTGGCGGTTCCGTAGGCGGCTCCCAGAACAGTGAAGATCTGGGCCGACGCGGCTCCCATGTATCCAAAGAACGGGGCATAGGCAGCTCTCTCAGCGGTTTGCAAGTCGTACGACATCCTGGAATGAATGGGTTGATTAGAATAGGCGACTCGTTTCCGAATCATGATAAAGGTACGTGGATGCGATAAGGACGCAACAGATAAGAATAAATCAAAGTATATGATCTGGGCCAATCGAATATCGGTTTTATTGGAATGTGGGGAGAAAGGGGACCGAAATATTACTATATAAGCTAACGAAATGTACATGAGACAGGTAAAGAGGACGAAAAGTATATAAGAGTGAGGATGGTGTGCTATAAAACGGAACGGGGGAGAGAAGCTGAGTCGGCATCCAACAGAAAAGGCGTGTTGGAGCGAGCGCGTTGCGTCGATAGTTGTTCGACGTCGACTTTAAAATAAAAAGTTAGATGCCGATGCTCGAAAAAAAGAAAAGGAAACTTTGTAGATGTTTTTGCTATTTGTCACAGAAAAATTAGGTAGCTCCAAGAATGAGGGCGACGATCATACCGTAAAGACCCAAAACCTCGGCGAAAATAAGGATGAGGATCATTCCGACAAACATGCGCGGTTGTTGTGAGAGGGCCCTCACTCCCGCGTCTCCGGCGATACCGATGGCATATCCGGCTCCGAGTCCGCAAATTCCACACACAAGTCCTCCAGCGAACTGTGAGAAACCAGCGTTGATGGTGTAGTTGTCACTAGCCGGCTCGACCTTTCCGGAAACGATGACAGCAACGACAAGTCCGTAAATGGCAACGATTCCAGCCATGACGACTGGAATGATGGCTTTCATGACAAGATCCGGTCGAGCAACAGCCATCGAGGCGATTCCGGTTCCAGCCTTAGCAGTTCCATATGCAGATCCAGCAGCAGCGAAAGCCATCGCGGCAGTCACCCCGAGACTTCCGAAGAAAGGAGCATACAGGGCCTTTTCGGCCTCAATAATCTCCTGCAAAGCCTCCTGCACCGGCATTCCTGCAACATCTGAGTGGACGTTATTTTCTATAACTGCCATGAGAATGAGAGAAACACGAGAATACAAGATGAATCATTCGAGATTGTGAAATAACGCGCGCATGACTAAACTATTGATTATGGGAAGAAACGACATTATTGGAGGGTTATTAGTGGTTTTCCTACGGATATTCTCGCGATATGTGAATGGGAGAAGATACAACTGACTTTGAGTAATTCTGACGGAAAACCGATATATCGACTTTTGGCTTCGAAGAGAATTGCGCGAAACAACATGGGAGCTGCTATGAAATGTGGGAGACGATGACAGTTAAATAGTGTATTCAGACGATTCGTACAACGAAAAACCATGGATGAAGTTGAGAGCGAGACCAAAAGGCTGCAACGACTGTCTGTGTCTCTGGTCGAAAACCGAAGAGCAACTACGGTACCTCGACCAAAAACCGAGGGGCTGGGCGCGTCGCGGCTGCGTCGCGTGCGCTCCCGTGGGGCGAAAATGCAACCGACACAAGTTTTTCTATTTTCTGCAAAATTTCAGATTATCCATGGGAAATCGCGAATATTTGGCAGACAAACTATTTAATATAGTGGAAAAATGCGAAAAAAGAAACCGATAATTGGAAGAATGCACTTGAAAAGTATTCCCAGCCACCAGAATTGTATAGAAGGCGAATAAAGCATGAACGTTTGAAGAACAAAAAAAGGAAACGACTGAACACAATAATTATAATAACCTGACGCACATGGGCATATAGAAAAGGAAAATTGCGAAAATTAGTGACTAACCTTCACGTCCGCGGGGCTACGGCTTTCCACATGAACACGTGGCATTTGTCCTTTCCGTTTATCCTCGTCCTCCAGATGGCGCCTCGCTGCCACTTCACAAGCACTTTGCGATTACGAAAACGTTTTCGATTTCAGAAGAAGCCACTCATTCTTCTCAACGCCAAATGAGATGAAGCTTAAAACACGGATAATCCTTTCGGGAATCATTTTAATCTCGTTGTCAGTATGCTACTTTCTAGTCCTGCTCGTTCTCGATTTGGATCTCATGGCGGAATACATGTGAGTCATTGGCGACGTTGGAGAGCAAGAAAATGAAAAGAAAAGTTGCAGAGATCCTCGACCTCCGCGGCTGAAAGAGCACAAACTGTGCGTCGTCGTTCCGTATAGGGACCGACTCGAGGAGCTCACCGAGTTCGCCCCGCACATGGCAAAGTGAGTTTCTTTTAGAAAGAAACCCCTCAAAACGTTCCCATTCTCATCTAAAAAGTTGAAATGCAGATTCCTACACGCTCAAAACATACCTCATCATATTCTAATCGTCAATCAAACCGATTCGTTCCGATTCAATCGCGCTTCTCTCATCAATGTGAGTTGTATCACTCCTGTCGGGAGCAAGTTTCATTTCTCATTATTTTTCAGATTGGCTGGAACGAGGCAGATCGACTCGGCTGTGACTACATGGTAATGAACGACGTGGATCTGTTGCCACTGAATCCCGAGGTGCCGTACGATTTCCCGGGCGTCGGGACGATCCGACACATAACTGCTCCCGAGTACCATCCGAAGTACCACTACGCGAAGTTCATTGGAGGCATTCTCATGCTAACTATGGCCGATTACCGGACGCTGAACGGAATGTCGAATAAATACTGGGGGTGGGGACTCGAAGACGACGAGTTCTACCTCAGAATTATGTAAGTCTTCGAAGAATTTCCCAAAAAAAGGTTACAAATGCGTGAAATTTCAGCGATAGCAAGCTGAATCTGACCCGAGTGTCAGGTCTTTCCACGAACAGTTCTAACACGTTCCGGCACATTCACGGAGTGAAACGGAAAAGAGACTACTCGAAGAAGGGCGATGTGCAGCAGAGGAAAATGAAGAGCAAGAGAGATCATGTGAGTATTTGAACGACAAAATGCTTCTGGTATTTCAGAAAAAAACAAGAGTAATGTGCATTTCCAGGTCTCCGGTCTCCGGAACGTTCGCTACGTCATCGACACCCGCAAATTACTCGATTTCTCTGGAACCCCCGTCACCGTGATCGACGTCTCACTCCACTGCGACTTCAATTGGACCCCATACTGCAAATCATAGATATTTTATTGTTTCCTCCCCCATTTGTTTTTTTTTCTAGCCTCTAGTGCGTTCTGTGCCTTTTCCTCCCCAAAATTTGCGGGTGTACCTCGATTCTCCGGGTCTTTCGATTTCCAAGTGACCTTTTGCAATCTACTGTGATTCTCGATATTCAGAGTGCCTTTAAGTCCGAAAATAATTTATTCATAAATATACAAACGATTATATGGTCTTCCGGGAATGGTAATATTTACATAATGGAAATAATAATAGAGTGTATTTATCTATAGGCGGCAATACTGCAGAGAACCGTAATCCCCGTGAGTAATATGTGCGCATCTATGGTCAAAATCGGGGCAAAAATGAGTGGAGCAACCGAAAACTACAGGAAGTTTTGACTCGTTTCGGGAAGGGTATCGGGATCGAGAAACTGGTGACAATTAGACGTAGTGGTGAATTAGAAACGTTTCCGCTATGCGGAAATTGGAGAAACAAGGGAAAATTGATAGGAAATGTTGACTAGGGATACTCTATTGGATTAAAATGATTAGGCGGAATGCGTGCTATTCTTGCTTTTATGATTGTGATTCGGATCGTCAGCTGCATAGTTTCTGGCTTGATAGAAGAGGATGTAGGCGGATTCGGAGTTCTTTTGTGGTTGAGACTGGTTGTTCGACGGCATCTGGACGTTCGCCTCACTCGACATTCCGGAGAACTCCTCCATCGACGCGATCTCCAGCTTCTCGACGATATCGTCGTCGAACACCAACCAGAATGAGTTACTCTTCACCAAAGTGATATAATGACCTCGGTTGGGAGTGGCTCCACAGTGCACAACGGTCGCCACGAGGTCATACATTCGATCTCCGTGTTCGGCGTCATCGCTCTGAAGGTTAATTACCTGTAGCTGAGGAAGACATTGAGAACTTACCACATTGAAAAGACGTAGTTCAAGAGGGAACACGACGCGGTAGGAGAGCTTCGTGTGGCGGTTCAGCGAGTCGACGTACTTGAACCGCTTCAGGTGAAGGGCCAGCAGTTGCGGAGGCTTTTTGATGCGCATTCGCTTCTGAGCCTCTTGCTTTGAAGAGCACGTTTCGCAGAAGTACTTCTGGAAGACATACTTTTATTTTTTGCATTTCAGAACTCTTACCTGATCTCCACAGAGCGTTTCCGTCTCACTGAACACCCGCAGACAGTGAGTGATCGATGTGTTTTGTTCGACGTCAATCGACAAATCGAGAAAGTCCTCGTCTTTGCTGGACACTGTCTCGCAGCTCAAGCATCTCGTTTCGTTCGTCAGGATGCCTTGGAATATCTCATGAATCCAGGTGGTCTCCGATTTGGTTCGGAAACAATTTCCTTCGACCGTTCCGTTTCGTTCGCGGTCTTCCCGAGGAGGCATTCCAGCTTGCGCGGGGGACAAGTTCACCGTCACATTGCCCTTTTTCAGGGTTCCATGCCGCGTCGCCTTCTCGCGTTCCGCGTTTTTCTCTTCGATCAGCGTCTCCGAAATGGTGTTTAGCAGATAGTTGAGGAACTCATGAGCATCTTGCTGCATGTAGTTGTCGAAGAGTTCTGAATGTTGATTAACTATTCCAGTGTATTCCAAAGAAACCCTTACCATTCTCCTTCTTCAGCTTTGTTATGAACCTTTTCGGAGCAATCGTTCCGACTCTTCTCTTCTGATTGGCTATATTGTGGAACAGGTCAGCAAGACATGTTACAAGATTGTCTTTGGAAGTTCCTGAAATCAATTAATGCGCCTTTTTGGAGTTTTTTGAGGGGACGAATGGCCCTTTTCAAAACAAAGCGTAGCTTACCTGACTTTTTCAACGATTGCTTATAATTGAGAATTTTCTCACGGAACGGCCTGCAGAAGAAGAGCGCCTGGATGACTGAGTTGCAGTAGCACGTGTTTCCGAACTGAAGTTCGTTTTTTTTCACAAGAAACCTTAAAAAATCTCACGTTCACTAATCCGTAGTAGTGCTCATTGCTGGTGGTAACCGAATCCGTGGTGCTGATCTCTTTCTCCAACTGCGACGACCCATTTGCTCCCTAAAACAATCGATTATCACTGGGTTCGAAGACTATCATATCTCACCATAGATGCAACTTTTCGCAGCACTAGCGACTACCTGGAACAGATTGCAAATGAAACAGAACAGACGGCAGAACAGGACGAAAAAGAAGAGAAGGACGGCGGAAAATGAGGGAGAGCAGAGTGCTCTCGTCGTCTGCGCACTCTCTTTTCGCTCTATCTCTCGGCCGCGAAGAGGGGCAGTGGTTTAGACGGTGAGAGGGAATGTGGCGGCTGCGGCGACGAAACAGAAAACACGAATACTCGGTAGAAATTACGTTTTTCGTGTTTATCTGACCTGTTCCCAAACGGTGTTGGATATCCATTTAAACGCTGATAACAGATACACTCGCGAAAAACGATAATTTCAGCATTTATCATGCATGATCATGATTGCATTCAATTGGAAGGAAGCTCACATCCGAAGAGAAATCACTTTTCAACGATATTTATTCAAAAAATGAGAGTAAAATTAAAATTCTTAAATAAGAGATGCTCAGAAAATGCGATGTACAGACAGAAATACAAAGAAGAATTCAAGAATAATTACTTTAAGAAAGTTCACAACGCGGTCCATGAATCTAGTCGTCGGTCTTCACCTCTCACTCACTTTGAGCCATGCGCGAAACAGTTGCGTCGTCTGTTCAACATCGTCTTGACTGGTTCTGAAATTATTTATTTAAAGATAAAACTCAAAAACTCTCAAAAATACCTCTGACCAGAAGGGTGATCTGGATGCGGGCTGAAGTCAGCACTCGAAGACGGCCCCGCACTGGTCGATGTCGTTGGCGCCTTGTGAGCTTCGGCAGCAGGCTCCAATCCGTCCATCGCGTGAGCTCGATTCTGCTCAGCGATCATCTGACGAATGTTCCCGCACATGGGAACTGAGCACTCGTCCCGAGAACAGTGCTGTGCATGGAAACAGCAGAGCGAGATGATCTGCTTGCACACTTGACATGTTCCACTGCTTCTCCTCTTGCAGTGTTTCGTGTGCTGAACGACCCGCTTCATCTTGAAGCACTGGAGTCGACGGCAACTCGAATCTCGGCATTCGCTCGCGTGCTCCAATGAGCAAATGCATCGACGGATGCTCTCGTGTTTTGAGGCGACCGTCTTCTGCATTATGATCGTGGGAGAGAACGGAAAGGGGTTCTGCTACTGGCGATTGGGAGAAAGTGGAGAATAGAAGTGAGAGAACTGCTCATGGGAGGGGGGATGTGGAGAAGGACGATGTATCGACGTGGCAAGTGGAGATGGACGTCGACAATTTGGTGCATCGAGAGTGTATGTGTGAGTTGAGTGCTGTGTAATTTGGAACCGAAAGAAAAAACATGAAGACATCTTGATTAACCAGTGAGATACAAGTGTGATGCTTCTGAAATATCCCACTTCCGTACTATTGGAGCTGTTAGTACTGCTGAGACGATTGCCTTCCTCCAAGTGAGCTCATAGTGCTGCGGGTGCTCAATTTATTAACGAACATCCCCTATTTGTAAAAGATGCGCACTTGGAGTCGCCGGGGAGCATTGTGCTCAACCGAACAATGCTCCAAATCACAGTAGGACGATATGATATCGGACAGATTGCTCACAGAGCCAAAATCGCGAAGATTTCGTTCTTTAGGGGTCTCATAATAACCTATGTCGGTGTGGTCGACGGGTGAAGAGTTTCCCGAAATTCCGGAAATCCGTGAAAGATTCCGGATTGATACCGTCAATTGTCAGACGAATAACTTACCAACACAACTACTTGAGAGCTGTTCTAACCCGAATCGTAAGCTCTCTGAAGTTTATCGATCCCTCTACTATCTTTTTGATATCCCTTATCAATCTCGAAATATAATGATTCTCCAGCAGAGTTCTTCTCGATTGAGGAACCATTTCGATGGCATCCGACAGTAGAAGACTGGGAAAACGCTTTCCGGAAATCCGGAGACATTATCGACGAGTGGAGATCATTGACGAGGCTGTAGTATTGGATTGCTTTTTGATCACTCATTATCACTCATTTTGACTTTAATCATGTTTTTGGAGTTTATGAAGGATGAATCAGTTTTTCGAAAATGCTACAATCCCGGCAGCACTATGATCGTCTCAGCAGAATGAGAGCCTCCGAAGTTGCTCCCCGGCAGCACCATAATTGGAACAGAAACACTGTCAGTGCCCCGGCAGCACACGGACAGGGCGAAAAAGAGAGAAACTTGAATGGACAGTTGCAGAATTATCTTGTTCAGGGTGAAACGCGTTCAGAGTTAGAACCGTACTTCGCAGACCGTCTCGTTTCATACTGATGACATAACTGCCGTTCGCGTCTTCTCGTCGATGCCAATCCGCCACAATCGGTCTTCATGGCCCAGATGAGAATGAGAAACGAGCAGCTGCCGGAAGACTTATGAAGCGAATGTTCCGTTAGCAGCCAAATTGTCTACATGAACTGTTGTCCCAACTGCAGCCCGAATTGAAACCGATGAGCCGCTCACAAACGGAACATTCAACAGTAATAACCGCGGAATCGCCATCGAGTGTAATCGCTCCAAGTTGTTCCCAGTATGATGACGACGAGTAGGTGAATGGGGATGGCCAGGAACTGAACGATGTCGCTGATGGAGATCACCAAGTTTCGGATGAAGTCACTGTGTAGTGTAACAGAACAGACGTTTTTTTTTTCCGGAAGAGATTAGAAGAGTTTACTTTGAGGAAAATGAAACAAAAATAAATAGTAAAAGTGGTAATGTGAGGGAGCGGTAACAGTCGAAGGTACTCGGGGACGGCTACTAAACGGTTTGGTACAAAGGGACAATGTCACACGAATGATAAACGGAGAGATGAGAATGCGAGAAAGAGAGAACGAAGGAAAGGATATCCGGCGGATGTAGATTCTGCTATTGCTGCTGCATCATTTTCACCAGTTATAGCAGTTTCTGAAACAAAAATGGCGTTTTTATGTGTTAAATTGAAGAAAGTGTCTCTTTTTTCTCGTTTTTTTCTCTCCAAAGAAGAAACATCCGCACTGACCGCTTGTGTTGGAGTATTGCGGGCTCAATTGGTGACGGCACTCGACGAAATGTCTTCCGCACAAGGAATCCGCCGTTCCATTCTTCTTTTCATCAACAAATCGGCTCTCCGTGAACGTTTCTGTGCAGCGAGCTTCTGGCGGATGTTCGTACAGAACGGCACAAAGCACGCGTCGTGAGTACAGTGCTTTGCGTGATAGCAGCAAAGGGCGATAAGCTGCTTGCACACTGGACACGTCCCTCTCGTTCTCTTCTTGCAAAGCTTCGTGTGCTGGACGACACGTTTCATCTTGTGGCACGAGATACGGCGGCAGTTCCGATTGCTGCACTGACACGCGTGCACCAATGAAGCGATGCATCGTTGCATGCTTTCATCGCGGCTTGAATCAATATCGCTGCTCTGATCAATAATCACAGATTGTATCTCCATTCGATCGAGAACGCCTTGTTTGAAAAGCGAAAAAAGTGGCGACAGCTGTTCCATATTCATCGGAAAGATAATTCGCAGTTTTTGGAGATTCAATTTGTGCTCCAACTGGCCCAACGCCTTCTGAATATTTGCCACAAAAGAAACCACCGAATCCAAGAACAGTTGATTCACTGATCCATCTTCATTGTGCGAGCAATCTTCAATGTCGATCAATAGCGTTTCGATGGAAGCCAGCGAATTCGTGAAAAGTGTCGAGAGATCGGAGACAGCCCTCGTCACATAGTCGCTTCCTTCGACCATCTTCTCCCGTTCGCCGTCTCTTATCACACATCCTTCCGGATGAGAATGGTATTCCACCGAGATCTGCTTCTCCTCGCTTCCACGATCTTCTTTCTCCGTGTCGACATGAGTTTGGAATTCGATCATTCCGTGCTTCAGTCTGAAGGAAACTTGGAAATACTCAGCATGCGTTGTGTCAACGGCCTTTCGGAGTGCTGAAGAGCATTTTCTCAGTGAGAATCTGAAAATTTAGACATTTCGTAGTGTTTTTTTCATAAGTTAACTGTACCTTGATATAATTTCCGTTTTGGCAACAATATTTTGCATAACGTTACAGGGCATTTGGGAGAGTACGGGGAGGGGTTTCATGATAATGCAAGAAGAAGCCGAATGCAGAAACGAACACAAGAACGGAGAGGGAAGACCACTTGGAAGGGGGGAGAGCGGAGGGGGCAGAGAAGCGGACGGCAGGAAAGAGGCATGCACGCGTAAAATCGATACGCGGGGTGGCACGCTGTGGTCGAATGCGGACAATGGTTAAATAAGGGCTCATGGAGACAAGGGTTTTAAATGTGTATTCTTCAAAATAGAAGGTTTTTGACAGAGCACATTTTGTTCAAATGGGAACCTATAGAGAAAGAAGTATGGCCGATAGAATCATTCTCTCCAGATGAGTTGACATTTCACCCAAGGTTTCAGAATTGTTCACTATTTAGCAGAGGGTATAGAAGAGTTCATTCTAAACGCACTCGGGAGATTCTAGCCTCCATTTTTGCAGAATTCTGGAGATATTCCATTTTTCAGATAGTTCCCAGTACTAATTTACAGTTGATTTTCGATGGAACACTCCATTCAATTCTTCATTTCACGTGATTCTCAATGTGAAAATCAACAGATTTCAGTGCAAATTTGAAACTTTGAGACGTCTTATCTCCAGAATTTCACGAGTGCATTCCGAATGTGATGTCCTTCGACAAGTAGGAAACCTTGGGTGACCTCTTTTGTGAGAGAGTTCTCATTGAAAAAAACATTGTATTGCTGATGGTTTATTTATGGATGAAATGAAGTTTTAGTGAATGTGGAGTCTGGATGCTCTCGAGACGTCCGCAACCTTGGAATACTCAATCTTGAATGCGAATCCAGAGTTGTCAAGTGCACCGGAAGAGGCCACATTGAGGTTGAATTGAGGAGCAGAGAAGGTGTACGGATGGATTTCATTGTGCTCAGTGCTGAAAAGAGAGATTGAAAGAGAGCTGAGAGTGAAATGACGCACAATGTGTATTGGTTGTTCGACGGAGACATCACGTAGGATCCAGCGGAGGTACCGGACTGCTTGTAGAAGGTGACGGTGGCGAAGACGTCAGTGGGCATGTTGACAGTGATCACGCACTGTTGGTTCTTGGACAGCTGTGGAAGTGGCTGTTGTTCAGCCCATCCACCCGGATAGTAGGTCTTCTGAGTGATATCAGACGGAGCATCGATTGACAATGATCCATTGCACTCGTAGGCAACGGAGAGAGCGAGAAGGGCGGCGAGGAGAGTGAACGAACGGAGCATTGTGCAGAGACACACTGTCCATCTGACCTCTCGCTCCCCTTTTCTACCCAATGATGACTTGCCTTCTCTTATCTGAAACTCTCTTTTATCATCACCACAGCCAATATTTCATTTCCATGCTGCAATTGTCTGATTGATTTCTTATCACTCGGAACATATCAAATGATTGAGAACAGTAGTATCAGAAATATCTGATCTCTGGAAGAGAGGATTCATTCACAGAAGAAATATTTCAGACCATAACATGGCGTTGGCGATGAAAGCGGACGGATGAGTTGAATTGTGATTGCGAGAAGAATCCCTTGAAATCAGCAATACTTTTCGAAATATTCAGTGATTCACTGAAATGTGCCAGACAATGTTTCTCAGAAGATGCCTTCGCTTTCAAGTGTCCAGATCTTTCTTATACTACAAGGGAACGGATGTCTGTCTGTCCGTTTCTTTGTCCACAGCCGTTTCTTAGCCCCCATTGGACCGTTTTGACCCATTTTTGGCGCATAGGTCAGAAGTATTGACCGCAAGGTGCACGTAAATTTTCTAAGCGATCGGTGAAGTCTGACGGCTTCTGGAGCACATCTTCTGCTTTTTAGCATGACTTTCCGGCTTCATTTCTGAAAGACAGGGACATGCCGAAACGTCGAATATAACCGTGTGAAGAAAATCTTTTTGAAGCATTTCTAAAAAAAGACAACAGACAAAACTTCGGAGCCCAGGCAAAGAGGTGGCGTCGTGCGTAGCTGCCTCGATTGGCCTGGTAATCAAAGAACCCAAATAGTTCGCCTGAGAAGGACAGTTTTTGAACTTTTTCCCTAGTTTTTTTTGATTCCTCATAACATGATTTCCACAATTCAGTGTTCCCATAACATTGACGTCTTCTCGTACTCTGAACCAACCTTCTAATCTGACAAAACACAGAGAGCATGATAATTCGGAAACCCGTCTAATCGGCAAGAGGTGTTTCTCGGCGAATTCGTCTAGATTTCATCACTTTCAGATAAGAGAAGGGAAGTCATCATTGGGTAGAAAAGGGGAGCGAGAGGTCAGATGGACAGTGTGTCTCTGCACAATGCTCCGTTCGTTCACTCTCCTCGCCGCCCTTCTCGCTCTCTCCGTTGCCTACGAGTGCAATGGATCATTGTCAATCGATGCTCCGTCTGATATCACTCAGAAGACCTACTATCCGGGTGGATGGGCTGAACAACAGCCACTTCCACAGCTGTCCAAGAACCAACAGTGCGTGATCACTGTCAACATGCCCACTGACGTCTTCGCCACCGTCACCTTCTACAAGCAGTCCGGTACCTCCGCTGGATCCTACGTGATGTCTCCGTCGAACAACCAATACACATTGTGCGTCATTTCACTCTCAGCTCTCTTTCAATCTCTCTTTTCAGCACTGAGCACAATGAAATCCATCCGTACACCTTCTCTGCTCCTCAATTCAACCTCAATGTGGCCTCTTCCGGTGCACTTGACAACTCTGGATTCGCATTCAAGATTGAGTATTCCAAGGTTGCGGACGTCTCGAGAGCATCCAGACTCCACATTCACTAAAACTCCCATTTCATCCATAAATAAACCATCAGCAATACAATGTTTTTCTTCAATGAGAACACTCTCACAAGGTCACCCAAGGTTTCCTACTTGTCGAAGGACATCACATTCTGAATGCACTCGTGAAATTCTGGAGATAAGACGTCTCAAAGTTTCAAATTTGCAATGAAATCTATTAATTTTCACATTGAGAATCACGTGAAATGAAGAATTGAATGGAGTGTTCCATCGAAAATCAACTGGAAATTAGTACTGGGAACTATCTGAAAAATGGAATATCTCCAGAATTCTGCAAAAGTGGAGGCTAGAATCTCCCGAGTGCATTTAGAATGAGCTCTCTCTTCTATACCCTCTGCCAAGTAGTGAACAGTTCTGAAACCTTGGGTAAAATTACCTCCCTTGTCAGAGACGCTGTCTATCTCGTTGGACTGACACTCTTCGGCTGCATCGTCTGGTCGAAGATCTTTCTCTCAGCCCACCTTGGAACTACGCCTGACCGAGAAAACCACTCAAGCCAGCAATTGCCCCCAAGAGAGCAACAGAAGAACAGATATCATGCGTTCATTGTTCTAGAGTTCGACTATGTCTCTGACTGTCTGTGTCTCCAAAGTTTGCACGCTGTCTCGCTCCTTCGTTGCTTTTTATTTTGCCACTCGTCTACTAAACGTCTTCTAGTATCGAAAGAAACAGATTAATAAATTCAAAGTTCCGCTCATATTTCGCTTTTTTCATATTCACAACTTCTGGAAAATGTGGTTTATCTCACAGCCTTTATCTTTGATACCTTCATTCTTAAAGCTCGGTACTGTAGCAAAACAGGTGTTTTGTCTGGAAGAGATTGGAAGAATTTACTTTGGAAAAAGGGAAACAAAAATACTATCACAGTGTGAGGGAGCGGTCGAGCTGATCAAGATTCGCATAGGAAACAATTCAGATGTATTAGTTCTGAATGTTTCATTGTTACGGGAAAATAGTAATGCCATCTTAGACGTCTATTAAAGAACCTCTCAAAAAAAATTAGGGAAAAAGGAAAAAGAGGGTAGTAAATAGATAACAGTCAAATGTACTTGGAGACGATTCCTAAGCGGTTAGGTACAAAACGACAATGTCACACGAATGATGAACGGACAGATGGTAGGGGGCGGGGCGGGGTCCGAACTTCAAGGCATCTATTGCGACTTGTTCCGCATTCAGAATAACAAATTAACAATGACCTATCAGTGGGGGGTGGGGCGAATTAATGCGTAGGTTCCAGCTAGGACTGAGCAAATGGAGAGGAAGTGTCAAGGAAGAGAGAATGGAAGAGTAAAACAACTTGGTGTGCATCACGATTTGCGGCTAGACATAGTGCCCGTATTTTGACGGATTAATCGGGACGACGGCTGTACAGATAATCGAGAGATGGATGGGATAGAGAGAGGGAAAGTGTGAAATAGTAATTACGATTTGTTTGGGAATACACGTACATAGTGGGAGGCATTTACGGGGCGGGTGCATCATGAACAAGGGTGGAGGGGGACTAAAAGCTTCGCTAAAGTTCGATCGGGTGTGGGAGTTTTCAGATATCGCAGATAATGAGAGCATTTGTGACAAGAATCGTACGAGATGAATGGACAAGTGGCAGAGAAGTACACGTAGAAAGTGAGATGAGATAGAGGAAACAAATGGAAGGAAACGGAGAATACGAACGCGGTTAAGGGAGAGGGAACAAATAAATGGAAGGAGGCGATCCGGTTACTGACCACCAGCGTTTGACGGATGTGGCTGCTGTTGCTGTTGTTGTTGCTGCATCATCATCATCTGCTGCCGATTCTGGAACTAAAAACGGCTCGTTTATGAGTTAGACTGTAGTTAGCGTCTTTTTTTCATTTTGTCGTCCCCCTTTTAAAAAAATATATCCTTGCTTAAAGTAATATGCTATTTGGCTTTGATTTCCACGGAAGCAAGCACAATGGGTAGGATTGGAACAGGTGAATTCGGTTGTTATTTCAGAAAATAGGTTATGAACACTCATGTAAAGCAACGGTTCGAATGTTTCTGCAGTTTAATGAGAAAAAGCACACATAGTCACTGAGTTCGGAACCGAAAAGCATAATCAAACTGCACATGTAGAGGCGCGAAACATGAATTTTTCTAGCCAAAACCAACCTGGCCGTATTGCATTGCATTCTGTGGCATTCCGCCAGGATGCTGCTGTCGTTGTTGTTGCCAAACACCCTGTTGTGATTGCATCGAGGGGTTCATAGATGCGAACTGGCCGCCAGGACCTCTTGGCTGGTTCCCATTCGGTCCGGGGAAGTTTCCGCGCATCGGTCCACCGGGTTGCTGCTGTTGTTGCGCCATGTGCTGCTGTGGATTCTGTCCCATCATCACATTCGCTTGCATTGGCTGAGCCATCATGTTCGACAGACCGGGATATTGGCCATTATTTTGCTGAAAAATATTACCCAGATGTTGAAATGAGGACAAGGGACAATAACAAAAGCCGATGACTTTCTAGAAAGCGTTATGAATTAGATTGGGGGTTACGCAATCGAAAGTAGTTCAACGGACGTTCAGACAAGGACACATAGAGGATATTATCATAATGATAGACCGATCGACGGCAACGAAGAGAGAACTCGGAGGGAGAAGCACAAAAAGAAAGCAATGGGAAGAATGTCACCCAGATTCAGAGAGTTCTCACCTCCATCCGACCAGTATCGGATATACCCACCAATTTGGTCCTCTTCAAATTAAACAAAAGAGTATTTGAAACTATTCGAAAGAGCAAGGCGTTTACCTCGTCGCTTACCCGAAGCCATGCGTGGAAGAGATGTGGCGTCTTCTTAAGATCGGCAAACACGTTTTCTCGTTCTTGTGACGTCTTTGCGTTCTTTAACCGGTTGTTGATTTTCGTGATTTGCGGAGCCAGCGTACTGTCCGCACTGTTCATGAATTGGTCTTGACCGGCTCTGAAAAACGTTTTTTTTTTAAATTAAACCCAACTATAACGAAAACTACCTTTGACCAGCGCCTGGTGGCATTCCGGGCCGTCCTGGGTGACCTGGATGCGGGTTCAACCCAAGACCTCCAATTTGAGGTGGCATTCCTTGGCGTTGCATTCCATGCTGCATAGTCCCCGGCTGACCAAACCCTCCTGGGCCATTTGGCGGTCTTCCTTGGCTCTGTCCCATCGGTTGGCTCATTGACGGTAACGGCCCATTCAGACCGCCGGGTCCTCCCGACATTCCTCCGAAAGTGTCCATTGGTTGTCCCATTCCGGTGTTTACCGGCCCGCTCATATGACTGATATGTTGCTGGTGTTGCATTTGAACCTGCCCAACACCACCTCCTTTGGCTGCAGCAAGATTCGAAGAAGGTCCCGCACTGACTGGTGGTGTTGGAGCATTGTGGGCTCCGTTAGTGACGGCACTCGGCGTCGGCGGCGCCCCTCCGGCAGCAGATTGCAGTCCTTCCATTCTTCTCCTCATCATCATGTCGGCTCTACGTTGATGAGAACGTTTCTGTTCAGCGAGCTTCTGGCGGATGTTCATACAGAACGGCACAGAGCACGCGTCGCGAGTACAGTGCTTTGCGTGATAGCAGCAAAGGGCGATAAGCTGCTTGCACACTGGGCACGTCCCACTTATTCTCTTCTTGCAAAGCTTCGTGTGTTGGACGACACGTTTCATCTTGTGGCACGAGAGACGACGGCAGTTAGCATCGCGGCACTGACACGCGTGCACCAATGAAGCGATGCATCGCTGGATGCTCTCATAGCGGCTTCCTCCTCCACTAGACTCGTTGCCTCCATCAGCAATCAGCGACTTGATCTGCTCCAACTCGTGAGGATGATCCACAAGAGGCTTGCAGTTGCTGCAGAGATCGAAGTCGTCGCAGCTGTTGCAGTGCCACTTGGCGGCTCCGTTACACTTGTTGCAAGTGTACTCCATTCCCTTCGAGTCGGTCTCGTGAAGAGCGTAGGCAAGGCAAAGAGTAGAGTATTTGGCTCGGCGAAGGGACGAGAACTCCCAATGCTCTTCTCTTGCCTTGGTCAGGAAGATGTCACGTCCGTCCATCATATCCGAAGGCAAGAGAAGGTCGGGGTCGCTGATTGGCACCGCGTTAATTCCTGGCTCCGCTTGCAATGTCACGAGACGAATAGTGAAGAAGACCTCTTTGTGTTTCTCGAACTGCGAGTAGAGCTTGTCAGCAACTTCGTTTCCAGTGATACTTCCTGCCTTCTTTTTGTTCATCTTCGAGTTCTTCTTCAAATTGCTCTTCTTGTTCTTCGAACTCTTCTTCTTTCCAGTGTCACCGCTTCCACCGAGTCCTCCGTCACCGTCTTCTCCATCGTCATCCTCTTCCTTCACTTTCCTCTGCGCTTCCTCATTTGAGGCTTCGCGTATACAATCCTCGATGACGTTTGGCCAGAAATCTCCTTCGAAGTACGGCAGCTGAGTAGGTGAAGTGAGGTTGTCATCCCGAGCCTGCTTGTAAATGTCCTTGAACTCGACAACGGTTCCTTCCTGAACTCCCTTCTCGAGCATCTTCTTGTACCAATCCTGCAGACGCTTCGGCTTCGGTATCTTCTGCTCTGGAGGATGGCAATGGAAGATGTAGTCATCTCCCTCCGAAGGTGGACACGCCCAGATATGAGCCATTGTGTAGCCTAGCATCTTTGCATAATCGAGATATCCGAGAAGAATCTCGTGATAGACGTCAGTTCGCAACTCTCGTGGTTGGAAGAAATGGACAGAATCCAGATAAGCGATGTAGACTCGTCTGCTGTTCGGAGCCGGACACTCACTACCGTATTCTTGCACATGAAGACCAAAGAAGCACACCTCGACACCATCGATGATTTCGAATGCAAAGACAGCCTTCGTTCGATAGGGGAACTTCTCGGGGAACTGCTTTCCTTCCACATACTTTGTCTTCATCTGCGGTTTGACCTCAGCCTCTTTGTCCTGCACACACAGAGTACGAATGATGACCGGATACTTGTGTGCTTCCGCTTGCAACTGCTTCTTGATGAATCCATTCACACGGTCTTCGAGGAATGTAGACAACTTGTTGTGGGGCAGCTTGCTGGCGAGGTACTTGTTCTCCGGCTTTGCATATTTCTTTGTTGCCCGGCAACATTCGCAGATGAATCCTTCCGGATAGACCTTCTTCTCGTGAAGAGCACATATTCTGTGCCACTTGCGCATACAGTACTTGCATCTTTCGAAAGGTTCGTAGTCGATGACACTGTTTTTCTGCTCGAGGAACGCCGTCTTAGGAGCCATATTGGTACGATCGTTCGGGTTCTCCGAGAGTGAAATTCCTTCAGCCGGAAGAGCATCGAAACACTTTTGACAGTAGGTGTATCGCTCCGTTACAGTCACATTGAATTGCGTTGAACTCTGCTCGTACACCCAATACTGCTGCTCTCTCGCTATCGTACACATTGCAGCTCCGTAGCAGAAGAGGGAGAGTGGAGTGAAGGCGAGCTTCTTGGCGCAACAGTAACCCATAGCTTTCATCACTGGATCCATCTCGGCGACAAACAACTCCGATAGTTTCACTCCGTACTTGTAGACTTTGCTGTTCTTGCGATTGTACAGCCACGCGTTATCAAACATCAGCCACATGTCATCGCAGAATTGTCCGGCATTCTGGTATTTTCCGTTGTTGAGCTTGTTGTTGATGGTTTCGAGATCCATTGGATGCTTGATAATATCATGATAGTCCGGAATGTTCAACAGCTGAGCATCAACTGGGGCTCGGAACGGAACAGCGTCTTCTGCCTTATCCAGCTTCTCCCACACCGGCATCAAGAATTTCACGAGCTCGTCCTGCGAGAAGACGGTATCTTCTGTCGGCGGCGGAGTCGGGTCTCTTTTCACCGCCTGCACAGCGTCCTTCTTGTCAGAAGAAATCGACGGAGCTTCCTTCGAATCGGGTGGTTGATTCGACAACTCGTCAGGCTCCTCTTCCTTCTTCACCATTACTCCGTTCATCAGAGGAGCTGGTGTCGATGAGCTGCTCGATCCTGCGAATCCGACGGCAGTTGCCGGTCGTGAGCTCATTGAATCAGCATTCATTTCGTCCATTGGTTCCGCCTTTGGCTGTAGAGTTCCATGGGCTGCTCCGACGTTAGGGGTACTGCTACCGCTAGTGGGAAACATTGAACCGTTATTGAGAGGAGGAATCTGTCCGTTTGGAGGCATTGGATGCTGCTGATTGGACATTGGTGCTCCTCCCCATTGTTGGTTGCTGTTCTGAGCTGGGGCGGCGGCCATGTTGCTGCTTCCTTCCATGTGTCCGTCATTTCGGCCTCCTTCCACACCTAGCATTTGAGCGAGCTCGTTGGATGGAGGAATATTGTTGTACGCTGAAACTGAAAATGAATGATTTGACTCGAGACTTTTTGTATTGAAACTTACGATCATGTGGAGCTGCGCCCTGACTCAATCTCGAGTTCTTCTTCTCTTGAAGCTCTTTCTGTATTTTGTAGATCTTTTCTGCGAGAAGATGGTAGTACTCTTCCCGATCGTTCGCCGATTCAAACATCTCTTTCTCGACTTTCCTAGCATAAGCAATGAGATCCTTGAGTCGATTGTCGTTCATCGCGTTCGGATCTGGCTCCGGGAAAATTGCCTTCACCAGTTTTCCAACGAGATGATTTCGGAGATCTTTTGTAACTTGATGATGCCACTCCTTGGTACAATCTGGCATGTCCGGTGGTGGTAGGTTCGGGATGTCGCCGTTGTTTCCACCCTGCTGTCGTTGACCACTACGGTTCGGGCCATTACCGACACGGTATGGATCTCCGTTGAAGCCTTCGAACAGAGAATTCGCAATGTTGCCAGTTCGCATTGCTGGAGAGCCGAACTGCATGCCATCGCCGCTGTCAGCGTTTCCACCGTTAGAGTTGCCGTTGACTCCAATTAGATTGGCAAGGTCTGGCACTGAAGAGAAATGCACTGTTAAGAAGGTTATTAGAAATTCAAACTTACAAGTAAACTGCAGTGGAGTGTCTTGGATCTTCTTCAACGGTTTACAGACGGGACAATCCTCTCGAGCACAGTTCTTCCAATGAGCGATTATTTGACGAGATGAAGCACAGTGAGCAACTGAACATTTTTTTGTTTGATTGGTTTCGGCTGAAAGAGGTTTCAAACAGTAACTCAAGTGAAGCGAATAGGAGGGAGAGGCGCTTCTACTATCGGAATTGTTCGAAACTCTTTACAGAAAGGAAAAGAAAGGGACAATGAGCAGCGTAATAGGGAAAGAACTTACATGGACATGAACGTCCGACATTGCAACTCGTCATATGATTTAATACATCTTTCATAGTGGAGCAGTGTGGTAGAGTACAGGCCGCGTGAGGGAGCGGCTGGTTTTTAGCAGCGTAATCTCGGTTCTCCTGTAACCACTGGTTTAGGTTAAATACCCTAATTTTTCCCTACTACTCCTACCTTTTCGCGTTGCGAACACTTGTGCGCGTGTAGCAATAGCACCAACTGTTGCTGAATCAACTTTCGTTTCTCCGGATCCTGGTGATTAGCGAGCATATTCGAACCGGGCGTTGACCTTCCGGCGCCATTCCTCTGTGCGGCAGCCGCTGCCGCCTCTTGCTCCCGTTGCTGTTGCGCTGCTTGCGCTTGTTGATGTTGTTGTTGTTGAGCGGCTTGATGTGCTGCATGTTGTGCGGCAACCTGTGCTTGAGTCACTTGGCCGTTCGGCTGCACGTGTGCCATCCCTGGATGAGCTCCGTTGTTCATCATCATCATCGGGTTAGTAGGACGTCCGTTTGCATCCATCATCATCTGAAAAGATGATATTAGCTTCTGAATAATAAGAAAGGACAAAAAGAAAATTTGATGATGATAGAAAAAAGAGTGAGGATTTTAGAGAGGGAGAGAGAGGAATCAATGACAAACAATGGCGCGAAATAAAACAACGAGACTCGATTTGATCTACTCACCGGCTGATGCATCATTGGATAACCAGGATTGGGACCACGTGGATATTGATGCATAAATTGATCTGGTCGTTGCCCGCCGTACTGTTGGTGCTGCATGTAACCGCCTTGATCCATCATTCTCGGCAGCATCTGCTGCTGATTCGGTGGCATTTGTCTTCCCTGTGGAGCTATCGGTCCATTTCTATTGATTCCACCGTTCATCATTGCTCCGCGCCCCATCGCTTGTCCGGGAGTCGGTCCGCCCCGACCGGCTCCTGGATATCCTGGTGGCGGAATCCCTTGTGCTCCCGGTGGTCCTGCTTGTGCGTACTGTGGATACCGGTGCATCATCGCGGAAAACTGCTGGCCTTGTTGTCCCATCATCATTTGCTGATCTCCTCCGGGCGGGAACATTGCTTGTTGACCTGGTCTCATTGGTCCCTGACCAGGTTGTTGAGGTACACCGGGACTGGGTCCGGGAACACGGCCAGTCATACTCGGAGGGGACATCATGTTCGGCGTACCATTGTGCATAGAAGGACTCCTATTATACGCATTTTGTTGTCCAGGCGGATATCCTGGAGGTCGCGGTGAATTATTGTTCTGCTGAGGATGCATGAGAAGTTCCTGCAGCACAGAACCTCCGGCGCCCCCTGCCGTGGTCTGTTGCTGTGGCTGTACTCCTGGTTGACCTGGCTGCAGGTTGAAACCTCCAGCGTTTGGCGGCGCCGGCTGTGGAGTTCCTTGTGGTGGAGGTGGCTGTTGTGGTGTCGAGCCGGACGGACCGCCCGATCCTCCGGTTGACGTGCTCGGATTGTCTACATCTGCATCCTTGTTTGACGTTGGAAGTGGCTCAAGCTTATCTAGCTCACTCAGAGCGTCGAGACCCGAGTCGTACTCTGCGAAAAGAAATGGAAGTTATAGAATAAAAAACATATTCACTTACCGCTCTCGGCGCGAGACTTTTTTGATGGTGGCTCATCCATCAATTAGTATAAATATATATTTGACAAAAAATATTCTTATGTAGCTATCGGCTTTCTACTTCTGGTTGGCAGCGGAACTTATGTAGTGTCGTTGATTCGGATAAATCGTTGCGACCACTACTGCATCAGAGTTCCTGCGTGATTTGGTTAGTATTCGAAATCGCCAGATATAGATGTTTATTTCTGCAATGAGAACAGCTTTATGAATAGTTAGCGAGGTTGCGGAAAAAGAACGTTGGCAATTGAGGAGTATGGCGAATTGAGAGAGGCAGAGAAACAGAGTGTGGCGGGGAGCGTTCACGCGGAGGAGGGTGCAGACGACGAGGGGAAACGGAAAATCAATAGAGCGAACGAGGCGAGGCGATGTGCACTTTTTGAGGTTCGCTCGCACTGCTTTTGCAAGTATGGAAGTGAACTGACCGTTCTGAGAAGTGAAAGAGCTGGTGGTCATACTGAACAATTGGCCAGTTCAATATGGGGGGAGTACTGTACTTGGAAACATGGCAACGACGGTGTTCATTCGCAAGAACGCGGTTCTCCCAGTTCGGAGAACTTTCAGAATGGAACTTCAGAGAACGAGCCCACTTAGTTTGACTATTGTTACTACCGTTGCCGGCGCAGAAGGCATGCTCCATATTATGATAGTAATTTGCGGGATATCCTCCATATCCCGACTGTTAACGGCGACAATCAGAGATTAGACTTTAATTGTATACCCCGATACCCATTTAAAGTTATCAATGATACAATAACTTATTTGACACTTGGGACCATCAAAAACATTAAAAATTATGGTCCCCAGAAAATATCGATTTTTCCTTACAAAGTGCAATCAAGTATTCTGTACAGGTGGTATCTAACGTGCGGTCTCTCGAAAACTCAGTGAGGTCCGTAATACCATCCTGAACCATTTTCCAACCACCCACGTGACACGCCAAAAGAGCGAGTGAACGTAAGAATCGCAGAACGGCGTTCGGCGAGACATCGTTTTCGAGTAGAGACGCCGGACGACGCGAGCAAGCCCCCTGCGACACACTATGTCTACACGAGAGACGCCGACGGCAGTGTGCCCGCTGGCTGGAGTCTCGCAGCGAAGGCCGCGTTTGCAGGATACGGTAAGACATAAACCGCACGCGACACGCACGCGCCCGACGGAACACGCGACCCGAACGAGCGTCCGATCAAGCGATCTCCATGATCCGAAGTGCGATTTTCAATTTAATTTCGGGCATGAACATGAAGAAAATGATATGTAGAACTGATTTTGAGAAGGAGAAGACGAAAGCGTGAAACGCAAGTAAATGGCGCCAATTTTGAAAATGATGAGCACTCAAAAATGTCGGTGAAGCTTTACAGACAATTAGGCAATGAAAAAAAGCAACAAGGGCATGAATGGAAATGAAATGACGAGAGCTTTCAGTTATAGAAGAGTTCGAACAGGAGACGGGCTAAGGTTCGGGAAAAATCGATAATCGCGATTAACAAAGTTAGGCTGTGGTTTGTGAGCTCGCCGAGCGAAATGAAGGGACAAGTATGGCTTCAGTGGAAAGAGAATGATCGAAAATGTCAGTGTACGAGAGGAATTTGCAGAAAACAGCCGGAGAAGCAAAAAAACTGAGAAGGACGGAAGAGCGGCAGTTCAAAAAGTGCGAGGAGGCGGGGCAACGGCCCTCCGCCCGACTGTCGATATCACCAAGCGGGAGGCGGAGCGACAGGGTGTGGGTGGCCGACCGGCGGTCCCTGGCCACTCAGAGGACTCCTGGAGTTGTCGACGACGGTGAGGATGATTCCGGACGACGACGCCGTGCTGCTGTCCTCAAGATTGTAATAGTGTGGCCGAGAAGGGGCGGGGCCTCCGTTTCACACTCTTTCGCTATGCGCCCCTCTACTGCTCAGCGCCGGCGTTCCGTCCGTCTCTACGCTCTCTCTTCCTTATCTCTGGTATCGAAGGTGTGGTCCACCCGTCCGCATATACCGTAATCTCCGAAAATGGGAGAGATGCGTATCAAAATGCGCGTTTCCCGCAGAGCACGGAATAAATCAAGAACGGGCAATATGATTTACTAGGTTTTCGAGTACGCGGATTCGAATAGAAATGAAACTACAAAGATTTTTTTAAAATATTTGATAGAAGCTTTGTATACTGATTTGATACTGGCGACTGAGAAAGCACCTTGAAATTTGGAAAAAAATGAATGGAAAAAGAACGCGTGTAATTGACGGCCTCGTCATCGTTGCCTAGACAATCCGACTAGTTGTCATGCGTCCTTCCCCGGAGGGCGTGGGATATCAGCTGTCGGCTAGAGCTCCCTGAATTATACGGCAAAGTGCGGTGAAACGCTATGCAGCTAGAACTTTTCAGTACGCATTAGACGACGACTAATGTCGGCAGCGCATGCGAGTATGAGCAAGAGCAGCTACATTACTCCTTTGAAGCTCTGATATCATGAAAATTTCAAGGCTCAAACTGATTGTGTACGTTGACTATTCACTGTGAAAACTAACAGATGAACTAAATGAATCTTGCAAAAATAAGAGTGATTTTTAAAGTTGAAAAGTTGAGATCTTTACTATTACTATTTAATTGACAAAGGATGTCTGTCTGTGTGACCATTTTATCCCATTTTTGGCAGACAGGTCAGAAGTATTGACCGCAAGGTGCACGTAAATTTTCTCAGCGATCCGTCAACTTTTACGACTTCTGGACTGTTTTTTGTCTATTTTCCCTCTTAATTGTGCCTCTGGAAGGTTGCGTCGACTCGACTCGCCTATCTTCCCAAAGGCAGGTTGGGGAAAAGGGAACGGAAAGAACTGCATAGCCCAGCCAGAGAGGCGGCGTCAGCCGCCTCGATTTGGCTGGTTTCATATACCGTAAAAACTCTATTTTAACGGCACCCCTCATTTATGAGCTCGAAATTCAGATCAACTTTATCTTATCCTATCCCTGTGATAACGGGACCAGGTCCATTTTCTGCTAGTTACGCATGAATGTTCGTGTCGTGAAACGGTTTCCTTTCTCTATTCACAGGAACTTCGAATCGTCAAAAAAAAATTGACAAAAATAGACAGCCACTTCAGTATTTTTTTGACAGCCGTACCATTGAGATGATTTTTCAAGATGCACCTGTCCTAAATAGGAAACTGTTATGAACCCATGCACGCAGTGCATTTTTTCTCCTTTTTTCGAACTATTTCTTGCAGCAAAACAAAGGAAAAAACTGGCAGGAAATTGCTACAAAAATCGCTCGTTGCGAGGACTCGAATGCTCAAAAGAAAGTTTCCGAAAGAAAATAACGTTATTGGGATACAGCAGTCCGAATGATTGGATAGTTGTATCAATTCAAACTTATAAAACAGAATAAGAACGTTTGAATTCGAGGACTTCGACAAATAGGAGCATAGGAAAACTCCCAACACTTAATTTCGTAAGGTGACTTTCGGGGAAGCAGAGGACGAGACAAGCTTGGACGAAATGCTACAGAGACGTCGATGGCCCGGAATAAATACTTGTAGCGATCGATTCACTAGACATTCAATAGTTCTTCATAAACTCCCGAAACAATCACAGCTCAAAAAATGGTTGGAGATTTAGTGAAAATTGTTTGAGAAAAACCCAAATTTTCAAATTCATAGGGATACTTCTAGAAATGTATCATATTAATTGTAACGGTTTCCGAAAAATTGGAAAAAATTTTTCAAAAAGTTCGAACGCGTTCGAACAGTTCTTGTACCCGAACGTCGGGTTCCTCACGCGTAGGGTAAAGGCAATTAGTACTTTTAAGAATTAATCGATAAGCATAAATTGGCAGAAACACAAAACGAAAATGGAGAGAAAAAAACAGATTATTAAAGATAAAAGAAAAAGGCGAAATTTCGTGGAACTTTTTTGAAACAGAAATTTTTTGTGAACAAAAACGGCCGTGGAAGAGAAATCCGCTCTTCCACAAACACGAGGCCATTATGCGTGGCAAAGCTCGCTCCACGCTTCTTCTCTGTTTTATAAAATTTAAAAATAAACAAAAATCGAAATTTATAATTTCAATAAACGAATATACCCATCTCAATTCCCTTCTCATAATTTCTCATCACTAATAACTATTCTTCTCAGGATGGCCACTCCAGAGTCCTCAAAGTCACCGGTGCCACCGCCTGGAGCCACTGGTGGTGGTGGAGGTAATAAGGTGAGAGCAGGTTTAGAATCACAAGCTTAATGGATAATTTCAGCTAGATAACTTATCAAAGGAGGATTTAGTGAAATTCGCAAAGAAACAAGTTGCACATTTGGCAGAAATGAAGAAGAATCAAACTGCTCTTATGGAGAAATTAGTGCGTTTTTCATTTTTTGAAGAGTATAATATTAAAATTATAGAAATTGAAAATGGGTGAGCTAGAAGAACTCAAAAATGAATCGGAAAACTTGAAAATGGTGAATGAAAAGTTGACTTCAAGTGCCGCTCAGAAAGTAGAGGTAACACTTTTATCCTCTATTGTCCTGTAGTTTCCGAATAAAGTTTCAGAACAACCCAACAGAATGTACAGAATGCTTATCGAAAAGCGAAGCTCTAGTAGAATTGGAAAAAGAAATTGTCGAGTGGAAGGAAAAAGCGACTCGCGCTGATATGTTCTCACTGGAACTCCGAGATTTGGAATCAAAAGTCGACCAACTGAACAGAGCCCTTCGCGAAAAGACTGAAGCGCTGATAAAAGCACAAGAAGTTATCACTGAAAACGATTTGACAGTAAACAATATGAGGTATCCAAAATTGAGTTCCAATGTGATCAACAACTGCATTTTCCAGGAAAGAGACGAGCACTTCGAAGTTTTCTATCGATAAACTCACCGAAGAAAATACTCGCCTCGCAAAATCCCTACACGAGGAAAAGGTCAAAAGCAGTGATTTTGAGGCTCGTCTCCGATCGGCAGAGTGCCGAATCACTGAACTGTCGGATCAGCAAGGAAGTGAGAAATTGGGTCTTGCACGGAAAATTGCCGAGAGTGAGAATCGTGTTCGAATGTAAGCAACAAGAAAAACAGTGAAACAGTCCATATTCGTGATTTCAGTTTGGAGGAGGCAGTTGAAGTTTTGAAGAGTGAAAATGAGCGTCTCGTGTCGACAAAGGAAGAGAGCACGTCAAAGTTGGAAGCTGTGGAAAAGGAGTTTTCAGAGTTCAAAGTAAGCGAAAAATGGCTGAAACTACAATAATCACAAGTTTCATTCCAGAATAAAGCTCACTTTGTTTTGGAAAAACGAGGAAAACAAGAAGACGAAAGCAGAAAACTTGCGGAGGAACTGGAGAAAGCGAAGGGATCGATTGCCGAGTTGGAGTCACAAGTTGATCAATCGAGACAGGAGCATTTGAAAACAGTTGAAGACTTGGCAACATCTCGAGATAAGGTGGAAGTTCTCGAGAAGCAACTGAAAAAGACAAAGTCCGATTTGATGGGAATGGAGAAGACTCACACATCTGAGTACGTTCAGCGGATCCGAATCCCATAATAATGTTTCTGTTTTTTTTTCAGAATAGACGAACTCAAATCAAGCTCTTCGAAGCTCATCCAACGCCTTGATGAAGAACTTCGACTGATGAGATCTTCGAGAGATACAGCCCAACAAAAAATCAAAGATCTCGAAATTGCGAAGGAAAAGGTGGATCACTTGCTTCAAAATGAGAGACAGCGCAGTGAGAACGAGAACGGAAGTCTCAAGAGTAAACTGGCGAGTGCGAACCAACGCGTCGAAGTTCTGGAGAAAGAAGTGCAAGATCTGAAAACTGATTCCGAGAATCGCAAGATTCAATTGGTCCAACACCAGCAGCAGAAAGCAGTGGCCGCTGTTGTCCCACAACCAATGCATCTGCCGGAGCACCCGATTCCTCCGAACAACTACCAGAGACCTGCGGTCGCTCCTTCCGATTCTGTCTCTTGCTACGAAGAGCCGATACAGGTGAGTACGAATTAAAACGAAAGCGTCGAGCTATATACAGATTTATTGGTTCAAATTAAAGTTATGAAACAGTAGGGGGAAGGGGGAAAATAATGGATCTAGCACTTTTGGAGCAGTTCTTTGCACTCTTTCACGAGAGCCTCGTCGTTCGACGACTCAGCTGGCAGCTCGACGGCCTTGCTCAGAAACTCGCGCGCCTTCTTCTTATCCTTCTTGGCGAGGTGGCATTTCGACAGATAGAGCATGTTCTCAATCCAATCAGCGTGCTGGTCAAAGGCTGCTTCGAAGTCGGCCAGCGCGTCGTCGATTGTTGCTTTCGGAACTTCGCTGTATAGCATCGAAGCGGCCTGAAACGAACTGAGCAGTGAAAACAGGACTGTTTCATTTGTCTCACCTTTCTTTCGAGCCACGACAAGTTGGCAATGGTAAACGAGAAGCGAGCGCGAAGGTGAAGGAGAGCAAAGTCGGATGGATCGAGCTCGAGAGCCTTGTCCAGCATATCCTTGAGCTTTCCGCCCTCGCTGATCTTCTCCTTGGTCGGCAACTGATCGACAACGAGACCGAACATGATGGCAGCCCATTTGGCGGCAAGGAAGCACGAAGGGTCGATTTCCATCGCCTGGAGTCCGTAGTCGCGTCCTTCGATGAGCACCTGACGCCGTTGATCTCCGCTCATCGTCGTCGACAGGTCGTGGCAGAATCGGCACATTCGCCAGAGCAGGTCACTTGTGAGCTCTCCGCTCTCGCGACGCTTCTTCAGCCCATCGAGTCCTTTAGCGAACTCGCGGTTCTCGTAGAGTTCGTCCGAAATCGCGAAAGATTCCTGCAACAGGACAATTTAATGATAAAGTGCGGAACAGAGCGATCTTACCATAATTGAGTGTTAGTTGGGAGGAACGAATAACAAGTGTTAAACGGCGAAGAAATGATTCAAGTTGTGCCTTTTATAGCCTTGAAAAAAAAACAAATATACACTCCAAATTCATGCGCCAAATCACAAAAGGTAGATCAACAATTATAAAAACAAGCAGTATGTCTGGATTTCACATGATGCCACGTGACATCCGATTCACAAACAGAAATGTGTGACTTTTCGTTACCGAATACAACAATAAACTGGTTTTTCAGCCGGATCGGTCACTCGAAGATGTCTTATACGGTGATCTCGGCGACGACTACAGTCAGTACAAACCCCTCAAACTATGATTTCGTAACTATTTGCAGGAGTTGAATCGGACGAGTTATCGGAAGAGAGATTCAAGGCGCTGATGGAACAATTGGAGAATTTGAAAAAGACAAATCATCACGTGGCAGAACTACTCAGTGACGCCGAATCAGCAAATGGAAGACTCACGACACAGGTAGACATATTGGGGAAAGCATCAGAAGAAAGGAATGATGAATTTCAGAATTCGCTGCTAAAAGAAGAAATACGGCGATTGGAACGAGAGGAGAAACGGGAGGCGGAGCTATCGAACGAGAAGAACATGGAGTACTTGAAGAACGTCTTCGTCCAATTTCTCAAGCCAGAAAGCGTGCCCGCAGAGAGAGATCAACTCGTTGTTGTTCTGCAGAGAGTTCTGCATCTATCGCCTCGAGAAGTCGAGATTCTCAAGGCAGCGTCAGGTGAGTGTGTGGGAGAGAAATGATGCTACAAAGCGGAAAAGAGCTGAAAGACAGAGAGCGAGCGAATGTAGCCTCCTCCCTCTGCAAACTGAAAAACTGGCCGCTGCCCATCAGACAACAACAAAAATATGTCCGTTGTCTTTCGTCATTCTCAAATTTGTGCAAAATGATAAACAAAAAAAACACAAAAACAATTAGAATTTATTATCATTCAGTAATATGGGCCTTGTGAAGTGGACCTAAGATAAACGGCACTGATCATCTAGTTTCAGCACACATGGCAACAGCTCAAGCGGCATCGTGGTCGTCATACTTTTCCGGATGGTCCGGAACTGCATGATTCGACGTTGTGTATATCCAATTCATTCTTCATAATTCTCATTTACCGCATGCTTACCGGGTTCTCGTGTGTTTTCTTGTGTGATAACTCATTCTTTCCAACAACATATTCGATACTAAACAGAAAAAAGTGTGTGCCTCATCTTTCGAAATTCACTTACTTAAATAATAAAAGATGGTTTTTCCTCTTTTAGATAGTTCCAAGTTCTTATCAAAGCGTTGTTCGCTTGCCGATATCTGCCGTCGATTTCACTGTTGGATGTTTTCAACGAAACCTTATAGAGCACAAAATGGAAGAACCAACAACGAGTGAACTGCAACTGTCCGAGAATGTGATGCACGAAATCGAGGACATGTGCAAAACAGAGTACTGCAAGCCGAATATGAGTCTGACAGAGCAGATAAACGAACTGTTTCCCACTGAGCAGTCGCTGACTCAGTTGGACTCTGTGATAGCGGCGGTCGTGAGTGAGATCGGCGAGTTGGATGACGAGTTGGCGTATCTGGTGGAGACGAACGCGAATGTCAGTGAGCGCGGCGAAGAGGCGTTGAAAATTGCACAAGGAGCGATGGTCGAGTTGGAGAAAAGCATAGGAAGTATACGGGAACGAACGAAATCTTCAGATGAGGTGAGTGGAATGGTAGTTCTTTCGGAAACAATACTCTCTTCATTGTCAGATCGTGCGAGAGATGACTCGGGACATAAAACAACTCGACGTGGCGAAACGCAACCTGACCGCCTCCATCACAACTCTCCATCACCTTCACATTCTGCTCACTGGCGTCGAATCACTGGGCGCGTGGGTCGAGAAGAAGGATTACAGTTCGATTGCACGGCAACTGCCCGCCATTCTCAACGTTCTACAGCTTTTCGATGCGTACAAAGAGTCGGCGCAGATTGCGAATCTTTCGGAGCAGCTAGACAAACTCAAAGCCAGTCTGACCATTCAACTGGCGAAGGATCTGAAGATGGCGTTCCAGGTGAAAGAGTCATCTATTCTGAATCAGAGTTTCATTTTAACTGTTCAGACTGGTCAATTGAGCGAACGAGTCACGGATATGTGTCGAGTGGCGGCTGCCCTCGAGGGAAACGTCAGAGAGAACTTCACCAAATGGTTCATCGAACAACAACTCAGCGAATACGTTATCATCTACGCCGACAATGAGGAGGGCGCGTGGCTGGACAAGGTCGACGACAGATACAAGTGGTTTGTTCGGAAACTGACCGACTTTGAAAGGGCTGGACTCTCGAAGATATTCCCGGCAGACTGGCACATGGGCCGGAGATTGACGTCAGAGTTCTGCTCAGTTACCAGGGACATTTTGTACAGGATGATGACACGAAGGAGACAAGATTTGGATTGGAAACTACTGGGACACGCTATCCAACACACGAAGATGTTCGAGGCGCTGCTGACGAAGAGGTTTCCGGAGAAAGACGGAGTGACTTTCGAAAAGGCGATCTGGAGTGTGTTCGACCCGTTCCTGGACGTGTTCATAAATGCGCAGGAGAAGACGCTCAACGACTTCCTCGACACGTGCGCCAGCAAAATCCGGTCGGGAGAAGAGAAGCCAAACAGGGAATCTTCGGCTCATGCAGTTCCGTTCCCCTCATCCGCCGACATGTTCCTTCTTCTCAAGAAGGTTATCACGGAGTCGAGCAAATTGAGCAGTGAACCAGATGCACTGATAAGAGATGTGATAGGAGTCGTTCGAGTTTGTCTCCGCGGCTACGCAACCTCATGTCTGATTGCGTTCCTCCCGTCGCTCGGCTCTCAGCAGTCGGGAGCCGCCAATCTGTTCAGTCTCATCAGAGAGGAGATCGCCTATCCGAGACTGACTCCTGAGCAGCAGTTCCTAGTTTGTTGCATTCTCGCCACCGCCGACTGGTGTGCGGAAACGTCTATTCAGCTGCAAGAGAAGTTATCGCAGAGAATTCCCGGAGTGGACATTTCCCAGGAGACGGAGGCGTTCTACGCGATCACCAATCAGTCTCTTTTGGTTCTCGTTCAAGACGTCGAATCAACGTGCGACGCAGCACTTCAGTCGATCAGCAAAGTGAAGTGAGTTGCAATCAGAGAATCTTTCCCGACTATTCGGTGATTTCAGCTGGAGTGGGGTGGACTGTGTCGGTGACGAGTCGCCGTTCATCGGCTCAATGCGCGCACACCTCCGCCAGGCGGTTCCACTCATTCGAGATATGCTCTCCGATCGTCGCAAATACTTTGCTCACTTCTGTCTGAAACTCGCGACTCAATTGGCCCATAAGTTCGTTGGAGCTCTCTTCCGCTGTCGTGCAATCAGCACTCATGGAGCCGAACAGCTTCTTCTGGACACTCACTCTCTGAAAACGTTCCTTCTAAGTGTGCCATCCATTGATAGTGTTATCAACTCGAAACCGCCGACTGCATACGTCACGAGTGTTAATGCCGCGTTGACGAAAGCGGAGATGATCCTGAAGGTCGGAACGGAAAAGTTAACCAAAACGCAAATTGGCTTACAGGTGGTGATGTGTAGTTTGGAAACAGTGGACGACTTCGTGGAGCAGTATGCGAAACTGCTGCCAGTGTCCGATGCGGCGGAGATGCAAAAGGTTCTCGAGATGAAGGGAATCAAGCGACAGGAGCACTCGGCCATTCTCCACGCCTACCGTCAGAAAATGGGCGTTTCTGCAAACGATCCGCTGCCACAATCGAACAGTTTGACTTCCCGAATCGGTGGTGCCCTGCCCACCGTCGGAAGCGCCGCTTCGGTGTCTGAGGCGTTCAGTGCGGTAGTTTCAATGGCGGCTGATGGACTGTCGGATCAGGCAGTGACATCATCAATAGATAAGCTGAAGAGGTTCGAGAGACTAGTGAAGAGACAACTGTAATCAAAGGAAGTGCCAGATGATCAAAGTCATAATCGTTTATTTCGAGGGAAATGTGAAAGGAGTCTCATGCGTTCTTCGTCAAAGTGGACTCCGTAGTTGCCGTCTTCTAGTGGGTCCTGTCACAAAATTGTGAATAATTACGTGAAAGTTCAACACGCAGATGGGCGGCCCCAACGACACATCGACTACGGTGTTCACGCTGACGAGGAACGCTCTTTATTATGTATCATATTTATTTATTTTGCCAATTTTTATTATAAATTTTTATCGCACGCCTGATTAATAGTTGTATTCTTAAACTGATGTGATTGAGAAGTTCCGTCGCGACTTCAGAATTATATCTTATTCAGTTCACTGATCACTTCATGATCTTCAACAGAAAAAGCGCCTTTTTGGAATTTTTTTGCGATTCTGCTTTTTTTAGCATAAAAAATGGCTTATCCACGTGTTTTACACTCTTCTTTATCTCTAATCATTCTCATATCCAGTTTCCAAGATATCCACCAAGTTCACTGATCACAGTTCACCCGGTGTGCTCTATTGTCAGTCTTTCTTCAACATGCTGCGTCTCTTCTCATATCTTTCCTCTCCCCCTCTGCCATCTTGTCAATAAGTGTTTCTTCTCATCGACAATTCGTCTCATTTGTGTTTCTCTTTTCATTTCTTACCGCGAACGTCTTCTCTTTCAGCCAAAATGATGCGCTTTTCGTCGATGTTGGTCCGCAACACCAAGTTGTGTGTGAATGTGAACCAGATGCAGGCGGCCGCTTTCTCGAGCAAAGCCCCGGAGATGATCAAGGTTGAGAGAGTCGGAGAGAAGAAGAACGTCGCCCTTATCAAACTGAACAGACCGAAGGCTCTGAATGCTCTCTGTAATCAGTTGATGGCCGAGTTGTGCACTGAACTGCGCGTTCTGGACGAGGACAAGTCGATTGGAGCCATCGTTATCACCGGAAGCGAGAGAGCTTTCGCCGCTGGAGCTGATATCAAGGAGATGGTAGCGTTCGGCGTTTCTCCATCACCTTCCGATTCTCCTCTTTTCAGACGAACAACGAGTTTGCTTACTGCTTTTCGGGAAGTTTCCTGGCTCATTACACGGCTGTTTCTGATGTGAAGAAGCCGGTGATCGCTGCCGTCAATGGATTCGCTCTCGGAGGAGGAAACGAGCTCGCATTGATGTGCGATATCATTTACGCCGGAGAGAAGGCTCGCTTCGGACAGCCAGAGATCAACCTCGGAACCATCCCAGGAGCCGGAGGCACCCAACGCTGGGCTCGCACCGCCGGAAAGTCGGTTGCCATGGAAGTGTGTCTTACCGGAAACCACGTGTCTGCTCAAGAAGCCAAGGACTACGGCATCGTCAGCAAAATCTTCCCAGTCGACCAAGTCGTCGGAGAGGCCGTGAAGCTCGGAGAGCAGATCGCCTCGAAGTCGCCGCTGATCGTCCAAATGGCCAAGGAGGCCGTCAATAAGGCGTACGAGCTTACTCTCGCAGAAGGACTTCATTTCGAGAGACGCCTCTTCCACGCCACCTTCGCGACCAAGGATCAGAAGGTGAGAGATAGAACGGTGGATAGAGAGAATGAAAGTGTATGTGTTGCAGGAGGGAATGACCGCTTTCGGAGAGAAGAGACAGCCAAAGTGGGAATCCAAGTAGATGCTTATCGGAATGGAAATAATCGATTCAGTAGCTGGAAATTATTTATTTTAACTACGGTTCTCATTATTTTTCTTTTCCATTATTTGTATGAAAATGAATCCGAAGTCTCACCATGCCTGTTTGAATATTCGTTGTCGCACTTCTACCTCCAATATTTTCGATTTCTCCATTAAAAGAAAGAAACAGTTTCCTTGACAGAAAGAAAACAAACTTCCGAAATGCCTTGGGCGGATTGGTTCTTCCCGGTGAGTGCATTCTTGCAGTTCTCGTTTCTTTTCCACCTCCGCCCATCTCGTCTTGTTTCTGATTACCCACCGAGCGCACTCGGTGTCTTTCATTGTTATCGGCCAAGTAATCTCCATGACAACCGACTACTTCTCCACTCGTCGAGCTCACTTTACTCGTATCTTTCCTTCGCTTTATAGATCGAAATGCTCGTTGTGGGGCTCAGCGGTGGAGTTGCTACCGGCAAGAGCACCGTTTCCAACGTGTTCCGAGCTCACGGAGTTCCAATTATAGATGCTGATCTTGTAGCGAGACAGGGTAATGATGTTCTTTCGCTATTCCTTTTTATGCCGATATTTCAGTTGTCGTTCCCGGAACTTCAACGTACAAACGTCTCCGCAAAGAGTTCGGAGACGAGTTCTTCGACGATGAGCACGGCGGAGTGCTCCGAAGAGATAAGCTCGGAAAGCTGATCTTCAATAATCCCGAGAAGCGGAAGGCGTTGAACCGAATCACGCATCCGGCGATTCAATGGGAAATGTTCAAGCAGTTCCTGAGTCTTCTGTTCACTGGAACCAAGTATTGTGTTTGTCGCACTCGAGAGTTTCTCATCTTTTCTAAACAGGTATCTGGTATTCGATACACCGCTTCTGTTCGAAAGCGGCTACGACAAATACATCGGGACAACGATCGTCGTGTGGTGTGACTTCGAGAACGAGGTGGAGCGGATGATGAGAAGAGACAACATCTCGAGAGCCGATGCGGAATCACGGATTCACGCTCAAATGGATATTGGTAAGATAAGGCAGTGATGCGTGTTTCTATTCCAGCTTTCAGAGGAGAAGAAGAAAAGAGCTCGAATCGTCATCGACAACAACGGAAACATCGACGAATTGCGCGAGAAAGTCAGGGCAATCATCAGTGATCTTGACAAGTCGTGGAAGCCCTTCATCTACCGCGTTGTCTTCGGATTCATCCTCGGCGTCGTTCCGTACTATTTTCTCAAGTACATGAGATCTTGAGCAGTGTCTAAGCTTCCATACTAACATGTAAAAAGCTGTGATGAGTTTATAATAAAGTTGTGTAAGCGGATATTGAAAATAGAGATTGCAAGTGATCATCGAACTCTTGACAACATCTTCTGTTTTTCGTTCACTGGCTGTTCGAGCATTCTTTCGTGAACGCGTGCTCGGAAACTGAAAAAGAGAGCAAATTGGGGACGTGGATATTGAATGTTCTCACTTTTGTTTGCGAATGAGCACCGCGTCGTCGGATGCCTGTTGCAGCATTTTTCGATTCTCTCGGAAACGCAGGTACTTGTCGAACTCGGCGCTCACTGAAATTATTTTTTCTTTTCGATTACCTGCGTCGCCCACCTTCTCCATAATAACTGACGATTGTCGGCTGGGTTAGGTGCTTCTCGTAGTTATTCGCCTTGTTGTTCAGAATAGAGTGCTTTGAGTGGTTGATGTAGAGCTTCTGAATACGGACTCTTTGCCAGCCACCGCGTATTCCTCACCGTTCCTTCGGTTTTTGTGCTATCCATATACTCGATATAGGAGGATCGGTGAGTGAAGCCCCAGTGAAGATCATCGAGAAACTCGACTATGGAGGGGAAGAAGAATGTGGCCAGAACAAGCTGAACAACCCAAGAACGTACTGGAGAGGAAACTCGAGTGACTCACATGAGATATGTTACAAAGAGTAATCACAAAGAGAGGGATGACCGCCGCGATCATTTTCTTGGAAATGAATATTGCTTCGAAAACTAGCAGATTTTTTTTTTATATCAGAACGCGGAAAGAGGAGAATGATGAATAACTTGAGGTCAAATACACATCGTACAGATGAATAGGTGAATAAAAGAATACGACGGGATGAGATGTGGGAGTTGGGTGATGGGGATAGTCGGAAAATACACGGTAGAATGAAATATGGGTTAAAGCTCAATCGGAGAGCATTGCGGTTCGAGAACAAAAATAAGGGGAAGAGGTGGGAAGAAGGTATACTATTCGAGTTGAAGTTCTCCGCGATAGTCTCCGGCTGGCAGCTTCGATGTGTCGATGTCATCGAAATACGGATGATTCAGTGCTTTTTTCGAACTGATGCGCAACGATGGGTCGTAGATCAGGAGGCTCTGAATTCGATTTGTTTTGATTCTGCAAACAACTACAGTTCTTACCACAAGAAGATCGTAGCCAGCTTCATCAATCAAGTATGTTCCGGACTTCTTATCATAGAACTTGTCGCGCAGATAGTTCTCACGCCACTTTGGGAATGTCGGCTTGTAATCTGGAAGTGATTCAACTCCATTCCACTCCAACTCTGTCGGGGTTCCGAGCACTCTGTAAGAACCAAATACATCAGCGAAATCGCGAAAAACTCTCACCTGAAGATTCGGAAGAGCTCATCGATTTCCGAGTCACCCTGGAACAACGGCTTCTTAGTAGCCATTTCGGCGAAGATGCATCCAATCGACCACATATCGACACCCATCGAATAGCGCTGAGCACCCATCAAAATTTCCGGAGCTCTGTACCACAGAGTGACAACCTGAACTAGAAGTTGTAAAACTTGCTCTTTCATTCTACTCAAACTTCGTGTGTGTAGACGCGGATTGGAATTCCAATGGCTCTGGCAAGTCCAAAATCGGCGAGCTTGATAGCTCCTTTATTATCGACAAGCAGGTTTTGAGGCTTCAGATCACGGTGAATAACACGACGTTGGTGGCAAAAGCACATGGCTTGGAGAATCTGCAAGAAAAAATAAGAACAAATTAAAGATTCGCCTCTCACTTGGAATGTGTAGCTTTTCAGTGTTTGGGGCGTGAGGTACTGATCTTTGTCCAACTGATCCATGTAGCGTTTCAAATCTGATGACAAGAACTCGAAGATGAGATAGAGCCGATTCTCCTGCATAATAACGGCTTCCAATCCGACGACGTTCGGATGTTGAAGCTCCTTCAGCAAACTGATCTCTCGTACGGCTGTTGATGGCACGCCCTATAAGAGAACTTCAGGTTAGAAAAAATAAAGTCGCTCACCTCGTCTTCGCTTTCCAGTCGGATCTTCTTCATGGCGACCATAGCGTTGGTTCGGCGGTTTCTTCCCTTGTAAACGACTCCATACGTTCCTTCTCCAATCTTTTCAAGCTTGGTGAAGTCGTCCAGCGAATAGGTGTCTCCCTTGTTAATCGACCCCATTTTCTAAATGAATAGCAGTTAAACAAGAAGCGTGGAATAAAAAAGGAAATCGTGTGAAGCGTACGGAATGAAATTTAAATCGGCACGGTTGCCGCCAAAGGGCGCGGGAGGTCGTTGCGAGACCAGTTGGGCAAAAGGCATGCGCCTTTGACAGTCTCTTATTTGCGTACGGACGCGCAGACAGTTGGTGACAAAAGGCATATGCGCAATGGAAATTGAAATTTTGCGAAATTTTACAAAAAGTTAGGTTGGAAATGCATTTAAAAATCACGAAGAAGGAACAGTTATCAAACATTTATTTCCCTTTAAGAAAATTTGGTCCAACCATACTTCTCTGCTTCAAAATTTGATTTCAGGAAGAATTATGAGAGTTCCGAAAAATAATCGTAACTTGGGTTTCGGTGGATGGATGTCAGACATGCGGAAACCTGTTGTCCCCGAGCGACGGTAAATTAATGATACGAATGAAAACTTCAGATTATACGAGAAGCTCAGTTTTAGAAATATGCACATATAAATCACTTTTAGATTACTGGGAGAAGTGTTTTTGAAGGGCATAAGTTGTTATTGGCTGGCCGAAAACAATTTGTTTGTGGAGTTATGCAAGGGTGTAAAATTAACCGAATTCGGTTAATTTTCCCAATGCATTTCATGTAAATTTATCCGCGTTTTGTTGAAAATTCAACGAATTTCCACAGTTAAAAAAGCCGATCGCTTCGAGATATCTTAACTGAATAACTACATGCGCCTTTAATTTACACTGAAAAATTTCGCATCTTAAAGGCGCATGTAGTTATTCCAAGGAAATATCTCGTAGCGATCGGCTTTTTCAACTGTCGAAATTCGTTGAATTTCCGATAAAACTCGGATAATTTTACATGAAATGCATTGGGAAAATTAACCGAATTCGGTTAATTTTACACTCTTGCATAACTCCATTGGAAAAAAAAAGAAAAACAAGCGGAAGAACACCAGTTTGAATGAAACTTTCCCGCGCAATTGTACATTACAGTAACCCAGAAACAAGTTAACTGAGTAGCGACTCATTAAGCATTGTGATACGTAGCCAAATCGCTGAACGCGGGAACGGGTCCGACTGAAGCGATTTCAAGCTTTTCGCCTAACTTTTCGAGCACTGTTTCGTGATTTTTTTGAATTTTTCGTTTATTGAGCGACAATTTTGTTGTTTTTTTGCTAGCGCCGTCATTGTTACAGCCAAGTTTGATAATTTACAGTATGTCCGACGATCATCACGACGAGGAGCAATTCGCTTCTGCCGACTCGGGTGCTGCCCAAACTTTCCCGAAGCAATGCTCGGCTCTTCGCAAGAACGAGCACGTCATGATCAGAGGAAGACCATGCAAGGTTTGTTTTTCACTGTGTCATCCTTGGTGTTAGAAAAACATCATATTCTGTCAGAAATACATCTGAAATCTCAGATTGTCGAGATGAGCACCTCGAAGACCGGAAAGCACGGACACGCCAAGGTCCACATGGTCGCTATCGACATCTTCACCAGCAAGAAGCTCGAAGATATCTGCCCGTCGACCCACAACATGGATGTTCCAGTCGTCAAGAGACGCGAGTTCATCGTGAGTCTTGTTCAAGTATTTACTTAAATATTCATGTTTCTTATTCAGCTCATGTCGATCGAGGAAGATGGCTTCTGCTCGCTCATGGACCCGGAATCGTGCGACCTCAAGGACGACCTGAAGATGCCAGAGGGAGACCTTGGAAACACCATCCGCGAGGCTCTCGAGAAGGACGAAGGAAGCGTCTTGGTAATTTTTTAAAAAGTTTTTTCATTACGTAAATGTTTTTTCAGGTTCAAGTCGTCGCTGCTTGTGGCGAGGAGGCCATTCTTGGGTACAAGATCTCTACCAAGGAATAATTGCATTTTATATACACATTCATAATAAAAGCAATTCACGTTTAATCAACTCGTCGTTTTGCGTTGTACAACATCGAAAAACATCGGTGCCGATGAACAAGTGCACCTCCACTGGTGTTGTGTAATGTGGGTGTTTTATGTGTCGTGTGTTGATTGTGATATCTGCTCCTCAGCAGACGAAAATAAATTGCTTGTAAACCGCGGAGGTGACACATGGCAAATTCTCTGCCAGTCATCTTATCTCGCAGATTTCGCGCGTGTCAAATAATCAAAGTGTCCACATAACGCGGGGCACACCTCGGATATGCGTCGTGTTCTCCCGAGACGTCCCATTTTACCGATGTAATACTACTCGACACGGGTTGAAAGGGCGGTCCTTCCGCACTGAGAGGACACCTCCGGCAAGCAGCAGCTTATTGAGATGACCCCAGGTTGCCTGGCCGCGTGCCAACAGGTCTGTTCACTTTAAACCGCGCTCTCTCCATCGTGAAGCTCACAAACCACGATGTTATCGAGGCCCAGTATCAACGGCCTCCTCGGGGTCCACCTTCCCTCATCAATTGGCCACTTCAGATTCGCATCAATTTCACAGTCGCGAGAGGGAGAATTTCGTAAACTCTCCCCTTCTTCCTGCCCGTCGATCTTCTTCATCATCTCGCCACATTTCGCACCTCCTGTCCCGTTTACACCCCTTCCTCCTCTTCTGCTCTCTCCGTTTCGAATTGTTTGCCTTTCTCCAAAACCACACGTATATCCGTCTAATCCAGCTTACTGTAGCCGTGTCTCTCTCGGTCGCATCTTCGTCCTCTTCTCCTTCCGAAACACCTGTTCCCGTGCGGTTCTATCCGTAAACAAAGCCTGGGAATCTCTGGGGGGTGATGAGTATTTGATCAATCTCTCCGTCATCACTCGAAAGCCAGAATTGTACAGTTATGTCTCGATTCCAAATGTTCTTTTCCCTTCTTTCTTCTCAATGTTTGCAAATGTTTCCTTCCATCGTCAGAATCCAGAAGTTGCTCTTATTCCCTCTCTTCCCCTCGTATCCCTCGTCCCCTTCCACAGCACCTGAGCATCTTATATAATCTGGCTCTTGCTCATAACCACACCATAAAACTTTTGGACCGCCCGCTCGGGGGTCAGTCATCCATCGAGAGCACCTGTTCGTACCCAACTTTTACGAGAGAGAGCCCCCTCCGGCCCCCCGTTGCAAACATTTCGAATGGCTCCTCGAGGGGTGCGTCGTCGAGTATTACGAAAACCTGGGTATCTATTGAAACGAAGGCGGACGACAAGAAGAAAAACGAGTGGACTCGTGCTGCCCGCTCGAGCAGCAGCAGCAGGCGACGACGACGACGGCAGGAGCCACTTGTCCCGTCCCCTTTCGTCATCATTCCGGGTCCCGGCGGGAGCGGCGGCGGCGAGAGAGTGTGAGAGTCGAGGAGACGCAGAGACTCCCGCACGTCCAATAGCTCATTTTGCGTGTTTTAGTGCGGAGAGACTCGCGGAATCTCTATGTTTCTCTCTTCACAACATGTCGCAACTGATTCATCAGTCGGCGAAGAAGTGGGAAGGGAAGGACGACACGGAGGTGGCTCCCGAGAGAGAGAGAGACGTTTTCAAATTAGTTTGTACTAGAAGAAGGTGACGGTGATAAACACTTTGTACTTTTACGTTTTCCCCCCGTTCACCTCGTTCCAATTCAGCAATCTAAATAACACCTTACCGTAATCTCCTCGAATACAGTTATCAGCTGATTATCAGCTGACTACGAACACTTCGAACCGCTTTCTAGACTACTGATATGACGTGTCACTGTCTCTGAAATTCCACCGGAACATTTGTTATCAACAGAGGTTAAAACCAGCTGTTCTTTTTTTCTTCCTCCGGAATGAAAAGTATTTGAGGAATTTGATCCCCCTTCCGACGACAACTCTTTGGTGCCCATCCCCTTGATCACTTGCCCTCTCCCCCCTTCCCACTCCCAATCACTTCCTCTTCAGAATGCAACATCGGATACTGTTACTGCTTCTCATGTCGGCGTTCTACGTCGGAATCGTCGATTGCGGCGGTCAGAGTCTCGTCTCTCCGCAGTCCGCGTGTCGTATCAGGTACATAATTGGCCCCCTCTAATTGTTCACGACAACAACAATCAGTCGCGTTCTAGGTGCGAGAACGGCGGAATGTGCGTCTTCGATCTCGACCGCCCCGACGTCCACTCGTGCATCTGTCTGTTGGGAGTGTACACGGGCGATCGGTGCCAGATTAAAGGTGAGTGCCGTCGAAGAGTTCGCAACGCAACCGGACTATTATGATTTCGCCACGTGCAACCTCGCTGAAAAATCTGAAACTGTCTGCGTCTACAAAACTTGCGCGCTGTCTCGCTCTTTCGTTGCGGGACCTGCTCCGACAACGCATAATATCTGAAACCAGTACGAAATGCGCGGCTCGATCCGTTTGAGACTAAACTCGAGAGAACATGTGAATTCAGTTGCCACACCGGAAGACTTCGCAGCCACGACTACAACTGTTGCTCCGCCGACGACGGTCCAACCGACGCATCCGAGAAACATTCCGCATAACACACAACGTGAGCATCTTCCTTTCGGAAACCACAAAAGTCTCTATCTCTGTTTTGTTTCAGAATCCGGCGCCGATCGCGAAGAAGCTCGACGACGTGACGAGGAGCGAAAGAGGGACTACGAGAGACAAGTGGCCGAGAGGACACGCAAAGAAAAAGAGGATCGCGAGAGAGTGGCGGAGGAGGAGAGACGCAGACAACAACACGAACAGTATTGGCGAGAGGTAGGGGGGGAAAAAAGAGAACAGTTGTCGTTTCGGGTGAGTAGAGCAAGAGAAAGAGAAAGAGAGAGAAAAAGACACTTGTTTTGAACACATTCCACCAAACGGGAGGCGCATTTCGGATGAGCGGGGGCAGAAGTGTCCGGATCAAAGGTTCCGAGTCGCATCGGAATGGGGTAGATGACGAGTGAACGAATTGGAGAGATGACACGTCGAAGGGTGTGTGGTGAAATGGAGATTTATTGCCTCGACGACGATAGAAGTTTGGCGCATTTCCAGGAGACCGCCCGTCGCGAACAGCAACGAGTCGACGCCGAACGACGGCTTCAGGAGCAGAGAGCACGCGACGACGAGAGACGCAGACAGTACGAGGCGGAGAGAGCGCAGCAGGAGGAGAGACGCAGAGAGGTATCCGAGAGAGGCCAGTGACACGGTAATCGCTTGAATTCCAGGAGGAGAATCGCCGATTGGCTGCTCAGGCAGAGGAGACGAGTATGCGTGAGGAGGCGGAGAGACGCAGGACGGAGACGGAGAAGCAGAAGTCGATGAATGAGCAATTCGAGTACGATGGTGGAGAGGAGGACTATCCGCAAGTGGCAGAGAAGGAGGACGAGTACGATGAAGGATACGAAACGGAGAAGATGGAGGAGACGACGTCGATGAAGGAGAAGGAGGAAGAGGAGGAGAAGGTGATGGAGACGACGACGACTGCAGAAGGCGACGATGGAAGTGATATGGAGATGGAGAAGGACGAAATGGAACAAGAGGAGGAGCCGTTGGGAAGAGAGGACGAGAAGCTGGTTGACTCGATCAAACACGTGTTCGATAAGGCCGTCGAGGAGACGATCAAGGAGCATCCGATGTGAGTTTTTGAAGGGGTTCGGACAGAGATTTACAGTTGAATTTCAGTAGTGATGAGGATGAATATTGGGATGACACTTCGAAGAAAATGGAGGAAAACGCAGAAAAAATGAAAAAGAGTGAAGGTGAGTGGGGAGGAATGAGATCTAAAAGAGCGTCACCCCAAACGTTGCCCCGGAGAATCATTATATCTCGAGATTGATAAGAGATATCGAAAAGTTGTCAACAACAAACTTGTAGATTATAACTGGGACTACAAGTTTGCTGTTGATAACTTTTTGATATCTCTTATCAATCTCGAGATATAATGATTCTCCGGGGCAGAGTTTGGGGTGCCGTTCTATAAGTCCCTTTTGAAAAGAGCTGTTGGAATCAGAGGATAACGCCCCGACAGACCCTTCAATAGAGCGCGTCTTATTAAGTTCTCGAAGTTTTCAAATTTTGAACAGCTCTTCTGAAACATTGACCGGTTCGCAGTGATTCGAGAACGTGTTGGAACGGAATGCGCTCTGTGGCCAAAAATTAGAAATGCCGCGAAAATTATGACATGATTGTCCAGTTTCCTCGCGAAGTCATTTGGCGCCCACCCAATGGAAACTATTATCTATTGTTCCCGCGATATTTCGTCTACGCAGTTAGAAATAGTTCGAGAAATTTAAGACGCAGACACAAATCTCCTAGTGGAATTTGAATTTGACGCTTTCGAGCCAAAAACGAGAATGCATTGGATGGGCGAACTGGGTTTCCGCGAGGTTTCTGATTATCGGTTGCCATCGAAATGGCCCAGCAATCGAGTAGAGCTCAGCCGGAGAATCATTATATCTCGAGATTGATAAGACATATCAAAAATTTGTCAACAACAAACATGTAGTCCTAGTTATGATCTACAAGTTTGTTGTTGACAACTTTTTGATATCTCTTATCAATTTCGAGATATAATGATTCTCCGGCAGAGCTCTCTGAGGCCATTTTGACGGCATCCGATAGTAGCAATGGAGCACGTTCCGTTAGAATGAAAGTGAAATTTAATCTAATCTGGAATTTTGGAGTTTCAGACGGCGAAGAGTACGGAATGGAAGAGGGAACGGAGGGATGGATGATGGTGAAAAAGGAAGAAGAGAACGGAACCGCCCGTCTTCTGTCGTCGTCGGGACTTCTCGCCTCTCTCGTGCCGATTCTTCTCGTTTTTCTCTTCTAAATGCTCTCACTTTCCCTCCCACTTTTCCCTGTTCTTTTTTATCTTTCAAGTCTTCTACGGGTTCTTCTTGTTTCTCTCATTTCCCTTGGCTCCTTCCCCTCCTTCTCCTCCCCCCAATCATTATTATTCATATCTTGTGACCCCCCTTCCAACCCAATAATTATTGTTTTGCTTAAGCGAATAAATGACGTAATCCCCCCTTCTCCACAAATCTCCTCCAATTACCGTAATCCTTCCACCTCATCCGAAATTCAATTAACAAAGTCGCGGGAAACAGGTGAAAACGGCGAAGGAGACGAGAATGGCAGATGAACAAGAGAGCCGCCGCCGCTCGAGCGTCAACATTTCTTCTCGAGACCCATTCGACTGATATCATCTGGAGAGGATGCCAATGGTGGTCGCGAAGCGGAATGCAAGAGAACGCACCCGAGTGCACACCGTCAATCAGGTCAGATCTTGTCTTTTTCTTCACTGGATCTTATCTCTCTCTCTTTCGGAGTAACCTTTTCCGTTTATCTTGATTTATCTTTTTTGACTCGTGAGATCACTGAAACACGATGCAATCGCGCTTGCGTCAAATTCAAATTTCGCTGCGAGATTCGTGTCTGCGTCTTCAAATTCCTCAAACTATTTCAAACTACGTAGCGGAAATAGCGTGGGAAAAAGTGAGACGAAGACACCAATGGAGCGGAGGAGCGCATTTGCATTGGACGCACGCTCTATGATTTCGTGGTGATCTCAGCAGATTTCGGGTGTCGTTCTATTCGACGAAAAACGATATCTTTGTGTTAAAAAATGAACGTTGGCAGAGGAAACGTCGAAAGTCCACCAAATCTTTCTCGAAAAACGTGGATTTTTGTTCAAATTTAAGAACCCTCGAAGTGAGAATATCTCTGAAATAGCTGACTTCTATCAATTGAGAAAACGCTCCACCGAAATTCGAAAAAATCAGTCTGCTAAACTTTCGAACCTTGATCAAATGGCGCTCTACTGAAAAATGTTGATAGTTTTGGGTTTGGTGTGTCATGGGAAAACAGTGACTGCAAGATGAAAGGACCCTGAAAACGTGAAGAAGAAAGAATAGAGGATACTTTCAAGAGCTCCCAGTTGTCCATTTTCTCACAGAAACCCTTCAATCACTGACCAACTCGACTGTTTTTCCAGGCATTCCTCGTCCTCAAACAACACCTTCCAAGTCTCCGCCAATTCACGAAACGAGTCAGCAAACTGCGAATCCTCAACGCCGCCATCAACTACATCGAAGCGCTTCTCAAGCTGATCCAAAGTTCCGATTCCCTTCCCCAATCCGCCATCACAGCCACCCTCACCCCCCTCATTCCGACTCCAGTCCGTCCGAAAGCCCCAAAACCCGAAGTCTCCCTTCCCCCGCCGCCGCCGCCCCCTCATCCCCGTCCGTTGCCCCAAAGAGACGTCCATTTGTCGGCCCCAATTGCCACGTGTCCCCCGGATCACTCTCTTGTCGATTATCGATCGACTCTCGCCACGACACTGGCGCCAGTTCCCGTTCCAATGCCATCGGTGTTTGCTCCGCAGCCGACGTTCCCCTATATGAAGAGCCTGCTCGACTACCCCGCGTACCTCTACAATCCACCTGCGCCGACTGCCACCCAATCGCATATTATTGTCAACAACCAGATTGTTCCAATGCCCCCGTATCAGTGTTTTTGAGCCTTTTTTCAATAAACGATTACGGTAGCTCTCCTCATTCGACAACGTCTTCTGAACTGTTAATCTTACCGTTTTGCGTTCAGAAAAATTGACATTTCATCTGGAGCTAACCAGGCAACGTTGGCAGATACTCGATGTCAGAGAACTGGTAGGAAACGAGCGACAGGTTTCGAAAAACTGGAAGAAGTACAGATAGTTGCGAATTGGAGTCGAAACTAGATGTGATGCTGATGGTTTATTTATGGATGAAATGAAGTTTTAGTGAATGTGGAGTCTGGATGCTCTCGAGACGTCCGCAACCTTGGAATACTCAATCTTGAATGCGAATCCAGAGTTGTCAAGTGCACCGGAAGAGGCGACATTGAGGTTGAATTGAGGAGCAGAGAAGGTGTACGGATGGATTTCATTGTGCTCAGTGCTGAAAAGAGAGATTGAAAGAGAGCTGAGAGTGAAATGACGCACAATGTGTATTGGTTGTTCGACGGAGACATCACGTAGGATCCAGCGGAGGTACCGGACTGCTTGTAGAAGGTGACGGTGGCGAAGACGTCAGTGGGCATGTTGACAGTGATCACGCACTGTTGGTTCTTGGACAGCTGTGGAAGTGGCTGTTGTTCAGCCCATCCACCCGGATAGTAGGTCTTCTGAGTGATATCAGACGGAGCATCGATTGACAATGATCCATTGCACTCGTAGGCAACGGAGAGAGCGAGAAGGGCGGCGAGGAGAGTGAACGAACGGAGCATTGTGGGGAGACACACTGTCCATCTGACCTCTCGCTCCCCTTTTCTACCCAATGATGACTCTCCTTCTCTTATCTGAAAGTGATGAAATCTAGACGAATTCGCCGAGAAACACCTCTTGCCGATTAGACGGGTTTCCGAATTATCATGCTCCCTGTACTGTCAGATTCGAATGTTGATTCAGAGTACGAGAAGACGTCAATGTTATCGGAACACTGAATTCGGATGTTTTGCGAGCTTCAAAATAGATACAGGACATCTTCTGAAAAACATCATCGTCTGGCACATCCGGACCCTCCTCTCACAAGGGAAGTGTATGAAGTGTCCGTGGGATTTCGAAACGGGACCTAGTCCATCCGATAGATTTCGATACGGGGAGTTCAAATCTGTTTTCAAATTTTGCAGAAGAATCAGGAGAATGAGCTCAACCACGGTTTCCTAGCAGTCACAGGTGCATTCATATTACGCCTACGCGCGCGGAGCAACTTTGCGAGCTTCTAACTCGGCTCCTGAGCTCATACTGCAAAATTTGAAAACAGATTCGAACGCCCCGTATCGAAATCTATCGGATGGACTAGGTCTCGTTTCCAAATCCCACGGACACTTCATACACTTCCCTTGTCAGATGTTTTTTCCACAAACACGTCCCCAGGGCAGTCCGGATGCTTCCTGGACGCGCGACATTTGTTTTTCCCAGCAACGACCCGCGCATCCATCGAAATATCTGTGGAATATCTCCAGAATGCGCTAAACAATCCTGAAATTTTCTCAGGAAACGGTCGGGAATCCCGGCGGATAATTGCTGAGATCTTCGGGATATTGTGAAATACGAAACACGCGTCTGTTTCAATTAACAGAATGGCCATCTGCGGAGCTGTGTGGATTTTATTCTTCTGTATTCAGTCGAATTCATTGTTCGTATCACTCAATCAGTTGATTTGATCTCTCCTCGAGTGATAAGAAGTCAATCAGACAATTGCAGCATGGAAATGAAATATTGGCTGTGGTGATGATAAAAGAGAGTTTCAGATAAGAGAAGGAGAGTCATCATTGGGTAGAAAAGGGGAGCGAGAGGTCAGATGGACAGTGTGTCTCTGCACAATGCTCCGTTCGTTCACTCTCCTCGCCGCCCTTCTCGCTCTCTCCGTCGCCTACGAGTGCAATGGATCATTGTCAATCGATGCTCCGTCTGATATCACTCAGAAGACCTACTATCCGGGTGGATGGGCTGAACAACAGCCACTTCCACAGCTGTCCAAGAACCAACAGTGCGTGATCACTGTCAACATGCCCACTGACGTCTTCGCCACCGTCACCTTCTACAAGCAGTCCGGTACCTCCGCTGGATCCTACGTGATGTCTCCGTCGAACAACCAATACACATTGTGCGTCATTTCACTCTCAGCTCTCTTTCAATCTCTCTTTTCAGCACTGAGCACAATGAAATCCATCCGTACACCTTCTCTGCTCCTCAATTCAACCTCAATGTCGCCTCTTCCGGTGCACTTGACAACTCTGGATTCGCATTCAAGATTGAGTATTCCAAGGTTGCGGACGTCTCGAGAGCATCCAGACTCCACATTCACTAAAACTTCATTTCATCCATAAATAAACCATCAGCAATACAATGTTTTTGAATTCCAAAAAAACGAAAGAAATGCTCTTAAAACTATCTGAGTCTCTTCCCGATCCAATCGAAATCTCAGTTGACATGTAGCTCTTCAGGTGTTTCAGTTCTCCGATATCACTGTCTCTCAGTCAATAAACTTGTTATTTCGAAGGTTCTGGACGGTACTCAATGCGGTTTCACGTGTCCAAACATCCCAATGACTCAAAGATCATACCCCATGACACCATCTGATAAAACGGACGCTTCCTCAAGGACTCTGCCCAAAAGTGTGAACATTCCCATGCACGTCATTCCGCGCAGTCCGTCGTTCCGTCATTGCTTTGTTGTCCGCGCGTGTTTGTCTTTCCGCTCCGCTTCCGGTCCTCTCACGTATTTTTTGGAGCGAACCGTATAAAAGAGTGACTCTCTTTGTGTCCCGTGCCATCCGCCCGCCCGTCTTCTCCTCATAATATTTGCCTCCTCTGGTTACTTTTCCTTGCTCTTTTCCCGTGTTTCAACGTGTTTTTCTTCAGTTTGCCATGTGGAAAAAATCGCTTTTCTCGTCGTACAAAAAGGTGGAAAATGGAGAGGAAGACGTGAAAAAGCACACGTTCAACTATCAGAAGCTGAGCGGTGAGTGTCCCTCCCTCCCCCGGCGTCTCAACGTCTTCTGGTGATTCAGAGTCGAAGGAGGCGCCGAAGCAACGGAGGAGCGTCTCCCACACGCCTTCCAGTCAGCAGACGTTCTTCGTGCCGCCCGTCTTCCCCGTCGTTCCGCAGAGATTCGTGTTCTTCGGATAGAAGATCAAGGAGCTTCCTTGAGAAACAACCGACCAATTCCTCCTCATTTGTATATTTATTTTGTGTAAATATATTTGCGATTAAAGTGATTCCGATGCTCCAGAAAGTGTCCTCCCTGTTCTTCAATCCGTCACTTACGGTCAGCTGTTTGTTTCTATTTGTTCTTCCGCTTGGCAAACAAATGTTCCTGTGAAAACACGAGAGAAATCGGAGAGAGAAAAGAAAAATGGACCATGGGAAAGTGTCGAAACGTTTGGAAATTCAGAGTGAGGCCACTGTATTAGCGGTTAACCCCATTCAAAAGAAACATACCTCGTCTCAAAATGGTCTGTTTCAGCTGCGTCTTGGAGAGTCAAACACATTGGGAACATGCTCCAGCTCATCTGGAACCACATCTTTCGAACGCATTGTCTGGAACTCGACTGAAACTGAAATTGGAATTTAAAAAAAATCATTCTGCTTTGTTTGGCCAAACAGTTTCAGAGTGCCAAAATGTGGTTTAGGGTTATTATGAGTTCGCCGCGAGCGTGGACCTCGCTCTTGGCGCGAAAAGTTTAAAAATTGTCTACGTCTCTGAAATTTACGCGCTGCCTCGCTCTTTCGTTGCGGGACCTTCGCCGACGCCGGAAAAAAGAAAAAAAAAGTATTTTTCCTGGGGCTGTGTTAAGATCATTTGCGTCAAATTGTGCATAGCCGCGGGGAATTTCGAATGTTGAAGGAATCGAACAGCGACAAAAATGAACACAATTGGAGAAATGTTCTGTTGTTTTCAAGCATTCTTCTGTGAAAAATCACGAAAGTAGAAGAGAAGTAACTCACAAGGGAAGTGTTTTTACAGTTTTGGAATTGTCTATAAATTTGCAAGAGTACACTTTTTGATACTGGTAATCGGTCCCACATAGTGGCTACCTGCACAAACTTCTAGTTTTCCGGATGTTTTATCTCAAAGTGCTCAAAAATGCCCGATTTCGTGAAAAAACGCAATTTTGGCCGTTTCGAGACAAAATATCCGGAAAACTCGACGCTTGCGTAGGAAGCCACTATAGTGCGGGATTGATTGCCAGAATCAAAACATGTACCCCTGCAAATCTATAGACAATTCCAAAACTTTGTGTAAAAACACTTCCCTTGTCAGGCGTTCGATTGCCGGTAAAATGCCGGATTCTTACGAAATTTAGCTCATTTTCATGTCACGTGACGTCATGGCGACCGACATATTTGGGCACCGCCACATTGCTTCGAACGCCATAATTTGGACACAGTTTCCCCTGGTATTCAGGTGATGAAATGGTTGTTCCATACATCAGTGATCATCACCACGTTCTTCGGAACATACTGTGAAACCCATTGGACATGTTGGAAGCGTTCGTTCGACTATGTAAAGTTTTCTTCATATTAATTGTATACTTTTTCAGTGGAAATGAATGAAATACTCATAGTTTGAATGGAATTTCCAGCTACTACCTCACAATCAAATACGGGAGTTCCGAGTGTGTCGACTGCTCCCAATGTGGGAAAAGACTCGGTTCTTGCTTCACAATCGACTTCAACCAGAATCCCATTCGACCTTATGACCCCTCTTCAAGTGATAAAGAAAGTACTGAAAAAGAAAGCAAACAGAGAGAGGAAAACCATAATATTTCTTTCGAAAAGAGCACAAACACCGCGAGATTTGCAAACACAGCCAGCAGCTGGAGCTTCTGCCCATGCCACCCCAACCTCCACTTCTCACTGAATTCACTGTGCGGTGTCATTTCCACATTCGTCTCACTCACTTTCGAGGTCGTTTTCGAAGTGATCTACTTTCGAGATAACATCACTCACTGATAACATCACTCCGTCGATCCACTTGAGACCTCATGAATCACTCTGCTCCTTCTCTTCGTTTCGACACCACAATTATGGAGAACCGGTTTCCGGGATGGACGAATGGTCGTCGAATTTCGATCTCTTTCTCTCACCGTTTCTCTCGTTTCTCTCGTTTCTCACAGCTGTCCGAGTGCCCTCTTGAACTGTTTTAAAGTGTCTGATTCCAGTGAATTCGCGAGAATTCGGAGGCATTTCTCAATGAAACAACACAAGTTCCTTTTTCGGTTTTTCAGCTTTGTATTATTTCAATTTAATGAAAATGCCAAAACAAGAGGAGTTTTTGACAATTGCCACCAGTTTTTGCTGAATAGATGGCTGTAGGTCTCGCAGCGAAGAGATCATGTTACTGTAGCTCAACGAACGGCTCAGATTTGACTGAAATTCCTGTTTTTCCTCAAATTCAAAAAGCAATTTCGAAAGAAATCACCAAATGAACTTTAAATTAAATAAACATACAGATAGACAGGTAAAATAGAGAATTTTGGTCAAAAAACAACCGCCTCATTTCGAAATAAATCGCGCTCTACTGCTAAAATCTGAAAAATCAACGAACCGCGGGTAGAATTTGAATTTATGTTATTATGCGTTAAACTATGACATTTATGATTTTTGAAAAATGTTTAGAGCATTTTCTCAGAATTGACTTTTTGTTTTAACAAAATAACTGATACTCCGATGTTATCGATAGAGCGCGTTTTGAAGATCTTCTTCCGCGATCGTACCAGACTTCAAAAATCTAATTAGACTGTGCAGCTGAGCCTAAGAAGCATTCGATTCTAAGCCGAATGCTCCGCGAGCTCTGAGCCAATTACTGTATCCCTTCAGGACGGCGCTTTCTCTGCTCTCGAAGACGACGTCTTCTAATTCGTTTTGTTTCCAATTGTTTCTTCATCCACTTCGCCTCCCCGTGACAGTCTCTTCCGCTCGTTCTCTGCGTCTCCACGCCCAATTAGTCGGTTCTTGTCGTCACTCGGATTCGCCTCTTTCTCTAACAGTCTCTCGCTCTCCGCATCTCTCGTCGTTTGAATGAATTCATCAGTGAGAGGGAACACCATCATAAAAACGCAATTACGCACCAAAAACACAATGTTCCTCCGGCGATTTCGTCGTCGTCTCCCTCGCTCGTCGTACAATCATTTTCCCATTTCCTTCGTTTCCTCCTCTCAAAACCACTGATTATGTTTTGAGAATGATGGCAGGTGAGACATCCAAAACAATCTCCGACTCGAGAAGTTCCGAATAGAGCTCCTCGCAATGGAAAGCGCGCACTTCTTTTCCGTTCCATTCGATGTGTCTGCGTATGCCCGTTGATCGCACTCTCTCGCTCCTTTACATCCGTTTGGAAAGAGTGACGAGGAGCCAATTAAAACGTTTGTCAACTCTCCATTTCCCCTCTTTTATGGGTTCTTCTCTCTCTCATTTTGAGGGTCTCCCGATGCGAATCTGCGACTTTTCGGAAATCGAGACAGAGAAAGAGAAGTTTTTTGTTGTCTTGCGAGGAGGAGAAGTGTCCTTTTGGTGCAAGTGACAGTTGGTGCTTCTTTTGATCTCAATCAGTTACTTGTTCAATTTCATCATTCGGCTCCCACTCCAGCGGACTCAAGAGTTTCAGTAGTAGTCCGGAAAGTGGAATTGGAGTCAGAAACGAGCAGCGGGGAGTACTTCCAAGTGCCCATTTGCTCGAACAACTTTTCAACTTTTCTCCTCTTCGCTGAGCATTTTGTTCCCAAAAAGACTCCCCTCGGATGGCTGAAACTATCCGATTTCTAAGCGGTTCTTCTCGGTTTTTCAGTAGCTCCCAGCTTGATAAAACAAGATACAGGGCCCTAAAGAAATCGTCTTACTGTAAGGGTCGAATTCGATTTTCTCACAAAATGCTTCAAACCTTTTTTTCGCGTTTTCTCAAATTCACTTAAAATTTTACGTTTCATAAGCACAATTATATGTAAATAAAGATAATTCCAGCTAATAGAAATGCGTGAAAACATAAACAATTCACTCGCGGGTCTCGCCACGAAGAAAACAAATTACTGTAACTTTGCAATAGATTTTCACGCAATTCTCGTTTTTCGCACGTTTTTAATCGAATTTTATGCCTGAAATTCACCTAATATTGACTTTTTGAACAAAATTTGCGGAAAAAAGCTACAAAAACATTGGAAAGGCATAAATTGAATAAATAATTGGAGAATTACAGTAGTTTGTTATCTTCGTGGCGAGACCCTTCCGAAAGATCTCGACGCATCCAGTGAAGACTATAATTTGAAAAATGAAAATTCCCTCCTACAGTAAGATGATTTCTTCGCAGGTGGGACCCGACTCCGCGCAACGGACCTCTGCACGATTTAATTGCATATTTCGTGGTTTTTTGTAGGAGAGCTCTGCCGGAGAATCATTATATCTTGAGATTGATAAGAGATATAAAAAAGTTGCCAACAGGAAACTTGTAGTCCTAGTTATGATCTACAAGTTTGCTGCTGACAACATTTTGATATCTCTTATCAATCTCGAGATATAATGATTCTCCGGCAGAGCTCTCCGGGGCCATTTCGATGGCATAGTGGGCGTGTTCTTCATTTCCCCCTCACAGGATGCCTCACACCTTCCAGTTGCTCTCAAAGTGTCTAGTCATCCACCTCTCTAATTATCTGACTCAGGCCCCCACTTGATCTCTCTCCCGCGGTGAGTGCTGCTTTTCCACGTCACTCCGCCTTCTTTTTTCGTCGGTCGTAAACTTGCTAAAAGCCAGACCAAAAACCCCCTCCTCCTCCCATCGACCATCCGGGTTTCTTCTTCTCCTCCCACTCCCCCGGGAGCCCCTCACAGCTCGCAGAGGAATCTATCAAATGCAACATAATCTGAGTGCTCTCTCTCTCTCTCTTCTCGCCCGCTGCTTTCCATCAATCACCACCCCCGAGGGGGGACCAAAATGAAGATACGGGGTCCAGCACACCTGTCCGCACTCGTTTCGACACCTTCCAAAGAACCTCGATTTGAATTCCCGCCACAAAATTGTTTGTATTGGAATCTACCTCGGAACCCGAATTTTTCAAACTTTTCACCAGTGCGATTTTTCGAAAAATAACCGTTAAAGAAGATTCGTATTAGAGCACAACTGCTGACCGTTGTGAAAACATTTAAACGTATCTCATTGTCAATCTGATTGCGGGATGAGTTCGCGAACAAACGTGTTTTCCGTGTGTTCTCCTCGAGTGTCCCCCCACAAGAGACACTTGGAACTGCCCCTCTCAAAGTTTCGAATCCGCCCGTTTCGTACTCGTCGCCTTCCGACCGAAAGATCATCGGACCACCTTCTCTTCTTCCGAATGATCTATGTGCCACGCAACCCGCGCGTCGTCGTCGCACGAAATTCGAAATCCGACAGCGCTCGCACGTCTCCAATGACTCGAACTTCCTTCGCAACAAACAATTTTCACGGCTCCATCGTTTCTGAATGACACCACCACCACCACCGCTTATTCACCGACTTTTACACCGGCACCAGTCCCCCGGACAACGGGAGTAATTAGTGTGTGAGTGGTGGTGGTGGGGGGCCAAGTGGGGGGTCCCCTCGCCCCGAATATTCGGCCTTCGCCCGCGGCGCACGGACATGCTCTCCGCGCGGCGGCGAACGGCACAAGAGGAGGAGGAGGAGGAGCACGCGTGCATTATTTTCTTTTTGTTGTCGCCGTGTGTGTCGATGTGTACATGATTCTTCTTCTTCTTCTTCTTCTTATTTGTAAATACATATATTCATTCTATTCCGGCGGCGGCGGGGGCACGGATGACACACAACAACTACACACCTCGAATCAGAATAAAAAAGAAAACTTGTTCGCGTCTTCAGCGTCGTCTTTTCAACATTCTCCGCTCCTCCGTAGTGCCACGTGGCGTTGTTTCGACTACTGCCGCGTAGCTTTCCGATCGGACGGGCGGTTGTTCCGGTAATTTATTACCGGAAAGAAAGAAAGTTGTCTTGTTTTTCATTTTGTTTTGTTTTCTCAGTCTCGTCGAGTTGCTTTCGACCCGCCCAAAAATGCATATCAAATTAGTTCGACTGTATATGTTTTTCTTTTTTTTTTCTGCAGATCTCAATGTTATTGGGAAACGAAAACATCGTCTCGTTTCGGAAATTTTCCTTCGAAATTCGTCATGCGCCTTTAAAGTACTGTAGCTCTACAAACGAACTTTCGCAAATTCTTCGCGAAGAATCAGCTTGAATTTTGAAAATTAACGCAAATATGGGTTGAAAATCAGGAACATGGTACCGAAAAAAAGCACAGCGGAAAAAACAAGTTGTTTTCCGACCGCCTAATGATTGTCACTGGGGCGCACTTCCTGAGTAAGTGCAGAAACGTAAAGAAAAGGCGAACGGCTGAACGATGGAGAAGTATTAACGGACGGCCGGATAACAATAAATCATGCTCCACTCCGCCGAAGATATCTCTTTTTCTCTTTCGGAGACGTCGTCGCTCTTTTTGAACCTCGTCTCCGGGAAATGATCTGTCATAAACTGCGTGTCCGTTTTCTGTGAACCCATTCTGAAAATGACACTTCCCCCCACGCGAGAAAGTGTTTTCTTTGTTTTCTGCTGACACTTCTCGGATCACGGGCACTTGGAGAGACGGTAGTCTGCGTGCTCTTTCTTTCTTCCCGAGGCTCTTTTCTCGTACAAATTTCGTATTCTTCATCCATTTTCTCCGTTTGAATTCGAGTGTTGCGATGAATATCTAATCGTTTCCCTCTCTCTCTCTCTGCTCCTTATAATTATTCCTCGCGTTTCGCGTCCAAACTGATAATTAGCGTTTCGTGTCCCTCATGACCAATTGGCCACGGAAATGTCTGCACGCTTATACTCCATCCCCGCCACTTCTTTTTGAACTTTTTGCACGGGGAAGCTCCAATTGTCACTTTGTTGTCTGCGTCTTTGATTACTACTACTGTAGACTGCGAGAGAGTGTGTGAAGCAGAGAGACACAGGAACCGAAAGAACGATAAGCAGCGAAATCCGTGGGTTCTCGCAAAATTGTAGAAACTCGAAATATTATTGCAAATGCGCCCCACCGACATGGAGATGATCTTTCGTTGATAACTTCTCGCTGGAAATCAGTGAACAATAATGAGGCCAGTGGAGCGCGTTTAATCATTTTTTTTCCGATGAGAGTGTTCCGGCAACGTGTCAGTTGACAGTTTGGACGCGGAGAAATCAAAAGAAAGCATCGGCAGATCTCTCGTGTTTCCGACACTGATTCTTGGAATTTGGAAAGCCTTTCTCAGCAAGTGGCTACCGTAATCCGTTTCCCTTTTCCAATTAACCCTCATTCATTCATTCATTATCTTCCGATCATCAAACCAAGAATTGGCTGAAAAGGAGCAAAAGATTACATGGGAAGAGGAGTTCTGGGTAGAGAATGATATCTGCCTTATCAATAATTCCCGTGCTCTCCCTCCCCTCCCTCCTACAACGTCTTCTCACGTCACGCCGTCCTCTCTTCGTCCTCTTCTGACCGCTTCCAAATCTCTCTTCATTCAAAAAGTACACTGATAATCACTGATAATCTTCTTCTCCCCCACTCTCAGTTTTCCGTTTGGCCGCCCGGGCGGATTAATCTCGAAAACCCACCCCAGTTGCTCTTTTGGCGTTTCTCAAATATATTCATAGACTGCGGCGGTGCCAATGATTTATATCTCTCGTGTTCGCCCATTCTCCTTCTCCTCCTCCTTCTATTATTGCTCAGATTTCCAGAGAATCATGAGATCCACGTGGATTCTCATTCTCCTATTCCTCTCCTCGACGTGTTGTTCGGCAAAGAAGGGCAGTCGTGGATCGTCGGCAATGGGAAGACACTACTCGCGGAGCAAGCCGTTCTTCACCAGAAAGTGAGCATTGCCTGGTTTTCCGTCTCCTCATGTACACTCATTTCCAGATACTCGAAGCCTGGCTCCATCGAGCACACGTCCAACTTCCGTTCGTTTGTGTTCGGCGCCACTTCCGGTTTGCTCATGTTCAACGCGGGAAGGCATATTATTCAGGACTCGTCGGAACCTATTTCGTGAGTTTATATATTTTATTATATTGAGAGAGAGAGAGAAATTGAAACTAAACGGATGAATCATTGGGGGGACTAAAAGTGCAACACGGCATCCTGATAAATGAGTTCATATCTCTCTCTCTCTCGACTCGTTGCCGATTCGAAGTGTTTCGTTTCTCTGAATCCAAAGTTCGTGAATATCCAATGGCTTCATCTCGCTGATAACACACGTGTGCTATTGCCCAGAGGCGATTATCCATTGGAATCCCTTCATGAACTTGACAACAATCCGATTCCACATGACCGCGCGACAGATATCTGGGCCGATGTGGACCGGCCTGAACCAGCCCAAATCCCGCATCAGTTAGACATTTGAATACTACTGTAACAGTAGTTTCAGCCACGGAAAAAACACAGTACGCACATCTCGTACAACCGCGCTCTTTTGCACTAACGCTTTAAAATTTCACTGCTATATTTCCCTCATTTCTGAGTATTTCTAATTGCGTAGACAAAAATGTCGACTTTTACGACATTATTTGAATAGGGGGAGCGTCGAAAAAGTGTTTGAATATGTCCATTGTGGGTACTTTTTGCGAAAAAAAATGTCAAAAAAAAAGCAGAAACCCGGAAAACGAAAAACGGGAAAAATGAATGTTACCGTAGCGAGACCGCGCTTTCATCAGTGTATTTCTCCTCCCCGATTTAGATTTAGCCCGAGTAGAAACATTTCTTTTGGACCAGGCCGTTTCAGGTCGTTTCATGCTTTTTCGGGTCATCCCTGCATGGGGTGCTGCGGCCGACGTAGTCAGCAAGTTCGCTCCACCGAAGGTATACGGTACCCCCTTTTGAGAGGCCCTAAACGACTGAAAAACTGAGAATATGGTTTACTGAGCAGTTTTTGAATGTCGACTGTTCCTAAAACTGTCCTTTGACGATTACGATGCGAAAAAGTGTCTTCTACACCAAACAATCTCGGAGAAATTTCAGTTAGACACACATTTTTTGAATTCGCCGCCCGCGAAAAAACAAAAATTCAAATGAGGTTTCACTCAGCACCCCGTGTACCCGCCAGTCCCTCCCAAAAACAAATACGTGAATTCGAGTAGAACCGACACAGAAACCACATCATCATCGGAATGAAAACAGAAACCGATTAAACTCGGAAAAATGTCACCGAGACCACAAAACATTCTTCCAGACACCCCCAGTTGCTCTTTGTTTCGATAGTGTGTGCATCAAATTCCATTGTTCACCGAATCAAAATTCGAATGTTTCCAGGTTCGGAAGTAGGAAATACTTCTGGGGCGAGTCGCGGTACGTGCCGGACGAAGAGCTGCCGACGCAGTGCATCAACAAAATCGATCCGCAGGATCCACAGTTCGGCCGCGTCTACTTCGACAACGAGTCTCGGCCGCAAGAGATCGTGTACGCGTGTCCGAAGGATCACAACTGTTGCGGATTCGACTGCTGTCCCGAATCCACGTTCTTCACTTCCATCTTGTGAGTGAGCACCCGCGCCCCCACTCGTCAATGATGGCCATTCCAGCAGCCTCCTCGTCATCTTGCTCGTCGTCTCCGTGCTCAGCATCTTCGTCATCGAGTGCTTCCGATGGTGTCTCCACTGTACGTACTTCTGCAAACACGGACATGCTCGAGACTTTGAGCCACTGAGCATCTGACCAGTCCAGTGCCTTCTCCTCCTTCGAATACGGTCCCCCCTTCCACTCCCAAATTCACTTGTGCCCCCTCCGAATCTGCGATACTTTCCCTCCTTCTCATTCGTGTTCCGTTTTCACTTTTTCCGTTGTTTCTTTCTAGTTTTACGGGTTGCAAATGTCTCATAAAATGGGAAATAAACCAGTTCCGATTCGTTTTCTTCGCCGCCGCAGCGCCAGTCATGCTCCTCCTTGTGCTGCTTCTCTTCTCGTCCGTCGACGCATTCTGCTATTACGGCACTGCTTTCAAGAATGAGACCGGGTAGGTGGTGGGTGCGTGTGCAACGGCGCTCCATCGCACTCTCTTCCAGATGCTTCCAGTTCTTCCGCACTCCGTTGAATTTCACAAATGCCGTCAGGGTGAGTTTCGACGAATTCGGTATTGTGACTGATGGTAGACAATTCATTGTCTACCACAAACTGTGGTTCCGTACAAAATAGCGAATCGAACGTAACGAGAGACGCAAACACGTGCAAATAAAACTCAAACTGTAACTGTGCGTACACGGTGACGCAAAATTACACACGCACGGTAGCTCGCTTCGAAACCGCTGTCTGTCTCTGATTCGCATTCCACACGCTTTTCTCAATAGAGCGCACTTTCAGTTCTGCCGCGTCAATTTGAAATCGACGATCGCTCGGCCGACGTCAGTCATCAAAAACCGTCAGATTCAAGAAGCGGCGAATAAAATGGGAATAGAAGAGTACTGGATCGGGGCGTCGAATGTGGACAACGACTGGGAGTGGCTCGACGGAAGTATGATGACGTACTCGAATTTCGACGTCGGCGGGGGGTATCCGATGAAGACAGAGTCGCAGGTGGGCGCCGTTTCGATGGACTCTCTCTCGGGACTCTGGTACACGAAAATCGACAAAATGAGTCTTCCGTTCGTTTGCGAATTCGAAGCGACTGACGACTATGATCAGGGTTCGCTCGTCACCGATCCTCGGTTTCTCACTCTCTCTTCTCATTCAGGAATCCTCTACCGAGCGCCCAAAACACAAAGTCTCCGATTCCCGCACGCAGGAGTCAAAGGGCCGATCCTTCTCGTTCAGTCGACCGATCAATCGGTCCTCTATCCGGCCGTCGGTCCGTTGCAAAACGAAGTGGAAACTGGAGAGAAGGTGTATCTGAAGCCGATCACTCTGGCCGCCGGCGGCTCGTTCCCTCCGATGGGGCTGAGTGGTCAGCCGGTGTTTGTGATGAATCCGCGACGAGTCCGAAAGAAGTTGGCTCCGGTGATTGTGACCGAGACGGAGACGGAGATGAATCGTTCGGTGAAGGAGAAGGAGGCGACGGAGGAATCGGTGAGCATGAAGTCGAGTGGAGGAGGAAGTGGTGAGTGCACGGAAACACACTGCGGATGCCGAATGCAATCTTGGCTCTAATTCATTGAGTTCAAATTTCGCTGCGTACTTCGCGTCTGTGTCTCCACCACAAGTCTCTTGCACTGGAGCTTCGGAGACGATGTGCGGTATGTGCGGTTTGAAATGTTTCGAATTCGGCTGCGCGCGACGTCGCCGTTGAATACTCAGGCAACGCGACGCGGTCGCAGCCAAATTTAAACAATGTGCAGTTCGAATTCAAACCGCGCATCTCCGAAGCTCCCGTGTCTAACTATTTCGAGCTGCGTAGCCGAAACAGCGGGAGAACCGGCGAGACGCAGACACTGTGCATTCGAAGCGCACTTCTCTCGAATGGCCTCTCCGAAGAACGGTCCGTTTCCAGCAAGTCAACAGGAGGTGTCGTCGAGTGCGAAGGCGACGCGGGAGCGAGAGGAGAACGAGTCGTTGAAGACGAAGATGGTCCGGATTCAGAGAGGATGAGACACACTTGTTTGTGTCTCCAGTGTGCACCGTTTGCGGACGGTTTCGTTATTTTTGCACGATGAAATAAATCATTTAAATCAGCGCCCGATTACGAATGCAACGGCGAGAGAGTGTGCGAACCGACGAGACGCAGACACGCACAATGACGCAAATAGAGCCAAGAAAAGGGGGAGAGTGAGATAAGAAATGGTAGGAGGAGACAAGTTGTCGACAGGATATGGAGGTGAGAATAAGAGGATCAGGGAGGGGTTTCGACGAAACGGCCGCCGATTTCAACGGTTCGCGACCAACAATGCGTTTGTGGTGTGTGTTCTCGTGGATGATGACCCCGCCCTGATAAAAGTGCTCCTCCCATCCAACTGATAAGTCCCCCAATGGGTCTCGTGACTCTTCGCCTTGTCTCCTCCATTCGTGCTCTTTTGGTTTCTCTCGTGTGCCACCGAAAGACGTCACGGCTCTGTCGAGCAGGCTGTTCATCACTCTTATCATATCAGTTCTACAGAAAACACTTCACACAATTTGTGTCTTTTAACCGAAACGAGTCCAGGTCTTCTGTCACTTTGGTTTGTAGTTTCTCACCTTTCTATTCCCCCGGAATTGTTCTCATTTTTGCCCTTAACCTCTCCTCAAACTTGAGTGATCGCCTTGTAAAGTGTGCTTGAACTGTCCGGTCAAGCATGCACTCACAATTTGGTTTAAGAAACTTTCAGAGAAGCAGTTGACATACACACGTTCAAGTTAAAGATAACATCGGAGAGCATCTGCTTCGGCGATTGCCTAATCTCGCTGTTTTGCTGATAGGGAATGGCTCGAGATATCAGTTGATAGTCCAAGATCCTTCCACTTGGGAAAGATCGTTGGTTGATCCGTTCGATCCTTTTTCTATAATTTGTACACATTTCCGGACGACCTGTTCATGAATTTTGCTTACAGAGTGACTACCTTGGATTTCCCTTCCACTTTCGAAACTGAGTCCGCATGTCATAAGCTTTCGTCCCTGAAAAGTCTTGTCAAGCCGGATTTCGTTTACCGTATTTCCTCGAATCCCCAAACGCTGCCGGAGAATCATCATATCCCGAGATTGATAAGGGATATCAAAAAGTTGCCAACAGCAAGTTTGTAGATCACAACTGGGACTACAAGTTTGCTGTTGACAACTTTTTGATATCTCTTATCAATCTCGAGATATAATGATTCTCCGGAGCAGCGTTTGGGGATTCGAGGAAATACGGCATTTCTTATGTGGCAATTCTAGAATTTCGATAAGAAGGTGAGCGATATTCGGAAAAAATCCACGAAAATTAAAAGAGAAAGAGAACGTCTGGACCGATTTCCCCTTGTTATTCAGTAGTTCACTGTCTTCATTTCTGAATTCACTCACAATTCCTTTTTGTGTGGAATTCGGATGAGTCTTGAATCGGAAACACCTGATGACGTCAATCATGGATACTCTTTGAAACTTCCCGTTCCAAGGCACAAAACTCTTAAGAAAAGGTCAAAGAACGGAAAAGGAAACAAGTGCTGAGCGACCAAAAAGATACGGTGCGACATTTGGGAACTTTCCGAATGACTCAGAGCATTCTCCCGCGGGGGAACATCAGTTGGAGGTGCTTAACCAACAACTATTGGGAGAGTGCCAAGAACTCATCGTTCTCCATTTCACACTTAATCATTCATATACACTTTTCCATGTTATCAGTGCCCTAAAGACGTTATAATTCCTCCCCTCCGCCATCAGAACTTTTCCCTCATTTTCCCTCATTTCACTCGATTCGAAATCTCCGTTTTCTCCTTCCAGACCTATTTTATGGACCATCCCGCAGCTCTTCTTTTCCTTCTTTTACTCCTCTTTTCTTCATTCCGATCGTCCGAATCTCGTGTTCCGAATGCCCGCTTCGCCACTTCGGACGGCGGAAATCTTTGCGATTCGGAAAAGTGCGAACTCAAATCGAACTGGACTCATCAGGGTAAACGATATGGGGAGGGTTGATACGGGGAGCAGAATAGAGACACTTTTGATATCAATCAATTGATACGAATGACCAATACTCACAGTTGACTGTGAGTTATGGTCTTTCCTTCTCTTACGACGGCACAAAACGAAAAGTTCAAAATTCTCTTGCATCGGTCACTAAAAAATAAGAGCTAACTTTCCCATTGCATCCATCGAAATCACAAAAAGGGGCGGCTCGAAATGTGCGATGTTTTTCCGTGTTCGAACTGCCAAGAACTCTATATGAACACTATGTCGCTCATTTATCAAACCTCATTTCTCTTTGAAAAAGGGATGCAGATCATATATATGATCCTCGTATGGAGCGACAACGCTGCCGGAGAATCATTATATATCGAGATTGATAAGAGATATCAAAAAGTTGTCAACAGCAAACTTGTAGTCCTAGTTATGATCTACACATTTTGTGTTGACAACTTTTTGATATCTCTCATCAATCTCGATATATAATCATTCTCCGGAAGCGTTCGGCGTCGATTCGATGAATAGCGGTAGTTTACATTGAAGCTTGAAAAAATCCGAATTGCGTCTGTAAAACGCTGAAGTCCATTTGCGCTCTACCGCTAAATTAACGATTTGCTGTGTTGCAGAAGTGTGTGACTACGTGAACTGCAACGACGATGCGTGCGAAGGGGGCGGGTATCTTCTGTGGACGCAATACGTGGAATGCGCCTCCGACACGGCCTCTCGGGTACTCTCTGCGTCTCTCCATTCTCCACACTCTCTCTCTCTCTCTCTCTTCAGGTTACTGTAATCGTCGGCGGCGTCCTCTACATGCTGCTCCTGTTCGTGATGGTCAGTTCGGCGGCCGACGACTTCTTCTCTCCCTCCATCTCCTCCATTGTCGCCCATTTGCGAATCAGCGAATCAGTGGCGGTGCGTGTCTGCGTCTCTTCTCTCTCCACACTCTCTTCTTCCAGGGTGTCACTTTCATGGCATTCGGCAACGGGGCTCCCGACGTCTTCGGATCCATCGCCTCCGTCCTCAGCAGTCCCACTCCGAAGGCCGATCTGGCACTCGGAGAGCTCTTCGGCGGCGGTCTCTTCGTGACGACGATGGTCGTCTCCACGATCGTGCTGACGTCTCCGTTCGACGTCGAGGTGTTCAGCACGTTCAGAGACCTTCTCTTCTACCTCGTCTCGCTCGGATTCCTCGGTTTCTGCTTCATTTTCTACGATCAAGTGACCCTTTGGATGCCACTTAGTAATGCATCAGACGGCCGTTTTCTCTCGAGGCATCTGCTCGATTTTCAGCGTTTCTCGGTCTGTATCTCATCTACGTTTTGACTGTTTTCGGAGCACAAGCGATGCACAATCGGAAGAGAAAGGCCCTCTTCAACGGTCAGAACAGCACGAAGAGTCGAGGCGTCGCACCGATTCCGGAAGTCCCCGCGATTTCCGTTCAGGATGAGGGTGAGTTTGGGAACTTCTCTCCACATCCCAAACGTCTCTTCCAGCATTCCCTGAAATTTCCCTCGTGACGGATGCGATCGATAAACTGAAAGAGCACATGGCAGAGAAGGCGCACGCGCGCCGATATGCGAAACGGGCGTCTTATATGATAGACGGACTGCCCGTTTCGAGGAGGGGCACTGATATCTCGGAAGAGGAAGAGGAGTTTGTGGTCATCCACGGACACGTGTTCCAGGGTCACGAGGCACGCAGTCGGGCGGCCAGCATAGTTCCGGAACCGATGCAGATCAGCAGTTGGCAGTCGAAAGATGTGCTCACTGACCTCTGTGAGCATTTGGATCCACGACCCGATGCGGACGATTGGGAGGAGATGAACATTGTTTCGAAAGTGTTCGGAATCATAAATGTGACTATTCTCATTTTTGGAAGCACCTCTGAGAAAATTCAATTTTTCAGATCATTCCTGTATTTCTGTTCAGATTGACAATTCCTTTGAACGAAATGAGTTGGTCGAAGCCATTAGCTCTGATCCACGCATTCTCATGTCCAGCTTTCCTGTTGTTTTCTCTTCAATGTAAGTTTTGCTTCTTTTTCAAAATTTGGCTCAGAAAAGGATTGGAAATAATCACATTGGTTCATTCCAAGCGTTGGGAAAAGTATTCTTCACAGCCACAGACAGGCGCTTGCGGTGAGAAAGTGTATGTAGGCAGCAGCCGACACCTCGCGGGTTCCGCCCGCCGCTATCTTTCGCACGCGCGTAGACTCCGCCCCTTTCGTTCCCAGTGAAAGTTCAGAGGGGAAAGTGAAACAAAAGCGTATTTTGAGTGATAGAGAGTATAATTTCAGTCTGAGAACGTTTTCCAGTCTTCCTGAAGTCTCCGTTCTCCGGAAGTCCCGGTCTCTGGCTCTACGGACTCGTTGTCTCACTCGTCATCGCAGTTCTGCTCGTCTTTTTCACAGAACTCAGTGTTCAACCAAAGTATTACAAGGTGAAATGGGTTCAAATGTCTATTTCTCCAACATTTCTCTCTTCAGGAAGTGTATTCCTATGCCGGATTCCTCATGTCTATTGCGTGGATCTACCTCATCTCTTCTGAAGTCGTCAACGTCGTCACCATGTTGGGAGTGGTTTCGAGGATATCCCATGAGGTATTCATCAGAATCTTCCAGAATATAATCTGTTCCAGGTGCTCGGACTCACAATCCTCGCGTGGAGCAACAGTATCGGCGATTTGATTGCGGATGTGTCCGTCGTAAAACAGGGATATCCCCGGATGGCAATGGCCGCCGCCATCGGAGGTCCTCTTTTCAGTGAGTTTCAGTCGGTTTTCAGCAGAAAAGAGAGAGCTATTCAGACCTGTTGCTGGGATTCGGACTGCCGTTCTCAATCGCCAAGTTACGAGGAAAATATATTTCGGTGAGTGGAAAGAGGAAATGAACTCGCGCTCCAATGCATTCAATTCCAATTTCACATTCGTGTCTGCGTTTAAAAGTTGTCGAACTATTTATTGCATAGATGAAATAGTTCACGAATCCAGCGGAGCGCGTTTGCGCAGTTTCCAAGATTTTTGAAATATATAATAGCATGCGAACAATAGAGACGCAGACACCAACAGAGCGGTGGAGCGCGTTTGCATTGGACGTGAGCCCCCGTGACTCCGTGCCCGCTTTTGAGAGAAAATGAAAAAGAAACAACAGAGAAATCCGACGGCATCTTAGAGGATGTTTTCCGTTTGTGAATATTTCGCGGACATTTTTACACTTTGGATGATACCGTCACGAATGTTCATTAATCAGTTTCCGGAAAAAACCCGGAACTTTTCTGAAAGTGTAGAAGTCAACAAATCATATTAGAGTCTTTTGAAACTTTCTCAGGTGATTTTTGTCTAGAAAATATCTGTGAGACGAAAATTCCGAACTTTCGAAAGATTTTGGGATTACTGTGTTTTTGGATCCACTTCCCATGGTCCATGGCGTCGGGTGTAGCGTAAGTGTGTTCATTCACCATCTCAACAGTTCTTTTTTCTCAAAATCGTTCGCCGATATTCGAAATATACCCCCGGAATCACCTGGGGATATTTTCTTCTGTCCTCATGGATATTCCTTGATTTTTTCGTTTTTTCACCTGAGTTAAGTACTCAGGTTCTCATTTCTGAGCGAAAGAGCTTGAGAGAAAATCGGCAAGATTGCAACTATTTGCTGAAGTTTTGCCGACTCCAATGCACTCCATCTATCCGTCTCTCTCTTTCTTTGATTTGTTTGTATTCACGTCCTCTTCTTGTCAGATGACGATAAACTCGACGTACCGGCTGCTCATCGTCTTCCTCGCCATCTCCCTTCTGGCCACTGTGATCGGTGAGCGAATCGTGGGAAACGGGCCGTTCATCACTCGCATTTTCAGGCATTCCCGTGCAGAAATTCCGTCTTCAAAGGCCACAAGCGGTCGTTTTGATAGGCATCTATGTGACTTTCATCGTTTTCCTCCTCCTTTCCGAGACGAATGTTCTCGTCTGGAACTGATTTCTACGAGTCTCGTGTACATTTTTCCCATGTTTTTAATCTGATTTCTTTCCGGAAAACGGGTGTCTTAGCTGGCCGTTGAAACGTTGAATTAGCCAATAAAGAGTGTGACAAGAATGCAAAGTGCGTTATCACCGAGAAAAACTCGGCAAATTTAATGACTCCCTCCCCGCCCTTTTCGGTTTTTTTCCCTGCCCACACCCGCTTTTGACCTGCTCTTCTGATCCATTCGCTCTGTGTTTTTCAGCGTTTTCAATGAGAAAACCGCTCTATTGTGTTCTATTTCTCACCGTTTTCATATGTGTTTCCGATGGTTTGAAACTGGGAAAAGTGGTGAGAAGATGGAAGAACGAGGCGGTTTCTGGAGCAGATGAGTGCGTGCCGGACGATGGAGAGCAGTGTTCGATTGGATCGAATTGGACCACACACCGTACGTTTTCCACTTAAATAGAGGGGATTTGCGGAACGAAACCACTGGAAACTGAAAAGAAAATGAGGACTTTGCTCTAAAATTGCAAATGTTTACTTTTCATAAATACTGGCGGATCTGAATGCAAAGTTCTAACTTTTTATAGATTAAATTCAAATATTCACTGAAAATTATCGGGTTTTCGAGATATTTTGTCTCAAAAATTCAAGAAATCGCAAGTTTTTAAATACGAAGTGTATGTTTTTTGAGCTTTTTGATACAAAATAACTGAAAAAACTTGAAGTTTGTACCGTCGGCGGCAAGTTTAATAAAGCGAAAATTTAAATCGGTTGCCTTCTATCGGATAATCCGAATCCGAAAAAATAGTTGTTTTCTTTCTTTTCGCCACCAAAGTTTTGGGAAACAATGAGAAAAATAGAAAAAAAAAACTATTTTTTGCCGACCAGCTTGTTATTGGATTCCACCGAAATGGCTCCCACAACCGAGGAGAGCTCTATCGGAGAATCAATATATCTCGAGACTGATAAGAGATATCAAAAAATTATCAACAACAAACTTGTAGCCTTAGTCATGGTCTACAAGTTTCCCGTTGACAACTTTTCGATATCTCTTATCAATCTCGAGATATAATGATTCTCCGGCAGAGCTCTCCTCGATTGCTGAATGGACAGTTGGTTCTTGAGAATGCTTCACCCGAATCTCCTTCACTTTCCTTCAAATGAGCAGGAAATGAGAGCCTGTCTTTTCAATCCGTCCTTCTCCAATTCTTTTTCTTTCTCAAACGATCAAAGAATCATCGGAAGATCATACAAGACTGTTCGCTGGAAACCGTCAGAACCCGCCCAACTAAATAGACAATATGCCACTTTCGTGCTCTTATCAGTTCATTCCGCTCAAAATATCATCATTGTGTACCCGGGAGAAGAGGAAATTCCTGAACAACCATAAATCACTCCTCTAATCTTTCTTATACTAAAAGGGAAAGGATGTGTGTCTGTCTGTCTGTCTGTGGGTTTCTTTGTCCACAGCCGTTTCTCAGCCGCTACTGGACCGTTTCAGCCCATTTTTGACACAGAGGTCAGAAGTATTGACCACAAGGTGCACGTAAATTTTCTAAGCGATCCGTCAACTTTTACGGCTTCTGGACTGTTTTTTGTGTGTTTTCTCTTTTAATTGCGCCTCTGGGAAGAATCGACTCGCCTATCTTCCCAGAGGCAGATTGGGTAGAAGGGGACGGAAAACACTGCATAGCCCAGGCTGAGAGGCGGCGTTAGCCGCCTCGATTGGCCTGGTATGTCAACTGATACGTGAGTGCACGTGACACAAGAGTTCGTGGTCTAGACACCCCAAAGGACCCATTTCAGAAGTGTGTTCGTATGTGAAATGCAACGAAGACAACTGCGAAGGGGGCGGGTATCTTCTGTGGACGCAATACGTGGAATGCGCCTCCGACACGGCCTCTCGGGTACTCTCTGCGTCTCTCCATTCTCCACACTCTCTCTCTCTTCAGGTTACTGTAATCGTCGGCGGCGTCCTCTACATGCTGCTCCTGTTCGTGATGGTCAGTTCGGCGGCCGACGACTTCTTCTCTCCCTCCATCTCCTCCATTGTCGCCCATTTGCGAATCAGCGAATCAGTGGCGGTGCGTGTCTGCGTCTCTTCTCTCCCCACACTCTCTTCTTCCAGGGTGTCACTTTCATGGCATTCGGCAACGGGGCTCCCGACGTCTTCGGAGCCATCGCCTCCGTCCTCAGCAGTCCCACTCCGAAGGCCGATCTCGCACTCGGAGAGCTCTTCGGAGCAGGGCTCTTCGTGACGACGATGGTGCTCGCAGTGACCATATTCACCCGTCCGTTCGAGGCCGAAGTGTTCAGTTCGATCCGTGACATCGCCTTCTACGTCGTCTCTCTCGCGTTTCTGGCGTTCTGCTTCATCGAATACGACCACGTCGAGATCTGGATGCCCATCAGTTCGTTCAACTTCCACATTCCCCAACTACAGTAATCTGTTTCAGCATTCCTCGGAGTCTATCTCGTCTACGTTTGCACTGTCATCTTCTCTCAAATCCTGCACCATCGACAGAAGAAAAGAAAAGAGGCGGAGGAGGTGAAAGCAGTGGACACTGTGTCAGCGGTGGTCAGTTTGGAGGACGACGACGACATCTACGTCAGCCACGGACACCATGTACTCCATGTTCACGACGTGCTCAAGAGTCGAGGCAACACGGCGATGACGGAGCCATTGGCGGGGTGGAGTGTTCAGGGAGTGGTGAAAGATGTGCAGGACCATCTCAAACCATGGCCGAATCGGGACGAATGGCACGAGATGAATGTGTTTCAGAAGGCGATATCAGTTATAAATGTGAGTTAATACGAGAGAATTCTTCCGGCTCCGACTGTATGTGTCAAAAGTATCTTCGAAAGTTATATCGAAACACAATTTTGGCGCGAGCGAATTTTGATTCTGACCTCACAAACGGATTCTACGTATCAAAAATGAGCGGAAATCACAAGAAGTGACAGAGATTTTTATCTGGGGTAAAAATGCGACCGTTTCAGCGTCATCCCTGTTTTCTTAATTTTTCGCCAAAAATTAGCAGTTTTCTGATAAAACTGATAATGCCATTCGATTCTATGTGGTCGAATACGTACACTGTAGTCGTTTCTACACAGTCAGGTATTGGCAGCTCTACAGGTCCATAAACACCCGAAAGCCGCCGAATGGTCAGAAGAATTTGATCGGCCGCGCCCCCTAGTTATCCGTGTTGAAAATGATTCGCGGAGTTTGGAAAAAAACAAGAGATATTAGTTCCCTCTGTGTCAACTGATGGTCTTTCAGTTGGTTCCGACGTTCTTCTTCAAACTCACAATTCCGCACAACGAGCAGCCGTGGTCGAAGGCGATCGCCCTGCTCCACTGCTCCATTTGCCCCGTATTCCTGCTCTTCTGCGTCCAAGTATGCACCGTCTCTCCGTTTCCAAACTCTCCCGGTCTCTGGCTCTATGCTCTTATTCTTTCGGTTCTTCTCTCAGTCGCCGTTTGGTTTCTCACTGACATCGATAAGGAGCCACAGTTTTATAAGGTATTCCTCACCGAATCGAAATGAAAACCATCCGAACGTCGTCAGGGGGTCTCTTCGTATGCCGGATTCCTAATGTCTATTGCGTGGATCTACTTGATCTCTTCTGAAGTCGTCAACGTCGTCACCATGTTGGGAGTGGTTTCCAGAGTGTCTCATGAAGTTGGCCACTCAGCACTCTTGTGCTAATAAAAACCATTTCCTTTCAGATTCTCGGACTCACAATTCTCGCGTGGAGCAACAGTATCGGTGATTTGATTGCGGATGTTTCCGTCGCCAAACAGGGATATCCCCGGATGGCAATGGCCGCCGCCATCGGAGGGCAACTGTTCAGTACGACATCAGTTATCTTTTTCCTCTGATTAAATATAAACATTTCAGATCTCCTCATCGGATTCGGATTGCCGTTTACTATCGCAAAGATACAGGGGAAAACGATATCTGTTCGTGGCCATTCTACTAGTTTCTAATCCTCTTCTTTTCTTCAGATGATCATCAACCCAAACATATCGTCTTTTGATGCTCTTCCTCGGAATCTCACTAGTTTTCACATTTGCAGGTACTAGTCTTTGTAGAATGTTTCATTATCACAAAACATTTCAGCCATGTTCGTCCAGAAGTTTTATTTGCGACGAATTCACTCCTACGCTCTTGTTTTCATTTACATTGCATTTTTTGTTTTTATCGGTCTTTCTCTCGACAATGTACTGGTGTGGAATTGAAATACGGGTTCAACTCTTAATAAAATTATTTTTTAACTTGGACTTCTACTTGGTGGTGTTCAATTTTGCAATATTTTCGGAGAGTTTTCAGAAAAATGAGATAAAACCTTTTCTATCGTACTCAATGCAAGCGCGCCCCACTGACAACTTTCCAGCGAGACATTGTGTAAATGAGGAGTGCGCAGGGAAAATTGGAGATTCTTTCGATTCAATTTTGAGAGAACTTGACGAAGAAATTGTTTCTACAGTTAACATGAGCACCTCTGAAAGCGGTATGTTTCCCGTCGAATTCTCGAAAATTGTTTGTAATTCAGGTGATGTGCACGCTTATTGTCAAGATCTCGCCTTGCTCCAACCGTATGAGTTGACCCCTGAAAACGAAATTCCGATGATTGTTGAGGAAGAAATTGAAGAAGTTTATACCGAAGAATACGACGAACCCTGCTATGCGGAACCGAAACGTGCAAAACCCACGAAACCCGAAGTGTCGGTCAATCCTCACATTCGAAAGAGAAACGAGCGTTTCGGTAAGCTTCCCTCTGCCTCTTGACAAGTTTAGAACATTGTTTTCAGCAAGGATAAAGAGTAATATGGATACGAATAACATAGATATTATAGACATTGGAAAAGCAGTGGTTTTATGTACAGTGGACAAGAGACTGAAAGCATCTGGCATCGAGAAGGCCGTCAAGACCGGAGTGGGAGATAACACCTATATTGGCGACATCTCTATGGAGGCTCTTGTCAACGGACTTATGGCTCCGGACGCGTATGATGCGAGATTCGGAATGGTTGGTCATTCTATTATGGTAGGAACAAATTCTCTCTAAACGAAAAGACATATTCTGTTCAGTGGAACGTTCTGAAGTCAAGCATGCGCGAAGTCAAATCGAACATCCTAATGCGAACAACCCAGACTTACTCAGAGCCACGTTTCGACGGTATCGACTTGAACTCATCTAACCTGCGCCAGTGGCAAAGGCACTACGAGATCAGAGCAGCTGGCGTGTTTGCTAACGCTGATTTGAAGTATATTTTTGGACTGCTCACGTTCCGCTACAATGCCAAACTTCTCAACAAAGTGAAACAGTTCCTGAAGGCCTATTTTATCGTTGCTTGCCGTCCGCGGTGCATGATCTGGAGGTACACTTTGCGAAGATCTGGAGCCAGTCACAAAAAGGCGATTCTCAATATGCCGCCAATTGTGTTACAAACTATCACCTGTGAGCTCCAATTCGTCATTAAACATGTATCAGTAACAATTATTTAAGATATTTTGCTTGATCTCACCGGAATTGGACAAGCGGATGTGCCGTACGACGATCTAAATCCGTCAACTGCATTCTACTCATCACTCGGAGATGATGAACATGTCCGAGAAACACGATACCTGGAGACGTACCGATTGAAAGATCCGCTCACCGAGTTCTTCCGAGATGCTATCACCGACTGTTTGTGAGTGAATCTTCTTTTTCTAAAGTATTCCTTTTGACGCTTCCAGGAACGAAATCCGTGAAATGCCGTTCTGTCTGAAAACCGGAAACCTGATAAGTCCACTTCGAGGACGACCAGCCGGAACCGATTCTGTGTGTTGGAAAGAGTACGAAATCATTCTGAAAAACGAGCACAACGATCCGTCACCGCCACACACAAACAGGAGAATCGAATTCGAGTGAGTTTTACATTCTGAAAAAAGCGAAAAAACTTGAATTTTGCAGACAACATTTGTGCAAAGTGATTCCCCGCATGTGACTCTATTCACTTTTCAACTGATCTGAACCGAAAACGTGTCAAGTTTCCTTCAAATGAAATCATTGTCTTCGCATTCTCCTCATTTGTTATACACACACTGGATACCTATCCAAACGCCGTTCTTTGTTTCTTTGCTTCTCTCTGTTTGCTCTTCTCTCTCGTTGCTCGGTCACTGTGCACTCCCCATCCAACCTCATTTTTTTCTACTCAGAATGCATTTATTCGTGATTTTCGTCGTCTTCGTCGCATCTCTACCTACTTCTGAATCCGTATCGGTATCATCTCTCGAGTGTGGAGGTATACAAAATGAACTCTGAATCTGAGTAATCTCTTTATTTCTAGCATGCTCCCTCCTCGTCACTCACTTTGAACTGAAAATAGCCGCCGTCGATCCGAAGAAGAAGATCGAAGTGGGGAGCTTCCGAGTGAGTCCGACAGGAGAGCAGAAGGGACTCAAAGAGATCGCATACGCACGATCCGAATCGCATCTGACGGAAATAATCGAGCACGCGTGTGACGATGCAAAGAACTATAAACTTGTGGTGAGAATAGGAAAGAGGAACGAGACAATGAAAAAGCAGTTTAGGTGAACACTTTGACTGGAAAATCAGTGTATGCGCACAAGGATGCCACGTATCTGAAGGGAGACGAATCGCCGAAAATGAGGGCCCAGCTGCAGAACGCTGTAAGAACACGAGAGAAGATAATAATTGTTCTCATGTCTTGATTTCAGTGCAATGACTTCATCGACAATTACGAAGACGATCTGCTGACGTTCCTGAAGACGGCCCACGACGAACCAGTCAAAGCATTCTGTCACCAGGATCTCACAGTCTGCACTTCTGTCGACGTCGCCGCTCTTCCACCAAATGAGCCACCAACGAATGAGGAGGAGCCGATGAATTTGTCCGACATTCCGGAGGACGAATACGGAAACGATGAACTCTAAAATAGTTCATTTACCTACTAGTTCTCCTGAAAATGCGTTTTTTTGTTTGAATATCTTTCACACGCGGGACCTCGTTCTTTGATACTTGTAGTCGTCTACACTTTAATTTTAATTTATTCAATTTAAATTATTTCATTTTGGTGTTGTTTTGAGATATGAATGTATGAATATCGAATTAACTAGAGGCCAAATTATTGCTTAAGCTATGGTTTCCTCCGCGATGAAAGTTCCTATCATTGAACATGGGATATAGAGGATCGAATTGAATTTCCAGTTCTCTTGTCAGGATGGACAATCCGCCTATCGATGGATTGGACGAACTTTGGAAATGGGAAAACCGAACCGGTGTGGAGGAGAAGTGCGCAGAACCACTCGTCCACTTCAAGTGAGCGTTGCCACGTGTAACTCTCGAATCGTTTTGCAGAGAGCATCCGGGTCCTCAAATTCTCGTTTGCCACGACATGAAAGGAGGGTATTTGGAGGAGGAAACGGGCGGTGGGAAGCTGTTTCCGGAGGGAAGGCACCCGTACACGTTCCTCAACTGGTGGCAAATCGACATTTTCAACTACTTCTCGCATCATTTCGTGACTGTTCCACCCGCCGAATACACCCGAATCGCTCACAAACACGGAGTTCTGTCACTTGGGACATTCATTACCGAGTGGATTCCGGGAAAAGAGGTTTGTTCGAAGATCCTCGAATCGCCGGAAACAGTCGAGAAGACGGTGAACAGTTTGGTTGCTGTCGCCAGATACTACGGATTCGACGGATGGCTTATCAACATTGAAAACGAGATCGAGGAGGAGAGCATCGAGTTGTTGCTCAGATTCTGTTCGAGTCTGACTCAGAAATTGAAAGAATCCAACGAAAACTCCCGAGTCATCTGGTACGATTCGGTGCTTCACAACGGGAAACTCGACTGGCAGAATGCGCTGAACGCCGATAACTGGTGCTCCGAGAGCTCACCGCCACAGATGACGTCATCATTTCAGCCGTTTCTACGAGAGCTGCGATGCGATCTACCTGAACTATAACTGGACAGACAGGCACCTGCTCCGATCCGCAGAGTTCGGCAGTCTCGAACGCATATTCGTCGGCGTCGACGTGTGGGCGCGGGGGTGTGTGGGAGAGTTCCAGTCGCACAGGTCGTTCGCTCTCGCCAAACTGTTCCACATGTCGGTGGCTCTGTTCGCTCCCGGTTGGATATACGAAAAGTTTCCCGACGAGAACCAAATTGTCAAAGGAATACAGTGAGTCGGGTACTTCTCTCTCGAAAAGAAAACAACGGATTCAATCAGATTCTGGGAGAAACTGTCTCCCCACATCCGCACTCGCCCTCTTCTCTCCGCCAATTTCTCAACCGATTTCTGTTCTGGGATGGAGGGCGATTGGCGTTTCCGTCTGAGCTCCGTGCAGTTACAGCCCCAATGTCTCAGCGCGTTCTGCCATCAAGTCGTCGGAAAAGGACTCACTTTGTTCGGAAGAAATCAGAGTTTCAGGCGAGAATTCAATGCTTACTCAACGATGCTCAATTCCCGTTTTCAGATTGTTTACCTTCGATTCGATTCCCTTTCGTCGCATCACAGTGATTATATCATATGATAATCCACTGATTATGTCGTGGAATCGATCGGAAGTTGCGGAACAAAATGGAGACTCCACGTGGATCGTCAATCAATCAGGGAATCTACGATCGATCGACGTTCGGACCGGAAATCACGACGAAACTGTGATCCGCTCTTTTTCCGTTTTTCTCGAAGCGTAATTAGTATTGCAGAAACATTCGAAAAAACCGAACATTCCTACCAATGTGATAAATGAAATAAATGTTTCAGCTGTTTGTTTCAAGCAATAGCAATATGTTAAAAGAATCGTTTGATTTTGAAGTCACGTATTTCTTTTTTTTTACAACATTGCTCAAATTCAAAGCACATGAATCAAATGGTATGATACAAGAAACTGGGATCGACTAGTCATTGTAAAACAAAAATAGCACACGGGGGTTAACCATAATAAGAGAAGCGTTGGAAAGTGAAAATAGTGCACAATAAGTTACTAGAAGGGGATTTAATGATCGATGGATGAACGGGGAAATCACTTGTCTTGAGTTGCGAAGAACGGTTTTGTATCTCTATTGAGAAGAGTATGGCAAACTTTGCATACATTGGCAGGCCGGCGGGTAGGGCCACTTGGAACGGTGTCTTTCAGGCAGTTCATACAGAATATCTTCCCACAGTGCAAACAGCTGTAATCATTCAATTATCGTTACTAACAGACGCTTGAAAAACTCACTGAGGCTTCGCTTTCAATCGGACCAAAGACGATTCGCAACTGGAACAATGATCCACGTCTTCATCCCATTGCCATCGAACTTCTTGCTCCGACTGCCTGATCTTTTCGAGTTGGATTTGCAGACTCTGCGACAGCTTCACAAAGTCCCTTTGCACGACTTCGGATGTGTCCAGTTCCTGTTGAAGACTCACACACCGCTGTTTGTAGTTTTGGGCGGTCTGCTCGACAGCGGCTCTTTCATGCTGAACCTGCTGCACTTGCGCCTCGAGCTCTGCGACGGTCGTTTGAAGATCTCTGATTTGTCGAATATTAGAGTCCTGATCGGAGATGGTCTCCGTTACTATAGCCATCTGAAATTATCAAGTGTCTCAATGCAATTCAAGTCTTTCTCACTTTGTTATTCACCGAACCCAGATCCGACTGCAACCGACTAATCTCGGCTGTGAAAGTGACTTCTTGCATCTCGCGATGAGCCCTCTCTTCTTGTAATTGGGCCCTGAGCACAGTTATCTCGTCCTTCAATTGCTGCTCAATGTGCTCTTTCGCCGCACGGGTTTCTATTAGCTCCTCTCTTGTTTTCAGGCAAATGAACTGCATCTGATCCAAGTCGGCGGGAAAATCGATTATTTCTGATCGCAGTTCTTGCGCAGACTTCCTTGTAGACCCGAGAAGCTTCTGAAACGATGAAGTTGCGATGGCTGGGTGAATGAATTCGACAACCTTATATTTTTTGCCAAGTGTAACGAAGTCTTCGTCTGCTTGCTGAAGTTTGTCACGAGCGATGTTCAGCTGCTCCGTGAACACTTCTATCGACTTGTCGTGCTGAATTTGCATAATTAAATGTGGTTGTATTTAATGAACAGAGACTTCTTCAGAAATTGAAAAAAAGCAACATACCTTCGCCCTTAATTCATCAAGCCGTTGCTCCGATTTCGTGTTCGCCTTTGCCGCATCGTTGACTTTGTTCAGGCAATTCGTGGCCACCTGAAAAATGCGAATATTATATTTGAAAAAGTTCGTAGAGCGCTGATTACTTCATTCATCTTTTTTTCGAGCTCTTTCCGGTAATCCCGCTCATTACTCAAATCCATTTCGTATCGCTCTGTTAGCGTGATCGCCGCTTTCACTTCTTCTTTCAGTTTGCGCTCATTCTCCTGCAAATATCGTCCTTCCTCTCTCGCACTTTCCCATTTTCCCACGGTCGTTCGCTCACCTGCATTGTAGTCAAATTTACTTCATAATTCTGGCACATTTCACATTGAAGTGCGGGGTTTGGCGAGACTTGCGAAATTTTCTTCGTAGTTGCCACCGGCGGGTCCTGTAACAATACGGATTTTTTATTGATCAATAAACTAGCCGTACCTCTATTTTCACTTCTGACACTACTTCGTCGCTAACGGATGGCTCGGTCATTGTTCTGGAAGCAATAATTTGAGAATGGCATCAAGAGAAAAACGTTTCATTAGGGTTGCATTTCAGGAAAATTAGCACGCTCCCGCGGACTAGCAAAGAAAAACTAGGCCATTTGGTGACAAAATGCGTTAATTTGTAAGAGGTGCAACTTCTGTCGTCTTTTTTAATATTTAATTAACTTCAAAGTTTCCTTTCTGCCAGTTCATCAAAAATAGTTGATCATTTGTTAGTAGGCAATTATTTATCCGAAAATCCAGAGTGTAAATATATTCTCAAGGAAAAATATTTTAAAATTGTATGGAAGCGAGAAGAAAGAGCCTCTGCGGATTTCTAATGAGAATCGGAAAGCGACTGCAAATGAAAAAAAAACACTGTACTTTTCGAGACCCAAGTCACAAATTCTCTTGTGCTCCTTTAAACTACCGTATCTCGCCAACTGCACCCGCAGCAGAGACCAGTCCCACGACTTTTCTTATCTTTTCTCGATCGTTTAATTTTTGATTCTTTCATGCAAATTGATAAATATTGCATGATAAACCGTTTGTTAATCAAACAGTGCCGTTTCCCGCCCCAATTTCTCTCCTAAAAATTCCAGAGCGAGGCCTTTATCGCCACTGTTCTGCTTCAAATTTGCAATATTTCGTTGTCTTCTTATCTTTTTCAAAATGTTATAAAACAAGGGCGGCGCAAGACCTATTCTTTTACTCTTTCTTTTTCTCCTAAAATGACGAAAAAGACGTCGAGAAAGTTGTCTGAAAAATTGAAGACAATGTGTAGCTGCTATTCGAAAAACCATTCTGAGCCAAATACAAGCTACCAACCAAAAAAGGTGCCCACTTGATATTTTAAAATTAATCCAAAACCACGTTACCTACTTGTTATCGAACCTTTTACAGATGGCTGCTGCTCTGAAACCAAGTGCTCCCGAAATCCGCAAGGCAGCACAGGAGTTTGTGAACTACCTGAACAAAGCCGTTACTCCATTTCATGGTTTGTTTTATCCCTAGTATTGGAGCTCATTTTAAATTTCTAGCCACCCAAGAAGTCAAGGAACGTCTCGTGAGTGCTGGGTTCACGGAGCTTCCGGAAGCCGGACACTGGGACATTCAGCCGAAGAGCAAGTACTTCGTCACCAAGAATCGGTCTGCAATCCTTGCGTTCGCTGTCGGAGGGGCTTACAAGCCAGGAAACGGATTCTCGATCGTCGTTGGACACACTGACAGTCCGTGTCTCCGCGTGAAGCCAATCTCTCGTCAGAAGGCCGACAAGTTCCTGCAAGTCGGAGTCTCTACCTACGGAGGCGGTATCTGGCGCACATGGTTCGACCGTGATCTTTCTGTCGCTGGACTCGTCATCGTCAAGAATGGAGATGCCCTGCAGCACAAACTTATCAATGTGAAGAAGCCAGTTCTTTTCATTCCAAACTTGGCGATTCATTTGGAGACCGACAGGTATGTTTTTTCAAGCTCACTAAAACACGAAAAATATTTCAGAACTACGTTCAAGCCAAATACCGAAACGGAACTCCGTCCGATTTTGGAATCATTTGCCGCCGCCGAAATCAACGGGCAGAACAAAGAAGAGCCAAAGGGCGAATATGATCCACGCAATATCGTCGGCAACCACCATCCACAGTTCCTTGGTCTGATCGCCCAAGAGGCTGGATGCAAACCAGAAGACATTGTCGACCTTGATCTTTATCTTTACGACACAAACCCAGCAGCTATTGTTGGAGTGCAAGAGGAGTTCATTTCGGGAGCTCGTCTCGATAACCAAGTTGGTACTTACACTGCCATCAGCGGTCTTCTTGAATCGCTCAACGGAGACTCTTTCCAATCCGACGAGCAAATTCGCATTGCTGCTTGCTTTGACAATGAAGAGGTCGGATCCGATTCTGCGATGGGAGCATCGTCTTCGTTCACCGAATTCGTTCTCAGAAGACTTTCTGCCGGGGGATCCACTACTGCCTTCGAGGAGGCTATCGCCAAGAGCATGCTGATTTCGGCAGATCAGGCTCATGCCGCCCATCCCAATTACTCGGCGAAGCACGAAGAGAATCATCGTCCCGCGTTCCACGGCGGAGTTGTTGTGAAGGTGAATGTGAACCAACGCTATGCCACCACGTCGACCACCCACGCGGCTCTCAAGCAAGTCGCATTTGAGGCTCAAGTTCCTCTGCAAGTGGTTGTGGTTCGCAATGATTCTCCATGCGGATCCACTGTCGGACCGATTCTCGCCACCAGACTTGGCCTTCAGACCGTTGACGTTGGCTGCCCGCAACTCGCCATGCATTCCATTCGGTATCCGCTCCCCATCTCTTTTCCATTCCCAGTTTTTTATTTTCAGTGAGTTCGCCGACACATCAAGCATCCTCCAGGCGACCACTCTCTACAACAAGTTCTTCCAGCGTCTTCCGGCCATTCTCGCCAACATGCAGTAAACCACTGAAGCCTCCTCAACCACCCACCCTGCTATTTAATGTATTGTGATAGTCAACTTTTTTCCCAATTCAGTTCGTCATTGATGGTAACACATAAATTATAAAAGCCTATTTACTTTCGATAAACAATTCTAACTGGCTGTTTCGCGCTTCGACGTGATCGATAGTTTGCAGATTCTCTGACTCAAAACCTCTCACTGCTCTAGCTCCAAACCAGATTCTCGACGTTTCTCCTGATTTCTTTTCTAATCCTATCAGAACTGCCAACGCGTTAAAAAGAAGCCCATCGCTAATGAGCTGTTCTTATCTTGTTAGCTCTGTCTCCGTGATTCACATCATCCATCCACGTGGTTCATTCAGGTTTGAATCGTGTGGAACGCCGGTATTTTGTTCCCGGTTCTCGATTCATTTGACGGCGCTGCGGAACGCAGGTGATAAAAATGAGGAAACGTGGTCGGAAGCCGAGATTACTTGACAATTCATTGATAAGGAATCGCAATGATTACATCACTCACCGTCACTTTCGAAAAGTATAAATTCAAGTTTCCAGATTTTTCTCCGCACCTTTCGTGTTCTTCAATTTCGGTTTTTTTCGAGGTTTTCGAAAATATACTTATAATTCCAAAAGAGTTGGATCTATTTCAGTGCAACCAAAATGGCGACTGAAGCGGTTTACGGTAGTTGGAGCAGTTCGATCACTCCGGATCTGTTTGCCAAATGCAACTGCAAATCGATCTGCGAACTCCAAGTTGTTGGAGGTTTGTTCTGCTTCAAAGCTCCATCGAGAACCAATCCTCCTTCCAGAAACAGTCTACTGGATCGAACAGAACGCAGAGAGCGGCAAACGAGAGCTCTACTCGAAGCCCATTGACGGAGAGAAAAGAACTCGTTGGGCCGAAGGACAGTCCGTCCAGACGGCCATCCACGAGTACGGAGGAGGTGCTCTCCACGTTCTGCCCGACGGATCCGTTCTTTTCGCTACCATCGAAGGCGTATTCTATCAGAAATCGGCAGATGGAGGCGTTGAACAGCTGGCAGAAGCCAATAACAGAATGTTCAGGTGGGTCGGTCACGAAATGAATTTATCAGAAATCCATTTGTTTCAGATTTGGAGACTTCTCGGTGACGGATACTCACATTTACTGTGTCAATGAGACTCATCAAAAAGACCAAAAGTTTCCGGAAAATCGTCTGATTTCCATCGATCGCCAGACGAAAAACCAGAATGTGGTGGCCAGTGGGGCAGACTTTTATGCCTATCCGAGAGTGTCCCCAGATGGAGATAAGCTCGTTTGGATGCAGTGGAATCATCCGAACATGCCATGGGACGAGACTTCCATTCATGTCGCAGAACTGAAAGACGGAGAGTCGGCAAACGAGCAAGTGTTGAAGGACGGAACTGGACAACTGGTTAACTATTCGGAGCTCTCGTGGTTAGGAAATGAGCTTCTGTACGTGAATGACAGTACCAACTGGTGGAATGTCTATCGATCGGCCGCCGAGCCAGGAGCAGAGGAGAAGAACGTGTTCCCCATCGAGAGAGAAATCAGTTATCCTCTGTGGCAACTCGGGTTCAGGAACTATGTAGCTAACAACAATTTCTTAGTGATGAATGCCAACGGAATACTGTATCTCCGTTCTGCTGATAACACTATCACTGAGATCCAGACTCCCGGCTACACAGTATTCTCCCATCTCTCCATCGAACCGAACGGATCAGAAGTATTCGCAATCGCTTCGGGACCAAAACGCGCGTCCAGTGTCATTTCTATTGATCTTCGAAGCCCACAGTTCTCGTTGAAAATCCATAGGGAGTCGAGAGATTCGGCGGAAATTGACGCCCTCGAATTATCCGAACCGGAAGAGCTCGTGTTCAAATCGGACGGCGTCAACGTCTCCGGATACTTCTATCCACCGAAAAACTCTGCGTACACTGCTCCAAACGGAACGTTGCCCCCGGTTCTTCTTTACGGACACGGTGGACCGACGTCTTCCACACAGAGCTGTTTAGATCTGAAGAAACAGTTTTTCACTTCTCGTGGAATCGCCGTCTTCGATGTCAACTATCGCGGATCTACCGGATTTGGAACTGAATTTCGTAGACAATTGTACAGAAATTGGGGAATCGTCGACAGAGATGACATTCTGAACGGAGCGAAGGCGCTCATCGAACAAGGAAGAGTGGATGCAGATAAAATACTGATCACTGGAAGTTCAGCGGGGGGTCAGTCATTGAATATTCCCATCAATAAGCAGTCTCTTTGATTTCAGATTCCTTATTCTGAGCTGTCTGATTTCGCCGAACAACATCATCAAAGCAGCTGTTTCTGTTTATGGAGTCGCCGATCTTCAGGCCCTCGACGAGGATACCCACAAGTTGGAGCAGTGCTACAATCAGAATCTCATTGGGAAAATGCCAGAAGAGGCGCACGTCTATCAGGAAAGAAGCCCTGTCTACCACATTGAAAAGATCAGAACTCCGATTGCTTTCTTGCACGGAAAGGAAGATACGGTCGTTCCGATGAGTCAGTCTATCAGCATGTTCGAGAAGATTCGTGCCAACGGAGTTCCAACAGCTCTCATGCTTTTCGACGGCGAAGGGCATGGCTTCAGAAACGGACAGACGATTCGGCAAAGCACAGAAGCCACGTACTATTTCCTGATGAAAGCAGTCGGAATCGAGCCGTCGGTCACATCGCAGCTCGAAATTGTTAATCAGCAGAATTAATTGAAAATTAAGATATCTGTACAATGTCCGTTCTTGAATATAAGGTGACAAAGACGGAGAGGTCTTGCTCGTCATTAAACACCGAGATAATAGGTTTCGAAGGGCAGAATGAGCTCCTCCTCCCTCTTTTTCATCCAAGTACCGTGTGCCTTTGTACCTGATGAGAGATATGCTCATTTGTATTGCAAAAGGTCAACCTTCGTTCACCACGACGTCTTCCAATCTCTTCTATGATGAGCTTGAGTTGGTGGTTGTGCTGATGGTGTTGGTGGTATCTTGCACGTCGTCCTGTCGGAATTCCGCCTTTGAGCCCTCCGGCCCATACGGATTTCCGTCCATTCTTATTGGCTTCGAATGGATGGAGCGAGGGGTTGTGTTCTATTGGCCTTGACCGGGGACCAGTGCGCGGATACCGTGTGTACTGCGAACGGACACAATAGTCGGAAGTCGGTTCTTTCCATTCATCCCGTTCTCCCGTTTCCCAGAGACACCCTCCCGCTGATGGTCAGAGGCATAACCCAGCCGGGAGGACGGCGTTGACCGTCTCGAGCAGGCGTGATTTCTCATTTGTCTATTCAGTTTTCCCCTCGTACTTCTTCTATTTCAGAACACTCGTTGTGGCTTCGTTCCCCTTCGCCCTGGATTCAACAATGAAAACACGAACTGGGCGGAAGCGGAAACTGTCGGAACAAAGGAAAGAAGAAAGAGAAATGCACGAATTGAAGCGAAGGAAACAGGTATTTCAGTTGAAGTCAAGAGGAGATTGGAAGAGTTGATTGCAGTCGGTGGCTCGAGATAAAGTGTTTGGAAACGAACTGATCATGGATGAGATAATGGGATACGTGTTGCCTATCGATCCAAAGAGTAAACTTCCGAATGAGTTGGAAATAAGGGTGAGATAGGCCGGGAGGGATGGAAGAGAGACGCTTTATTCGTTTCCTCAGCTGATCAACAGAGGTTTCAATTCGGCAGTCATCCGGAAGTTCCGGAAAGAGTTCCGGAAAATCAGCATCGGCTATCCAGGTCCGGAGGATAATGTTTATCCTATGGACGTTATCCTGAACAAATGCTGTATCTCGGTCACTTCGTTTCCGGATTTTTGCAGGTGAGAAGAGTGTCCGTTCGGTCGGAGTGTCGTTTACATTTACAGATTTCTGAACACTGTCGTCAAAGTCGATTTTAGTTCTGTGAATATTGGGAGAACATTGAGAAATGTTACACTACCGGACAATTTCTATCACTCAAACATAATGGACGTAATGCTCCATGGGAATTGTAATTGTGCTCTTCTCAGTGTATGTCCAACTTGAAATTCAGATGAAAGACTGAAAGTGTTCACGGGAATGGAGAAATTCTGCGAGAAAGGCTGTGAAAAGTGTCAGAGGTTGGCCGTCGGATGTCGAGAGTACGGTCCCCTGCAGATGAATGCACTCGTGGACACATTCAGTCGACAGAGACACCACTTTGAGACTCTGATTGTCTCCGAGTAGTGAGTCCCTTCGTAATTGCATCGAATCAGTGTCTAATTGCAGTTTACTGGAAGAGATTGCGAGAAGAAGTGCCGAAGTGGCAGCCGATAGGAGAGATTGTCTCGAGAGGGCCGAGGCGATGGTCACTTCGAACATCAGTTGTCATCGGCTGGTGCTGAAGTTGTTTGAGAAGCCTTCTCGAGTCGAAACCGTGATGGCCTTGGCCTTCGTTACACAGCTCGAAATGGGTGGGAATATTCCAACACAGCCACTCCCTCGCGAATTGATAGAAATGATGGTGAAGAAGTGGAATGTGAAGTGTGTCAAATTGGAGTTTCACGCCGAAATAGACAAGAACATCGTCGCAGAGTGCTGGTCGAAATTCGGATATTTCACTGAGATCCGATTTAGTCAGCCATATGAAACCACGAAGAGATCAAATTATCGACTGGAACTCGTGGAAGTGGATCTGGAGAACGCGTGCCATATAATGATGGAAACCGTCGATGAAATATGGAAGGGCATAGAAACCGACACTCCGTACGACAATCTGTTCGCGAACGTAAGAAGAATGTTTCCGACGAACGAGATGAACGTGGCGTTCTCGAGGACAAACAAGATGACACTGATCCCTGCAAAGAGAACAAATATAAGAATACGGAACATTCTCTCGTCGGTTTGGAAAGATAATCCGACCGGATTGAAAATGACAATCGATATGTTCTCGATCGGTGTTGTCATCTTCGGCTTGCTCAAGATCCCAACCCACTTCCGGGGACGAACACTGGATTCTGCTTTGGCGATAGACTCTATCCGTTTGAAAGATGAAGGAGTGTGGTATGGAGATAAATACAAACCTCGACACGTGGTGGGTCAACGGTTCACAATAAATGATAAAGTGAACCGCAGCTCTATCGATTTGGGAGTGTTCGAGAGAGATAACTACTCCGAGCGTAATAAGAACCGCACATATACTCACATTTGATCACAGATGCTAACGATTTTTCGGCTTATCCGCTAGAAGAGGAATTTAAAAAATTTGAACATAAAACAGTACCGTCCGCGGATTGCATTTTTTTCAAGAGTGGACAATATTTGTACATTAAAAGTTCATGTTAACCGTTAACGGTAAACGCGTTTCTGATAATTATAATGTTTTCTTTATTCGATTCCTCATCAGATTTTTCGATTTCTTATTATCAGATACACTCTTTTTTTCAGCAGGTTCATCTCTTCAAAGTATCATCGGAAATGTAGTTTTGATTGTTGCTTGTTTTCATTGTCTTCTTCTTTCTTTTCGGTTACCGCTGAACATCAAGCAAGAGATTGGGAACGGACTCGTAAATCTTCTGTGACGCCCAGTAGGAATTTGAAGCACCTGTTCTATGTAATCTAACATGCTATTTCTCGTATACATCCTGACCGAACTCGAGTCTATAAACGAAGAAACTATTTTTAAAGCTCATCTTGGATATTTTGATGATTGACGATTCATGGTGGCGAACCATACAGATAACTTAATTTATTATCAAAATAATTTATGAAAACTTGGTTGCGATTAAAGCTGCTGGTTAACAATTTCGAGCTGCGATGTGACCGACGGCTCGATTCCGACTGCTTTCATCAAGAAGTAGTACGTGGCTTCTGTGCTTTGCCGAATCGTCTGTCCGTTTCTGAAGCCATGTCCTTCGCCGTCGAAAAGCATGAGAGCTGTTGGAACTCCGTTGGCACGAATCTTCTCGAACATGCTGATAGACTGACTCATCGGAACGACCGTATCTTCCTTTCCGTGCAAGAAAGCAATCGGAGTTCTGATCTTTTCAATGTGGTAGACAGGGCTTCTTTCCTGATAGACGTGCGCCTCTTCTGGCATTTTCCCAATGAGATTCTGATTGTAGCACTGCTCCAACTTGTGGGTATCCTCGTCGAGGGCCTGAAGATCGGCGACTCCATAAACAGAAACAGCTGCTTTGATGATGTTGTTCGGCGAAATCAGACAGCTCAGAGTTAGGAATCTGAAATCAAAGAGACTGCTTATTGATGGGAATATTCAATGACTGACCCTCCCGCTGAACTTCCAGTGATCAGTATTTTATCCGCATTCACTCTTCCTTGTTCGATGAGCGCCTTCGCTCCGTTCAGAATGTCATCTCTGTCGACGATTCCACAGTTCTTGTATAGCATTCTGCGGAAATCAGTTCCAAATCCAGTCGATCCGCGGTAGTTGACATCGAAGACAGCGATTCCACGAGAAGTGAAAAACTGCTTTTTCAGATCCAAGTTGTTCTCTGCTGGCGCCGTTGGACCACTGTGTCCGAGAAGAAGGACTGGTGGAAGAGTGCCATTTGGAGCAGTGTACGCAGAGTTTTTCGGTGGATAGAAGTATCCGGAGACGTTGACGCCGTCCGATTTGAACACGAGCTCTTCCGGTTCGGATATTTCGAGAGCGTCAATTTCCGCCGAATTTCTCGACTCCCTATGGACTTTTAACGGGAACTGTGGGCTTCGAAGATCAATAGAAATGACACTGGACGCGCGTTTTGGTCCCGAAGCGATTGCGAATACTTCTGATCCGTTCGGGTCGATGGAGAGATGGGAGAATACTGTGTAGCCGGGAGTCGGGATCTCAGTGATAGTGTTATCAGCAGAACGGAGATACAGTATTCCGTTGGCATTCATCACTAAGAAACTGTTGTTAGCTGCATAGTTTCTGAACCCGAGTTGCCACAGAGGATAACTGATTTCTCTCTCGATGGGGAACACGTTCTTCTCCTCTGCTCCTGGCTCGGCGGCCGATCGATAGACATTCCACCAGTTGGTACTGTCATTCACGTACAGAAGCTCATTTCCTAGCCACGAGAGCTCCGAATAGTTGACCAGTTGTCCAGTTCCGTCCTTCAACACTTGCTCGTTTGCCGACTCTCCGTCTTTCAGTTCTGCGACATGAATGGAAGTCTCGTCCCATGGCATGTTCGGATGATTCCACTGCATCCAAACGAGCTTATCTCCATCTGGGGACACTCTCGGATAGGCATAAAAGTCTGCCCCACTGGCGACCACATTCTGGTTTTTCGTCTGGCGATCGATGGAAATCAGACGATTTTCCGGAAACTTTTGGTCTTTTTGATGAGTCTCATTGACACAGTAAATGTGAGTATCCGTCACTGAGAAGTCTCCAAATCTGAAACACACTGATTTCTGATAAATTCATTTCGTGACGCACCCACCTGAACATTCTGTTATTGGCTTCTGCCAGCTGTTCAACGCCTCCATCTGCCGATTTCTGATAGAATACGCCTTCGATGGTAGCGAAAAGAACGGATCCGTCGGGCAGAACGTGGAGAGCACCTCCTCCGTACTCGTGGATGGCCGTCTGGACGGACTGTCCTTCGGCCCAACGAGTTCTTTTCTCTCCGTCAATGGGCTTCGAGTAGAGCTCTCGTTTGCCGCTCTCTGCGTTCTGTTCGATCCAGTAGACTGTTTCTGGAAAGAGGATTGGTTCTCGATGGAGCTTTGAAGCAGAACAAACCGCCAACAACTTGAAGTTCGCAGATCGATTTGCAGTTGCATTTGGCAAACAGATCCGGAGTGATCGAACTGCTCCAACTACCGTAAACCGCTTCAGTCGCCATTTTGGTTACACTGAAATAGATCCAACTCTTTTTGAATTATAAGTATGACATCTAAAAATTAACCTCGAAAAAAGCCGAAATTGAAGAACACGAAAAGTTCGGAGAAAAATCTGGAAACTTGAATTTATACCTTCCGAAAGTGACGGAGAGTGATGTCATCATTGCGATTCCTTATCAATGAATTGTCAGGTAATCTCGGCTTCCGACCACGTTACTCATTTCTATAACCTGCTGTCTGCAGCGCTGTCAAATAAATGTTTATTAAATACTGAATGATATAGTAAACTGAAATAAACGGGCAAGTGAAAAAGAAACACGAAACTGAATCGATTTGGAATGGCATATGGCACCAAGAATTCACAATCAAAAAGAGTACTCGCTTTAAATGAAAAGGCATATTATGCTACAAGAAAGAAGGCGTCTATTTTATACAGAAAATTAACTAAGCATCTATTCGAATTTGATTCCCTGAGCCAATGGGAGCTGCTTGCTGTAGTTGATAGTACATGTCGAGCTGAAAAGATGTTTATTGATCACACCCACTCACTGTCTGCGTTTCTCACCGTCGCATGTATTGTCTCCACGAGTCGGAACCTGATTCACGGCCTCCACCGGTCTCTTTTTCTCCTCCAAATGCTCCTCCGATCTCGGCTCCCGATGTTGGAATGTTCACGTTTACGATTCCGCAGTCACTTCCTTTTGGTCCAATCCACTTGAACACGTTCTGGATGTTAGTGGTGAAGAGAGAGGAGCTCAACCCCTGGGCGACCTCATTGTTGATTTGGATGGCTTCGTCGAGTTCTGAGAACTTGAGAACATAGAGAATTGGAGCAAATGTTTCACGAAGCACAACTGGAGAATCGTGCTTGAGTCCAGTCACGATAGTTGGCAAAACGAAGTTTCCGTCTCTCTCGAGAACTTTTCCTCCGTACTCGACCTTTCCACCGGAAGCGATCGCCTCAGCGACAGAGGCCTTGTATTTTCCGACGGCTTGCTGGTTGTGAAGTGGTCCAATAATTGTGGTGGCTTCAAGTGGGCACCCGATTCTCGATTCGAATTGAGCATATGCTCTCTTCAGTCTTTCGAGCACTTGGTCGTACACCTTCTCGTGAATGATAAGCCGTCTCGTCGTAGTGCATCGCTGTCCGGCAGTTCCGACAGCTGCGAACACTGTGGCTGGAACGACCATATCGAGATCAGCATCCTCATTGACAATGATCGCGTTGTTTCCACCAAGCTCCAAAAGCAACTTTCCGAAGCGAGCCTGCACTTGTTGGCCGACAATCTTTCCGATTTCGGAGGATCCGGTGAATGAGACAAGGTTGACTCTCTGATCTTTCACGAGTGCCTGACCAACGTCTCCTTCTCCACAAACCAACGAACAGAGTGCTGGATTAACGTTGTTCGCAACGAGCACTTCTTCGACAAGTCTGAAAAAAAACGATTTTCCTGTCTGTAGTTGGTCAAAAGAATCTACCTGGTGACTGCGATAGCAGTGAGTGGAGTGGATGGAGCTGGCTTCCAGACGACCGAGTTACCCGTGACCAGAGCCAGAGCATTGTTCCAGCCATAGACGGCACATGGGAAGTTGAACGCCGAGATGACTCCGACAACTCCGAGTGGATTCCACTGTTCCAGAAGAGCGTGTCCAGGTCTCTCAGACGGGAAGATCTTTCCCTCCAGAGATCTCGACAGTCCGGTCGCGTAGTCGCAAATGTCGACGTACTCTTGAACCTCTCCGACGCCTTCAGCGGAAATCTTTCCCATTTCGAGAGAGACGAGCTTTCCAAGGTTCTGGAGCTGAGTGCGCAGCTTGTCTCCAATTTGGCGAACGATCTCTCCGCGGCGAGGAGCTGGAACCTCGCACCAATCTTCGTATGCCTTGCGGGCTTCTGTGATGGCGACTTCGTAATCTTTCACAGTTCCATTTTGTACCTAGAACTTGGAAGAAATAATCACAGGATAGGACTTTGATCTATTTTACATTAGCGATTGGAGAGTTGTTGGCTGGGGCGAAGGATTGGACAACTGGCCCGCTTGCTGCCCATTTTCCGTGGAACACTCCCGCGTTGTTTTCCTTGAGTCCGAGTTCTTTGAGGAACGCGTACTTGGAGTCGTTAATGAGAAGTTGCGACGCCATTCTGCGCTGCAACATTGCTACCATTCCTGCGCGCAAGAACGAGCTCATCTGAAAACGGGAGACTGGTTAGACTTGGAACAAAGGGAAGCAACAGAAAGAATTGCACACACGGTTAGTGAGAGGGTGAACAGGAGAATGTCTGATTGAATGTGACGGGAGAGAAGGTGGGCAGCAGAGATGTGGGCGGGGCAAGACATAGAAGAGATGTTTATGACGACGAAAGTGAGCGGATTGTAAATCAAGGACGAGATAGATTGATATCGATGAGATTACCACATGCAAAATAAAACACGGATATCGGAAAATTGAGTCGGCAACAGCAATTTACGACCAAGTGGTTACAACAGTTTGGTTTACGAACAGCACGCTGCAGCAATAACCGTGATATTGGAGACAACAATACTTTAGGAGGAATCATCAATATCATCCTATCTTTTGTCATCGACCACGTGGTCTTTTGACCGATTATCTGCGTTTTTGTCGCGTGGAAGGAAGGCCTGCAGCCTGTTGATTGAATTGAAGATGATAGGAGATTCGAAACGAACAATAATGTTTGATCGAAAAACGTAAGGATACTGTTGCTAGAGCGGATGATACGTAAGATAAATAAGTAACTCATTTCCTTTCTAGAAATTCTTCCGGAATACGAGAAAAGACTTTACATTTTTCGCAAAAATGAAGTTAAAATATTTTCAAAAAATTTACTTTATCATTTTTAAAAAAATTGAAAATAGAAGGCAAAAAATTAGGGAAGTTACTCTTAAAATATTAAAAATTTTAAAAATCAAAAAGTTTTCAAAAAAAAACAGAAGCTTGGAAAAACTAAATTTGAAATGCCGCGTAAAACTTTCCGAAAAGCGTAGAATGTCTCTTCGTGGCGAGATATCGGCGCGAAAATAGCGTGCGCCTTTAAATAAAATTTTATTTTCTAGAACGAATTCAAAGTGTTTCCTCGTTTTCCATGCTTTTCTTATGAATTTTCAAAGAATTCCTTCACAATTTTGCATTAAAATAATTATACTGATAGTCTAGACTTTGTTAATTAGAAAATATACCTAGTTTCACCGCTAAAAACCGTATTGAACTTGTTCCAAAACCTTCTTTTGATTGGTTTACTCGCTTCTGTTACTACGTTACCCTAAAATACCTTATTTTCAGGTAATATGTCTTCCATTCAATGTCTCAATCCAAAAGCGGAGTTGGCCCGACATGCCGCCGCTCTCGAGCTTAATATTAGTGGAGCCCGAGGACTGCAAGACGTCATGAGATCAAACCTTGGTCCAAAGGGCACTCTCAAGATGTACGTTTTCTCTCCAACTCCTAATATGAAAAGCATATGTAATTGCACCTTACAGGTTGGTTTCCGGCGCTGGAGATATCAAGTTGACTAAGGATGGAAACGTTTTGCTTCATGAGATGGTAGTATTACATTTTTAGGAGGAAAAACTCAAATTTGTTTAGGCCATCCAACATCCAACTGCTTCCATGATTGCTAAAGCTTCAACAGCCCAAGACGACGTTACCGGAGACGGAACTACGTCTACTGTGCTTCTCATCGGAGAGCTTCTCAAGCAGGCCGAGTCGCTTGTCCTCGAAGTGAGTCCTCTATTTATCATCGAACTTTTTTGCAATAATTTGTCTAGGGACTTCATCCACGACTCGTCACCGAAGGATTCGAGTGGGCCAACACCAAGACTCTTGCATTCCTTGAACTGTTCAAGAAGGCGGCCCCAGTTGACCGCGATCTCCTCGTAGATGTGTGTCGCACGGCTCTTCGCACGAAGCTCCACCAGAAACTTGCTGATCATATCACCGAGTGAGAATGTTTCTGAATTTTGTTTTATCGTACTAAATATTTTAGGTGTGTCGTCGATGCTGTCCTCGCCATTCGCCGTGATAATGAGGAGCCAGATCTGCACATGGTTGAAAAAATGGAGATGCACCATGACAGTGACATGGACACCACTCTTGTCCGCGGATTGGTTCTCGACCACGGAGCGCGCCACCCGGATATGCCAAAGCATGTCAAGGATGCCTACATCCTCACCTGCAATGTTTCTCTCGAGTACGAGAAGACAGAGGTTAACTCTGGTCTTTTCTACAAAACAGCAGCTGAACGCGAAAAGCTTCTGGCCGCGGAGCGTGAATTCATCACCCGCCGTGTTCACAAAATCATTGAGCTGAAGAAGAAGGTCATTGATAACGCTCCAGACGGAAAGAACAAGGGATTCGTTGTCATCAACCAGAAGGGAATCGACCCTCCATCTCTTGACCTTCTTGCCTCCGAAGGAATTTTGGCTCTTCGTCGTGCTAAGAGACGTAATATGGAACGTCTGCAGTTGGCCGTTGGAGGTGAAGCAGTCAACTCTGTTGATGATTTGAGCCCAGAAGATCTTGGATATGCTGGACTTGTGTACGAACACTCACTCGGAGAAGAAAAGTACACATTCATCGAGGAGTGTCGTGCCCCTAAATCTGTAACTCTTCTCATCAAGGGACCCAACAAGCACACGATCACCCAAATCAAAGATGCTATCCATGATGGCATGCGTGCAGTTTTCAATACTATTGTTGACAGTGAGTTCATATTCACATCGGCTCCTAATTAATAATAATTTTTCCAGAGGCTGTTCTTCCTGGTGCTGCCGCTTTTGAAATCGCCGCGTACGTCATGCTGAAGAAGGAAATGGAGAATTTGAAGGGACGTGCTAAACTCGGTGCCGATGCTTTCGCTCAGGCTCTTCTCGTCATTCCCAAGACGCTCGCTGTGAATGCCGGACACGATGCTCAGGAGACGTTGGTCAAGCTGATCGAGGAGAAGACCGCCGCTGGACCGGATCTCGCTGTTGGACTCGACTTGGAGACTGGAGGAGCTGCTGAGCCGCAGGGAATCTGGGATAATGTGACCGTGAAGAAGAACAGCATTTCGTCTGCCACAGTTCTCGCCTGCAATCTTCTTCTTGTTGATGAAGTGATGCGAGCCGGAATGACCAACTTGAAGCAGACGCAACCAGAATAATTCAGTCTTCTCTAAATTGTATCCCGTGTGTCCCTTTTTATGATCTGTTGCCGTGTTTGAAATATCCCGCTTCACCCAAATCAGCTTAACCGTTTTCAAAAGCTTTCTATGAGCGATAATCAATAAGGATCGATCTGTGTCCTTTTTTTCTCATTCTCTCCCCCACACATTTTTCATCAACTATATTGCTTTTTGTTTGGAAAATTTTGTTGATTTTTCTTGCACGTTTTTCAGATTTTGCGCAATAAACGCTTTCAGCTTGAATTTACTTTTTTCGACGAACCTTTTTATCGTCGATAGCTCGAGTAAAATTTATTTTGAGTAAGGAAAACATATGGGAAAATGTAATTGAGTATGTAAATTCAAATGTTCAGGCCATTTGCCTGGAAAATGCTTTTTAAGAAAAGTTTTGCCTCAATTATTCGATTTGGAGCACGGAAATGGAAACCGCGCGCAGCCCGCAAATAAAAAATAGTATGGACTGGCCGAGTTTCCGAATTCGGCCATTTGGGGGGCAAAATGGCACGAATCCTTTTCGAAATAAAAAAAATAGCCAACGGATATGTTTTTTTTCTTCGAAAACCGTGTATATTGATTACATTTCCAGAAACGGTACCATTTAAAATTCTTCCAAATTTCACTTCTGATTTATTTGAATGTTTCTTCTTTACTCAACGTCATCCATGTGTTTTTGCAGAATGGCTGCTGAACCCCCGTCGCTGGAAGAACTTCTCGAAAAGAAGAAAAAAGAAGAAGAGGAGCTGGCAAAGGTTTGTCGCCACAAGTTCCCGCTTGAATTGAATTTTTCTGTTTTCCAGCCAAAGTTCTTGTCGAAAGCTGAACGTGCTGCTCTGGCGTTGAAACGCCGCGAAGAAGAAGTGGCGAAGATTCGAGACGCTCAGAAGCAAGCGGAAGAGGCCCGAAAAAACTGGGGGCGAACGGAAAAAACGGCACCTGTCGAAGAGAAGAAGGACAGAGACCATGTAAGGGACCGCGGCAACGAGCGAGATCGGGATCGTCGACGAGACCGGCGAGATCGGAGTCGCTCGCGCGATCGACGCCGGAGCAGAAGTCGTGATCGGGACAACAGAAGGAGAGATAGAAGTCGGAGTAGGGATCGAAGAGACCGAAGAGATGACAAAAAGAAGGAGAAGACCGAGGAGAGCGAAAATGAAGAAGCCGACAGTGGAAAGATGGCAGACGCCGTCAAAGACAGATATCTCGGAAAGCAGAAAGAGAAGAAGAAGCGAGGAAGAAGACTTCACGAGCGAAAGTTCGTGTTCGATTGGGATGTGGGAGAGGATACTTCGCAGGACTACAACAAACTATATCAAGTTCGCCACGAACATCAGTTCTTCGGGCGCGGTTCCGTTGCTGGAATGGATGTGAATGCGCAGAAAAAAGAGAAAAACACGTTCTATTCGCAAATTATGGAGCAGCGAAGAACGGAAGACGAGAAGGAGCAAGAGAAGCATCGATTGGAGAAAGAGCAGAAGAAGGAGAAGAAGGTTGCGCATGACGATCGGCACTGGAGAATGAAGGAGCTCAGCGAGATGACGGACAGAGATTGGCGTATCTTCCGGGAGGACTTTAACATTTCCATCAAAGGAGGAAAGGTGCCGCGTCCTCTCAGAAACTGGGAGGAGGCTGGTTTCCCGCAAGAAGTCTATCGTGCGGTTCAGGAGATTGGTTATCTCGAGCCGACACCTATCCAAAGACAAGCGATTCCCATTGGACTGCAGAATCGTGACGTTATTGGTGTCGCTGAAACTGGATCTGGAAAAACAGCCGCCTTCTTGCTGCCTCTTCTCGTATGGATCACCAGCCTTCCGAAGATCGAACGACAGGAGCATCGTGATATGGGCCCGTACGCGATCATCATGGCTCCAACAAGAGAGTTGGCGCAGCAGATTGAAGAAGAGACTAACAAGTTCGGAAAACTTCTCGGTATCCGTACCGTTTCGGTCATTGGAGGAGCCAGTCGAGAAGATCAAGGAATGAAGTTGCGAATGGGAGTCGAAGTTGTCATCGCCACTCCCGGACGTCTGCTCGATGTTCTCGAAAATCGATACCTTCTTCTCAACCAGTGCACTTATGTGATTCTCGACGAAGCCGATCGTATGCTTGACATGGGCTTCGAGCCTGACGTCCAGAAAGTTCTCGAGTACATGCCAGCGACTAACCTGAAGCCAGACACTGAAGAATTCGATAACGAAGAAGCTCTGATGAAGGGCTTCGGGACGAGAGAGAAGTACAGACAAACGGTCATGTTCACAGCGACAATGTCATCAGCCATTGAACGTCTTGCTAGACAGTATTTGAGACGACCAGCTGTCGTACACATTGGTTCTGTTGGAAAGCCGACCGAGAGAGTCGAACAGGTAAGAAACTGGGCAAGGACGGTATTTCTGAGTCCTATGAAAAAACTTTCAGATCGTCTACATGATTCCCGAGGATCGCAAACGCAAAAAGCTCGTGGAAGTGCTCGAGGCGCAGTTCCAACCGCCGATTATCATCTTTGTCAACCAGAAGAAGGGAGCCGACATGCTGGCGAAGGGTCTTGTCAAACTTGGATTCCATCCGACTGTTCTTCACGGAGGAAAGGGTCAAGATGCGAGAGAGTACGCTCTGCAAGCTCTTAAAGACGGCACCAGCGACATTCTCGTCGCCACCGATGTCGCCGGAAGAGGTGCGTTCATTTTCAATTTCCTCCCGAAAGCCCCTCCCCCCTGAAGTAATCTAGAAAAATAGCGGCAAAGTTAGCTTCCTCTAGGATTAGTGCGCCTTGCTATTCACCAACTAATTTCCATTTTGTTCCGTTTGCAGGTATTGACGTCAAGGATGTGTCTCTAGTTCTCAACTACGACATGGCCAAGACCATCGAGGATTACACCCACAGAATTGGAAGAACTGGTGAGTCGTTTCCCGTTTTCGTATACACAACTTCCAATACCACCGTCGTCTTGACAACTTTCGCATCTCCTGGTTCCGGCGGAGGGCTCCGCGGAGAGACTACTCATAATTTGCAGCTGCACCTTTGTATCAGGGCCATTGTCTCTTGTTCTCGCTTCTGTGTCCTGTTTCTACTATTCCTATTCTTTTCTCTCTTTCTTCAACTACAACTTTTTGTCATGCGGAAAGTGCACGCCACGCCACAAGACTCGTCACTTTCGACATGATCTTCCGGCTGGAGAATACGCGCATAACTTGTGATATGCGCATGAAGTCGACAGACTTTTTCCGGCGACGAAGCCAGAGCCGTCCATTGCACCTCGTTTTCGTCAATTTGTGTATATGTGTGCATAGACGCATTTTGTTGCCATTTCGGCCCCATTCCTCGCCCGCGCTCTCTCTCTTTTTCCCTGTCCTTCTTTCTCTCCCTCGGAAGAAGCACATGCACATTCGCCCCTTTTCCTCACTCTCTCCTTTCGTACACACATACATAGCATACAAAAAGAGATTTTCGCGGTTTCTCACCACCGCCTCTCTTAGTTGTTTCCCGGAGTTTCTACTGGTTCTGTGGGTAGCACGGGGTTCTTTTGACGAAGTCGAGGGAGGAAGAGAGAACTAAATGAGAGGAAGAGGTTCGCATGGAAAAAATGAACGGCACAGGGGAATTCTTCAGAAGAACCGAGATTGATCGCGGATCTTCCATTTGACAGCTAACAGATCGGTTTAGGATGAAACGAAGTTGCACCAACTTCAGATTTTCAAATACTGATAACATGAGAAAAATTAGTTGTATCCGTATATTTTCGCTAATGGGCTCCTATGCTTTCAGAAGATAACATGTTGTTCAATAATACAATTGGATAGTCATTAATTTTCAAAAAAGGAGAATTTGAGGCGCCAGACTCCTCTTTTCCGAATTCGTCATTTTATGGCGTTGTCTTCATGAGGTTCCTCCATGGACACATTTGTCAATCGAAATGAGAGCTGGAACGACGACACAGAATAGCGGAGGGAAAAAGAAAGAGAGCGACGAAAAGCTCGTGTTTCCCCAACACAGCCGACGACTACTGTAGATGGCACGTGGCGGCGGTCCCCAAGCGTGTTTTATTTGAGTCGTCCCGCAAAGAAGCAGCCAGCAAAAGCAGGAGCGGCAGAGCAAATTTTCAACTTTGAGCCTCTCGTCTTCTCCTCTTTTTGCTCCGTCCTCCTCTTCCTCCTTCCTGCTTCTCTCCTCCTTTTTGTCGCAGCGTTTTTCTTTCTTTTTTTCTGCTTTTTCTTCTGCTTCTGCTGTCATTCTTTCGTTTTCCTCTTCGAAACTCAGTTTTTCTCACGAACTCTGCGTGTCTGAGTCGTCGTCACGCGTCTTCTGTTTTTCCGCTCCGTCTCTCCTCGTCCTCCCCCGTGGAAGCGTGCTCATGTGGGAGCTCTCTCGAGTCTCGTCACCTCTGTCTCCACCCGCGTTTTGATGTATCCTTGGCCGCCGCCATCGCTGCCATCGTCGCCATCGCCGTCGTGTTGCTCGAAATGCACATGGAGCACAAAAAAGCTCATTCCTTCTTCTCTTTCCGTCGGCGGCAGAGAAACTCGAGTCGACACGTGTGTAGTGAGTGGAAGAGATGGAAAATGCGAGAAGTAACCCGTGGACTATAGGGATCCCACTTTCCTCTTCGCTTTCCTCTTGCTTTTCTTTTTCTCTCATTGCGTGTTTTTTTCGGAGAAGAGCGATAAAGCAGGCTTGTTTGGCTGCGTCGTCGTTTTCGCTTAGACGATATATAACAAAAATGGACAAGTAATCTAGTCGATGGATAGATATTACCCGTAGAAAAGAGAAGAGTACCCACTGTTGTCCCAGGGCAATAACTGTACGAAACAAAGCAGTTACTATAGACCGTTTTCATTTAAATTGTGTTTCTTTGTGTTGTTCACCTTCATATTGCCTTTCTCCGTTGTTTCGAGAGGTTCTAATCAAAACTTTTCTAGCCCGAGGCCGACATGCGGAGGATCATTGTCAACTATCCGAAAGGGTTCCAATGTTGAATAATAGTTGCGTGGAGACGAGGTGTGTGCAAACACACTCTTGCGTGCTCCCCTTATGACCCGTCCATCCGTTCACCTGTCCTTTTGTTCCCGGCGGTAGCCGACAAGGCTTCTCTGTCGTTTTGTTCTAAACCTTCCTCGCCCGTTTCGCGCTTATTCATAATATCTGTGAATTTCGGCTGGCAGTGGCCTATAATTATTTGGGTTGGGCGGCGAAGATGGAGAAAGAGGAACCCATATGCCTGATAATAATAGACCGAAATGTGCCTCTTTCTCGACGCACCCTCCGTTTCTGCTGCCATCATCATCATCATCATGGTTACCCCAATCATCCCACATCATCGTCTCTAATTGCATACTCATTATACGCCGGCATCAGCTTCTGGTCCCCGTTTAAGCTCTCATCTATTGCATATTCACGTCCCTTCCTCCTTCGGCGGTGATCTTTCTCTCTTTTCAGACGTTGAAGGATCAACCAGATTGGTTGTTCTTCGTGTTCATTGGGCGGAGACTCATCGAAATTGAGTGTTCTTTGCTTGATTCTGCGCTGATCCGTCTGAGAAAGACAACCAGTGTACTTTTCGCTCGTAATTTTATGTTCAGTCCAACCGAAAATCAAGTAGAAACATTCTCGAGCAGTATCCCCTGTTAACGTAAGAAATTCTTCGCCCAAAATTTTATTCGCTCGTTTTCAGTAGTTGTTTTCTCTTTGCGCCGGCGCACCCATTCGAAGTGAGTCACGTGTTGCTCTGTTACTTCTGAAGAATTTGGGCACGACGACAGAAAAGAAGAAAAAACGAAAAAGGGGAACCCATCGTCGTCTCGTCGCTCTTTTTTAGTTTAGTCTAGTTATGAGACCTGATCAACACTACCATATAAACAACAGCCAATCTACTACGGACGACGATTGGACGGTTGGCACACGCCAGGCGTTGATTGTTTTGCTGTGAGTTTTGTGTGCGGTTGAGTCTCAAAAATGCTCTGTCCTTCGTGTTTACGCCGTCAGACGACGCATGAAGGGCAAAAACGGCACCCGGTCCGATGGAACGAATAAATTGATGAACAAGTCGTCGCAGTTAAGCCCTTTTCCGCCGCGCGCGCGTACCAATTCTCTGTTCTAGTTGATCCGCTCTCGGCAACTTTTAGACCCTAGAATTGAAACTTTCAAAAGTTGAACCTGCCCCAACGCCGAGATTCTGTGAGTAGGTTTTCTGTTTAATATACGGTTGCGAGAGTTTGTTCACTCAAACACACACACACACACACACACGGAATCGCCTGTATTTGAACAGCATTTGTCGCGTGCGCCATGTGGGTCTCGCATCTTTCGCCCGGGCTCTCTCTCTCCGACAATCGAATAGGGTCGAGTTGTTACTCCTACAACAATGACCGGCAGACGGATGAGAAAGAGGTAAAGAGAGGCAGAAAGTGCACAACACAAACAGTCAGCGACCGAATTATGCTTTGCTGCACTGCTCAGCTGGACTGGCTGCACCCAGTTTTCGTCGACGGGAGAGATGATTTGAAGATCGCGGCAATCTTCGAAGAGCATTTGCGACCGGCTTGTTCTGTTGCTCTCCACCCGCGCTATTGTAATGTAACTTACAGTGAAATTAAGACAAAATTGTTTCCCCCGTTTGGAAGGGTGAAACTCCGTTTTTCACGCATTGGAATCTGACGATATAATGCTCCTACGATATCCTGATATTGCTCTCGGCATTTCGGCTCTCGGATCTCATATCCCCGTTCCATTCCGAACGGTTTTTTCCCGCCAAGTGTGAGTGCCGCACATGTATTCCCTCTTTCAATACGGCAAAATCTTCACCGGTACCCCCATACCCGCGTGTGTTTGACTAGTGTTCTTTTGTGAGTGTCTTTCTGTGTGTTTCAAATATTGGCCATCGTCGTTGCTCTCCCCCTCTTTTCTTTCCTTCGTTTCCATCGTTGCCGTTTCTCACCGCAGTGCCGCCGCTTCTCTTCGGATCCCGTGTGCCACGAGTAGAGGGAGACTTCTTTCATTCTTCTCGTCCATTGTTCCGTTTCTCTCTTTACTTTTCACTTTTTCGTTTCTTTCGCTCGCTTTTTTGTTCTCTTTTTCGCTCCCAGTACAATATTTGTTGTCATTGTCGAACACATAGAAAAGGTCAACTTGAAAATAATAACATGTATAGGTTCAAGGACATGATAACTTCAACAGCCATGCGGTCTGGGGGATCCCCTTCGTAACCCGATACGTGTCTACTAGAGTCGGCGGGCGCTCCAGGGTCCCTCTATCTATTTCAAACATGAACTTGTGCGCCTACGGCGGTTACCGCGTCTAATCTTACCAAGATCGCTTTGTTCGGAAGAGTAGTATAGAGTTGACTGCAGAAAGGTCAGGGTCTTATCGTCAGATGGCGAAGAAGATCAGCGATAATTACTGAAAAGTATAGAAACATTTTGGATCCATAGATATGCTTTTGTTTCACATAGTTTTCTTTTACCCCTCTGATTACGGTTGGCTACAACGCCATTTCAGTTCAGTCCGTCTCTCGTAACCTATAATTGAACAACAGGTGGAGAATCGTTTTTGTTAGTTGGCTGATCGTAAAATAAGACCGGTTATTTGTTTCATGCGATAGAAGTTAGTCAGTTAGTGGCGGTCCAGTAGCAAGCCTTTGAATACAGTAATCTCTCTGTCAAATCAAAAAAGGTGATTACGATGTCTCTTTTTGCTTTGCTTCATAATTTTTGAGTGTCGGCAACTCTTATAGAACGCTCAGGCGTTCACAACTAGATTCTCTCAACTCGTTCCAAACATGGCAGCGCCGAGTTCAGCAATTTCACACTCAGCACATTACCGACATGTTTCAATGTCTTATTCGCAGGTTTCCTGCTGGAAGTCCTCCAGCTGAAACGTGGGAAGGAAACCAATATAGCTGCAGTCCGCACGGCATCGGGATGTCGCGTATTCATAACAAATTAATCCACTCTGAGCCTCCATGCCCGCCTCTTTCATGTTCACAATTCGCACAGGCATGTTGTGCTCATTAGTTGAGTCCCCCCAATTAAATCTTACATGAGGTAGTGACAGCGGTGCTCTCATTACTCCATGTCTTCCCGCTCCAGTGGCGCCTGTTTTCGAAAGAAAGCAGGCGTCCGTCGAAAGGCTTTCGTATGATGTGAGAAGAGAAAGAAGGAAGCCGCTCGGTGTTCCAGTCACTTGGCGGACCTCCTCGCAGACGGAACACGTTTCGGCCGTCGACGACCCGTCGTCCTTTTCTTTCTCCCCTCACGTCGCCTTCCATCGCACAGCCATCGATTCAATCTGAATCAACCCTTTTCCCTCTCTTTCTCACACGTACTTGTCTCTTTGTGTGTCTCCGCTCTACGCTCCAATCGAAGCAATGTCAAGTTTTATCTTTCTTGCCAAAGTGTTTTATCTTCTGTCGTCCGTCGTTTTTTTGTTTCCGCTGCTACCTCATTCTCTTTCTCCCGACCTTCCCGTCACGCCTTATTGATCGTTGGGTGCCTCCCGAAATTGGCGGCATTTTCCAATGTCTTTTTCCCTGTCAAACATTGTTGCTAATTACTGTCGATTGATGGGCTGTCGGCTGTGACGGCCAAACACGTGAGTTGATAACGACAGGAACATTGACAATGCAAACGTTTACTAAACCGCACATTTCATTCTTCTCCCTCTATGAATGAATCGATAGAATATCCTAAGCGGCATTCTGTTTTGCCCTTCAACGAGATCCCATCTCATCTGCCGCCTCGTCTCCAAATCTCCTCCGTGATTCCTAATCCACCCCGTTATCGGCTCTTCTACGTACTGCTCTTTCTCGAATTCATTTCCGTCTATTTCATAATCGAATGTGATTACATGTTATACACGTCGTTTACAACGCTTTCTCGCACCCCTCTGCCTCATTATGGGTTACTTATACGCTATCCATGCTATCAGTTCGTCGTTTTAGTCGCCTTTCCGTCTTTTTCCTTTCCACAAAGAATCGAATCAACGACCTGTGCCCGTTTCCCTTCGGCTGTTATCATTCGTCTCCAGCCCGTTGAGCCTTGCTTTCGCCTCCTCGTCTGTTTTCCTATGCATTTATGGGAGGCCCTCTCTCTCTCACGCCGAGTCCTCCATGAGTTTGTCCTTTCCCACTCGTCATCGTGTTTTGCTTCCCTCCGGCTCTCCAACTCGGCCTCTGACAAAGACAAGGAGAACACGGTTCTTCTTTTTCGTCGTCATCCATTACATGATGGCCTCCCTAGATAACTGTTCTCGTTCGCGATGCCTGCTATCCTTTTTGCAACCAATCTTCTCGTGGTGTATCTCATTTTATTTGCACCTATTTGAAAAAGTTCCCCCCCCCCCCATCACTGGACTCTTTCGCTCTTTTTCTCACACACTACCATTTTCTATGTCTAATTTCTCCTCACACCGCTGTTGTTGATTGCTACGTGATATTCATGTGAAAGGGATCTTCAAGTTCATGTGTGTCTTTCTTCAATTCGTAATTTTCAAAAGATGCGAGTAACCACACTCATGTTTCTTTGTTTTCGAAACGTCTCTTCATTCATTCACAAAACAATCATACTCGTGTTGTATACGCTCGTCAATAATGTTTCCCACCTGCCGAATTCTCCTCACTATCTGATACTGTTTCGTTGATCTATTCTCGCTCTCCGGAACTGTAAACAATCATTTCTCGATCGATTTATCGATCCTATCGCAAACTGACCGTGTTATCAGACCCGCTGGCGCTGTTTTCTCTATTGATCCAGTTGCAGAGATTGTTGTTTGCATCGCTATTGAAGTATTAAAATTGTGGCGAGGCAGACCGCCTCCGCAAACTCTGAAACTCAACCATCACACCACACTGCTCTTGTCGATTTCCCTCGCTTCTGAGCACCCGGATTAGGCCGCATTTGAAAACCGCAGTCAGGTGCTTCTTCTTCTTCTCCTTCTCTCTGCATGCTTGTTTGCTCCCAGCCGTTTGAAAATCGGAAAGTTCAAGAAATAGATAAGACTGTTTAATTTCAGCGGAATTTCCGTGTTTTATGAGCTTCGCAAATTCCGTTCTCTCTCTCTCCCTCTCTCTCAATCTATCCCCCTTTCTCGGCCACTTTTCGATCCAAACCGTAGAAATCTGCAGTCGACACAACGGGTCGCGATCGAGTTTCTTTGTTTCTTTCCCTTCCACTCGATGCAAATCGCCTTCTTTCTCTCCATCGTCAAAGTGTCGGGGTCTTCTTCAATTAATGGATGTTCTCAATTGACCCCCTAAAAGTACTTCTTCGCACACTGTCCATCCGTCTTCCACAGTCCATTCATCTCTGTGCCGACGTCCCGATTCTTTTCCGGCCGATTCTCGCCCTCCTCATCCTCCCATCTTATCCTAAAAATTACCCGAAATGTCGAACGTCTGCGTCTTATATATGTGCCGCACTATTGCGTCCCGTACTTGTGCGGAATAATACGGGCGATCGTCGCCGCTGCGCAGTCTGAAGACGCGAGGAAAGGGCCGTCTTCCTCGTCTTGTGTCAGCCTGCCAGCGGCATCGCCTCCTTCGTCTTCGTTTCCACCCCTTTCCACCGCAGTGTTGCTATTTGTCTTCTTCTCTTTCTCGCTAGTTTCTCGCTTCGTTTCTCTTTCATTCCGAACTCGATGCGCGTCCGACGACCCACCCGAGAGAGAAAAGAAAGGCCAACGCGAATGTATTTACCGTCGAAAAAATCGGCCTGTGAGAGTTTCAACAATGTTCCGTCTCGCTTCCTTCGCCTACCTGTGTGGTGCTGTCTGCCCACGCTCTCCTTCTTTCGCTTCTCTTGATCTTTCCCTCTCTCGCATTCCCGCTCTCGGTCAGATAGTTTGATCAAATCAAATGATTCGCCGATCGCCGCGTGGTGGCTGGTTTGCGTCTTGATCGAAATATCAAAAAGTGCCAATCGAACGAGAGGTGTGAAGGTTTTCAATTCTCGATTGAGGGGAAGCTGAGAAAAAAACAAGTTTAGTTTATGAGAAAGGGGCATAGGGATGAGTAGAGCGGCAAAAAGTTCAGTCGCTGAAATGAACTCACCGTAACGATATTCAAAAGAAGAATTTGGTTTGCTCTTCTGTTCATACACATCTATATTGTAAACTATCAACTGCACAGCGAACTAATTAGTTTGCACAGCCTTGCTCTCGCACAAGCCTCTTGTGAAACATTCGCTTGTGTGCTCAAAGTCTCCTTTTTTGGCTCCGAAACCGGACAGCTGACTCGAAATAGACACATGGCAGACACTTCTCAGTCGACAACGCGTCGATTGACTCCAGACATATTTCGATGTTGGGAATGGAGGAATCTTCACCTCACTCGAATGGCTTCTTCATATTGTCTTTCGTCTCTGATCCTCTTCTCGCGAAAAAGAAAAAAACACAACATGGGTTACGGAAGCCATTGGTTCTGACGGTGGCTCGAATCATGCGCTCTCTTCATCTCCTCCGTCTCGCGCTGACACTACCTGCGTCGATCCCATCTCTCTTTCCTTCAACCATGTGCTCCGAGTCGTGTGCTTCTCTTCTCAACTGCTGCCACCCAATGCAATTGACAGTTTGAGCAGAAGATGAGAAGACGAGATGTGTTTTTGCTCTTCCTGCCTGCCCCCGTCCACTCTGTTCTTCCCACTCTCAACTTTTCGCCTTCGTCGTGAATTGAGGTTGCAAGTGTTTTCTCAAACGACAGTAATCCGTCCCTCGTGTTGAGACGCTATTTCACCCCTCTACTCCCGACTTTGCGAGTGCGCGTGTCGACGCATCCACGTGAACGAATACTGTTGGAAACACACTCTTTTCATTTCTCCCGCATGTCTGCGTCTTTTCGATCACTCGGTTTTTCGCCGGCAACTTTTATTCTCTGTCTCTCTGAAACACCGTACTATCATTCTCTATTTTCCAATTCTTCCTCTGTGTCTGTCGGTACACGCGCTTTCATAAAAGCGTTTTCCAATCATCAACACATACGATTACGCTGAGGCCGACCGGCAGGGTACGCTAGTTTTTTGTAGAGGTAACAGAGTGAGGAGACAAAAAATCATAAACGATTTCAATCTTTGCGCGGGAGGTATTGTATGTCGCTCTCTCTTCACGTTTCACTTTTTCCAACACCCTTAAAACTTGGTTGCAAATTTTCAAAGATTTCTATCGATGTTGGAACAGATCGATGCACTATTGCATTGTGTTTGATTTATTGTGCTCTCTTCATCGATCCTATCTTTCTGAATGCCACACAGTGTTGTAACAGATGTATTGACAAACGATAATGAACGAGAGAGAGAGAGAGAGAGAGAGAGAGAGAGAGAGACCTTTCCACACAGGTCGCAACTCTTCTCGCATCGGTCCACACTGTTCTTGGTTGATTGTTTATGTTCCGATATTTCGTTCAATTTTTGCCTAGCTTACAATTTACAATCTTAGACCCGCATCGCGTTCAAAATGTTCTTGACCGACTGGTGCACCGGCCTTCACTCGGGCCATAAAAATCGCGATCTCGGGGGTTGGTAGTTGCGGAGATGGTATTGATAGGCCTACTCTCCCTCCTCCCCAGCGGGTCGGATGAGCTCGTCTTGTCTGCGTCTCTATTACCCGCACACACTCTCTCTCCGTTCTCCTACCTTTCCTCCCCATCGCTCCTCTCGTTTCACCGGCCGCTACTGTCACCGCTGTAGATTCACTCGCAGTTTTTTGTGTGTCGCTTACTCCTCTCGAAGTGCAGTCTGCAGTCTTTCTACCCTGGAAACGTTTTTAGTTTTAAAAAAAATAAAGCAACAATGGAAAAGTGCACGTTCCGATTGTTGTGACCAATCGAATCGTTAGGGCATGTACATGGCACGATGATCGTAAGAGAGAATGTGTCATATCGAATCTCGCTTACCCGCAAATGATAAAAATTTCGATAAGCACCCCTATGTCTCACTTCCAGCCACAGTCTCTCGCTTGTCATTAACTTGTGTGTCCGTCCGTCTACGGTATTATCAATCATTTTCTTCTTCTTCTCTTCTCTCCTCATTCGTTTCGCGCCCAGTATTTCTTCTCTCTCTCTTTTTCTTCTGAATTCTGAATTAGTTTCCCGCCGTCGCCGCCTTCTTCGTGGTGTCACCTGCCCTCCGTATCTCTCTCCGTCTCCTGTCGCTCTCGTATTCGATGATGATGAGGAGGAAAGAAAGTTGCCAGTTGCTCGGCGGCTCCGCGTGCTCGAAGCGTTTGGCTTCTTGTCCGCTGATAAATGAATGCTCCTCTCTCTCTCTCCCTTCTCCTCCTTCACATTGTTATTGCACTTCGGTTTCCTCCTCCTCGAGACCTCCCACCTGTAACTTTTCTCTCATTTCAGGTCGTGCCGGCAAACATGGAAAAGCTATCACGTTCCTCACCCCGGATGACACTGCCGTATACTTCGACCTGAAACAGGTAAGTCACCCATTCCGTCGTCATGTCCGTAATTGGTTCTCTTGCACTAACCGAATTCCCTTTAGGCACTTCACTCACACACACACATGTGTGTTGGTTGCCTAATTTCGTTTTTCGCGCCGCACTTGAGCTAGTTCTCATTCTCTAGAGGTAGTGTGAAAAGTGGCAGTTGAGGACATATTCGCGCTATGTATAATCTCCGCTGTGTACGAAAACGTCTTCTCTGAAACTGTAAAGTTCATGCGGTGAGACGAGAGAACATACCGACAAAGGACATGACTGCCAGCGAGATCATACGGACCATCGAAATGACGTCGGGAAACGAGAGATCACGCCTTGTTGTTTTTTCAGGTTCTCGTGGATTCGCCGGTCTCTTCATGCCCGCCTGAACTATCGAATCACCCGGATGCGCAGTCGAAACCGGGAAGTTTCGCTTCGAAAAAAAGGCAGGATGAGACGTTGTTCCTGAAATGATCCAGGATGTGGGCAGCCGCTCGCTCTCACACAATCTGCACTTTTCATTCAAATAATCGGAATCTTATCTCCTTTATCCGACATATTTATTTCATTCTCTGACTGTCCAATAAAATAATCCGTTGCTGTCATCTGTCCTGCTCGTTCTCTCTTGACATACGTTGCTCTCGCGCACGTTCTCATATCTTATCTTTCTTATCTTGTCTCTTCGTTTGTCTTTTTTATCTCTACATAACCACGCCTACTGTTGCAGGATAACCCGGGGAACAAATCGGAAGTGATTCTGTGTTGTCCAACCAGAGCTTTGGAGGACACGAAGAGCGACGCATACTCGTCAGTTACTGACGAGAATACCAGGTGAGCCCACGTTTCCTCTCTCTCTTTCTCTCTCGCTTCCCATTGGGGCTTCTTCGAAAAGCAATAGGCGTTCGTTTTCAAAACATGCAACTTTTCGATTTTCCGCCTCTATTCTCTGAAAAGAAACACTTTCTTTTCTGTTGTGTTCCAATCACAATAGAACCGATTCATAGGGGTGTCGCCGCCCTGCGGGAGAGAGTGAGAGAGTCGTCCGTTTTCCCCACTCTCTACATCTCCTCAGCCTCTCACACGATTGTTGCAGAAATCGAATTGTATTATTTGTTGTTGGTTGATTGTCACAACACCCCCCAGCTGCCACGTTGACGTCGTCGGTGGTTGATTCCCGCAAGGCACCGTTCCAGCAAGAACAGAGCAGAAAAATGAGCGAAGAGGACTGGCCTTCGCCAAAGTTCCGCGAGCATGTGATACAGAGACTGTGAGTAGTTGATTCTCTTTTGAAGGAATTCTTATAATCGTCGTTTCAGTGAGCCCGAATTGGCAAGGAACCGGCAAAATGCTCCCAATCTTCCCGTTCCCGGCGATGCACGACAAGTTGAAGAGTACGTGTTTGCCAAGTGCATGTCGAAAGACGAGTACATGCGGACCATTGCCAAAGTGATAAACGCCATCAACTGCAATAGCAAATCAGCGGCAGTGCCCTCTGTTCTGCAGCCATCGCAGTTTCATAGTCCTCCGTGTACAACTGCTGGTATGTTCACTTTCCTAAATCGCATTCAAATTTCCCATCATTCCAGGTGGTACTACTCCTATCGGCTCTACGCCTGCTTACCGAGCACCCGTTCCTCCTGACCCACAACCGACTTCAGCTCAAGCCAGGAACCCGCCTGCGTCGACCGTAGCCACCACTCAAGCAACCACGACGCCTTCGATTCAAAACGCGGCTGGAGTCACGGGAACTGTGTCGGCCAGCGCTGCAGTCGCTGCTGTCGTCGCATCGTTCCCATCGCCAGACGCGGCTCTTCGAAATGGACAGACGACGCCAGGCGCTCCGGGAGCTGTTGGAGCTGGAACACCGACTCCAGTGGCGCCGTTCCCCAGCGGAACAGGAGGAGTGCCCCCAGGTGGGCCGGTTAATGGAGGTGGCCCACCGATGGGACAACCACCACCACAAATGGGAGCTCCAAACATGGGCATGGGAGGACCTCAAAACGCGTATGGAGGATACGGAATGATGAATGGACCTCCAGGAAGTGGAGGGCCGATGGGTGGCAACCCTTATGCCCAGCAAATGAAGCAACCGAAAGAGGTGAGTTTTCGATATATTGACAGAAACAAACTAGAGAAGAAAAACGTGATTCTATCTTCTGATATAAATATTTTCCCTTTCACAGATGGATCAGTCTCGTGCATGGGATCCTCAAGGCCACATGTACCAAACGCCGCAGTGGGGTGCAATGCAATCACAACAAGGACACGGATACCCGAACGGACCGATGAACGGACAGGGAACCACGCCAACGGGAACCTCGTCAGTTCTCGAGTCGCTCATCAACCAACCACAGCAATACCCGACGCATCATAATCAAATGGCACCGTCAGCTGACCGAAATGGAGCTAATCGCGGTGCCGCTGCACGTCCTGGAATGTCAAGTGGTCATCATCAAGGAGTGATGAGCGTTGAAGATCAGAATATTTACAATCAGAAATTGAGAAATATGCGAGGAAGTTGTGAGAGTCTGCGAACGAGGGCTCGGCAGTGCAGACACGAAGGAAACCACGAGGCTGCTCATAAACTAGAAGTGATGCTCAGTGTTCTCGAAGGAAAGCGAGTCGTCAGTCTCGAATATCTTAACCATCTCGAAACGTGGATTGCTCGTAAGCAGGACTTCCTCACCATCAACCCAATCGCCGCAAACGTTCCGAACCATATGGGAATGAATGATCCGGTGATGAACGGCGATCATGGAATGATGGGCAACGGACAGGTTCACAACCCGTACGGTGGACATCCTGGATACGGCCATGGACAGTACATGGGCGGACCGCCACATCACATGCAGATGCACCAGCCTCAGATGTGGCATCAGCAGCAACAGAGAATGATGCAGCAAGATCAGATGATGATGGGAGGACCAGGGGCAGGAGGACCGATGCACGGAATGTATCGTGGAGATATGGGCCATGATCAGATGACTTCACCAGTCAACAGCCACCGACACGCGCCGTATCAGTCTCCAGTCATGAGGAACAATATGAGAGGAATGCCAAATGGACCGGGACCAATCGGAAGAGATCGCAACTCCATGAGCGGATCGATGTCCAATTCGAGCTCTGGATCAGCAATGAATCCGATGGGAACACCGACACAAAAGATGGGCGCCCCGTCGGGCCTCGGTGGATTGTCGGGACTCGACGACTTCACCTACGATGATTTCCTTCCGAATCCCATCGATGCTCTTCAGCCGACGATTGCAATGGGACTCAACTCAATGAATGTATGAATTCTCAAGAATAATAATCATTTCGGCAAATCAATATTTTTAGGGCGGTAATCCAACTCAAAGAGCGAATATAAACGAGGCGGCGAGAAAAGAGTTACAAGGTTTGGAGTCTCGTTTCGAAATTGATCCGAATCATCAACGACACGACGCGAATCACATCGTCGTTAGCTGCAAGATGCGCGGCCAGCCGTTCCCGCCACTCCGACTTGTGGTTCCAACGACATATCCTGCCGGAAATGTGACTGTCGATCGAGCAGCCATCGATCTTGATGCATACCTCTACGACGACCTTCAGAATGTGGTGCATGAGCGATTGTCGAGGCCTGGTTTGACAACTATAACTGATTATTTGAATGCATGGGTAATTGAAAAACTAGATTTCCGAGAAAATACACTTCTCGTATTACAGGAAGATCAAGTAACGACATACCAGAACAATGGTCAGAATGGTATGGACCCGGCGTTCGGCGTCGGCAACGACTTCTTCTACGAACATCTGAATTTGTGAGTTAGGTAGTGCTTTCTGTTTCTTTCCAGCATGCCTTTTGTCCTGTGAAAAAGTTTTGTGGTCGTCCGTACCTCTGTGAAATTTCTTTTCTCGCTGCAGTGTGTGCATATTTCTGTCAACTGCAATATTTTACCTCAATATGGTATTTTTGCAGGTCCAATGCATTCTAGTCATCCAGCCATCATGTTACCGTTCGAATTGCTCAGTTGCACAAAACATGTACAAAGTGACCTCAGAAGACGCCGCAAAGTGGATCAGTTATTTCGTTCTTCCTCAAAATTGCCAGTTCCGCTTGCCCCCGCATATCAATTGCATCTGATTGTCACCAATCGTCTGCCCTCCACCGATTCCATTCGATTCCTAGTCTTTAGGTTCCACCGACCCCCAACTCCTCATCGAAATACGGTTCCAACTCTTCTTTTTCTTCTCTTCATTCAAAAATGTGTAGTCGCGCGTTCCAGTCTTCATTTCTCTTTTTACTCCCTTTTTATTGAAAATGTGATAATATCAGTCTCGAGCACGATCGTCCCTCGCATCATTTGAATGGTCTCATGTTATTCAATTTGTCGAGGCGGCCACTGTGCCCGATCCCCCATCCACGTGTCCCCACACTTCCACTGAGATTCCGCATGCGTCTTCCCCCAATTACCTCAGTTTTTCTTGTACCAAATACCATCACCATCACCTAGCAATTTTTCCAAAAGATTAGTGAATTTGTTATAGATTTGATAGACTTGAAACGCGTCCATTTACCACAAATCAGGGATTGTTCTTCATTTGTATGGAATAGATCATGTATACAACCGAAATAGTAGACACCAATGAATAGTTTGTGTGTGTTCCCATAGTTTCCCTTTTTATCGCTCCACCCGCCCCTTCTCCTCGTTTCGAATCTGTGATCCGATCTTTGTCTGCAAAGTATGTTCTCCCCCCAAATCACCCACCACCTGTCCCCGTCTCTTTGTTATTTTTGTTGTCCCCTTTTTTGCAAACTTGCTCGACTGGCAACCGTATGGTTCCATTCGCCCCCATGTACATTTCTCTTGCATCCCAACACACATCCTCATATTTGTGTGCGCAAAAGATTGTAATAATTGCTGTTTTCCTTTTTATTTTACACATTATTTTATATTCTATTTTATTATATTTGTCTCCCATGAAAACTGAAAAGTAATCAGAGAGAATGATTGAAAAGAGGTGATATGAAGCATAAGAGAAACGAATGGAAGTGGGGGTTGGAGGAGAGAGGGGGAAGAAGGGAAAATACCGGTGACTCGAATCAACTATCGACATTGGAAGCAGAGGGCGAAAAACGCGCCTGCTACGAAGCCGATTCCTGCGATGCTGGCTGGACTGAAAGAGGATCAACGGAATGGAGCACGGACGGACGGGGGCAACTCACTAGACCCAATAGCGCAAACGGTAACAGCACTCGTTATCGCAGCAGGTTCCGAACGAGAAGAACGTGTCGGTCTCCGGATCCGCGCATCTGGAATATTTCAATTGGAGTCCTTTGTGTTTCTGAACAATTCTGGTTTTGTTGGCATTTCTGAGAACTAATGAGCTCGCGAAAGTTTGAGAGGGCTGAAATCACTTTGCGCCGAGCCATGCAATTCTAGACAAGTTTATCATAATAGTTCGTCCGACGATATCACCACGAGATCAGCTTTTTTCGGAAAAATGCGGATTTCTTGAGCTTGTCGGAAGATTTAAAATCATCTCCAGTCTTGTTAGTTTCGCTATGGAGCGCACTTTCATTGGATGATTGATATTGAACTAGTTAAATATATTTTCTCATCGTCGCCGCTTCTCTCGTTCATCAAATCCCTCGAATTGGCAATTTTTCGAAATATTGTCGAGAACATTAAGAATCATGTCTTCTGAAGGAAATCTTCTGTTTTCAGCCTCAATTCGCTGGGGTCATTCAGAGAATAGGAACTGGCCAAAAATCGAAAGTCTCTGTCTTTTCGAACTGTTGAGAAAACTGGGGACCTCGATGAAGCACATTCGATGGAAATACAGATGGTTAGGAGAAAACAAATTACTGTTTTATACCAGTCTGTTCGCACCGGCCGGCACTCCAGCTGGATTTCTTTTCTGTTCACGAATGAAAAACCCACTCCTCAAGGAGAATATAAGATTCTTGTTGGAAATTTAAATCCAATTAGATTTTTGAATGAAAGCTTCCGGAAAGTGTGGTTAACGCACAAAAAAACGGTGAACTGCAAAAAAATTAGATGAAATGTTATTATCGTTAAAACTCAAAATCGGAGTTGAAAATAAATATTCACACGTTCACGTGAGATATCTCGCAGCAAGAAAAGCACTGTAAACGCCAAAACATGCTGCGTCTCTCAAGTCACACTACACGTTTCGGTGTTTCTAATTATTTTCTTGCTGCGAGATATCTCACGTGAACGTCTGAATATTTATTTTCAACTCCGATTTTGAGATTTAACGATAATACAGTAATTTGTTTTGTTTTCGCGGCGTAACCACTCGGGTACTTTTGCGCAGAAATCGGCAGAAAATCGGCGATAGTGCGGCATTCCGCCGCATTTCTGCCGATTTTCGGCGGATTTCTGCGCAAAAGTACCAGAGCAGCGAGCGCCGCCTATAGGCCTTCTCGTCATATTCGCTGATTTTGATAATTGTTACAGAAGCGTTCTGCTTGATCTAAACAGTTCCATTTGGGTCCCTATGCGGGAATCCGAAAGTCCCTTGCACTCGTCGAAATGTGCCACCACAGCAGCAGCAGTCCATCATCCTTTTTTGTGCCGCCCCCATCAGCACGTTCTCCTTTTTCTTCTTCGTCTTCTTGCTTCGTTTGTCATCCGCTTTTCTCACATTCTCGTTTTCCATCTTATCCATTTCGATTCTCCAGGGACTCTTCTGCCCCCATCTCTCTCTCTCTCTCTCTCTCTCTCTCTCTCTCTCTCTCTCTCTCTCTCTCTCTCTCTCTCTCTCTCTCTCTCTCTCTCTCTCTCTCTCTCTCTCTCTCTCTCTCTCTCTCTCTCTCTCACTCAAATTACCCACCATTTTTTGGCGCCTTCCGGGAAGGGGGGACCCGGAGAAGAAATTGAATAAGGGCGGTAGCCGTCGAAGCGGCGCCCGCGCGAGACAGTTGAATATGGCCCAAATTGGGCGGGAATTTGAATAATTCCGACGACGACGAGCGAAGGGGTGGCCGCATTTAAATTCGATTCGCAGGACGACAAGTGGAAGAGAAATTGAGGCAACACGAGCATATTTTCGTGGCGGTGGGGCTGGAAATTCGACGGAAGGAAGTCGGCCGACGACCGATCAACAAGCAGTTATCGGGTGCGGACGGTGGTCCCTCCCGCGAACACAGTGTTACCTGCGATCGAAATGAGAACAGAAGAGGATTCAGAAGGGAATGTTGGGTCCCCGTTTCAAATGCGCTCCACCAAAAATACGAAAGAAATGTTTTCTAGAGATTGAAATTGGACACGAATCATAAGATTCACTGCAAATGCGCTCCTTAGCTCCATTGGTCCCTGCCACTCTTTTTTCTGTACCGTATTCCGCATGCGCAACTCGAATCACGGAAACACGGTGCGGATATCGAATGCAATCGCGCTTTTTGGCTCTAATGCATTCAATTCAAATTTTGCTGCGTACGTCTCTCCATTTCTCTAACTATTTCAAGCTGCGTAGCCAAAATAGCGGGAAAACAGGCGGAAACGCAGACCACTGTGGAGCGGAGGAGCACGATTGCATTGCTCGCACACTTTATGATTCCGTGATCGAAACAGCATCAGATAATTTAGATGCAGACACGAACCTCGAAGTAAAACTCGAATTTAATGCTTTAGAGCAAAGGAGCATGTGACACGTGTTTCCGTGATTAGAGCATGGGTTCCATGTTGCCAAAAGTCTATTAGGCGTAACACGTTGGCTCCCATCAGATTAGGAAACGGCTTTTTAGGAATGATGGCTGAGTTGCCGTTGACCGGAATTCTTCAAGTCAATACTTCGAAAAACCGGGATTCAAATATTGGAAAGTTCAGTTTTGATGGAATAGTTCTTGGTTTAAAACCGGCTAAAAAGCATTTTTTGATGCCGGAACATCTTCTGAACGAATCGAGAGAGATTGAGAAATCAGGAAAATATTGAACCGGAAATATCCGAAAAATGTGTCATTCGACGGAGATACAGTGGAAATCAGAAGGTAGTCGCGCTTTCAGTCGGAGTTTAAACAGATTGAAATTACTATCGGATGGAATCGAAATGGCCCCGCAACCGACGAGAGCTCTGCCGGAGGAGAATCATTATATCTCGAGATTGATAAGAGATATACATAATGATTCTCCGGTAGTTTTCGCCGGAACGCAGAGCGCATTTGAAACGCATTCGCGGTTTTCGGCTCAAGATTCATGTCTGCGTCTAAAATGTCTCGAACTATCCGGAACTGTGTAGACGGAACAGCGTGTTGAAAATGAGTCGCAGACACGAATGGAGCGAAGGAGCGCAGTGAATGTGTCTTCGAATCGGGATGGATTCCTCAAAAGTTGTGTTTCGAGATGAAACATTTTCGAAACGAACACAAGATTCCGCAGACTGTCGCCCCCTTCCATCTGGTGTCATTGGTTCTAAACAGTCCATCCGATCGACACCTCCCCCCGTATGCTCTCTCGCCATCTCCATTTTTTCCCATAGTCGCCCGTCGTCGGTCACAGTCATTTATTCCCGGCCGAGTGAATTTCAATCGGGGAGAGTGAGGGAATCCGAAGAGAAAGAAGACAGAGGAGGGGTGACTCTGGGGCTTAATCTGTGAAGAAGACGTCCTTCCTCGTTTTCCACACCCTTCGCGCGCTCATCTTTCATCAGCGTTTTCAGCCAATTAATTGGAAAATCGAGAGAGAGAGGCTCTCTTTCTTTCTTTCTCCTCTCACGCGCTCCTCCCTTTCCAATGAATAAATGAGAGAGAGAGGAGAGACGACTGAAAAGTATTAGCCTTGTTAAGGAGCTGATTTATGTGTGCATTTGACACATTCTCCCGGCCCGCGCGCTTCCGAGGAGCCGCCCGTCCCTTTCAGAAACATCACTCTCTGCGTCGGCCTTCGCGAAAAGGACTCTCTCTCTCTCTTCAATTACTTTGTTTTTTGATCTACGCCAGGAAAAGTAAACGAGCGAACGGGCGGCATGTACGAATGTTTTCGATGGACTGCCCCCCATCAACTCTTCGGGAAACACTTTTCTCGAAGGTACCTCGCGAATCGAAAGCTGCGCGTCTTGTTTTTTACATTGGATTCTGCAAACACTGCCACGTCAAAATGCACCATATCGTAGGCGGAAAGGATTCACTCGGAAACGTTCGGGTGACATTTGATACTCAGCAGAGCGTACTCGAAATCATCGAGAGATTCGTTCCCAACGCCACTTTCAGCAGCGCACGTCAATGACGTGTCACGTGCCACCGCCCGTCGGAAGCTCACTGGAGCGCGACTCGGAAACAATGTGTAATCGGGAGGCGAAGTTTCGCTCGACAGAATCGAATCAAATTTGTTGTTGGTTATACAGATATAATTCATCAAAACATCCCCTGGAAAGCCGCCCATTTTAATGCATAAAATATGTGTGTGTGCGTCTCGAATCGAAGTGGGGGAATGTGCTCCGAGAGCCCCACATCATATCGTGTCATTTGTCACTTTCACGTGGTCCTCGCCGTCGGCCAAATTAGAAAGGTCTGCTACTCCATTTCACCCATCAATTATCATATTGAGCTCGTTACGAGAGCTCGTGGGAGTGAGTGAGCGAGAGATGAGCACAAATTGGAAAGGAAGGATGGGAAGGCGGAGGATTGGGTTTCTCGTCGTTGGAAACACGAGCGAGTTCCGGTAGAGCGCACTTTCGAACGCGCACTGACACGCGGAAGTGACGGAAAACCAGCTGAGGGGTACGGTAGTGCGGCGGAGCAGCACTTTGAAGAGCTCTCGACGCAACTCTAACCCAATTAGGAAGTGTGTAGATCAGGAAGTTGTGCAAAACGTTCGGGGGAGCACAGTTGGGCTCAGTGCGCCCACTTGAAGTACTCGAAACCACCGACGGGTCTCCTAGTGATAAGGTTAGTTATCTGATAGAAATGATTGTTTCTTCGATGACCAATAGAGCGCGTTTGAAATTGGTTCAAGTTTCGGCGGGTGTTTACACGGGGAGATATAAACGGCTACTCACGTGTCGGGAAAGCATGTCTCGGGCACGACGACCGCCGCCGCCACTGCCGCGCAGATCAAGAGAATGATGACGATGGTGCGGAGCATCCACTGAACATGGAGCAGTGCCACGTGGCAAACGAGATCTGAAGGAAGAAGGAGGTGAGCGGGAGGGAAGGGGGGAATCTCGGAATGTCAGAGGGGGAACGAGAAGACGAAGAAGAAGGAGGAGGAAGAAGAGAAGGAGGAGGAGGAGGAGGACGAAGAGCAGAAGGAATGCGAGGAGGACACGCCCATTTGTGGGGGGAGGAGGACCCGAAATTGGATTGTTTTGATGAGAAAAGAGGTGGGAGAAGAAGGTGTTTGAAGCGAGGAAAGCAGGAAGAAAGTACGAACGGGGGCAGGGAGTGGGCAGCCGAGGGGCGCGGTTCAATTTGCGAATGAGTTTATGGGATGTGACATCTGTAGTGAAGTGGTTGAACGGGGGGGGGAGGGGAAGGCAGTTTGAGATGTTGTTCGGAGCAAATGGACGGCTTAAGTGCTCCAAACTGTATAGCTCCAGGAATTGTTGTTAGGAGTCCATTCTCTTGGCCGGGTGTTATAATCAGTGTCATTTCTCGATTGTATACTTGTAAATAGTTATTAATTATTCAGTAATTCGCAAAAATCCGGCAGTTGATACAGGTGACAACATTCGGGTCACGCAACGAAATGACGTGGCATATGAGAAACAGTGTGCGTTTTGAAGAGACGCAGAGAAAAGTGATGATATTAAGCGTTCCCCCGTGAGTTTGTATTTACAAAGTTTCGGGTCCCGCAACGAACATTTTAGTTTGCGGACTATTTATAATGGACCAATTTTCTAGCACTTTCTCGACAGACTTTTCAACATTTTTCACTTTTCTATTCGTGTCGAAAAGGTGAAGAAAGTCTACTTCTATCTGTTCACCACGCTTCCTCGCTTTTGGCGCTAAACATTTCGAGACTGTCTGCGTCTCCGAATCTGCACGCTGCTTCGCTCTTTCGTTGCGAGACCTGCGTCGATACCGTAGTCACGAAGTGCACGCTCGCGAGAACACGACTTGTCATCGTTTTCTGAGATCAGAAAATACGGAAATGTTATGGAACCAAAGGCGGTGAGCATTATCCCGTTTTCATGAAACAACGGTCGTTTCTTTGTTTCAAATTCCCGTCATTTCTGAATTGAATCTTCCCGTTCTCGCCAGTTATCTCATTTCGAAAAAGAACCGCGCTCTGTGGATAACATCAGAAAAGAGCGTTGGGTGCGACGAAAACATGAAGTCAATTCTGAATTTACACCGTTTCAAATCCAATTCAATATCATGTTGTAGTCATCATTTTATCTAATTTAGCTCCATTTTCACCAGCGGATTGCCGATTTCTTTCGTATTAGCAATAGAGCGCAGTTTACTTCCAAATGAGGAAACAATGGCAGCTTGGAACCGTCTCAGCAAACGCGCTTCATCGAAGGTTAAGGTCTCGCAACGATATCAGAGTTAAATCATCAGGTTCTACACACTTTCGTAGAGGAACCAACCGATTCCGGTCAAAGAAGCTCCCGACCGGTGACCCGGATCCCTCGGATCCCTCATTTCGATGCTCGGAACTTGTCGTCGGCCACTAGTAGTACACTGCGTGGCAGGCGACTTTGTTGTTCTCCGAAGAGAGGAATCCACAAATTATCGCGTCACACACACACACACACACACCGACGAGTCCATCCGTTTTCAGTCCATAAATAATGGTCGTGTATGTTCCAGAGAGAGTAGAAAATGACAGGAGAGAGACATCTTGGGAGCCAGCCAACCGCCGGGCGCTTGTTTTGGAATGTCAAATGAGCCATGCGGGTTTTCATTTTTGGAAAACGAGCAATACGGGAGAGAGCAACAAGCGAAAGCCTTCCCGAATAACAATGTATTCAGGTTTTGAGAGGGTTTGCTTTGATTCGAAACCAAGAAGAAGAAGGAGAAGGAGAGAGAGAGCGGGGGAAGGTCGAAAACTAATCTCTCTCCCTCCGATGATGATGGCACCGAAATGTTGAAGAAGAGCCAATAGGGTCAATATGATTTATTGAAGAACATGAAGAAGCGGTGGCGGCGGAGCCTCGTTTTTATCGTTTCTCTCTTGCTCTCGACCGCCAAAACAAAAATATCGCGATGCAGAAAGGCGGCGAATCGTAAAAAAATGAAGCCGTGACGGCGAGAGAGAGCGGAGCGTATTTTGAGGTATGACGTGGATGAAAAAACAGAATATCACTGCAACTAATGAGGTGGAAGACGGTCTTTTCGATGGTTACAGCGTTTTGTTATCGGAAATTGGAAAGATGGCTCTCGCGGGTCTCGGCACGAAGAAAGCAAATTACTGTAGAAATTGAGATTATCTTTTGACAACTATCGGTTCCCCTATCTTTTCCGCGATATTCGTGGCGAGACCCGCGAGCGCCGCCGATCGGCCATCTTGCCACATTCAGTGAAGCCTATCATAAGGTATCCAATGATAAGAAAGATATACATGAGATCCACTGAACCATAAGTTTCAGAGAAATCCGTCTGAAAACAAACTACTTCTGATGACCAGAAAACGCAGCGAGAGAGAATAAAAAGTCGTTGAGTAGTTTCTCATTCAGACTCTGCATAGTTGTTCTTCCATTTCTGATAGATTTTCGCCATTCCTATCAGAAATTGTGACCCGCGGAAGGCATTAACATAAGAAAAGGAACGTTCAAACGACGCGGACAGTCTTGGTTTGCGGTAAACTGATCGTTCATGTAGTTTTGGATCATTGTCTGGCATTTAACCGGAAATTATGAAGTTTAGCTCATGAAGAAATTATTTTCCGCGGTTTGGAGCCGTTGGAAATTGAAGAAAAATTAATATTTAGGTTACCAGATTTCCGACCAGAAAAGGAGTTCAAGAACTAACGAAGCGGCCAGCAGTAGAAATTGCTTAAGTTTCAAGCCGAACGGTGAAGCCTCTAGCATCCAACTTTAGAGATGTTCGGGGGAAATGAAATGACACGTCAAAGGTTTCCATTGACTGTGACCCATTTCCTGAACGGTTTGAAATGCGTCACTGTCATCTCAACGAGAACTCAAAGAGAGCACTCCTTTCATGAGCACAGAACTCACAAGGCAAGTGCTTTTACACAAAGTTTGGTTACCAGTATCAAAAAGTGTACCCTTGCAAATTTAAAGAGAATTCAAAAACTTTGTGTGAGAAAACTTCCCCTGTCAGAACGTTATGTTCTTGTTCAACAATAAATATCTTCGCCAAACATCAAAAAGTTCTGGAATCTCTCTCTCGTCTGCTCCATAACTCTTCCTCAGAGGAACTGCCCTTCCTGTCCAGTTCCGCAGTTTTTGATGTTGCTTTTCTGCGGCGAACATGCTATAACTCGTAATTCTCCGTATTCATTTTTCTGTTTCTCCCTATTCTTTCAGCATTATTATATGTTTCAAAAATCTTGAAACTTGATTTTTCCTTGTCGTTCACTCAAAAACGGAACTTTCGAATAAGAGAATTTTCAAAAATAGACCAGGAACCACAAAGTCAAAAACCCGTCGACGACGTATTCTTTTCTCTCTCTCTCGACTGGTCGTCGACCACCAAAAGTCTTTCAGAGGGCTCCTCAATGACTTGTCCGTCGTCATAAAATATACTCCCTGCTGTTCGAATCGGAGAGAATCGAAGAGAATGCGTTGAGGAAAGAACAAGGAGAAGAAATAAATAACCACACGCAACTTCTGAGGAATGATTCAGAGAAAGTAGTAATCGGGTTGGGAGGCAATAAAATGCGAAAACAAATATACATTTTGTTTTGAGAAATGGAAAATTGTTTCGTTCGGGAAGTGATTGGAATGCGGAATGGGCATTTTTTGGAAGACAATCTGGAAAAATGAGCCTAAATTCAGAAGATGTTCTCTAGAAGTCGTCAGACCTGGCACGGCGTGCTGCGGCAGACGACGCAGTCAGCAAGTGCGCTCCACCGAAGGCATACGGTATATCGTATTGAGAGGTCCTAAACGTCTTTGAAAACATGGTTTTTGAATTTTGACTGTTCTTCTTAAAATTGCCCTCCGACGATTACTATGCAAAAATGAATCGTCGTGTCTTCTACACCAGACAATCTCGGAGAAAACTCAGTTAGACACGCATTTTTTGAATTCGCCCCGAGAAAAAAAAATCGGTTAGATAGGCAATGAAGTTCCACAAAGCGGCTAGAAAGAATTTCCAGTGTTTCAGCTATTATAAATCTTGTCGAATCTTGGAACCTCGATTCAAATGCGCTCCGCTGATCTTGTTGGTCTCGCCACGACTCTCGTGGAGGCGTTCCGACCGAAAATGATTATTTTTTTATTTGTAGAAAAAGAAATCGACTACTTCGTCGGCAAAGATTTTGTCCAACGACCGCTGTTTTGAAGTCAATTTTTGATTTAAAAATTGAGAAAATCATCGTCAAATTTCAAAAAAAAAGTCTTCCACGAAAGATTGCACATCTTCACGAGAAGTTTCCGAGAGTCATAAAGAGATCAACTTCCGAACGATGTGAGGACAGTCTGTACAGTAATCCAGAGCCCAAAACGGACTGAAGACATCGTCTCAATAACCGAGACGTCCGGCCTTCCGAGGAGATTCATCGGAAAACGCGTGGTGGGTGGAGAGAAATGACCCGGGTCGAGTACTTGAGCGAGAGCCTACACGACCACTTCAGAATTCAAATTCCACATTTCAAATTCTGAATTCGAAAAAAGGCGGCTGAATGTGCTATTAGGGAAAACAAGTCGTCTTGCACAATTCCGCCCCATAAAACTACTGCAACATTCGGTTGTGCTCTTTGTTGCGCCGGGAGCCACACACGCACCAATAAAAATGATAGTGTCATCCGAAAGAGACACGAGAGAGGGGGACGGCGCGGGGACGGCGCGACACCGACTTATGGTCCTCGAGGGACATAATTCGGCAGAGGGAGGGGCCGAAGTGACACGAGAGGGGGAAAAGACGAGAGTTTATTCGCGACAAATTGACAATAGATAATAGTACAAATTGGCGGGAGCCGCCGAAAAATGGTTATGGACTTCCGAATTGAGAGCTATTTTTGAGAAGTTGATCGAGCAATTGGAGGGGGCGGTGGAGGGTGACTTCGATCCAGCAAGGCGTTTCCTGAAGAGTTATTCAGTTCAACGACACGACAAGTCGCGAAATGTCGAGGAAAGCGAGCTCTTTTGCGACAATGGGTCTCGCAACGATCTCTCGTAAATCTACCCGAACTCAGGCCGAAAAGTGTTTTAGCGCTGTTGTCGAATTTCGCGATTAACTCTATCTTAAAATAGAACACGGACTGCGGTATTATTCGTTAGCCGCGAGCGCGGGTCCCGCAACGAAAGAGCGAGGCAGCGTGCAAATTTTGGAGACGCAGACAATTAGAGACATTTTCACTCAAAAATCAATGTCTACACGCATAGTGAACACATGTACTTAAGCGGTCAAAAAATGCAAATGCGACCTTGACAAATCCACGTGGCGTAAGAAAAACGAAAGACGGATAGCCTGCAAACCACCCGCGACCATTTCACGGTAGCTTGCATTTTGCCAACTTGACACGCTTCCGGAAAATTCAAGTGGAGCGCATTTGCATTTTTGACGATCCATAATAGTCCGTGATAAAAGAATCAGGTCCAAGAGAGAAGCTATTCAATTTTGACGAGAAGGTGTTAAATGAGTTGTGCTCCGCGAGCTGCCGTCAAGAAGCGATAGATGTGCTCACCTTGATGGTCTTCCTCTGATAAATGTCTCCCCACGCCTTCACGAACGAGATGGCGATGGTGCAGAAGTCGCGACGCATCCGATCGACTCCGCTGTCGGGCATGATAGCCGGCATGGCGCCCATCTGAAGAAACGAGGCCGTCAGACAACACCCGTATCAGTACAGTATACCTGAGAGTAGCCAGCCACTGCGGCCGCCTGCGCTCGCACCGCCTCGTTGCTCGAGTGACTGCGACGGAGCATTTGCGCGTAGGCCCAGCGGATGTCGAATACCTGGAGAAGAAGGAGTGTTGTTGACGGAGAGAATAGGAGGAGCTCACCGTGAAAGAAGCCTCGTTGGGTGTGAATCTGTGAGCCTTGCTCGAGTACTCGGCCCCTTGAGTGTAGTCGAGGTATCCGGAACGCACGAATATCTTGCAGTTCGACGTGATCGACACGTTTCCATCGGCATGCGCGGTCAGTTCGACGCCTCCGCCGATGTGGATCCTCGCCTTCTCGCTCGCGTCCGTTCTGTGCACATTCGAGAGGGCGCCGAGACAGAAGCGTCCTTCGTTCTCGCCGTGCGGATCCATTCCGCCGTCGATGATCACCTTTCCGTGGTCATGAGCACTCACCTGACATGTGGAAATTGGAAAATGCCCATGCTCACTGCTCACCTTGAACGTCTCCCCAATCTGGGTGTCCAACTCGTAATATATAATCGAGCACCAGTTATCGAGTGCTTGTGAAGAGTTCGGAACCACGATCGAACTGAGATCAATCGCCGGGCACTCGGCGACCGGCGCAGGAGCCAATTGGGGCGGTGTGTGTTGGATAGTGGCCACTGGATACCCTGCAATCACTCCTCCATCAAACTCTCCGTCTCTCCCTCCCTCACCGTTGTAGTTGTTCTCCGGAGGAGTGCTCGGCCAATCGGCGTACTCGTGGATCGGCTGCTCTGCCGGGTAGTCAAAGTCCTTCTTGACCTGCGGAACTTCCGCGAGCAACGACCCATCGACACTGGCTATCCGGTTGGAAACGACGCGTTCGTAGTGGTACGGGTTGATGCAGATGTTGTCCGGGTGATCGGTGATGGTCTGGCATTGGACCAGTTTCTGAAAGGATCCATTGGGAATGTCCAGCAGAATCCACTCACCACCAACTCGTTCTTTCCGACCTTCGGCCACCTCCAGATCCTCGCGTAGACGACATGCGGGACTCCTTTCCGACCGGCGACTTGGAGACGTCCATCCAGAGACCTCTGTAACTCCCGGGATGATAACTGGAGGATATCTCTCTATCACCTGAATAGTGACACATCCAGTCGGTTGTTTGCCGTTCGAAGTGACCGCCGTGATGAGAGCATCCAACTCGATCCGCTTGTCCTTCAACTTCTTCACAAGCGACTCGATGGCTTTCCGCACAAACTCTCCGTCCTCTCCGCCCTGCAAAATCAGACACACAGTTTTCCGTGTTTGTCGCCGCCCGCTGAAATTCCGCAGCTATCATGGCGCCTACAGTAGTAGTAGTAGGGTGTTTGTGTGAATAGATGTGGGTGGACAGGTGACGCACGTCTGTGTTTCGACACTCACTCTTCGCAAAGAGCGATCGATTCAGAGAGAGAGAGAGAGGGGGACTCACCTGCTGGTAGCACTGCAACACGTGCGAGATCTGCTGACACGAGTCCATCGCCGTCGTGAGCGCCGTTCCCGTGTTCTGAGAGATCTGAGAGCTCTGCTGCACAGCCACGGGAGTCGTCGGTTGCTGCTGCTGCTGCTGAGACGTCGGCGGGGGTGGTTGGGGCTGGGGAATGGGCGGAGGGGCGAACAAGTTGCTGTTGTATCCCAGCGGAGGCACGCCGATGTTGAAGGCGCCGAACGTGGACGGTTCGTCGAGATTCGTCGTGGTGGGCGTGTGGAGGTTGTGGAGGTTCGGAGCCGGCGGTGGATGCACGATCGGGTAGTGGGACATGTGCGGAAGTGGCATCGGGAACTGAAACTCGTTGTCTGTTTGAATCTGAATGGTTTCTTTAAAAAAAAAACATCCCCTTCTTTCTGTGCATAGATTGAGTCATTCCTACATGTTCCCTCATTCAACGTTTGTCTTGAAAGTCGCGAAATGTCGATGAAACAGCGAGTTTTATGAGAACGGGTCTCGCAGCGATCTCTCGGGAATCTACCCAAACGCCTTTTAGCGCTGTCGTGAAATGTCGAAGAAGAAGATTTATTCCGCATTTCACGACTTTAACGACACTTTTCTAATAATTGATAGCTGTATCAGCAAATGTCTGCATTTTTGCGGAACGCATGACGTTTCCGAATTGAATTCAACTTCACGGAGTCATAGTGCGCACGTTCAAGGGGATTTGGCTCCAATTCTTTTAAACTCAAATTGCAACCCGTTTGCATTGGCCAAACTCTTCGACATTTTCAAAGTCTCACCTGATACCGATTATGCGAATTGTTGAAATACTGCATTCCACACAACAAATTCGTCTGATAATCCATTGGTGTGTACTGAAAGATGGGCGGTTCGACGTGCTGCTGCGAGCGGGGCAGCGACTCGATGATGCTCACCTGAACCATCTGCTCGCCGTACAACTGATCGTAGTACATCGGGTTCGAGGTGGACGGTTGGGAGGTCATCCCTGGATGAAACATGATGGTTAAAATGGAAAACGGTCGCGTCAAAAAGAGATAAATTGATAACGAGAGGGGGGTCGAAGGGGGCGGAGTCTGGGGGGAGAATTGGGAGGAGGAGGAAGAGCTGAAGACTGCGGAGAGGAGGCGGAACGGTTGCTAATGAAGAAGGAACGGGCCAATGATTCGAGGTGACAATCGAGAGAGAGAGCGGGAACCAAAGAGAGAGAGAGATGATCTGTGTCAGCGGGGGGCCTTGATCAAACAGCACTACCGGTGGTCTCAGAAAAGTACGTGATTCTCGTTGAAACACGAGAGATTCAATCGAGTGTCCTGACATCTTCTCAAAATGGGAAATGCACGAAAGCGAATGGCACACAGCCAATGCAAATACGCTCCTCCGTCGACGCAGCTCGAAATAGTTCGAGAAGTTTCACAAGGGGACTGTTTCTCCCCTGGATCTCCAGGGTTTTCTATAAAATTCTGTTCTTCTCGAAATTGTCCTCCGACGAGTACTAAAAATGTGTCTTCTACACTAAACAATCTTGGAGAGAGCTCAGTTAGACACGCATTTTTTGAATTCGCCCCGCGAAAAAGGAAAATTCAAACAAGGTTTCTCTCAGCACCTCGTGGATGTGTGCACTGTGTTTTCGTGCATCCATTTTTTTTTCAAAAGTGGAGCCTAAGACAACTTTCAGAAGGCGCGAAGGAAACGTCTCCCCAATGGTCTCGAGTTCTTCAGGTTACAGAGACAAGTTTGAAGAGCCAAATTGTGCTCTTTTTTGGTTGAATTCTACGCGAAATTACGGTAGAGCAAACGCGCTCCGCGGAGCTTCTACAGTACCTCAACGTTTCTCTTCAAAAGTTAAGCACATAGATTCGTGAAATTCGCGCGGGAAGTTTCCACATTCGAATTCGCTAAATAGCGCAGAATCGAAAGGATACCGTAGCACAATTGCAGTCGCTGACGTAAAGTGGCGAACGTCGAATTAATCCGATAATAAGAAAGAGTCGGGTACTTTGTTCCATTGTCATCTGACAGCAGTCAGGCCATTGCATACACTTCTGGCAGACTATTCGAGAAAATTGATAAAAAGTGCACAAAGAGTGTTGGAGACAAAGAAGCGGACGTTGTGTGTGACGCGAGAGAGGGAGAGACGGTGGAGGACACAAACTGTCTGCGTCTCTCTCTCCCTCTGTCATGTTTTTCTGACTGTCCCATCAGTGAGGACGGCTCATCGATCAACCTGATTCGAAGCCGTCACCCCTAATTTGTGTGTCCCAATCAGTCGCGTTTTCTCTCCGAAAATTGTGCCCACACATATGCGTTCTTTTCCCTCTCTCTCTCTCTGTTCGTCTCTTTCTCTGCGTCTCGTGCTCTCTCGTCGGCGCCAGAGATGGTGGTCAGATCGAAGAAAGGAGAAGAAAAGGATCGACCCGCGACATGTATCGCCTGCTTTTTGACACCCTCACGTAGGGGAGACACACGTATTACAGACGTGTATATCAGCAAGGTGATATCATGGAGGGGAGGAAGGATGATAGTGGTGTGGGTCGGTGTGGGACAACAAAAAACGGAAACGAGGTGATGAGAGAGGTACTGACTATCGATTAATTGAGTTATCAGTGACAGTCGGCATGAAAGAGAGAGAGAGAGAGCACACTTGTTTCGAGTGATAAGAGACGCAGACACTCTACGTGGCAACCGGGAGGGATTACGGTATTTGGGGGGAAGGAAGGAGAAGAGGTTCTCTTGACCGATTCCAAAGTTCCAACAGATCAGAAGATTCGCACTGAAACTGCTGTCGGCCTATCAGCAGCCGTGTTCTCTAATCGTCCCGCACGTCGAAATGTCTCCAAGTTCAGAATCAGCCCCCTTATCACTCTCTCCTCATGATGAGTTATGGCAGATTCGAAAGTGTCCTCTCTCCCCAACGAGGCGAAACACGTGAAGAGGTGCACCCGTGATCGGCGGCGGGGGACAGCGTATTCTGAAACAAGTTCGCCACGGTTCGAAAGTTGGACTAATGGCGAGAGAGAGAGAGAGAGAGACAGAAGACACATAGACAGTGTTTCAGATCTTTCGGTCCCTTTTTCAGACCAATTGGCCAGGCAGTTCCGACGGTTTCCTTCAACTTTCCCTGATCCGAGCAGAAGAGTTATGCAACATGCTGACTGTGAGGGAACTTATTTTTGGTCGTCAAATCAACCACTGAATCCAGTGAAATATTGATATTCAATTATGGATTCATTCAAACTGCTTTACCGCAGATTTCAAGTCAAGTTCCCCTTACTGAAATAGTTTCATGAATGCCGCGAAATGTCGAGAGGAAATTCGTTTCTCAACGCTTCGCAAAATTTCGAGCTTCGCGACAACGGGTCTCGCAACGATCTCTTGTAAATCTACTCGAATATCATTATGTATGCGTTCCCCATGTGCACCATTTGGCGGAAAATGTCCTGAATTGTCCGCTTCTTCTAAATTGCCACGCTGCCTTTCGTTTCGGGGCCCGCGTCAAAATCGAAGCTACACGACATCGGGTCTCGTGCGGTGAAAACAGTGTTCGCAGCATTTACGACACTATTTCAATAAGGAAAACTACCGACTGGGGAAAATTTTGAGAACTTCGACATCATGTCAATTTGGTCCGTTTTTCGGAAAAATTGTTTCTACTACCTAGAATCATAGCTTAAAACAACGCCGAGAATCGTCTTTTTGAAATAAATGGTACGGTAGCAATCGTTAAGCTGTGTGTGGTTCGTTTCATGACCGCCTACGGCCACGCTTCGTCTCGTCCCAACGCCATTCCTGGTAATTTTTTATAGTAGATCAGCCGGAAACGAGAGAGGTTTTTCGGTTATTCTAGTGTGTTACTGTAGGAAGTCCATGTCTCTGGCACGTTGCCAGTGTTTCAGAGATGATTTCAGTGTTGCATCAACCAGTTGCAGTTCTTCGTTCTACCTTCTTTTTTCTTTCCTTTTTTTTCTCCGTCTTCCTCACTTTTCGATGATGAAAAAGAAGAAAACGAAGGAGGAGAGAATTCTTGCGGTGGCGCAAAAAAGTGTGATGAATGACTGCTTGATAGCCGGCAGTCAACCAATCAAATCACACTCACACACACACACATCGGGCCGCAAAAACAAATAGAACAAGCGCGTGTGACAGAGAGCGAAACAACGAGAAGAAGAAGAAGAAGAAGAAGAAGAAGAAGAAGAAGAAGACGAAGAAGAAGAAGGAGAAGACGAAGGAATGATTGATCAACTTTTTAATAAGGCGTCGGTGGAGGCGACGAGAGAGTGTGCGCAACGCGGAGACGAAGCACACGCTGATAATTTGTGACAATTCGAAGAGGAAGGGGAGATTGAGATGAAGATTGAATGAGAGGGTAATGGGATGAATGATACGGTGTGGTGGAGAGGAGGAGGAGGAACAAGAGAGCGACGTGAGTCATCTGACAACTGGAAGAGTTCCCACACACACACACAGTTCAAATGATCACATATATTTAGAGAACTATTTCAGATTCACGGAGAGGCGCTCGCCCCGGCCTCGCCGTTTCAATTTTTATTTGCTTGTTTTTTAGTTTTGAAAAAAAACCGGTAGAAAAAGAGGCAAAAACGGTTAAAACTAAAAAATCGAATTTCACAGTAATTTGTTTTTCGTGGCGAGACCAGAGAGCGGCGCGAACTGCCTACAGTAGGCGTCAAGAATCATAACGGCTCGGAAACCATGGTTTATTTTTGATGGTAACTATAGATCGCGGTGCCTTTTCCTTCGATCAATCTTGAGAAAATTCCATTTTAAAACAACGTAAGACAGACATTTTTCAAAGTTGCCTGTGAAATAAAAAACAAATTCAGAACAGGTTTCCCTTCTCGTGAGGCGGCTGTGTTTCTCGGGTTTCGAAAGAGAACGACTATTCGAAACGAAACGAAAATAGAAACGAAACGAAACGAAAAGAAACTTTGGAAAACTAAAAAGTCGAGGGCACTTCAAATGGATTTTACGATTTCTGTTGCCTAGAAACGGAAGGAAAACAGAAACCGCTCCCGGTTTTACGAATGTCTTCGTTTTGGGCGACTATTTCGGAAATCGAACTGTGAGGAAGATTGGATTCTCGGGAAAGAGTGAATTACAGAGGAATTGAGAGACTGAAAACGCGGGTGTTGACATGGGAGAGTAGGCGAACACACTCGACGACTCTATGAAACATGGCGGTCCACAAACAAATGTGATGTCATTCGAGAGTGACGTGGCAATTTAAATCCCCCCACATCACGAGTATTTAAGCACTTGAAGCAGCTCACCGAGGTATTCCAGTCAGTGAGTAAGTGTTTCCATTGGAAATTCTCAGAAAAAGGACATTGAAAAAAAGGTTGCTCTGAAAACCCACGTTTTTTGTGTTCGGGGTGTCAGACGATGAAACATCGACAAACACTGATCGACTACACACTTTTCGACTACATTTCTTTTCGACTACACTTCCTTTTCGACTACAAAGAAAGGGAAGTGTAGTCGAAAAGAAAAGTAGTCGAAAAGTGTGTAGTCGATCAGTGTTTGCTCGTTTTGAGAGGTCCTGAACGGTTTCGAAGACGTGGTTTGCCGGACGATCTTTTGACTTTTGAATGCTCATAAAATTACACCATTGACGATTTAAATGCGAAATTCATAGCTATATCTCCTACCGCAAACAGCCTCGGAGAAATTCCAGTTTGATACGCATTTTTTTGGTTTCGCCCGCGAAAAAATGAAAATTCAAATGAGATGTCCGTCAGTAAACCTGTCGCCGGACGAAAGCCATTACGATGTTCAGTTTTATGTAAAATAGCCGATTATGACTGTACTCCAGAATGACAGGTGTCGCTAAACGTTCAAATCGAGAGATCTGACAACGTTGAAACTCATTGAGGAGTCTAAAAATGTTCAATCTGAAAAAATTTAGAAACTCGTCAATCGTGCTCTATCGCTAATTTCGATCTCGAAAAAACGGCATACTTTTCAAACATTTGAATGGTTTGGCGCCCGACTGAAGTGGTCAATTCGTTGTGAGACCAGCACACTTCGTTAGAGCGCGATTGCAACTAGGGTTCAAAATTTGATAGTTTGACAATATCTCGAGTTCTCATTATTCACGAAAAGACAGAAAACCACGTGAAGAGAACGACTTCACAGGGAAAAGATGATTGATGAAAAGGCGTTCGGCAGTAGACAGACAAAGTGGACATAAAACAGAAAATCAGAAGACGGAAACGATTGGATCAGCGGGCGAAGGGCGGGCGAAGGGCGTGTGTTCACGTGATGCTGAGAAGCTCTCAAAAATCATATGTCAATGTTGCTCTCGGAAGGGAAACTGTCAGGACTGCCGATAAACAAACCGAGAAAACGATGAGGGGAAGAAGAACAATTTCGAAACAGCTGCAGATTTCGAAATGGACAGTCATCGATTGGAAACTTTTCAGCAGGCGAGTCCCGGGATGAAAAGGCTGCACTTGCACTTTTGGATTGGATGATTGGAACGGGAGAGGGACCGTTACAAATGGAAAGACGCGGAGGAGGAGGAGGGGTTGAGGGGGAACTTGTTGGTATGAAGTGAAGCGTGAATAATTAGTGACAAACGGAGAGAGAGAGAGAGACGCAGAGAGTCATAGATACGGTTTGAAAGACAGGCGCCCGGGCAGAAGTGCACTCGGGTATGTGGTGTTTAGTGGAGGAAAAGAGAAACAAATGGAGCGAGAGAGGGAAAGGTGAGCGCCAGGAATCGAGGAGCAAAAACGATGGACACAGAGTGTGAGTGTGAGCGAATGAGTGAGTGTTTGCTCGGGCGGCCAGACGGCAAGGGGGCTCCCACTGATATTATTAATCGAGGAAGCAGCATCGCGGACCCAGGTGTTCGCGATGAGTTACGGCCGGGTTTTATGGCTGCGCGAACGAATTGCACGTGAGGAAAGGACGAGGAACGCTGGCATCGGGGCTGCCGTTCTTGTTAGCCAACTTCTGCTCAGCCACGTACCAGATGTCCAGCTAGGCATCGTTGAAAAGTCAAAAATGATGAGAACCTCAAAATCGAACCTTAAACGTTTTCAACTAAAACGCGCTAAATCGGAACGTTTACACGACTCGATAAGTTCCACGTAACCAGAGAGTGTTCTGGTTATTCGAAGAGCCACATCTCAGAAAGCGCTAGTCTCGAGAGATGATCATTCGGTCTTATTGTAACACCGGTCGTGTTTAGGTCACGCCATCGAACTATAGAGGGAGAACACATATCGTTTCGACTGAATTTCTAATTTTTCATAGAGTATCGTGTCATCAGATGTCATCAGAATTTTATTCAAATTTTCGGTACAACTGGGATTTCGTTTGGAATTGTAACGGTCAGACACAGTATGCGTTGCTCAAAACTTGGAACACACGTCTCAATTGCGCTCTACTGATGAACAATTGACTCGCAGTTATTGCCACTTCATTTCGGATTGAACCTCGCTCTATCGCTAAAAGCAGGAGAAATGCGTTGACCGCAGCGAAAACACGAGTTCATCGCCAATTTCTTTGATTCATTAGAGCGCAATTTCACTACGAAATGAAGCAACAAACAACTTCAGTAGAGCGCAATGAAAACGGGTTCAACGTTTGCAACTGTCTGCGACAAACACTACCGTAACTGTTCTTGGCAGCCGGTCGAAAAAGAGAGAAAAAGTGGAAACTCGTGAAAATGATGAATTGTCGGTGCACAAAGGAGACAATCCAATTGTCGGTGTCTCCAAAAAACCGTTGGAACGGGCTTCGAATGAGACTCGTTAATGGCACGCCGGATGGCCGGAGAGAACGGGAAGAGAGAGGGGGCGCCCAATTGGCGCGGATGGGGCACGACCTTGTCTCGGATGTGGCGCCACCGAACGGGCTTCCGTTCCGTTTTTATGGCGAATTCGGAAGAAGAATAGATGCCATCAGAGAGTTCATTGTCAACATCATCACAATTTGAAATACCCATTTGAGGAAGAGGAAAAGTGAATAGAGAGAAAAGAGAAAGAGTAAATACAACCGATAGTGTGAGAAATTGGAACAAAGTACAAAAGAATACCGCCAGGGTTATGTTCACAGAGCAATAGTCACAGCAAATGAATCTCACGACCCGAACAGTTTTTACAGCACGCAATCGTCAAATTGGAGAACTTGGGGCCGATCGGTCGGACACGTTCCTCGCACGGCGAACGGTGGAAAAGGGGCTGCAGGTCGAGGTGGACAAAGTCTCGAACTTCTTCCGACGTCACACTGAAACGTATTCGGATGAGGTCATTGGGAGTTTCGGGGGTCCAATGCAAACGATAGGGACGAGCATCACCTGTTTTCGCGCTGTTTCAGCTACGCAGATTGGAATATTTTAAGATATTTTAGACGCAGACGCGAATCTCGCAGGGGGAAATTTGAATATATTGCATTATAGCCTAAGCAATTGCATTGGTTGTGCGTGCTGTGATTCTGTGGCCAATGCACTCGACGTCGCACTATCGGAGGCCATCGAAATGGCCCCGCATCCGTGGAGAGCTCTGTCGGAGAATCATTACATCTCGAGATTGATAAGAGATATCAAAAAGTTGTCAACGGTAAACTTGTAGATAATAACTAGAACTACAAGTTTGCAATTGACAACTGTTTGATATCTCTTATCAATCTCGAGATATATTAATTCTCAGGCAGAGCTCTCTTTGGATACATGGTCATTTCGATGGCAGCCGATCGTATGTAGTTACACCAACATTTGGCGGGGTCTGCACTATGCAAATCGGTGAACATCAAGAGAAACATCATGGTTTCTTCGTTTTATGTTAATCATTGTAACAGTGTAACCACGAGTGCGAAACCGAGCACCGAACATCGGGCAACGGCGTGGACAAACGAAGATCAAACCAACTTCTTCGTCCTGACTGCGTTCTGCACACCGACCAACGTCTTCAGAAGGTACTCGTTCTTCAGCGTCAACTCATCACATCTGATCGATTGAGCCAGAAACTTGCACTTCCAAACGTCTCGATCTATTCGTAGTCGATCGGATTCCTCATCTTCAACCATCAGCTGAAATGCTAGTTGAGCACCGAAAGCACACTCTCGTCTCACTCACTTTGCCCATATATTCGTCCACTCGGTACGCCAATCTCACTTTGTCCTCTGTCAGTGCCTCCACTTGTCCCTGCAATCTCTCCGTTTCTCTTCGTCTCTCCCATCAGTTCACCTGCAACTCGTCGTTCAGTGTCGCAATCATCAGCCTCTTCAATTCGGAATTCACTTTCTGTTCGAGGCTCAGTTCCTTCTGCAAATCCTCCAACTTCTTCGCCATTTCGCCTCCTTGATTCGTCAAATCCACACTTTGCCGCTCTTTCCGTCCGTCTCTCAACTCTTTTCTCGGCGTCACATTGTTATTGTTCCGTTCCGTCGTTGCATTCATTGCGTATGCAATCAGTTCCGGCAGTTTCTCTGGACACGTGTCTCCCTTTCTGAACTTTTCTCTCTTTCTCTATTTCTTTGTTTTGTTCCCAAGTCAGGAAATTTAATCACGACTACTGTCAGTGCAATAGAGCGCACATTCGCTTACTTGTTCGCCGCCACCGCCGCTTTGTACGGCTCCCACGGCACGATTCTGGCCTTTCTCTGCTTTCCCTTGATTTCGGGGCTCGATTCTTCGGTTTGAGCGGCCGGAGTCTCGGACTTTGTCGAGAATCGAACCTCATAGTTCTCCTCGTCTGCTAACGATAAATCGTGTGCGTGATAGAGATCGAGCAGATCCATTTTAGTGCATTTGCCACGTGGCACAACGAAGACTAGATGAATAAGAAGAGATGCGGGCGAGAAACGCGGTCGGAAAGAAGTCGATAAAAGGGAAGAGGTGGTGGCCGAACGGGAGACTCCTTGCCGGCCGGGAGGCCATGTTTATTGACGAAAATAATGAGACCCTCCCCCGAGAAACACAGTTTTATTTCGAAAATGCAGTGGCGACCGAGTCCTCTTCCATCAATTCCACTCCGTGATTCAGGATGAATGCCTGCAAACCAATGGGCGATTATCGATTTTTAGTGCGAAATGACACCTTCACTTGGTCCGCCAAATTTTGCGCTGCCACGTCAACAGAAGTGTTTCTGGGAACTTGGAGAGCCAATCGTTTCTCACTGCAAAATCTGTGATTGGAGCGGCGCAGTTGAAAAATGCTGAAACACTCACTAAGTTCCGGGATCTCGAACTCTGTTCAGAGTCATTTGCGAAGTGGTCGGGGCGGGCGGCAGTTTCACGTTTTGCTGAAAAAAGGAAGGTTTCTGTCCATTGAGATCGTCTCGCATAACATCGATCAACGAAACACGCACCTTCACAAAAATGAGCTGATCTCTCTTCTTCCGTTCCTTTTTAGTCGAACTGTTCGGCGCGAAACCGCCCGTCTCGCATAGTTTCCGCAGTGCTCCGTAACGACGCCACGGGTTGTTTGTGCTGCGATTCGATTGCTTCCGAAACGTCGGCAGATCGCCCATGTTGACGAACTCGACGACCGACTGACTTCGGACGAATCGAATCGACGAGTAACGGACGGGCTTCTCGGGAAGTGACGCCGGCTCTTTGTAGCCTTTGAGCAGTTTCGAAGTGGAGCTGCCGACTGAACGGGCGACCGGGAGGGATCTTGGACCGATGCCAGAGAGCTGAAATCACCGAATGGAGCATTGGAGCACACGGAGAAGAAGAGCACTTGAGAGCACAGGGAGTGAACGTCGTCACTGGAAGAACGGCTGTGACGCGAGTCTTCGAGACGAACGAGCTGTTTTCCAGACGAATCTTCCGGACTGGAAACGAGAAGAGTTCGAGTGGAAGCGAGTGGATGAAAACTCACTGCATAACTTCTGAAGAAAGTGTTTACGAGAAGTGGAAAAGCGAGAGTAATAAACAGAAATGAAATGTTTTCTGTCGCGTGTGTTTATTAATAAGGAATCCTTATTGAAAAAAACGAAACGGACAGACAGACAGACATCCGTTGTCAATTAGTAATAGTAAAGACCAGGCCAATCGAGGCGGCTGACGCCGCCTCTCAGCCTGGGCTCTGCAGTTTTGCCTGTTGTCTTTTTTTTAGAAATGCTTCAAAAGATTTTGTTCGCACGTCTAAATTCGATGTGTCGACATGTGCCTATTCAGAATGAAGGCGGAAAGTCTCGCCTGAAAGCAGAAGATGTGCTCCAGAAGGCGTCAAACTTCTCCGGTCGCTAAGAAAATTGACGTACACCTTGCGGTCAATACTTATGACCTCTGTGCCAAAAACGGGCCAAAGCGGTCCAGTAGGGGCTGTGAAACGGCCGCGGACCAAGAAACGGACACACACCGACAGACAGACATCCTTTCTCTTTCAGTATAATAAAGAAAAGATTTAGTAAAACATGGAAAATGAGTGGAAATTACACATGAGATCTCATAAAACGCTTAATCGGTCACAATCATCAGGGATTCGGTCACTTAAACACATTGAAATCAGTGCGGAGTTGCGTGTCTGGGGTGATATTTTCGCCGTCTTCAGTGCAACAACTCGACGTGCTGAACGTGTAGTCGGTGGGAAGACGTCCATCGCACGCATTCACCACTCGACTCGTCGTTCGATCGACGGCCACTTGTTTTTCGTTCGCATCTCTACGCACTTCTTGGAACCGAGCCAGCACATTCTGGTACTTGGTAAACATCTCTCTGCATTCTTGTGCCACCTTGGCAACTGATTCGCTGTTAGCATTCTTCACGGCGAGTAATTCTTGTCTCTGTAAGAAACGGTCTAAAATAGCAAACAATCAAATCGCTCAGCTCACCTTCTTTTCAATATCTCTGGAAACGTCTGGCTGATTTTTTCCCAATGCTGCAATCTGTCTGAAAGATGCTCAGTTTAGGCGGACTTTTCAAAATCTTCTAGTTTCAGAGCATTTCAATGACTCACTTAGTGATCTCATCTATCTTGTTATTGAGTTCTACATTCCGTTGCAAGTGCTCCTTCTGTAACTGCGCGTGACGTTGTGCTTGTTCGCCAATCAACTCGTGCACATTCTTTTTCTTCTCCGCCGTGAACCTTTGCTCGTTTTCCAAATCGGACAACTTGCGGTGGTCTTCATTCACCGCGTCGAACAACATAATGATTTCCTCTTTCACCGCGGCCCACATTTTCAATTTTTCATTAACAGCCGGCGTATTCTTTTCCACATTTATGCAGATGTCGATGGCTTCCATTCTTTCTGCCAAAGCTACTCTAAAAAAGTTGTTTTTTTTAGCGTTTCTTAGAACTCCCTAGGTCTTACTTGGATCCTTTCAAGCACTCGTTCAGCTCTTCAATCTGCTTCTTTCTCGCAGCCATTTCGAGTCGCAGCTCTTCTGGGGATGATAGAAGTTCTTCTTTCAGATGTTCAGCCATCTTTCTGCTACGGAGGATCTCGTTCTCTACCTGCTCAATCTGCTCGACGGCCTCTTCATTCTGCTTCAGCAGCTCTCCTGCCGTAATCTTATTGGCTTCATACTGTCCGACGACACCGCTGAACTCTGACTTTACTTTGTTGTGCTCATTAATCAACTCGTGCTCTCTTCGTTTTCTCAAATTCTGTTGCGATAGAAGATCGTTCTTCCGTCGTTCTTCGTCCTCGATCGCCAGCTGCAACTGCTCCACTTCCAGTTTCCGGTAGCTGAACTCTTCGCTGATCTCGTTGAACACAGGCTGGCCATTTTCGTGGAATTTAATATAGTCGGCCAAAAACGTCGCGAGCTTCTTGAACCTGCCCTGTACTCTTTGAGGTTGAACCAAATCGCACATCGTCAGATCCAGCTTATCGCCCGAATGATCTTTTATGAATGCCTTCCTGAAAAGTGAATTGAACAGAATGAAACTTCTCTATCAAGCTCACATGCATTGGTATACGATGATAATCGGAATGCTCCTTCGGTGCAGCTCTGGATCGTAGTTGCAATTTGCTGAGAGCGGAAGCGTCGACAAGCAACTTTCCGAGACATTCAGAATCAAACGGACAAAGTTAATGTACACTTGTTGTGCAATTTCTGCCTTTAAAAACACAATTCAAAGCAACTAAAATAAATAAAGCTTACCGTCGGGTTGGTGATGTTATCAGGAGTAAGGCCGAGCTGTAGCGCCTGGTTCAAAATCTTGCAGATTGGCACTTTGTCCATCGGCACTAAGACGACGGGTTTCTGGGAAGCCATTTTCCTGAAATTTCAATCGGTACACGTGGATCCACCATGGAAAATTATATAAATAAGAAAAAAGTGGTGAAAACAGCGGAACAATTTTGAAAAATCTCATGCGCGCGCCCATTTTCGTAGGGATTCCTAGGCCGCGCAGTTCTCGGCCACAAACATGTTTCAGCCAAATTCGAAATGTGTTGCGAAAACGAGTGTTTTCAGCATGAAACAGAATGGAAAACGCAACATGCGGATTCCCTGAGTGGGTGTCGTCGTCAATAATCGATTATTACGCAGAGCAGGTAATCGTGGCGGCTGTTCAGAGTGTAAAATTGGGTTTTTTCAGGGAATACAGAAGCTGTTCGAATGGCAAGCGAATGTATTGAATGAGGCCAACAATTGTCCTGATAAAAATGTGATATTCAGTGCACCGACGAGTGCGGGAAAAAGTATTGTAGCTGAACTTTTGGGTAACATAAATGGTCGAATCGAAAAATAAAAGATGTTAGTTCAGGGTGGAAAGTGGCGTCAGCTGGCAAGAAGGTTCTCTTCGTCCTCCCCTACATTTCAGTGGCACGCGAGAAGTTACACGAAATTCAAAAGTGTTGGAGACGTGACGATCTAGCCGTCGCGGCATTCATCGGTCCGCAGGCTTCCAATCCGAACGAATGGCTCGGATCAGTGTGTACGATTGAGAAGGCGGCGAGTCTGACGAATAGAGCACTCTCGGAAGAGTGGTTCGATGAAATTGGTGGATATATCAAAAGTATTCAAAGAGTAATGCAACTTTTCAAATAGGAATGGTGATTGTGGACGAGTTGCACATGGTGTTCGATTCTTCACGCGGTGCACATATCGAACATATGTTGGCGAAGGTTATGCTATGGAATAAGTATGTCCTTTCGTTTGACTCAAACTTCACAACGTTGTTCCAGAAGTGCTGAAAACAAGATCAGAATAGTCGGCATGAGTGCCACGATCCCAGAACTCAAACGAATCGGCGATTGGCTCGATGCTCTAGTATTCGAGGCGACTTTTAGGCCTATCAATCTGACGAATCACATTATCATCGGTTCTGAAATGCACAGTTCCAAAGGGGATTTGGTCCGCGAGTTCTCTCAAGACCCACTGATTTTGTTGGCCGTGGAAAGCTTCCAGGAGAATTCGCAAACTCTCGTAATGATTTCGTCGAAAATGGAAGCTGAAAAGGTTCTTGTTTTCATCATTTTCTGGCCTAATTGTATTATTTCTAGACGGCAGTCACAATTGCAATGAAACTTCACGAGTTGAAAAAATCGGACGACTCTGTGATGAACAGGTTGAGAGAACGATCCGATGGTCTGTTGTTCACGAAAAACGGATTGGAAAGAAATGGATGCAAAGATAGGAATCTGATAGGAACACTGGCTTGGGGAGTGGCGTTTCACCACGCAGGATTGACTTTAGAAGAGAGAGAATGCATCGAGATGGGATTTCGTGAGAAGAGCATCATTATTCTGGTGGCTACGAGTACCCTCGGCTCAGGTTTTTAAAAACAAATATTTTTTCCGTTTCAACTGAGTTTTCCATCTCAGGTGTAAATCTACCGGCAGAACGTGTCATAATCAAGGCTCAAATACGCGGACCATCGGCTCTCACTTCCCTCAGTTACCGACAGATGGTCGGAAGAGCAGGACGGACGGGCATCGCCACGCGAGGCGAGTTTACCGCATCCACCCCGCCGCATTTCCTGCTTCTAATTGCCCGCCAAAAAGTACTTGACGTTGCCGTTTACAAAGCCGACACTTCTTGTTATTATTGTTAATTTAAGCTTTATTAATGAGTGAGTGTGTGAGAGAAAGAGAGAGAGAGAGACGGAAAAAGGAAACGTACCCAAAATAGTAGAAATTACAAGGTGTTGGTATAATCATGGTAAAGTTTCAACGAATTGTTGGTCGGAATCATTTGTGCAGTCTGGAAGTGTAGTTGCGAGAGAGAAGAGGCGTCGACGAGGGGAACATCAAAGTTGATTGTGGGCTGTTGTTGGACGATATCCAGCTGGCGCTCGGGAAGATTAGGGGACTGAAACGAACTTATTTTCTTTGCCCATGATTCATTCTCACTTTGTACTCCTGCTTGATCGATGTCGTATGAGCTGGACGTTCGTCCTCATCGCTGTCAGAAAGATCGCACTTCTCGACGCTCTCCAAGTGTGCAGCCGCTTCCATGCTCTTCTTGTGCATTCCTGTAAATGAGCTCGTTCCGGACAGATGTCACCTGCGCAAGCGCATTGTTGCGTATAGTCAATGCAACCACGAATTTGACACCGCATTACGAGATCAGTGCACCAGATTGCTGTTTATCCTTTTTATCAGTTAAAATTGTGCGTCTCTAAGGAAATAGTGCTCATTGAAATTGCCCCCACCAATTGTTTTTCACGAAGCCTCTATTTACCCGCTCCCTCTGTTTATGACTCATTTTGAGGTCTAATTAGTCGAATCAGTTACCCAGTAGCCACGGAGCAGCACTCTGTTGTGGATCCGCAGTCTCTGCTGACTTTGTGATCGTCTCCGGCAGCGGGAGCGAGTGACGAACCATGGCTCCGTACAATCCGTACTCCGCCATGATCGTACTCTTTCCCCACGTTTTCTCAGTCTTTCTCCACTTGGCACGTCTGTTTTGGAACCACACCTGAAACAAAATCAATTGCGACGACGTCAAAACAAGCTGGTGTTTGGTTTCGCTTTGGAAGACAACGGGCACCGTGAGAATTCGGCTTGTCAGATAGGGTTAATCTTTCGGCGCACGGCGGGTTCGGGTTGCAATTGGAGCATCCGGAGAGCAGGGAAATTCAATTGACACGTCCCTCCCCGCCCGAGTCAACCGCCGCCGTCGCTTTCTTCGCATTTCAACTTTTCCGACAGCAAGAGCACTCGGAAATTAGCACCAATAAATGCACGAGATAAAACGAAAAGACGCGTCAAAGGCCGTAATTGGTTCTCGAGAAAAACGTGGCAGGGCACTGACCTGAATCCGATCCTCCTGCAGTTCAGTCTTTGAGGCGAGCACTTCGCGAGCGTAGACATCCGGATAGTGCGATTCTTGGAACGCCTTCTCGAGTTCGTCGATTTGGAATTGAGAGAAGATCGTGCGATGTCTCCGCTTCTTCCGTTTGCTCGACTTTCCGCCACCAGTGGAGTTGACAGTGGAAGTGGAAGATGAGTTGCTCGCCGAGCTTATTTGAGCTTGAGGTTCGAGAAGAGGTTGCGATGTCGTGGTTGGCATACTGTACATGAGGGGAGCAGAGGTTGGAACTGAAGTTATCAATCTTTCTTCGAACTCTCTTCACCTTAACTTACCATTTCCAACGCCATCGGTGACACAAAGCGGCCTGTCGAAGCCGGACACCCCGCACGAGCCAATGTCCATGAAATTCGGTTGATTAGAGAAGAATGTCCCTTGGGGACAGTATCCATGGGAGAGATAAGCATTCCCCTTCAAATAATAATCTCGGGTCACGCGAAAGACGCATGCGCTGCTCACCTGAATACCTCCGAGTATCTCGTGAATCGCGAAACTCATCCTTTGCGAATTGCTCATCTGACTGCTCATCTGCATCGATGCGGCCAGTTGCATTTCTTCGACGGCCATCTTTCGAGAATTGAAAAGTGGCTGAAAGATTACCTAAAGTGGAAAAGAGGCAATTGGAATGACGGGTGCTGATGATATAAAAACGAATTGGCCGGGGCCTGCTCGCGAGAGGAGGAGGAGGAGGAGAGACGGCGAATGATCCAATTTCCGACGAATCGTTGAGTAGACCACGCCCACTTCGTCGTCCCAGGAGTCGCTCCTCCGAGGCTACTGTATAAGAGAATGGGCGGAGATTCGAGGAGACGATTAATTGTTTTGTGAGAGTCCAGTGTTTGGACCACGGTAATTCGCAATTATAACAACAAAAATGGAAATTGTACGAGAAGGAAATGAGAAGCATGACGTTTTTATTTATCAAAACACTTTATTGCAGGTGACAGTTTTCTGATTGTTAAAAAGTGCGACTGGGAGACTGTTGAGAAGATAATCAGCAATCCGATCGACGAGAGCACCAAAAGAAGACCGCGAGAAGCCGAAAGAACAAATCTCAGTCGATTTATACTTGAGGTGGAACTCCGAAAACACTATATTATAGCTTCGAAGCATTCAGGGAATCTCGACTGGTCTCACCACTTCCCGCGAACAGATTCTCAACCTCTGCTCGTTCCTGCTCTTCGACTCGAAATCTCTTCACCTGTGCGACGCGGCAATAGATGGATTACTCAAGAACTCTTTCATTTCCACAGACGGAAAGCTTCTGAGCCCGACGCAACTCGGCAGAGCGGCCATCGCCTCTTCTCTCCCTCCGGAAGCAGCTCTGGCGATATTCGAAGATCTGAATGTGGCTAGTCGGTCGATTGCGCTGGACACCGAGCTTCATATGCTCTATCTGGTACTACTGGAGTGTTCAGAAGCGCCCAATGATACCGCTGCTTCCAGGTGACCCCGATAAACGTGAGTGTATGGCACGAATGCGATTGGCATCACCTGTTCGCACTCTTCTCCAAACTACCAGCCGACCATCGCAGAATAGCAAAACTTGTGGGGGCCAGTGAGAAATTCATTCTCGACCAGCTGCAGGGACGGAGGGACGAGGGACGCCTCCAGGTGCACACTCGTTTTTTCTCCGCTCTGGCGCTCTTCGACATGATCAACGAAATGTCAATCTATGAAGTCTCGCACAAGTACCGTATATCACGAGGATGTCTTCAAACGCTTCAGTCACAAAGCGCCACTTATGCAGGTTTGTATCCCTCTTTCGAAGCGTCATTTGGCTAAAATCGGTGAAGGAAGGGGTCATCGCCTGATTACCTCCGGTTATCCGACGCGCTCTCCATCCAATTGCACGACGTTTTGCAGCTATGATTGTCGCGTTCTGTGTCCGATTGGGATGGACGTATCTGAAGGCGTTGCTCGACGGCTTCGCAATGAGATTACTTTTCGGAATCCGCTCAGAGCTCTCAGAGTTGGTGACTGTTGAAGGAATTGACGGGCAGAGGTCAGCTCCTCTAATAGATCGAGAATTGAAATTGATTTCTTCAGAGCTCGGATCCTGCACGAGAAGGGAATCACATGTCTTTCACACCTCGCCGTTTGCGAACCATCCAAGCTTTCCCACTTTCTAACACTGGCAGTTCCGTATTCGAGGTAAGCGACTGCGGGGGTTACTGTAGCAGTCGTCGTCTTCTTGTTTCTCTCTGCCCCTCTCATCTCCCCCTTCGGTTGTCATCACAAATTGAGCCACTTTGCGTACTGCGTTTTGTGTTGATTAGGCAAAGAGGAGGAGGGAGGAGACGAAGAAGAAGATGATGATGGGACAAACATACACAAGACGCGGAGGAATGACTGCCTCGGCTGCTCAGCGAGGAGGGAAATTGTGACCTCGAATCATTGAAAACGGTGTGGGGGAGGAATGCGCCAAATTTGATACAATTGACCAGTGAATAGACAATACGGGACACGCGAGCGAGGTGATCGTCTCGAGTAATTGGTTTGACGCCTTTCAGCGAGTGGAACAATGTCGATTAGAACGATTAGAGAGTAGGTAATTGGCGAGTGATGAATAGAAGCAACTGATACGGTAATGAGCGTCGCTCGGAAGTTTTCGGAAACTCCTCACGATTTGCGATAGAAAATAAGAACTCCCGGACGAAAAGCCCAAGAAGTTCATCTTGAATGCAAGCCAGAATCAACAAAAGAAATCGTTTTTTAAATAATCAGTTTCAAGTCGAATTCCGGTGAATGGAACACATAACCGGCTGTCAATAATATGTAGTGCCCCACAGTTTCCCACCTCTCGCATTATCCTCCCTCGCCTTCTCACACTCATTAGCACGAGTCATTCCTCAGCTGTCCCAGTGTCTCGCACTATCACTGCCGGATGGTGTCATTGTTGCGTCATGACAGTTCAGTTTCCCAAATGACGCCTCGCGTGTTTTGCCAACCAATTATGACGCCACCCATAAGCATCTGCACCTCGTTTTAGCTCGAATTCGAACGATGGACTCGGCGAGTGGCTGTTCGGAGAGCCACGAATGCGACTCGACGAAGCAGTAACGGTCCTGAAGGAAAGGGCTCGTTTGATGCTGATGAGACGGATTCGCGAGCTGGGGATCTCTGTTGAGCTGCCACTCCCGAAAGAGCAGGAATCGCAGGAGAGCTGTGATAGTGGACTTCCGGATAGTTGTACGGAGAGTTTGGAAGAAGAAAAGAAGAGCAAAATAGAAGAAGTGACAAAGAGTGTTTCCGAATTGTCCATTATCAGTGATGAAGGAGACGACGAAACAGTAGAAGGTGTGAAGATTCAAGGTGAAATGGATGAAGACGAAGAGGTGGAAGAGACAGTTCTCGAATGCCTCGAGACGTCCTTACTGAAAATGAGAGCCCCGAAAGATGAGAAGTTCTTGAGGAGACTCTCGCAAACGTTTTCCCCGGCAGGCAGGAGAAGGAGTTGCGTGAACAACTCCATCTGCGATGACTCTTTCGACAGACCCGTTCCAGGATCTGTCCCACTCACATCATTCCGAACACCCATCAGGGAAGTGACGCCGATATTCTCGCACTCATCACCGAAATCTCCGTTCGACGACTCTTTCGACCGCCCTGTTCCCGGATCCGTTCCGTTCATCAGAACAAAAAGGCAGTCGGTTCTGACAATTGTCGAAGCCAACTCGCCAAACTCTTCTATCAGTGAGTCTTTGGAATCAGAACAAATCTATTGTTCTCATTTCAGACTCTCAGAATAAATCATTCGACGTGTTTTCAACACCACCAATCAAGGAACAAAAACCACGAGTCGCCTTGAAACATGGCAGAATAGAAGACATGGTTGAGTTTTTATTCTGCGTTTCTGTATAAAACTACATATCCGTTCAGACGGAATCTCCGTTGTCCGCACAAGTGTCGAGTCCAGTTCAAAAGTACGCCCGGATGGATCCGAACAAGTTTCGACTAGAAGACGTGTGTCATGATGAGATGGTCTGGAAGAGATGGGTCAAGTCAGCTGCATCTTTTTCCGATTGTTCGGTTAGTTTGTCGTCGGATGGATTGGGAATATCAGTGAATACGGAGACGGGAACTACTCTGATTCCTCTTGTGGAAGTGTTTGGTGGAGGTACGAACTATTTCAAATGTCCATTAAACAACCATGACCGTTTTCAGTTGCCAGTCCAAATCAGCTGTTCTTCTCTTCTCTTTCCAAGTGTGTAATTCCTCTGAAAACGCGTCTCGAATTCCTGAAACTGCTGTTTAAATCTGCCATTGTGCACATTATTTCCATGGAAGTCGCATTTCTCCTCTTCGATAAGTTTGAACTTCATGTATGTGTCAAGATAGTTTACGTTCAACCCGTTCAACCCAATTTCAGATTTCTCATCCCAAAGTGCTGAAAATGATGGCACATCTGAATCATTTGATTGATTGTGAGGCTGAACAGCAAGAACCAGTGTTCCCTGTGCTGCTGAATCGCTGCTCCAGTTGGGATTTCGACATCCAGGCGGTGTATTCTTGTTCGAAAAATGCTCACAAAGCAGCCGTCGAGGCATTCGCGATGAAACGCTTGTTCGAAAGTCTTGAGCACTCCGCAATCGCTTGCTCTACCCATGAAAGTGTCCATTTGGAAACGGCCGCCTGTCAGACAGTGCTCAACATGACCTACAATGGCATCTCGTTCGATCACTCCGCGTGCTCAGTGCTCACCCAAACGCTCCGACAAACCGTAGAAACACTAGAAGACGAGATTATGAGGCTGGCTCACGGGAAGTTCAACCTGGATTCTGCATATGAAGTGTCGACCGTTTTGTTCAATCGCCTCGGTCTCGTCTATCCGGAAACGTCCGGCTGTAAACCGAAACAACGACATCTCCCAACCAACAAAAGCATTCTGGAGCAGATGAGAGGACAGCATCAGATTGTCGGCAAGATTCTCGACTACCGACACATCCAGCACACCGTATCCCAGTGTCTTCTTCCCCTTTCGAAGTACAAGAAACGAATTAATTGTTGCTTTGAAATGTGCACAACGACTGGAAGGATTCTAACGATTGTACCGAATTTGCAGGTGAGAATAGATCAGCGAAATAGCATCCGAAAGAAAATTCAGAACGTCCCGAAACGTGTCTCAACAGATGGGAAGTCAGCTCGTCATCTATTCACAGCTTCTTCTGGGAAAGCTCTCATCGGAGCAGACTACAAGCAGTTGGAACTGCGAGTTCTCGCTCATCTGAGTAATGATTCGACGCTCGTCGACTTGATTGCCCAGGATAGAGACTTGTTCGAAGAGCTGTCTCTCGAGTGGAACTTCCCGAGAGACGCCGTCAAACAGCTGTGCTATGGGCTCATCTACGGAATGGGAGTGAAAAGTTTGGCGGAACTGACAAAAATGAAAGTGGAAGATGCGGAGAAAATGCTGAAAACATTCTTCGAAATGTTCCCAAGTAACCTGAAATACGGATGTCCGACTGTATTCCGATGCTTTCAGGAGTCAGATCGTACATCAACGAAACCAAAGAAAAAGCAACAAAGGAAGCGTTCGTGGAGACTATTCTCGGTCGGAAGAGAATGATTGTGATGGGTTCAGTCGGAGAGGAGAAGGCAAGAATGGAACGAGTGGCTGTGAATTACACGATTCAAGGATCCGCAAGTGAGATTTTCAAGACTGCCATCGTCGACATTGATAGGAAAATCAGATGTGAGATCATGGTTTATAACAATAATCAATTCAGTATTCAGGTTTCTCTTCGCAAATCGTGCTCACCATCCACGACGAAGTGCTCGTGGAATGCCCACTTGGCAACGTGTCCGCCGTTTCGAAGATCATTCGCGACTGCATGCAGAACTCACTTTCTCATTTATTGCGGGTTCCAATGAGAGTTTCTCTCAAAACGGGTTCATCATGGGGCGACCTGAAGTGACTGACGGGTTTTTAATTCGAATAAATACACATGAACATTGCCCATGGTTTTCCAATCTCGTGTTGAGACTTCACAAGACGTTATCTTTACAGTTATAGAAGTGAAAAGAAATTGTTCCTGTAGATGGACTTCTGCATTCGCAATTTCATCTGCGAGCACAGTCAAGAGTTCCCCGGGCCGATGGACACGTTCACCGGCGGTCGGAAGAACAAAGTGCCCGTTTTCCACATTTACGGCGTCACAGATTCTGGACAGAAGGCGTGCCTCCATGTGCATGGCGTGCTGCCGTATCTGGTGCTCCGTGTCGGAGGAAAGGTCACTCCTCTCGTTTTGACTGCGATGAGATCCAAAGTGAACAAGTCGATTGAACGCGAAATCGAGCTGTCGACGGGAAAAAAGAACAAGTACTCTCCGGATTACGTCTACAAAATGGACACACTCAGCAGCCGGTGAGGAGGGGTCAGAAGACAGCCGCACTTCATGTTTTGTTTCCACATCTCTGCGGAGAGACTGGTTACCAAACGCTTGCATACTCTCTCTCTCGCGCTCTCGATATCACATCACTGATAAGCGCCTGATAACATCGCATCGGTGGTTCAGTGGTAGAATGCTCGCCTGCCACGCGGGCGGCCCGGGTTCGATTCCCGGTCGATGCAATTCTTTTTGCATTTTTTCTCTGCAGATCGTTGTATGGGTATCAAGACGAAGAGGAGGACTTCATTAAGGTGTACTTCTCCTCGCCTTGGTATCTTCAAAAAGCGACGCATGGACTGGGAAAAGAAGTGCAACAGAAGCCTCTGTTCCAGCCATTCGAGGCACATCTTCCGTTCCATTTGCAGTTTTTCATCGATAATTCGATATTCGGCATGGATAATATTCACTTAAAAAACGTAAAATTTCGAATAGCTGCCACTGATCCAGACGATGAGATTCTCTATAAAGATCGGAAGTTTGGAGACGTGAAAGAAGAAGGACATCTTCTCTCGCCATACGATCGAACGACGAAGTGCCACGTGGAATGCGATGCGATGGTGACTGACATTCTGAATGTGCAGATGCACTCGAACAACGGTTCGAAACGAGAGTCCATGACAAGATTCTATACCCTACGTTTCAGTGCACTCATCGAATCCCGGTTTGGAGTACATTTGGAGAGAGGAGAAGGAGCGGTGTGATGCTCTCGGAATACAGTTGGAGGACGTCTTCAATTCATGTGAGTCTCCGTTGAGATTCTCGAGAGAAATCTATCACGACGTTGCAGATGAACCGAGGAAAGCGTCCACGTGGGCTCAAGAGCGAGACATGCTTCGTGCCGCCCGGAAAGTAGCAAGGCGGCTGAGGATCGAAAGGAACATGTCGGAGAACCTGGATGGTGGGTTATGGTCGTGCACGGCGTCAGACTTGATTTCAGATATGATGGTGACTCGAATCGCTGAAACTCAACGCTCGTCTTCTTGTGCATCAGATGTGACCGTTTGGGAGAGACCAGAGGAAGAAGAAGAGACGATGGAGATGGACGAGACGCAGAGAGAGAAGAGTCCGGAAGAATTGGATGAAGAGCGGCAGAAAGAGGAGGATCGAGAGGAAGATCAGGAGGAGGAGGAGGATCTGGTGAGGCAAGAGGCGGAGATGACGATGATGGTGGACACTGGGAGAATGGAGAAGGAGGATGAAGAGATGGAAGATGAGGAAGCGGATGAGGAGGAGGAAGAAAGAAATGAAGACGTGACAGAGCTGAGCTCGGGAGGAGAAGACGGCGGTGAAGAAGAGTGCGGAGAGACTCCACAATCATCGAAATTCTTCTGACTTTCAGAGAACTCATCCAATGGGTAACCGCAAAAAGTGCATTCGAACAGCAATTCATCAGTATGAACGAAAGATTGAGTGGCCATCAAAAAGCACAAGAGCCGCAAGAAGTCAGAAAGTGAGTTCTTCGAGATCCTTCTCCCACCAGAGTTTTCCAGATCGTTCTCCCGTGAAATGACGTCATGTTCAAAGCATTCGGATGATACGGTAGTCGCCCGTGCCGAGTTCTCGCAGGTATTGGAGCCGAGCAAGTTGCTCTCTCAAACATCCATCGATGAGCCTCCGCCAACGGAAGTCAGCGGAGAATCGGATATCGTCGGGTTGTGTGTCGCCAGTTTGGAGTTGCTGATCAACACGAAACGCCCGATGCCTGATGCTGTGGTGAGGCAATCTGGGAATATAACTGATCCTAGTAACCATTCAGTACGATCCGATCATCTCTATCTCACTTGCCATCTGCGATGACGTCTGTCGCGAGTCCTCTCCGAAGTTCCACGCCCTTCTCACTGTTCTTCCCAGTGACACCTCGCTCTTCGATGATCGAGTCGTCGAAATGCCAAACGAACAAGAGATGATAGAGCATGTGATGCGAATGGTGGTTCAATTCGATGTGGATGTTCTCGTCGGTTACGACACCCTCCGACTCTCCTGGGGATACTTGTTGAGAAGGGCGAAACTGCTCGGAGTCACTGAGTCTATGGACAGACTGAAGACAGAGCCCCTTGATGATCAGAGGAAAGAGGACGAGAACGATGTGATGGCTCCGAAGGGAAGACTTCTCGTCGCCGTTTGGAAGGTTGTTCGCAGTGATCTGACCCTTCGAAACTACGATTTGGGCAACGCAGTGGCGAATGTGCTCCGAAAGAAGGTACCGATGCTCGACAACGCGGCGTTGATGAGCAGAGTGAACGGAGGGAAGGCAGCTGTTCGGTTGGTTATTCCCTGCTCGAAAAATATTGATATTTCAATTGAGTTTCCTTCAGAAACGATGTCTACCTGCACCTTCTGAAACTGTCGACCGTCAATCTTTCCCTTTTGATCGAGATGAACTGGTTCCTGAAGAATGCCGAAATGGCGCGTGTCTATGGAATTCAGTTTCACGAGGTGTGGACCCGTGGATCGCAGCTTCGTGTCGAGTCGATGCTCCTGAGACTGGCTCATCGCATGAACTTCGTCGCGCCCTCTATCACACATCTTCAGCGAAATCTGTAACACTTTGAACGTCGAATCAGTTTCAGGAAATGCTCATTTTCAGGATGGGCTCACCGGAGCAACTTCAACTGATCCTGGAGCCGGAATCGAAGGTTTACTTCGATCCCGTCATTGTACTCGATTTCCAATCACTCTACCCCTCAATGGTCATCGCCTACAACTACTGCTATTCGACGATTCTGGGAAAGATTTCCAATCTGAACGAAATGGATCAGCTGACGAACAACGAGGAGATCGTGTTGGGAGCACTCAAGTATTGCCCGAATGTATGACAGGAAGAGTGATAAATGATAAAGAAAGCGCTTTCAGAAAGATGATTTCGTGAAACTGGTCGCTTACAAAGAGGTGTGTGCCTCTCCGCTCGCCTCATTGTTCGTCAAGAAAAGGAAAAGAGAAGGCGTCGTTCCATTGCTTCTCAGAGAGATTTTGTCCGCGAGAATAATGGTTAAGAACGCAATGAAAAGGGCGAAAAGCAAGAAGTTGAAGCGGATTCTGGATGCTAGGCAGCTGGCTCTGAAGCTCGTCGCCAATGTGACATACGGCTACACGGCGGCCAATTGGAGTGGTCGGATGCCGTGTGCAGAACGTGAGAAATGATTGAAGAGGTTCTGAACAAAACGAAGTTTCAGTGGCCGATGCGATTCTGGGAAAGGGACGAGAGACGTTGGAGCGGGCGATCGACATGGTGAAGAAAGGGAACTACGGGGGAGCGGAAGTGATCTACGGAGACACCGACAGCATGTTCGTTCTGATCCGGGGAGCCAGCGTTGAGACGGCGTTCGCTATCGGAAGACGGATCGCCGATGACGTGACGAACGACAATCCGGATCCGGTGGTGCTGAAATTGGAGAAAGTGTACAAGGGATGCGTTTTGGAGACGAAGAAACGGTATGCCGGATGGATGTATGAGCACGAAAACGACGAGGGGACGTTCGATGCGAAGGGAATCGAGACGGTGCGCAGAGACACGTGTCCGATTGTCTCAGAAGTTCTCCGGAAGTCCCTTGAGTTGATCTTCTCGCAGAGTTGGAAGGCCCTCGCCACGTATCTCAACGCAACCGTCGTCTCTCTGTCACAGGAGAACTTCTCCAAGTTCGTCTTCTGCAAAGAGTATCGAGGCGATTATTCACAACGAGCAATGGTTCCGCAGAAGAAGATCGCAGAGTTAGTCAACGGACATGACACATGTGAATTTAAATATTCAGACAGCGTCTCAAACAGTGTCCGTCGCACTTCACGATGAGGGGAGAACGAGTTCCTTACGTCATCATCGACGGAGTTCCGGGTTCGACGGTCTATTCGTGTGTACGATCGGTGGAGAGCTTCGCGAGAACACCGGAGTACAAGGTTTGGGCATCTTTGACGTTTTCCCAATTGATAGGCAATATTGTAGATCAATGTGTACTACTATCTGAATGCTCATATCCTGGCTGCTCTCCGGCGAGTTACTGACCTCATTCCGATGAGAATCGACCTGTTGCCGCTGACTTCTGAGCAATGTTATGTGTAAGATGAGAGATATCACCTCAGCTATCATGTATTTCTGTTTGAGATCGGATTGCGTCCGCCTTGGCCAGTTCCCTTGGTGTGTCGAGTGTCAGGTGAACCCGGAAGAACTGGGTCTTGCACTGGTGCAGGCGGGAAGAGAGAGCAGGGCGAGATCAGACATTCGGCAGATCTGCAGCAGCTGCCAGTCGTCGAGCCGGCGGATCGGCGAATCGCAAGTCATCGAATGCGCCAACTACTCGTGTCTTCTGCGACAGACGTGGGCGCGGATGGACAGAGCGAACACGGGATCGGTGCTCATGGCACACAAATTGTTCTAAGTCGAATCATGTTTATAATGCACGTTAATAACGAGGAATCGATGAATTTATATACATACAAACGGGCGAACAGAAAAAGAAACGGATGGGGAAACTGAAAGAACGGAGGAGTAGACCCGTGAGAAGGGGAAGGAAGTGGGGGAAGGAACGATTAGGAGATGTCGCAGTACTTGACAGAGTCGCGGGGACGGATGCTCTCGCTGAGAAGAACGTTAAGGGTTCTGGAAAGAGATCAGGTCAGATAGGGCTCCTGGAGTCAGATCCCACCTGGTTTCCACTTGGAGGGTCATGTAGTAGCCGGCCTTCGTCTCGACGATCTGCCGTCTGGATCTGTTCTTCAGCTCGATCTGTCTCTTTCTGATCTGTTTGCTGCGCCATTCCGTCGACATCCATTGCTCTGCTGAGACACTTCTCTTCTGGCGGACGGGTAGGACTGGCGTCTTCTTGGGACACTTAGGAGGCTGAAAGGAATTTCATCATTTATCAGTGATCTTCTGAACTGACAATGCTCTGATTGCACGGCGCATGCGGATCCTTCATATTGCAAAGGGAGACTTTGCAGTGGAAGAGGAGGTCTCCGTCTCCGGGAAATTTGAAGACGGACATCTCCTGGAAGACGTACGCGTCCTCGGGATAGTCCTTGAATCGACCGTAGTTGGGTGTCTCCAGGAAGTGCTGATCTACTTCGCATCTGGAAGTGTTCGAGTGGGGAAGAATGCGAGACGTAGATCACTAACCCATTGGAATCGAGGATCTGTTGAGTGTGTTTCTCGGATTGGACGAAGCAATCGTGCACCAAATAGTTGTATTCGGGAGCTGAAAACGAGGAATCTTTCGAGAGATCTCCGGCTCTTTCAACAAACGGCAATCGCACTCCCATCGGTGGTAGAGCGTCTCGCCGACCTTCGCATCCAGAGCCACGCACTGTCCGGGGCTGTATCTGGAAGAAAGAGGAGCCGAATGGGTGGGTGAGCCGAGAGGAGTACCTGTGCAGTCTGTAGACGCACTGCGTGTCGGCTGCGTTCTTGAACACCGCCTGGTCGATTTCCTGTCGGGGGACGACAGACGGAACGAAGCACGACATGTCGAGTCCTTGGTCGGCGCGAGTGATGATGAGCGGATGGAACTGCAGGATGACGGTGATGTTGAAGTGGTAGCCGTGGCCGTCCTGGAACACATCAAATAGTCCAACCCTGCCCAAGAGGTCTCACCGCAGACGGCGTCTTCACGAGACCGCACGTTCCCTCGGTGAACGTCATCTGAATCTCGCGACTGTTGTCCGTTTTCCGGATCATGCAATCCGGTTCGTCGTGGTAGTTGTGTGCGTACATGAGCCCCTGGAGAGCCCTCTGCGTGCGGACCACGATGCTCATCGAGTGCTCGGTGCACTTGACGTCGGTGGCTCCGCGGACTTGCGGCTTCGCGTCCGGAGGCAGTTCGATTCCGTCGCATCCGAAGCCCACGTACTTCATGAATTCGCCCTCGAAGTCCTGCAAAAGAAACCGAAGATTCGCAGAGAAAGAGGAAGAGAGGGCTCACGTGCAGGTTGGGGGGAGTGAATGTTCTCTTCGGATCGCCGGCAATCAGCTGAAGTTCCGCTTCGTCGACCAGCGGACGGGGGGTCACACTGACGGCGATCATAATGATTCCGGACGCACGCATCTTCTCCGAAATGTCCTTCGGAGACCTGGAATCCAGAAGTATTCTAGAGTTCATCCGACGGTGTCGCTCACTTGTGAGAGTGTCCGTCCGTGAGAACCAGTGCCATTTTGGGAACGCCTTCTCTGATTCCGGTCGACGGATCCTTCGAAGTGAGCAGGTCAAACGCATCCATCAGAGCCACGTTCGTGGCAGTCGTTCCCTTTATCGACCGGATGTTCTTCACGAATCCCTGCACCGAAGTGTTGTTTCCGTAGAGGAAAGAATTGAATTTAAAGTGAACGAACGACTGTCCAGAGTAGGTGATGAGGGCGACACGAACCGCCTCCGGGTGGATGTTGATGTTGCCGAGGACTCTCTCCACGAGAAACTTCTTCTGGTCGCTGAACAGATGGTCCAAAGACTCGGATGCGTCGACGACGAGCGCCAGGTCCAGCGGTTTGTCGGATCCTTTCACACACGCTGAACACGAGAATCAGAAGAGAAGAGATCATCGGACCCACCGGGTTGCTGTTCGCAGATCTCCGTTCCGCGGTACTTCTCGAACTGGGGCTCCAGCTTCTGAAGGTTCTGATTCGTGACTATCTTCTGTTCGGATTGTGTGTAGTTTGCGAGTGCGCTCATCGCCACGTAGTCTCCTGTTCCGTACGCCCAGATGTCAATGTTCGGAACTTCTCTGGAACATGTTTCGCTAGAGCGCACTTCCTCCTCGCCGCCTACCTTCTGAGAATATCCGACATTTGCCAGTCTTTCGGAAAGTCGTGAGTGCGTCCATCGGACAGCAGATACACTATTTTGGGGACGGTTCCATCGCGCATTCCCTGAAATTTCGAATGCTCGTCAGCTGCTCATTCTCGACGTTCTCTCACATTTTCCGGGTTTTTGAGTTGTTGCAGTGCGAATTCGAACGCACCTCCGATGCGAGTGATACCCGAAACGTGGCGGAGGACGTCGAGAGCGGCGAGCAGTTCCTCTCGATCGGTGAACTTTTCAAAGTTGAACTCGAGGTGTTGGGTTCCACTGAAAACAATCCGCGTCTTTCTTTTTCTCAATCATTTTTCTCGCGTCTCAAAAGTTATCTTATCAAGAGAGAAGACGCTTGCTTCACATGGAAATCCGATCTTTCTGAGCAGCCGACACCTCGCGGGTTCCGCGCGCCGCCATGATTTCAATGTGAAAGGGGCGGGGCTTCATCGAGAGAGACGGAACATTGAGAAAAAACCAAGGCTGTAAATTTCTGCGGCCCGGCCCGGCCAAACATGTTTCGAAACAAAAAAGCCGCGGCCGGCCGCCGGCCGGGCCCGGCCGGCCGGTGCGGCCTCGATGCCGATGCACCCTTAGCAGAAATCAACCAATTTCGCGTTCGCACCTAGTTTTAAAATTGTTTTTTTTTTTCATAAAAATGAATGAATGAGGTATTTTTTTTCTATTTATTAACAGCGACAACGAAAAAATTGAAAAAAGTGAATGTTTTCCGAAAATATTGGTGAAAGTCTGTTTCAGTTCAAAAATTACACCCCATTCATTCATTTTTATGAAAAAAAAAACAATTTTAAAACTAGGTGCGAACGCAAAATTGGTTGATTCCTGCTAAGGGTGCATCGGCATCGCGGCCGCACCGGCCGGCCGGGCCGGCCGGCGGCCGGCCGCGGCTTTTTTTTTTGAATGCGGCTTTTTCTGCGGCCGGCCCATTTTACAGCCTTGGAAAAAACGACGGCTACCCACCTGAACTGAATGAGCATGACCCTCGTGGCGGTCTTTCCGATCGTCACGTGTTTAATGATCCTTCTGATGATGTCAATTTCGTCCTGAAACCGTCCATTTATTCAAAACAAAGACTCTTTCTCTACTCACCTGAAATTTCTCTCTCAACGATCCGGAAGAGTCCAAAATGAAGACGAGGTCGAGGGGCGGGGCGAAGACTTTGCATCTGGCTGAAAACGAACCGAGACTCGAAACGAGATCCCCATCTCTCGGCACTTACGCTTCGTCGAGACCGGCGTGTGGACGATTTCGGGCGGCGCGAGACCGTTATCGATGATCTTGACGGCTTCTGCGACGAAACCGACGGACGAGAGTATGAGTAACGGTAGGGCGACTAAACGTCGCATTTTGCTGAAATATAGACACGATTACAGCTAGGGGTGGATTATCGGATCAGATGTGAACGTGGTCAAGCTTTTGTTGAAAACATGTTATGGATGAACACAACATATACACAACACATTGATCACTAGTATTCACAGAGTGGAACAGAAGATACTGTCACATGCAAGAACTGCAAAAAGACTGTGAAGAGAGTGGGATTCGAACCCACGCCCCCGAAGGGACTGGTGCCTTAAACCAGCGCCTTGGACCGCTCGGCCATCTCTCCGCTGGCGGCACTAGGTCGAGAGTGTGCTTATCTGCCGGCGGGCAACAGCGAGTGGCAAAGGGAAGAGGAAAATGATTAAATTATGGGGGGGGGGGGGGGGTCAACAAAGGAGGAGGAAGCAGGAGGAATGGAGGGACAATTCATGCGGAAGAGAATTAAGAACCAACTTCGTCTGAAACCACGACAGTAGGATGATAAACAACTTTGTGTCCGTCTAAAAATAGAAGAGGACGAGCAGAAACCATGAGAGTGACCGAAAAACGAAGGATGAGGACCAGCAGAGACCACAAGATTCGGATGATTGCGGGTGGGTGAGTGGAAGAGGCAAAGAGAAGTACAAAACGAAACACAAAACAATGCTGAAACGAGGCGAAAAGAGGCAGAGAGAGAGAGAGAGGAAGAGGCCGCAAAGGGGCAAACGAGTCGAGGCTTTTGTTTCCGAATTGTAATTATTATGCATGCCATCGCAATGCAAAACTGTTCTCATCAATCATTGTTGAAACACTCATTGTCTATCGGTGGGGGGAGGGCGGCTGATGGATGGCAGGGTCAACACCTTTTTGTCTCTGGCGGGAGGTCAACCACGACTGATAACAGCGGGGGGCAGTTGAAGCCGTCAGCTGTTTCTGTCTTCTAAGGTCAGCCAATGGCTTTCTTTTCCCGACTGCTTCATTGTCGGCGGCACTTCAAATCGAGAAGTCGGGAAAAGCTAAGCCCCGCCCCTTCGCATGCAAAGGACGGCGGACGGCGGAACCCGCGAGGTGTCGGCTGCTTCGCTCATAGGCGTTCGAGTTGAACGTAACACGAGTCCCTGGTTCTCAACAATTGTTAAATTTTTTTTCTCGACACTGCAAGAAAATTAGGAAAATTCTGGAAACTCTTGTCTAGTTTTCGACGAGGACATTCTCTAGTATTGAAGTTGGGTCGAACTCTAAACTACTGCTCACTTCGCCAAAATAGAAAGAGAGCTCAGTTTTAGAAAGACGTTGAGTTGGAAAATGGCTAGATACCAAAAAAAAAAGGGTCTACCGCACTCAAATTGTGACCGGATAGCACAGAGAACGCGTCTGTTTTTCGTAACTACTTGAGAATGGGTCGAAAAAGAGTGAGAGCCAGGTCAAAATGCGACTGTAGCCGTTGAAATTGAAAACACTTGAATTAGGAGATATTTGACAAGGACAAAATGAATTGGCACAGTGCCAAGTGCTCGGGAAGGCCAAAAGAGAGAGAGAGGGACATGACCAGTGGAGAAACGGAATAATGCATCACAGACGCCTCCTTTTCAAGGCAAATACAGTGTACAGCGGTCCGGAGAGACAATGGCCAAGTTGTAAGGAAGATCATCAAATAACCGAAAGGAGAGAGACGGCGGATTACCCGAACAAAGGAGTAACTGAAACTGGTTGATCATCCGGAGGAAAAGTTGAAAAGGGGAGGAGGAGGGGGAGAAACGATTAGGCAATCGGGAGGAGGCAAGTGAAAGTGCCCCACACACAGAAAGAGAATCAATGGCGGGCGCGACGCATTTGCATTTTTGGAGGGCACCGGGTGAAGGTCATCATCGAGAAGCGGCAGAAGCAACAAGGAGATGAGATGACACGACGAGAGTGCGGAAAAGTAGAGTCCCTGTGGACAACGGCGGCGCACTCATTCCCAGTTTAAACCGACAAGGAACCGAATCTTTATGCATTTCCCGAAGCGCTAGCGCTAATGACACTTCTTTTTTTGTAAAGAGGATGTGAATTTCGGAAATCTCGACGCTTGCAAAAACGCTTCTATGGGGGGAGGATTGAACGAACAACAGTGAAATTCAAAAGCAAGGCGCTTACCGACTGCGCCATTCAACACGAAAGTTTGAGCGCTTGCTCGACAGTGATAAAGGCGGACCATGAAGCAACTAGTGAGCTTTGAGAGAAGAACGGAACGCTTGCGGGAGACTTTCAGTTTCATGGCACGTGTCTAGTGGAATGGCAGTCAGGAAAGATGTTTAATCGGGGGGAATTCAGTCACACGGAGTACGGTAGCGATCAGAAAAGTCTCGCGCGGCCAAATGTGAAAGTAGACAACAATGCGATGATGAGAAAGCATCTGCGAACCGAACTGTTTGTTTCGCTTTTTGCCTCCTCTCTCGCTTCTTCTCCTTCGGTTGAAATTCCAATTATGCGTCAGTGTCAGCGAGCGAGAGAGTGTGCGGATCGCCGAGACGACAGACACTTGGAGAACTTTGAAATGAGTTACGTAACGAGGAGAGAGTGTGCGAGACGAAGAGACGCAGAGACGTTGACATGTTATCTGATCGGCCAGAAGATGACTAGAAACGGGTAGAAGTGGGGACTGGAAGACACGCACACACTTTAAATAATTTGACCGACAACACACAAATTATGATTTTGTGTCGAATTTTGGCGATTTCAAAACAAGTTACACCCTCCAGAAGCGACCGCAAACACACGAGAAGTGTCCGCAGTTCGGTGCGTTTTCCCAAGTTCAAAAACCTATCGGGCGGGTGTTTGGGAACGGTCCGAAGCCTGGCAGTGGCCTTACTTTTCCCACTGGAGGTTCCTAGGCCATGCCTGAGACACTGTGGACAGAAAACTTGGGAAGTGGCGGCGGACCGACGGAAACAGTTTTATATGCAAACGCGAAAGTCGTAAACCTAATCGAGAAGTAACGAGCGAGATGTGGAGGAGGGGCTGTAACACAGTGGCAGCGGGAACGAACGAAATGAACACTTTTATTATTATTGCCATCGAATTTTTACTTTTTAGTCACTAGCTGAAACTGGTTTCAGGCCGTCTGAAAATGAGAAAATAACAAACTGTCTCACAGTTCGCTCTTTTTCTGTGTTATGGTCTGGTTCTCAAATTCTCAAATTCTCAAACTTTTCAAGATTTCGAATTGGAACCTTGACCGTTTTCAAACTTTGGTTATTAAAGGATCATATACAAGAATGGAGAACGCGCGGCGGATCACTCGAAACTACATGTTCCAAGAGCAGCCGACACCTCGCGGGTTCCGCCGGCCGCTATGCTTTTCATGCGAAAAGGGGCGGAGCTTGTCTCCTTTCGAACTCTTCTCCGGAAGATGGCGTTTTCAGGGAATTCAGTGGGAACTTACTTCAAAAAGCGGCACATTGGAATCGGGGCGGATGAACGCGGGAAGCAGGAAGCAGCGTGTTGTTCCGAACCGTTTCCGCCGTTTTATACTCCAGAAGGCCAGCCGGCTATTCCTGTCGAAACAACCGAAAAGCGTCATGTGTGTTTGCGTAAAAATTAAGAAAGGAGCCAGTTATTGTCGGTGGATGAGTAATTGTTTGCAAAAAACGAGAAACAACAATGCGACAATTTTCATTTCGGATCTTCTTCTTTTCGGCATAATTGGGTGGGTGAGTGGGAAATTCGAGAAACGAGATCAGTGATGGGCGGGGCGACGGATCGAATTGAGAGTTTAGGGGAAAAAGAGGGGGGCGGGGCTTGTTGGGCTCAATGGGGATATGGGGGGAAACGGGGAATAAGAGGGCGTGCGTGGGGGGCGACGACGAAATCAGCGACGGTCTCTCTCTTTTTTAGAAGTTAAATGTCAGTTATTTAGATAATGGCGGGCGAATTAATAATAAGAAATTTTGATTTTACTGTGCGGCGATCGATTTGAGAAGATGGTTGACCTCTTGGGCGACACATCCGTAGACGAGTTTGAACTGATCCCCAGTGGCAACCATTCCTGCAAAAATGGGGCTGATTGTGTAAGGCGAAGTGGAAGGAGCCCCTTGATTCCATTGAAAAGATACATTCTCGGCGCGGCCGACACCTCGCGGGTTCCGCCTGTCGCTATGCTTTCCATACGAAAAGGGGCGGAGCTTATGGTGGCGATTTGAAAAAAAAACGTTTTCGAAATTCGCGACATTGAAAGAGAAAACGCTTGTCTTCGTTTCATTCATCTATTTTATTTTCCGTTATCGTTGAATTGGAGCTCAGAAAGAAAGCGAAACAAGAGTTTTTACTCATTTTTTTCCGTAAAAATCGGAAATATTCTAACACTTTTCCATCTTTGTTTTTCTTTTTCTCCCCTTCGCACTGAAATATTCACAAGTGAAATGCTAGAAGAGTAAACACTAATCCATGTTTACCACTCTTTCTGCTACTAAAAACAGAACCAATGGACTACTTTGCATGAGTGCTCCTCACTCACCGTCTCTCTGATCTCTCAAGTGCTCAACGGTGGCGACGACGTCAATCTGGCGGATTCCGCGAAGAAGGCGTGCACAGAGCACGTCAACGGCGCAGTAGACTCCGGTGCGGCCGGATCCATCCCACGAGTGGACGAGAACTGCCGACGAGCGACCACGGTACGACTTGTTGACTTTGCGACGGAACTCGAGGATGCTCTTCGCACTGGGCGGGGTCGACGCCTTCTGCCACGAGAGATAGTGGAACTGGGTGATGGTGCGGGTCTGGCTGTTCTGCAGGTTCTTGAGGTAGAACGAGCGGACGAGGTAGTCATCGGACCAGATGTGCTCCGAAACGAGATGGATCTCGAACGCTCCGTGCACCTCGCTTCCAGTGTCCGGCCAGTAGTTCTTCTCCTGTTTGCACTCTTCCGGAGTCGAGAGATTCACGACGAGGCACACGCCGTGCTGCCAGATGGTCTGCCAGAAAGCGGCGATTTGGTTGCTGGCTGGCGTTTGGGCGGCGATGTAGACGGCTTGTCTGTAAGGAGTGAGCATGTGTATTCAATCGAGCAGCACGCGATGCCAAGCATCGGTGGTTCAGTGGTAGAATGCTCGCCTGCCACGCGGGCGGCCCGGGTTCGATTCCCGGTCGATGCAATTCATTTTGGAAAGAACACTCACCTCGGGTCATCATCGTAGATGAAGCTGGCGTTCAGGTAAAAGTCCTCGTTGTCGGCGGTCTTTCCGTCAATCTCCACAATGTTGTCGTCGACTGAAAGATAGGGAAAATAAGACGAAGACGTAAGCGGAACGAGTTAAATAAAGTGACGCCATTCGCCTATTTCCAGACAATAGTGACGTCAACGCGGGGGAGCCCCTTGCGTGCCCTTTGGGTTGTTGTGTGAGTGGGGGAGCACTCACATGGAACGATGGTTCTGTTCTGCGTCGCGAACTTCTCGGCCTTGGTCTTCGTGCGTTCCTCGTTGCGGTAGTCCTTGATTCCGTTCCATTGAGCCTCGATCTTCGTCGGTTCGGAGAGATATTCCTGGAGGAAATTCTGAAAACAGTCTATTCCCGCGAGACACTCGATGTTTGGGAACCGACCAAAACCACGTGTCCGGTCGAAATGTCGATGGTCGGCGCGGAGGTTTCCTCGCACCACGAGGACGTCGAACTCGATTTGGAGGCCCTTCCGCCGTCGGCCCGTTGTCTGCACAGATCCTGGTAGGCGAACGAAGTCTTCCCGTCGAGCTGCTCGGCGATCTGCTGGATGTTGTCCTTGTAGTGACGACGGTTTCGGGCGATTTGAACGGCGGCGACGAGTCCGAGAGCAGTGACTGTGAAGGCGCACACGAACAGAACCGGCATCAACAGCCAGTCGCGTTCAGATGATTCGACCGGAAGACTTCCGTCCTGAAGAACAAATCGTTGTGTCTTCCCCATTCAAACTTCGCAAAACCAATTGCATCGACCGGGAATCGAACCCGGGCCGCCCGCGTGGCAGGCGAGCATTCTACCACTGAACCACCGATGCTACGTTTGGCGTTCGCTCCCACAACAGGCATGTTTTCGCGTGACGAAAAGTATAGCAAGCCTGATTACTAGTTTCCATTACTTCTCCTCTATCGGAGATTGTTGTTTGTTTGTTTGCTTGCATATTATGCGTGGTTGTCTTTTCATTCACGAGGGAATGTGAACACGCATCGGTGGTTCAGTGGTAGAATGCTCGCCTGCCACGCGGGCGGCCCGGGTTCGATTCCCGGTCGATGCAATTCCGTTTTGCCTCCGCTTCACTTACCTCTCCACTTCCGATTCCAGTCTCACGAACGTCGGCTCCCGAGAGACGAGCGATATCCTTTCGTCGTTTGTCTGAAATGACCGATTGAAACGTCTCAAATGCTGGAAAATTAACGTACAAACTGCCGAAGCGACACCTTCAACAGAGTCGATTCTCTTCTCCGCCTTGGGTTTCGCTCCTTCGAATCGCGAGATTCTCATCGACAGTTGACCGTTTTCAAACCTGAATTATTGATTGATAAAGAGAAAACGAATGATCGACTCTTACTGGAAGTCGTCGAAATAGAGGTTGTTGGGAATGGCGATGGTGTTCTGAAGGAACTCGATCAGCGGCATCAGCTGGTCCTCGTTCTTCAGATGCACCTTCAGGTACACTCTGTTCGCGTCGACACGTGTGACCACTTGGTCTTTGCGTCCCTTCACTATCTTGTGTTCCGTGTTCTCGAGTCCCTGGTTCAGCTCTCCCAACTGCTCGATGTCTTTCTTCAGAATCGCCTGCTCTCTCTCCTCCAAATCGTCCAACGGCACTGCCATCTCCTGCTCCCCATTGCCACTCAGAACCTGCGCCTCTTCGTTCTCAACGTTCTTCTTCAACTCGACGAGACGGCCGATCAAACTGTTCAATTGACCGTCGGACAGCTCAGAAAAGTCCGGATTCTCGTTGTTGACGATCGCCTGCACGTACTTGTCCAGAATCTCATCGTCCACGTCTTCGTTTTCGGCGTTGAGTGCGGCTGGAAAATGATTCAATAAACTAGTTATCAAATGCGTTCCGATGATAACAACGACTTGGTTACCGCACCGAGAACGCACTCCTACCGGCGCATCGGTGGTTCAGTGGTAGAATGCTCGCCTGCCACGCGGGCGGCCCGGGTTCGATTCCCGGTCGATGCAATTCCTTTTTACTCACCTTCGACATCTTCCTCCGAGGGCTGCGAAGGCTCTTTGAGTTGCTCGATGACCTGAGCGAGCTCCTCCTCAGTCACGTTCTCCGGTGCGACATCCTCGTCGAGAAGAGTCGGATCCTCGGAGAGTCCTGTGTCGATCAACTGAATCAGAGCCCAGACGTTGGCCGGTTTGCGCACTTCGCAAAAGTTCGGATCGTACTGTAGCTGGTAGAACATGGACATTTTGAAGTAGGCGAGAATGCACTGCGTCTCCTCATCTCCCCAATCTTTATCCTTCGCTGCGAGTCTGAAAGTCATTCGTGAGCACTTCCGACGAGAGGAACAATCCGTACTTTGTGAGCTCGAGCTTGAGCAGTTCCAGTTGAGTGTCGTCTAAATCGTCTAGAACAGTCGGCGTCGGCGATCCGCTCTCCGCGGAGTAACATTGGCCGAACACGCCGTCCGGATAACACGATTCGTCATTGTCGCATAAATTTTCGCTAAGGTTGCAGCCTGAAAACCGATCTGTCATCGTCTCCGTTTTGCATTCTAATGTCACACAACCGCCCGTCTGAATCACCTGCCCTTCGGGGGGAATTAAACTTTGTGGCTACGAATACGTAATGGACTAATCGAGTGAGCGGTGAAAAGAGATCTCTCGCGCAAAAGGAATTGCATCGACCGGGAATCGAACCCGGGCCGCCCGCGTGGCAGGCGAGCATTCTACCACTGAACCACCGATGCTTGTTGGGAACGCCTCTCTAGTGTTGATATGATTTCGATGTGAAACCAATCGCCTCGGAATGGAAACGCAAACAAAGTGGCCCCCGAAAACTGGTTGCGTTCACCCCGAACGGCCCGTTTGATCTGTGATATCACCTGCCACGATCAACAAATTCACCGAGGGTCTTTGGCTAATCGTAATAAGGGATGGAGGGGGGGAGCGGTGAGGCTTATTATTCCGGGACTCTCTCTCGCTTTCGCTCCAGCTTTTAATCTAATTCAGTGAGCCCTCGGTCCATTTCTTTTCCCCCTCCACTCTCTCTCGCTAGGCACACGGCCAAAATAAAAATAAAACTAGTGCGCGGGGAAGCGAGCACACACACACAAATACTGGCCGCCACACGCATCTTTTTGTATTGTTATCCACGAAGATTCTCGAATGATTATGTCAAAAAACATGAATGCACAATGAGAAAGCACGTCACATTTCAAAACAGCCGACGGAGACGGACACTCTTTGCGAGCACTTCTCACGAGCACTTTGAGCATTTTTAAGGAACTTTGTGCAATCACCACACATCGCAATGCACAGATAATGCCATATTCGACGCGCAATTAGTTTGTTTTCTCCTCTGAAAAACCGAACGAAACGTGTATAATGTCATCTGGAAGCCTCTCCGGAATGACCTTTCGTCGTGCTCATCTCCGTCAAAACGTCATTCTAATCCCGTTTTCATATGACATACAGCTTCCCATTTTCTCGTTTTTCGCCGCCCCAAAAAACGGCATGTTTTTCGACAAAAAAGCGGAGAAACGGGCGCGATGTTCTCCGGTTTCACGCCCTTTCCCACCCCCATTTATGAGAAGTTACGGAATAAAAAACGGACGGAATATCCGGTCAGCTGACGGAGAGAGCAGCGAAACGCCCTTCTGAGGACGCATCAAACACCAGTTGTCGCGGGAGGCGAATGAGCTCATCAGATTAGAAGGCGGAAAAGATTATGATTCACAAGTGGGCGAATGCGGAAGAAGAAGAAGAGTTCTGATCTGAACCGACAGAAAGTCCACTTGATGGCTGATTGTTCCCCAATCCATTCGGCCGGTCCAAGAGCGAGCTACTCGAGAATGGTTGTCTAGTAATTTTCAAGCAGCCGACACCTCGCGGGTTCCGCAGGTCGTCGTGGAACGCACGTAAAATGGGCGGGGCTTGTGAGTTTCGTTCGCCCGGAAAGTTCTCGAAATTATTCGAACGCTTCCAGTTTCTCTTGATTCCAATGATTCATTATCACTGATTTCTGTGATAAACCTCCAATGACGAAAACACATTCCCGGAGAGTATCAATTTAGTCGGCGAGCCGTCTGGGTACGCGTACTTTCCACATGAGAAGCGTATAATCGGAGAGTGCTCTCATGCGTCATCCGCCGGCTCTTCTTCTCCTCTTTCATCATTCGAGATAATTACGTCTCGGGGTCCCCCCACCATCTAAATTGACACTACTTTCATCTCAAATCACCCTTTGTTGTCCACTAAAACTCCTCTGAAACTATATGACGTCATTCGATGCACTCTCTTTCTCTGCGTCTCTCGCTTCTTCACACTCTCTCTCTCTCTCCCGTTTCCTTTCATCCACCCTCATCATCAGTTGAGAATACGTCATTTGGAAAGGGGGGCGAAAGATGACGGAAGGAAAGAAGCACAAGTTTTCGAGATTTGCACGCAAAGATTTGATTCTCGTCTGTTTTCGAACGCCGCCGCCGCCACCGGATTCAGAAGAATCGGCTCAGGATGGTTAGAGAACAGTGAATGCGTGGGAAATCCGGGAGACGAGGGCGGATTCACACGACGATTTTCAGCCGTTTCCCACAATTTTCCAGGTTAAAGAAAAGGAATAAATTGTGGTTTTTGCTCAATTATTCTGGAAATTGGCCATTTTCTCGCTCAGCTGACACAAAATTGAGAGTTTTAAGGAGAGATTGAATTCGAAAATTCGAAACAATTGAGCAAAAGTTCGACAAGCCACGCCCACTTTACACGAAAAGGACGAGGAACGGCGGAACCCGCGAGGTGTCGGCCGCACTGTTTGTAGATGTGAGCTCGAAATTGAGAGTGCGCTTTCCGCCTTTTCCCAAAAACCGTGAAATTGTATTTAGAATGTTAGAAATAAAGGAAATCCACGTGTTTTTGAGGCATGGTCAGAAATTCAGCAGGTGCATTCGTTTTTTCCTCGTTTTTGTGTCCGTTTTCCCCAATATTTCAAGTGTCGCGAATCGCCGACAGACGCTGTGACATCACAAAGTAGGCGTGCGAACGTGGCCCCCTAATCGAATATTCCATCTCAACTTTTTTCTCTTTTTCTTCTTTTTCTTCTTCTTGTTTTCCAGCGCCCCGGAATCCATTCCGTCTGCTCGGCGGGTACGACGGAAACAAAAGTCACGCGAAACGGAGAAACGAGTCAGAATTGATAATAAATGGCAGAAAGAGGCGCACGAAATGATGAACATTTTGGAGATCAGACAACTCTTTTTTTCGGTGAGGGGGGCATGAGCATAAATATGACGTCATTCGGAGCGGGGGAGTCAAGTTGGTCGGGAGACGAGAGAGTGAAGAGACGCAGAGATGCCCGAGGCGACGTGCGTGTATTTTTAGGATTCGTTCGGTGGATAGAAAGTGAGAGAGCGCCGAAATAGAATCAAGCAGTCAGTGACCGATTGGACGAACATCTTATTAGATTCAGATGACGTTGACGAGATGTTATTCGGTTTCAGATGATGGTGATGACTGATAACGTCAGTGAACACGAGATCATTTCCCATTGGACCGCGCAAATCGAATGAGCCTATCAGCTGCTCGCTTGAGCCGGAGATCCGTGACAATTCGGAGAAACGCGGGGTGATTTGGCAAATGTGTCTAGTTCTCGAGATATTTCGTCTCAGAAGAGTTCGGAAGTTCAGGTCAGATAGTGGATTCACTCGGTGCTGCACTGCGGACAGCAGTGAGTGGCCGACTGGGTAGCAGTTTTGCACAGTAAACGGAGGGTCGTGGGTTCGAATCCTTCGTCGACAGTTTCCTTTTTCCAATGCTCCTCGTGGGAGATTTCATTAGAGCACTGGGGAACACGTTTCGAAACGGAAACTCTGACGGATTAGAAGAGTCGGGTCTTCTTCTTCTCCTGCCCGTCGTCCGCTCGTAAACGAGGCTTCGTTTGAAACATTTCCGTTTCTCCCTCCTCGCAGACGTCCCCCCGTATCTTTGGAGCACAAATTAGTGCACTCTGGAGCCGATCAAAGAGCTCGGGCGAGAGAAGAATGGAGACGAAAAGGGCGATTCGAAAGAAGAATGGAATGGGGAGACAGAGGGGGATTTCTGGGGGAGAGTCCGGGTAAACAAACGGCGAAATGAGAAAACGAAATGAGCGAACGAAGACATTTTGAACCCATTCGGCAAGAAGAGGAGGGTGATATTCGGGACGGCGTGATTCAAAGAAAGAAGAGCAACTCACCGTACAACAGGAAAGCGGGTACTGTAGAAACGGAGAGTAGTACAAAAATAAGATGGAAGAAGCGCATGCGGATGACTGCCTGCCCCGCTACTCCATAGGGCGCGTGCGCGATAAAGTGGCGAAGAGAGGCCGAAGGGAAAGGGGGTGGAGCACGAAGAGAGGGGGGGCTCAGACGCCGCCCTTCTCTGCTCCCTCTCTCTGCGTCTCTCTCTCTCTCTCGTTTGCTCTCGCGACGACGGCTTCTGCTCGTCAGCAGCTACTATCGATCGAAATGAAGCTGGAAGTGGGAGGGAGCCGAGTGGACGGGGGGACCCGAGGACGACGACTACTAATCGTAAAGAGACTGCTGCTGGTCAGCTCCCTCTCCGACCCGATGAACGTTGTTTTGACACGATGACTCCTGCGAAGAACGGCTTCTTCTTGGGGGTCACGGAACGGACGTCGAATGCGAATGGGACAGTTGTTTCTCTCCTCGGGGGCCCAATGAGCACGTGTACTCCGGGTGCTCACACTTGTGTTATTTGTAATTATCGGATCGTCGTGGGATTCTGAAGTCAACAACAGCGAGAGAAAGACACGTAGAACTCGGGCCGATGACTTCATCTAATCCCATCCGCTCCCCAAACTTCCCCCTCCAATTGCTCTGACATTTGTGTAACCACTTAATCCCATGTTTCAATCGAATCCCTTTTTTGGCTCTCGCTCTCTAATTTCTCTAAAAGCATCTCGTCCCATCCCGTGCCGCACGTCTCCAATCTTTTCGTTCCGCTCTCTTTTCCGCACGCACGCGCGAGCGAAACCAATATTTTGGTGTTCTCCTCCTCGCTCTCTTTTCCCCAACGACAAATTAGTTTTCGCCCGCGTGGCACTGACACCTGACACGACGACGACGACGGGCAGTACGAGTACGATGCACAAGAGGAATACAATCAGAAGACACTATACGATTACAAATTTCCTTTTTTGGAGCATTCTGATTGGATGATCCTCGTTTTCGAATTCGAAGAGAGAAAGGGAAGATTCTATGCAGCAGGGGGTGTGATGAGGAGAAGTCGAAGGAATTCAGAAGAAGTTCCACTGAAAGCACCGACCAGAAAGAGTCCGTTTTCCAGTTTTCTGGAACTCGAAAGTTCACTTTCACACGATCAGTTTCCCGTTTTCAGAGCTCCCGAAAACCCCCGGGTTTCGGGAATTTCAGCTCGAGAATATTGTTTGGGAATACGCGATTCTGCGCGTACGAACTTGCTATTTTCATAAAATTCCTGGTTTTTGGAGTGCTTTCGACCAAAAACAGACTCAAGACACTGGTTTTCTCGGAGCTTTGATTCCGCAACCGACAGCCATGCTTACGGTGAACTCAGCGGTGTCGCAATTTTGGAGTGTCGTTGTGAAGAAAGACGAAATGTCGTTATTATGCGTTCGACACGTGCGTGGATCTCAAAAGTGTTTTACAATTGTCTGCGTCTCTGAAATTGACGCGCTGTCTCGCTATTTCGTTGCAGGACCTTCGCCGACAGCGTCCACGCTTGCGGCGAACTCATAATATTATATTTTTCTCCAACAGTGGCAGTGAGGACGAAGAAAAGCGCGAGTGGGCGAGACGCCGGTCTCGAAAAGAGCGACACAGCTCAAGGTTTTGTTACCGTAACCCTTGCTCTGAAAATAGGGTTTCCGAAATTTTTTTCGTGCGGATTTTTGGACGAAAAATCAATAGAAGCTATAAAAAAATTTTAGCACAAAAAATTTCTGGAAAATCGGACGAAATCGATTTTTCCAGGCCAGTTGAAATTTTTAAATTTTTTTACAGTAACCCGCGGGGCCTAGAAACCGCTGCTGGCCTAGAAATCTCCTAGCTCTTCCACACTGCCATTGTTGGAGAAAAATATAATAGCGACTCGGCAAAAGTTTGGCGGATCCGCCGCAGCAAATCGGCAAAACGCCGCGGAATGCGGCAAATCCGCCAAACTTTTGCCGAGGAATTGCAAATTTGCGACTTTTCGCTGCGTACCGTTGTCTGATAAGCTTAAGAATTCCGCTCGTTTTCCGGCCCAACCATCTTTCAGTTTCTGTGTGGTTTTCCCGGATTTCGTATTTCGGTGTCCGCTCCGCCGCCATTCCAAACGCAGCTGGTTCCTCATCGTTTCATCTGATTAGTCGTCATGTCATCAGATTCCTGGTATGGTATGAGTAGTCGATCTGAATGTCTCGCTCTCTCGAAATTCTTCGAATCGACGTCACTTTTGTTGACAATCGGCTCACGAATCCAATCAAAATCTGCCCGAAAGAGCTCATAAAACGACCGTAGCCACCTCATTCGTTCAATCAAAGACGCCGCCGAAGAGTGCATTAGAAGACGTCGAAATGACGACGACGTCTCGGAGTCACGACTTCTCAAGGGAGCGCAATTAGACACGGAGTGAGTCATTGGAGAACCGATTCAATGCTTTCATTTCTATAGACACGCATAACGCAATTAGAGATATGTGTAGAAGAGGTGAAGGGAAATAATATTTACTCGTTTCGACATTATTATGAGAAGAAGAAAAAGGAAAGACTGAGATTATGACCGGCAAAGAGTAGGTACACGGAGAGAATGCGTTAGTTGTCGGGAGAAGAACGCACGTCGTCCCCACGGAACGCCTTCAGAATCACAAATTGCACACGGACTGCCTGAAACCAGCGAGACGTCGTCGAGGGGCGACAGTACAACTCACGTGTTGAACCCAAACTTTTCGGATTCTCGGATCGAACAAAAGGCCGCAAAGGGGGTCGACGACCAGTGCAATCGACCTGCAATATTATGAGTTCGGCGTGAGCATGGACTCCGCAGTCGCGGTGTAGGTGAAGGTCCCGCAACGAAAGAGTGAGGCAGTGCGTAAATTACAGAAACGCAGACAATTTTAGAACGTTTCGCGTCAAAAGCGAGATTCACGCTCGCGGCGAACTGGGAAATACCCGAAATAACTCTTCTGTTCAGTGTTGATTGCATTTGCATTCTGCTTAATTCCCTTTTCGTATCGATGAACTCATTTGCATTTTTCTCGAATTTCGATGACGAAATGGGCGAGAGAATTCAAATTTTGTTCGAGTGAAACGTGCCGAATCGCTCAATTTCTTTTCTTTTTTCCCCAATTTCCGGGGGGACCGGATGAGTAAATAAACGAATGATGTGGAGAGATCGGGTCGAAAATAAAAATAACAACAAGGATACATTGTGGTGCTCGATTGAACAAAATGGTTGCTTTTCGTTTGGTTTTTTTCATTGCTTCTTTGTTGTTTCGAAGCACGTTTCCCGAACATCTGAAACGTGGGCGACGAGCGTCGCGAAAGCAGAAAAAGGTGTGTGGAATGATTTTGTTTTCGGTTCAAACAACAATTGTCTCCTTTCACTTCTCAACTATAAGTGTCTTCTGCCCTTTGCTTTTTTTGGCACAAGACTTCTCAACAAGTGCAATCAGAGAAACAGATACAGTTTCGTATAAGGGATGTATTAGCGCAATCAATTCTCAAGAGCCGCGAGAGTGGACTCTGTGGCTCTGGTGTCGATGTGGGTCCCGCAACGATAGAGCGAGACAGCACGGAAACGTTGGAGACGCAGATATTTAGAGGTGTTTTCGCACCAGAAGTGAGGTCTAAACGCGCAGTGAACGCATGCGCATAGTGTGGTAATGATATACCGTGAAAACTTTATTTGAACGGCACAACTTAAAAATAATGGTATTATTAAAAATATGAAACTGTAAAAACTGTTTAACGGCACCCTCCATTATGTTGTTTTTTATCGCTTTTCTTGCATTATCTCTCATGGTTACACTTTTTATTAAAAAATCACTATTTTTCTCTGAAAAATGTCTAGTAAAATATCTGTCAAAGAAGCAGTGATCCATGGATAGAAAAATCGAAAACTCAGTTTGTCAAACAAATTGAACATTTCAACGGCACATTTTTTCAATGAAACTGAAAAAGAATCGTGAAAAATGAACGGTATTACGTTAATATCTTGGCGAATTCTGTGCAAGACATTGGCAGAAATCCGGCAAAATTGCCGCGAAATGCCGGGATTTTACTGTTTTCTTGTGGCATCACGGAGACACGGTGCGGATGCCTAATGCAATCGCGCTTTTTGGCTCTAATGCATCAAATTCAAATTTCGCTGCGTATTTCGCGTCTGCGTCTTCACAAGTCCCAAACTATTTCAAGCTGAGTAGCCGAAATAGCGAGAAAACAGGCAAGACGCAGACACTGTGGAGCGGAGGAGCGCGATTGCATTCAACGCGCACTTTATGATTCCCTGTATGGCAATATTTCCAAATAAGGCAGCCACCGATCAGAACACATAATTCGTTTGAGATATCGAAAAGAGGAGTGCAAGTATGCACAGCTTCAGGAGGCGTACCAACGTCAGTCGGTGAGCGGGACCAAAATCTGCAGTTCTTCGTCTTTTTTCTCCCGAGAAGCCTGAATTCGAGTGTATTCAGAAGGAACAATCGGAATTGGATGAAGTCTGAAGGCATACTGCCAGAGGTCACAATCCGCATGGTCCCTGACATCTCTCGCCGCAATGTTGCCGATTTCTGCCGTCCAGAAGGAACACTTGGAATTCTATCGAATGCTCGCTATTACTATTTGAATTCGGAATTCGCATCATCCATCGTAAAACGGATATTGGGAGAGATACTCGCGCACTTCGGAGTGATTCTCGTATTCCAATTGTTCAAAAATGCGTAGAACTTATCACAATGTTTTAGGGCGTTCATATATATGTCGCTTTATTTGTATAAAGGTCATGACAGGTATGAACCCGCAAGAGCTTTACCCGTTGGTTAAAACAATCGGAATATTGAACAAGAATGTAATGTTTTAGGGCGTTCTGGAAGAGACAATTTTCTATTTGCAATGCCCACTGGATAACTCACTTCCACGATCATCTTTATGTCTCCGACTGATAATTTTGGATGGTTCGGAGTGATATAGGAAAAATGGCTCATTTTATGGATTGGATAGTAGTCGGCTTCAAGGAACAGCTGTTTTGCATGTTTCCAATGCTCTGATTCGGCGAGTTCGTCCAGTTCTTTGATTCCAGGAGGCAATTTTACATTCAGCGAACGCAATGCGTTCGGTTTGATACGGGACAGAATAATCATAATCTGATACAGTTCGAGAGAAAATTCTATCCGAATGCCTCCGAGATTGAATTTATGATCCAGTGAGTTAAATAACTGCATAATGTTTGTCCGAAACATAGCCTCATCCAGGATTTTTTGGTCCATTTTGTAATCAGGATTCCTATTCTTCACTTGAAAGGCCAACAACCGAACGTGGATGTTAGGGTTCTTGATAAGCGTCGCGAGATCGGAAACGGCCACCGAGATGTGATCCCGTCCCTCGATCAGCTTCTCCCAATCTCTGTCTCTTATCACACATCCTTCCGGATGAAAATGATATTGGACACACGGCCCTCTGACCCGATTGACAATGAAAGTGAACCACAAAGAGTCGTGTTGTAGGTGATAAAAGAGCTCATAAAACGACCGTAGCCACCTCATTCGTTCAATCAAAGACGCCGCCGAAGAGTGCATTAGAAGACGTCGAAATGACGACGACGTCTCGGAGTCACGACTTCTCAAGGGAGCGCAATTAGACACGGAGTGAGTCACTGGATAACCGATTCAATGCTTTCATTTCTATAGACACGCATAACGCAATTAGAGATATGTGTAGAAGAGGTGAAGGGAAATAATATTTACTCGTTTCGACATTATTATGAGAAGAAGAAAAAGGAAAGACTGAGATTATGACCGGCAAAGAGTAGGTACACGGAGAGAATGCGTTAGTTGTCGAGAGAAGAACGCACGTCGTCCCCACGGAACGCCTTCAGAATCACAAATTGCACACGGACCGCCTGAAATCAGCGAGACGTCGTCGAGGGGCGACAGTACAACTCACGTGTTGAACCCAAACTTTTCGGATTCTCGGATCGAACAAAAGGCCGCAAAGGGGGTCGACGACCAGTGCAATCGACCTGCAACTCCACAAATAACTCTTCTGTTCCGTGTTGATTGCATTTGCATTCTGCTTAATTCGGATGCATTGTGGACTCGATTGAGAAAACAGGTGGATTGTTCAGGTGGCGATGCACAGTGTAGTATGGCTTTTCTTTCAGATTTTTGAACAAAGACCTCCAAAGTATCGAAAGCAAATTATCTTTGTTTTCACTAGGCTCGTTCCGCGGCCTTCTCTACGAACTGGCTGATGTTTTCAATCTCGCTTTTTGGCTAATTTAATTCAAATTTCACTGCGTAACTTCGTAGACAGAAAACAGTGAGAACAATAGGGTAACAAATTTATCTGCGACGGCGTCCTAAGTATTCAACGTTAAAGCGTGTGGTTCGTGTCAAGCGCGTTTGCAATGAGTGTTCAAGATTCGAGAAATTTTGAATACAGCCGTCTCAAATACGCTCCATTGCGGTAGAGCGCGTTTGCACCCAATTGCAACTATTCAAACGATAAAACACCTCTCCGAGACGGCATCTTTCGTTCCTTCTGACCTATTCGTGGCTTATTTTGATTACCTCCGTCCGTCGTATCAATTGTACGATAGTAAATAAAATGACAAAAAGCGCCGCGCATTCAAATGCGAATTCGTTTTCGTAATGCGAACCTCCGTGATTCGACGAATTCCTCTCAATCCGTTCTCTAATCCCATTCGGCTCTCTTTCTCTCTTGGTTCTTGACTCGCTTTGAGCTCTCCGACCGACCGACCGACCGACAAACAATTCTTGTGACTGATTCACTCAGACAGATCTTTTTAGTGTATAATCTGTGTCTCACAAGCCGATTCGCCGTCTCGCGTGCCCCATAAATTCGTCAACAACTCTATTTTCTAATCGAATCTCGAGGGGAAACTGAACGAGAATTACCAGGCGAGTGTCTGGAAAGACGACATGACGGCGACGAATTGGAGGTGATCGGCTTGATAGAATATGGAACACGAGTAGATGGATTGGCCTGGAAACGAGAGAAATGAATGAGAGAGTGGGAGGGGGCCGAACGGACCGACGTCTACTCCGACGAGGAATGACGATGGAATCGCTTCTGTCAAGCTGATCAGAGTGAATGTGAACAGAGTCCATGCGAGACGAGTGCGCGCGGAACGAGATGCCGACGAGGAGGTTGTGAAGGCGCCGATCTGGAACACGGTCCTTCGGCTGCTCAGGATGAGCTCTTCTTTTGAAACCGGATTTGGGTTTGTCACCAGGGATCAGAGACTATCGCGCTGTCGGCGCTAACATAAATTTGGTTCCGTGCATGGCGACTGAATCTGTTCTTTCACAGTTCGTAACCGAAATATCATGCGATCAACGAGTCGCAGACACCAATGGAGCGCGTTTGCATTGGATTACTCGGTACTTACAATGTCGTTTCATCACGAACAAAACTCGACCTCGAATGGAAAGAAATAGACAGCCATTCGAGAATTCGACTATGTAACAGAACACTCACACTTTCAGCTCGATTCTTGTAACAATGCAAAGTGACGAGTACGAACGAGAGGATGAAGATGGGAATGATGAACGAGAGAGAGATGATTGTGACTGAAACCAAAGTTCCCATTGATTGATTGATCTCTCTTCTTACACATGACTATGTTCAGAATCGGTTGACAGTGTTCGACATCGCAGTCGAAAGGCCCTTCGGATACCATCGCCGCTTGGAAAATGGCCGATGTCACCTGCAATTCGTTTGATTCCGCTGCAATCCTTTCGATCCGCCACAAACTGCTAACAGAATTGATCCGATCCAATTGGCTGTGGCGAATGTGTAAACGGAAGAGACCGATATCTGCGTACTGTAGTAGATGGGACGGACTGTCGCCAGATAGAGCAGGATTGCCGAGCCGACGTAGGAACCTTTAAGAAGAAAGGGCGCTCTATTGAGAATGAAGAAGACTTACTGAGGAGACTGTAGAAACTGAGATCATCGACGATGAAGAAGAATAGATAGAGGGCGAAACTGAAGGAAAGAAACTGGAGAACCCGCAAAACGAGCATTGCTGTGGCGGCCGAAAGGGAAGAAATGCACCTGCTCACGACGAATACGTACTGTTTCCGAGTTCTGAAAAAATGGAATATTGGAATGGAAATGGAAGGAAGTGCTCACGAGTCATTCATTCGAACGAACACTGGAATGAGGATGGAGAGGAAGTAGGCGTTGAGAATGAAGGCAACGATGAAGAGAGTGAAGGGAATCCACAGATTCATCCATGACATGATACGGTGGATTGTTTCCGTGCTCTGAATAAGAGAGTTGCCTTATTCCACACGCTGTCATGGAATACAGACCTTATTTCGGAGTGAATCACATCAGAAATATGAGTTGACTGCAGCGAAAACATGACGTTTAAAATTCAAGACCCCAATGCAAGATCATGTTTTAGTCATCATATTCTTCGATTTATATCAATTTTTCAGTGGATTGTCGGTTACTCTTAAGTTAGCAATAGAGCGCAAGTTCTTTCCGAAATGAGACAACAATAGCCAAAGTCAGTTTTCTCGGCAGAGCGCAAATGTTTGATAGCGTTTTACGTACATACGACTGATATTTTCATCACTTCAGATAATGATGTTTAGAAACTGTGAGAACACAGTCGAGACCCGGAAAACAATGTTTTCAATGAGAAACAGGTTGGTTGCCAAACTTTCAGCAGAAAACTTGATTTTTTTGCATTTATTGGGTCATTTTTCTCAAATTTTTTCTCGAATACAATTATTCACTTTTTTTGCGGAATTTAGTGCAAATAACCTTTAATGGAATATAGTTTTCTCAAATTGTTTCGGACAAGTGGCGAAAGATACCTTTCTCGACATTTTCGCGCAAGTACAAAACGACTCCAGTGTCGAAAAACTTTTTTTTACATTGTAAATTAAATATAATGTTATAACTTGTTTTCGAACCAGAAAAACGTTGCAGAATCCTGTCGTGAAACAATTTGAATAAACGCTTGATGTTTTCGTCGACAAAATGTGGTGAAATATTGCGCCATTAGCTGTATTCTGGCACGGAATCAACAGTTTCCTACCTGAATGAGATCGCATTGTTTCGTTGTGTTGGTGCAGTTGAGATAGTGTGTCTCGATTGGCGAGTGGTGGGTGCAGTTGTCGAACAGGTTCGACATGTCACCGAGAGCAAACCGAAAACGACCGCCAGGGCGGGTGCTCTCGTTGTTATCAGTGGGAGGGAAAGGATTACTTTTGGAAGGGGAAATGACGGAAAGATACACAAGAAGACGTCGGTGAGTCAGAAGACTAGCAGAGGCACTCGAGTAGCTTCGCAAAGTAGGCCTTCATCTGATTGACTTGTTTGACGACTTCTGATGAGATTTGTTTGTCGAATATTATGTTGGTGAGGGGGTCGATGAGCAGAATGACTGCCCTGAAGATCAAAAACTTCTTCTTTCAAGGAATTCAAGGAACTCACCAGAAGATGGAGTCGAGCGAAGTGAAGATGGTGACGTCGATCAGACGGTCTGCTTGATAAAAGTTAGCGCAAGTGCTCCGGACGTTGTCTGTCTTGAGGCCGAGTTCGAAACTGGACGGAATTCCTTCTACGAGCGAGAGAAGAAGGACTGCGAACAGAGTCCAGAGGAGACGCATTCGCGCTTGATTGACCACTTGCGAAGAGGTGTAACTGCCGAGTTTCTTCGACTGACGGATGTGCCAACTGAGACAGATGAGCACGAAGAGAAGGATCGAGATGGTGAGGATGAATGTGAGACTGAGGATTATGACTGGAAAAGGAAGGTGGGTTGGGGGCAGGAAGAGGGGGATTCCCTACAGTTGATGAGGGTTATTGTTGGACGACAGGTCTCTGAATCACAGGAGATCGGTCCGTCGGAATACGTGGCCGCTTGAAGAAGGCCCGATGGGAGGGAGATGACTGTGGCGAGGATCCAGTTGGAAATGGCGAGGATGTAGATCTTTCGGAGGGTGAGACGAGTGGAGAAGTAGACGGGATGGATGACACCCATGTAGAGGAGGACTGCCATTCCGATGTAGGCGCCTTCAAATGGATGATATTAAGAGTTCTGATGAGAAGGGGAAGACTCACCTTGTAGGCTGTGAAAACTGATGTCGTCGGCGACAATGACAACTGCGTAAACGTAGAAACTGGGTGATCTCTCGGGAAAAGAGAGAATGCATCGGAGAGTGAGAAGGGTGCACGCGGCGGAAATGGAGGAGATGCAGCGACTGAGCACGAACACATACCTCTTCCGATTGTCAGTGTTCATCCGAATGAACAGCGGAAGACTGATCGAGAGGAAGTAGAAGTTGACGACGAGGGCGAGGGAGAAGAGGAGCGAGGAGACGTAGCCGAAGATCTCCAACGTCTTCGAAACGGTTTGTAGGTCACGGAGGAGTTCGCAGGGACGGGTTGTGTTGGTGCAGTTGAGGAAGTACTTCTCGATGGGATAATGGACAGAACAGTTGGAGAATAGGTCCTTCTCGGGCATTTGGTGAGAATGATAAGTGATAAGAGAGAGTGTTTGGAGAGGGGAGATTAGGGGAGACGAGTCATCGGGAGGGGGGTTTCGATGTGTTGGGAGAGGATTCAGATGAACCTCTGAAAATATCAATTATCGATTGGACGTCTTCAATCACCTTTTCTTCAACTTCTTCTTTTCCGTTACGATCAATGTGAAGTTTCTTTCCGAAGTTGGGAAATTTTGATTAACACAAAAACCACGGAGACGTTCGATTAGTTCCGAATCGAAGATTCTCTATGTTATCGATAAAAGGTCAACATCTCGACTGGAAAAAGTAAAAACAGTGCGACGGAATATTTGGTTATCAGTGGTTACGAAACGAAGGGATTATTCACACGTCTTGGCGGGAAATGACGGGGGGAATCACATCAGGAGACACAGTTCACAATACACTTTATTATGTTCATTTGCTATATACAGACAGTGTTTTCCGAAGCAAGAGAGTTCATCAGCAGAGGTATTCCAGTAGCTTCGCAAAGTAGGCCTTCATCTGATTGACTTGTTTGACGACTTCTGATGAGATTTGTTTGTCGAATATTATGTTGGCGAGCGGATCCATCAACAGAACGAGCGCCCTGAAGAATCGGGAATTGAAGGATTTCGTTCACGGAACACAATCACCAGACGATCGAGTCGAGCGAAGTGAACAGGGTGACGTCGATCAGACGGTCGGCTTGGTAGAAATTGGTGCAAGTGCTCAGCACGTTGTCCGCTTTGAGGCCGAGTTCGAATCCGGCCGGAATACCTTCTGCGAGGGAAATCAAAATGATGGCGAGGAGCGTCCAGAGGAGACGCATCCGGGCGTGGTGGACGGTCTGCGAGGAGGTGTAGCTGCCGAGTTTCTTCGACTGCCGGATGTGCCAACTGAGACAGACGAACACGAAGGTGAGTATCATTATGGTGAGGATGAAGGCCATGCTTATTATGATAACTGGAAAGAAGGGATTGTTGATCTACTTTGAAGGGTGATTACAGTTGACAAGAGTGACTAGAGGGCTGCAGACTTGTGAGTCGCAAGAGATCGGTCCGTTGACGTAGGTGGCAGTTTGGAGAAGACCCGATGGGAGGGAGATGACTGTGGCGAGGATCCAGTTGGAGATGGCGAGGATGTAGATCTTTCGGAGGGTGAGACGAGTGGAGAAGTAGACGGGATGGATGACACCGATGTAGAGGAGGACTGCCATTCCGATGTAGGCGCCTTCAAATGGATGATATTATAAGAGTTCTGATGAGAAGGGGTAGACTCACCTTGTAGACTGTAGAAGCTGATATCATCCGTAATGATAACAAGAGCATAGAGGTAGAAACTGGAAGTGGTGCCAGGCGGGAGGTAAACATAAAGGACGCATCGGATGATGAGAAGAGTGGCAGCTGCGGAAACGGAGGAGATGCAGCGGCTGATGAGGAACACGTATCGCTTCCGAATCTCACGGCTCATTCGGAAGAAGAGCGGAAGAATGATGGACATGAAATAGACATTGACGCAGAGGGCGAGAGAGAAGAGGAGCGAGGATATGTAGTAATCGAAGGCTTCGAGCAACTTTGAGACGATTTGAAAGTCGCGGATGAGTTCGCACGGACGGGTTGTGTTGGTGCAGTTGAGGAAGTACTTCTCGATTGGATAATGGACAGAACAGTTGGAGAATAGATTCTCATCGGGCATTGGCAGCAAATGGCAACTGATAAGAGAGTGAGAGATTAGAGGGAGAGAGACGAAGAGTCATCAAATGAGTGGGGGCGAAGGGAATGATTTGCACGAAGAAAGGCGCCATCGGACCCAGCGGAACTGAAAAATATAAATCCTCTGAGAGTGTCTGAGCCCTCTTCGATTCACCTGCTCTCTCACCCTCTCTGATACTCTTTTGTCGCTGTAAATGTTGGCGAGAGGATCGAAAATCATCACTAAACTCCTGAAAGTTCAGCACATTCGAACATCTCCCCACTGGCTCCTACCAGATAATGAACTCTGTGAATCCGGCAAAACACTCTTCGACCAGCTTGTTGGCGTGATAAAAATGGGCGCATTCTTCGAAAGTGTCGCTTTGAAACGACAGCTTCAGGAGGAAAGCGAACGGAATTATTTCGGCAGCTGATATGAAAATAACGACGAGAAGATAACTGATGAGACGGGAACGAATGCGATTGACGGAGGAGGTGGACGAGGAGAGAGTGTCTGACTGAAAGAAACGGCAAGTGGAGACGACGAAAAGGAGGGAAAGGGACAGAGGCTACCCTCGTGTAATTAGTGATTTTCCTAAGAAATGGAAGTATAAAGGATAACGAAAAACTCATGAACAAATTCCGCTATATTACTGTTTTGCCTCTCGGGTTTCAACGCTTCTACAATTCAGTACTTCCAAGGCGCTCCTCGCCGCTGACTCAGCGGAGTAGTACTGCCAGTGCGCGCTTCTCGCCGCTGACTCAGCGGAGTAGTACTGCCAGTGCGCGCTTCTCGCCGCTGACTCAGCGGAGTAGTACTGCCAGTGCGTGCTTCTCGCCGCTGACTCAGCGGAGTAGTACTGCCAGTGCGCGCTTCTCGCCGCTGACTCAGCGGAGTAGTACTGCCAGAGCGCGCTTCTCGCCGCTGACTCAGCGGAGTAGTACTGCCAGTGCGCGCTTCTCGCCGTTGACTCAGCGGAGTAGTACTGCCAGTGCGCGCTTCTCGCCGTTGACTCAGCGGAGTAGTACTGCCAGTGCGCGCTTCTCGCCGTTGACTCAGCGGAGTAGTACTGCCAGTGTGCGCTTCTCGCCGCTGACTCAGCGGAGTAGTACTGCCAGTGCGCACTTCTCGCCGCTGACTCAGCGGAGTAGTACTGCCAGTGCGTGCTTCTCGCCGCTGACTCAGCGGAGTAGTACTGCCAAGGCGCTTCTCGCCGCTGACTCAGCGGAGTAGTACTGCCAGTGCGCGCTTCTCGCCGCTGACTCAGCGGAGTAGTACTGCCAAGGCGCTTCTCGCCGCTGACTCAGCGGAGTAGTACTGCCAAGGCGCTTCTCGCCGCTGACTCAGCGGAGTAGTACTGCCAGTGCGCGCTTCTCGCCGCTGACTCAGCGGAGTAGTACTGCCAGAGCGTGCTTCTCGCCGCTGACTCAGCGGAGTAGTACTGCCAAGGTGCTTCTCGCCGCTGACTCACAGGAGTAGTACTGCCAGAGCGTGCTTCTCGCCGCTGACTCAGCGGAGTAGTACTGCCAAGGTGCTTCTCGCCGCTGACTCAGCGGAGTAGTACTGCCAGTGTGCGCTTCTCGCCGCTGACTCAGCGGAGTAGTACTGCCAGTGCGCACTTCTCGCCGCTGACTCAGCGGAGTAGTACTGCCAGTGTGCGCTTCTCGCCGCTGACTCAGCGGAGTAGTACTGCCAGTGTGCGCTTCTCGCCGCTGACTCAGCGGAGTAGTACTGCCAGTGCGCACTTCTCGCCGCTGACTCAGCGGAGTAGTACTGCCAGTGCGCGCTTCTCGCCGCTGACTCAGCGGAGTAGTACTGCCAGTGTGCGCTTCTCGCCGCTGACTCAGCGGAGTAGTACTGCCAAGGCGCTTCTCGCCGCTGACTCAGCGGAGTAGTACTGCCAAGGCGCTTCTCGCCGCTGACTCAGCGGAGTAGTACTGCCAGTGCGCGCTTCTCGCCGCTGACTCAGCGGAGTAGTACTGCCAGTGCGCGCTTCTCGCCGCTGACTCAGCGGAGTAGTACTGCCAGAGCGTGCTTCTCGCCGCTGACTCAGCGGAGTAGTACTGCCAAGGTGCTTCTCGCCGCTGACTCACAGGAGTAGTACTGCCAGAGCGTGCTTCTCGCCGCTGACTCAGCGGAGTAGTACTGCCAAGGTGCTTCTCGCCGCTGACTCAGCGGAGTAGTACTGCCAGTGTGCGCTTCTCGCCGCTGACTCAGCGGAGTAGTACTGCCAGTGCGCACTTCTCGCCGCTGACTCAGCGGAGTAGTACTGCCAGTGTGCGCTTCTCGCCGCTGACTCAGCGGAGTAGTACTGCCAGTGTGCGCTTCTCGCCGCTGACTCAGCGGAGTAGTACTGCCAGTGCGCACTTCTCGCCGCTGACTCAGCGGAGTAGTACTGCCAGTGCGCGCTTCTCGCCGCTGACTCAGCGGAGTAGTACTGCCAGTGTGCGCTTCTCGCCGCTGACTCAGCGGAGTAGTACTGCCAAGGCGCTTCTCGCCGCTGACTCAGCGGAGTAGTACTGCCAAGGCGCTTCTCGCCGCTGACTCAGCGGAGTAGTACTGCCAGTGCGCGCTTCTCGCCGCTGACTCAGCGGAGTAGTACTGCCAGTGCGCGCTTCTCGCCGCTGACTCAGCGGAGTAGTACTGCCAGTGTGCGCTTCTCGCCGCTGACTCAGCGGAGTAGTACTGCCAAGGCGCTTCTCGCCGCTGACTCAGCGGAGTAGTACTGCCAAGGCGCTTCTCGCCGCTGACTCAGCGGAGTAGTACTGCCAGTGCGCGCTTCTCGCCGCTGACTCAGCGGAGTAGTACTGCCAAGGCGCTTCTCGCCGCTGACTCAGCGGAGTAGTACTGCCAGTGCGCACTTCTCGCCGCTGACTCAGCGGAGTAGTACTGCCAGTGCGCGCTTCTCGCCGCTGACTCAGCGGAGTAGTACTGCCAGTGTGCGCTTCTCGCCGCTGACTCAGCGGAGTAGTACTGCCAAGGCGCTTCTCGCCGCTGACTCAGCGGAGTAGTACTGCCAAGGCGCTTCTCGCCGCTGACTCAGCGGAGTAGTACTGCCAAGGCGCTTCTCGCCGCTGACTCAGCGGAGTAGTACTGCCAGTGCGCGCTTCTCGCCGCTGACTCAGCGGAGTAGTACTGCCAGTGCGCGCTTCTCGCCGCTGACTCAGCGGAGTAGTACTGCCAGTGTGCGCTTCTCGCCGCTGACTCAGCGGAGTAGTACTGCCAGTGTGCGCTTCTCGCCGCTGACTCAGCGGAGTAGTACTGCCAAGGCGCTTCTCGCCGCTGACTCAGCGGAGTAGTACTGCCAAGGCGCTTCTCGCCGCTGACTCAGCGGAGTAGTACTGCCAGTGCGCGCTTCTCGCCGCTGACTCAGCGGAGTAGTACTGCCAAGGCGCTTCTCGCCGCTGACTCAGCGGAGTAGTACTGCCAAGGCGCTTCTCGCCGCTGACTCAGCGGAGTAGTACTGCCAAGGCGCTTCTCGCCGCTGACTCAGTGGAGTAGTACTGCCTCTGTAGTGAGCCCCTAATTCCGGTTTAGACAAGGATAAATAGCTGACTCTTCTCAATCGGTATCCGTGGCGAACGAGTGAAACGAGAACGAAAAAGAGAATAGCGATGGTGAAGACGAGGCACATGCTGGTGGAAATAACTGAAAAGAGATAAGACAATCAGTGAAATTCATTATCAGCGACTCACATTGTATTAAATTAATGATCGGAGCACACGTTTTCACATCGCAATGAATCGTTCCTGGATCTATGATTGCCGCTTGGAAAAGGGCGAACGGAACCTGAATTCCCGGTTGCTGGTGGGTCCTGATTGACCGGAACTGACTGAGAACGCGAGAGCCAACATGTAAATGAGGAAAACGAGGATGTAGATGAAACGGACGGTGATCGCCGAATTGAAGAAAATCGGATAAATGACCCCGATGTAAAGGAGCAACGCGAGGCCCGCATACGAGCCTGAAGAGCATCGATAAGGGAGTTTGAGATTCCGAAACAATTGGTATTTGTGCTCAGACGAGATGGAAATGTGTCTTAAGCTTTTTGAGCACACATTCTTGTGATGCAAAGCACTGTTGATACGACGGCAGATGACTCACCCAGCAGTCCGTATGTGTTCGTGTTGCTGACAATCAGAAGGATGGCGTAGAGAAAATAGTTGGAAGGTGACCTGTGGAGAGTATTCGAGAATGACCACGTCACCATCAGCATTGAAATAACGACAAGAATCGCCGACACGCATCGGGTGACAAGGAAGATGTAGCGCTTGCGAGACTCTTCTTTCAGACGGAAAAATATCGGAAGAGTTACACAAAGACAGTAGAAGTTGGCGAGGGCAGCTATGGTGAAAAAGGCGGTGCACACATAGAAGGTGATATTGGCGACGTAGAGGACCGTGTTCAAGTCCTGAACGACTAGATTCTATTCACTGGAAACCCCCACTAGGTTATTTCTTACTTTTATCAATTTGCATGGAGCAGTTGTCAGTGAACAATTCTCGTACTCGAACTCATTCGCGTAGTGTTGCGAACAGTTGGCGAATATGCTCATGCCGCCGAAAAGTGGTCAATGAATAACGAAGTTTCGGGTCTTTTACTGATAAAAAAAGTCATTATTTACAGAACCGATTACTCTTAGATAGGCGTGAAAACTCTCCAAGACAATAGTCTTTTGATGTTTTCTATTTGGAACTCTTTTTATAAATCTAAATTAAGTCAATTGGATAACTCCAGCGAACCAGGAAAAAACTGGAACCAGGAAAGATTTAACATGGAGCTAGTGAACCAGGAAAAAAGCTAGCGAACCAGGAAAAAAGCTAGTGAACCAGGAAAAAATCTAGCGAAAAAGCATCTGTAATTTCCCGTTGCATTTTCGAAGTTTTCAAAAAACAGAACGCATTGATGATCTTGTAATAATAGGTTTCAACAAATATACGTATATGACGAAGAAGTAATTTTTTTCTAAACCATTCTGTTACTTTCGAAAGAAATATATTTTCCTGGTTCACTAGCTTTTTTCCTGGTTCGCTAGCTTTTTTTTTCCTGGTTTGCTAGCTTTTTTCCTGGTTCACTAGTTCCATGTTAAATCTTTCCTGGTTCCAGTTTTTTCCTGGTTCGCTGGAGTTATCAGTCAATCACGGCGAACCACGATCGACGTGTTAGAGGAAAATCTAGGCCATATTTGCGTTTTGAAACTCCGCCTCCGGACACCGTTTCCTAGTCCCCGAGGGTTTTTCGCATTTTTCTCGAAAAACTTCTTTAAAGTTGCAAATTTTTTTTATACAAAACCATCAAAATTAATTTTCGAACGGTTTAAAAAAAAATTCATGTCCTAAATTTAGGTCCTTTGGCCGGAAAATACGGGGAAGAGGGCGTTCAAAATGCGTTTTTGGGAGGACTCCGCCAATCGGACCTGCGTGCGGCGGAGTTGCAAAATTTCACGCGGCGGTTGCGAAAGGGGCGTGGCCCACGTTTCAGGATTTCTGATAGGTGGCCGAACCCGAAAAAATGTTGCAAAAATTTACTACTAGACGTCGATCGTGGTTCGCCGTGTCAATTGTGCAAATTTGAACCTTCCTCGAGGAAATGTCGTATGATCAGATGTTGTCTGCAGTCATCGCACCTACAGTAGTCAGCTGATAGCAAGTTTTCGGGAAAGTCATCTATTGCTTGCTAATTCGAATTTTGAACTTATTTCCAGTTAAGACGCGCAGGAACCTCTAATTGTGCGTTGGTTGTGCAATTTTTTCATTGTAAGTCATGTTAATTTCAATATACATAGAATGTTTTCATTAATTTAGCCACACCTCGCTGAGAGGCAGTCAACTACTAAATGGCAGAAACAACGCTTGAGTCCACGACGCAGACAGAAGAACCTCTGGCTCTGTCAAAAGTTGACCCGATGCTGAACCGTTTATTGGATATTATGCCGTAAGTTCGTTGTTTCGAACCATACATATTGTATTTCTATTTGCAGTGAAGTAATACCGCATCTGCCGCGTTGCCGCTTCTCACCAATGCCACTTCTCGAAGAAACCATCCGCAAATATGTTACTGGTTGTTTGAGTTATGCAGATATGGAGTTGCTGAAATTACTCCTGAAAAAGCAAGAGATGCGTTCGATGGTTGCTCTGCAGGCGAAACTCGAAAACTACCTTGAATTTAAACAATTCGCCGATGGAAAGCAATTCTGCAAAGTTTGAGATACAATATATTCATTCCAATTATGCTCATTTTATTCAGAAAACGTGGGACGAAGTTTCTATTTCAAATATTCGACAGCGAACGAGATCACTTGCGAGAGACGAAGCTCGCTTCGAAAGAGAAAGCGATACTGAGAGATCGACGACAGAATCAACATCAACATGTGTTCTGTGTTCAAGGACGGAATTATCTCTTGAGAAAGCACAACGCGAGTTGCAATCGATCAAGAATGAGCTGAATGAGGCGTTGGAAAGAGAGGCAGTGCTACAAGAGCGTTACCGCACAAGTGAGGTGGCCGCGGCAAATGCGGCAAGGTCGAGAAGTTGGCAGAAATGTTATCTTTCCTAATTTTTTTGTAGACTGGAGTACTCTGCAACAGACAAATTATCAGAAGCACAGGCGAGTCTAAATGCTATCGGCAGAACACTGGCTGCGGAGACACACGCCCTGGAACGGGAACGCTCTGAAGTTAATCGCTTACGTCATGAATTAGAAGTCTGTAAGAATAGGTAAGAATAGTGGAGTCGGTGAAACATGATGTTGAAATTAAGGGCAATAACCCTGAGGGACGAGCTTGCTAGCCAATTGAAAGCCGCGAAGGACTCCGAAAAGACAGCGATCGCAGCGAAAGAGGCATTGGGCAGGGAAATAGAACAGCTGAAAGTAAAGCTGCAAGAGACGGTCACTGAACGAAACCAGTGGAAGTTGAGCTGAGTCCTCTAATAACTGACTCCCAAGTTTGTAGGCTTCGCGTTCTGGAAGGACGAAACGCTGCATTATCTGGAAAGTACGGATACGAAAAATCGTACGCGACACCTTCCTCGTCGTCTCAACTTCCATGTCCCACTGATGAGCAGTATCTTCCACCCATCACTCCTCGAGCAACTCTCGGAAGAAGTCGGATGCTGACTGTTCAACTGGACACATACCAGCAGACACGTCGTCAACTCGCCTCGCAGAATGTTCTCGAAAGTCTTGATCAGCTGCTCAACCAGTAAGTCGACTTCTCGGCCAACTCCACTCTACTTGTTTTCAGTTTCAAAGATAAATGCAAGGATACCATGCGAGTGACCGGAGCAACCGAAGAAATCGCAAAGTTCCGCATCGAATATGGGAGATACATGGCCTTTCTCGAATATAACATCAAAACGATGATCGTATGTGAGTACTTCTGCGGCTTCTTTAAAAATAATTTAAGGAAAATCCGTCGATGAATCTCGATTTCCTGCTCCAGATGCCGGAACCACCTAATTGGAATGCGTTGACGTTCGTATCCGAGTACGAGAGAGCCGTCAAGCAGCCGATAGCGAGTCTTGTACAAACGATGGCGAGTCCAACTGAACCGACAGAAACCGAGTGCTCCATATGCTTTGAGGAAATTGAGCCCCATCAGAGAGTATCGCAGTGCTACAACTGTGATTGCAGATTGCATTATTCGGTACAGTGACTTTGCTTTTTTCCGTGCCTCTAATTATATTTTACAGTGTGTTGCCCCTTACCACGATAAAAAGGGTGTATGCCCCCTGTGCCAGACTACGATGCGCACCATATAAAAAGATCGGAAACTTCTTCAGTTTTATAACCCATTATATATATTTAACCCTTTTTAATTGTATTGCTATGCCTTTTCCTCACATATTAACATCCGATTCCTGAGAATCCGTCCCCACCCAAAAGCGTACGATTTTAATTTCTCGAACGCTCTTGAAGTGTTTTATTGATTTCGTAACTATAGCTGATGATAGTCACCCGTCTGGTTCTCGTAACCTCCCTCGTCTAGTCATTAATCTGCATCATGAGAGTCAATTGTATGTGTCTGACAAACTTCACTCTTTTGCATGGACCTTCTCGCTATTTTGTTCGCCACCCACTTGATCTTAACAATTTGAAATTGTTCACAGTCTTGAATAGCTTTCACAACACACCTGATCAACCGCGTGTCTCGAAACAATAACATCGAAAAGAATATTCGCTAGTGGGTCGATAATCAGAGCAATGCCCCAAATATCCGATAGGAACATGGTTAGAGATGCTTCCACGATTACAGTACTTGAACGGTCGAAGTCATGGCAAGATGGGCCAACGTCTTCTGAAAACAATATATAGTGTGAGAAAAGATCGCTCCGGAGAACCCCCACCTTTGTTCTTGTTTTCGGCGACAACGTACGGAATAACTTCGGCGATCGTGATGAGCAAAATTCCACCGAGTGTCCAGCTGATTAGATGAATGGCAGAGTTGAGGGAGGAGTTCAAGGAAGTGGTTTCACTCTGGAAATAAAGATCTGATTCTTCAGAAAACCACAAAATTCCAACCTTCTCCATTCTTCTTTTATGTTTGTGTACAGAAAATAAGACGAACGAGAGAATTGAGATGGTGATGAAAAGAGCTCCACTGATGAGAATAACTGGAAGCTGATGGATATGGGATGAAAAAAAAGCGATTCACTGACAATTGATGAGTGAGATCAGAGGGCCGCATCTTGAGTTTGAACAGTCGATGGTACCCGGAATGGAAATGGCTGCTTGGTAGATGGCAAGGGGGATCTGGAACGAAAGACGGAGTCAGTGGCAAACGGAGGTACGCACCGAAAGGCCGAAAGAGAATCCGTAGATGATGGTGACTGTCATGTAGACCGCACTGAGACGAATGCGTTGATGGAAGGCAGTCGGATAGAAGACGCCCACGTAGAGCAGAAGGGACGTTCCCACGTAGGAACCTGTGGAGACGTCACGTCTTCTGAGAAGAAGCCAGATGACTCACCGAGCATTCCGTAGATACTTGCATCGTAAAGTGTCAAAGCGATCACATAGAGGGGATAGTTGGCGGGAATGGGCGGCAGGAAACGGATGTAGATGCACTGGACGAGGAGCCACGCGACTGCGGAAGTGGCGGAGGAGGAGCAGCGGCTGAGCAGGAACACGTACTTCTTCCTCGAATCGTCCTGCATTCTCCGGAACAACGGAACGGCGACGACGAGAAGATAGAGATTGACGAGGATGGCGATGGAGAAGAGGACCGTCGACGAGTAGTAGTCCACGTAGATGATCACGACCGCCGTCTCGACTGCCTGAACGAAAGATCTCTTATTCATATCATTCTCGTCTGTTTGAATACCGCAATCGATTCGCACGGATGCGTTGCATTGACACAGCTCTCGAACAACGGCTCGAGATCGTAGTGTTTGGAGCAATTGGCGAAGATCGACGTGCGGTTCATTGAGTCATTTGGGAAGGGGCGAATAAAAGAAGAGACGAGGTGAACTCGGTGTGTTTACCCACAGAATTACCCCCCACCAGCCAGCCAGAGGTGTGAAATCAAGAAGAGGAGGAGGAGGTGATAACAGTGATATCATTCACGAATGATTGAGGGCGCCGCCGCGTCAGAAACTCGCCGACGGACCTCATCTGAAAAGGCTCTAATTCAAATTTCCCTTCGAGACTCGTCAAGCTGTGTAGACAAAACAGCGTGCGAACAAGAGAGACGCAGAGACACCAATGAAGCAGAGGGGCGCATTTGCATTGGATGTGCTCGATTCCCGTGAGAAAGTACCTGACTCGAGAACTCTGTCGAAATGTGCCTGTCGAAAAATAAGTTGATTATCGGATCGAGGAGGAACGCAATCGATCTGAAATTTGTTGCTCCGTGGGCTCAGAATTCGACAAGACACACCCTAGAAACGTTTCGAACGACGAGACGACGGCTGGAATTATCAAGTGATCGGCTCGATAGAAATTGTCGCAACTGCTGAGGAATCCGTCTGAAACTCTCTGATTCATTCGTTTACTCTTCTCCCACTTACACTCTCGAAATCCGATGAGCAGCCCAGTCGGCACCAATTCCACTAAACAAAGAGTCACGAGAATGACAGTGGTCCACGCGAGACGAGCTCTCCCGTGATTCGAGGCGGACCGATTGAAGCTGCCGAGCTTTCGTTGTTGATAATTGTGCCAGTAGAGAGTGATCGTGACGAATGTGAGGGTGGAGACGGCGGTGAGGAGGATGATGCACGAGAGGCCGACTGAAACGGAATGAACAGTAGAGGACCGACCGAAGAGAGAGAGACACTCACAGACGAGCCACTCGACGACGAGTTTACACGTCGTTGACTCGCATCTGACGGGCCCGTCGATGGCATCCGCCGCTTGGAATAGACCCAGTGGAACCTTTAAAACTCTCTCCGAATAATGATGATTTTGAAATGAATGGAATCCGGAAACCGGAATGAACATTATTTAACGGAATATTTAGGTCGGAAGTCGGAAAGCGTCAAATTTCATTTGTCTTTCGATAATACTATCGGATTCCACCGAAATAACCCTGCAAGCGAGGAAAGCTCTGCCGAATACTCATTATATCTCGAGATTTTTAAGAGATATCAAAAAGTTGTCAACATCAAAATTGTAGATCATTACGTGGACTACAAGTTTGCTGTTGAAAACTGTTTGGTATCTCTTATCAATCACGAGATATAATGATTCTCCGGCAGAGCTCTCCTCGGTTGCGGGGCCATTTCGGTGGCATCCGAAAGTTGGTTGTTCCGATGCATTTTTGAATTCATACATTTCGTAAATATTTCGGGAAAAATACCGACAATTTCAAACAAAATCCGGAGAAAAACGGCACTGGGAACCCGGAATTCCGGTCAACCTCTCCCTATAAACTCACAGCCACACACGCCGAAGCGCTCCAAATGCCCACCGCCATCAGGTACATTGCCCTCAAAGTGAACGTCTGTCGGTAGATCATCGGACGCATTACCCCGAAATAGGTGCTCACGGCGACTGCAATGAACGATCCTGAAGGAGATCTTCGACTGTCAAATCAGGAAACACCGGTGGGTTACCGAGTAAACTGAAGATGCTGAAGTCGTAAATGACAAAGAAAACGGCATAGAAGGCGAACGAATCGCTGAACGAGAAGTCGGTGAAAACGGTCGATTTGATGAGAACTATGCAGGTGGCGATGAGAATCGAGGAGGAGAGCCGCATCACCACGGAGACGTACCTCTTGCGCGTTCTGAAAGACTGTACGGTGGGGCGCACTTCCGATTGTCCACCTACTCTTCTTTCAGCTTTCGCATTATACAAAATGTGATGAAGAGACAGTAGAAGTCGACGAGAACTGCGAGAAGGCACACGAACGAGGAGGTGTAGAAACCGAACCATGCGAGAATCGAATACGCAGTCGAGATGTCCTGGAAGCAGTTGAGAAGTGATCAACTGTGCTCTGGTGCAAACGGGAGACGGCCTAACCTGTATCAAACGACACTGGTCCGTCGTATCGGTGCAGTTCTGAAAGTTGTCCTCGAACGAGTAATGACGAGTGCAATTGGCGAATAGACCACCGCTTCCAGTCATCGTCGATCGATGTAAACCATCACAAACGTGTGAATTGATAAGAGACGATGGCGGTAATTCAAGAACACACACGGCCGCGGAGCCACGTCAACTGAAAGAGTGTGTTGTTTGCTCTGTGGAGCACTGATTCTCACTTGTCTTCGCACCGTCTGCGAGATGTTCTTGTCGAAGAAAATGGTGATGATCGGGTCGGAAAGGAACACTACGGACCTGAACAGTGGGCTGCTGCTCAGTTGCGAAGGAGCCGTCGAACTAACCCGACGAACGTCTCCGTCGACGTGGCAATTGCCTGGAGAAGGATCTCATTGGCCTGATAGAAACTCTTGCAACTGGACATTCCGTCTGAAATCATTGATCGGAGGGATGATTCAGAAGGATCGCTCACTTCTGTCGAATCCAATAACCAGTCCGACTGGAAAGAGTTCGACGAAACAGATGAGAACGAGGATGATGAAGGTCCACGTGAGACGGATGCGAGCACGGTCCGTCGCGTCGGAACTCTCGATGCCACTCTTGAAAAGAGGCAATCATTCGCGATGGAGCGCACTTCCCTCACCTTTGTTGTTTTGTAAAAGTGCCAGTACAATGAAATGAGGACGAATCCGTTCAGAAGAACTGTCGCTGAGAGCGTGAAACAGGAGAAACCGACTGGAAGTGCTCGCGTGTTCCATGCAGTTGACCCGTGTATTTCAGAGACTCACAAGTGATCCAGTTGACGGTTCGGGAACAGTGGAAACCGCAAGTGATCGGACCGCCCGGCACATTACTTGCTGCCTGATAGAGACCGATTGGGATCTGGAGGAGGAGAAGAAGAGGGTTGGAGAGCAGTTGAGAACTCACGGAAGTGACGAGGGAAAAGAGATACGTGAGTGAGAGGGTCCAGTAGAGAACACGGAGCGACATTTTCTTTCGGTAAAACATCGGATGAACGACTCCGATGTAGGTGAAGAGAGAGACGAAAATGAAGGAAACTGGGGGGAGTGAATGGGATGGGGGATGGACATGATGGACTCACTCAATAAACTGTTCAGACTGAAATTATACAATACGAACGAGACGGCGTAGAAGGAGAACGACGCCGGGAAGCCACTGCTGAAGTAGAATGCCTCGAGGACAACGAGAGAGACGACGGCGAGGATCGAGGAGAGACTGCGGCTGAGCACGAATACGTAGTGCTTACGACTTCTGCAAATGTCGATGAAATGAGTACTGATGGGGGATGGAAAGACGTCCTATTCCTGAGTGCGTTTTCTGTCAGATTTTCAGAGAAAAAACATATCTGAAAACTTGGCACCTCACTCGAACGCTCTCAGCCGATCTGGTCGGGGTGTCACCTAAAACCTGCAACTTAACTGCACACGAGAGGAGATGTGCGGTTTGAATTCCCGCGCTGCCATGCCAGATTGCAAATTTTTCACATTTGACTGCGACCGCGTCGCCTGAGTATTCAACGTCAAAGCGTGCGACTCGTGTCGATTTACGAGAGCGGATATGGTTAACCGTTGAATACTCAGGCGACGCCGCACGCAGCCAAATTCGAAAAATTTGCAGTTCGACGACGCGGGAATTCAAACCGCACATCTGCGATGCTCCCGTGGCTGCAGCCAGTGGACCGAACGGTTCAGCGAAAAACAGGGTAATCGAGTGTGTTTTTTTCTAATCAAGTGTTTCAAGTTTTTCTTGATAAAATGCAATCCAATTTCAACGATATTCATGTCTGCGTCTAGAATTTCTCAAACTATTTCAAGCTGCGTAGACGACATAGCGTGAGCAAAACAGAGACGCAGACACCAATGGAACAGAGGGGCGCGTTTGCATTGGATGTATAGAAACGAGAGCTTTTTGGGCCAAATCACTTTCCATTCCACACAGTATTACTCCAGATGGCTTTGCACCATTAAAATGGAGAACTCACTCGGTTTCCAATCGATAATACGTGTAGAGCCCAGTGACCAGTGTATAAGTGTTCACGAGGCACGAGAGGGCGAATATCGAGGTGGCGGCGTAGAAATTGAGCCATTTGAGCACTTGGATTGCTGCGGCGGTCTTCTGGAAACAATCGAAAGAGACTCGAAGAAGAATTGGCAGTTGTTACTCTGATAAGATCACACTGATCAGTGGTCTCTGTGCAGTTCTCGAATTCCCTTTCGATCGAATATCTGTGAGTGCAGTTCTCGAAAAAATGCCCACTGCTCATTGAAATGAATCGATAAAACGAAAAGAAGAAAGTGATGAATCACTGATAAGTGATAAGAGTATCGAGAGACTTATTTCAGTATTTCATCGAGATTTTCGATTTGACCGCGTCAAACTGAAAATCGTTTTTGAAAGAGACCAAACAGACCCCCGTTTCACCTGATTTCGGATCTCTTTCTTGAAGATCGGATCGAAAAGAATCGTGAAAACGGGATCGAGAAACAAAGAGACAACCCTGGAAATCGGGGGCGATGAGCACGAAATGGGCACCTTCGGAATACCATAAAAGTGTCAAAACCGCCGAGAAAATGACGAATCGGAGGCGGGAACCACTCGAGGAAAACTGATAACACAGCGTGTTCTCTGGAAACGGTAACATCTTCTGCGCAGCAAGTGCGCTCTACCGAACCTTCCGTCAAACTGAACACGTTCTTGACGAGCATCGAAGCTGACGTCACTTCGAACACGGCCATCATGAGGATGACAACGAACGCGGAGATGAGTCTCCGTTTGACACCCTCCAACAGCTTCGTCGTGTTCGAGAAGTCTCCCCGATGCTTCGATCGTTTCTCGTGGCGGATCAGAGAGTAGATCACGAATGATTGGATGGCCAGGGTGAAGACGAAGGTGATCGAAATGCAAGTGACTGAAACATCGAAGGGTGTTCGGTAGAGCGCACTTGCTCACTGGCAAAGAACACGGTAGGCTTCTCGCAGGTGTCGTAGTCGCAGAAGAAGGGGGAACTCTTTCCGAGGAATGCGGCCTGGACGGTGCCGCATCCGACGGCCACGACTGTTGCACTGATCCAGAGAACACCGACCAGAAGAAGACACTTCCGATAGGAGAGTTCGTGACGATAGTAGACAGGATGGACGACTGCCACGTAGTTGGTTATCGTTGTTCCGACGACGCCTCCTGTGGAAGAAATGGACGGATTGGCTGGAGGAAGGACTGACCCAAGAACGAGAGGAAACTGAGAATGTCGAAGATGATGAAGACGGCGATGCTCCAGAAGTTATAGTCGGTGTAGAGGATGGCCACTGGCAGAAGGACTATCGAAATGGCGGACATCGTCGACGAAACGGCTCGACTCAGAAGGAACACGTACCTTTTCTTCGTTCTGAAAGGGCCAAGAATTGAGGAGATCTGAGAGCATCTGGAGCACTTTTCATCCATTTTGTTGTAGATCGGTACCAGAATGTAGAAGATGTAGACATTCATGAGAAGAGCAACGGAGCACATGGCGCATGGAATGTAGAAAATGGCCCATCGGAGGGTCAGATCTATACTGTAGAGGTCCTGAAATGAACGTCTTCTGGTCCATCATTCTATCGAGATCTCTCACCTTCACGTGGCCGCAGAAATCGGAGACATTTCCGCAAACGGAATAGTTCTCGAAATCCGGCCGAAAGTATCCGGAGCAGTTCTCAAACGGAGAAGTCATGATTCTAATGTCACTCAATGCGGGAATAATCTGGGTTAGTGATAGGCGAAAAGACGGCGAAAAATGATAAGAAGACGGGGCGAAGAAGAAGAAGCGAGTGTTTGAGAAACCGACCGAATGGGAACACGGGGGGAACCAAATGGGTGCAGAGATCTGAAGAAACAACGAGGTCTCATATTCATTTGATGCATTTTTGAGTTTCAAACGATTCCATTTCCAATAGATCAATTCTTTCAATGAAACCGGGCATGTGTTCTTGTTTCAAACCTTAAATCTTCATTTCTTTTCAAAAACGCATTACGATTTTTCAGATGTGCTCGAGGGGAGCACAATTCCTGATTTCATCAAGTCCATTTGAATTGGTTTCCAATATAAGATTTCAACGCACTCGGCAGAAGAAAAAGGAAAAAGGACGAGAAGAGACGGAATTGGTAAGATTTGTGTGGAATATTCAGCAGAAAACCTCATTTCCGCCGCGTGATGGCCATGTTTCAGCCCTTTCTGTTGAAGGCGTTTGGCCGGAATAACAGAAAAGTTCACGTTATCAGTTTCTCCCCCACCCTTTCGACATTGAATATTTATCAGAATTACGATGAAACAGTGTTCGGAGGACGGCGTGATCTTCCGCAATTCGTCTCCCGAGCAAGCCTTTCTATCAGTCGGTTTGTCGTTCGTTCATTCGTTCCGCACGTTTCCTCAAGGGCAAAGTGCTAAACCCTCTCGATTACCGTCCGAGAGCCGGAAAAACAAGCGACGTGAGCAAGCTGGCGATCGTCCTCGTTCACTGATTTCACTGAAACGAATTCATGGAGAGCTCTGCCGGTGAAGAATTATATCTCGAGAATGATAAGAGATATCAAAAAGTTGTCAACTGCAAACTTGTAGATCATAACCAGGACTTCAAGTTTGCTGTTGACAACTTTTCGATATCTCTTATCAATCTCGAGATATAATGATTATCCGGCAGAGCTCTCCTCGGTTGAGGGACCATTTCGATGGCCTCCGATAGTATTAGCGAAAACCAAATGAAATTTGTAATTTTTTCCAGTGAATGCACCATTTTCGTTCGAACCCGCAAGAATATTCTTCTTAAGCATACCAGTCACTCCAGAAACCCGTCCCGTCTCGTCCGTCCAGAGTCCTCTCCTGATGATTCAATCATTTACGAATCCGGCTGTTCCTTGTTTTGCTATCCGATCCGTTTCCCAAATATTTTCCGTCTGAATATCATCACGTGGCGTGATGAGAACGCATGTTTACAAATAAATGGAACACGATTAAAAATTGAAATGATCACTGCATTCGGTAGTTTCTGCTCCTCCACTCCGTTCTCCACCAAATGGTTCGAGAACAGTACGTTTCAGTCGCCAAGTGAGTCATCTCTCCTCTGAAATTGCTCCTCCCGATTCAATCGATTCCAGAGGCGCAACGTGCCCTTCGCGACGTGCCGAGGCGGGTGCGAACATGGAAGAGATCGGCTCGTCGATGGGCGGCGGAAGCTTCGAGGCGGACGTCGAGACGACGTGCATCTGCATGCCCATCAAATTCTGGTTCTTCGTGATGGCCGTCATCCACGTCGGCCTGCTCATCTTCTCCATCTCCAGCCGCTTCTACTTTGTCTTCGACGTATTGCCAGTCCACTCTGTCTCCGATAGATGCGTCTCATTTTTCAGACGGTCCTCGTCGTGTTCGCTCTCCTCATCGTCTTCCTCCCGCAGTACTTCTCCAACTTCTTCCATTTCGTCTTACAGGCTGTCTTTTGGGTTGGTTACTTTCTTCTCTTCATCCAACTACTTCTGTTTACAGGCGGTCTCGGCCATTGTCTACTTGGTGTGGTTCCTTCGCGAACTTTTCGATGATCAACATATGCGATTGTTCCTTCTCTTCTTCTTTTTGATCGTCTACGCGGTCACGTTCACAATCCTCTTCGCCCGACTCGCGATGGCGAGCCAACCTTGAATCGGAACGAGACTTCATATACTATACGATAAGCACAAAATGATATACAGAGATAAGGGGTTAAAACAATATACCACGTTATAGAACTGACAAATGTAGTGAATTTGGGAGGAGCGAGATGATAGTGATGGAAGGGGGTGAGGGTGACTTTGAGCACTAAGAACGTGATTTTGGAAAACAAAGAGTGATATGTGCCAAATACTGAAAGGAGTGAGCAAAATATCTAATGTGGGGGGGGGGACGAAGAACAAAAAGTGAGTATTCGCTGGGAACGGGAGATGAGGAAGAGCGGCAGGCTGGTTGCACCGGGACAAGAACGTTCGGATTTCTTATGCGAGTTGTTGTTGTTGTTGTTGTTGCTGGCGGTGTTGCTGTTGCGACTGATTTTCTCCCTCATCACAGATTCCCTTGATGAGTTTTTCTGAAAAAAATGAACTTTTATAAAGAGCTTTGAAAGCTTCCGCCAAATCGTGTTTCCAATTAAAATTATAAACTCACTAATCTGTGGCGATTGTCGGCGATTGTACAGTTCATCAAAGAACGAGAATTGGACGTTCGAATTGCGGAGTAAGTGGAATAAAAGTTTTCCACTGACTGCCCTCTCGGTCATACTCAAATCCCAGATAAATGTAAGCCATTCGTAGAGAATCGCGTCGCTCATGTCATGAGATAGCCACGTGAACGGGTTGAACCTTCCATCGCTGAAAAAGAATCACATTTCTATGAATAAAGGACACCGGATGCATACTTGATAAGTGGTTCGATGCTCTGGAAGAATCTTGGATTTGCATTCGTGCAGAGGGTAGTCAGAAGGCTGACGGATCGTTTGACGATGTCCTCGTGGTCCTTCTTCTTGACATCCAGTTCCCTTCGAGCGGGGTTCTCTGGTGCGAAACCACACTGCATGATTTCCGATTGCTGAAAACAAAATATTATGTTTCAAAAAACTTGGAACCTGCGCAAGCGCGCTCCGCTGGATTCGTGTTGGTCTCGCCACGACTATTGTCTCTGTCTCGTGTGTTCCACGAGAGACGCAGACAAGAATCGTGGCGAGACCAATACGGGTCTAGCGGAGCGCGTTTGCGCAGGTTCCAAGATTTTTGAAATATATAATAGTTCAAATGAAATTGTTGGCAAACATGTAGAACACTCACCGCTTTTCGGAATTCCTCCAAACTCTGCCAGGCTCTTTGGAGCAGCAACATCGCGAGTGGTTCATTCGTCGTTCCGACTAGATCAACGAACGGCTCTGCGAATGCCGGCACATTGTCAATGACGCGCTTCATGACGTTGACCGCCAATTTGCGACACTTTCGGCTACCAACATTGAAGAAGTGGAGCAGCACGTGAGCAGAGTCCGGGTTTTGGCTTATCTGGAAAAACGGGTATTATCTTGAATTTTCGGAGAGTTACGAACCATTCCACACGCGGCGCGCGCTGTTTCCACATTGTCTTGCGGCGACATGGACGTGACATTGTTCAGAATGGATAGGCAATTCTCATAAATAGAGGAAATCTCTTGCCTGACCGCTTCTGGATTCGCATCTGAAACTGTTCACCGATTCTATCTCTCCGGAGGAAGAATACTCACTTGTCTGGAATGTGAACTGAGCCGATGTGCGAAGTACTGCCAAAGCATGGCTCGTCACGCCATTTCGAACCATGAACGTCTTATTGTGTTTGTTGTAGAGCGCAATATTACGGAGTGTGGCCGTGGATCTTTCGACGATCGTAGAGTCAGATGAGCCTATCAGCTGAACAACGCAATGAATGGATTCTTCCATGTTTTGCTCTTGAATAGCCGGTAAATCAGCAATTTGCTTCATGCATCCCAACAACTCGTGCAGCAGCCTAGTCGACCCGTGCGACAGCAGCCCACATAGAACTTGGGCGCCTCCGAGTAGGACAAACGTTTCTCCATTTCTCGTATTGTGACAGAACGAGTTCAAAGCTCTCATTGTTGTCCATAGAAGATCTTCGTGGATGACATCGTTTTTCATAATCTCAAGAAAGATCCGCACCACGTGCATCTCCATCGCCATCGCCATTATTGTCCGATTTTTGTGTGTCAGATTCTTGATGATTGATACGGCAAACCCGCGGGTCTTCGGTTTGGCTTCAATGCGTCCCATGAGGTGGATGGAGAACGTGAGCATCTTTCGATGAAGACGTTGGTACGCCTCCGCCTTCTGAGCGTCCGAGAAGATGTGACGCATGAAGTATGGTTTGCAGCAGAGATGGGTGAGCAGACACGCGGCAGCAGTCTCGTACTTTGTGTCCAACCGAGAAGCTCTCTCCATGACAATGTCATAAATGCTCGACGGCTTCTGTGCACTCATCATCTCCTTATTGAGAATTATAAACATCTTGTCCACTTTCGTTTTTGCCGTGTTTATTATCGAGCGATATAGCAGCTGGAGCGTTTTATAGATCACCTGGAAGGACGCATCTGGTCAATTTGAAACGATTTTTAAGGAGTGAAAAGTAAACCCATCCCTATGGTCACATTTTCCATGGGAAAATGTTTTGCACTATTCCTCATAAAAATGGCATCTCAAGTGTGGGAAACATGTAGGGAAAAGAGTAACTCACGTTCTCATGTTCAACAGGCCGCGGAAGTAAAACTTCAAAAAGAGACAAAATGATCGCCTTGAGTTGGGGAGGCGCCCACATGTACTCTAAATTGTAGGGTCTTGACATAGGTTGTTCGAGTTCTCGAAGAGCGGCTGCTTGGTGGGCCTGGAAAATGTTTCAGATGCGTTTCAAGTAACTGCTTTACAGATTTCAATCTTCGATGAAAACACTCACCAACTCGTAAGACCTCAAATTTTGTACGATTTCATCGGGCGACATTTTTTTGGGCATTTTCATCGGATCCTGATTTTCGGTGGACGGCATATTTGACACTCGCGATAGCGCTTGCTGAGACTGCCCGTGCCAATCACATGGTCCCAAATCAGTGTTGACGGACAGAACTGATAATCCACCGTAGGAGAGAGTAGTCATATCCGACATATGGGACATGTTCGATATTGTCGACATAGTTGAGCCTATCTGAAGGCGAAGAGGGTATTTTTCAAAAGATGAGAAATAATGTTGCTTACCATGCTAGGCGGTCGCTGATGCTGATTTTGCTGCATTCCAGGCGGCATCGAATAGCCGTTGTGCATCCATTCACTTGTGTACGATCTCTTCCCGACGGCGGCATCTCGTAACTCTTGAACTCTCGAGTTCGACGGTTCCATATTCTGCGGTTGCGCGCGGAATGGAGAACCTGAAAAATTGAGAATATATAGATGGTCTTGTGACTCACAGTTTATGACCAAACTCCGTGTCGTGGTGATGGAAAAGAACGAACACGAAATGGGAATGAAATGAGGGAGGGAGGGAGGAGAGGAGTGATAAGAGAATGGGAGAAGACAGAGGGGCGCACCGACGAAGAGATGGCCTATGTTTTGGAGGGAAGGGAATTCAGACGCGCAAAACAAATGGAAAGTTAGACGTGTTTTGTCTAGGCGCTACAGCCACAAATTGGCACTTTTCTTAGTAACAAGAGAACGGAAAACATACCAGGGTACTGGCGATTAGACGACATTCTCGACGAAGGACGCGCAGGAGTAGCCACTCGGGAAGTGGACGGAGCCATCGGGTTGAATGGCGTCTGGATACATGGTTGTGAGGATGATGCCACTGTAACAATCAGATTTTATTAGTCTAAAGTAGAAACCATTATGTTTTTTTTCCTTTTTCATTGCTTTCAATTCATAGACCGATAAAAGCGGTGAAGGCATTTGGAGTGTACCACAAAAAAAGAATGAAAATTCTGCAATTGTTTGAGAGCGTTATTGTTTCGTTCTGTTGAACTCGAGACAATTGAAACGTTTTTCACATTTTTTGAAGAGTGCCATTCAACGAATGTCCTCTGGCATTGCAAATATTGCGTTCGAGTGGACAGTGAGATGGCCCTTCTCCTACACTAATATTGACACTCTTCGAGTACATTTTAACACCTTTCTCTTTTTTCAATTGAATAAACTGACCTGTCTCCGGACAATCAACGTCCATGGATGCGTGGAAATCTGAAAAAGAAGATATAGAAATTTGAATAGAATGCGAACGGATCGAATAAGAGAGAGAATAGGAATTGAGTGAAGCGAATAATGAATGCAAAGTGTCCCAAGTGGACACAGATAAATCAGTTCATGGGGCCACTCAGTGGGGTGTCGAACGGAGGGTGAACACTTGAAAATGTTGGTCAAACAGGAAGGAATGCGAACAGAACTGAACGAGAAGGAAAAAAGAGAGAAGAACAGCGGCAAAAGGTGCGGGGGACGCCCTTCGATGATTGATTTCGGTTCTAAACGAGCGGATTAAACAGGAAGGATGGGATAATTGGTCGACCCATTTGTTCTAAAGAGAAAGAAAGTTGAGACTTCGCTTCGAAAAGTTGATTTGGAAGTCGGGAAGCGACACTGATAACACAAAAGTGCCGTCTTGTCCGATGGAAGTACACAGAGGTGACCGCGGCCGAACAATACAAAACGTGGGCAACGCGCGAAAGATAATCAATTCGAATTTGTGTGGAGTTGGCATTTCTGGGTTTTTCGATATTCTGCAGCGAGAATCATCGCCTCCGAACCAGGTCAGATAGAAGGGAAAAACGAAAAGGAGGGGGTTGCGTCGGGCGGTGAATATCGAATAAATCAAAAGTTATGGGGTCTGCCTGTCATGATTTATCTCCGCCGCGACGGGGCGCCGAATGGAAACTTCTCCCGATGCATGGCTCTCGGGTTCACACCAATTACGGGGGAGGCGAGCGAGAGAAGCCGGATACGGGAAGATAATATGCACCTGCTTGGTGCTGCGGAGATTGGTTTTTGTTGTGTACACTGGGCCGGAGGGGGGGACGCAGCCGGACCAGAGTAATCAATCAATTGACCACATTATTAAATCATCAGGCGTGTCGTGTCATGAGAAAAGATGAGAAAAGAAACATTTGAATCAGAGAGGAGATGGATGTGTCAAGTGATGCATAGCAAAAAGTCCGGCGCCCGAAACACAAGAATCGGATTCGAATTTGGAGGCGAAAACACGATTCACTTTCGAAGCTGTCGCCGTTATGAAGGACATCACTTTCCCGACGGAACATAGCCTTCAAAAAACATTTGAAAATAGAAAACTCTGTTACTTTTGGCATTCAGGATTTTGTTTCTGAACACTTCTTGATTCCAAAGCAAATTTTGAACGAGTATTTAATGTTGCAGAAAACCACTGAAAAACAGCATCGATGAAGAATTCAGAGATGAACTTGAAACAGAAACAAAAATAAATATGGCCAAACAGTTGCACCTGTTCACCTCAGAAAAACATCTGCGTCCATATGTTTGCAGAAGAGAAATGGGAGAAGGACAGCTTCTAAGCGGCGCGGCGCGCAGAACTTTTGGCGATTTTCTTTCCCATCGAACAAATTTGAAAAGCGAGGTGATGATGACACAGTTACACCCAAAACACGGCTAATTGGGCAAAAGCGATAATTGGAGCAAGAGAAAAGGGCGAAAATCGCAACGGGTGAAGGTATAAGTGGGAGGTCGTAGGGGGGAGGAGGGCACATACAAACAGCAGAAGAACACGGGGACACCCTGCAGAGGGCGTAAGAATGGCGAAGAAACGGGGGGAGAGGGGGGAAGGTGCCTGGTGGGACGCAAGACGGACTGTTAGTGGAAGAAGAGTGTGTGGAGCGCGGAGACGCAGAGCGTGTGACGCAATGCGAACCATTCGTCCGGGGGGCAAGCGGAGGAATGGGAAGGAGAGGGGGAGGCTGGCTGATTTGAAAATGAATTCGGGGCGCGATTCGAATTGAATTGACCCATGGGAAGAGAAGGGGTGCATAATGAGCGAGGAGGAATGAGTAATTGGGATGCGAGATGTGTATGTATGTGCAAATGAAACCAATTTGAGATGATGGGAAGAAAGTTTTACATTCCCGTTACTTCACATACTAATAGGTATAGTTAAAGGCATCATTCTTATAATTAGTTGTAAACAAGCTTCTTTTTCTAAAATAGAAATAAATAACATGAGCCCTGAATGACACATAATTTTGGAGCATAATATTTGGTAATATATGTAATTATTTTACAAAGAAAACATTATTTTACTTAAATAACAATAAACTCAGATATTTGCTGTTGAAAACTATTTAAATATTGAGCAAAATTGGAAAATGAAAACAGAAATACCGTAGTCGCGTAACAAAGACGCACGTATCTTTTCAGTTTTACAGGTCTCGCAGCGAAATGAAGTTTACTGTTTCGAGAAAAAATCTTTAAAAAAAAATTTTTTTTTTGTTTTTTCTTGCCATTATTCCTCGTGTTTTGTTTCAAGAAGAAGACAGAAAATGTTGATTAAAACTTGTATATAATCGGATCAAAGAGCTCTCAACAAAAACATTTTTCGGTAAAATAGCTATTCTCTCTCTCTCTGTCTTCCATATGGTGCGAATTCAAAAAAGCGTTTGTCCATCGCCATATTGGCGTGTCATTCGTTCAAGTGACCCTTGAATGGCTCAATGAATGAGGAGACACTCTGCCACGTCACAACGAAACAAGAGAAGTGAATGACCCGCGAAGAACTTGTTTGTACGCCAAGAAAGTCGTAGAAAGAAAGAGTTGGACGAGGCAAGAAGAGAGATCGGATTGCAGTGCGAATTGCGCAATAATCCGCTCGGATATCCCCATCTCAAATATTGTCCTCTGGCCACAAATGGTCTGAATGGGCGGTTGAGAAGCGAGTAGCAGAAATATGCGTTTCGAGACGGGAGCTTCGTGATGATAAGGTTCGTCTAATTTACGCAGAAATTATCAGTGGCGGTGTCTGGCACGCCGGGCGGCTCATTTTCAAAATTGTTTGTGAACTAATTCAATTATTTCAGCGATTGTAAATAAGCCGGTTATCAAGTGTTTTCAACAAAAATGAGAGAAGGAGTCGCCTGAAAATGAAAATTCAAATCGAAAGAGACGGAAAACTAATTTATCTGGGCACCGGTGGGGCGGGACAGATGGTTGGCCGGGACTCGAGTAATCGAGGCGCTACTGCTGCTGCAGAATACGGCAGATGGACAGGAAATTGAGGGGTGTCTCGCGGGGCGGCGTTCGAATTCGAACCGAACCTTGACGACTACTCGATGAGACAATCGGCCGGACGAATCATCGAGCGAAACTTTCGAAAACCTGCCTGCCTGCCTCCCGTCGTCGTCAACCATTTGAGAGATCTGATGAGCAGATATCGGCAGATTTATTGGCACTCGAGGACACTCTGAATTCTCTCTTTCCCTCTCTCATCATCGTCGTCGAGGAGGTAATCTGCCGAATATCCAACTTCCCGTCGAGGAGACTACCTGTCCATTATGACGGATGCGTGCATCCAACCAACAGCAGCAGCAGCTAATCCGCCCAATCATATAAACGGTGGTGCAACGAGTCGAGCAGACTCCGTGACGCAATTCGACCCGTTCGCTACGCAATGCCGTCCATTCGCTGCGTGTCATTGCCTCCTCCACTCATTGTTTCCAAGAGGGGACTGCTTTCGCTGGGGTCGAGTACTGTCGGCAACGCATTCGCTTCTGATCTCATCGATATGTGCACCTCACTTTGACTTTTCGTTGTTCTGTTGCTCCTGATCCTGGAGATTAGGTGTGAATCAGCTGCCACCGCACAATTCGGCAGTGTAACAGCACCTGTTGTCAGTTGGTCCTTAGTTGCGTAACAATAATTTACTCCACGACATTAATAAGAAAAGAAATACGATACCTTAATGTGAGAAAAAAAAGAAGAAAAGGAAGAGGCGGGAGAAAAAAGAAGGGACGGAGCCAGAGCATTCGATACGAAATGACAAAAATAAAAGAGGGTGTGAAGCGAATAAGGAACGAAACGAAAGAGGAGGAGATTTGTGCGCGACGCAACCACCAAAATCACAAAAACGTAAAGAGAAATTTGCACAGGAACCGTCCCCGCAAGCACGTCTTCGGGTCATTGTAAATAATTTGGAAGAACGAAAGGAGCGGAGAGAGAGGAGGAAAAGTACGAATAAGTTACATATTATTCCCGTCAGGTGCGGTTCCAAATGTAATCGGATAAGAAAATGGTCGTTTTAGAGGAATAGCGGGGGAGAATAATGAGAGATGGGGAGGGAAGGGTGATCAAATTAAAAAGCCTAAATAAGAAAAGGTGGAAGAAGTGGGTCGAAGAGGACAAAGAGTGAATTGGGAGAGAGAGAGGGATGAAGAGAGGAGCATTTATTCGTCGGAACGGTGTTTATTTATGATCGGTTCTTGAGCTGGTTGCTGAGCCAGTCGAGTCCTTCGTACAATCCATCTCCAGATGTGGCGCAAGTGGCCTGAAAAATGAATTATAAATAATTGACACACAATATTTTTCAGTTTGTCGACTTCACAACGGCAACCAGCGCATTTCTTCAAATCGCGATAGATGATATTAATAATGAAAGAAAGTTGCTCCAAAAGCTTGGAGCAAAAAGCTACTTCATGATTGAATTGCTCAGTACTCTTTCCAAGATTGGGTTCTTTCAGAAAGCATCTGTGCTCGTAAAATGAAATCCTCATTGGGTCATCAAACGTGGTTCACTTCCTTTATTGCGTCGCACGTCCATTTCATTCATTTCCTACCCCATTCTTTTCAAATGCGCTTTAGGGCTATGCGACGTCTTCTTTCAACATTAAATAGTGCTCACCTGAATGTACCACGATCGGTTTCTGAGCGAGTGAAGTCCGAGTTTGTCGGTGACCTCGGCGGCGTTCATGGCTTGTGGGAGATCCTGCTTGTTGGCGAACACGAGAAGGACGGCGTCACGGAGCTCGTCCTCGGCCAGCATCCGCATCAGCTCTTCGCGAGCCTCTCCCACACGCTCACGATCGTTTGAGTCGACGACGAAGATGAGTCCTGAAAAGAGAAAAGAGGTTAAAGGCGTTGATTAGTGAAAAAGAAAGAGCGAGCGAAGCAGAGGCGGGTGATAAGCTCGTCTGCAAACTGGCGCCGATTGACTGACCTTGCGTGTTCTGGAAGTAATGCCTCCACAGTGGACGGATCTTGTCCTGGCCTCCGACGTCCCAGACGGTGAACGAGATGTTCTTGTATTCGACAGTCTCCACATTGAATCCTGGAAATGACAAATAAAAAATTGCAGAAACAAGTGATTTCGCAATCTGTGAAAATGACTCACCAATGGTTGGAATGGTCGTAACAATCTCTCCGAGCTTGAGCTTGTAGAGGATCGTCGTTTTTCCGGCAGCATCCAATCCGACCATCAAGATGCGCATTTCTTTCTTGCCGAAAAGGCCTTTGAACAAGTTGCCGAATACGTTTCCCATTCTGCAAACGAATAAATTAGTGCGATAAAAGTGTTCACGTGAAAAATGAAGAAAATAAATTTTGTGAATTGAGTTGCTTCGGCGTCTGTCATCGCAACGACAATCGAAGCTTCGAGATTTTTCCGAGATTGATGATGAATTCACCGGCGCGCGAGAGGGCGAAAAAATTCGGAAAGAGCGAGAGAAAGCAAGGAGAATAAGACGCGAGATGGATATCTATAACTGGAGAAATAGCGAGAATCCAGCAGGGCAGCAGCCTCACCGACAACCCGAAGCATCGACGTGTCGCCAGCACAGCAGTCTCTGGCGGTCGCCGCGCGTCTTGTTCCTCTCTCTCTCTCTCTCTCACTCGCTTTTTGTCTTGTTCGCTGGGCGCGTCGCGTGCGTCGCGAAGCGGTCGTGCAGTGGGCGAGAAACGGAAGGAAATGAAGAGACCGAGAGAAGTGCGAGTGGGAATGAGAGAGTGGAGGCGAGGGAAGGGCAAGCTGACCATTCCTGTCGCTAGTGCGAAACAGAACATATAGAGGAGAGAAGAACATCCACGTCACTCCGTACTTGTTATCTGTCAGGCGAAAGAACAGATACATCAAATCGATACAGAACCCATCACTGATTGATAGCGAGTTGATCGATGGGAAGTTAACTGACAGGAAATAGCAGTGTACTTCGATCACGCTAATCTTTGCCTTTCATTCGATAAGAAAAAAGGGAAAAAAGGTACTGAAGACAATCGAAAAGAACTTAAGGGACTTCAAATTACACCAAAATGGAGCAACAATTTCAGAAATTCTGCCGCACCAAATAAGACAGACTGTTCACAAAAAGCCATTGTGGTCCGAAGTGTTGGGCGCGATGCGAAATGAATGACGCAAACGGCAATGGACAAATCACGGGCAGTCAGTCAGTTGCCGCCACAAAAGTACAGCGTGCGGTGAAAAGTGAGTGTGAACTGATACAGCCGATGAGAAAACGGGGAGAGAAATGAATATTGGAAAGCGACGGGCGGACTTGGCTGGGAACCTCCTCGCCACGTCTCTGTTTGCAGCGAAAACGGACAGAGAGAGAACCGGACGAAGAACATTATCGATCGAGACGCCCGCGCATCTTGAATCGACATCTTTCGGCGGGAAATCCTAAACGAAGCGGGTCTGGAGACACGTGGAAAGTGCGCCGCCGCCACTTTCCCGCTCCCAGATGAATCAGCATTCTTACAACAACGGGAAGGGAAAAGAGCCGGTCGGTCTCATTTGTTTGCACTCATAAACGAGGGAACAGAGAGAGCAAAAGAGGGAATATCAAAAAGTAAAAATAATCGATTATAGTCGATTATCATCAGATACACAATTCTTGATTGATAAAAAGGAATCGGAATGGTCAGATATTTTAACGATGAAAACGTCGAATTAATCAGAAAAATAGGAAACAATACGCAAGATATGAAGTGGAAATCTTTTATTCTTTCTGAAAAACACGGTATGCAAAAAAACAAACCCGGCTTTAATGAAATAAGACAATCATCGGTTGGAGGAACACCCGTTTTGTGTTTGAGTTCACTCGCATTGGGGGCTCTTTTCTCGTATTTTGTGTGATATTATCACTTTTCAGTGGCCCGTTTTTTGATTGATTAATCTTTTTGAGATCACAGATTGAGATCGTTTTCTTTCTTTTATTTTTCTCTCTTGGTGGAGTCACTGCTCTCTTTTCTTCATTTTTTCGGTATTTTTTTTCAACATTATAGTTATAATGACAATGAAAGGGTAGTAATACAAGAGAGAAAGTACACATTCGCCATGTGGTCAGTTGATTGATTCCTGGTAAAAACCGACTACATGACGAGATCGCATTTAAGAACACTTACAATGAATAAGACTCGGCCGAAAAGTTAAATGGCGGTCGGGTATATGGGATAATTGCAATTAAATAAGGAGATAAAGATAGACATACAATAAAAGGCAACAATTAGAATGGTCGAGGTAAAATCTGAGTTTGGTTGGTACTTACCAGACGCTCTACACACCAATCTTCAAAAAACCAACAAGTAAGGTAGATCATCAAGAACGATTGAGATCACATCACAGCAACTAATTTAATCATTTAACAAATCGTCTTCGTCGTCTGACTGAAAAAAAATACATCTGTGGAATGAAGTTAGTGGTGTATTTACCTGACTGCTCGGAATAGCGGCAAGCAGTTGGTCAGCCGACATGTTCGTGTCCGTTGAAGGTATCTCCTCGATCCGTTCGATTTTCAGCTCCATGTTCAGCGGCACACCGTTCAGTGTCTTCCCTTCAGCCATAACCTGTGGACAGAGCGTCAAGAATTTCAATCTTCGTTAAAAATTACCTTATGCGCATCGGAAGCCCATTTGTATGGAAAAACAGCAGTGGCAAGTCCGTCATCGACCTTGACGTTCGTGTCGAACACCTCTCCAAATTTCTCCATGTGGGCCATCAAGTCGGTGACAAGATCCTCCTAAAAGTTCTATTATCATGTTCATCTATCCGTTTTTGTTGAATACCTTCACTTCTTTAACAATCACAACACTGCTCATCTTGGTCACTGGCTCATCTCCTTCACATCCGGCCTTCCGCTTCCTGCTCTGATCATCAGACTTTTTAGGATTTTTGAGCTCCTCGATTTGTGCAATGACTTCATCGACAAGCATCGACTTCTCAGATATCTTGAGCAGAATGCCATCAACTTCTTCCTTGCACTCCTTTATCTTTTTGTGCAAGTGCTTCACCAGCTTCGTTGCATTCTTCCGCTCCGTTTCGTCAGTTGAACTTCTCGCTTTCAGCAAAAGTTCTTTCTGCTTTGCCATCCACTTTTCCAGAATCACATTGTGTTGATTTTGTGCTTGCACCATTGCCGACAGCTGACTTTTCTCCTTTGCCAAACGATCTTTTGCATCTTGCAGTTGCTTTCGTTGATTTTGAGTCTCAGCGCTTACAAATTTCGCTTCTTTAACGGTAGCAATTTTCGGTTTCTCGGCTGGCTTCGGCGGAGATGGAGGAGCGGCTGGTTTTCCATTGTTATCGCCTCCCTCAGTTTCTGGTTTATGCCAAAACACCTTAATAAACCGATTGTTCAGAACTGGAGCTGGAGACTTGTAGGCCTTTTGAGCATCGTATTTGGACGAAAATGTGACGAGCGCAGAGTCAATCTCTCCATTGTAACGAACTTGTATGTTGTCGACGGCTCCGAACGTGGCAAAGTGCTCGTTAAGCTTCGCGATGTTGTTCATTTCGGGGGGAATCTTGGCAACCTGAAAATCAAATCATGAAACTGATAACGAGACTCGTTCTTACTTGCAGAGTGGCGTTATCTCTGTTAATGACTCCAGTGAATCCTCCACGCCCAAGACCTCCACGGCCACCTCTCATACTCCCTCTGCCACGCATTCCACCACGGAACGTTCCTGGCTGTGCAGCCTGAACGATAGTGGCGGTCGGTGGTGGCTGCGAAAAGTTGGTCACCGGCTGCGGAATGTATTGAGGGGGCTGTGGCAATGGCTGCTGCCACTGTGTCGGAATAGGTGGAGGTGGAATGCTGTAGTTGGTCACGGTGAGAGCAGGCGTCTCCGGATTGTATTCTCCGGCGGAAACCACCACTCCTGGCGGTGGTGGGTTGTGTGCATTGTAGCCGGGTGGAGGTAAACTGCAACTAGGGAAGAGGTGAGAAATGAGAAAACGGTCAGTGTTGATTTTTTGAAATTATTATAAGCGTGAGACGTACGAGAAATTAGGAGGAGCAGCCGGGAGAGGTACCATAGAACTCAACGTATTTTCATCCATCACCACCGGATCGGGACCATGATAGTAGGGGCACTGTTCTCCGCGAACACAGTATCCACGTTCTTCGAAATCCTTGCAACGCCGACGAGATCTTGGCTTGTAGGGTGGACTTCTTGAGCCGCTGTACGATCTGAAATGTTAACTTGAACCCAGTTAGTGAAACCGTTAAAGAATAAATGTTGTTAAATTGTCTCAAACGAAGTCATTCCAAGTGTATTTTTACCTGGAACGCGAACGGCGTCTGCTGTAACGATCGCGATCACCAGATGAAGCACGACCACCTCTGGACGATGTCTGACGACCTCGACGATCTCTCGGAGATCTTGACCGGCGACGTTCCACCTTATCTCGAGATGGCTGCAATTTGAATTATTCTTGTGACAGGAAATTCCCGATCTACCTTCTCACGTTCCTTCTCCTTGCTGTCAGGAGGTGGCGGGCTGATCCGCTTACGCGTCACTCGAGATTCTGCTTTGTTCGAAGGAATAGATCGACTTATTCCCGGCGCAGAAGACGGAGCGCTTCTTGCAGGTGGCTCCACAACTTTCGTAGTTTTCTCCGCGGGCGGAGCTACTTCTTCTTGTTTCGTCCGTTTTGTTTCGGCTGAAGATGGCCGTGGCTCCGGAGGAGAGGACTCAGCGGGTAGATAGCTTTTACTGAGGAGGGCAGCAAAGATCTTATCAACAAAGGGAGTAGTGTCTGAAAAATGTGAACTTTGCGCGAAGAGGCATATCAACACTTACGGTCTGCTAAAAACACGGCTAGTTGATCATTGGTAGACTCCTTCAGTTCCTCAGGTGTCTTGTCTGGTTTCTTGACTAATGCTAGTACGTATTTGGCGAGGGCGTTTGGATCCGCATCCGTACTAAAAACAGTCTATTGATAAGGTAATCCTCATCGTAGTTCGTTCACTTACATAGGGGAAAGCTCTTCTACGAGCCACTTGAAAAAAATATCTTGATTCTCAATATGCATGTTATTGGAAAATTGTTTTTTTTAGTGTTTTTGACGTTTTTCTTCCAAGGTTCTTACCGAGTCTGAAAAAATTAAACAATTGAGATAAATGTTTACATGAGGGATTTTGATGTGAGGAGAGAAGAAACGCTAGAAGTGAGCATATGGAAGAAGACAGAGTAGTTAGAAAAAAATAGGAATTGCATCGTTGAGTGTCTGCAGCAACTTATCATTCAAAACTTCAGAATGATAACGACAAGAGACAAAAAAAGACGAGTAGAACCGGTGAGATAACGATCATAAATTGGCATTGGCCTCCTACACAGCAGACGCGAGACACCAATGCGCGGAGAAAAACTAGGGAAGGGAAGGGAGCGGCAACAGACGGGCGGGCAGAAACTAGTCTTCCGCGCGTGTTTTCGGTCGTCAGCCACAAGAACTTCCAGGTTAAAGGAAGTTAAAAAGAACATAGATTGATGCCAGAAAAAAGGGCAGCTTTGAGAAGGTGAATCATTTTGATAATCAGAATGAATAGCCAGAAGAATCATCATACAAATAAATGTGTGTTTATTAAATATAGGAAACCAAGGAGAGACACACTTCTTCTTTCGTCAAACTTTTTTGAGGTAGCGGACCGAGGCCGGCAATCACAATTGCTGTCGGCTTCACAAACGAGCTCGTGTGCTCGGAGGAGAGAAAGACGACACAAAAAGCGGCATGTGCACTCACGGACGGGAGAAGGGGGAGAAGAACTCACACAAAACTCACAGCTCATTCATTTATCCGCCCGCCACCATATCGTTCGTATTTACTCTTTCTTTCGCCTCATTTTACAGGTACTCGGAAATACCTCAGTTTCTTTTGCTCTCTTCAGTCTAGCTAGTACATAGTAGCACTTCGACCAACGTTACCTCAAGCCTCGCAGTTTCACAAAAAATACGCTCCTTTCCGATGCCCGTTTGGAGCTCATTTCAGTTGAGTAATTTCCATCATTGCAGGAGTAGAAGATAGAACGGAAATCAATCTCAGTCTTTGTTTTGTTTTCTTCGTCAACTCTTCCTCTCTATCTTTCATTTTTCATTCCCCCATCTTCTTGTGTTTTGTCTTTCGTATCTCTATCACACACACACTACTGAACAGCTTTTATATGCTCCATTGAAAAATATCCTCTATATGTGCTAACTATGAAATTCAATTTCAGATGGTCGGGGACATCGCAAACTCGCGAATATTTCGACGACGTAGTTCCACGTTCACGGATCCTACAAACGTGCTAGCCATCCACGAACTTAGGTCTAGAGTTTTACAAGTAAGTTTAGAGATGAAGGACTGGCCAATAGCTAAAACTTAGGATCCGGCGGTAACAATAAAAAATACGCCAGAAGACATTCACAGGATCAGACATGAGGATTGGTGGCTTGATAAATTTCTCAGTTCAGTCAACTATGACGTGGACATAGCATATGCGATCATTCTAGAATGCTTGAAATGGAGGAAACATTTCGAAGTGGACAGTAAGAAATAGTCGCAGTGTTGTCATTTTACTTGCAATTTCAGGGATCAGCCTCCTTTCCCTAAAACCTTTGCTAGATAGTCAACTGATGTATCTTCACGCAAAAGATTTACAGAATCGACATATATGTGAGAGAAACAGTTGAATATAATGTTTAGTAATAATATTCAAGTGTGGATCATGATGAACAAATACAAAAATGGCGATGACGGTTTCGAAAAGCTGTTTACATTTTGGATCGAGCGTCACTACATGGAGTATAATGGTTGTCAGCCCTTGACAGTTTTCATTGATATGAGCGGAACAGGGCTGAAGAACATGGTGATCACGGACATGACAAGTAGGAATAATACCAATCTTACAGAGTTTCGATGCCATGAAGTTCATCATTCACTCGTCTAAATATTACTACCCAAATGCAATCGAATCGATTATCATTTTCGAAAACCCCGCGATTCTCAATGCATCCTGGAAAGTGAGCTCTCACATCCTTTGTCTCTCACTTTTCCATCTAATTTGAGGTAATCGGATCTTGGCTCGAGTCCTCAGCTGCGAGTCAACGCCACGATTTGCTAACATTTGTCACCAAGCTCAGTGTCACTCACTACGTCCCGAAAAGTCATCTGTTGGAGCATCAAGGAGGCACCGTAAGACATTTCGCTTCTCTCGTGTCCCCATCCATCTCACTCATCAATAGTGTGCTTCCATGAAATCTCGCGTTTTCCGTCATCTTCTGCTCGCGAGCAGAGAGGACCACTTGTGTTTAACATTGCGTGCTGAACCTCGCAAGCGATACGAGAATGAACTCTCTTCTCGTTGTAACAGTCGCCCGATCGCGGCCGCCTCTCTGACCAGCACTCGTCGTTTCTACTTACTTTCATCTTTTTTTTCGTTGAAGGATACTTTCAAATTCACGATGGACGAACTGGCGAAATGTCTTCCACCGCCGCCACCTCCGAAGCCATCTCCGAAAATAATTCAACAACGAATGCACTCGATTGATGATACGACTAATAACAATGTTACTGAATTCGATTTTTCATCATTTCAGAAGAGAGTAAGTGTTTTTACGCTTCAGAAAATATGGAAAAGACACTGCTCTTCAATGCATATTAAATTTCAAAGAAGAAAAATGTTAACACAATACGTCAACTACTCGCATTACAGAATGTAAAATTTGATGAAGAGTCGACCACTAAACGAGCGCCATCACTTTCTCGACGATCGAGTCGCGGACCAAAAAACAGAAAATCGCACATACCGCCATCTCTGCGGCCACTCATCGAGAACCGAGTCAACGCGCCAAACGACGATTGGTCGTCCAACGACTTTGTGTCAATAACGTGGGGAAAAATACTTTGTTTCCGAAAAGTTTGATTGTTTGCAACTTATAGACCTCGCGACGAGTTACGACTGGAAAAGCTCGATGGGGAAAACGATTTGCTTGACGTGGTTCTCGTTAAGAATCAGTCTTCAGACATGCCGATCATGTTCAAATTCAAAACAACTTCACCGGAAAAATTTCGTGTGCGACCAAGCTCGGGAATAGTTCAGCCGGGAACAACTGAAATAATAAGAGTATATCTACAATACGGTGTGCTACTTCATTTGCAGAGTACTTTTTTAAAAACTTCTTTTTAGAGTACCGCCACTCGTGGAATAAGGAAAAGTTCCTTTTACTTACAATGGAATCGCCGTCGACCGACATCGACAACTTCTCGGAACACTTCAAATCTGCCATCAAGAAAGCCGAATTCAAATTCAAATGCAAACTTTCCGATAACGTGAGACTCGATGAACCGGAAGAAAGAAGATCAAGCTTCCTGCTACAGCAACAGCAACAACAGAAAGAAAATGTGACTTCACTCAGTGGCTTGAAAATTAACATGCCGATTATCATTCTTGTCCTTTCTTTGTTTCTCCTCTTCCAATTTTTCTACATACTTCAAGTCAGATCTGACAACGCTCTCCTTCGAGAAACCTTAGTTTCACTTTCGAATCAAATTAAAGAAAGCAGTGCTCCGCTCAAGGAGAAAACAGGCGAAACAGTGAAAATCGACCTATAAATTGAATGAATCGATTGATGTAATATTCAAAATGTTCTCAAAACTTGTTGAATCAATAAACAATTTTAAATAATCCGGAACTCTCACAATAAAATAACGGAAACGCTCAGTGGAAGAATATGAAAACAATCATTACTGGGTGACGAAAAATCGTAAAAACCAGGCTGTTCACAAATAAGAATAAGAAGTGAAAACTCACGGCAAAAGCTTCAAGAGAAAGTAAGGAATATCCAAATTCCACGCAAAACAAGCCAAATCAGAACAAAAAAATCAATCGCCCCGTAAATCGTACCAAGCTCCTCGGGTCTCGCCACGAAGGCGCAGCAGCGAATTGTGTTGGCTGAGTATCAAACGCTAATACACAGGCCTCTCTGCCTCTTTTCGCCGTGTGCGAATTTTTTCAATTTTTTTTTCAATTTTCTTCGGATTTTTCAAAATTTTCGAGCTATTCGTACACGAAACGGAGTAATTCTTCAACTTCGCTCTTTTGGCAGATGGCCTAAGCTAAATTTCACGCCAAAATCGGAAAAATTTAGGTCGCAAGTTTTTAAATCCAGTTTACGTCTTTTATTACTTCGCATCACACAAAGCTTTCCAATTTTTTAATTAAATAATTCAGTTTTTTTTTTCAGGTAAAATGTCGAAGAGAGGACGTGGAGGAGCTTCCGGAGCCAAGTTCCGCATCTCCCTTGGTCTCCCAGTCGGAGCCGTCATGAACTGCGCCGACAACACCGGAGCCAAGAACCTGTTCGTCATCTCCGTTTACGGAATCCGTGGACGTCTCAACAGACTGCCAAGCGCTGGAGTCGGAGACATGTTTGTCTGCTCCGTCAAGAAGGGAAAGCCAGAGCTCAGAAAGAAGGGTTAGTTATTTTTCGCTTTAAAACAAGGAGTTTGACAACACTCACAAAATAAGTTTGAATACCTGTGGAAACCCGTTTATTTTCCAGTCCTCCAAGGAGTCGTCATCAGACAGCGCAAGCAGTTCCGCAGAAAGGACGGTACCTTCATCTACTTCGAGGATAACGCAGGAGTTATCGTCAACAACAAGGGAGAAATGAAGGGATCCGCCATCACCGGACCAGTTGCCAAGGAGTGCGCTGATCTCTGGCCCAGAATCGCCGCTAACGCTGGATCCATCGCCTAAGCTGTTATTTTGTTGTTACAAATGAATATTAATTCGTTAAAAAAATCTTGCCAGTTTAAAGAAAAACAATGTTAGCGGACATTAAGATATTTTTGACGGTATAAGAACGGGAAATTAATATAATATGCAGACAATGGGGAGTTGGAATCGTCGGAATCAAAACTTCAGTAGTAATGATCAAGATGTGAGTCATTCATCAGCTGATGCCTTGAAGTTCGAGTATATTCAGAATCATAAAGATTTGCTAGTGTTCGGTTACTCGTCGACGATTTTCCCAAACGACTATACTTCGGAGCATATCGCAGAAGAGCGTCACATGGTCCCGTGCCTGGGAGATCCTGAAAATCGAGTCGATAGGTAGGAAATCTGCTATTTTCGGATCTTGTTCAAATATCGATTGGAATCATGCATTCTTGGGGAGCCACCAGGCGTTACAGAAATCGAAAACATCCTTGAAGAAAATGAACGATCGAGACAGCTGTAATAAGGTTAGTCCTTTATTCATAGCACTATGCCTAAAAATCATCGAATAGCTGAGACAAATAGCTTACAGAATTTCATTTTTTCCCGATACCCTCACCAGAATTTCCAGAAATCATCGATAACTTCCAGTCGTTTGTTTTGATTACGAAAATACTTTGAATTCAATTCGTTTGTTTCTGTTTAATGAGATCTTGGGAGAATATTGCTCTAAAATGTTTGTGGGAAATGTTGTATATTTTTTTAGGTCGATCGAAGCACCACAGTCGACTGTCGAAACCGTGAGTAACCGAAAAGTGGGAGCGCGAAAATCTGAATTTAACAATTCCTCTAAAATAGTTACTGTTATTAATTTCAGGTACGACTGTCGACTATTGCTCTCTTCGATCGATTCTGCGCTGAGAAGAAGAACTCCCACGGAGCAATGTCCGACAGAAGCGCTTGAGGAGGATATGTGTGAAGAAGAACGATACTTGGACATGTACAAAGATATTCAAAGTTAGTTATTCCAAAAGTCAATGCTAAGGGCGTGATTATCAGAGGAAAAAGATGACGAAGAGAGAAGGAGAAGAGAACCAAAAAGTGCGATCGGATTCGATTATGGCACCGGATTTCAAGTTGCAAAATCGGAAAGCGACAGCGAGGATGAGCCATTCGAAGCGCCGCCCGGAATAAAGTTCCCAGTGGGCCTTGAATTACCACCAAACATGAAACTTCACCACATTATTGAAAAAACAGCCTCATTTGTTGTTTCGAATGGTGCACAAATGGAGATTGTAATCAAAGCGAAGCAGAGGAACAACGCGGAACAATTTGGATTTCTGGAATTTGATCATATACTTAATCCCTTTTACAAGTATCTTCAGAAACTGATTAGGGAGAAAAAGTACATACCGGATATGAACAAACGTGTGAAAAAGTTAACGAAAACAGCTTCGTCGGCGTCCAATTCTTCCTCGAATCCTGTAATCTCGAGTTCACTGGCTGCGATTGCGGCCGCTCACGGATCAGATTCAGATGATTCTGACTCTGACTGCGAACTTCATCCCTCTCTGCTGTCCGGTAATTCAAAACAATTGCTGACTCCTGAAAAACCGGGCACGATTGGACCTCGGAAAAAGCCTGTAGAAGAGCAGAGAACTGGGCCTCCTGATGTCAAGCTCACACCAGCCGGACACATTTCACAGAGAAACGATGTCTACGCGGCACTTTTCAAGAATTTGGCTCATGTCACAAGACAAGCAACGGGTGTGGAAGAGGTCAAGATAGGTGAACCGGAGATGACGGAGCAAACAATATCGGAACAACCAGATAACAGTGATCCGTAAGTGTCTTGTTCATCATTATTATTCAATATGTTCTAAATACAGAGAAGGCCGTTTGGATGATCCCGATTATCGAGAATGGTACGAAGGCTTTTACGGTAGACAATGTCCCTGGATTGGTCCACGTCCCATGCTCCCGCCTACTCCCGATCTCGAACCCATCCTCAACAGTTATGCTGAACACGTTGCACGGAAGGGTGCCAGTTTCGAGGAAAGCTTAGCAGGTAGGAGAAGGAACAAATATCGGGTTAATATGAGTAGTTTAGCTCGAACGGACCTCCAACTTCAATTCATGGACCCGAAAAGTCCCTACTACTCGTTTTATCATCACAAGGTTAGTTACTCGTTCTGCCGCGTTTCTCAGTTACTTTCTGTAGATCCGAACACATCAATGGCGAATATCTCAAGAATATGCAAACTTCCCGTCGATAATGGGATCACCGATTCCAACTCCTCTGATGTCTGCAGAACTTCTGCCGCCTACACCACTATCTGCTGTCAGCTCACCTGGTGCATCGAGTCTGCTGAATCTCACCATTTCCACGCCAGAACCGCCGCTAAATCGGCGACAACGCCGTCGTCTTCTGGAGACGAGTCGCATGGAAGATAGCATGACTGAGCCTGGAGTTATAGATCCTATCAACATGGTGAGTCTTTGGAGGATAATGTCTTTTAAAAAAACAATGGAGTATTCAGCTTCCTAAAAGCGCTTCGACCCCGGGCAATTTGACAAGTTTGGACACCTCGAAGCCTGTATTCTTCTCTCTGAAAGTGGAAGAACCAAAAAATCTCGATGACTCGAGTTTCCGTTTTGATCCGGATGCTGATGACATGGAAAGTACTCCGTCTACTTCACAAGACATGAGCGGAATACCTCCTCCACCCACTCCTCCGGTTCTTCCGAATGTGACACAGACCCAAATTGACAGAAAGGAGAAGGCGCGAATTTTTATGGAGAAACTTTTAAATGAAAAGAAGGTGAAGAAACAACAGGAAGACGAGGAAAGAGCAAAACTTGAAGAGGAGACGAGGCGGAAAGCTGAAAAAATATCAGAATCGTTATCTGAACGGAAAACAGCACAGGAGAGAGGACCGCCGAGAAGCCTCGATGATATGATCAACTCACGGATAAACAGTTTGTTGTCGGAATCTGGATTCAATCCCATCGAAGAACCGAATGAAGTGATCGAAAAGGTGGACGAGGAAAAAGACAAAAAGAAACACGTTCGTTGAAATATCCGGTTTTGCTCAAAGGAAAGTTCTGTTTTCAGCGAAAGCGAAGTCGTTCTCGGCGTCGATCTCGATCAAAAAGGTCTCGAGATAGATCAGGAGATCGGAAGAAATCACGGAAATCCGAACGAAGGCAGCGTTCCCGATCATCATCTCGCGATCGCCGTCGTCGACGAAACCGAAGTCGAAGTAGCGAGAGGATTAGTCGACGGTAAATGGAAATGCTGCACAATCATCATTTTAATATATTTATGTCAGTCGCACTGAATAAAATGCGAAAATGCACGTAAATCACTAAACTAGTTGCCCAAATGCTACAGGAAATATACCGCGTCTTCAGGAAAATTATTATGCCAAATTATGAGTTTCTATTGAGCTGCAGTTTCAATGGAGACGAAATGCGCAAAAACGATTAGATCAGATGAAAAAGAAGAAATTAATGAAGTGATAAATAGATCCGTAACTTATTTTGGAGGAGCAGAAGAAGCGACCATCTGCTGCATGTCTTTGATAATCGTCCGAGCGACTTCCTCGGCGATTTCCTCTTCTCGAAGTGTGTTCTTGTCGAGATACTTTCGCAGTGTCGACTTTATCCTGAAAAATACAATAATTTTCCACGGTTGCTTTTGAAATATCACCTACCGCTGTGGCTTGTGAATGTGTGAATGCGAGTCGTCGTACAATGCGTGGTACCTCCCCATCTCGTCGATCTCGGCCAATCGGCTGCTTCGAGGCGTGTTTCTTTTTGACGGACTAGGTGTTCCAGTTGGTGTTCTCTGCTCCTCATCCGCCATTTTCTTCTCGAGCACCTCCAGATGTCGGCTGAATGCGTGAGACAAAGAATCGGTCGACGAGGCGGCGTCTTCCGAACAGTTGCTCCGTTGTCGCACTTTGCGAGGCAATTCGACGGTCGAATCGATAAAATTCTGAAGATCGGCCAGGTAGTTGTGGTAGAACGAGGTGCGGAGAAAGTTGAGCAGATACTTCTGGAAAACGTTTCAGACAATTGTGTGCCGCTGCATTTCGCCGTCTGTTTTATACTGTAAAAGGCCCGAACGATCGGACACAAAACGTGACTTTCGAGTGAGTAGGGGGGGGGGGGGGGGGGGGGGAAGAACGAAAAGCCGCTAGAACCATCTGTCCTAAATTAACAAAGAAGGTCAATTCGGGAATAGGAAAGAACCGAGATTTTGGAATATGCCGTGCTGAAGTATCATGAACTCACATCTTGTAATCGATAGAAACACGCAGTGCGTGCAGTCCGGAATGCATTTCTGTTCGGCCTCCCCGACTCCTCGCATATCAACGACTCGATTTCGGCGCGAATCGTCGGTCCCAAATCGATCATATTGGTCGCCTGCATCGAGAAGTACTTCTCGTAGAGAGCCATCGCATCGCCGAGCGCCTCCGAGTCCTCCATCATGTCGAGGTTCGCTTTGAAACTGTCGCAACCGAGCAGGAATTGAACCATATCGTGGTCCTCTTTCTCTTTTATGAACTCGAGAAACGAGAGAAGCAATGGCTGCACTTTGAGAATATCTGACAGATTGCAGCCGTCCGATAGAACTTCCAATTCGTGTTTTTTATAGTAGACACTATTTTGGAATTCGTCAAAATAGCGATACTCGAAAAGCGATCTCACGAAGTCTTGGGCGTCGTCGAAACAGTTCTTGTGGAGTGGAACGGCCGAGAGATTCTCGTCGACGATTTGTTTTATTTTGCGAGGAAGTGCCAGCGAATGCGTTGACCCGTCGTCGATGTACTTTTCGTAGATACTTTTCGCATCGCGGAGGGACACTGAAATTGTGTCCTAACTGAAGATTTGAAGATTTTATGGAATTACGCACGACTTGCATTTTTCTTCATATTATTAACGAGAAATGACAAAAAATGCCAGTCTTTCATGTCTAGGTCCACCAGTTTAATCTGCATCTGGATTTTTCTACTCAAAAAAACGTACACTCTTGAGCGGCGGGAATCTGTTCGGAGAAGCTCGATTTGAATCCTTCGATGTGCATCCAGAATTTGATGAGATTCAACTTGTCGGAGGCGTCCAGGAACTGAATAAAATACGAAAGAGCCGAAGAATCGGTGAGGAGACGATCGAGCGAAGACGCCAGTTGCGCCTTTTTCTTCACTTGGATCCCCTCGTGATCTGATCCGCTTCCTGAAGTTTCATTGTTGGAACAGATAGGAACACCTGTAATCTTTTTGGAAAAAGCGTTTTTTTGGCAAAAGACGGCTAAACTTTTAAAGGACGCTTATTTGCAATAACGTCAGTTTGTTAAAAGTAGCAAAGATCTTCTTTCAAACGTTCCAAACGAGAGAAAAACCTACCAATATCGGAGGAGGGTACTGATAACGAAGAGCTCTGTCTTCTTTGCACAGCTCCCGGAATCAGAATGTGATCGTTGCTCAGCGAGTCGCGATGTGCTCCGTTCGGATGGCTCTCCTCGACATGGCCTGCAACGCAACGGATTATCGAATTTTCGTCGGGATTTCGAGCACACTCACCATTCTGTTCTTTTTCCCTTTTCCTCCGAAACTTGCCGAGGAAACCGCTCATCTCCTCGTCGTTTTAGGTCATTTTCTGGCGAATAGTAACCGTACAGATTTGAGTATCGACGAAACGAAGACGAATATCGGAGGAGGAGGGGGGTTTTATCAACTTCTCCGCGCAATGTGTCTAATTGTCTGCGTCTCTGTGTCCAACACGACAAACGCGTCAACGACCACTCACAAACGGACGGGAGTTGCCTCACAACGGACGGAAATGCTGCCTCAGCTGCGTCTACATTCTTCCTTTTTTGTTTCGCAATTAGAGCTCGGACCCGTATTTTTCTTTCCGAATCGAGAATTCACTTCTTGTTTCTCTGATACAGTTTCGAAATAATCGTAGCGAGACTCAAACTACAATTTGCTCACATGTTCCTCTAAAGGATGAAAACAGTTATCTTTGTTTTTAACCCATTATTCTCCTCTTTCATGAGAATAGCTTCTACTTTTTTCCAGATAATTTTCCACAAAATGGACCCATCACCATCACAAGAAACACCACCTGCCACATCGGAGCCTCCATCCGCAGAAGCCGCTCCGAAAGCATCCACTGAACCGAAGAAAGTGACAGTGATGCTTCAGCCGGTCGGAGACGCACCGATTCTCAAAAACAAAAAGTTCATAACTTCCGCAACAAACGACATCACATGGCTCACAGCGGTAAGATTTCGTATTTTGTACTGCTCACTGTTAACTGGTTAAATTACTTGATTACTCAAAAGAGCCAATCCGTAAGAAGTTGTTACACATACCATTGATATCGATCTTTCAAAATCTTCAAGTATAATTCTCTTTCCAGACGATCCGAAAGTTGCTGAACCTTCCCAAAGACAAATCGCTCTTTTTCTACATTTCCCAGACGTTCGCCCCATCTCCAGATCACACTTTTGAGGTATTTTTGTTTTTTTTATCTTTTGAGGAATTCTATAAATTCCAGGTTCTGAGTAAATGTTATGCAGTGAAAAGTGTCGATGGAACCAAAGATATCGTCCAACTGCAGTACAGCACGACACCAGCGTGGGGATAGTTCGCTCTTTCTCATCAGACATTTCACTTTGATTCTAACACGGGCCTTTCCTTTGTATTTTACTCATAAATGTGAATAACTTCAATTTTCTTACGAATAAATAAATACCAGTCACCGTTTCTTCATTCATTCAGAATCATTCGGGTTCCAATCCATGGTATCTTTAAAATAAAAGTCATCCGATGCTTTCGAAAACAAACAACTGCATCAGATCTCACCGCAGTTAAGAAAACAACGCAACAGGAGAAGAAATGAGTAGGGTGGGTGTTTAGAATAGATCAGCTCTACAGGAATCATCAGTTTTAAGATAATAGATCACGACGAAGAGGACCGTGATTCGTCGGAATACGAAGTGTGTGATGAGGAGGAAGAAGACGTGCGAGAGGTGGCTGATTTCGAAGAGTCGACGAAAGAAGATTACGAAAAGGAACCGTTCCTGGAGCAGTTTCTGGAGTCTCAGGAGCCGACGACATCAGCGCACGACGCCGAGGAAGTTCCCGTTACCATGAACATTGAATATGAAGGTAATTGGTGGTTCTTTGAACAACTAAACATCTTGTCATCTTCACAGAAGTCTATCCCCAACAAGTGGACCATCAGAACGATATGAACGAAGCAGGAAAGGTATACTATGAGAACGAAATGGAAGATCTGGTCTACCACGAGATCTACGGCGAAGGGAGCGAACAGCAGAAACTGGGCCATGATAAAAGTGTGTTCTCTGTCTATTCTCCTCTCTAAAGACCATATTCCAGGGATACGAAACATTCTCGGAACCACTGTCTCCTGTCTCGTCTGCCAGCGAACCGAATCCGAGAAGATCCGATTGTTCAAGTGGCCGAAGTCGCAGGATCTGCGGGAACAATGGCTCCACTTCTTCCGTATCCCGCCCAGCATGCTCAATGCCATCGCGGAACCCTACATCTGCTGCTATCACTTCTCCGCAGACACATTCGTGATGATGGATGAGCGCATCTTCTGGAAGCAGACCGCCCTTCCCAAATACCGTCAACGGCGTCCTGCACTGAGTGAACCGTTCCCCTGGGAGCCTTCGGCGAAGATGAAACTGGATCAGATGGTCAGTACTCCTTCCTCGTCGTCGGACTCAATAGGATACAAAATTCGCTATCGCATGCCGTACAGCAAGCATAAAAGCCGCGGAGTGCACCACGTGGCAGTCATGATTCCCATCGCACAGCCACACCTCTACTATGAGTTCCATTTCAACCGACACGGTCTCAACAACACAAAGTTCTACGCATGCTTGAACTGCCGAAAAGCCAAAACGGAAAGTGGCATCCGCGACGTCATCCGAACGATTCACCTGGACGGAAACATGTTTTTGAGCAATGGAGATCCGTTCCACGGACATCACTTCGCATGCCGTCCACATAATATTTACGACTACAAGTAAGAATTCAGTGTTTCGTCTCTAACGGCTAGCATTCTTTTGAAGGTCATCATGGCGCCCGATTCCTGGCCAAAACGGCGAGGCACATTTTCTGGATGAGGTTGTGTACGTGGATGAAAGTGGAAACTCGCTGGAATGGGATACTGTGACTCGACCGGGGGAGCAGAAGCCAGAGAAATTTGACGCAGAACGTCCCAAGGAGGCTCCCGTGGTCGAAGAAATGTATCAGACATTCACCGAACCGATTGAAGAAGAAATCATTAAAACGGTAAGAGAATGACTTCGGAACTGTCTCGATAGCATTCTCCAGAGCTACACAGTAGAGGAACCGCCCGCGGAGAATATGGATTTCACGCAAGACGTGGCCGAACAAATGGAAGAAGAAGTAGAAGAACAGGAAGAATGTGATGAGAAATCGACGTCAAAGGATGCTCAACAGAAGCAAAAAACCAGGATGAAGTGTCATTTGTGCGCAAGAACTAGCTTCCTGTCCACCAAAAGCTTTGTATCGCATTTACAAAAGCATATTTCGGAAGAAAAACGATGCAAGAAATGCTCGCAAAAGATCTCATGCGACTCCCGACCGATGTGTATTCGACGCGGGCTCTGCGAAAATTGTTTTGCTAATTAGTTTTTTCGAGTACTCATAATTTTTTATTCTCGCCAGTGTCAGTTGTTTTAAACAGGTTTCTACAAATTTTCTTTCAAAAAAAAAAACGAACGATTTGTTGTCAATTTGTGGCGCTTTTTAACATCGATGCGACAAGATTATGCTAGGTGTCAGCATCACATGAGATCTAGCAGAAGAAAACTTGAGACTGGCAGGTGGTAAGAAAGGTTAAAGTTGGTATTAGAGTGATGAATGGCACATTTCAGTCGATGTCGTCCTCGTCGTCATCGGCGTGAGCACGGGCGACTCTTTTCGACGGACCCTGTCCGCCGGACATGGTTTGCAGAAGATTGGTTTGACGTCCATCGCAAGCGACGATCTTCAGTCTGAAAATTTAAGAAATCAATCAGAGATCTGTAATTCAACTCACTTCTCAATCGGGTCATCGAATGATCTTTGCGGATCCTTCAGTGTGACGTTATTGAGAATGAACGTCCACACGTTGTCGCAGTAGCGATAGGTCAAAAGCTGTGTGGCGCAAAAGTTCATTTTCTCTTTCGGCAGTCTCGAGATCTGCTTGTTCATGCTCTTGTCGAACTGGTTCAGAACCTTGGTGACCAGTTGCTTCGGCAGAAGTCCTTCCTCTTCCATATCATTCAAAGTCTGCTCCAGGGCTTGGCCCAGAGTGGTTCCTCGATACAACGCATACGACGCCATATCTAAAAATGAATATAATAGAGATCAGAACGGAAACATTGAAGATAATGAAATCGGTTGACTGGTCTACCCGATATTAGATATAAACAATAGTTCGCAGGAAAAAACAGAGATCATTTTATACGGAGATTATTGACTAAGTTATTTTGCGGCTGAAGTACGGATTCGAAATTTCGTAGTGCTCGCTGTTTCCAGCGACTGTGTGCATCTCCTCCACTTTGACGATCAAGTCTTTGCGATTCTGACGGCATCCAACGGCACATTTTCGTGCTAGAATGATAATATTTTGAATAACAAAAACAACCAGAACAGTCTTACATTTGCAGTTTTTACAAGGCCAGCGACATCCATTGCATCCAGGATTGAGACAATCACACAGGTCGTAAATGTATTTCTGTCCTTTCACGGTGAACGTCAGTTTTCCCGTTCGGTCATGATGCGGGTCCTCGTCTTTTTGGTCGACAACGGCGCGTCGTCCCCGGTTTCTATTTATTATGTCCGACGTATCCGGAAGCATTTTTGATGTTTTGTCTCCGGGATTTGTGAATTGTAGCGCCTGTATTTCACTCCCCCATCGTCGATTAACTCGTTTCTTTGGTTGAGATCCTCTTTCGGGTTGCACCTCCTCTTCATAATCATCCTGAAACTATCAAAAAATATTCGAATTATATTATAACTATTCGAAAATTTCATTATAATGATGCCCATTACACATACTTTCTCAGGGTTATGCTCATACTCATCAATATCATCGTAACTGATCTGTTCGCTCTCTGCCGAATCGCGCTGGATTGTCTAAAATCAATGAATAATTCAAAAAAATGCCGTCTTACATACGTTAGAGGACGGGGAAATACCAGCAAGTGTTGCAAGAAAGTCGTTGGTGCTCATTCTGAAGTATCGAATAATTTGATGAGTTTCTGGGAAAAAATACGATAATAGAGTTGTTTGGGGAGGTGAAAAGGAAGAAATGTCTTTAATCGAATTGCCGAACAGCGTCAAGAAAACATGTGCCCACTCGTTGCAAAATAGCGCGCCGCACTTTGCCATTACCATTAGTAAGCCCCGCCTCCTGCTCAATGATTAATACATTTTTCTCCAATTTCGATGAATAAATATTTGATGAATTTCTGCTAATATTTTGTTTTCCAGATGCAAATAAATACAGAAGGAGGCATGATGAACCGTGATTTGCAAGAGCTAATCGATAGACGAATCCCTGACAATCGGACCGAATTAGAGAAGGGACACGCCAATTTGAAGAACGTCGCAGATTATTGCGAGAAAAATTATGTCACTTCGAATGTGAGTTTTTAAATTCATTGCTTTCTTCACGGAGCTGATACAGAATCAAGCCTTCGCACTTGATGAAACGAAACAATTTGCGGTTCAATCGCTGGCCAGCGTCGCGTATCAGGTCAATAAAATGACGACGTGAGTTCATGTCCGACGAATCTTTGTAATCAACAACTTTTCATTGAAGAGATATTCTGGACATGCTCGACTTGATGACGGAAAAGATCACTTCTCAAACCAACCAAGGGAAATATGAAACTCAAATAATTAACATTCACAAAGAAAAACTTGCAAGAAGGGAGATCGGCGCATTGACCACGAACAAAACACTATTCAAGCATCCGAAAATTACCGTTTCTGGGACTCTTGTAAGTATTTTCGATATGTTTGAAATGTTTCTGTCGGCATAGACTTTAAAAAAACAAGTAAAGCAGCCTTTCATTTAGGAACCAAGACGGGGATATCAGCGAACACCGATTGATTATTCCGTTCTCGACGGCATTGGCCACGGAGTTCGAGTAGTAGAACCTCAGAGATCGGCTCACATCTCTCGGGCGGCGTCTTCAATTTCCGGCAATTCTCCCCAATACCACAGTGAGACCCCGGCTTACGGCATGTTCACCGGCGAGCGAACTGCAACTCTTGGTCGTTCCATGATGCGTCAATATGCTCCGTCGATCGCTCCATCAATTGCTCCGTCGGACTATCGCCTTCCACAGGTATCATGTCTGGTCTGACACAAGTGCCGAACTGTGACCAAATTCCCGAAGTGCATAATCGGATTACAATTTGTGAAGTTCAGGTATCATCGCAGTCGGAGTCACGGATGACCCGGCAGATAAGTCACGGTTCGGAGATTGGCGATCACTTGAGCGGCGGAGGAAGCGGAAGTCATCACGGATCGTCTGATTACAACTCTGTGTACCAATCGGATCGTTATGGAACGATCAGAGCCAACAATATGGGAAGGGTGGTGGCCGACGGACCACGATTATCGTCTGGACACAGCAGCGGTGGCCTCGAGTCGCCGACTTTCCCACTTCCGCCACCTCAGTTATCATCAATGCATTATAACGGATACGTTGCGCCCGGAAGTGTGGTACAACAGCAACAACAGCAGATGCAACAATTGCAGCAGTACAGCACGATGAGAAGATCGACTGGTAACAGAAATGGTGAGCTATTTGACTGTTTTCGTGTAAAATTTATAAGAAGTAATTTTCCAGATCTTCCACCTCCTCCTAGTTCCGTAACGACAGGAATTTCAAGTGGAGTGTCAGTTCACGACGACATGGACGATCTGCCTCCTCCTCCAGAATCAGTTGGCAGCTCTTCTGCGTACGGAGTGTTCAGCGGACGAACTGGAACAGATACCACTTCTTCCGCGAACTTATTCGACATTTCCTCAGACTGGGTACCAAACGGAGAATATATCGAAAAAGGTTAGTTGGGCTTTACAAGGTAACACTCGAGAAACACGTTTGCTAAAATTTATATAAATCTTTAATCGCCTCAATCATTATGAACGAAACGTATTTGCAGCTCGTGTCTTGTATGACTACGATGCCGAAAAAGAAGACGAGCTGACACTTCGAGAAAACGCAGTTGTTTACATAGTCAAAAAGAACGACGACGGATGGTACGAAGGTGTTCTAGATGGAGTCACGGGTCTATTCCCTGGAAACTACGTTGAAAAATTATGATATACATATTTATTGCCTTCATGTGCAGAGCAAAATAAACGATATACTTGAGAGCGGCCGTGAATCCATATTCGTAATTATGCGTAAGTGGCGTCGGCTAAAAATAGCCACTCCGTGAAAAGGGGCGCGTCTATTTCGGTTGGCCATCTCCTCCGACGCATTTCCTGAACACTCTCGGGGAGCTCGCCTATTTAATGAGATTGCTGCCGATGTCTTATTTCTTCTGCCTATTTCTGAACTTTTCCTCTCCGTCGCCTCGTCCCCTTCCCTAAATAATTCATCCGTGACGCCAATACGACGACGAAGAAGTTTGCAGGGCGTGGGAATTCTCGTCTTTTTCGGTGGGCGGAAGGAGAAAAGGAGAAGAAGAAACGGGGCAAAGGTCGTCGGAACACAGCTGCCCCCCGCCCCTCTTCTTCTTCTTCTCCCATTCGGCCGAGTGCTTCTCTCGAATTGCCACGTCATAATGGAGGGAATGACGGAGGCAGCTGCTGTCAGTTGTTGCTCTGAAACGGGGCGTGGCTTGTCAGATGTTTTTTGCTCTCGATTTTCAGTTTTTTTCAAAATTTTAAAAATTCTAGAGAACTACAAAGCATCGCACTCTAGTTTGATCTACTTTTTGCTGATTACGGAATTTTAATCCAATTTTTGAAGTTATTTCGTTCCGACTTCGCTTCGGAAGAAAACGCGCCCTATTGCCAATTTTCGATATAAAATGCTCTATTTAAATAATTACGTAAAAAATAAAGCCCCTGAAAAAATTGCTTAAAATTCAAGACCACAGTGCAAAATTCTGTTCAATATCCACAGTTGTTCATCGAGTTCTGTGACTTTTTCCATCAATAGAGCGCGTTTCGTTCCGAGAAAACGGCCCAGTTCAGTTCAACTTCGCGAGTTATCTGTCGATCATTCGTAGACATCAGTAGATCGTTTCGACATTCTGAAACACAGTGGTTCCACTTCATTGTTATAGAACCAGTAGTCTGTCTGCCCCCGTGTGACTCATAATTGTTCCCTCCACTTCCAGTGAACAATGCGTTGGTGTGAGTGGTTGCACTTGAACTGTGATATATCGTCTAATCAGAGCAGCACAGTGTCCATTCCTCCTCTCGCCACCCTCGCCCCTCTCTTCCCTCTCCACTCTCTCGCCCGTGACGTCGATCGGCTCCTCTTCTTACGTCTTTCCCGTGCTCTCCGTGTCTGCGTCTCTGCCGTCTCTTCACGAACTTGCCTTCTCTATTTACATATTTCGTCAATCCGCGTCTCTTTCTCTCTCTCTTTTCTTTTCCACAAAACCACCGCAAAAATAGTATCCGAACGAGTCACGATAAAAATAGACGAGTCGTCGACCGTTCGAGAACACTACCCATTCGTGTCGTTCCCACCTGTCCAGTCCGCCCTTTGTCCGCCCGACTCGCTGTTATTTTCAGTCGTTTAAAGCTTCGCAAATTGTCTCCGGAACGAGTAAATTTCGAATTCGAGCGCAGCTGCTGTTCATTAAGCTCGTTCTCAACCGAATTCCAGCTCTTCGCGTGCCAATGTAAACAGTTTGACAATGCGATTAACCCGTTTCCGCGGTTCGATGATTTCTGATGCTCTCCGGCAGACCGAGTTTTTCACCCGAAAGCCTTTTCTAGCTTGTTTTGTTGGTTCTCGTCCTTCGACGAACGTGTTCAGCAACGTTGCTCCACTGCACAAATCTCGTTTGTCTCTGAAATTTGAGCCTATTAAATATAATTTTTCTTCGACAACTCATTGAATTTCGAATTTTGCCGCCTCCGATCAACGAAGAGTACGGCGAGAAGTGTGTATTTCTCCCCGCAACTGATAAGAGAACAGATAACAAATTGGCAAAAGAAGCGCGAGTCCGTCGGGAGAGAGTGACCTCTCTGCCGCTTCGTTTACGTCTTCTGCTGGTTTCCGAACCCTTTCTCGTGCCCTCCAACTGTTCAATGCTCAACATTTTCTGGCTCAAAGATGAGGCGAATGTGTTGGTTGGAATGTTTTCCTCTGTGCTTTCCTTCGGTTTCTCGCCCCCACCAATATCGTTTTTATTGCCTTCTTCTTCTGTTGACATTCCCTCTTTCTTCTCTCTCTCTCTCTCAGAAATCTTTGGTATTCGAAAGAGAAAGAAACGTATTGAGGAGCGGCAGAAGAAGAAAAGAAGAAGAAAACTATTGGAATGAACTGCTCTGCGTCATGAGCCGGCCACTACTTGAGAATGGCCCTTTCCCGCCGCCCAAAACGACGACGCATTCTTTCTCTCCCCCATTCTTCTCCCATTCGTGTGTCCGGAAGAAAAGAGTCTCGTCGAATCGTTTTCGAGAATCTTCTTCTCTCTTTTGCAATCAATTGAACTCGAGTTCATAGTAAACAAACACGATCCCCCCCTCTATTTCTCAAGTTTCGCTCCCGTGGTGTGATCTCGTCGACCGGTCGCCTCGTCCGTCCGTTGCAAGTGTGCTCCGCTGGACTTTCGATCTACCGTACTTGGTACCTGCAGGCGGACGAAAGGCGACGGTGTCGAATGCGACACTCGTCGCTCGAGCATCAAAATATCTGCGCGCGGCGGGGCAATCTCGAATTTCACGTCTTCTTTCTCCTCCGCTTCGTCTATTTTCGTTTCTTCCACACCTCGCGCGCTTTCGTCGAAACTCTCCCTCCGACCGGCCCCGATTCGTTTTCCAGTCGAATGGACGCAGAGTTCACAGACTCAAATTCCCCCCGTCCCCTCGTCGTTTTCCATATTCAAATGTGTCTCCGTTTCTATCGAATTTGCATTTTGACAATTTTTTGCAAATTTGCGTCAGCCGTCGGAGAAGGGTAACCGCGGGTCAAACGCTCGCGATTCTCTGAAACAAATGTCCATGTATTAGTCGACCAAAAGTTCTGAAGACGCGCAGAATCCTCCCATTAATACCTGCCTCCCTCTCCCCCCTCATTACTTCCCCTCCTCCTCCTCTTCGTTCCCATCTGCCCCTCCTACTATAAACCTTCTTTGCCACGTCACAGCTAGTCGTCGCCTGTTCAGTGTGTCTCTCACGTGAACAAACAATACGAAATGACATCACATGCGGCCAGTTTGCCTCGTCTTTCCGCGCGGATCAGAAGAAGAGAACACAATGTATTCAGGACTACATATACTTCCCTTCGCCGCCTTCCGATTACTCATTTCTCCATTAATTTCATCATTTCCCCCCTTTCACTCTCCCGCGATTCTCTTGCTGCACATTTCGAAATTCTGCATAAACCTTCGTCGGCGGGAGCTTCTGAATCGCGAGAAAGTGGTTGTTCGTGGCGCGTGATTCGATTACTGCCGCCGAGTAAGTACCCCCTGCCAACTTGCTCTTTTCGGAGGACGTCCCCCTTCCCAAACGGCCCTTCTCCGGATTGCCGCCGTCCAGCATCCACCAGTTGACATGCCGATTCCACGTCATAAATCGTCGCAAAGCTCTTCTTCTTTTGTTTTTCCGGCACCGTCTAGCCCCTTTTGTCTTCTCCAAAGCGCCGCTATCAGTCATCTGAATTCCCCTGATGACGTTGGCAGGGGGGATTCCGAAAGGTAGCTCCAAGTGCACAGTGTGTCTGCGTCTCGCGCTCTCTCTCTCTCTTCCTCGCCCGCTCGTGCTATCGATCAGCCCACGCCTTCTTCTTCTTCTTCGACCACTGTTCTTCGCTCCCGGCCCCTCCTCTCATCATCTGTTTTTCTGGAGTTGTCGTTGTCGAAATTGTGCCCTCCGGCACCACCGATTTCCGTCTTTGCTTCACGCCCACATGAGCAACAAGAGAGAGAGAGAGAAATGTTTTTCATTTTTCAGGCGAATCTCGTGGCGAAATGGTTGCCGACAACTCGGAGAAATCGACGAAATCCGTCGCCAACGGATCACTCATCAGCACAGTTTCGTGTAAAGACGAGCTGCCGAATGCGATCATCGTGACGCAAGTTCCAGAAGACGTGAGTTTTCTGGAAGGCCTTTTGCATCCGAACGAGCGGACTTTCAGGTGTTTGACAACAAAGAAGACAAGGCAAACTTCTCGTCGCTGTTCACCCAAATCGAGAAAGACATTCACTTTGACTTCCTGCGCAGTTTCCGACGAGTCCGTGTGATCTTCAGGTGAGCCATCCGGCCATTAATCCCCGCAACGACTCCTCAAATTGCCCACTTCCCTGTGCATTTCCTCTTCTTCCAGTTCCCCGGAAAACGCGACAACTGCCAAACTGATCGTCCAAGGATTTTCGTTCAAGGGACACGAATTGAAGGCGTTCTTTGCGCAGAGGATCTACATGAGCGCCAACTCTCAAATGCTCCAGCCGCCACCGCTCGAGAAACAGTTCCTCATCTCCCCGCCGTGCTCTCCACCAGTCGGATGGGAGCAGACGAAGGAAATGGCTCCGGTCGTGTGCAACTTTGATCTGATGGCTCGATTGGCTTCGTTTGCGATCGATGAGAAGTGAGTTGTGTTGGAAGGTGCTCTTGATTATTGATTGATCTCTTTCCAGATACGAAGTGCACAACGGTGACGAATCGACACCCACCATCGTCGTTCACCCGTGCGAAACTCCCCTCGACATTCCAGCGGCCCTCGAAATGCCACGTACTCCCCGCCCGTCGTCACCTGCAGAAGACGCCGAATAAACAGACGGTCCTATGGACTCTCTTCTTCTTCTTTCTTCGTCAGCTTTACTCCGATTCCTCCATTCTATTTGTGTTCCACTCCTCCTCCTCCTCACCCATTCATCAACCCAATCCGCAGAGCCTCCTTCGGGTAGAAGTCTCTCTTCTCATCGTTGTCCATCCTCCTATTTTTTGAACAGTTCAATGATATTTTGCGTACGTTCCTTGTTCCTGTTGTAAATACTCATACGACTACAGTACCCAATACTTTCTTTATGGAAACAACAACAAAAAAATCAAATAAATTATTTGTTAAAATTATTTAGTCTTTTGAAAAGTTTTGAAAGCTGAATAGTAATATCACAAGTGATCACATGAAAAGCAAGCAATATACCCGACCCCGAGAGGATTGGAATCTCATGAATGAAACAGAATGGACAGTACTCAAACCATCATCGGATCTTTTCTCATTGACACGGCGTGGTATCCCATCGCTCTGGCCACGACTCGTTTGAACAAAGCGTCCCATGACGTTTTGTTTTTGCTGTACAGATTCAGATAGATGGCCAGCATGACGACGGCTCCTGCGTACAGATACTCGATCGTGAAGGGCTTTGAGAAGAGTAGAAATGAAAGAACGATGGTCAACGCCTTGCGGAGGGTGGTCACTGTGACTGCAACAAGTGCTCCGAACACCTTGATGTGTGTCAAAACGACATTCACTCCGAGGTATCCGAGGAAGGAGAAGATCAGTGCGTAACCGAACGTTTTCCATGAGTTCTCGAGGAAAAATGGGACAGCGCTGAAGATTTCTCCGGACAAAACGACGTAGGCGAAGATGAACGTGGAGCCAAGACCGTAGGAATAGAGAACCTGAAACGAATCTCGATCGGGGTACAATGTGAGATGATTGAATAACTCACCACTTCATTACTCGATCCTCCGTACTTTTTCATGTTTTTCTCTTGGATGTTTCCTATCACCGCATCGGCCAGAAGTGCCCCACTGATCATGATATATCCCCGAGAGTCAAAATTAGGAGCCACTTTGTTATCGGCGAGGGTGAACATAATGATTCCTTCAATTATTGCAATAAAACGTCAGAGCCCTTGAGCAGAAATCTCACCCAAACTCATCAATATAGCGGCGCTAATATCGATCCACCCGTAGCGTTTTCCTTGAATCAGAATTCCTCCGATAAGGACAGGAATCAGTTTGCAGCACTTGAAGATAACTTGAGTCGGATAGTTCAGATATCCAACGGATGCATTCGAGAGGCCCATCGTGGCGACGGTGAAGAAGGCGATAACTCCGTAAATACGCCATGGAATCCTGGAAAACGAAATAGATGGACTGGTTATAGTTCTCGAACTTGAACACTTACATTCGTCTCGTGTTATGCCAAATGAGACACTCTGTATACCCGCATCCACTGTAAATCAGGAACTGAATGAGGGTTAATGTCCATCCGAACGGCTTCATTCCCGGTAGTTTGAATATTAATTCCTGAGTGGCAAGTGTTTATTTATCGAATTTTCACATAAATTACCTGCATGTACCCGTACCCTATGTACAAAACGAATATGGCACCAGATAAAAGAACGAACTGAAGCCATCTCGGTCTGAATAGTTTTTAATTGAACGGAACTTGCCGGGATAAAACAGAAACTTACTTTCCGGCTATATTAAAACCCAATAAGTGAATCGCTTCGACGTCCTCCTTGACATGACGTGGCAGCATAGGAGAACTACAATTGTTTGATGTTTCAGCTGTTTCGTCAACTAACGAATTTTGCATTGCTGTCAATGAAAGTGCGCAAATAGCGCAGGAGAAGGTTGCCGAATAGCGATGAAAAGATATCGGAGATCCACGAAGAAAAGGACTTTGAATGCATGCAGCGGAAAATGTTTTGGAATTCAAATCGATCGCCCAGGGCAACGTGGAAAGCGCAGCTGCGGTTCTCGTATTTGCGCTCTAGAAAGTATTGCCCGCAAAAATTGAATATTTGTACATTGTACAGACAGTACTCGTTTGGGAACAATAACAATTTATTGGAAACAATGAACAAATTAGTTCTTAGAGTTGAAGTAATCGGTGAGGATGGCGCGTCCCTGCTCCTCGTTTCCCCAGGCGGTGACAACAGCGGACGAGCATCCAACAACCTTGCGGGCCTTTCCTTCCTTGTCATACTTGCAGAGTCCGCAGTACTCGCCGATGATCTTCTTGTCAGCGACCTTGATGAGCGGGATGTTGTGCTCGGCGCAGAGAGTCTCAACGAGCTTGACGTACTGTGGCTCGTCGCAGTTCTCAGCGAGAACGCAGAAGTGAGCCTCACGCCTGAAAAAATGTTTGTAAAATCTTTGGAACACATACAGCAAAAAGCCAGTACACGTGTGGCAGAGTAACATACTATCTACCAACTTATTGAGACCACTGATTCAGGAAAACAGCGTATTTAATGAATAAGTGGATAGGATTACTTCTACAAATGTTCGTTCGAAAAAAAACGTACTTGTCAAGAGCCTTGCAGGTCTCATGGAGTCCCTTGGCGAGTCCGTCAGCGTGGTGGGCGGCGCGAAGAACAGCTCTCAGAGCTCCTTCCTTGTCCATTGGTCCCTGGGCGATGGCGACTGGGGCCGCTTGAACATCTCTGAAACACAAAAAATTTTTGCGATATTTCCTTTATCTGCAAAGAAAGTATTTATGACTTCGACCAAAAAGTTAATTGTGCGAACAACTTTGGAACCAATACAGCTTCTAGGCCAGTATCCGTGTGGCAGTAGAACGATTTTTCTTGCACACTACGACTAGAAGGTTTCGAATACAAAACCCCCCGTTTATATGTGCGATTTCAGAAAATAAGAAAAAAACGCTTACCCTCCTGCGTCAGACATCGTTCTTGTGAGCAAGAGTCCTTGATGTATTTACCTGAAATATAGGAAGTTTGAGAACATTCTCAAAAAATCGCTTAAAAAACATGTTAAATAAGAGATCTGAAAAAAATTCAAAAAAATTGTTAAATTTTGTGGAAAAAGTATGAAAAAAAAAACCGAAAATACTGAAAATAGTTGAGAAATAGTATTCGACTGCGTATCATGACCCGGATCCAGTGTTAGAGTGAGTCGCTACGCAGCGAATTGATGGTGGAGCGCGGTTGTTTAGTGTCGATTTACGCCAGCGCACACGCGGGAAGATTTATTTTTGTGAAGCTTTTCAAAGACAATCGATTCGAAGCCTTTTTTCCCATATTTGAGCACAGATGAGCGACGAAACTCTTGAGCATATTCTGAAGCATTTCCTCAACAAGTACAAAACCATTCAAAGTGATCAATCTGCAGAGTTGCTCGAAAAACTGACTTTGACACAATATAAAGTAAGCGGATTTTTAATTTTTAAAATGCCATTGATGATTGCAGAATTTAGCTGAGATTGATGTCAAAACGTCTACGGAACTGTTTCAAAGTCTTCAAAAATATCTGGCCGATTATCTAGAAGTTCAAAACCTTGAAGCGTCAGTGAAAAGAAAAAAGTGTGAACTGGCCACATCATTGAAGCAATTGCACATCCAATTTGCAGAAGCTGCAGACGAAACAAACAGTGAGTAGTTTTTCTTTGCAACTGAATGAACCTATATTTTTCAAGAACGAAATGAAAAGCTGAAGAATGGGGATACCGACTTCCTGAAGCCGACAGTCGCTGCTCAGAAACCTGCATTCGTAAAGCCAGCAGTATCAGAAAAAACGGCTGCACCAATGGTTGAGCCAACATATTCAGCTCGTGTTATGCGGGAAAAAGTTCATCCGGCTGAAGCTGCTCTAGACAATGCCATGAAACCTCCAACTTTTTCATCTACCGTCAAATACTCGAAGAATACAAAGACTCCGAAAGGAAAAATCGAGTCGTTCAGTTTGGATGATTCGTTAATCAATAGTAATCTCGGTGAGTAACAGCAGTGTGATCTCGTCTTCAAAAAATCATTCAGATCTTTCGATTGTCAACGACGAAAATTTCCGACGGCAACTAAAGTTTGATGAGATGGATGAAGATGACGAGAAGGATAAAACGCCGGCTAGAGTCCGCAAAGTTGCCAAAACGCCAAGCACTGTTCGCCAGGAGTCGAAACCTCTCGATTGGTCTTCGATGCCACCAGCGCCAGTTTTCACGTCGAGCACTGGCCGAGTCTTCAATCAAAACTGATACACCTCGTCCTTCTATCTGTACAAATCAGACTGCCCTGTATAAATCGATAACGTCGTACTTGTGAATATAATAAAAATTATTACTTTTTACATTCATTTTTTCATTTTAATATCTTCACGATTTGTGAAAAAAATCATTTGATATATCTTGAGAAAGCTACATAATTGTTGTCCTAATGCTCTAAATATTTGCAGAGATGGAGCGAAGGGAGGGCATTCCACTCGAACTGCTACGGGTAACTCCACAAAACCTGGCGACGGTGCAAACTCTCGTCCGAAGCATATTTCCCGTGTCATACAGTGACAATTTCTATCGAGAATGTCTCGAGAACGATCTGGTCGGAGCAGTATTCCGAGGCGGCGAGGCGATAGCGATTGTGGCTGTGAAACCAGAGCACTTTGAAAGCGGACCTGTTCTCTACATTCGCAGTTTCGGAGGTTTGCTGACGAATTTCGGAATTATCCGACAGACATCGTTTTCAGTTCACCCGCTGTATCGAGAATCGGGAATCGGCTCTTTTCTCATGGATTTCGTCGAACAAAAATGCCACTTACTCAAACTTCCTAACGCAATGCTTCATGTCCAGGTGAATATATATATTCCTGTTTTCTATTTTCAATTAATTTACCTGACTTTAAAAATATTTTTCTTACAGACCAGTAACAGAACAGCAATAAATTTCTACCAGAAACGCGGCTTCACACTAGAAACTTTCATTCCGCGATACTACCAGAGATGTGATCCACCGGACGCTTTTATTATGCGTAAAACGTTCCTATAACTTAAATTGAATTAATCGACCTTATCATTCCTAAACTAATTCCAAATCGTAAATAAACTTGAATTCGACAAAGAGAGCACCAGATTCATTTAGCTGATAAATATCTGCACATTCGTTATAAAACAAGAAAGTTGTTAAACAGGATGAGGGGGGAAACGAAAGGGGTAAAACGGGAGAGTAGTGCGGGGGCTACCAACAATATAGGGTTTTGGAAACAATTCATCACAGAAACTATTTGACAAGGAACTCAATTCCCGCTGGATACCGTGGAACAACGAGAGGTGACACTCATAGTGACGGCGGGAAATTGACATTGTAACAGAGTTTTTAAAAAAAATGGTACGCGATAGTTAGAGAACCGGCTCATAAGTCAAAAAGTGAGTGGGTAATAGAATATAAAGCTAAAGAATCTGAAATTAGGGAGGAAAGGAGGGGGATTCCGGAGAATCGGAATTACTCGCCATTTGAAGGAGTCGTCGTCATGATAGAAGAGGTGGAAGGAGGCAGCAGACTGTTGAATAATAAAATATTTTCATTCGAATTCGGCGGCAAATAGAACTCGCTACGGGTTACTGCTTCGCGATGAAGCTTCTTTCGGGCTCTGGAAAAATCAAAAATAGAAACATTTCGATGAGACTTGACAGTGATACCTTAATGATATACGTTCGCTTCCCGATGGACTATTATTATTCGGTACAGAACGCAAGTTTACAGAGTTCGACAACGGTTTCGTCGCCGATGATACACGCATTGCAGAGGCAGCTATTGGGAACCTAGTACTGGGGAAAACGATGAGACGGTCCATTTTCTCGACGCCGGTATTGGCTCGGCGAGCCGGCTCCTCCACCACCACGCGAGGCTTCATCAAAGGAGCTGAAGTTGGCGGCGAATGCCGCTGCGCTGAGACCACCGCCGTGGCGGGGAATAAACATTCGGGTCGATCCAGCGCCGGACTTTCCAGATCGAGCATCCGCATACTTCTCCTTCGCCGATTGATTAGCACCGGATGATCCAGTGGCAGATCCGACGGCGCCCGACGAGATACTGCGTCCACGACGGTCAACGGGCGGGGGCGACGTGGGCTCGGCGACGAATGATTCGCCCCGTTCGATACCCGCAGCGGCGGCGATTCGAACTGGCGAGGCACCGTACGAGGACTTGATGATGGGTGCGGCGCCAACCGCGCCTCCGCCAGTGTATGCGAACCAGGAGTTGAACATGTGGTGGTAGTCGTTGCGCCCACTGCTGCCACCCGGACGGTATCTGGGTGCGGGTGTGATGTGCTGATAGGTGGACTCTTCCTCGTATTCGACGGGATAGACACGACGCATCGAGGCCGCTGTGACACTTCCACCTGCCGGTGGTACTCGGGCATCGACATGGTACGCATGAGATCTGAGAAGAAAACTTGAGGTAGATGGAACGACGAACCGAAAGTACTCACGCTGGTAGTCCATAGTTGACATAGGTCGCCGGGTTGAGCGAAGAGCTGCTCTGTTGTCTGTAGAGGTACTCGTCGCCTTCGAAGGTTCCCCGCGGATGATATCGATGGGCCGCGTAGCGGTCGTAGAGCTCAGAGTCGGCGTACGACTCGTATCCGGAAGTCTGCAATGAAGACTGTTTAGAACATGTCAAAAGAACGTTCGGGTTGTGAATGTGTTGGATACAGTTGGATTAGGTTATCAAATGGACAGGGACAGCACGAACTGAACAGGACAAGACACAAACAGAGGAAGCTGGTCGAACAAAGGTGACGGTCGGTGGAGTCTCCGGTTAGTACCTAGGTCGCTGAGTGACCGATGGCTCGCGACAACTCGAGTAGAACTTGGAATTGCCAAGAGACACTGGATGGGTGATAACGGCTGATGATGGCGGTGGGGAGTTGCTCTTCGAGTACGAAATAAGACGGATTCCATCGATAGCCAGCGTTTCTGACTGAAACTGATTAGTGGAAAACAGTCTAAAAATGAGAAAAAAACAATTAAACAAATATGACATGTAACACTAGTAATCGGTTATCTGTTTCGGGAACCATCCATACCACAGAAACTCTTCGAGAGAAGCATTGCGCTTACCGTATTGTGAGGATACTGTGGAATGAGGCCATACGGCTCTCCGTAATCGACGTAGACACCTCCAGCACTGCCACGTCGAGGTCCTTGGTGGGGTGGGGGAGGCGGCGGCACGGCAGTCACATTTTTGGTTCGTTCGTCAACGATTGGCCGTGGTCGTTCGATCAGTTGCACTGGAGGAGGAGGCGTCTTTTCCGGAGATGCGTCCCTCGATTTGCTACCAAAACCAAAGAAGTTACGCATTGCACTGAAAGCACTTTTCTATCGGTAGAACACACAAAGACTTTGGATTTCACTCACCTCCCCACACTCTTTCGTCGCGATTTGTCCCTCGAGCGACTCTCTTCGCTTTTCAATCGCATCAGAGGAGAGCCAGGTGGGAACGGATGCTGATTTGGGGCCGCTGCCTGCATGAACTGTACCTTCGAGCTCGAGCTTTGGGACACATGGCCGGTTCCGCGAAGGATGCTTTCTACCGGTCGGTTGATGCTCTCCATACTTTGCGATCGTCGATTCAACATATCTGAGAAGTTAGTTTATAACTTTTTGAAGCAATGATTCTCATAGAAGAAAGAACTCATTCCAGAAAGCAAAAGGTGAAGAGGAACTAAGAAAACTACCAACCAGAATCGTCGACTTGTTGTCGTGGCAGAGCTGAAGCGGACGGAGCCTGGGGAAGATCAATTAGCTTCATGGGACTACGGAAATTGCGTTGGGAAAGAGACCGAGGCTGCGATTTGCTCCGTTTTTGAGTCGACGACGTTGGCGCTGAAAAGGGGGAGAAGCGTGAGAATGCCATGAAAATGAGGAGGAGAAAGCTTGAAAAGTAGGAGCACTCGAACAAACTCAGAAGTAGGAGGCTACGGTTCCACTCACCACTATTCTGTCTTTGATGCTTTATCTCTTGGAACAACTTGATGTGCTGTGGATCGGCGGCTGCTCCCATTCCACGTTTCTCGCTCAAACTCTTCCGGCCAGGAGCTTCCCGATCGAATGGATCCGTTTCGGGCATTTCACTTTCGTCGAGTCGTGCAGTGTCCGACACAACTGAATCCCGTTCGGTCGGTCGAGATGCCGCAGGAATAGAAGACGAAGCGGAGGAGGATGACTGGCGAGAGTGCGACGATTCGACTCCGCTCGACGATGTAGCTCGCGTTTGTGGAGACTGAAGCAGAGAGTTCGGTGCAGTAGTAGATGACATTCGAGATGAAGGGGACGGCGATGGAGCATCGACAGTGATCCTCGATGAGTCTCTCGAAATGGGTCCTCCGTAGAATTCGTTGCTCCGAACGACAACTAGCTTGACGTACGGACTAGTTGATCCCAATTCCTTCAGTTTTTTAGCCAACGCATGACTTGCTTCTGTGTTGCTCATCTCCTCTAAGTTAATGTCCTCAACACCGACAATTCGATCGTTCACACGGAGATGTCCTTCTTTGAACGCAGCACCACCGTGCATCACATTCTTGATGAATATGCCACAATCTTCCTTTGTCCCGTTCGACTTTTTCGATACTCTCGCCTTCAGACCGACTCCCAAACCAGCTGATCCAGAGCCATTGACGGGGATAACGAGCTCCATTCGTCCGGATGGGGAAGGAGTGTCTTTGATAACAGGAGCCGTCAAAAGAGCAGGAAGAGGAAGTTTCTGAGCTTCTTCTTTTTTCTCTTCAGTCTTCTGACTTCCCTCGTTCTCCTTGTTCTCCGATGAAATTGAAGTGTTGACGGACGAGCTTTGCGATACTCTCGACACCAGAAATTTGATTTTCGCACCAACCATCGTCTCCTTCAGCTTGTCAACTATCTCTGATTGGGTCCATTGACCAGTAGACTCTCCGTTTATCTCGAGTAATCGGTCACCCGATTTCAGGTGTCCCAGAGCGACACCGTACGGCTTGACAGTTCCAATGTAGAAGAGCCGCTCTCCTTTCGCTGTTTCTCGACCCGTCACTGTGAACCCGAAACCATTTGCACCTGAAAAAAAAACGGTGATTTTCGAATTTTCTAAAATAAAAACATACTTTTGATGAGCTCTACTATCGTCGTATGACCAATGTATTGAGTGTTGGCCTGTTGGAGAGCAGAAAGAATCGGCTTCGCTTCCGCAGCAGCCTTCTCTTCTGCTTCTTGTTCGAGGAAAGATTGGAGTGATCTGTTCACGAGCAGAGTTACATCCCGAGTTGAAACAGACAAGTCAGCGATGTAGGCACGTGCACGTATGATTGACATTTGGCTCACCGGCCGTCCGTCGATTTCTCGAATACAGTCTCCGACTCGTATCCGACCGTCCTTCGCAACCCGTCCATTCTCTTCGATCTTCATTACTTGGACGGCACTGAGTTTAGAAGGATTCGAAGTGCTCGGCATGCTGAGTGCCTCGTCGAAAACGGCGTTCACCTCGATTCCCATCTGCCTCGACATTTGATCGCTCTCCGGTTTCTCCTCGAGCAAAGGGAATGTGATTATCGTCGTTCCTGGATACGGCCCTTCGACAAGCTCTCCGCGTGATCGTTTCTTTTTCGCATCGGGCGGACTACTCTCTAACTTTTCGGCAAGTCTGTCCAGGTAGACGTCATCTATCCTCGATTTTCTATCTGATCCTCGGTTGAACCGTCCGGGATTCTTTTCGTAGTGACGTCGTCTCTCACTCTTCCGCTCCTCTCCTTCTTGTTCTGCTAGCTTCTTCTCCACTTCTGGACTCAATGTTACTCGAGATTTCGTTGGCGTTGCGTCGTCTGTCGAACGACTTCCAGATGCTTCTGTTCTCAGTGACGAGCTTAGAATTGGCTTTTGCTTCCGCGGTTCTATCCGATCTTCGTGTACTGATGATCGGCTTTCTTTCGGTGTGAAGACTCGCAGACCTGATTGAGGAACTTCATCGAAACTGTTCACTTCAACGACTGAATCTCGGCGATCTTTTTGCAGAGCAGGTGCGGCGTTCCGAGAACTCGAACGAGCGTAGCCGACATTATAGGGAGATGCGGACCTGTGTGCTTGGTTATTCACTGACACACTACCTGAAAAATAAGGATAATTCATTTATACGAACAATTGGGAGAATACTTACCGAAAGCACTGGCGACGGGCGTTGAGGGTCCTTCGAGCTTCCGCGAGTACGGCAATGGCTGTGCGTAATGATGGTGATGGTTCTTCTGGATTTGGGAGTACGTTGGAATGGCTGATCCGTTCGCCTCGTCGGTTATCGCCAGTATCTGAAAAAGCGAAAGTTTTGATAGAAAGCGAAAACTTTGGAGATGATCTGCGCGTCGTCAATCGAACCTGATCATAGTTCAGATCAAAAACTTCTTCCAAAATATCATCCATGTCCATTATTCCACCGTCCGAAGCGCACTCCAACCGGAGCACTCGAACCGGTTCATCGTTTGCCTGAAATGGAAATGTCTCAAATCAACTACTAACCGTAACATTGTCGTTTGTGGTGGTCATTTTGGATGAATAAACTGGCGGTGGTTCCCGAGTTCTCTTCTGCTGCACAACAACGACATGTTGCGGCGGAGTGTGCATGTGATTGAAATTATAGGGAGGAGGAGACGTCTCATGCCGGCTACGACCATTGTGCATCATCTCAGTCCCACAATTTCTATTTCCGCATCGGAATGATGCTGAAACTGAAGCCGACACGTGGCGTGAAACGAGCCAGTTGCGAAACGAGGAGGAAAGGGAAGAGAAGGAAACGGGAAGGACTTGCCAAACAATGTAGAGAAGAAGAAGAAGAAGAGAGCAAACGGGGGAAAACAGACGAGAGCGGGGACCGTTATTATAACAAATACCTGGCGGTGCGTCCGTCCGTATTTGGCAGTGAGGTCGGCCGCCTTCGCGTGCCTCCTCCTCGCCTTCTTTCTACCCCTCGCCGTGTTCTTACGAGGGAAAAGAGAGCATGGTCATCGCGCGCAGCGAGACTGCGTCTCTGTTGAATGCTTCACTCTCTCGCCGGCTGTTCATGCACCTGCGCAGGTGAAAAAAGGGAAAAGAAAAAAAGAGAGAGAGGAAGGTCTCTTTTGTAATGGACTATGGCCGAGAAACGCCGTGATCAGAAAAAGAGCTGAGAGGGAAAAGAAGCGGAAGGATGATGAGAGCAGATGTTCGCCTTCTACCTTATAATGAGCATAAGCCGCCAGCAAAGCCGCTAATAGAACAAAAATGGGTGGTCAGCTAATTAGACTTTGATAAAAACCTCTGGGGAGTGTCAAAACTGACACTACGGAAAAGAATTTAAAACGAGGAACATGTGCCTTCAACTTATTATTCGACTCGACCGATCTTTCAATGATTTGCAATAACTCTTTTGATTGCGAACACGAAAATAATCGCATTACACAACGTTTGATGTGAAAACAGAATAAATGCATTCAAAACTGAAACGAGTGTGGAGTGGAAAGTGTTAGAACTGGAAAGTGGCACACGCATCACGCCGCAAAGAAGCGAGGAATCAGACAAGAAGAACGCCTCGTTGATAGAAATATCAGACGTTTGGAGGGAAAAATAACGCTATCGGAAGAGAGAAGCGATAAAAAGCAGTAAGAAAAAGCAAAAGGAATGCGGATGCGGATGCGGGGGGAGACTGTAGCAGTGCTATTCGTGTCTTAGATCAATTCCACACGGTTTATGATAGATCGTAGCCCTTGCAGTAATGCTCTCTCTCTCCCAATGCCCTCTCCAGCGCCAACAAAGCATCGTATGAATCGTGGGAATGAGTTGTGCGCAATAACGCATTCGCCAAGAAATGAGTCATTTGCACATGTGTGTGTGCTCTGCTCCAAGTGCCGACAAGTAACCAGCACACGTATGGCATCGAGGTGAGGGGGGGCAAACGGGGGATCTTGCGCAAGCCTAGGGGGCAGATGATCGAAATGATAAAGAAGGGAGCGGCAGCGGATCGAACGACAAACAGAAACACACACGCGCATAGACACACACACACACACACACACACACACACACTCTCTCTCATAGATACACACCAAAACTTTGTCTGTCTGTGTCACTTCTTATCTTCTGACTGCTGAATAGAAATGAACAACTTCAAATAAAGTCGAGTGCTGCATGTGTATGTGTTCACAACAACATCATCGTGTTGTGTTTATCAGCTGGTAACGACAACGACGGAGGCGAGGCAAAAAAGAAGAAGCGAGGCGTAGGCGAAAACGAGAAGGAGATGATGATTTGCAGTGTTCCCCGCGGCAGCGCATGAGATATTTTAGAGTGTTATGATGGGGTGGCTGGCGTTTTCAGAGATGACGAGAGCAAAAAGTTTAAAGTGGAGTGCTCCACCAGCAGAAAAGATTTCTCTCTCTCTAGAACTTCGCGGAACTGAAGTTTGATCCTTACAATAAAGTTGTGGCGATCGGAAAAAACGACGTCAACTTCCAGACGCCAGGCCGCTAGTTTTGCGTGTAAACTAACAAGTTCAAACAGTGGAAATTGGCGCCACACTTCTTCTCATAACACGCTCTGCTCCCCCAGGGTGACTCAACCGCTTTCCGTTTGATTAATTTCTAGCGACATGCGAAGATAGCGATAGGTTCTGTAATAAATCAGCATGCGGAGGATATGCCATAATAAATGAAGCCGTGTCTTATCAAATTCAGATCAAGGCGGACGCGCGGGCGCAGGGGCGGATCATCAAATTACTGCGAAAAATGGCGAACAAGCGGCTTGGACAGAGGGGATTCGTACAAAATCCGCCTGGTTGTCGCCATGTGAGATGCATGTTATATAAACAAAACCGCCGAAGCGCGTCGAAATCAATCCGTTTATTGCAAAATCGCGGATGCGACCGACGACGACGAGCGTCCGGCCGGCAGCGAAATTCGCGCCGATTAACATCCGAATTCCTCTCAATTTTCCGTCCATTTCGGATATTAAATGAAGAGAAACTAGGGGGAATTTAGAAGGAAAAGCGAAAACCACGGCAGCTCGTTCTGCCGAATTGCCTTCAATTTTTGCTGCTCTCGGAGAAGAAGAGAAGAGCATCAGAGTTCAGAGAAAATAAGAGTTTTTGACAGTCAGCGGGACAACCAAACTTATTATTTACAGTGTGCCACACACACACACATACACTCTCTGCGTCTCTCGAAAACGCACAGAGTCTCACTCTCGATACACGATCGGCTTATTTGGAGAACGGGAGAGAAGGATGGTGGTGCGGAGGTATTCCGCACACGCGGACGGCCTTGTTCTCAGCCGAATTAACCTATCGTCGGGAAGAAGAAGAGCGGGAATCGAGACGCATGGTACCCATGTTGATTTTCGGCGCTGCGGCACGACCATGAGAATGCGGGCGCCGTAAATCATGGGAACCCATCCAAGATGACCACCACCACAGCGCCACAGCGTTTAACTGATAAAACTGTTCGAACACTCACCATTCCTCTCGCTCTTTTGTACCGTATCAGCGCCGCGTCTGCCAGTTGTCCTACCGTCGAATCCTGTAATTTCGAGAGGTTTTCGAATTCTTTGACTTTTATTCTTACCGATTCTTTCCATGGGACTACGATTTTCATTTGGCCGAATTGGACGGTAACGCGGCGAGTGCCGGTCAGAGGAAGGGATTGATATTGGCTCTGAAAAAGAATGAGTTGAGTAGGATTGAAACAGAGAGGAAGGTAATCTCGGACACAACCCCAATCCGTTCGACCTTCTACAACTAGTTACTCACTCGGTCAAGGGTCGACATGGACGAGTTCGCATACGCAGCTGACACTCCGTACTGCTGCATCCGCTTCTTCAGTGTCGAGTCACCGTCATCGGCGTTTTTCGTGGCACCGGAGTGCTCGCCTTCCTCTTGTGAGCACGACGTGGAAGATGACGTCGATGAAGCGGACATGGGCAACCGACCTGAGACAGTGAGCATTGAAGTGCCGCCGCTGCCGCCGCCAAGATGAAATAGTTACCAGCAATTTCTCCGCCGTCAAATCGTTTCGCACCTGTTTGCTCTGCGTCGTTTTTTCTCGTTATCTGCAACAGTTGAAAGATAGGCGAGTGATTCGAGTGAGTGCTCCACAGATAAGCAGGTCAAATGAGAAGAAGCACAATTAGAAAGAGAGGCAGAACGATTGGTTACTTTGGGGGAAGAGATGGAGCGCGCATTCAGAACAAACAAAAGGCGCCGTGTGAGAACTCGGAGCTCCCAAGAAGGACGCGGTTATCCAATTTCACTTTCTCTGGATTCGTCGACCCTGGATTCCACTTGGTCAATTTGTCAAGTGCACAGTGAGCAGGAACCGAATTAATTAATGCACATTGAAGAGGATCTGCGATGGATGAGAGCCTGGCGTTGAGAGCAACGTCAGAGGACCATTGACTCCATTACTCTAGTTACTGGGGCTACCATATAACGTCGAAATGTAGTTGTGAACCTTCGTGTGAATGGGGTGGAATTCGGACGCTCAGGGTGATAAAATTGGGGGCTAAAGGGCACAGATGTTCGGACGGAAGAGAAACATGTGTGCGGAATGAGAACTTGTTGCATTTGAAAAGCGAACGCTCTCAGAGGAAGGCAGAGTGATACAGCAGCACTACAAGGGCTTGTGTCAACCTAAAAATGCCGACATCTCGAGCACAAACAGACATGTGTCTGTCTTAAAGTTCAAGAAAAGGGGTTGAGTCAGACGGCTGTGTGTGTGTGAGCTGTTGAGCGCCTCATTGCATATGCCATCCAACAACTCGAAAACGAATGAGCATACACATATTTTATGCTCGGGCCGGCCGAAAGAAACGACAAATTATGGCCGTGTCAACGAGTGTTTACGTAACGAAGTGATATGAAGTGGATGGGGGTAGGCGGGAGAAAACGAACGGACCGACGGATTGGCGCGCGCGCAAAAACACAGAGTTACTGGCCTGACGCCAGCTGCCGCCACTTGTCAAGAATGCGAAAACGTCAAAAACTGAGAGAAAGAGCGGCTGGATCTCACGCGGGAGCTCTCTGACCGTAACGTGCAGAACCCGTGCCGTCTCTTCTTGGCCTTTTGTCCACCATCCCAAACGGTCAATTGATCGATGGTGGTGTTTGTGTAGGGGAATGCATGCACGACGACCCTCTTCGGTTTGACCTTGCTCGGTACTTTTATGGCCGTCCGTCCGTTACTTGTGAAAGGGGCCATCGCGAAGGTGACAATGATGGCCTGCGGGTCGCTTTTTCGCCTCGGAAAGGAAATTCCGGAAGGAAAACGTGCGGCTTGTGGAAGTTCAGATAGGACTGGTTAGGAGGAGGAAGATGAAGAGCAAAAGGGTGTTCCCATTGCACCAGACTGTTCTTTACGCAAGAATGACTCAATCAGACGACCGGATTAGTGGGACAGCTCATGGGGGCAAGCTTGCTCAAAAACTAAAGTGTAAACTTGCTCAAGAGAAAAATAGGGTAGAAAAAGTGTAAAGAGTGCGAAATTTTTTGTGAGGTGACCATATGAAATGCATAAGAAAACAGCTTGTGTCGGCAAGTTTGTAGGTGATGCAGCGCCGGGGAGAAACATATGCCGGTCCAAACATAATGCGATGCGGAAATGATACTCGAGCATCCGCTGGCTGCTACGTCCACGACAGCTTCTGAAGGTCAGTCGGATTGGGGACAGAGACATGGGAGAATCGAACCAGAAACAAATAATGACCGGCCGAACGACGAGGAAATGACAAGTGGCTGCGAGATGAGGGGATGAGGAGAAGAGGCGGAGGAGGAGTTGGTGTGCATTTGATGACCTTTCTTTATCACCTCCGGATCATGAACACGAAGCAAAAAAAAACGACTAGGGGATGGGAAGACGTCGCTCGAAAACCCGTTTCGTTTCGCGGCTTTCGCTGTTACGCAATTCTGTTTTTGGACACATCGGTATCGCATAACAGCCCAATGACTGCCGTGTTTTGTCGTATTCTGATATTTTCTTTTTTTGTTATTACGAATTGTGAACTGATTCGACTGAAAAGACAAGCGGCCCTTGCGACCAGAGACGGAATAGATATTCCATTCACTCTCAGGTAGAGATTGTATCTGTAGTCTATTAACTTTGATGATATTTCAGATCAGCGATAACATGCCTGACGCCCGGAATTCGAGAGAATATCTGTTTAGGACCAAGAGTTCAAGTGCTAAAAGAAGAGAGAATCGGTTTGACGAACAGGTATTATGAATGTTGGAAAAGGTCGGGAAACTGTTATCATTACCAGAAAAGGGGCCACATATGGCTATCATAATGGTGTAGACATTCGATTACTACGCAACCACAAAATACCACTGATAAACGATGATACAGAGATTGGGCAGAGCATCGGAGCAACTGTCGACGTAACTCGTAATGACGGAGCTGTTGAATTTGGCACACGGGACAAAATATTCCAAGCATGGAAACATAACAGGTGAAAAGAAACGGAAAACTTGGCACATTGGCTGTTTAGAGGAGGACTGGTCGAGTGGGACAGTCAGGGAGCCGGAGTCGACATTGGTTCGAGAGCCTCGGTGGCTGACGACCTCATTAAACTGCGGGTAATAACTTTTACGCCTTTTTTTAAAGCGTTTTGACTGCTGGACTTGCAGCACACACTTTTCGGAATCAACGTTGGGCCACACTCGGGACGATCAATTGTGGGACCATATCAAGTGGGAGAAACGAAAGGACAACGTTGGTTTCGAAAAAGGGGAAACAGGAAATTCTGAGCTATTTCAGATTTGAAAGCCTACACTCCAATTCAATCACTGTATCACAACTACTACGCGGGGAGGGGAGACTGGTACAAGAATCAGTTCAGACGACCGGGTGAGCACAAATTGAACGGAAAAATCACGTGAGCGGCACATTTCAGGAGACGAATATCGAACGAAACAGCAGAAGGCCTGTCCGTGGTGCTTCGCCGTTGATTCCTCCTATCCAACGCAAACAATGTTCAATCCCTACTTCGGATAGGCGGCCGTTCTTTTATTTGTAGCTCAGGACCATTTTAGATCTCTCTAAATAAACCATATAGTTTATAGCCTTGGGAATCTTTTATTGCTAACGATAAACTCAATTACCCAAAGATGGGAACCGCACAATCGTATGGGATACTTCCCACAGGCACATCCTTCTAATAGTACGCAGATTAGGGTCGCGGTTGTAAATGTTTACGAGCTGACAATATTGACAAATTCTTGCTACACATTTTCGCAAAACGATGACAAATTGGAACGAAAACACTGGAAAAAACGTGAAAATGGGAAAAAGTTTTGGTATTTAAAAAGTGCTGAACACATCTTGGATTACTGTTAAAATGAAACTGTGCAGTCTGCATTCGCCGCAAAGCATTTAAGTACACGACAGTTGAAATGTTTTCAACAAATTGTTCTGTTGTGATTTTCAGTAAAAACGTTTCAAACATTTAATAAAAAACATTGAAAATTCGAATCACAAATATTACAGTGATTTCACGCAGAAACTAAAATCCCCAATCACATCTCATTCGACAAATGTATTACTGTAAGGTGTCCAGTATACTGTTATTTTGAGAGTACTGTCTGTATGTTTACCATATACCGTATACAGTATATACAGATTGTTTTTATTACGTCATCTCGATAGATAATCTGATCCTCGCACTAGCAGTAATAAATTAAATACGTTTATATCTCGATTAGCAGTGATTTATTTCACGATCCAAATTTATGTGTTTTGTTTTGTCGCAAACTGTATTTAGTGGACAATGTGCTATCTCGCATCAAATTCAATTATGTCTTTCTTTTATTGATGTGTAAACTGTAATCAGATGTACGAAAAAACAAACTATATCCATTTTCCCACTCCAAAAATCCAGATGCATTCTCACACCGCATCGTGAGAAATATGCGCGGCCACTTGAAAGAGCACGCCACCATTGTTCTAGATTGACACCAAACAGTCTGCTCGCCACGTGTCCGATGGCAGGTGTTACTGTAAACAGACGTCTCCCCCCTCCTTTTCGACGAACGCATCGACCGCTGCCGTCAAACGGAATGTGACGACAGAGTGTGATGGATGCCTTTTCGACGTTTCTCTTTCAGATCGATCGTCTTTTTTGAGATATGGTCCCGTTGACAAATGATGGATCACCCGGTTGGATCGAGCAGATAGGCTCCGCAGGTCGCCTATTCGTTTCCATTAGACCACCGTTGTTTCGATTATAATTGTGTCTTCTGTTCTCCATTCGCAACAGCAATTTGTTTTTCGAAACTTTTCCTCTCGTGCAGTATTTCGGATGCCCCGGAACGCTATTTGTCCAGTTTTCGAGACCTCCGAAATCATTTTCGGAAATTCTAAAATGCTCTCCTAAAAACCTATTTTTAGCGAAACTTCACTTCTTTTGTCGAACACTAAATTGTGCACGCCTTGCATTTTAACTTTTGCGGATACTGCTCACTCATTTTGTATATTTCCTGGACACATTGTTAAGAACGGTCCTTCTTTTAAAGAAGCGGATGTTCCCAGATAAACCGTTAGTAATATAATTATTTCACTATTAGTTTTCAGTTGAATTGAAGCAGAGCAAATGTGATTATAGGGTGGCCCAAAAGTATTGTCGCGGCCGTCGTAGTCCGTATTTCGGTCCAGTTGCAATATATTGAATAGCTATTGTTATCAGGGTTCATCCGGATGGTATTGATGTCAAATACAAGATGTAGCTGATCTCTTTTGGCGGCTCGGCACGCACGAAGTCTCTTGGGGAACGCGCCGCCCGTTGCTCGCAGGTATCCGACGTCGATGGCGTCTCAAGCCTTCAGTGACTCCAGATTTTTGAGATTTATCCCTCGCACGAACTGCCCAAACACTGTAGTCGTCATCGACGTTGGATACCCGTTCCGAAAGCAACTTCGTGTGTACCCAGCCGCCAAAAGAGGTCGAACAATACTTTTGGGGCGCCGTGTAGATTCAGAAAGAGTCGAACTATATTCAAAAACGGTGTTTTATTCTAAACAGACCACTAACGGTTCACCTAAACGACGGAAAAGTCTCGACGCGAGAGAGAATTTGCTCAGAAATTAGAACGTAGGGCCGCTATTCGGAAGTTTCGTGTGGATTTGAATGACACTCTCGCGAAGTGATACGCGTATCGATGATATCGTTGCGAAACCATAATGTTTCGGTAAAGTGTGATTAGAACAATGTTTGCAAAGACAAGGAATTTCCAGTTTCTGGAGTGAACTTCTGCTGAGAACCAGGTGTTATGCCGCCTTCCGTGCTCCGTTTCTCGAAATCACTCCATTTTCACTGATTGGCTGATGATCCTATCCTCGTGTCACCCCCCTCTATTGTGTCACCATGCTCCATTTTCGTCACCCTCTCTGGCCACCTGTCTCCTTCATTTCCGTTTATTGCCCCTATTTTGTCACATTCCCACCCCTCCGGGAATCTCACCCCCCCCCCTTTTTTATTGCTCTGCCCCCCCCCATTCGTCATCGTTCGTCGTCTTGCCCCTCCCCCTCGCACCGCTCCGCCCACCGTACAGTCAATCGAGAGCCCACCCCCCATTGACTCACACTCAATCATTCATTCATTCCTCCATTCATTCGCTCACTCCCCTCTTCTCTTCCTCTCTCCCATCCTCAATCTAGTCTCTTTCCAGTCATGTTCATCGCTCTCCTCATCATCGCTCTCGGAGCCATCTCCTCCGTCGCCTCTTCCGATCAGTTCTGGGTGACCACTGTCATCACCGAATTCCGTGTTCGTGACCAGTGCTCCGCATTCTGGAACTCCTCCGCCGTCTGCTCGGCCCCTCTTCTCCGAATCTCCACGGACGTCAGCAAGCCGAGTCAGTATGCATCGCGTGCGTGGCCGCTCGCCTCCGTGCTCCCCTCCGTCGACCGCCCGTCCTTCATCAGCCAATGGCGCGGCTCCGTCGAGTCCGTCCGCGTGTCGGCTCAAATCGAAGGCAGCAACAAGTTGAATCCGTTCGGACTGGTGCCGAAGTGCGACGAGGGGTTCCACCCGAAGATCGCCTTCAACACCTCCTCCATCGACGTGATGGAACGCCTCTCGATCCGTGTCATTGTCATCGAATCGCACTGTTTCTCTGTGAAAGTGCTCGTCAAAGTGGACACCGAGTGCCCCTACTGCCCTCCGCCGACCACTTCCACCCAGGCCACCGTAAGTTTTCCCCTCTTCTCCTCGGTCTCATTTCCTTCCCTTTCCAGACCACCACTGCCTCTCAACCGATCCTCCCTCGCCAGATGCTCCTTCTCATCCTCATCGTCGTCTCTGCCGCCACACTCTTCATCATCGTCATCTTCTCCGTCGTCCTCATCAGATGCCTCAGACGTCGTCGTGAATTCAAGCCGTGCCCTTCCCTTGAATCCGGAATCTACTCAATCAACACCGATTCCACCGACGTCGTCTCCATCTCGAAGCGTGACATCTTCTCGTTCATGCCGCCCATCATTGATTTCGACGAGGAGCTCGATCTCGACGAATCGATCGATATCGAGTCGATGCCACGTCTCGGCTCGCTCTCCTACAATTTCTACACCAACGACGCCCTCAACATGAGCGTCTCGGACCCTGTATTCGTTTAATCAATTAATATTTCATTTCTCTTATCATTTCCTATCATGTCATGTGTTTATATTTTCCTCCGATGTAAGTTGTGATCTCTTGTTCCCTGTAATTATTCCTGTTTATTCTCATTTCCTTGCCTATTTATGTTGTTGTTTTCGTTCATTTTTTTCTATTTTTTCTGAATAAAATAAATCAAAAACCCTAAATACAGTGTTCTTCACCTCTCCAAACCAAGACAAAGGGATCAATAGTCCCACTCATAAACCCCTTCTCTGGTCGTAAAACCGGAAGAAATATTGACGTTCTCCCGCTCTTTCGGCCGTTTATTGAGCGACCATCGCCTTGGGAAACTGCCCGTTTCAGCCGAATGAGCCTCCAGTTTGAATGGGAAATCGGGTGACAAGAGGCAACTGCATTTGATTTCAATTCTCTCAATTGTTGACTGCATCAACCGATGAATTCATGATTCCGCCAACATCCAGGGTCTCGAGGAATTCGGATGGCGTTAGACCGATTCCAGGTTCCCACCAAATGTCTAAAGAGGACGAGGTACTGAACTCGTAGTGTATTTCCTTACAAAGGAAGTGATTTTGCAGATCGTTTTCATTTTTCTTCTAATGTTTGGAAAAATTGATATTATGAGTTCGCTGCGAGCGTGGACTCCGCAATCGCGGTGTCGGCGAAGGTCTTGCAGCGAAAGTGCGAGGTAGCGTGTAAATTTCAGAGACGCAGACAATTTTGAAACTTTTCGCGCCAAAAGCGAGGTCCACGCACGTTCCGAACCTATAACAGAGGACGATATGCGGAAACAAGTGTCTCCTACTACACTGATCGTCAGAACACAAATTTGACGGTATGACTGTTATTTTGGATTCTCTGACTGTTTCATGTTGAAATTCGGTTAGAACACGTCAAATTACTATGCTAGGACGTTTTTCAAGTATCTATGCCAAGAAGTGTTCATCTGGCACCAAAAAAAGTGAAAAAAAACATGAAAATTTAAATACCTCCCCAAAATTATGTCCTCGCCCAGCGGATTGCGGTAGAAATGAAATTCTGAGGTTCCAAGTCCACAGGGCCACCGTCGACCGACTATTCTCCATCAGGTCCTCCACAATCGTCCGTAAAACCAAGTCCATCGGGTAGAAGCCAATCCTCGGCCACTCACCTCCTCATCGCCTCGTTTTCAGCCTCGTTAATGTCGTTTCGGAATTCGGCACACTTCGTCGTACCGATCTATTCTTAGTGACTAAACGCAATTTGGCTCCTCCTCCGCCGCCGCCGCCGTCGTCTTCTCGTCGGTTTTTTCTTCGCATCAATCATATTTGGCACGTCTGCTCCTCTCGAAATGTCACATGTGTGTGTGTCGAATTGAGAAGCGTGCGAACGAATTCGATTGGAGTGGACCGCCCGAAGGAGGAGCCGTCTCGAAATTCGAACTCGAAGGCGAAGAAGAAGAGATCGAAAGAGTGACAACACGGAGAGAGATTTCGTGAAATCGTTCGATTCGAGAAAGAGTGTGTTTTCTCGGTTTTCAAGTGCCCCTCCGCTCGGTGGTTGTCTTCTCGATTCGGACCGCCACGACGAGAAGAAGAAGACAACAATACTTTGCTCCCCTCCAACTTTTATGGGTTTCGCTCTCGCCACTTAACGAATTCTTCGCCCTCCCCCCCCCCCCCCCCCCCCCCGGTTTCGTTTTGTTTTCCGCGTTCGAAACTTTGTCCTCCCTTCCCGATATTCGTCATTTTCGGAAGCTTCTCCACGAGAAAAACACGCGTTTTCGATTGACAATGCATACGTTTTCGGCTTGTTTTATGAGTGGCGAGTAATCGAAAAACAGTCGGTGAGGGGGGATCTGGATTCCAGACTCTGCAACACAAAATAAGGTTCTCCCGTGGCTACGGGCAATCAGTCTGCGTCTCTTCAGTTTTCGAACTCTCACGAAGTGCCGTTGTTGGGCTCAGAGTTCGTAAGGCATTCTCTTCGAACTTCACACGGAAACACGGGGCGCACATCACATGCAATCGCGCTTTTTGGCTCAAATGCATTAAATTCGAATTTCACTGCGTACTTGGCTGTCTGCGTCTAATCGAACTATTTCAAACTGCATATTAGACGAAATGCGAAAAACGAGTCGCAGACATCAATGCAGCGGAGGAGCGTGTTTGCAGAGTCCTGAAAAACTGGAGAGTTAGTTGCTATGCAATGTTTTTCGCATTCGTATGTGCCGTAGGATTCCGTGCAAACGCGCTCTGTCGAAGTAATGATCATCTCGAAACATTCGCCCGTTCGGAGTGATCGAGATTCTGAAATCGCTTCGAGACCCTAAGGTTCCCGTGAAGCTTCCACGTTTCCCCTGAAACGAATACTTTTATCAATGGGGCCCAGAAAAAATTGACTTGAAATCGCCTGAATCCGGCGTTCTCGTGTCCAAATTTCCCAGAGAAAGAACGAAAAGAGAAGGGAAAAACGGGGGGCTGTCACTCGCGAAAGTGCACTTTGTTCTTCGAGACGAAGGATTACGTAACAAAGTATTTTCAATATTTCTCCCGGTTTTTGAGTTCTCCCTCCGTCGTTTCGGCCGCCAACCCAAAGAGTGCGTTGATCCGTGAAACGGGGCGTGCTCGCCCCTCGCGAGTTCCTCTTCCTCATCCCACCAATTACCATGTCACACAATTGGTTTCTTTCTCCTCCCGCCTCTTTGCCGCCAAAAGCGCGCCCTTCAGAATTGGCTGGTGCCCCCCGACTTGTCCCCCTCCCATTTCTTTCTCTCTCTCTCCCGTTTCTGTTGTTCTTTTTGTTGTTGTTTTCATCTGTTTTCAAAACGCTTTCGGAGCCCATTCTTTCTGGCCTCACTCACTCACTCCTCCTCCTCCTTCTCATTGTTTGTCAAGCATAATCCTCAGTTTTTCAGCGAAAACGGCGATGAAGAATGCGTTTGCACGATATTCGCTCACGATTCCCAGCATTCCGGAGAACGTCATCTCGCATTTGAGACAATGGAACGAGTGGTACGTTGTCCTTTCGTTCGCGATGCAAGTGCGCTCTTCTGAAAAGCGACTGTAAACAGTTGTTTCATTTGTTCTGAGAATATTTAAGCTGTGTTCCATTTGCGCTCTACCGAACGAATTTTGGTTTCGGAACGAAAACATGATTTTTGATTTCTTAGATTTTCTCGGAAAGTGTTCAAAGTGCTGAAATCGCTGCAAGACCATTTTCAGTTCGGTAGAGCACCATTGCAAAAAGTCCCGATTGTCCAATAGAGCTTTTTTTTTCCACCAACTTCGAAGATGTACGGTTTGAATTCCCGCGCCGCCAGACTGTATCTTTTTCGAAATTGCTACGAGCGGCATCGAAATTGCTACGAGTCAGTACTGAGTATCCAACGTTTAATCACATGCGCTCTCGTAAATCGACACAAAGCATACGGTTCAACGTTGAATACTCAGGCAACGGCTGCAGCGAAAATGAGAAAATGGGAAAATGAGCAGTGGGCAGTTCAAACGACACATCCGCAACACTGTCGGATGCAAACAAACTGATTAGATTAGGGATCAGTGAAGACGAAGAACGTCTTTCCATTCCCCCGGACCTGTGGGAAGAAGGGCGAGAAGTGGCGGGTGATCTGAAAGACGCCGCGTTTGCCCGTGGCGCTATTTCGTTTCCATCGTCGGAAGGCTAATCCACTCGGCCAGCTAATCCTTGATTGTCTGCACACACACACACGCAAATGCACCCACATATAATATAATTTCGCTTTCTTCTTCTTCTCCTCCGTGCCCTCTTGAGTCATCCGTTTTCGGAAATCAAGCCTCCGATTGAAATTGCACACCCAATCACGGATATTTGAATTTTGGAAAAAAAACCGGAGGCGGCAATTCGAGAAGTCCTCCTACATTCTCACTCGCATAACTACTCTCCAGTCACATGTCTACTATTATCATGTGATTCGCGGAGAAATTACTTCCGGACGCGGCTATTTTCGTAGAGAATCGAATTTCTGAAAATGGGGGGAACATTGTTCAATGTGCGCTCTACCGCGCAAAACGATCGTCTCGAGATCAAATTCATGCGTAATGGACCTATTCAAAACATTTTTGCGACCGATTTTTGCGACACAATAGCCTTTGGATTGGACCATAAAGACTTCCATTTTGGTGTGAGAGAAATTTCTAACGGTCTGCGTCTCTAAAGCGCCATACTGTCTCGCGTTCTTTGATTGCTGATACCAAAGCGACGGAGTTCAAACATGATCGCTGCGAACCGTTTGGTATATCGGAATCGCGCTCCAAAATTAAAAAAAAATCATGGTGAGATCGTATTCTTTCGATAGAGCGCATTTTGAACAAGTATTTACAACTAATATCAGGTTGGTTCACAAAGTTCATAGCCGCGGAACAGTGTACTGTAGTGTACAGTTTGTGTCAGAGGCCAAAGAGCCTTTTGTCGAAAATGAGAATGTTGCACTCATGAATCAACGAAAACAACCGGAGAGCAGCATGACAAGCTCAGTTGCACAGTTCGGTCGGCCGTTCGTTTGCTCACCCTCTTCCAGCAGCAGCAGCAGCAGCCCTTCTGCCCCTTCCTGCTCCCCTTGCCTGCCTTCTTCCACTTCTCCTGCTCCCCTTTTCTCTTTCGACCACGTCTCCAACTCGTCTGCGTCTCCTCTATCACTCGCACTCTCTCATCCGGCTTTGCTCATTCGTGCCGCCTGCGTCTCGTCGTCTCTCGCCCTCATCCGAATTGCCTTTTTGGTGAAGAAAAAGAGGAGAGTAGTGTCATTGGCAGTTTGTGTGTGTGTGGCACATGTGACGAAGAAAAAGAAACAAATGCTACTTTCTTTCTCTTCTCCTCTCTCTCTCTCTCCATCTGCTTCATTCCACTTCTCCGGGATCCCGAATTCAATCTGCGTCTGCGTCTCCACGTGCTCTATTATCTCTCGTCGCATCGTGTGTTGCGGCTACTGCTTATTTTCAGTCGTTTTCTCCCTCGTTTCTCTTCTTTTTCCGTCCCGCCCGTTTTGTTCCAAACCCATTTGCGTTCTTTTGTTCTTGTTCACCCCCCACCGAAACGAATGCAATTTTAACGAGAGAGGAACCGAGCAAAAAGTTCATGAGAGCCCCCTCCCCCGTCGCCGTCGCGGCTACTTTTGCTAATTAGAACTTGCTCTCTCTCTCTCTCCTTTTTAGTCATTCCAGTCTGTGAACCCCCGATGAAAGTGCGCTCCACTGCGAATCACTCGTATCATTCCAAAAAACTCTTCGCTGACGGACTCGAAATACTTTAAGCGGATTCCGGAAGACGCTCATCATCACTTCAATCCATCGCCGTCGTGCCATTTCTCTCCCTCTCTAAACGGTTTTCACTGCAAGACTGACATTTCGATGGAGCGCATTTGCATTGCCCTCTTGTATTTTCTCCTGTTGTTTCCTCCCAAAAACTCTGTGACGCAGTAGACAATACGACGACGACGCTTGTTAATTCGATTTTGCATCTCCCCAATTCGACGTCACCATCATCATCATCATCATCTTCCATTTTCCATTTCCGACTCGACGAAACTTTCAATTAAAACCGAGAGACGTCTCCATTATTATCATCATTATTCCTTCGAAACTCCGCCCATAAGAGGCCAGAGAGAGAGAAACTAATCAACATAAAACAAAAATACGGAAAAAGAGGAGGGCACGGAAAGGGCGTCTCGGCCCCCGAATGAATTCTAATCAAATCTCTCTCTCTCTCGCACCCGCCACTACAATCCTTTCGGAGGTGACTAACTAACCCATTTCTTCTCACGAGCTCTCTCCCCGTCCTTCCCTTGCACATTTCTCGAATGGCACTTTTCTCTCTGATTTCAATTCTCGAAAACGTATGGCTTCTGACTGCGGCTGCGGCGGCGCCAAATTCAAATCTCTCCACAAATTGAAATTCGTCAGTGTCGTTTTTTCCGAGTGAGGTTGACTGGTTTTAGATGCTCCTGATAAACAACTTTTTAAAATGACCTTTCTGGTCTGATTTTTGTTGAACGAAAACTCGATTATTAGCGTTAGTGATACCGGAAATTTGATTGTGTACCCTTTTAAACTTTGAACACTGCTCCAATCGCGCTCCACCGAAAGAAGAGCTCTTTTCCTCGTGGCACCTCTGAACGCTGCCGGGGAATCATTATATCTCGAGATTGATAAGAGATATCAGATAGTTGTCAACAGTGAACTTGTAGATCATAACTAGGACTACAAGTTTGCGGTTGATAACGTTTTGATATCTCTTATCAATCACGAGATATAATGATTTTCCGGCAGCGTTTGGAGCGCCGCTCAAGGAACTACGGTATGCAAAATTTGCATTTTTTTGTAGTTTTCCTGCGCATTTCGATATTTTTGCAACAAAAAACTTGATCGCTATAGGAAGAACGACAAAATATACAAAAATGCACGAGAATAAGTCTGTTCGTGGCGAGACCTTCTGCGTCGCGGTTTGATAAAGCGTCCATTTCTCGGGGAACAAACCTCAAAGTTATTCGAAAGAAAAGTGTCGAAATGTTGTCCGAATTCGGAAATGTCACTATCACAAACCATGGACATTTACGAACAACCACCTGCAGCGTCTCCAGGACCCTTCGGTCGTCCCGAATCGATCGGTCGTCGCTTCCAAAACGTGTCTACAACATATCCTCCTCCACCCCACGTATATTTTCCACTTGACTAGTAGCTGAAATCGAATTTCCGTCCTCTTCATGGCGCCTCCATTCTGCTTTCTCTCTCTCTCGTCTGTGAATTTCAGCCTCCCGGGCGCAGTTTCAGCCCTCTTTTCCTCTCTTCTCCGTGAATAATTCATGGTTCTTTTCCGGCGGCCGGGAGCATGTGAGAGCCCGCGTGTGTGTGTGCTCCGCGTCTCTCCGGCAGACCAGTTTCATTCACTATTTAATTCATTCATTCACCCGTTTCTCCTCTTCCAGACCCAACCACTTTTTTATCGGACATTCGCATCTTTCTGTGTCGATAAAAAAACCGAAGAGAAGAAGAAGAAGAAGCACACATTCGTCTTCTTTTTGTCGGAATACTTGATCCCTCTCGTGCCACGTCACACTCCAACGGAGCGTGTTTGCAGCACTTTGTGTGATCCCCCCCCCCCGTTGTGAATTCGCGGTAATCCGGACAGATAAAGCGACCGAACCGCCCGTTTTTCTTCTGCCCACTCTCCTCCGCGTACCTTTCCGTCGTGACACACACCGAAATCCGAAGATAAACGAGGCGGCTCCACAAATAGCTCCCCCCTCCGCCCAATTCGGCGGACAGAATCGCCTTATACATTTATTTTCCGTTGAAGAAGAAGACTGAATATTTCTTCTTCTTCCTCTTCTCACCTCTTCTTCCCATTCATTCCTTCCCGTTTTTCAGGATGGTCGGCGACACGACGTCAGACGACACGCCGGGCCCCTCCGGGACGACGGCCACTGTCGATCGCCGATCGCTGCTGTCGGCCGCTTCGATGGTCCGGCAGCAGTCCGATACGACGGGCGTTCGGAGGCTCGTCCGGGCGAGGGCCGTTCAGGAGGACGACGAGACGGGGCTGCATTCGAGCACCAACGTGAGTTTTCAATTATGTTCATTGGGGGAAGGTGTTCTTTGAAATTCAGTTGAACATCCGAAAATGTTCAAATCTATGAGAACTTCTCTTCTTTCCGTTCTCATCTGCTAATCAAACATCCATCTTCTGTTTTTTTTTCCCTCAACTACACAGTTTCCATGTCAGTGCTATTCTTACAACGAAAGAGCAAGACTGTGTCGGAGAATCGGACACTTTGAGACACTTTCACGTAAGGCACTAGGCCTTCACGGCGAACCGTATCTTTTGAGTCTTGAGTGGAACGCGCTCTAATGGCAGAGAAATCAGTGAAGCGGGTGGAAGAAGGGAGAACCAGAAGCAGGCGTTCCTCAACACCGTGATTTCGAAGTTTCGCAGTGAAGAGCTCTGAAGTGGACTCCGCGCCAAACCAAATGTTTCCAAAGTTCTGTTTGATTTCTTACGAAATTCTTCAAAAATCGATTTCTTTCCCTGACTATTTACCGTACAATCAAAGTGATTCGCTGATTTCTCGGATTCTATCAGTGGAGCGTGTTTCGTTTCCGAGGTGGAGAGCAATGGTTCTTGTTTTAGAGTATTTCCGAATAGTTCTCTCGTTAACTCCCTCCCTCCTCGTAATTAGTTCTTATCACACGTCAGGTGGGCCAATGGACCAACAACAGCTCCCCCGGGAGAGCAGCTCACGTGCGTGAAGAGGCGTTGACGTCGGCGACTAGACGAGAGCCCAATTAGCCCCCCTTTCAGTCATTATATTCCCACTCGAAATGTGGTGGGAAAGAGCACCGTCCGAAGGGCTCTCTTCTCCCCATTCAACATCCGAGTCCCTCCTCGAGAGCTCCCCTGGCGACAGTTCAACCCACGGATTCTCAGAACGAGTCGAGCACTCGAAAACACTGCGCGTTACAAGTTTTGCTCTGATTAGTTCCCCTGATCCGCTCTCCTCAGATCAGCCGCCCCGTAAACTTTTCGCAAATCTTTTTCACTTGTCTCTCAGGTCATTTTAAATCCCGTATAAGTCGAAGATTCCAAAGTTTCCCCCCAATCGTTCAGAAGATAGTCACGCGTTTTGAGACCATCGAATCTAGATCATTGTTCGGTGTCTTTCTAGTGTGGATACTCTACGAAAGGTGTAGTCTCTGGAGAACAATGCTTCAGAATTCCCCCCGTTTCAACTTCTTGGGTAGATTTACGGGAGATCGTTGCGAGACCCACTGTCCGAAAACGTCGCAAAAGCGTTCTAATAGGTCCATCAGTTGTTTGTGAAATGATCCTGCGGGTCTCGCAACGAAGTGACGTGGCATAGAGCCCGAGTGCCTAACTTTCACAAATCAGTCGATTTGACCCATTTAGTCAACAAACGCGCTCCACCGAACTCCTACAGTAACCCTCTCAGAGACATGGAGAAAGGTTTCAAAAAATAGTTCATCGCCGTGTTGCCGTGCAATAGTTTTGATTGATTCTGAAGGAAGACGACGCGGAAACACGTGGCAATTCATAAAATTGAAGATTTTGGTTCTGAAATTAGTGATGGAATAGATGACGGGTTGTGTGTTCCTTATCACCTTGCGTCTTTGTGTCTGGTGCTCAGTGCTGCTCAGGGACCAGTCGCCGGCTCATAATGTCCATGGATTGTTCCCCGGGGAGCACCGAAGACGGAGGAGCATCGAAGAAGGAGAGCGAGCACACACGATGAACTGCTCCTGCACCACCACACTTTCTTTTCGTCCGCGCCCCTCTTTTCGTTTCGAAAACCCAGACATCCCCTCCCATTGATGAACACACACACCGTTTCTCTTCTCCGTTTTCGGAATGTTTTCCGTCTTCTTCCCGAACACGGTCCCCTTCTCTCTCTCAACTCTTTCTTCTCGTTTCCAATTAAACTTCCGAGTGAGAGAGAAAGAGCCGCGAGTCGGCAGGGACAATTGACAGAAAGAGGGGTCATAAATGGAGGGGTGAAAGGGAGAAAGAGAGAAAGGCGAGAATTCTCTCGCCTTCTTCTTCTTCCTTTTTGCCATATCATAATTGAGAGAATGAGAAGAGACAAGAGAAAGAGACAGAGAGAGAGAGTACTTGCCTTGCCTACTTGAACTTTTTTCTATCATCCCATCCATCGAAAATGCTCCTTCTCTCTCTCTCCCTCCCTCCGAGGGCGTTTCCCATTTCGAGTCGAACGGATTCGAGTGTGATCTCGGCCGCTCCTTCACTATTCGAGAGACATTTCTCTCCGTCTGAAACCCTCAAACTGAAGAGCTTTCATCCCTTTCTGAACCCAGAACCTCAATCAGTCAGTGAACATTTTCAGCTCTCTCTCTCTCACTTTGACGCTTCTAACAGAACGTTCCAAAAGCGCTCTACCGAAATCCAATCGAGTACAGCCGAGAGGTCGGTCACCGCCAAATTCACTAAACGGTCGTTTTCCAAAACGAGCGTTACTCAAAAATCGGTTCAAACGTGCCTTTCCGCGCTTTTCGAAATAGTCTACAGTTCATTCCACCTGCTATCGGCTCCCATCGAAATGACCGGGTAGAGCTCTGCCGGAAAATCATTATATCTCGAGATTGATAAGAGATATGAAAAGGCTGTCAACGGCAAACTTGTAGTCCTAGTTATGATCTACAAGTTTGCTGTCGACAACATTTTGATATCTCTTATCAATCTCGAGATATAATGATTCTCCGGCAGAGCTCTCCCCGGCCGATGGCATCCGATAGTATAACCGCCCGGAACGCACACTTCCAGAGCGACTCTGCATAAAGATCACACGCTCTCCCATGATCATTTCCCGTTCGGCGGGTGTGTGTGCTTATCAGCCCGTGCTCTCGCCGTTGAATGGGTTCAATCAGAAGCTTCTGCAATAAAAGCCAAGTGTCGGCGGGGGGCACTCGATGCGTGTCATTTCGATCGCCCCCCACTTGTGCTCATTTCTTCTCCGTCTTCTGCCACATATCTGCCGCTGTTGTAACAATCTCTCCCACGTTTGCAACATTTCCTCCTTCCTTTCCTCCCTCACTTCCTCCTCTTCTCTCTCTCTCTCTCTCTTTCTCATTTGCCACGTCATCTAGTCGTTCAATCATACTGTAATGTGTCACGAATGATGAGAAGGGGGCAAAGAAAGGGCGCGCCGGCCGCCATGACGCCTTCTCTCTTTTTTTACGAGGTTGCATAAATCGAAACGACGTCGAGAGCCGCCGAGCGGGGAGGCGTATATATATATATCAAACGCCTTCTTTTCCGCCTTCTGCACTACTCCAATCCGTCTTTTATTCCAGCTCGCTGCCACAATGTCACCCAATTTATCGAGGCCGACGCGATATGTCAAGGTGAGTAGTCAGTCACTCTTTGGGTGGGGCTCGCGGAGCAGCACACTGTAGATCACAACTCATTCCCCGGGGGAACTTCTTGCAAAGTCCTGTGCACTTTGAGCCCCCCGCACGTGTCTGGAAATACGTCAGTGCTCGTGCTCACATGCACCTTAACTCAATTGGAGCCCGGATTAGAGCTCTGTGGAGAGCCCATATGGCTGCGATCTTTCGGAATGTTTATAAAGTTCCGGGCGGTTCATAAACACAGATCTACCCCTTCCACACTTCCCAAACCACAATCCATTCGGCTTTTCGAAAGCTTTCCCAGCCCAAATCCCGCATTTCCAATTCCATTTTCAAGAGCTCTCGCTGCCTTTTGGCGGCAGTTCAAATGCGTTTTCTCTGGAATGAAAGAGAGTATTTAGAGAGAGAGAGAGAGAAACAATTACTTAGCAAAAACCAATGACAGTGTGGGCAATGATTTCGAAAGCTATTGGGACTACTCCGGGAGAAAAATGCGCCCGAGAAGCGATTAAACCGAACGGCACCCCAAACGCTGCCGTAGAATCACTATATCTCGAGATTGATAAGAGATATCAAAAAGTTGTCAACTAAAACCTTGTAGTCCACGTAATGATCTACAAGTTTGCGGTTGGCAACATTTTGATATCTCTTATCAATCTCGAGATATAATGATTCTCCGCCAGCGTTTGAGGTACCGTTAAAATAGAGTTTTCACGGTAAATAGGTGTATCAAAAGTTAGCTTCTCGTGTTCTAGATTTTAGTGAAGCGCCTTTGAACTAGCCATGTTTTCAGGAAGCCCTTAAACGAAATTCAAATTCAAATCGTTTTCTTACGAATTCGGTGATCAGCAGTTTTCTACGAATAGACCTGATTTAGTGACTCCGCGACACTTTGCAACTGTCGCAACTATATAGTTTAGAGGCGGTAGTCCGGAGGATATGATTGATTGTCGAGGCTTCGTTCTCAGTTGCAAAACATAACAATTGCGAATTCTCGCGGAGTCGATTCAATGTAGATCTACCCGTTTTCCTCTCCATTCGGGATTAACCGAGTACTCTCTCATTTTGTGAATTGTGCTCTTAATCCACTCCAGAAGAGATCAAAGTATGCGGCGTTCTTTCCTCCCTTCTCGTTTTTATCCATTCTTAGAACACATTCCCGCACCTAAATAAAGAAATGCCATGCACCGGAGGGATCAGTCGTTTGTCACGTACAATCACGGTGACTCTCTCTCTCACATGACGTGGCACGACTCCTATGAATAGATGCAATTCAATCGCGATTTCGACTCCCAAATTGCCTGGCAACGCGCGCGCGAGTCCAAAGAATAAAGTGAGCAGAGAGGGACGGGAATGGGAAAACGATGAGAAATGAAGGGTGGGGAGTGTTAAATGGAGGAGGACTAATCTCTCTCTCTCTCTCTCCGGAGAGCAACATGTTCAACCGCCCGAGCACGGAAGTCATTTCGCCCCTCGCCTCTCACTCAATTCGCCCCTTCTCCTCGCGTTTTCCCATCGCCAGAAAGTGTCAAATCGAACGAGTTATTTGTTTTCGTTTCCCCTCCACGAGAAGAAGAAGCCGTAGAGTTATTCAGAACGGCCCGTTTCGAACGAGTCGAATGTCTTCTTCTCCGCATTCCCCGTGTAGTAAATGAACACTTTTCAGTCGGTTTCTCAACAACGCAGCGAGAGTTACATCCAGCTCAATCAGTATCGACTCATGGAGGAAATCGGACAGGTCAGTCTCTCGATACGCACATTTGGAAGAGGAAGTGTTTTGAGCTTCGGCCATGACATCTGTCATTAGTCACCTTTTTTTGCGAATAATCTCGTTGAGAAATCCCCCACAAAACCCATTGAAAAGTTAATTTGGAGCACTCGCAACAATTAGAAAATTCGGATTCTCCGTTTCCGGATTCGGCTGAAAGTTTCACATTCCGGATTCCAATCGCAATAAGTTCTCAACTCATAAACGCCCTGGTAACAGAGTAGATCATTCATTTTTCCGCAGAACGCGTTTTTATCGGATTACCAAGTTTCAGGACGGTTTTCTGCGTTTTTGTGCCTTCTCCATCTTTCTCTGAAACGGGTTACTGTAACAGGCGAGAGAGTGTGTAGAACAGCTAGAGACGCAGACAACGAACGTTGTGGGACTGTGCCAGAATGTGGCGCTTGAGGCTGAATGGCGGGGTCGCCACAAAATAAAAATCAGAAGAATTTCGCAAAAATCGAACAATTTTCTGTTGTTTCTGAATATTTTTCTGTCAAAAAAAGAACAAAAATAGAAGAAAAATCATAGAATTGTCGGTTTCTTCGGTCGATTTTCATTTATTTTTATGTCGCGGCAAACGGCACATTTTGACAGAGTCCCGAGAGTTATGCAAGGGACTGACGCTTACCGTATTTCCTCGAAGAGAGCGACAATGCTGCCGGAGAATCATTATATCTCGAGATTGATAAGAGATATCAAAAAGTTATCAACTGCAAACTTGTAGATCATTACTTGGACTACAAGTTTTTCGTTGACAACCTTTTGATATCTCTTATCAATCTCGAGATATAATGATTATCCGGCAGCGTTATTGCTATATTCGAGGAAATACGGCAATTAACCTCCGATGTGTGCTCCTGTTCAATGGAAAACCGTTCCATGACTTTGTGAAAACCACCAGGAGTCCATTAATTTCAAAAGATACCTCAGTGCAAGACGGAAATGTGTGCAAAACAAGAGAATTGAGCCCATTGAGGTGCTTTCTCTCCGGTTGCAAACGATGTCATTCTGCGTGTTTTCCCCTCGTTTTCCCTTGAGCGCTCGGCTTCTGGGGTACAAAGTGTAATTGAATTCGTGATAAATCTCTTTCTCTTTCTTTCTTGTCACCCACATCATAAAAATGGAAAAAGAAGTGCTAGAGATGAGGCGGTCGTTTATCAAAAAGAAAATAAATGTGTGGTTCGATTTGAAGGAGGACGGAATCAATATAATGCTGAGAACTAGAGTCAAAGTGGGTTCTTGTTGTTGAAACCGCCCTGTGTGATCTGTAATAGACGTGCATAACCCCCCAACCAAACACACTCCGTAGAAGTTCTTGTAAATCAGTTCCTAGAAATAGTCGTTGGGTTCCCTTGCAATCTGATCTACCGACTGTCTCAGGGCTCGTATGGAATCGTCAAACTGGCGTACAACGAGGAGGACAAGAACCTGTACGCACTCAAAGTCCTCGACAAGATCAAGTTGCTCAAGAACTTTGCCTGCTTCCGACAGCCACCGCCGCGAAGGAACAAGGAGAACGCGGCGCCGTCGGTGCTCCGCAATCCGCTTCAGTTGGTGCAGAAGGAGATTGCGATTCTGAAGAAGTTGTCGCATCCGAACGTCGTCAAACTGGTCGAGGTGCTCGATGATCCCAACGACAACTACCTCTACATGGTGTTCGAGTTCGTCGAAAAGGGGTCGATTCTCGAGATTCCGACGGACAAACCGCTCGACGAGGACACCGCGTGGAGCTACTTTCGGGACACCCTCTGCGGACTGGAGTACCGTGAGTGATGGACGGAAGTGCGTGTTGGAGAGACATTGTTTTCAGTTCACTATCAGAAGATCGTCCATCGGGACATCAAGCCGTCGAATCTTCTGCTCAGCGACATAGGACAAGTGAAAGTGAGTGAAGCAGGTCTTGTGCACGGAAAGAAGAGAATGTTTGTCTGCTAGATGGCAAGTATAGAATGAACTGCAAGAGCACTTTGACAGAATCATTTATTGTAATTCTAGTTTTTGATCTACTTCACTCGAAACCCCTTAAATCGAGTGTGTTCACCGTAACTTGGCGTTTTTGAGCACTTTGAGACAGAAGATATCTTGAGAACTGTAAATTTTCAACGGTAGACTCTGAAAAGTGTTATCGATTACCAAAGTGTACCCTTTTCTATTTGAGTTTTCTCCCCCAGTGAAGACGATTTTCTAGAGTATCTCGGGATAGATTACTAACTTTCAACTAGCCGTCTTTTCGGAATTAGGGTTACAGTAACAGATTCTAAGCTGCGTCTTGTTCGTTTCGAGGCCGTCGCCTCATCTATTCGGGCTTTTCTTTGACTTCGCCGCCACCTTGAGATGAAGCAAAAAGAGGCTCCCCATCGAAATGGACCCGCAACCGAAAAGAGCTCTGCCGGAGAATCATTATATCTCGAGACTGATAAGAGATATCGAAAAGTTTTTAAAAGCAAACTTGTAGTCATAGTTATGATCTACAAGTTTGCTGTTGAAAACTATCTGATATCTCTTATCAATCTCGAGATATAATGATTTTCCGGCAGAGCTTTCCTCGGTTGTAAGACCATTTCGATGGGATTCGATGATAAATTTCACTCGAAATCTGACGTTGTATCAAAATTCTTGAGAACATATGTAATTCCGTTCAGATCGCCGACTTTGGAGTGTCTTGTGAGTTCGAAGGCATCGACGCATTCCTCTCCGGAACCGCCGGAACGCCCGCCTTCATGGCTCCGGAGGCACTGACCGAGGGGGCGAATCACTTTTATTCGGGTCGAGCACAGGATATTTGGTCTCTAGGAATCACTTTATACGCGTTTGTTATTGGAACTGTGAGTAATTTCCCCCGTTTTGTGTCCATGACCGATCGTCGAACACAGGTTCCATTCGTCGATAGCTACATTATTGCACTGCACAAGAAGATCAAAAACGATCCGATTGTGTTCCCGGAGGCGCCCGTTCTGAGCGAAGAACTGCGCGATCTGATCCTGGGCATGCTCAAAAAAGACCCTGGTCACCGATTGATGCTGCACGAAGTCAAGGTTCACGCGTGGGTGACACGTGACGGAACAGTGAAGATGCCGTCGGAGCAGGAGAACTGCCACTTGGTCACTGTGACTGAGGAAGAAATCGAGAACTGCGTGAGGGTCATTCCACGCCTAGACACTCTGATTCTCGTGAAAGCGATGGGCCATCGGAAGCGGTTCGGAAACCCGTTTAGGTGAGTGGATGGTCGGAAGAAGTTCTCTGAATGAGAGGGTTCAGGAACAAGTTGAGTGCTCAGTCGAGCATCCGCGACCGACGGAAGAGCTCTTCGGTCAAAGATCCCACCTACGTGCCCCCTCCCAACTCGCCTCCCGCCGTCTCGAACAACAACTCCAGCTCTTTGAAGTGAGCCAGAAGACGTCGTCTCTTTCATCTGATCTCCGTTTCTTTCAGAGCCGATCGTCCCGAAATCAAGTGCATCGAGATGAATCTGACGGGTCTGACACTGAAAGTCGACGAATCTCTGCAGCCGAAAGTCGAGTCGGCCAGACAATGAACCCCTTCCTTCTTCCACCGGTCCCTTCTAGATCTCATTCACATCGACAATTGCCCCCCAGACTGTCATCATAATTGCCTGTGTTATATCAGCTTTCGCGGCTTCTTCTTTCTCCTCCAACTCTCGCCGTTGGACCCCGTTTTAGAATTGTACTAGAAGTGCCTCTGTTTGCCGCCGCCGGAGAGAAAATGAATTTATTTGGATTGATTGCTCTTTCTCCATAAATATACACAAAAAGCAGGTTAATCATGGAAATTGTCACTATCACAAGTCAGAAGGCAATGAGAATACAATTGGAAATGATGATGATGACAAGGGATTGACTACATATAGTTCAAGTTGAAAATAGCCAAAGGGCTTACGAGGAACGTCATTCTACCCAAGGTTTCAGAGCATTACATACTACAGGGTGGTCCAAAATTACCCGCACAAAAGTTTGGCGCCTTGGTGTAGGGGACCGGCGCATTTTGGTGCGCCCAGAGTTATTATTTTCATTTATTATATTGTTTTTTAAAGTTCTTCAAAATTTCATGTCTCAATGTTGTGTTTGAGCCAAATGGTAAAGGCTAGTATGCACCGCACACCCATTTTGGACCTTCATCGCCGAGGTATCAAGGCATCGTCCATCGGTAAACGACTCGGAATCGCTCATAAAACGGTATACGACACCGTCAAACGTTTCAAAGAGCTGGATCTACTTTTAATCGCTCGGGCCGAGAAAGGAAAGCCACTGCTTTGGCTCCAGAGAGGATCAAAGCCGTCAGGGATCTGATCAGGAGAAATTCACATCGGAGCCTTCTAACGATGTTAAACGAGAAGAAAATGAGTCGGCCGTCGATGGAAAAGACTGTCAAGGCCAAGCTGGGAATGACCCCGTATCGTGTGAGAGAGGCCGTCATTCTCTCGGAAGCCAACACGGCAAAACGGCTCGTCAAAGCCAAACTGCTTCTTGCCCGGCACGCACTGGCACGGGCACTTGGTGACGGTGTTCTCCGACGAGAATTTGTTCACTGTAAAGGCCGAATTCAGCTCCCAAAATCATCGAGTGCTTGTTCGGGATGTTCAACAAGCTGCTGACAAAGAGCGGACCATTCACCGAGTTTCCTATCCGACCAGTTCCGCCAAGGTCACACAACAGTGGTGAGACACCCATCTGCCTGAGTTCGTTCGCAAGGAGGAATGGCCGACTTCTTCGAAAGATCTGAATTCCCTTGACTACTCCGTCTGGGGGGTTTTGCAGAATAAGGTCACCGCAAGACCCCACTCAAATGTGGAAGCCCTGAAGAAGACACTGCTGGAGAAAGGGGACAATTTGTCCGTCGAGTACCTGCGTGCCACGGTGGATGCCTACCCCAAACGACTCCGAGCTGTGATCACCAAAAAAGGAGGACGTGTTTAACAGGATTAGCCGAGAAATAGTTGTTATAGTATGAATAAACTTTTTGTTGAGTCTCATCTCATTCTGACTTCTGGTTTTGGAAATATTCTCAAAATAGTGTGTGCGGGTAATTTTGGACCACCCTGTATTATATTACCGTATTTCCTCGGAAAGAGCAGCATCCCAACCGGGGAATCGTTATATCTGTTGATTGATAAGAGATATCGAAAAGTTTTCAACAGCAAACTTGTAGATCATTACTTGGACTACAAGTTTGCAGTTGAAAACTTTTTGATATCTCTTATCAATTTCGAGATATATTGATTCTCTGGCAACGTTTGTGACGCCGCTCTATTCAAGGAAATACGATGAATTGATGCCGAGATTCCAGAGGAAGATCCCTCTTGTTTCTTTGTTTTTTGTGAGTGACACAATCGTTCTTATCACTCAAATAGGAAAAGCCAACTGAATTCTTGCAAATTTGAAACTTTTCTACACCATAATGGTCCAATCGCGGAGATTCGAACGACGCCAGTGCATTCGGAATGAGATGTTCAATGTTTTTGCCAAGTAGGGAGAAATTCTGATGTCTTCGGAAAATGAGCTCCCTTGTAAGGATATTCACACCGGACAGTCCCCAGATGACTCAAGGTGTACTGGATGCACATGACACTGCATGTCACCTCGAGGCCTTCGACTCTTTTGGACGTCTTCAAGGCTCCTGAAGCTTCTATGAATAGACATGTGATTCGTGGGAAGACGTTCTTGTCACTTGGCGTTTCGTCTTTTCTGAAGTCAACTGTCCCTGACATCCCTTCAAACAGAATACGAAAAGCTTTTGGACCAGTTGAGATGCGCCACTTAGGGGAGTCAGGGGCAACGGGACACTAAAACTGCCCCCACTTTACTCCGAATGACGTCGATAAAACTGAAGTAGAAGGAGCGACGAGAGTGCTCTCGGAGTCAGTTTCTAGGCGACGTCGAATGCAAATGTGACTAATAACTGGGAGTGGAAAGGAAAGAGGACTCACAACTAAGCACTGTTCAGTTCAGGAGCCAAAGCGGCTAAGTACGGAGTAATGTTGTATGAATGAGATGAACGCAGGAGACAGTGTTATACTCACACAAATATCTGGAGAACACGTGGCAGAAATCCGCTCTCCGGGATGAAAACGAACAAGACATTGGTTTGGCACATTTCGCACAGAAGGGATTGTATGAAAAACTGTCATACTGTAAGTTTATGGCAAAATCTGAAATGTCGTCTGAAAACACTTCCCATATTATGGACCATATGAGGTGAGAAACAGCAAAAACAGAAACTAGAATAGAGCGCTGACAAATGAAACTTTTGCCTCTTTTGTTTCCGTCGCTCGAGAGCGGAAAATGATGTCATTCCAACGACTATTGTATCGTATAAAATCCTCTCGAGCACCAATGTTCGTATTGCTGTTATATCCAAAGCTCCGATAATCTTCGATATTTCACAGTGAAGACAAAGTGAGAGAAGAGTACAAACAGCAGAGATCGCACAGAGAGCCACCACACAAGAAGAATTGTCCGGATATATTGCTTCCCCTAAAGATGAACACCCGCTCATAAAACTTATATTTGATGGAATGCACGATGTTCCAGGTGTTCACAGCGGTTTTGGTCTGTTGGAGCAGATATTCAGGTGCCTGATGGTCGATTACTCTGTTTCCTCGAATGGAGCGGCACCCCCATCGCTGCCGGAGAATCATTATATCTCGAGATTGATGAGTGATATAAAAAAAGTTATCAACAGCAAACTTGTAGTTCTAGTTATGATCTACAAGTTTGCAGTTGAAAACGTTTTGATATCTCTTATCAATCTCGAGATATGATACTTCTCCGGCAACGTTTGGCTATTCAAGAAAACGCGGTATTTTCAATTGAGCTCTTCTGTTCAACACCAGAGTGCAAGGTACTCTTTGCTGAATGTCCGTGTGATTATCTCATTGTGAAATGATCAATTAAACTGTATAATTTATAGAAAAACATTTTCTGATAATCCGATGCGAGCCATTGGACGGAAGATGAACGCTTTCTTTCGAACCCTTCCCTTAGAGTAGATCAGATGCCTTCCAGTACAGAACGTCCCCTCCTCATCCCCCCAATCCTGCAAATCTGTCCACATATCCCCCCATGAAAGTCACGTCACCAGGCTCCGCCCACTTCTGCAAGGTATGCAGCCTATTGGAAGATCAGGGCTTCTGTCCACAATATTCGTGTTATTTTGGTCTGATTTTCTAGCCTCGAAATCCGAATTCTTGTTGTCGTCTCACAGGGACAAACAACATTCCCGCATTCGTTTCTTGATCGCTTATCGCGGCACTCATCGACAAACAAAACGAATGATTCAGGAACTACATTTCGGAAGAGAGAGAGTGATTGTACAAAAGAAGAGTGGAAAGATCATCACAATTAATAAATACGAGGTCTGATATACACAAAGAGCAGAAATACAAAGTATGTGCAGTCATCGGGGGGAGGAGGCGAGGGGGGAAGGGATCACACACACATCCAGAGGTAAATAACACGAGAGAGAGAGAATGGTTTCTGTTTCGGTGAGAGATCTACGGTTGCGAGGGACCAGAGGGCGTTGAAAGCGAATAATAAACGAATTGGAAGGTAACCGGTTGTGAGTGAGACCAATAATCGCGTGGAATGGGCGGCTAAGGGGCGGGCGTAGTGGTGCCTAACAGCTACACGGCCATCGAGGGTGTGGGCGTCGAGGATCTCGTGTTCACCTCCTCCACCTGGTACTCCCCTTCCCAGCGGGCTTGCTCCTCTTGTGTCAGCAACCGACACTCGGCCACATCGACGACGGGCTCTCTATCCTCTTCTTCTTCTTTCGTTGGTTGTGGCTGCTGCTGCTGCTGCTGCTGCGGAAGAGGCTGTTGTTGTTGTTCGATTCGAGGTTGCGGAATGACAGCTGGTGGTGGTGGTGCTGGTAGGGACAAGATGGCCGGAGGCGCGGGAAGAGCACGAACAGGCGGTTTACCGAAGGACTGCGAATAGGTGAAGCCTGAAAGATGGGACGACTACTCGAGTCGGAAGATTCTCTCGGACTCACCTCTCTCGTTTATCACTGGCTTAGGCGGCGGCAGCGGCAAGTCCATGAACGGGTCCGGTGTCGGATAGAGAAGGTTCTCCGGATCCGAGTGCCACTTGACCATTTCCTCGAGATCCTCGATCGGACGTCTTGGGATGCGTGACTCTGGCGTCCGCACCTTCAGGTATCCGATCACTCCGCCCACGGGCTCGTTCAACAGAGGGATCACATCCCAGACACGGGCGAACGCGCATCCGGCAGTGATTCGAGCGAACGCCTCCGCCTCCCACATCTCCTCGGTGACCTTCGACAGCGCGTAGAGCACTTCGGTGCCGAGGGCCTCTTCTCTGAACTTGGGCCGCATCTTATGTGTCACCACGTGGTTTCTCATGTATCCGATCGCTGGATTCGCACCGACCTCCTCGAAGGGAATGGCGTACGGCGGCACGACATCATTGGGTCTCACTTGAACTCGCGAGAGCACTTCCCACACGACGAGTCCCATCGAGTAGACGTCCATCGCCTTGAAGGCGTTCGCAGTGAACTCGGTGGCTCCCTCGAGCATCTCCGGCGACATGTATCGTCGGGTTCCCACTTGGCCGAGCAGATCGCTGCGGACCAGATCGAAATCGTAGACGCGGGCCAGGCCGAAGTCCGCGATGCACGTGGTCATGTTTCGCTTCACCAACACGTTCTTTGACTTGATGTCCCTGCAAAAACAATCCTCTCATCCAGCCCTTCTGCTCTTTATCTGCTCTTCTTCGCCTTTCTGCCAACAGTCGCACGTGACTTTTATCATTTTCGTCACAAAGTTGAGCCGCTCGCGAATGGAGGACATAAGCCATTCGGCCCTCTCTCTCTCTCACTTTGCAACTACGCGCTTCCGTTGTTTTCGATCTTCGCGCCTCACCTGTGAATGATCGAGGGCTTCGCGAAGCCGGAGAAGTACGGACGGTCGTCGTGCAGGAACTGCAGCCCGTCGAGCATCGAAAGAATGAAACGACACGCCATCGAACCACTGATCGGCGTCGCTCTGAGCAAGTCGAACAGACTCAGATACTCGTGGAACTCGACGATCATCCACGAATCGAAGGTCAACTTCTCCGCGAGGATCGACTTGAGGATGCACGGATAGAGCTTCGGAAGCGTGTTGAGCACGTCGAACAGCTTCTTCTCGTGCAGATAGCTTTGTTTCGAGACTTCGTCGAACTTCTTTACTGCCACGTGGCAATTGATTCCTTCCTCTATCCACGTCCCTCTGTACACTTTGCCGAAGCGGCCTTGCGTGATCAGCTGAAAGCATCGTGTGAGTGAGAGCCTTCCGATCTCCACTTACACGAAGATCTTTGACTGGCAAGTCGGACGGAGCCTCGACCAACTCGATGAGATCACGATTCACCAGGGCATTCATCCCGGACTCCATGTAGTCTTGTGGCGGATCCTGAGCTTCATTACACACCTCGATGGCCATCAATCACTCACCATTTGCATGTACGCCCTTCCGTCATTCTTCTTTATCCTTGGAAATCTCGACTTGGCGACGGCCAGACAACCCAACAAGACGATAATAATGAGACATGAAATGACGAAGATGTAGACATAGTTGTGCTCTGAAAACGGTCAGTTTCCACTGGGTCCTCATCATCACAAACGATGCTCCGGGGGGTGAGCACCGTTCCGAACAGTTCGCCCACCTGGAGCCACATTCGTGGCGACGTCGTCGGACGAAGAAGGCGTCGCCGGCCACGCGAGCCCGTCTTTCAGCAGACCCTCGTCGTCTGAAACATGCGTCTCTCTCTCTCGGTCAGTCGGTTGTTTGCTGTGTTGCGTGTGAGATGCTTTACAGGTGCCGTGCGTTTTCTCCTTCTTCCAAACACAATGAAAATAAAAACAAAAAGTGGTTTACTTTCCAAAGCCACGAGAAACAAAACGAAATAAAGAAAAGTGGGCACAACGGGAAATACATAGAGAAAGGGGGGAAGAGAAGTACACTGAAGGCGAGGGGGGGAGGGACGGCTAGAGGGAGTAGAAGTGGAGGGGGTACAACTAGTCAAGGCTCTTCTTCTGGGGGAAACGAGAGAGGTGAGAGCTATGACGACATGCGATTTGCCAAAAGCAAGGGGGATCATGGAAAGTGGACACGGACGTGGTGCGTGTGTGTGCGAGTGTGGCGGCGCAGTCGATTTCTGCGAATTATATGACACAACGACGACTCGACGTGTGATGCAAAAGTGTGCGTAAGTGGTGGTGGGGGGAGTGGGAGAGCAAGTGTGCGGCGTGCAGAAGAGAGCTCACTGACCCTGCAAGGACGGATTCCGCATCTCGATCGTGTCCACACTGTTGCAGTTGTTCGTCGTGCAGCAGCACATTCCGATTCCGCTGCGGTAGATGCGTCCCTGTTGGCACTGAAAGAGGCTCGCAGAGTGAGTGGTTAGGGGGCGGAGGAGGCTGGATGCGGGCGGGAGAGGCACACTCACCGCTTTCTCGTCGTGACAGTTCATCGAGTCGGCGTGCTGGTACTGCATGCATCCGAGACTCTTCACCTGCTTCCGGGGCACCTTGACGAACGGCTCCGTCGAGTTGCTCTGCAATTCCGATCTCTCCCTCCGATATAGTTCCCTCTTGTTTAGTGATAACTTTGTACTTTGGAATAGTGCGTTCTTGGAATTTCATCGCTAATTGAATCCGAAAGAGTCACGTGAGGAGGGGGGAGCACGAGGAGGCTCTTGTGTCCTTGTCAACTATAATCTCGTCTTCTTTCCGATCACGAGGCACTCCAAAAGAAAGTCAGAAGAAGGCACTAGTCAGAAGACGTCTTCCAGAAGATGCCACAGCAGAAGAGGAAAAAGAAGAAGAAGAAGTCAGTCATGAATAAAGAATGAAACAATATGTGACCCGTGACCCGTATGTTCCCTCTTCGCTCACTTTGTAATCTCCCGACCATCCGAATACCGCCAAGCATCCGACCGTCTTCAGATGATTCTCCGCCTTGCACACCTTCGTCGTGATATCACACTCGCCGTTCTTCTCGCAAAGCGTCTCGTCAAAGTACTTAAACACAAAAGATTCGTTTTCAGAAGGGAATCAGGGCGAACGAACCGCGCACTCGATCTCGACGCCGTCCTCGGTGCTCTCGGTCGTCGGCGGTTCGGTCGGCTCCATCGGATCCTCCTCGGCCTTAACAATTCCCCCGTTTGCCTGAATCTTGTCTGCTAATCTGACTAAGTTGCTCACCCACTGAAAAGAGACAATTGTTTGTTTTTTTTCTGAAACGCGCCCCCAAAAACTCACTTCTTTCTCCTCGGCCTCTCCCTCGAGCCGTTCGTCGCGGTGCTCGTTTCCGACGAAAGTCGACCCGTTGGATGGGGCACGAGTGGGGCCCGCGAGGAGCACGGTCACCGCGATGAGAAGGAGAAACTTGAGACGAACGGTGCCCTTGGGGTTCATTTCTGCAAACGAGCAAATTGGGGAAAGGTGCTGAATAGGAGGAGGAGGAGGAGGAGGAGGAGGAGTGATGATGACAGGAGGAGCGGAAAGAAGAAAGAGGGAGGAGGCGGAGAGAGGAAACGATCGGTCAGTTTCGACTCTTATCAATCCGAATGCACCTCCGAGTGTGCTTCCTCGCATTGTTGACAAGACAAACGGGCAAAACAACAAGAAGAAAAGGCATGACGTGGCACCACCACAAGTACAAACGGGGGCACGCAAGGGGCGGGAGTGGGGGGATCTGAGGGAGTGGAAGAGGGAGGCGAGCCGGGGAGAAATAGCAAGAGAGCCCGTTGGCCAGCTCTCTCTTTTATAGCGCCACGGCTCACGACGAAAGGGGCGGCGCCAAAGGACGAATGGTGGGCGGGACTGAAGGTGTCCGCGGGCGACGCTGAACGCGAAGGAGAAGCGAGAGAGCAGGAGAGAGAGGGTGAGAGAGAAAGATACGTTTGTCACAAACACGAGAATGGACATGACACACACATTCACATTCACAATAAACAAGTTATTTTGGGTCAAAGACTCCGGAATCGAACTCATTAAAAAGTCATTCGAGCTTCATTAGGGCTCACAATTCGCAGCAGCAGCAGCAGAAGCATCCGACGACGAAAGGTTATTCCCACGGAGACGAGCTGGCCCCGGATTGTCGTCGTTGGGGTCCGTTGGGTTGTTTGTGGAAAGAGAAGAGGCGTTTGTATCCGATGCACTTCCGTTACCACGTCACGATCACCTCTTACTGACAACCCGTGCTTTTACACAAAAAAAGAGAGAGAGAGTGTAATCAGGAATTCTCTCTCTCTCTCTCTCTTTCTCGTTCTTCTCGCGTTTCCCTCTCCCCTCGAAACATTTTTTGCAAGTGTCGTCCGTCCGGGCCGCCTGAACAACATTCTCGAATTTCATCTGCTTCAGGGGGCCGCCCGTGTGTGTTGCACGAGAAGAAAGCGCGGCCACGAACGTGGAGGGGGGTGTTTGTGACAACAAGTTGGTTGCTTTTTTCTTGTGCCGAGGGAGCGAGAGAATGCGAAACTACGAATATTTTCATGTGACACTGGGGGCCGTTGCACACCTCTCGAGAGGGATCAAAGCTCTGCTTATTAGGCAAAGGGACTGAGCCTCCTTCCCCCTTGCACACCTTTCTCAAGAAGAGAGAGAACGATTCGATGAGGACGAGGATACACATCAACTCACTTTTCAGTGAATCCTGGAACCTCGTTCCTCTCCGCTGAATTTCTGGTCCCGCCACGCCTCTCGTGATGGCGCGGAACAATTTTTTTTAGTTTGAATCAATTTTTTCGGAGCGCGTTTGAAATGGGGTTCCAAGATTCGAGAAATGTACAATATCCTTCGCTCTCTCTCTCAAATATTTGAACATGGAACGACGAATTAGGTATTTTCGAACGAATTCGCGGGAAAATGCCGAGGAGAAGGCCGCATTGTGTGTGCGGAGCAATTCAATTCGAAAGATAGCGGAGACGAGAAGAGGTGATTTCGATTTCTGACGATGAATGGCCACTGGTGAACGAGAAGAATTGTCAATACACAATTAAACGCAGGTTTTCCGGTTCGAGGTCAAACATCAAAACGAGCGGGAGGGGGGACTTGTTTGCTTTTGTTCATCCCCTATTCTGCCCTCGAAAGAAACAAAGTATCTCTCTCTCTCTCTTTCTCTCTCTCTAAATCTCCTGGCGACCAAAGATACTGATGGCTCCGGGCAGAAGATGCTGAAGACAACAGAGTACAGTTGAGATGAGGGAAACGAGATAGCGAGAGACGCAGAGAGTGAGAGGAAGAGAGACAGAGCGACAGAAAGAAACGAGCCGGTGTGGACAGTAAAACGAGGGAATCGGAAGATGATGACGCCAAGTACAAGGAAAGAGAGACGCAGAACCAAGAGAACAGCTGCTTGACACCGGAAAAAAGAAGAAGAAGAAGAAGAGCGGTGCTCACGAATGAGGATAAAGGGAAAGAGCAAGTTGCCAGGAAGATGTGATCTCTCGGAGGAAAGGAGCGATCGGAGAGGAGAACACCGTTCCGATCGTTTTTCGTCTTCTCTCGCACAGTTCCTCTAATCACCTGCTCGTGGTTGGTGGCCATTTTGTGAGCCGTTCGTGTGGGGGAAAGAAGGCTGTCGAGATGAGAAGGAGAGAGTGTGTGGGGTGGTGGAGGGTGCAGACGTGCACGCGGAATTCGCTGTTTACCCGTCTGCGTCTCTTCGCTCGTTCATCCTCCCTGGGAGAGGGGCCGCAGGGGCCACGAGTACGCACACACACCGCCCATCTCTCCTTCTCCCTCCGTCATTCTCTCTTCTTCTTCTTCCTCTTCTGTGTTCGATTTGCAGAAAGAAATTGGAATTTCAGCCAAGCACACACGCAGGGGAGTGTCCGTTTGAGTGTGCGGTGGGAGATGGTGGGGAGAGAGCGAGCGGGCGGGCGGTGGGCAGGAGGAGAGCGCGCGCGTGTGTGCGGCCAGATTATGCAAAGCCTGGAGGGGGCGAAACCAGGAAGCGAAAGGACAGGGATGAGGAGGAGGAAGACGATTTCGTTTCTTTCCAAGGCCGCCCATTCAACGTTCTCCTTTCGAGAATTGGCGGCTACAGTGCCGAGATCTGCATTAATTGTTGTGCTTCGGTCACATCAAACTACGAAATTTCGCTGAGAAATGTCACGAAATTCACCGATTGTCACCGAGGTTACTGTACTTTTCGGACGATCATGTACCGTTTTCACGGTCAAAACGTTTGCAATATGGACGGAAATAAGAGCTAGAGCGTGACGAGAGCTCATTCCAAACGCGCTCCACTGAGAAATTACGGAATCGTTCAAAAAAAAAAGATTTGTTCGGTGCGAGACCTAAATCTATCGGTAGAGCACGAATAACGCTTCAACAATGTTTGGGATACTGATGTTTTGGTGTTTCTTCAAGCGGGAACACTTTCAGAAAACCAAAGAAGCCAAAAAGTGACGGTATTCGTCAAAAATGGTGATCTACGAGTTTTGTAGTTTGAGAGAAGGGGGAGGCGGCCCCTGTTTGCGGAACAAACACAACCGAATGCTCACCGTGCACATCGGTCTAAAAGGTCATGCTTCGAGCAAACAGCGAGCCGCGACCGCCAGAAGGCTCCTCGCCAATCCACGTATCCATGCGTTCCCGTGGCGACAAAGAGTGCAAAACAAGGAACTAAACGTTAAATTGAAGTGCCGAGCGCCGTCGCGCGTACAGCTGTAATTTGTCTCGGTCGACTTACTCGTATTACATTCGAGTTCAATCAGAGCAAAAAGAGACAGAGAGAGAGAGAGAGAGAGCTCGTGTACAACAACACAAATAAAACGAGAGTGCGAGGGAACGAACGACAGATGGTCTCTCCTGATGGATCGATGAGACATTGTATTACGCAAAGTGGGTGTGTGGGAGGGGGCACGGGATCAATTGGACACATGTCGATAGATCACTTCTTGAAGAGTGAATCCGCAATCTCAAACAGGATGTTCTTCGTGAATCGCATGTCCTCCTCGGTTGTCAATGGACTTCCGACACAGATGCGCAGGAAGAAGATGCCTTGCACCTGAAACGATCAAACTGCACACACACACACACTGCCACGTCAGCCCCTCGCGGTCTCCTCCCCACTATCTCTACTCGAATCTATGCCCCTCCCAGAGATGCAGTGAACGACAATTACCGTTGACGGGACCATATGGATACGACGGTCCTTATTGATTGCCGAGCAGAAACGTTCGTTGTCGGCGTTCGAGTGCTGAAGAGGAAGAGAAACTCTTCGAATATCAACACCAAATGCTCACGTTTCTGAGTCGGAAAGTGACGAGACCCAGGTGCGGCGGTGTGAACAACTCGAATTTGTCTCCCTCGACAATGATTTTCGACAGGTAGAGGGCCATTCGGACGGTCTGGAAACGAGCGGAGGAACGTCTTCTTCGAATCGAAACGCACCATTCTCTGATACTCGCGGATCTTCTCGATGCCGAAGTTGCGCAGCAGGAACCAGACTTTCAACGAGCGGAATCGACGGCCGAGAGGAACTTCCAAGTGCTGAAACACCCCCCGCTATTCGCTCATTTCCCATTCGCTCACTCTGTAATCCGTGTTCGTCGCCTGATATTCGTGGGCCAGGTAGACGGCGTCCACGTTGAAGTATCGGGCGGCGTAGTTTCCGTTTCTGAAGAACATCGGCGCGCAATCGAAGGTGACGAGGCCCGCTTTGTGAAGGTTGAAGTTGTATGAATCGACGTATTTGAGTCCGCGAATCAAGTATCTGAACTCGGGACAGAAGGCGAACGATCCTGAACAACTGGTGAATGAGAGCTGGACGGAGACCACGGCAGATACCGGCATAGGCGGCGTCGACGTGGAAGTACAGATCCTCTTCTTCGCATATCGGACCGAGTTCGTCGATTTGATCGACACCGCAGGTGGACGTGGTTCCGATGGTGGCGATGTACATGAACGGGATCCACCCGCGGTCCCGATCCTCCTGTAAACAACTGAGATCTACATGAACAGAAGGGATCAAGACTCACTCGGATTGCTTTGCGGAACACATCCGGATCCAGTCCGTAGTTGCCCAGATAGTTCCTCTTCGACTTCAACTTGCGGTAGCGTACTCCCGCCAGCATCGCCCCCTTCTCGATCGAAGAATGAGCAGTGTCGCAGAAGTAGAGCACAAAGTCCTTGAAGATGGTCGGATCGTGGAAGTATCCGCAGACAACGTCCGTCGAGTCGTACGGCGGTCTCTCGGGTTTCGGCCAGTAGATGAGTCCTCGGAGGGCCTTCGCGACGCGCGTCTCTGCCAGCCACTGCAGCATCGTCGGCGTCGCTTTGATCTTCTCGATCTTCGCCGCTCTCGCGGTCAGAATCGCGATGTGAGTGGCATCGGAGCCCGAGCTCTGGATCATTCCGCAACCAGGACCCGGATGCGAGTTCTTGAAGTGCTCGGGGAGGCCCATGAGGTCGACGAGCCAGTCGAGGGTCGACTTCTCGAGTTCTGTCATCGAAGGGCAAGAGATCCACGAGAAGCCGACAGATGCGAGTCCGCTGCTCATGATGTCGCCCATAATCGAGTGATAGCTGATTCCGGTGGGGTAGTAGGCGAAGAAGTGCGGATGGTTCCAGTGGGTGCTTCCGTTCCACACCACCTTCTCCAGATCCGCGTAGATCTTGTCCCACTCTTCCGGAGCACTCGGGGGAGCCGCCGGCACCAGCGCCTTCATGTATCCCGGTTTGACGTCGGGAAGCGGTTTGCGAGTTCTGATGGTGTCCCAGTACTCGGCGACGATGTCGATCATCTTCTTTCCCTCAACACGAAGCTTCGCAGCGTCCATCGCTACGCAGGATTCTCAGTTTACAGTTGCTACACGAGAAAAGTCAGCCGAGAAATGAACCTCGCCCGGTTTCTCGTGCCGGCCTCTGACGTCACGTGCCCCCGTAATCCGCTTCTTTTCGTGATGATCACTCTCGCAAAACCCCAACTAATCAACGGCTAATTGGCCAATTATATTCATGTAGAAGCAGCGCATTTATAAAAGAAAGAAAGCAAGAAGCAAACGACCGGACGCTCTACGTATAGAATAATCGGTCGGCGATTTCGAATATGACGTCGCGAGCAAGGATGACGTCGTCGAGAGTGGTGAGCTGACTGCAGACGACCATCCGGAGGAAGTAGGTGTCATGGACGGTCGACGGAACGAGATGAATGCGTCGGTCGTCGTTGATGGCGTTGCACAACTGCTCGTTTTCAGCATTCGTCGACTGGAACAACACGGGCGGTTTCTCGGGGGAACAGACGACTCACATTCTTCAATCGGAAACAAGTCAATCCCAAATGTTGAGGGACGAAGTGCTCGAAACGACCGTCCTCCACGATGAGTTTCGAGAACTCTCCGGCCAGCAACTCCGTCTGAAATGCGCTCTTCCGGTTCTGCGATTTCCCGTGATCTCACCCGTCTCAAGTACTCTCTTATCTTATCAACGCCCATGTTTCTCAACACGAACCATATCTTCAATGATCGGAATCGCCGTCCGAGAGCCACTTGTAAATGCTGAAAAACCGAGATCTTTCCGGGAATCCCATCGGATCTCTAACTCTATAATCGGAAGCAGTCGACTGGTACTCGTGCGCCAGATACAGAGCGTCGACGTTGAAGAACCGAGACACGTGGGTTCCGTTTTTGAAGAACATCGGCGAGCAGTCGAAGTTGACCATTCCGGCCTTGTGCAGATTGAAGTTGAACGAGTCGACGTGCTCCATTCCACGTGTCAGGTACTTGAACTCGTCGCAAAGAGCGAACGTTCCCGCGTAGGCAGCATCCACGTGCAGGTACAGCCCCTCGGCGACACAAATCGGGCCGAGCTCATCGACCTGATCGACTCCGCAGGAGCACGTTGTGCCCACTGTGGCCAGGAACATGAACGGAATGTAGCCACGCGCCCTGTCCTCCTGAAATGGATAGAGTTGGATGAATTCCCTCATCATTCCGAACCTTAATCGCATTCGACAACGTCTCCGCAGTGACTCCGTAGTTTCCGAGGAATCCGCGAGTGGCCTTGAGTTTGCGGAGCCGAACCGCCGAGAGCATCGCGCCCTTCTCGACGGAAGAATGCGCCTGATCGGAGCAGTACATGACGAATCTCTCGAAGACCGCCGGATCGTGGAAGTATGGAGTTATGATACCGGAAGCCTCGTCGTCGATCTGAATGGAGCATTTGAACGGAAAGAGAGAGAGACAAGAGAAAGAGAGAAAGAGAGAGAGAGTTCTCAACCACAATCACAATGCAACACACTTACGGCGGCCGTCGGTTGAGCTACAAAGTTCTGAAATACTCCCAACTAGACAATGCGTTTCATGGCTTTCATTAGTTTTTGGAGTCTCTTTTCAATCACGCTCCACTGATAATACTGATAATATGATGGTCTCACAGCGATGGAGTTGTTGTCGCGTTTTGACTCTAATGCAAAAAATCCAAATTTGTCAAATTTGTCAAAAATGTCGAAAACACTATCTTCGTCTAGAAGATTTCAAACTACCGTACATATTTCCTCGAATAGAGCGGTACCCCGAACGCTGTCCCGGAAAATCATTATATCTCGAGACTGATGAGAGATATCAAAAAGTTATCAACATCAAACTTGTAGTCCTAATTATGATCTACAACTTTGTTGTTGACAACTTTTTGATATCTCTTATCAATCTCGCGATGTAATGCTTCTCCGGGACAGTTCAGTGGAGCGCGTTTGAAACGAGGTTCCAAGTTCTCAGAGACCCCAGCCATCTTCCCATTTCGACCCACCTTATTCGCCTTGACTCTGTCGAGAATTCCCCTCAGCGTCTTGGCCACTCCCGTCTCGGCGACCCACTTCATGAACGTCGGCTCCGCTTTGATCTTCTCCACGTGCGTCGCCCTCGCCGCCATTATCGCAATCATGGTACTATCCGAAGCGGTGCTCTGGATGATTCCGCATCCGGGTCCGTCGTGCGAGTTCTTGAAGTGTTCCGGCAGTCCCATCAAATCGACGACCCAGTCCAACGAAGACATTTCGAGTTCAGTCATCGACGGACACGACTTCCACGTGAATCCGATTCCGGCGATTCCTCCGGAGAGAATGTCGGCCATTATGGATTGATAGCTGAGCGCCGTTGGGAAGTAGGCGAAGAAGTGCGGGTGGTGCCAGTGGGTGGCTCCGTTGACGACGACGTTCTCCAGATCGTCGAAGATCTTCGACCAGTCCTCCGGTTTCGATGGGGCCGTCGCGGGAACCTGGAAGAGGTGGATGAGGACTGAACGACTACGGTCACTCACCAGATGGGTGATGTATCCGGGTTTGACGTCGGGAAGCGGCTTCCTCTCGCGGATTCCGTCCCAGTAGTCGGCGACGAAGTCGAGCATCTTCTTTCCTTCCGTCCGCAACTTGTCAGAGTCCATGACAGCAGCCGTAGTAGTAGAAGTAGTCGGGTGGGCTGAAATGAAGTAGTCGAGTGAAAGAGAAAAAGACACACACGGCTCGTTTCTTCTTCCCACGGATTCACGAGTGAGAGAGAAATACTTGCTATGGGCAACGGCGGCGAGCGCATTTCCGATACCTATCCATCTGCGGTTCCCTCTCGGAAATGGGCGTCGCAAAGGAAAATGGAAGGAGGAGAATGGAGGCTCGTTTGATGGATTCGTGCGAGTGAGAGCAGAAGATGATGATGAGATGCGAAGGGAAGAAGGAGATGATGGAGGAGAAGAAGGGAGTGAAAAGAGATTGACACGAGAGTTTATTTCGTTTCTTCGTGAGAGAGAGACAGACGCTTATCACCTTATCAATTGGTCAGAGAAGGTTGTTTTACAAAACATTACGATTCGCAGTGACCGACCGAAATTATCGATCAAATCTTGGGGTGATGAGACAAAGAAACCGATGACAATGTCCTCTTATCACACGTAAGTAATGCAGATCAGTTGGGAACTAAGAGTACAAAACCACGGGCTCGGATAGAGAAAGCTACTCCTAAACTGTTCGCGCTTCAGCAGCACTATTAGTGCCTCAGCAGCACAATGAGCGCTTCAGCAGCACTATTAGTGCCTCAGCAGCACAAGGAGCGCTTCAGCAGCACTATAAGTGCCTCAGCAGAACTATGAGCGTCGCAGCAGCACTATGAGCGCTTCGGCAGCACTATAAGTGCCTCAGCAGAACTATGAGCGTCGCAGCAACACGGTGACCGCTTCAGCAACAATATGAACGCTCCAGCAGCACAATGGGCGCTTCAGCAGCACTATAAGGTCCTCAGCAGCACAAAATCTGCCTGGGCAACACTATGAGCGCCTCAGCAGCAGAATGCCTTCACATGACACATCACTTCGTTGCGGGACCTTGTCTACCGTAGTCTTTTGGGAATAAAAAAGAAGAAAATGATGCCCGAAAGAGCGTCTCTCTTTCCCGTTTCCTCCGCCTCCCGATTAAGGAGAACCCTTCGCCTCGTCGTTTTCATTCGGAAGGAAAACCAATCCGAGACGCATAATAAATGTGTCCTTCTCCGCCTCCTCCTCCTCGTTTTTGTGTCTTTAATTGAATGCAAACACCATGAAACGATTGAAACGAGAAGTAGATCATAAATAATGGAGAGCGAAGAGAGAGGTGGGAGACGCAGAGATGCACGGCACAGAGCACATAATGATAAAGTTATCACTACCTATATAGGCATAGTCAACCGGTGATAACGAACACTTTCTTCGCCTTTCTTTTCCTTGAAACTCTCCGTTTTCAGCAATGTTTCTGCTCTTCTTCGCCGGCGGACTCGCCTATTTCGCCCTTCAGTTTCTCGTTAAACCGGAACCGATTAAGCTGTTGAACATCTACGGACAGCCCGGAAAATGGTAAGGGTCTTTTCGGAGACCACAAGATAATCCTATGACGAATATCCAATGCAAACGCGCTCTTTCGCTAAATGAGTGTCTGCGACTCATTTTTTCGCAAGCTATTTCGTCTACGCACTTTGAATTATTGAGGAGAAATAACACGATTCAGGTAGCGATATTTGAATTTAATCCATCAGGGCCAAAAAGTTCGATTGCATTGACAATGCGCCCTGTGTTTCCGTGGCGAGTGCAAACGTGCTCTATAGCTCTATTAGTGTCTGCGTCTCTTATTCTGCACGCTATTTCGGTTACACTGCCTTTTCCAAATGTATTGTATTAGAGCCAAAGAGCGTGATTGCATTCGATGCGCTCATCCTGTGACCTCTTCCAAATGGCTCTTGCGTAGGTACTCTCTGAAATTCTTCCTGATGAAATTCATCATCGGACACCGACAAAAGAAGCAAAAGAAGTCGGGAGCGAAGCCAGAAACGGAGAATTTGATGAATTCTCAGTGGGGCGGAGATGGAGGCGAGAGGAATATAAATGAGATGGAGAGGAAGCACGAGCTGAAGACGGTGAGGAAATGAGAATAGAAGTGGAGTGAGAGGGGACGGAGACGTATTCAGGAATGGGGCGCCGATGCGGTGTTCTTCGACGCCTCGAACCGCGACGGATGGTATTTCACGCTGGGAACTGCACAAAGAGCCGACTCCATCATCAATCTCTTCTTCATTCTCCGAATCCCCGGAGTGGGGACTTTTGTGAACGAGGAACTGCACACGGACACCAATGTGAAGGTGGGAACACGTCGCCCACAACCACCATCCGACGTCTTTCAGAGCATCCACAATTCGGAGAAAGAATGGACGACTGCCAGCGGATTCGTCGTCTCTTGTGTCGAACCGATGAAGAAATGGAGGATCCGGTTCGACGGAAAACTCGCTTCGTCGCCCGGAAAAACCAATTTCATCGTGAGAATCGCAAGTGTTCATTGTGTTTAATCGACTCATTCTTCAGAAGAATGGACCGGAGGAGAAGAGGGAGGAGGGCGTCGAGACGGTCGACGCGAAGTTCGATTTGACATGGACTAACTTCGGTGAGTATGGAGTTCTCGAGCAATCGCAACCGCCTGAAACGTCAATGAGCACAGCAAACGCAAACGCGCTCCTCCGCTTCATTTGTGGGTCTGCGACTCATTTCTCGCTCGCTTTTTCTTGGAACAGTTCAAGCGATATGAGACGTTATTTATAGCGCTAACAATGTTCGCAATGTGATTTCGTGAGGTTGGGCGAATTTCGATTCAAAAATTCCGGATTCAGGAGAAAAGATTTACCGGTTTACGGATGCAAAAATCCTTGAAAATACCATTTTTGGTAATTTATGAACGTTTTTGGTATCATGGCCAAAATTGGGATCAATCAAAAGCAGAAACACTTCGAAGCTCTCACAGATGCAGTGTTTTTTCAACAAAAAAAGCATTCTTGTCATGATTATACTTCTTCACTCAACAGCCCATCTTTCCTCCCATTCCGTTCTTCCAGGAGGTCAATTCGATTTCGACAAGATGTGCTCTCCCACTGCCATCGCACACTCACTGGCCATTGAGCCATGGAGCAGGGGACTATTCGACAAAATGAGAGCATCCCACCAGACGCACTACGAACAATTCGGCCATTTGGTCGGAGATTACACGATCGGAGATCACGAGAAGAAGGGAATTCGGATGACGAGCATGAGAGATCACACGATTGCAGGACACCGCAGATGGTCAGACATCCGGCGGTCCGTCTGCGTCCCGGCTTCTTCTTCTGATTCACTCGTCCTCATTTTCAGATACATAATGATGATCTACCATCTGGAAGACGGCACATGTGTCCACACATCCGTCATTTCGATGCCTGAAACAGTGTTCTCTCATTTGGAATTCGGATACATCGTCACGCCGTCAGTTTCATCTCTTCTCATTTTCTGAAGAATTCCAATCAATTTTCAGATCAGGAGAAACCAAACCAGTCGATCGTGTTCATTTTTCCCTTCCGAACCACGGAGAGGATCGCGATTTCCCCAACGACTTCCACTATTCGTTTGAAGTCGATGGCAAGACTCACCACGCAGACGTTCGTATTTCATGGGGATCTTTTCGAAAGAACTCAATCACTTACAGGTGCACATCAAAGAAGTTGTTTCGTTCAAAATGGGACTTGATCAGGCGTGTCAGGTGAACGAAGGAATGTCCGAGTTCGTTGTCGATGGCAAGAAGGGTTGGGGCTTCGCAGAGGTCGAGTATCGCATTCAACCGTATTGAAGATTTGTTTCGATGTTTCGTAAAACATTCATTCCGAGCTGACACAAATGAAAGAAATCAAAAATGATTTCCAGCACCCACGAGCAATAAAAAAGGTGAATGTACAATAATTAAAACATATGAGAGAGAGAGAGAGAGCATAAAGGGGAGGGGGAGAAACAAGAATGTCATCTGAATGACTTGAAAACACGAAAAAACTAGGTTACGAAATTAACAATGAAGATTTGGAAAGCACATGCACAATTACGCCTTCTTAGAGACAGTGGAAACCAGAAATTCGACAGTTTGTCGAATAACGTCTCCGGCTTCGTTGTTCTTTTTCAACTTCAGCCGGCGAGACGCTCTTACGGGCTCGTCGGTTCTGTCCTTCTTTGGACGTCCCCTGCGACGATGCGTAGCAACGGTTTCCGAAGGTTTGTCGGCCTTTATAACAGGAATGACTGTCGTTTTGGGCACCGGCACTTGCGTCTTGACAGGAGCACGAAGTATTCGTGGAGCTTGTATCGACGACCAACGGAGAACCGTCTTCTTGGGAACAGGGACCGGCGGTGGTATTGAAGGAAGTAATGATGTGTTCACGTGATATGAAAGAGGATGATGCCTGAAAGATACTCGAATTGAGAGATTATTGAGAATTACTACTTTTTCTCTTCTTCCTCTCGTCTCAAGTCTTCTGGAGTCTTTTCCTTTGGCTTTGAGGAAACTTTAGAAGTTGAGCAGGATGGACTTGTCTGAAAGATACGAACATATCATTTTATCAGCAGTTATTGAAGAGTCCGTAATTTCTAGTGTGCTAATTGAGTAATTCCCGAGCTCCGATTACTTACAGAAGCAGCAGCAGCCATCGATTGCGCTTTTATAGAATAGTACTGACTGAGGACGTGTGGAGTTCTCATCGTCTGTCCACAGAACTTTTCTTCCCCAAAGGCAGTTTTCAATGATGTCAATTCGTTCTTCTGTAATCAAAAGTTGATTGACTATTGTTCAACAAAACAATACCGAAACGCCAATACGATCAGCACACTTTGGAACAATCGACAAGTTGGCAATGTCAATGCATCGACGAACTGTCGCACTGCAGAATCCAGTCATCTGAGCTGTTACTTCATCCGGCTTTTGCCAGATTGTTCCGTGTGATTGATCGCCTAATCGCCTCGCATATTCTCTGTTGAACAAAGCCGTTCGAGCAATCATCACTCGCGTTTGATCACAAAGATGTGCCCGAACAGCGATCACATTTGAATCCTCAAGGAACTTGAAATTGCTCATGTCCACTGCACCTCTTTCTCTGCAACGTTGACAGTTGCGTGTGTTGTCTCTCGGGTATATGACAGTAGCTGGTTTCTGAAAACAATTGCTTAAAAATGCAAGGATCGAATATCAGACTGACGTTAAAATTAGAATACAAAGTAATCGAGGTCTTATCCGCGTACGCGGGAACCTGGACACTTTTTGGAGCAACTGTCAGATTCTTTGTGTTGTTTTTCGGCGCCGGGACTCGCTTGATTACTGCGTTCTTTGTCATTTCTATAGCCGCTTTCTTACGTTCCATTATCGACTTCGAAAGAGGTAGAATTGGTATAGCGCTAGAAGATATTTTGGTCTTCAGCATCTGCGTCGGATCATGCTCAATAAATCTGAAAAGAAGATGAACACCTATCTGAATTTTATTCCCACTAAACCCAGAAATCCTCCTATCGACATCATCTTCTGGAACAAGCTCTTCTTGAACGTCTTCCTTAATAGTAGGTGGGGATGCAGTTACATTTGACACTTTACTCAATTGTGGTTCTAAACGAGGAGGCGGTGATCCACTTCGAGACTGCTTGCACGCAAGGTCATCAAGCGTATCGTAATTGCGCTGTTGATATTCCAGAACGTCGTCAATCGGGCTTCCTTTTTTCTGTCGTTGCATTTCGAACCGAGATCCAAGGGGGCGCTGGGGAGGCAGATCGGGAGGGTTCCCGGACTCCATAGCTAACCTAACTCTATAATCAGAATATTGAGCTGTTGATGATCATAATGTAACTCACGCTTCTTCATCTTCATCAATACCAACAACATCAACTATTTCGTCATCATCAGTATCAGAGCTTTCTTTCCCTGACTTCGAACTGGGCATATTTTTCATCTTGGATATTGGAAATTTATTGGTGGCTTTTGGAGCCTTCAGATTTCGAGACACGATCGGATTTATAACATGATAAGGTCGCGCTCTTTCACGTTGAGGACGAACTAAATAGACTTCTGTAATTACAAAAAAAATTTCTACTGATAGCAGACAACTCACTTCGCTTTCCTTGGTTCAGGTCTGGAGGTGAAGATTTCTTTGGAGGTGGCTGGATTGATTCTCCAAACGAAGCCCAGCCTAGGTGAGCTTTGGGTTCATAACCATCTGTGGATGAGGAAGGCTCATCGTCATCAACCACTAAAAGATCTTTCATTTGTAATGTCTTTCTGGATGACGTGGAGGAAGAAGTGGACGAAGATGTAGGTGAATACGCTTCCAGCTCGAACTTCTCACTCATTTCATTTTTCTAAATGATTTTCTTTAAGTAATCTCACAAAATTTCAGGTTACCTCTGTCTTATCGTCATTATTAGGTGTTCCACTCTGTGGTGATGCCGGAAAATTGAAAACGTCGCTGCTGCCGTTGGTGAATGCATACGATATAGGTGTTAAAGGTGAAGCCATCGATGTAGAATTCGGCAGACTGTCCTGTTTTTTCCACCAAGTAGCGTCATCCATATTGACGGTTTCACGTGCCTCTGGACTATTCGATTGTGCACGGTTTGCAAAATCATTCATTCTAAAATAAAACACAATTTTCAAAAAAAAATGACGGCTGAAAAAAATTTATTCGAAAAATGATTTCGCAGAAGCAATACGACAAAATTTATTTGGCGCAAAAATAAATTTATCAAAACTTTTCAAGGTTACTGTAGTTTTGAATGGTCTCGAAACGATTTATGTCTGTTGTCTGCAAGGCCAGTTGTCGTTGCTTACCGTAATTCTAAAATTTGTTTATAAGAAATTATTTTCAAGAGATAATGTTTTTTAAACTTTTAATTATTTTTCTTAATTAATCGAATTTAGAATCTGACCATGCTCTAATGAAAACAGGACAAAACACTTTAAAAGTCTTCTCCAGCATAACATCTTGCCTCGTTCATCTAACGTTTCTAATTCCTCACTGTTTTAAGTTTAAACGTGAATTTTACTTTAAAATGTTTTTTTTGATTTTCGGTCAAAATTTTGGACAATATAATTTTAACTTTTTTTAAAAATTTAGTACATTCCAAACATTTTCTCGTAAGTGAATTGTAGAATTTCTTCACCTTCATTTCGGTTACTTTTTACATCTGTATTTTCCTGCTATTCCTTTTCTTCTTTTGCGCATTTTGGTCCTTTTTCCCATACTCCACTCGCATTCGGTATACACCCATTTTCGGCCGCCTCCTTCCTCCTTCGTCTTGTTACGAGACGCAGAGAAACAGTGACTAAAGGCGCATGCCGTGTCCGGCGGCCTAGTGTCCCGCCACGACCGCGTGCTGACGGCCGTGCACTCTATCGATGTTTTGTTCGTTTTCCTTCGATATTGACCGCTTCGCATGTCTATTCCGTTGCGGTTTCTGAAGCGTCTCGGTTGCGTCGCGGTTCCTTCGACTCCGCCCATTTTTCGAGTCTCTGTCTCCGTCTATCACCTGTGGGAGCGCACTGTTCTCTTCTGAACCAAGCAAGTTGTGTTGGCTCGGCGCAAGCAGTGACTCATAGAAATGGTAGATGGAGAAGCGGAAGGGAGCATTGACACAACCGAGATACTTTGGGAATGGAATCTTATACGCGCATGGTTTTGTTGAAATACCGCCTGGAAAAAATGGTTTTGAAGTAGTTTTCAGGAATTATAAACTAGAATTTTGCTCCTCAAAAGTGAGCATAGCTGGATATGTCGGATGAGCCCAGTCATGATACCGACGATTTTCAACTCTCTGGACTGAAGAGAACAATAACAGGTAAATCAACGGGCTGGCCGGAGGAAAATCTGAATAAAATTTAGTGGAATAGATCATTATTCCCATTTACTTATTGAAATCGTCGTGAGCTTTAATTTAAAAATTTGCGAGTATTCAGGGTCGAACTCAAGCCCTCAAAGTTCTCAGCGAGCGGATGATGGGCTACGAGAGTCGTTTTCACGAGAAGATGCAACTATTAAGAAAACACAGTACATCATGGTGAGCTGGAATAAGCTACTTCATATTCACCCCATCAAAGCGTTTGCAGCTGCAACTCGTTTCGATGGTTAGGGAAAATTCAATTTTGTATGACGAGGAAATACAATCGGCGATTCCTGAAGCTCAACTAAAACGCCAGAAGCGAGAGGCGTGGGATCGAATAAGAGCAGATATAATGTGGCAGGATATGACTCCAGTTCAAGATGTGTGGTCGGATCTCCTTGAACAATATTCGAGAAAATCCGAGGAGTTGTCGGACAACTTACTCGAGGCTATGCGATGGACAGATTCGATAATTAGTAAAAAGAAAGGTTCGTCGAGCGTTCATGTAATGTTTTCAGTGAAACTTGTTTCAGTTGATTCACGGCCGCCTTCTGAAATGAATAACATGTCGTCGTCCCTGGACAAGGACTTTTTTGGCGATGTTCCTCTCGCGGAAGATGTTCTTGTTTCCAGTCAAAGTATAGACAGCCCCCCGTCGTCGCTGAACATGATTCGAGACTACGTCGTCATCCAACCTTCCCGAAGAATAGGCGATATCGACGGGGACCATTCTCGCCCGAGCTCGTCTTCAAACTCCCATTATTCACGACGAAAATCACCAGAACCGAGAGAGACGGAAGCTGTCGTGAGAACCTACCCACTGCCATCAAAAGGCGGTAGTTTGAACGTGAGTATATATTCTCAAGAAATCTTGATGAAATATGCGCGGCAACAATGTTTCTTTCCGTTTGCCCATACGCATGAATATGTATCCGCGGCAGCAGGACGGTGATGCACGCGTGGTCGAGTGGCTAACACTCGCCGCGGCCATGCGAGCCAGGCAAGTTCGATTCCGCTTCGCAGTGCAATACACTTTGTCTTCTGCATTGTGTGCGCGACTGCGAAGCAATAACAATATCTGCAGTATCTGCTCATTCGCCCTGTTGTAGCTGATGAGCTCGTAGTCCGATAACATTTTTTTCTTTCTTTCAGTCTCGTTCAAATAATGTTCATGCACGAGAACTGAAAATTACCAAGATCCCGATTCGCGAAGCTCTTATAAAGAAAGGTACTCGACATTAAGGTATCCTTTTTCCATCAATGTTTCAGAATACAAAGAAGAAATCCCGCAAATAAACTTTAGCCGATCAGGCGGAGTGTTAGTGGAGGTTGAACACGGCTATTCGAGCGCGGGTCAGAAAGTGTACAAAATTGTAAATGCCCAGCGTTCAAATCCACAAGCAACAGCTACTGTGACATCAGGACGACGGCTGATAGGGGTATTGAAAAGTTTTCACATTTCGTTTGCATAAAACTAAGGTTACAGATGCACCGTGGAAACTCGTTCAGCTATGAGTCGGGCCCTCCAGAACAGCTCATCGAATCGTATGTTTCATGGTAGTTTTTCTTTTCAGTGCGAATTCTTTTCAGACCAGACATGCCCACTGAGCCACCAGCCAAGAAAAAGATGATTCACGATGAACTCCGCCATTCTCGAGCGTTGATCGGAGCGTCATCATCGAAGATGCGATGTCGCGAATCATCAGTTTCCATTCACTCTGATCCACACTCTCCCGACAAGATTCTATCGGATGAAGTGCCAATTGCTGATGATGAAATCATTCTCGACGCGGAAGGGGAATGCAAACCGATGATTGGGCCCGATTTACTGCTCAGTAGGACGTCTCGTTCCTCCGCGCAGCACTCTTCACACGACATGGGAAGTCAGAGCATGCAGTCTACATCGGCGGATGATATGCATCATTACCACCATGAAGACATCGGTAGCAGGCTAACAAAAAACTCTTTTGAAATTATCTTTCAGAAGACGGTGGTGTTGTGGAAGACATCGAACAGCAGGTAGTTGTCGAACAAGGAGACGTTATGGCGATGCAATCTATTCAAGCAATACAGTATGATGAAGATCTCGCTTTTCAGCAACACATTAACAGTGTTCTGAATAGGTTGAATGACGATGAAGTGAGTTCCCGATAGTATTCCACAAGATGAAATCGCCCATTTCTTCTTCAGAAAGCTTTAATGAAGTTCAACATGCAAAAGATCATTTTGGATGCGAGGTTTGGTGCGGGTACGGCCAGAAACATGGTAAAAGACGATGAAATGCTGGATGCTCAGGAACACGTGGAAATCGAACCAGTCGAGGAGGAGGAGGAGGAGGAATCCAACAACTCGGACATCTAGCTGCGTTCACCGTCTCCTCATCTGACACTCTTACAAACTCACAGACATCATATCAAACTCAACCGGCGGCACAATCTCTTGAAGTTCCATTTATATAATCCCAGTACAAACTGTTAAGTTGATAACATTTAAAAAATGAATTGAATTATTTTTTCGTTTCATTGAATTCCATAAGTAATTCAACTTCCCAACTGTATCTTGTTCTTCATTGTCAGCGTAACTCGAAACTAGAGTTCGATTGCAGAGGGTCAATGCCACAAGAGACGTCAAAAGATGCGGAGAAGGAGAAAGTGATGCGGTCGCGACGAGGAACCGTCGACACGGAACTCAGTGCTCTGCAGAGCTCCCTCGACGTCGATGATGCTCCGTACCGAGCACGGCTCTACCAGCTCTTCGGGTTCATCGAGAAGGAGTTCGACTCGCTGTACGCGGAGAACTGTGCCTGTCAGTGCTCGCTTCTCCGTTCTTTTCTATTCATTTTCAGTTTCAGTGCGTGCCCGAATCGTCCAACTGACACAAACCGAGGGAGAAGGATCAAGTGTGGCCCAGGAAGTTTTCGGCGTTCAAGAGTCTGTGAAATCCGGTCGGAAAGCAATTCAAATGGGACAGAAGTTGCGAACTGCTCTTCGCGGGCCGCCCGTTTTCCGGGATGGCTCAAAGTTTCGATTGAGCCGTCTTCTGGAGGGACACAAAGACGGCGTTTGGCACGTGGCCGCAGATTCCACGAGAAACGTGTGCGCTAGTGCCAGTGCGGATCAAACGGCTCGAGTGTGGTCTCTGGAGAATGGATCGTGTCTTGCCACGTACCTCGGACACACCGGAAGTGTCAACTGCGTGGCCATCTCGTCGAACAGTGTCATCGACACTTCAGATGGATCTGGTCCAGCGGCAGGACTCCTCCTCGCGACTGCCAGTGGCGATGAATCGACTCACATTTGGAGAGTTCCCAGCAATAATGGTAGACCGTTGACTGCGGTTCAACGAGAATAGTCCTATTTCAGCGCCACTCGAACACAGCTCTGAAGAGGAAGAAGAGCACGGGACCAGTGATCCGAACAACCTGCTCGGCCTCGAGCACAATCGGTTCGCATCGACGAACGAGAAATCGGACGGTCACAGAATACGAGTTCCCGTCATGCGGCTCACTGGACACCGGGCTCCTGTGAGCTGCTGTGAATGGATCGCCGGAGGACAACAAATGGTGACTGCTTCATGGGACAGAACAGCCAACGTGTGGGATACGGAGAAGGGGGAAGTGGTGAACATCCTGAGTGGACACGAGAGTGAACTCAACCACTGTAGCACTCATTCGAATCACAAACTCATTCTCACTTCTTCCAAAGACTCGACGTTCCGTCTGTGGGACTTCAGAGAGTCCATACAATCGGTGGCAGTGTTCCAAGGACATCAAGAGTGAGTTTTCGAAAAGAATAATAAAGTACTAGATGGGTCACGTGTTTCAGTTCGGTGACATCTGTCAGCTTCAACACCGACTATCGTATCGTTTCGTCCAGTGACGACGCGACTGTCAAGATCTGGGATCTTCGGAATATGCGCACCCCTCTCGCCACAATACGTCTGACTTCTCCCGCAAACAGAGTCGCAGTCAGCAAGACACATCCAGTTATCGCTGTCCCAATGGACAATCGCCATGTCAGAGTGTACGATCTCAACGGAAATCGTCTCCCGAGAATGCCAAATCGTCGGTGCCACGAGAGGATGGTGACGTGTTGCGCGTGGCTCGACGATCATCCGGCCAACAACTTACTCACGTCGGGATTCGATCGGATGGTCGCCGCGTGGAAAGTCAACACATCCACCTCATAATTCTAGTCATTCTCTGAGTCTCAGCTAAGCATTCCGTTTTATTTTGTCACATGTAGAGTAAATGTATTCACAAAATGAAGTATGTTAGATTGTAAAAATGCTACACGAAAAGTCAATCCGGCAAGCCGGGCGGCCGAACCCTTACAAAATACAAACACCGTTAGTTAGACATTGGAAAGTTGACAGATACAGAGAAAAGCGAGCGAGTTGTGTGACGAAGACACTACTCTTTCAGATTCATCACTTTAGGATTGAGTCGGTCAGATGGGGTGCCGTATTCACTCTCACCCTCAATTCCACCCAAATCTCCAGTCTGAAGCTGTCCGAATTCGAACGATTCGCTCCCCATTGCCGCCAGCTTCTTCTCGACTTCGCTGATCATCGCATCGTACTCGGCGGCAGTCTTTCGGGTTGTCGAAGACGAAGAGGAACCAGTTGGAAGCTGGGCAATAGCTTCGGAAGCAAGAAGAGCTGCAGCTGCTGAAGGAGGCGAGGAGTCGCCGCCGTTCTGAAGCGACGGCAAGAAATCGGCTCCGAACGGATCTGGAAGTGGTTGGTATTGCTTAGCGACCAGAAATGTGGATGACTCACTGTATTCTTCCGCCTCCGCAGCGCTCTTCTTCTCGCCTGCTCTCGGATCGAAAGAGTCATCGAAAACGTTGCTGGGCACGCGTTTCGCTTCTCCGAGATCCAATCCATTCAGCTGTCCGACGGAGTTCTTCGGTGAGATAACTGGATTTCTGCGTGGGGCGACAGGTGGAGGCGGTGCGATTGCGGGAGGACGTGGAGGAGGAATCGACGGAGCTGGACCAGAAGGAGACGTTGACGCAGGACTAGATGAGGGCGAGATGGAAGCGCTCGTGGAGATTGGCGGGAGCCGTGGGGCCATTTCAGAAGGCGGCGTGTCATTCTCACGTGGCATCGAGTATATCGAAGACGGCATGTTGGGAGGAGGTCCTTGAGGCATCGGAGACAGTGGAAGAGCCGGAGGAAGAGATGGCACGAGCTGAATCAATAATTTACGTTCTGATATCAATGCCCTCGTACCTTTTGTTCACCGGAACTTCCTCTCAGTGCTGCGGCAAGTCGTTCGATGAGTACCTGATTCTCGGCTTCCAGCTCGGCGATTCTCTTTCGGAGAATGAACACTTGCTTCTGATTCTCCAGAGACGTCCGATTCTTGTCGAGGAATCGTTTGTAAGCCAAGTCGAATGCTTCTCCGATCGTCAGAGTGATGTCAACAGCCAACTTCTCGGAAGTGAACGCGAAACAAGTGTGTTTCGAATTGGACCCCTCAGCTCTGGCGATGAACGAGAGCATCCGCTTGTCCTGGAATGCACGGAATGAACAATGCACTGGAATCGAGAACCCACATCTTTGTCGTCGGCGCAAAACGATATCCGCCCCAGTGGAAACGTGAACATCACCGCCTTCGTTTTGTTATCCGCGATCGTCACATTGTCTATCGATATACCGATATCGACTTTTTGCAGTTTCGCCGTCTCTCGTGTCTGTTCCGAGCGTTTCAGATCTCGTTGAAAGCGAATCGCGTGGATCGCTTCTCGAGCCACGTCACTTCCGGCCGGTTTCGCAGTTTCCACACTTCCCAAGAACCTCGCCACGTACTCGACATGTCCGTTTATCAGAAAATCTGAAAGATGTCATTCGTACAAAACAAGATAGTTTGTTGTAGGCTACACGCATGTAAATGTTTTCGCACTGCGACTATTCACCTGGAGGATGGATCCACGTCCTTCCCGATCCGCCGCGATATTTCGCCTGAGTACCACTGGTTGAGGGGCTCGACGAACTCTCGCCGTTCGAACTGCTGCCGCCGCCAGCGATTCCGGAAATCGATCGTTTGAACGTCTTGTAGATATCCTTGGCCATGGGGTCTGAAGTGAATTCAAATATAGAAGACATCGGAGAGAAAGAGAAGACACAGGCAAAACATTCGAAGAAATCGGAGAGAAACGGCGAGCAAACTGTGTAAATAAACACGAAGGAATCGAGAGAACGGGGGGAGAGAGAGAGCGCGTCGATCGGAAGAGGCCGATTGATAACATTATGAGTCATAGAGCAAGAGGAAAACGGATAAATGGGGGAACGAATCATGAGTCAGCCGAGTCCATTAGTTCGAGAATAAACACTCGCGAGCCCTAGTTGTGGTACCTCAAGAGAGGGAGAAGAGACGCAGACGGGAAACAACTAAAAGACGAAAGGAATTCGTTTCAAGCGCAACAGAAACTTCGAGAATCTTTCGAATGTAAAGAAGAAGAAAAGTGGGAGTGACTATCAAAACACATGACTCGCCAAGGGGGAAACTCTGATAACCACCGAGACTCGTGATTCTGATATTGGAAAAAGTTCTTTCGGAAGCGGATATAGTCGCCGCTCCCATTTAATAAATCCGCGGTCGAATGCTCCGGAAACACCGATCAAAAGACCCGGTCGGTCGGTGGGACGGTTCAGTAAGCGGATCGCCTCGGGTCTGGCTGACAATAAGTGTGCGAACGTGGTCAAGGTCGCTCGACAGGCTGGCGAGAGAGCGCGCGCAACAGAGGCGACCCAGGAAAACCGCCGTTAAATTGAGGGCGGTCCTATTTTTTCGATGTTGTGGGGTACAATTGGGGTCGCTGATTCAATATCGATCGTTCTGCTTGTAGACATTTCTAGTCGAAGTGAACGGTGAAAAAACGAATAGATAATTGCGAAGAAGCCTGTGCAATCTTAATTACATGTCGAGTGCAATTCGTCAATTCATTCATTTTGATCTCGACCGTGTACACAGAAAACTTTACTCTAAATTAATAATGAAAAAGAAAACTCGAACAAAAAACTCTTCTAAAAACTTTCTTCGGACGGAGCGAGAGAAGGTGAACGAACAGCGAAAAGTACATAAGGGGTACAGTGGTGATCGGACTTTGATGAATGAAACGAATTTCTCCCTCTTACAATCTCCACCACGACATTCCAGCGCGGACATGGGCGTAGTTCGGGAAGGCTTCGGTACGGCCTGGAAAGTATTCACTCTTTAACACCTACAAATTTTCGTTACTCACCAACTCCGACAGCAGCAAGATCACGATCGTACACATGTCGCGAGACGGCTTCACGGACAGCTCCGGCATCAATCTTTTGGATCTGAGCTTCGAGTTCCGACAACTGTCTCAGATTTCCGGTGTAGAGAAGCTAGAAATATTGTGATAATGCTACTGATCAAATTCATTGTTCTACCTCCTTGGCATTGAATCCAGCCTTTTGGGTGTTGGTTTCGAGATTTTGGTACAAGTTGGTTCTCAACTGGTTCTTGGCCATGGCGACCTCTTCGTCTGTGGCAGCAGAAGCAAGATGCTTCCATTCGTGAGCAACAGACTTCATGATTCCGCTGGTGTCGTTCAAATCGTGACCATCAGCAACAAAGTAGATTCCGAAGAGTCCAGTGTCCCTGAAGAGTATTATGAGATTTTTAATTATTGAAAAATTGATACTTGTAGTTGATGTTGAAGTGTTGGAGGTTTTGAAGTCCATGGTCGTGACTGATTTTCTGCACGATGCGGGAAGGAGCCGTTCTTGAGGTAGCATGAGTCACATCCCATTGTCCTAAAGGAAACATGATACTTTCTTTTAATCAGAGGAAACAAACCAACAAACTGGCTGGCGAGTTGAAGAGCAAGAGCATCCTTGTGAGCATAACCAACTCCCTGAGAAAAAAAGATCAAGCCATTTATACAAACTTTGTTTGATTTACCTCGACAGCAAACGCAGCGTACATGTGCTTGACATTGTCGTTGCGGTATCTGTACTCAGATCCGGTGAAGCGGGTTCCGTCAGCCTGTGGAACCTTTCTTGGGTATTCGTTGCTGAGGTCTCCGAAGTACTTCTCGGCGAGGCTAGGGACGTTCGAGACACCTCCTCCAACAGCGGAAAGGACCATGCGGACTGGTCTGTAATGATCCTCTTGCCACTCTTTCAGAGTTTGAGCAGTAATAGTCTGGAAGCAGAGTTTTAAAAGAATTTTTGGTTAATATTACTCACAGGGATGCTTTCGCTAGTTCCAAGAACGCTCAATGCAAGTGGAGTTCCTTGGAAAGCAGCAGCGTGAAGCATGTTGAAAAGAACGAGTTGGTGGTAATCGTCGGAAGCGTCCAGTTCCTTCAAGAGGGTGGCTCTCTCAGTGTCAATAGCCGAAGCATCAAGCTTGCTGTTGCGCAGAACATCAGCAAGAATGTCGACGACTGCAATAGAAAAAATAAAGACCTCGAAAACTCGGAATCAAAAAACCCACCTTTCTCAACGTCCTGAGAAGCGGCTTGAACGAAGACAGCGGTCTGATCGCGTTCAGTGAACGAGTTGAGCTTAGCTCCGATGGCGTTGAGCTCGGACTCAAGAGCGGCTGTAGCTCTCTTTCCAGTTCCCTTGTGAATGAGTCTCTCAAGGAAATGAGCGACTCCGTTGTTCTTCTCGTTCTCAAAGCGAGATCCAGTCTCGATCCAGACTCCAACCTTGAAGAGTGACGTTTTGGCGATAAAATTAAATAATTCTTACGGTAGCTGTAGCAGTTCCGTTATCCTCGGTGACGACGCGGAATCCGTTCTTCAAGGTGGTGACTTCGGCCTGTGGAGCGTTGGCAAGCACGTCCTTGACGGAAAGAGCGGTAGAGGCATTGCGAGCCTAAATACTCCGTTTATTTTGAAAATTTTGTTATTTTTAAAACTTTTCTTTTTCATTCCTAACTAGGTCATTTGTCACTTTGAATGCTAAAGTTCCGACGGAAAAATGTTATATTTTTTAAGGGTTTCATTTGTTTATGATATTGTTTTAAATAAATAGATAATAACCTGATTGTTGAGCGCTGAACGGAGAGTAGAGCTGACGGCGAGTCGAAGTGCCATTTCCCTCGAGTTTTCCCTTGTTCTCTGCAAATTAGAATGAATGAAGAAGGTTGTATATAGAGAAACAGGATGCGCTGAATTCGATTAACTGACTGAAGAAGCGAAAATTTCAGCTTTTGTTGCTGAAATTCAAAAAAACACAGTTGATTCCATGAAGCCGCCCAGCAAATGAGAGACGCAGACAGCTATGTTCGCGTCGAGACCCGCGCCTCAGATTAAAGGCGCACCCGTAAATCGTACACACAAAAATTGAAATCGGTTTTTCGAATTACGTTCTTTTTGTCAATTTTTTTATTCTACAACCAGTTTTCGTAATTCATTATTTTCTAATTAAATTAGTATTTTCGTCGGTTTTCGAATTTTCGATAGTTTTTCGTCAGCCAAGTCTTTAAAAAGCGTTTTCTCGTGAAATAGTATCCCCAATTCTAGGAGGAACTTGCGATGTCTTCGAGACACCGATTGGATTTAGATGGCAGTGGGCGTGGCGACCGACGCAGGTGAGATTCCCAGTTATGTTTCCGGTTCTATAATATGTTTTCCAGATCCCGCTCACCTAAGCGACGCTCTCGATCTCGTTCCCCGAATCGTCACTCTTCTCCTGACAGAAAACGGCAGATTGGAGCAGTGGGAAACATGAAGGTATTTAGCACTTTTGAACTTGTCGTGAACAATGCATTTTTTTAGGTTCAAATCAACCCCTACAACAATCAACCATACAGTAACCGTTATTGGACGATTTGGGAAAAAAGATGCCAGTTGCCAGTGTGGGAGTATAAAGAAAAATTTATGGAGCTTCTGCGAACTAATCAATGCATCACTCTTGTCGGAGAAACCGGATCTGGAAAAACTACTCAAATCCCACAATGGGCCGTTGAATTTATGAAACAGCAGCAACAAGGACAAGGAGTTGGACAAGCTAGATTAGTGGCCTGCACACAACCCAGGAGAGTGGCTGCTATGAGTGTGGCAACAAGAGTGGCAGAAGAGATGGATGTTGTGCTGGGACAGGAGGTTGGATACAGTATCCGTTTTGAAGACTGCATCAGTGAGCGGACTGTCCTTAAGTACTGTACCGACGGAATGTTACTCCGAGAGGCTATGAACAGTCCGTTGCTAGACAAGTACAAAGTTCTGATTCTCGACGAAGCTCACGAAAGAACACTTTCCACGGATATTCTGATGGGATTGATCAAGGAAATTGTGAAGAACCGAGCAGATATCAAGGTGGTTATCATGTCTGCCACTTTAGATGCCGGAAAGTTCCAAAAGTACTTCGAAGATTGCCCACTGCTCAGCGTACCAGGTCGAACCTTCCCTGTCGAGATTTTCTTCACTCCCGAAGCAGAAAAAGACTATTTGGAAGCAGCAATTCGAACTGTCATCCAAATCCACGTGTGCGAAGAGACGGAAGGAGACATTTTGCTATTCCTCACAGGTCAAGAAGAAATTGAAGAAGCTTGCAAGCGAATAGACCGAGAAATTCAAAACATGGGAAATGATGTTGGAGCCCTCAACTGTATTCCACTATACTCTACACTTCCCCCGGCTGCCCAACAACGCATTTTCGAGCCTGCACCACCAAACAGACCAAATGGAGCAATTGGACGCAAATGTGTCGTTTCCACCAACATTGCCGAAACATCACTCACAATCGACGGAGTTGTTTTCGTCATCGACCCTGGATTCTCAAAACAGAAAGTTTACAATCCAAGAATTCGTGTTGAATCTCTTCTCGTGTGTCCGATTTCGAAAGCATCGGCTATGCAGAGAGCGGGTCGTGCCGGAAGAACGAAACCCGGAAAGTGCTTCAGATTGTACACGGAAACAGCGTACAAGTCAGAAATGCAGGATCAAACGTATCCAGAAATCCTCAGATCTAACCTTGGATCAGTTGTCCTTCAACTCAAAAAGCTGGGAACTGAAGATCTCGTCCATTTCGATTTCATGGATCCACCGGCACCAGAGACGCTCATGAGAGCACTGGAACTTCTCAACTATCTGCAGGCGATCAATGACGATGGAGAGCTGACTGAGTTGGGAAGTTTGATGGCCGAGTTCCCTCTCGACCCTCAGTTAGCGAAGATGCTGATCACGTCCACTGAACTTAATTGTTCCAATGAGATTCTGTCCATCACAGCAATGTTATCGGTTCCTCAGTGCTTTGTCCGTCCTAACGAGATGAAGAAGGAGGCTGACGAGGCGAAAGCTCGGTTCGCTCATATTGACGGTGATCATTTGACACTTCTCAATGTCTATCACGCTTTCAAACAGAGTAAGTACATTCAATTCTTATACAGAAATAAAACGTTTCGATTTTCAGATCAAGAAGATCCCCAATGGTGTTATCAGAACTTTATCAACTACCGTACAATGAAGACTGCAGACACGGTCCGCGTTCAATTGGCTCGAGTCATGGACAAGTTCAACCTTCGTCGTGTTTCCACGGATTTCAAATCCCGCGACTACTATCTGAACATCCGTAAAGCATTTGTCGCCGGTTTCTTTATGCAAGTGGCTCATCTGGAACGCAGTGGTCACTACGTGACGGTGAAAGACAATCAACTGGTGAATCTACATCCATCGACAGTCCTCGATCACAAACCCGAATGGGCACTGTACAACGAATTCGTTTTGACGACTAAGAACTTTATCAGAACTGTTACTGACGTTCGTCCTGAATGGTAATGTACAGAGCATCCGCGGATGTATCTAATTTATGAAATTTTCAGGCTTCTTCAAATCGCCCCACAATACTATGATCTCGCAAACTTCCCAGAGGGAGACACCAAAAGGAAATTGCAAACTGTGATGCAGACGTTGCAACGGAACTCAGGCAGAGGCTACTGATCTCGCCAATTTTACCACATCTTCATCTTGATCATTGTTTCCTATTTATTTGTGTTACTTTCGATTGTGTACCCTAACTATTTTCGGTGTTTTATCACTCAACCCCGTTAGATGATATATTCATACAAAAATGAATCACGAAAATTAGCCGTCGTTACTCGAATCAAAGTCTATGCTCCTCGGTTTGATTAGTAGGATTTTGGTCTTGAAAACGTTCCTCTTGCTCTTCTGTTTTCCCTTCCTGGTCCTGATTGGCATTTTCATCTTCGCCTTCGCTATCGCCATCGTCATCGTCTCCTCGTCCATGTGCTACTTGCCAATTTTCAAATTCGTCTTCCAGGTCGTAATCATCGTCAAGATCTGAGTCGTCGTCTTCGTAATCACTTCCATCGTCGAATGCATCATCAAGCAGCTCCATTAGAAGGTCTTGACCATCCTCTGCTTCATCGTCGTAAATATGATGAACTCCTTCGAACAACCGGCCAGAACATAAGCCCTGTAAAAATCACAGTATTGATACTTAGAAACGATGATTGAACACTCACATCCCCCTGGAAGTGTTTATAAGGATCTTCTTTGTTGAGTTGTTCACCACATAGCCAGCAGAAGTAGGTGTCGCATTTGGTGCAGTGCATCTTGTGGCAACCCTCATTCTTTTCTATGCTCACGGAGCACTTCGGACACGGTTTGCTGTTCGAATCGAGCCACTCCTCGTTGAGGAACCTCTCCACGAGCAACTCGACGTGCTTCTCGCCTCCGAACTGCCGGCAGATCTCCGCCCGTGCTTCTGCACCGCCCTCTTGCCACTGCTTTACGATTCTCGCCTTGTCGCCCTTCTTCCATTTACAACCGGATACTCCGTGAAACGTCTGTTTGCAGAGAACACAAAACGAGAATTGGCAATATGAGCATTCTCCCAGATTGCGTTGTCTGAGAAGAAAAGAGATTCCGAAATAGAAATGCTTCCAAGAAGGTACCTGTCAGTGATGTACGCGACTTTTTGGCATGTTTCGCGAGGACAATCGACTGTGTCGTCCATGTCTCGGATCGCTTTTTCTAGCATCTCGGCTTCATACCTACAAATTATAATTTTAATGAACAATAAGAAGAAGCTTCAGACTTTGCGAAGAGCTCTTCTCCCAGCGCCTCTTTGATGACACTCTGTTGTGCTTCGCTTTCGCATTTCTCCGCCAGGCACTGCATTGGTTTCGACTGAGAACTATCGATATATTCAAAACCGGAGGGTCGTCAAACCAACCACAATCCCCTTCGCCAATGAGCGGAAGTAGTCGTGCGTGCAAGATCGACAGAAGACGTGACTGCATGGCTGGAACTTGATGCAGTGTTGACCGATCAAACTGTCGTAACACACCTGAAATTTGGGATTCAGAGGGCAAGTTCCGGAGATCAGAGGTTACTTCGCAGTCGAAGAGCGTGTTGACAAAGTGTTCCTCGGCGGCTTCCTCTCCTTTTCCGAGAATTTTCTTCTTCAAAGATTCAATTGTCTCTCCTTTTTCACCTAACGCGTAGGCCTCGTTCAAGTTTATCACTTTTGTGGACATCGCATCCATCTGAACATTTCGTTTTTCAAATATCTATTTACTTCTCGAAACCTGATCAATGATGGATTGATAACAGAAAAAGAGCACTGGCATCATTTGGTTCTCTTCGCAAATCTTCGCCATTTCTGTTTCGCACGTTTCTTTTTGGTCTTTTGTCATCCAATCACTTTCAAGACTCAACTGTGGAGAAGAATCAGTCGGATAGTTATTGGGAAGGCGAAACTTGAGTCGAACCGGGGGGAGAATGTCCAGGGGAACAGAAAACTGTTCGCCGGTCTCTGTTATTCCTTCCAGAAGAGCCTTGGGGTCAGAAATAGAGTCGAAACCTACCTGATAATCAATTTTCGTTTAGTTTTTGAGAATTAGAAACACTCACATCGACGGAACCTTCGATTTCTGAATTTGCATCCGTCCAATCGCTAGTTTTTGTCAATTTGTTCTCTCGGAGAACGCTTTCTAACGCTTCTAATTCGTACAATTGATTTTCGCGGTTTTCGTCTGACATCTAACTTTCTGAAATAAAATTATCGGAATTTTTGAAACTGATTATTCAAAAAAATAATTTTGAAAAAATAAAAACAGTACAAAAATCATGTGTTTGACGTCAGATGAAAGCAATCGCGCTTCAATCGTGAAAAATAAGCAGCGCGAAGTTTGAATGAGGATTGAGGTGAGTTGAATGGAAGAAAAAGTTTACTTTTACATTTACAAATTTGTTAAAACGTTTTGCAAAACGTTCGGAACAAATCAATTTTAAAATCAAAACAGAGAGAACATTCCAATAGAAAGAGTTCATTAAAATTTACAAAAAATGCCAATGTTTTTGATCTCTAAATCACTTTCCCGGCGGTGTGCTCCCTTCGAATCCAAGACCCCTCGGTAATGTTTCTCTATTTCGTAGATCCCACAGAACTCATATCGAATTCATCCAAATCCGAAGTCCAAACAGACGGCGTGGGAGCAAAGTGCGATGAGAAGACGACAAAACTGGGCGAGACGAGTCGAGAAACGAGCGCCAAAGTGGGGCTGTTTGATGTCTGCTGGAATGGCTCAATTATGTGTCTCTGAAACAACATGTTGTGCCGTCGATGTCTGCAATATCTCTCTCCTTTCGATACGGCTTCCGAGGACGCTGTCAATTGGTTTCTCTCCTCTTTCTCGCGATAATCCGCGTCTCGTCGTAGTTCGTGATGCGCCTACTAAAACGGGCGGCTCCTGGGGAGGGGACACTCGATACGGCGTCATTGCCCTTCGGAGGCTCTCCAATTGTCTCAATTATTCACTCGCCTCGTGCGAATCTTCCGGTCGACGCCATCGGCTACAAAGTCGCTCCATTCGAAACGGTCGACTTCCTGACTAGACGAGTCGAGCTGTTTTTGTGCTCGGCTATAAAACGGCGACGATCGACGAACGAGTCGGTTTTCTCCTAATCACATTTGTGTTTCGTGTTTTCAAATTGGGCTCTTTTTTCGATTGAGCTGTGCTTTGGAGCCCAGTGAAACATTTCATTAAAAAGGAGAAAGCAGAGTCCATTTCCCACGAAAATCATAATCATTCTCGGCTATTTTGAAACTTTTAATCAGTCGAAAACTGCAATTTTCTCTCGAAAAGAGCTTTGGTCGTGCTGACTTTTGCACGTCATTCAGCCCCTCTGGAATACTGAAACACACATCCAATGCAACTCTATTTAATGCATTACATTTGAATTTCTCTGCGTAGACGAAAGAGCGTGAGAAATGAGGAGCAGACACGAATGGAGCGGAGGAGCGCGTTTGCATGGGATGTGTTCCTTTGGTTTCATGCTCATCGGAAAATCAGCATCTTTTGATCTCGCTTCTGTGCTCTTTGCACAAGTTCCGCATATTTCTTCTTCTAAAAGATCACACCACAGAAAGCATCTGTCTCACTTGATAAACTGAAAATGCGGAGAATGTTTTCCCGGAAAAGCAGCTGAATTCGTTCAATTTACCCTTCAACTTCGTCTGCGCCGCCTGTTTCAGTGGCCTCTCGCCGTCCAAACAACGTCGAAAACTCATTAGAAAGGCGGCCTCCTTCGCTCATCACTCGGCATAATTCATCAACTCCGCATAACTTTTCTCGCGGATAATGGACCTTCTCCTCCTGTGTCCGTGAGGGGTAAACAGCCGCCACATCACCAGATTATCTTCCCCTACCTGCGATTGGCTTCCACTTCTTCTTCTCTCGTTTCTCGACCGCCCGCCAGATTAATAGGCGAAGAAACGAGGAAAACAGTGTCTAATCCCCCACGGAAATTATGTCCTCAACGCCAACTTTGCAGCAATTTTTGTTTTCGAATTGGCGAGTCCAAGGGGCGAGTGAGTGTCTGACTGACTTGTGCCGACGTCCTTTGTGTTGACAATCACTCTTGTTTTCGAGCCGTTTTCTTCCGGACCGCCTGCTCTTCTTTCACATTCCTTCCGATTCCATCCGGTTTCACAACTTCGTTGTTTCATTCACACCTGACAGCTGTGTTGTAACTGTGCTCTGTTGAACGATTCGATTCTGGTTATGCAAATGCGCTCTAATGCAAATATTCTCCATTTCCATGTCACTTTTCGAACTATGATCGGTTGATAACGAGACGGACGTTCGGAGAGAAAAGATCGGAAACCTTAGGACGATTAGTGTCTTGCCAAGGGGGATCTGACCAATTTCCCTCGAGTATATTGGAGTCCAGTGGAGCGCATCGGCCCTCCGAACACTCTCAGTGCACCGTCGAGTGTCTTGTCAAACAAGACGGAAACCGATACGTAATGGTGACCTTGCGTCATCGTTTTGCTCGTTTTCTGGCGGCTCATGCAAATTATCTCTCCGTTCGGGGAGAGCGAAAGTGTTTCTTCACGTTTCTCTTCCGCCTCCGCCCCTGGAAACACTTGTGACGACCTCTACAAACTAGAAGATACGTGTGCCTCCCGCTCTCTCGTGCTCTCTCTCTCTCTTCAACTGTATATTGCAGAGCCTTCTTTCTCGAATGAATGCGTCCTCCTCATTTCTTGCCCCACCTCTTCCTCCGACGTTCTCCCAAATGCTCGCCATCGTTCTCATGTCCATCAAACTAGTCCTCAACTCGGTCGGATTCCTCCTCAACTGCCTCCTCCTCTGGATGATCATCCAGAACTATCGGAAGCTTCACACGACGTTCAGCATACTGCTCACCTACACCCTCATCAACGACATTCTCATCTCGACAACTCTCCTCCTCACTTTGAAACGGTCAGTTCTCAAAGACCCTCGAATCCCCGACATCTTCCATTGATCCAGATTCGTTCAATGCCACGAAACAGTGGCCATGGTCCACTACGGGCCGTGCTCGCTCGTCTCCACTCAATTCTGTCACATCCTCGACGCAGTCCACCTCCACGCACTCCAGAACTGGATCCTCTCGCAGATTCTGCTCATCGGCTTCCGAATGGCCATGCTCTCGTCGGCCCAATCGTTTCTCTCGGTCAGAAGAACCGTCTCCTTCTGCATTCTCGCATGGCTTCCCGGACTCATTACTATGGTAAGACATTGTTTTCGGAGGTGTTGTGGGGACTCTATTGGGCACAGTTCAGCCGCCGTATTTCCTCGAATAGGGCTGAACCCGAAGCGCTGCCGGAGAATCATTATATCTCGAGATTAATAAGAGATAACAAAAAGTTGTCAAAAGCAACCATGTAGATCATTACTAATACTAGAAGTTTGCTGTTAACAAGTTTTTGATATCTCTTGTCAACCTCGAGATATAATGATTTTCCGGCAGCGTTCGATGTCTATTCGAGGAAATACGGTATGTTTTGATAGTATCCAGTTGGTCTCTGATCACCGAGTTCTCGTCTTAAAAGTTATGGGTTTTACCTTGGTAGAATTAGAAAACTTGAAGGCGTTTAACCGAGTTGAAACAAGTTAATCTCTGTCCTAATGCCTACATTCTAGTTTCGGCACGCGAAAGAGTTTTACGGGGAGTTTCGAAACAGTGCCTTCGAGTGGAAACCTATTCTAGGAAGCGTTCCGATTAAACTACCTTGGGTAATCAAAGTCGACCTACCACGGTACATATGGGAAAAGAGTCTAGTAAACGTTAACTAATCTGATTAGAAAGAAAGTATTTTTTGAATTAAATTGGGTATTATCTGAATCGAAACTGATGCAATTGTAGAATCAGAAAACAGCACATTCGATTCATAAACATTATTTGTTAAATGAGATCACTAGTGATGTACCTGTGAAAAATCCACATGTTTCGTACCAGAATGGTGACCGAAACATAAATACCGTAAAGTCTCTAATAGAAGGGCACCCCAAACGCTGCCGGAGAATCAATACATCGCGAGATTGATAAGAGTTATCAAAAAGTTGACAACAGCAAACTTGTAGAGCAACAATAGGACTACAAGTTTGCTGTTGACAACTTTTTGATAACTCTTATCAATCTCGAGATGTATGGATTCCCCGGCAGCGTTTGGGGTGCCCTTCTATTAGAGACTTTACGGTACTCTCGGATGATTCTGTGCTGGAAAATGGCAGAAACGACAATCTTCTTCTGTCGGTCATTTTCTTGCACAGATTCACCCGAGAATGTGCTGGATGGGTGTTCTCCGAAAGGGTCCTCTCATTCGGATAAAGTTGTTGGTCTTTCAGACGCTCCACTTCATGTACCAATACGACACGAAACGCCTTCTTTCCCTCATCCACCGCTGCTACGATGAAGACTTTTCGCACCAATCAGGTCAGTCTCTCTCTTTTTCTCTCTCTCTCTCTCTCTCTCTTTCTCTGTCTCTGTATCCCAATATTCCCATCTGACAATTGTGAATGCCCTCCATATTTCAGTGAGTGGATACGAGTCCTTCTACAACTCGCCCATGCCAATCACTGTAGCCATGCTGCTCGTTCCCAACATTCCCCACTACTTCCTCGTCTACTGCTTCCGCCACAAACAGAATCACGATATGAAGCGTCGAACCATGTCGACGACGACTCTCCGCATGCACTCGACGCTGCGACGCGTGTCGACGATGAAGGCGTTCCTGCCGCTGTTCCTCCTCGTCGACGTGCTCATCTACTTCTTCTGTCAGATGGAACTCCTTCCGCCGCAGTTCATGGAATACTTCCTCGGTTCGTCCATTCACTGTTCCCTCCTCATCGGTTTCCCTCAGGCACCATCTCCAGTTCCATAAACATCCTCAACCCTGTCATCGCCATTTGCTGCTTCCGACCGTACCGGAAACAATTCAAACAGTACTATCGACTGATAATATCGTAAGAACCATTCAGTTTTTCACGGAAGAAATTGGATTTTCAGTAAACTCTCTGCTCACCCGAAAGTGGTATTTTCGGAGGGAAGCTCAGACGAAATCGTCAACTTGTAATCACAATGATCACAATGAACGGGTTACTGATAACATTCCATCGGAACGTTATCGTTGTTACACATGTTTATGTATATAATATTGTTTTATGAATACACGAAAGAGTAAAATTGTGTTGGCATGATTTTCATAAGTACACAGAGAGGTAGTTAGTGGGAGATTACAGTCTGCTGGTTCCAGCCCAGATCAGCCATCCGGGGAGTTTGACCCAATTGGGTACAAAGTTGGCGGTGGTTTTCCATCCGAAGTGCTTGAGAATGAAGCTGACAGATCGCATGTTCGGTGGAGTCAGTCCTGTAAGAAGGTTCCCTTAATGTTCGGAATCATGCCGTTTCCACTTACCATCAATGTCAACGAAACCGTATTCTCTGCCGAGATCCTCCGTGATGAGAACTCGTCCGCTCTTGTCCATTTTGCGAGGATCGGCGGCAAGCGAGACGACGGCTCTTCCTGGGTACTCGACGGTTTCTCCTTCTGCGAAGACCAGCGCGTTCTTGACGTCTTTCGGCTTTCCGTTCTCATCTTTGAACATTCTCTCGACAAGTTCGGTTTTCACTGCTCCAGGCCAAATGGAAACGACGCACACATTCTTTCTCTGAAGCCATTGGAAACGTTCAGAAGATCCGAAGACGAGAACCTACCGCCAACTCGACAGCCATGTCCGAAGAGAGCCGGTCTAGAGCTTGCTTTCCAACTCCGTAGGCGACATTGAAAATGTAGCGGAGACCTCCTGCCGAACTCACGTTCACAATGAGCCCTTTGTTCCGAGGAGCCATCAAACGAGCCGCGTAGACAGAGCAGAAGTAGTGATTGCGAAGACCGACGTTATTGATAGTGTCCCAAATGTACGGATCAGTCTCATAGAACGGTTTGCCCATGTTGTCCGAGATGGCCTGAATTTAAAAAATGACGATTTGATTCATCTGGTTACATCATACAGTGACACCCTGATACGCATTATTGATGAGAATGTCGAGTTGACCCTGATGATCCTTGTCGATTCCCTCGAACAAATTCTTGACTTCTTCCATATTCGAGTGATCCACGAATCGGGCGATTCCTTTGCCACCTCGCTTCGTGATCTCCTCGGCAGTCGCCTCGAGCCCACTGAGCCCAACTTTACTGTTCAAACTCTGTTCCGGCTTTCGTCCAGTGATGTAGACAGTGGCGCCCGCTTCTCCGAGTTGCAGAGCGATTCCACGCCCTGGAAATATTCGCTTGAGTAGAAAAGAGCACAGTTGTGATTTTTTAGTTCAACTAACCGATTCCACGAGATGCTCCGGTGACGATGGCGATCTGGCCAGCGAGAGACATTTTATCTGAAAAAACACGAAACAGTGAAACGAACAAAAAAACGCAATTTCGTATACTTAATTGTGTGGAAACATTCAGTTTCAGCTGCGAAGAAAATCAAATCAACGTGACGTGCTCAATTTCTAGTTTTCGTCAGCCGCATCACAAACCAATACCTTATCAACCCGAAAGAGAGAGGAGAAAACGTTAGAGCGGAGATCGAACGAATGCGAAAAAAAAGAAAACATTTGTGGGGGGTGGCATGGGGCGGCGGGACGGCAAGCGGGTAAATATACGAGATAGCAAGCTACGTTGTAGTCTGAACGGCCGTAGTTTGGATGACAATTCGTGTATGTTCTCGCGATTTTATCGTAATTCGAGAATTGATGACATAGTTTCAAGAAGGTACGTTATACCTCGTTGCAAGTGCAAAAGACAACGATAATTAAAAACTTCATTCATATTCGAAGTGTAGAAAGGTTGGAAAAATAAATATGCAGTGTTTTTACAGAATAATCCACTCTTTGGGCGAAAAAAAGACTGGGAAAAACGAGAAGAACGGTTTGTAATCAAAATGAAACGTTGCGAATATATAAACCCCCAAATTGCACATATCATGCTCGACAATTGAAGATGAACCCCTAGTGTTCCATCTTGCCCTCATCCTCTTCGTCATCGTCCAAATCCTTGTGCATCTTTAGGGCAGCTCCCTCGTTGTAATGCGCACGGCGCTTCTTCTCGAACTCGCGACGATGGGCTGAAGAATAACTGTTTATATAACATTTTTTGGAGAAACTGATTACCTTTTTGCTCCTCTGTGAGATCTTCCTCGTCTTCGGTATCTTCGGCAGAAGAAATCGGTCTTCCGGATTGCAACTGGAAAAATTTATTCGATTGTGGCATTTATAATTGTACACAAAACCTCCGGATGAGCAAGACCCTCCACAACTTTCTCTGGGTCGACAGCGTTTCCGAGGGACACTCTTCTGGCACGAGTCGCCGGAACTCCATCGTCGCACTCGCTCTCTCCATCCGAATGATGATACGGGGTCTTAGGTTCGTCAATCTGAATTGTGCTGTCGTGAACCGGAAATTTCGTGAAGTATTGTTACCTTCATGCTACCGTAATCTTTGTCGGCCGGATGATATGTGGCGAGAATGTTCATTTCGTCAAAGTGCGCACGACCGTCTTTTCCCTCGAGCGAAGAGTCTTGTTTCATCTTGAGAATACTCTTCTTTGGCTTCCTTTTCAGGAATTCAGTTGGATCGTCGAGACAAATTTTTCCATCAGCAGTCAATTTGACATCGTCTACAGAAGCCGAAGGGGACGCCATTTCTAGAAAAAAAGATACATAATTTGTATAAATTGGAAATTGTTGACGAGAATAAGTCAGAATTGAAATTGAAGAAAGCAGACAAATCCTGATGAAATCGGATTTGAACTAAAAGGGCTCGAAGACGAGCTCATGATCTTATTTTGCTGGGAAGTATAAAGTTCGATCTTCTATAGTATGTTGTTCAATGGGGTAAACATTAGAGGAAAAGATGAGTTAGAGAAGATGTTGAAGATGAGAGGAGCGCAAGAATTAATTAGAGAGTGAAAAGCGGACGAGACCCGTCGCGGAAGTCAACGAACAGAGAAGTTTGCAGGAGCCAGCCACAATAGAGCACACAAAGGAGCAAAACTACGAAATGGAGCCACTAGTAGATCCTCAGTGATTGATGACATTTCTCGTCCACGCGCACCACGCAGTTTGGTTTTTCGAGTGCCTTTCCGGTCAACGTTTGGCGTTAGAAAAGCCGTTTCAAATGATGACAAAAATGTTTCTATTCAGAAAAGTTGACATTTCGAAACGTTTCAAAATGGTTTTCAGAAGCAACCATCAGTGTTTATAATAGAAAGGGGGAAGAAGAAAATGAAAAACTTGACACGCAGAGAAACTAAAGAGTCCGCCACCAAAACGGGAGAAGAAGCTGTGTGAAAACGACGGAGTGGGTGGCCGCGCGAGTCTTCGCGGACAAGAGAAGAGCAATAATGCAATTGGCGCCTCTTGATGTCTGCGCACGCGCCCCTACTTTCAGCCACTTGTGCCACATCTCATTCAGCATACACGCGTTCAAGCGGAGAGAAGGCGAGAAAAGTAAGGAGGAGAAAGAAGAAGGAGAAAAAGAATCGCGTCGACGTCGTCGCACAAAAAGAGAAGAAAGAGAATTCGTCGCGTGATGCAAAGTGAAATTGATAGCGACTCCGTCCGACTAGCTGCTCTGCTCGCTCCAAATCGCCAGCGGCGGCAACAACTGCATCCACAAACGGATGGGTCAATGAGGAGCGAGAGATGGCACGAGTGACATCACAGTCCGTCTGCTGATCTCTATATTGACAGACACGACTGTGTTGCGGCGAACAAAACAGGACTTGTCGTGTTTGCCTGCCGCTCCTTACTTCTCTCGAGGCACGCTTCGAGTTGAGTATCCAGAACGCTCACTTGTCACGGCAACGATTTTTAATGGTTACGATTTTTGAACATCAAAGCGGGATGCAAGACTTATTCATATCTAGTTGGAGAAGATGAAGATAACAATGCGCGTGTTGGATCAATGCGCACTGCAAACGCGGAACGAAAAATTCAGGAAGAGAAGCGAGAGAATTCGATGTAAGAAGATGTTTTCGCCGCGGAACGACACACATTTCAATATGATATTGAAAAAAGAAAGGTAGAGAGTTCTCTGAATCAGAATACGTAAACAAGAGCGACGAGGAAACGCTGGCTTTGATAAGAAAACGTTTTAAAAACAGGGCTCGACAAATCGGGATGATCTTGAAATTTCAGTCTGCCCAAAATAAATGAATTGCAAGCAAAAACAGGAAACTAGTCTAAGAACCTCGAATGGAACAGGCAGCCCTAATTCGATGATGATGTCAATAGTCGAACTGCGTCGATGAGAGAAACAAGCAAAGCATCGCAACGCATTGTTCTTTCGATCTTGCAACGAGTCTCTGCATCTCACATTCCTTTATTTGGAAGCGAAACGTTGTGTGCCGCTTATTACGAAATTCGAAAAACAAAACATGCATGTACATGTGATATTATAATGCAGAAACCTACGCCATATGTGCTCACACTCAACGACTCCGCAGATAGATTTCAGCGTCATAAATCTCTTTTTGTTTTCGAGGCTTTCCAGAATTTCGGGTGGACGTGACACAAAATAATTTCGAAAACAAATGAAATAATAAAACAACCGTACAGCTGGAAAGGAGCGTGGATGCCAAGTGAGGCGGAATGAGCTAATTATTCGGGCTGAGAAGGAGGAGAAAGGCTTCCGAAGTTCCCACGGAAAGCGTTCTAGACGAAAACAATAGAGTGAATTCGAGAAGAAGGAGAAGAAACTCGCTGCATTGAAAACAAGGGAATACTTTTCTGTGTCGAGTGTGGTTTGAGGAAACACTTGGAAATGTGAAAAAAGATTTCTGTCGATGGAAAAAAGAACGGACGAACTTTTGTGAGTCACAGTTCTGATGTGAAAAGAAGATATGAGCAAGGTTCGGGGCACATTTGATGCCAATGAATCGAGTTATTCGAATCAGAAACGACGGAAAACAAGAAAAACTGCGACGCGGTTTGGTTGGTGACCGAAAAAGAAAAAGGGGGGGGGGGAGCAGGGAGTGGAGAGTGAGAGGGAGGAGACGCAGACAGAAGAGCGAATTCGAGGGAACGCGGGCGGAGAAATTGGAAAAGGCGCCTCCCGGACCCCCCCCCCCCCCCCCCGACTAATTGAATTAATAAAAATAGAGACTTGGGGAAGATGTAACACAATGTATGGTTCTGGAACCAATAAAGAAATGTATTAATGACATGACATATATATGGGAATATCATTTATTAAGAAAAAACTTCCACTGTTACCTCTAAAGAACTAGACTCATTCACAATTGTTAGTATACCATCTGAGGAAATAAATAGCTGCTGAAATACCAATCAATTCAGAGATTTCAATAAACTAAAATTCGGAAAAGAAAAGCTCAGAAGTTGTGATTTCGAAGTTGCACAAAACCACCGAAAAAAAGAGAGACAAAACGAGAATGGCTCAGTGTGGCGAGATAGGGAAGGAGAAGAGCACAAAACACACACACACATTTTGGGAGGAGTTAGGAGAAGGAAGAACACGAATGGAGGGGGGAATCGGAGAAAGTATCACAATGGAGGAGAGAATGTTTTTGAGGATTAATACCAGGAATCATGGAGCACGGAGCAGCGGGGGATCAGAATAGTATGAAAGAAGCGGCAGATGTACGCAATTTTACATTTCGAAAACAACATGTCTTTTTCAGAGGCCAATCATAGCTGGAGTCCAATCAGAAACACCTTCCGGCTCGTCGAGTCCCAGCAGATTTCCAAGCCACGATCGATTCAACTCCGAGCCATAGCGATCTTTGAGTTGCTCAGGACACGAGCCCTTCATCAATTTGTTCATGCCCATTTGAGTGATTGCGTGGTAGTGGACGAATGCGGCGAGAACAACGAACGTATGGAAGAGTTGATGAGATTGGAACTGAGAATTTGAAAAATGAGCATTAGGAGTGGAAATGGAAACAAACCCAAATGTCGCACTTTCCAGGGAAGCACCTTTCCGGAACACGCGTCGCGTAGAGAGTGGCGCCGCCGATGTACATGGCACCCATGATGATCATCCAGTGAACTTGAGATTCCTGCACCATGTAGTCAACTCCGTCGACAATCAGCAGATGGAAGGCGGGCACGACGGCAGAGAGACCCATCGCTATGAACACTGCCGCTCGAACAGGACGGAACTTCGGCTCGGCGAACTTATCCCAAAGCGATACGACCATCGCTGCGATTCCGAGAGCGATAATCATGGCGTTGTAAATGATCATAGGCTGTGGACGGCAGTAGAATGCAAAATAGATCCAGGGAACGAAAGAGCCGACGATGAGCAGAGAGATTCCCGTGTAGTCGAGTTTACTGAAGAGTTTACTCATTTCGATGGAATGACAAGCGACTGTGTGGAAGAGGAACGACATTCCAAGACATATAACGGCTCCGAGGAAGAATGCCGAGTATATCATCTTCTCGACCCACTGCATCTGTTCGTGTGGCCGGGTCAAGAACCACAATCCGACGCCGAAGAACGCGACACATCCATACATGTGAGTCCAGATGTTTCCAGTTTCAGTGTGTAGAGCGAAGATGCTTTTGAAGCAGCTGCTGAAGGAAGGAAGAGGCGGACGATGGCCAGTACGAAGGTATTCGTTGTCTTGAAGCCATTCCGGAAGCGTTTCGAAGTTCGTCGCCTTCCAACGTGCCTCCCAGAACTGAAAATATAATTAGAACATTCTCTCTTGTTTTGTCGATTACTCTTTTAATCACTGCTCTCGCTCCCTCTCCCGACTCGTTCGGAATAATCACTTCCTCCTCGTTAATCTCCACTTCCAATTCATCATCATCATCCGAATGGTCGATGTGGATTTCGGCATCTCTGCCAGCGTTCACAAATCTCAACTGCTTATGGAAACCTGGTTCCTCTCCTCTGCGCTGTGGATGCAGTCGGTATTTGACAATGCGCCGTCGGTGCTGATTTCCATCTTCTTCGTGATTGTCATGAATCACGGCAACTGTCATCTTCTCTCCTTTCGCATTTGGCATGCTCCAAGCTCTGCGATGTCCCTTTTTGAAAGTGGAAACGCTTGTCGAAGTCGACGGAACATCACCCTCAATTTCGATACCTGAAGACGAGGGTGTCATTGAATCGGGACAGCTGTAACTGTTTTTTTCACTTGGAAAGCGTCTTTACTCGTGTCTGTCAGGGGACAGGGAAGGCGATGAAAAAACCGGATGAGTTCATTTCTGTCAACTCGAGTCATTTCACTTTTCTCACTGCGCGATGAGAAATTTAAAGAAGGAAGTAGCAAGTTTTTGTTTTTTAATTTTGAAAAACACGAACCTTCCAGGACAGTGGGCAGTCTGTTTTGGCGAGTCGCATACATCGAATCGTCCCTTTGCTGGTTCGCCGGCTGTTCGACGACTTTGCTGTGGCGCACAATAATTTCGAACCGCTGTCCATCAGTTGGAGTAGAATTTGGACTGAAAGATGCAAGCATAATCATATTGATACTTCCGATTCACTCACAATTCCACGTCCACTTGGTCCACAATAACATTCTGGTTCTCTAGCGTAGTCGCCTGTTGAAGGGGGCCGTCCGTAATGATATTTTCAGCTTCTCGGAGCACATCCTGAAATAAAATTAGTCTCAACGATTTCCAGAAATTGTATCAACCGTTAGTGACACCCCCGTCTTATCAGTAGTGTGTGTTATCACTGGTCAACGAAAAGAGTTATTCACGGGACAGAGAACGAAAAACGAGAAATGTTTTGGACATTTGAAATGCAAATTTCGTGAAAAACATACAGTGACGCTCCGCAACGGACTCTGAAGATCGCTGCTGTTTCTGTTTTCCATAATAAGCTGATCGTCGTCCAAAACCATCACCATATCAGTCTGAAATTGTTTGTTTTTCGATTTTGAATATTTATTCCGCGTTTCACGCGGAAAACCAACCTCGTCAACTGAATTTCTGTTGGCTTTTTGCAAAAGTTTCTGCGACTCGGCCGGGGCCGCGGATTCCACGTCATCGTCATCCATTTCGGAAATCTAAAACGTTTGATTTTGAAAAGGGCGAGTTGGGTGGACAGAAGGGGGAACTCGCGTAAACAGACAAGCAGAAGAGAACGGAAACTGTCAATATTTGTCGAGAAGCTTTCGATATCTCTCATTCGCAGGCACCACCTTGTTTTCTTGAACTTTATCCGAAAAGTGCGCCGCCAGAGCTGGTGATTCTGTTTTGTGTATCCCAAGGGATATGCCGAGAGAAGTGAGGAAAAGAGAAAGAGAGATGGAGGAGGAATCCAGATGAAACGGTCGCATGACCGATTGACTACTCACAAGTTCTGAATAGTGGGAGTCATTCTGTCTGACATTTGTCGGCGAAATGAACGGAACTTTAAATAAAAGATGAAAACTTGAGAGAGAGAGAGCAGGAGGAGAAGGCGAGAGGAGACCCCGAGACGAATGAGCGATGATGCAGACAGCCGATTGGAAAGTCATGTTTTTTCGAGTTGCAACACAAGATAAGAAATCGATTCAGGCCGAAGGGAAAGCACGGGAAACAGAGAGAGAGAGAAGGAAAGAGAAAAAAGTATATGGGCACACAGATATTAACTAGAAGGCGAATAAAAACAACGGAGGAGGGTGAGAAGTAGAGAAAAGTTCGGAGAAACGGAGGAAGATGGGAATGAGAAGGCGCCACGCATAGCGGGACTAGGGATAATTAGAGGAGAGTGGAGTGGAAGGTGAGCGGGTGTGAGGAAAGAAGGGCAAACGGAGAGAGGACGACGGAGAGCGACGCCCCGGGAGAGGCATATGAAGCTGCACGAAGAGAGGGTGTACGCAAACACACTGCGTACCCTTGAAGAGTAGCGGTGGTTCGAATAAGATAATCAAGAGGATGTGGCAACCAGACGAAACAACAATTTCGAAAGGGAAGATAATAACATATTCATTAATTTTTACACAAAGCAATAATAATAATACAGAAGAATGAAAGCTCGGAATTAACTTGAACTAGGAACAGAGTAGCTCGCATGCCAATCAGTTAGAATGCATTTTTAATGGAATGAAATTCGTGTTTGAAGTTATGAATACATGGTAGCAGTTATTTGGACTTTTTGTGGTTATCTTCATCGTCTTCATCATCGTCGGTGTCTTCTGAACTGGCAGAACTTGACTCGAACTCTTCGCCCGACTCATCCGTTTGGCCACTCATTCCCGGAAGATGTTTGTCCATTTGTATCAGCAGCTCCAACGAAAACTCCACGAACCTGCCCATTATGTGCTTATCTGAAACAATAATCTACAAATTTCACGTTGGGTCCGTTCAAACCAGTGTCTTTTGTGTTGAATAGCTCAACTTCGGTAATTTGTTTCGATCCAATGATTTTCAGCCGTTTGAGGAGAGTTCGTGCAACCTTGTTGAAGCCTGCGTGCCCGTCATCGCTGTTTCCGAACCCAACAATTGAAAATCTGATCTTATCGAAATTGGCCTTCTTTTTGAGTTTCGAGTCAGCTGCCAGGTCTTCTATCCATTCGAGGAACCATTCTGTCGAAGGAGTTGGGGTTCCGCCGGCTGTCGTCTCGGCGACAAAGATGCAAAATCCTTTGAAAGCCATCAGTTCCTTGACGTCAAGTGAGTCAGACCACCAGAGAACCGGCTTGCGGACCATTTCATCGCACAGCTTATCGTGAATCACTTTCGCCCACGGAGCGGCTAATCCGTCTTCCTTCCCGAGAACGATGACTACCGCTTCGGACTCAGCGAGTTCTTCGGCGAGCCGTTGCTCTTCTTTCTTCTGAAGTCAATTTTGGGGTCTCCGAAATTAAACGAAACTTCCAACCTTTGCGTATCTCTCATAGTACGCGTGGCACTTATGATAGAGCAAATAAACGAATCCGGGCATAAGAACTCCGAGAGCAGCTGTTATGTAGAGAAGGATCTCGTCCTTTCCTTCCAGATACTCTTCCAACCATGTCCGGGATTCTTTTCCGTGAGGCATTCCCTCCGGACGCAGATGAGGGACTTGGTACATCTGAAGTATACTTGTATTGGGAAAAAAGACACAGTCAACACGACATACCGTCACGACACGACAATAAGACATGCATCACAGCAGGCATCGCAACAACTATAAAATAGGAAAACTTGATGGAATGCACACAAGCAAAGAGAAATAGAACTGGAGAGAGTAACCAGATGGGAAAAATTCAGATGGTCAGAACAGGTGAAAATGCATTTATTATCAGTGGCAACGATCGATTCGAACGGGAAATAAAGCGGCTAACAACTAACTCTAAAGCTAAACAAACCAGAAAAAAAGAAACATCTGTACATTATTATGACTGATTTCTACACAAACACGTTCAGAAGATATGGCCGTGCGCACTGGAACAAGTCGAGATCCGGATCGAGAGATCTTCCGAACCCTTCTAGAACCATCACTGACAGAATAACTGTGGTGAACGCTGAGTCGAGTTCGACCTTGTGCTCGGCAACGATTGTGAACATTTCAGAGAGCAGGGCGGAAATGTTCAGCTGAAATATTCACCCGATTATCATTTGTTTCCGAATTTCGCCTGCTCACCGTTCTCAGACTCTTCTCACTTCTCGCCTTCAAAACCAACTTTTCTACTTGACGACAGAATCGTTCAGGATCTTTGCATTGTTGGAAAGGCGATTGAGTGAGAAGAAGTCGTCCGACGTCGTATCCACGCTTCTCCACTACACTTCGGAAGAGGGACTTCAGATTGTTCAGGTTCTTGGGCGTCTCTGATATAGCAATTCCCGTATCTAGAAGCACGAGAGTCGGTTCATCTTCCAGATCAGGGGAGTCTGTGAAACGAAGACGTGGGGTGGATCTCCAGTTTATTAGAGAACGGAACATTTCGACTCCTCGCTTCACAATGTTGTCTGACTTCGGCGCCTTGTGCACTCCTCTCAGATTGTTTTCACTGTCGTTGAACCGAATCAAAATGTTCCCCGGGTGGAGATCTCCGTGAACAAAATTGTCTACGAAAATCATTTTCAGAAGCGCTCGAGCTCCCATCAAAGCGATTCGTCGTCGCACGGAGGCAGATTGTCGAGCTGTTAATTCAGGTTGTCCTTCCTCGGCTACCAATCGGTTGATGTAGATTCCCTCTTCAAATGTCTCCACAATAGCTTGTTTCGTGTATCCTAAAACGATCGGAAACCGAATTCCAGTTTCCTTTGAATGGAAATTCTCTGAGAACTTTTTCAGTGCTTTCGCCTCGTTACTCAAGTCGACTTGTCGTCGAAGAACCATTTCAAACTGCTCCAATGCTCCAGTCGGGTCCAAATACCACAGAGACGGGACAACGGTCTGCATGATCCACGCACCGGTTCGTAGAATCGACAGATCCAGTTCCATCTGCTTATCGACTCCTTTATCGGCTACCTTGATGGCAATCCTCTGCGTCGTTTTTCCTTCCAACTCTGGAATCTTCTTTCCAGTTGTTCTTTCAAACTCTGCCACGTCAATAAGTCCTCGATAGACTTGAGCAATGCATCCAGATCCAATCGAATAAGGTTCAATGTCGAGGAAGACGCGGTCGCCGTGCAACTTCATGAATCCGTCTCCGAAGACCTCATTGAGAACCTTCTTCTTGTCCTGGAAGAACCGCTTCCTCTTTGTTTGAATGTGCAAAATCGATAGCTGAAAGAAGTCTCCGTTTGAACCGGAATACTTTGCCAGAACCCACCCTATCACAGAACTTTTTGCTGAAAATATCCCTTCGCGTACTTGCCCATTGTCCCAATTTAATAAAGGTAGGTCCCGAGTTCTGCACTGCCCACAACAACATTTTCCACCAAAGATTCTCAACTGCCTCAATCCTAGTCAATGGATACGTGAGAATAAGTGGCGAGAAACGAATGAACAACCCAACGCATCTGAATGTTCCATGGTTTGAGACGGGAGATTCGAACAACTTACCGCAGAAGTTTTCGGATGGCATTATACGTGGCGGCTACCAGGGTGAGAGGGAGAGTTATAATGCCGATCGTCGTTGACTTCGAAGGCGCGATCTTCTGCAATTCGGATAATACTCGAAGTTTCAGAGAAAGGCATCTCACCTGCTGCGGAACAAGAAGCCATGGATCGTGCTGCTCTGCCTCACACCGAATTCGTCTGATTCTGCTCACTGAAGCCGTTCCGATTCCTAGAAACACTGCCAACTTCGGCCAACTCCGTTTTGTAGAAACTGCTCGGCTTTGAGCCCAGCATCGGAACAGCAGGAGCCGTGTCGAACTGGGTATCATTTCTGATAAGGGTCGATGATTGGAATAGTTTCAGAAAACTATCAAACATGTAAGCGAGTATCGGCAGAATACCGATTAGAATAAGAACTGCTTATGAGGAGTATTCAAATTTAAAATAAATTTACTTGAGCAATCGAATCAATAGGCAATTTTTAACATTATCACAGTTTAAAGCACCCTTTCAATGAAAAACATTGGCTGCGTAAGAACCCTTAAAATTAAGTTGACTAAGATTTGAGAACATTCGATAAATGCCTAATTAACAAAATTTCAAATATAAATGAGAACAATTATATACACATTTCAACAAGAACAAAACTATATTAAAACATTCTATGAACAACTCAGAACCATTTACGACCGTCTTCCTTTTTGCTGTTCGAGTCATATTTTTTGGGTGGTTGGTACATTTTCTGAATTTCAAGTGTCTATCAAAAGGTCTCTATGGTTAACAACTTACAAGTCCTTTCTTTATTTTGTCGATGTGCTTCTGTTTCATCCGATGCACCGGCGGAATGCAGTTGATCCTTGTTCTCATCTGCAGATCTCCCCACGACCAATGCGCCGTTTCCGAGTTCTCGACGATGAGTTTGTTGATGTGGTCCAGAAGACCCTGCTTGTTGACGGGAAGCTTGATACTATTCTTGTCGAGGTCTGCAATGCCTTCCAGCATACTGCTGATCTTCCTTCTCGTCCTCCACGCCCTGGGACCAAGTGCCCGCTTTTCGATGAAAAATGATTCATCTGGATCTTCAGGCTTCGATTGTAATTTTAAAAGCATTTCCTCTGAAATTCTATCGTTTCATCGTTTCTACTACTAGGCTAACCTTTTCGAGTTCTAGCTGCATAGCGTCGTGCTCGTCGTCTTCCCTTCTTCGACAACAAATCCAGAGATTCCATGGAACCCAGCGTCGAGGAATCAGATGACGTATCCGAGCAGTCGCTATCGTCCGAATCAGTGTCCTCGATGATACCATCGAGGAAATCATTCATTTGTTGACGACTTCTGGGCTCTTGTCTTCTGATCTTCTCTAAACTGAATCTGTGATATCTCATATCTCTCGGATCGATTTCCGATTCAACAAGTTCTCCGAAAGTGATCAGTTTGTGGTTGTAGAGGAACATATTCGTCTCGAGTGGCTGAAAACGATAGCAAAATGGAAATTGAATCTAACAGGTAGTTACCATGAAATAGGTTCCTCGCACTTTCGTCAGCATCATGTCGAGCAAAGGTCGCTGTTTACCATGGAGAGTCAACAGGTGTTCGAACTTCTTCTGTGCTCCTTCGAAGTTGGCTAAGCCAGGTGCGAACCGATACATTGCTTTTTGCGCACTGCATGATTGCCGTTGAAAAAAGGAAAACAACGTTCTCACTTACATTTCGAACAGTAATCGAGCCATGAACCGTCGTCTGTTCATGTCCGTCTTCTCGTACATATTTCTCAACCACTCATACTCCGATTCAACGTCCCACACGTTGATCTTCGAATCTGAACGCGTTGCTATCAGCTCAGATTCTGATTGTGACTGTGATTTGTCGTCCTCGTCGTCACTGTCACTCAGAGGCTCGTGCTGCAAGATAACAAGGAATATGACTTTAAATAAGAAGAGACTCACCTCTTCTGTGTAGTCTTTGGCTCCGAAATAGTTGGTAGTAAAGTATGGAATCTTTCCGGTTGCCAACTGCATCAGTGAATCTCTTAGCGTTTTCTTGTCTTCCTCGTTGAGATGCGCTGCAAGTTTATGAACATTTTTGGTAATCAGAACGACTACTCACGAGAATCTTCATCGCAGAATCTGGTGACGGCGGTATCGAGACTGTCGAACAATGAGGCGCTGGGCACATCCGCTCTGTCGATGGCTGTAACAAAAATGTTTAGTTTTTATAGATGTCAGACACAAAACTCACTATGATAAGCAGTTGGATCTTTGGCAAAGAGCGAGTCGTACTTCTTCATTCGATAGTGTTGATGGGCATAGTTCACGATCATTCTAGTTTTGTAGATGTATTCCTTTACACGGTCCCGCTTCGGCTTCAACTGAACTTTCGCGACAGACCGTTCGTTATGGAACTTCCACATCGGATACCACGCTTCATAGATCGGCTTGAAAATGGCTTTGTAGCCGGCGATCTTGTTTTTCGGAGGAGAGGGCATCTTGATGATCGCCTGTAAAGATCATTGAGTGATTACTTAGAAAAAAACCACCGTCTACTCACGTCGAGTGCGCAAACGCCTTCATCTCGTTTAATCGATAACCAATCTTCGTAGACGTCGTCTTCAATTAAAATGTTGGACATTTGATTGGCGTCATTCAGAGACAGTGGTCCCCCGCGATCGAGTATCACCGGACAACGGGAGTAAACGTCCATGTCAATTTTGTTCTTCTTTAACCAGACAATCAGTTCTCTCTGCGAGCTGAAAAGTGTAAGATTAGGAAAAGAAGCGCAAAATGAGAACTAACTCTTCAACCACCATCTTCCGAATGTATGACTTTCGATCGTTAGGAGGTTTTGCAACACTGTCATTTGACACCACTCTACACGTCCATGGATTCATCTCAGTGTCAACCACACACAGAATCAAACACCGACGAAAGACGTCAAGAACTCTTTGAATTTTGCGATCTTCCACGTCGAAATAGTTCTCAATAAGGCGAGAGGCAAACTCGTCTCGGCACCTCTTGAGCAGTCTTTCTCGCATGACGAGTCTGTTGAAAGTGAACGGACCGTCGCTTGCCTCGAGTATCCGCTTCCACTTCTTGAAGTTCGGATCAAATTCAGCAGGGTCCTCAAAGAACTGCTTCGGAGAAAAGATGACGACACACGAGGGCAGATGTCGGGATTGTACTTCTCGTTGCTGAAATATCATTATGGGTTGCTTCGAAGAGAAAGTGGATAGCACTTACAAAGTAAAGTTCATACTTATGAACATGTTTAGCAGATGAATAACTTTGAGCATCTGCATCGATGTCGGTCGTCAGAACTTCGCATTCGTCGTCTTCAAAACCCTTTTCGATCGCATCCGCCAAATCGCTCGCATCAGAAATTGACTCTGACGTGGACTGGCACAAATCTATCTCAGCCATGAACATCTCGTGGTCCAGAGTGACTGGCAATCCGCACATCTCAAGCATCTCGTACCTGGTGACATCTTCTTTCGCATACAACGCCACCTGCGGTTCATCGATCTCTCCTCTTTCGATTTTAGCCAACTCATCTGCCCAGTTTTTGCAAACCTCGGTCAGTTTTACAACTTCATTCTCTTCTTTGAGACTTCCGAACACACGATCATTCTCCCTGATAGTCTGTTCCATCGTCAAAAAGTCGTGAATCTTCCTCCCTATGTCATCTGCCTCCCATGCTTGATCCGCCTCGTAACCTTCCCATTCTTCCAGCAGCTTACGGGCGTTTTCTTCAGCTTTTCTTTCTTTCTTCTCGGCTTCTGCCAACCGCACCTCTTCGTACACCGCCTTGTAATGATTCATGAGCTGTTGATGGAGACTAAGTGGATTCGATTCGAGTCTGTCGATAACTTCGGTGCTGGCTCCTGGGAAGGACAATCTTCTCGTCGGTTCTTCATTCGGCAGATGTATGGGAGACACTTCTTCTTCTTCTTCTTCTGGAGAACTCAAAGGAACGAGAAACTCTTCCTCTTCGTCTTCTGCTGCTATCTCCTCTTCTTCTTGTTCATTTTCATTTTGCTCCTGATCCACTGTTTCTCCAGGGACATTGTCGATATTTCCTTCATTCTCCTCTTCCTCATCCGAACAATGTTCCGATTCTGAGTCGAGTAACTTCTGTCTCGCTTCACCAAGATCGTCGTACAAGTACGGGTATCCGTACTTTATCTCGTGCCAATCCCAAACGTCCATCGATGAGAATCCGCATTTGTCGTCGAGCAGAGTTGCACACCTGTCCAGTGTTCCGATCTCTTCCACGTACTGCTCCACAACGAATAAGATGTCATTGACCATGAGTCCGATTTCAAGCTGATCTATCGTTTCTCTGACAATGTCCAAGTGCTGCGGCAGTTCATCCCACACGATAAGTTCGTCAACAATCTTGTCGTCAACGTCGTAAGCCTCTTCACAAACACTCACGAAACTCCTCAGAGTTTGTGCTGAATTCATCCACCACAGCTTCAAAAAGGCGACTAGTCTCTCTTTCGGAAGTTCCATTTTCACACCGAACTCTTTGCACAGATACTTGATGGATGATCGGATGTTCATACATTCCTGAAGCAAGTTGTGATTTAATGAACGAGCTCGACGCAATCTCACCATGACTTCATTTTTGATCCTTTTGAGCTTCACTATCCCTTCCCTTCCAAAAAACATCTCGTACTTCTTCAGCGGTTTCAGCATTCGATTCGCTTCGTTCACTTTTTTAGACACGTCTTTGAAACTTTCTCCCGATTCACCGAACATCAAGTAGTTGAACATTTTGTTGTGAAGACTGTTCTCGTCAGCCGGAAACTGCTGGATTATTATCTCATCCTGTAATTGCATTACAGAATAAGAACGAAACTTTCGAATTACCTGTTCAACCATCGCTTCGTACTCCTTCTTCATCTGCTTATGTACTCGGTTTCCAACTCGACGGAGCTCATTTCGATGCAACGCGGCAATTGGCTCTTGTAGTTCAATCGTCCAATCGAAAGGTTCTGAAGTTTGAAACTGGAAATAAGAACTGCGATCGGCACGTACCGGTTGTGTAGCTGTGATCCAACTTGTACTGACGGAAAAAATATCGAAGCTGTTGTATTTCCAGATTGCGAATCTCCTTCTTATCGTAATTTCTCAAGTCCATGTCGCTTTCTTTCTCCGCCAACTCCTTCGTCTTCTTGCCATCGGACACTCCGACGTCTCCAAAATCTCCAAGATACTGGCATGCTTCGAGAAAATCTGCGTCTTCCCGATCTTCCATCACTCTGGTTTTCTCTCGAATGTCCTCCAGTGAAGTCTCATCATCATCAGACTCCGCTACCTCATTTTCTCTCTCTTCCATTACTTCCCACAGCTTTTTCCCGAGAACTCCTTTACTTCGTTCTTTTAGTATGATGTGCTCATCGACATAGTCCAGATTGACCAATCTATTCAGAATGTCATCACATTCGCCGTTAAACCACGTGGATACACTCGAATCGTCCGAATACTCCCAATCCTCGTCCCTGTCATTCATAGCAATCCTCTCCTCAACTTCGTCTTGCAGTTTTCCGGCGACCGCAACCAAATCGACACACTTTTCATAATCGCCGAGTTTCTTCTCCGGTGATTCTTCCTTTTCCTCGTCCTCCTCATCTTCAGACGACGAATTGAATGAGGGAAGACTGGGAGACGTTGACTCCGGAGACGGTTTCTCTGGTAATCGGAGGTAGGGTGGCGGCAACGAAGGCTCGTTGAAGTCCAACTGATCAATCGCCTCTTGCCATTTCAGTGGAGCATTTCGTTTCATTCTGTAAAGTGATCGATGCCTTTGATCAAAAGTTACACTTCTTACTGTGCTTTGGTGATTCGTAGCTTTTTTTTGAATGACTTTTTCACAAAAGACAGCTCATATTGATATTCCATCCACTTCTGAATCTCCTCATCGACAAGAATACTTCCCTGAAATACATTCAATCAGTTTCGTCACTTTGTTCATTTCTCACTAATTGCATCGCCTTCTGAGCTTTTTTGAGTGTCTTCTTGAAGTCGGGAACCCAGTGATTTTTTAATAAGCTCATCTTTGCGCAATCCCGCTTTTTAGTGTTTGCGACGTCTTTCCGAAATTTATCATTCTTCATTTTGGCTAGAATCTGAGTTTCTCTCTCCAGTCGCAGTTCTTGTCGATCGGCGAAGATGGTCTCCGGATCCAGAACGAACCGCCCTTTCGATTCTTCCTTTTGTTGCTCTAAAAGGGCTACGAGGAGGTCAACTTCTTCGTCTTCCTCTACAATGGTGTAAAGTTTGTAACGGCGGGTGATCTCTTGTCGGTCCACCACTTTGAAATGTTTGGAAAGCACTGAAATCGGAACGAAGAAGTATGGAATCTATTTGAAGAACTTACTGGCTGTCAGTTCTTCTGACTTCTTCAGCTTCGGCTCAAATCTTCTATATGACTGCGATTTCCGGATATCTGATCTCTGAAAATTATAACTGTTTTGGAAACAGATCTAGAAATGAAATCGTACCGTGATAGGATGATCTCTCGTATGCTTAGTGGAAACGGATTGCCGTACAAAGTTGAACTTTGATCTTATTCGGGACTTGAGCTCCCTGAACCGCTTTGTTATCAGTGGCCGAATAGTCACAAAGCTCTCTCCGTCGTCAATTTGACACACGGGCCACGGATAGTGTGCATCGTCAGTGTGAATTATGTTGTCTGCGGCTCGGATTCGGAGAGTGGTCGTTTCAAAATCAAAGAGGGGCGTCTCATTCGTCATATGATCCAGCCGAGTCTTCCATCTGCTCTGAAGAACTTTCTGTGTTTTGTACTGAGTGAAGAACATTTCGTCCCGCTTTCTCTTCTTTGTATAGGTCAGCTTGATATCGAAGTTCCGTCGATTGTACATCACCGCTCGCAGCATTTTTTTCGTCCAGTAGTTCGTGTCATCGATGATTTCTAGGCTGTCCACGGAGTCGGGAGCGAATCCGGGATTTTTCTTGGACACAATGTGAAGCGGAACCGTGCCGAATATGTTCCAGTACTCTTTGGCAGCCGACTGTTCGCTGGGCGTCCATTTAGGATCGACTTCGACTTCAGTCTCCATCAATCTTTCGATATGCTCCGTGTCATCATCGACAGAAACGACGCACGGCTTCAAGTGCGCCCAATCGAGAGTGGTCGCTTCTTGTCTCGTTCGGAGTGACTCCATCGAAAAAAGAGTTTTCTTGATTTTCACAGCAACTCTGAGAATCATCTACTCTATGGATTTCTCTACTATAAATACTCACGATGAGGTGAAGAATCGGAAATGGAAGTCTCGATAGTGCTCATCACAAACTCTGTGACGCTTCTTTCGGAAGTCCTCCCACAAGTGGTACACTTCTTTCAGCATCAGCTCGTTGTCCGGTCTCATCAGTTTGTCCCACTGAACGAAATAGAACAACTTGACGAACTCGACGAATGTAGCCTCGATCTGTTTGACTTCCTCGGCGGCAGTAAGGTATTCACTGGAATGGAGTTGATTGTGGTTATAGGAGAAATCAGTACATACTCGAGATAGGCAAGCTGGAAAGCTGCGCATGGCTCATAGAGTGAATTACCCAAGAACATTTGTCCTTCCTCGGCTCTGAAATAGAAAAATTGCTTTGAACACCCAATTATGAGAAAACTGACGATTTTCTAATCCATCGCGCGTATTCTTTCTCTTGCTTCTCACTTTCGATCTGATGTCGGCAGCGGAGACATACTTCCGCTTCACCTTCTGCTTCATCGACCTCTTCCGTCACTTTATCACTTCCGATTTCCGCGATTTCCATTTCTTTCAGATTCTGAAGAGCAAAAAATTAAGAGATGTTTTTGATTAACGATACATACCTTCAATGCAACGTCCATGGCTTCTGAATAATTCTTCTCGTCGAACCGGACTCTTTTCACCGTTCCCTTGAACTTCTCGATGACTTCTGGATTGGGCGACACTTTATCCCGTTGTTCTCTGAGTCGTGCCAGTTCTCTTTCCATAAAAGTAGGTCCGTAGGAGAACAAATCATCGAAATAGTCGTCGTCGTCCTCGTTCTGTGAAGACAGCTTCGCAGCGGCAGCAGAAGCAGCGGCGGCGGCTGCTTCTTCTTCTCTTTCGGCTCTTTCCGCGGCATCTTCCTCTTCTTCTTGAAGAAGTCGATTTTGATATTGCTCCTCGTTTTCCCATGGGTGAATATTGCTCGACAATGAACGAAAGACGTCTTCTATCTGCGGGAAGAAGGGCTCCTCTTCCTCTTCGTCAAACTCGGAGGATTCAGATTCGGACGAGGCGTCATCAATGCCTTCTGACGACTGAACAGATATCTCGTCGTCGCTTGAGAACAGCACCGAATTGGATTCTGCGTCTTCTTCGATATTTCTTCGCATTTCAAGAAGTTTGTGCTGCAGAAGATCTTTTTCAAACAGGTTCAAAAATTCCGTGTATTCCGGCAAAATTTCTATGCCAATGAAAGTTTTGGGAAGGCGAGGGACGGGTTTCCGTTCTGGAGACGGGGGCGGCAACTCGGAAGGGGTGGGGTCAGCGGGAGGTGTTTCCTCAGGCGGATTTTCAGCTTGCTCCTTATCACTACCAGCTGATGATAGCGATTGATTACTGCTTTTCTTACTTTCCCAGGAATGATGACTACAGACATCGTTTTCAATTACATCACAAGACAAGAATCCGTTAAATTGAGGAGACTGATGGGTATTTCCAGAATCGAATTCAGACTCTGTCGTAACTGTGTTGTATCTCTTTCTCCGAACAGGAACGTAGTTCTGCAGTGGCAATGAGGTACAATGAGGCAATGAGGTACTGCATTGGGAGAAGAGCGGATTTACAACGGTTATCTCTGCGGGCACACTGTGAGCATTGTCTGTACTTCTGAATAGGGACGACAAACTCGTCTGTGATCCATCTCTTCGCGACTGCCCGTCTTTTTCAATTTGCACCGGACTCGACAGTGGCGGCCGTTGAGCAATGTGCAGGAAATTTGGATTACAATATGATGTGATAGGTGGTGGGTCGAGGGCGGGAAGACTACCAGTGTCGTTTGAAAGATCAGGTTCCCCAGGGGTCGGTGGTTGGGGAGGCTCTTCGATGATCGGAAGATCGTCCTCCGATGGGACGGATGGCAATGGCGGCAATGGAGGAGAGGCAGGGACCAGGGTAGTTGAGAGAGTTGGCAGGGGTGGAGTGGGAGACCGTGGTGAAGTGGAACCGACTGAACCAGAAGAGGGCGGGGAGATACCACTGATGCCAATGAAGACGGCTCCCGCAGTTTCAGTGCTCTCGTCAACGGACATGAACGACAGCGGACTGCTTACCTGACGGAAGTCGAACATCTTGTGAACAACTTGTGGGGCTGGCTGAAATAACTTCGCCTTGAAATAATGTGTTTTCAGAGAAAACAACTCACACTATCGGTCTTCTCGTAGAGATCGCCAGTAGCTTTCGGAGTAGAGCCACGATCTTCGAAGAATCCCAATTCTTCGTTCGAAGTTGATACAGGAACAGCTGTAGACGTCATCATAACATTATAATCATCCTCGACTGTTGGTGAGATCGCAGGCATGAACAGGTCCGTCGAAGAACCATTTGACGACGAAGAAGAGGTTCCCGTGTCGAAGCTCACATTATCATCGGATGAGACGGCGTACTCGTCCTCACTGCTTAGAGATGTGTCATTTGGATCGGTTCGTCCTTGAAGTACTTGTTTTCGCCGTTTGTATCTTCTTCTCGCTCTTTTCTTCTTCATTGTCTCTTTACTCTAAAAGTGAATTTTTCACTAATTATTCAAAGTGCGCCGTTCAATTACCATATTTAAAACCGCGAGAACCCGTTCTTTCACCGTCATCTCCGAGGGTTTTGGTTTTTTCGCATATCCCTCTCTCATAGTCATCAACTTTCGCGGTTCAGCTGTCTCCATAGATATCGTCTCTTCAGATTGTTCGTTCTCAGAGCTATCGGCCATGGTGAATCTCCTCATCAATTTCAAATCTTCCTCCAGATTCCGACCAGCAGATCTTCCAAACAACGATGTTGAATGACTGTTGAAGAGATCTTGTTCGTCTTCTTCATCGTCAAAAACTTCCCCATTCTCGCTAATTTCTTCAGAAACCTCTCCATCTTCACCGTCTTCGTAGTCTTGCTCATCTTCGAGTAGCTCATCATCCTCATTAGCTTCTTCTTCCTCGTACATTTCCTCATCACAAACTTCTTCTTCTTCTTCTTCTTCTTCTTCTTCTTCTTCATCCTCATAGATTTCTTCGTCACACATGTTTTCCTCATCCTCATACACTTCCTCATCCTCATACACTTCCTCATCACATATTTCTTCTTCTTCTCCTACTTCTTCATTTTCATCTTCACACCCTTCTTCATCTTCTTGAGCCTCATCAGATAGATCTTCTTCATCTTCATACATATAACAATCACTCATTTCTCGGCCATCGGAACGGCGTCCATACAATTGCTGCAAACGCTCTCTATCGGACTCTCCATAATCATCGTATTCCTCTTCTTCACTGTCCTCTTCATCGCTCATCTCTTCGTTTCTCGGGGAAGAATAAGGAGTAGATTGGTGAAAACGTGTTTTTGTATACTCCTCCGAACCACTCTCGTCGTATACCCACTGACCCTGTTGCTGCTCTTCCTCATCCAATTCATACTCGCCTTCCTCCTTGATTTGTTCCAATCGAGTTCCTGTTCCTGGAGATAAATTATTGCGGGGCTTTCGACGAGGTTTCGTTTTCTCTTTAGGTTCTTCTTTCTTTTTTGGTGGCTCAGGAGAAGCGAGAAAACGATCGACGCTGTCGTTCACAATTTTTTTCTTCGCTCCCTTCCTTTTAGCTGGAAGTGTGTTCATGATATTCAGCATCGCGTCCTCTTTCTCCTCCAACTCGGCGGTCAATATAATTCGGAGACGGGTTTTCTCGAGTTCTTTCTTGGCTCTATCTTCCTTTTCAACAGTGTCACTGTCTCGTTTCTCAACCTCAACAACTTTTTCAACGTTCCGAGTTCTCTTTCTCTCATTGTATAGATCTGCAAGATGTTTGGCCCACGGCTTCTCTTTGTGCGGATCAATATAACCAAGCTTCTCTCGTTCTTCTTTGGTTTTCGGCGACAACTCGAGATCTATTTCAGCGTCATCATCAGAGTCAGAATCGAGTCTCGACACTTCGGCTCCTGAAATTGCATCCTATTGGTTTGTCTAATCACTTTATACTCACTTGAATTTCCGAAATTCGGTAATGCGTGGCGCGTGAACTTTCTGTGCTCTCTGGGGTTATCATCGTTCGGAATGAAAGTTCTCTCCATATCTGGCCAATTGTTCTGTCCACAAATACACGGACAGCCGACATAGGCGCACTCGACGGATCTCTGGAACCACTCGTAGGCGTGATCGCAGTGCATTGCGTGTCCGCACACGTTGCACTGATACGTCAATCCGATAATTGGAGTCTGACTAAATAATAACGATTTCAATGATGGACGCCTTGAACACACTTACCATACTGTACAGTCTGCCTGTGCGGGTTTCTCACATTTCGAGCATCTACCGTTGACGATGACTGAGCCACATTTCAAATGGAGCAGCTGGATAGTCGTGTTTTCTCGAGAAACAGAGTTTATCGAGTCGAGAGGACAATACTTTCGGATTTTTGCGCATACTAAGAACAGCTCCAATCTATCGAGCATTTCTGAATCCGGGAGATGTTCGAAGCTAGAATACAGCGAGCCTTACCCATGTAGCACATGATCCATCCGTTGATTGTGTACTGGTCAACGGCATCAAAAAGCCGCTTTCCGCAAACCATGGATACGGTGGCACACGTCTGCATGTCACCTTGTTCTGCGTGATATTGTAACAATCGATAGATCTCGACCATCGGAGACCACGCCTTGAACTCAGCTTCCGCTTTCTTGAGATCTCTCTCATACTCTTCCGCAGCTGTAATTCAAGAAATTAGTAACTTCTTGAGTTAAAAATCGCTCACTTGTTGGTTGTTTCCTGGCTCTGCAGAAGAACTTCGTCTCCGAAACCTCGTCTCGAATATCATACGCTTCACTCCGTAAGCCCATGAACTCGTTCAAGTGCAGCAATTCTCTTAAATATGTAAAAAATTCGTTTAAAAAGTTCCAATGACGCTCACTTTTTTCCTCCGACTTCATAGAAGTTCGATTCTCCGCCTCCGAAGTAAAAGTCGGTGAAAGCGACCTTTTTCTTTTTCTTCGTCTTTTTCTTCCGCGATTCATCATCTTCGGCGGCCATTGGATCATCCTGCCTCAAATCCGCTTCGTTTTGCTCTCTGATCTCGATCTCCTTATCAGAGTTGTTATCGGAATCAGAGCCGCTGGAGAAATTGAGGAAAGCAGTGACGTGCTGCGTGTTCTCGAGTCTTTCCTTCACGATCTTCTTCACATCTGCCTTCCGCATGTCATCCAAGTTGGCAAGCCATCGCCGCCCTTCCTCTGCCAGTTCTTTTTTTCGGCTGAAGTTTATCTTGTCTTTCGAGGTAACGAACACGATTCAACTCACACTATCCACGCTTTTATGATTCTCAGCTTCTCCTCTGCACTCATCTTGTCGTACTCTTCTTGGATTCGTGCTTGAGCACAGAGAGCTTCAACGAGTTTCCACGTCTGGGCCACATGTTCCATCCCAGCTTTGCGTGAAATTTTAGAGTTCGTCTCGCACAACGACATGATGTCCATGCCGCCGATCAGGTATTTCTCAGCGATTTGGTAGAAGTTGTTCGGCGGCAGACTGTGCGTCAACGATTCGGGGATTCCAAAGCCAATGAGACTTTTGACAGGCTTGTTGAAAACCTCGTAGGGGATCTTTCGAAGTGTCTTCTTCTCTTTCACAGGTGCAGTCTTCTCTTCCAGCTCCGCATCGTTCCTGGCGTGAACTTCAGAGTTGACAGCTACGGCCATGATCCCGTCGGGAGTGAAATCGAAGGCTCCATCACAAGCATACGTTATTGGAGCCTGTATTACTAGTTTCATAGTAGCAATACAGAAAAGGAGCTTACGTGTCCCGAATCAATGTTATGAAGAACCACGAGTCCGTCCTTTCCGCACGACAGAAACACATCAAAGTCGTTGTTGGGCCAGCATGCATCTGTCACACTGTCACAATGCTCGTCGTAAGTGACATACGGCAAGTAGGGCCTTCTGATGTCCCACACGTGGACAGTTGTTTCATTAACACCTGAGGCCAATTTTTTGTTTTTCAAAAATGTAATCGACTCACTTGAACACGTAGCAATTTGATGAGACCTGTCGGGACGCCAGACGACTCTACCAAGCGGAGCTGTAGTCTCAATGACAGAAACTCGCTTCATCTCTGGTCCAGACCATTCCCAGACCTGAAAAATGTTATTGATCGCTTCCGGACAGCGCATCGAGTTTTACCTTGACCAATTTGTCTCTTCCACCGCCCGTGGCGATCAGTTTCCGATCATTGGGATTCAATGACAGAGTAGACACGAATGATCGATGAGCAACTTTTCGGAAGACACATCTGAACGGGAGAAATAAGTGCAGCTCATAAGGGCGAGTGTTGGGTGGAAGGGGGGAGGGAAGCGACGGGACGGGACGGCATTCCTCAAATTAGATTCTCTAGTGGCCACAATCGGAGGAGGGCTGGCGGGAGTAACGAGGGATGAAAGTATGCGAGTGGCCGCGGGAAAGAATGAAAGAGAGCTCTGCATGATTTTGGGGTTAAGAAGGCGGATGTGATTTTACAACCGCCCCATTCACAAAGTGCCCCCTGTGTCTGAACCTCTTCGTTTGCCGCAGGTCCCACAGCCGAAGAACACCACCGTCGTCTCCGGAGAAGAAGTAGTCATCAAATCCGGGCGCTTTGCACATTGTGACGTCTCTGACGGACTCACACGTTCGATCGCTGGAAGGGATTTTTTCAGAAAATTTTACGAGGGAAAACATACCAGAATGTGAGCTGATGGATGTCCTTGGCTCTTAGATCATATGACTTGACTGCACAATCACGAGAGCCGGAAACCAGAATATATGGGGCCGTTGAGTGCCAGTCGAGACATGTCGCTGACCTCTCGTGTGCTTTGTACACCGATTCTGAAGAGGATTTTATTTCCAGGTTGTCTTCAAATATGCGGAAACTCACTATTCTTCCGGTTAATATTCCAACAAACAATGGAGCCATTTGACGACGTTGTTGCTATATACTGATCTGCAACATTTTGAATAAATTTTCAGTTTTCAAGCACTCGCACACCATAAATCTGATTCCATTTGACATTCTGAGCAGAATACAAAATATTGACTTTTCCCTTCCGGTACGCCCTCATGTCCAGTTCTTTGATAATAGACGGTCCTTCAATTACATCTGTGCTTGAGGTTTGAATTTTGATAACTTGGAGGACTGGAAACAAAAGAAATTTCACATTTTGCAACACATTTTCACAAACCGCCCCGGATTCCAGCAACAACGACTCTGTCTTTCTCCCGATTCAGACTCATTGCATCTACCGGATCGTACAAATCGATAACCCGTTGGTTCTCTTGTGAGGGATCCTTAACACGATACTGGCGAGAGAATTAGCAAAGTTCATTTATTTGAGATTACCTCGCCATCCTCATAATTTCTCCCGTACTCGGCGAATAATATTTCCGACGATGCTTTTTTGTGTACATGCCCTGGCTCCTCCATACACTGAAAAATGAAAACAAATCTGCTTCTTTATATAAATAATATTCACAACAAAAAAAGAGAATTATTTGGTTTACAATTGTTGGTCTGACGACGGGTTTACTTGCATATGGAGTTTCTTTTCGCCCCAACTGAACCGTCAGGGCTCCATTTAAAAAAGACACGCCGCGACGTCACCAGTGCCAGGCAGAAAATCCACAAAATCACGAGACCCAAGTAATTGGAAGAAGCTCAAAACTTCGACGTTTTCAGGGACGAGGTTTCGCAGTTAGTAAACTCGGCCACGGCCGCAATGGGAAACGGCGGTGCTTCGAATTGAGTTTCTGCTCAAGCTCTCACACGAGCTCAATAAGAGGAAAGGGAAAGAGTGAATCACTGATAACACGGAGGAAGCGAGACGGGAAGAGAGAAAACATCGCGTTGCTCACTCTTAAACTGTTCAACACTACAATTCTGAACGGTCAACACTGTAATGTTTGCTTTTCACATGTGGGAATAGGGAAAAAACGTAGAGGTCACTGCCATTTCGGCCAAAAACAAGCCCAAGTTGTACACCTCAAACAGTGCGAATTGGAGAGTTTTGTGCCGAAATTTGCTGATAACCGAGGCGTGTAGAGGCCAATTCGAATGATAATTTGCGATGGCAATCATCAATATTTGGATTTTTCCCCTTCTGATCTCACTGTATTCCATCGTCTGTCTGCTCGTCTGGTGAGTGGCGATTCCTCTCTGCCGCTCTATTTTCCATCCGTTTTCAGTGTTTTGCTATCGATTTCTTCTCGGCACTTCCCAGGTCACTGGCCATATTTGAGGTTTGAAGGCGTTTTGAATCGCATAAAATGAGACACTGTGTGTGAATTAAGTGACTTTACAAAGTACATCCCTGCGAAAAATGCGTACACAATCATGACGAATCACATTTTGTTGCTCTGTGAGTTCGAAGTGAAACTCGTGAATGAGGGTCCAATTCGTTTCAGTGTCTGTCTGGATGTATCTCAAATATCGAGAGCTCAAATCGTTCTTCCGCCAGACCAACGTGTCCGTTTCCTTCGTCAGAGTGAGCAAAGCGAATCTGCTCATCGGACTCGCAGCCCTCACTTCTTATCAGTTGGCAGTCAATTTCCCGGTGAGGTTCACTGAAAAACGTCTCAAAGCGTTTTTGACAATTAGGCCACAAAAATCAACCACGTGGCTCCGGTGAGCAACAAGCTTGCACTGCTGCTCGCGATGCTCTACATTTGGATTCATTCGTTCCTCTCGCTGAAAATCCGCGACAGAAACGTTCCCCGTTGGGTTCTGTTCGTGGTCAGAGTCTCCCTCGCCTCCGTCGTCTTCTCTTTGGCTGCGGGCAGTGAGTCCGCCGTCTCCCCCTCCCTTCCGCATCATTTCTTCCAGTGATACAAACCAATTGGGTTCCCGACCCGAAGAAGCAGTACGTGGCAATCGACGCCATCTACGAGTGGTGTTGCTACTTCGCCTTCTCCGTCTTCCTCCTCACCGACGCCTACGAGTTCCGATTCATGGTGCCGATCTTTTCGTTTTCCCGCCACAATCCCGTGTTTTCAGGTTTTCAAACCGCCAAAATTGATCATCCGTGGCTGCACCGGCTACAACGAGCGATTTTTCGAGTCGAGCGACGTCTCCGATGACGACGAACCGTCCCTTCCGCCGCTTTCCCAAACCTACGTGAACTGACCTCTTCACGTGCCGTCCATTGATTGATCTCGCACCTGCCACGTCTCAAGTTAACTGATGTAACCGATGCATTGTGTAATAAATTCTTGTTTTTAACCTAATTGATTCCAACTGATCTCAACACTCTCCCGAGCAGAATGGAGCCGACGACAAAGGAGGTAGAGACGGGGGACAGCGGGCTTCTCCGAACAGTTCCACTGTTTCCAGGATATAGAAATCGGCAAAAACGAAATGTTCCTGTTGCCCACTCGCGTCGTCGCTCCGAACAGAGACCTCGAGGAGGATCTGAGCGACGTCTCATTGGAGGAAGGCGTCATTGAAGAGGTGGATATTGATGAACTTTTGAAGGCAATCGATCAAGACGCTGTCGCGAAGAGCAAGGGCGAACAAGTTATTCCTCTGCCCGAAAGTACCGATGTTCTCGATTTACTCGCCGATCACCTCGGTTATGATATAGACGGGCGGGACCGCCCCGACGATGCCCTGCTGCCGACGCTCGACGAGGCCGCCTCTTTCTCGCCGTTCATTCTGTGCGATGAAGCGCACGAAGTGGAATGCGTTGCTCTGTGGGACTACTTTGGAGGAAACAATTATGACGATTTGAATGTGACGGCGGGAGACGTTGTGTGTGTAGTCGCAGAGGAGTTTCAGTGAGTAGTGACACGTGGATCAGCATCTCTTCGGACTGGTTTCAGAGTGAGAGCAGTGGACAATCACACGTACCTGCGACTGCCGTTCCAGTGGTCTCTCGCCCGTTGGATTTCCGATCGACCTGTCAATCCGTATCTCGGACTCATTCCCTCCCACTACATAGTCTCCAAGCAGTTCTACGACGGTCAGTTGCTGCTGGCGCTTTCCTCCTCCTACTCCGACTATCGAAAGACTTCTCAGAACATCCGCTCCTCTTCAAATGGCCCGTCTGGTTCCATGGAAACGCCGAAGTGCACGACGTCGTCCACAATCTTTACAGCGACAGATCGGCTCTCTGTCCCGGTCTCTTTGCGATTTTCTCTCCCGCGTGGCTCAACATTGATCTCGACGAACAGCGATGTTATCTGTTGATGATTCTATTGGAAAGAGACAAAAACCACGATGACGGACTGAAGAAACTGATTGAAATCGAGAGGGGAAGTCAGTGGGAGGCAGTCGAGAAGAGCCATGATCAATGATTTTCAGACTATGAGATCATGTCCGATTCGATAAATCACATTTTCGGAGATATGTTTCCGGAAAACGTTCAGAATGAAAAGACTCAAAACATGCAACACATCGAGTTTATGTCCGAGATCGAAACGACTCCTTTCGAACCGGCGGTTCTTTCGTAACCTCCGTCGTCCCCACTGACTGAATCCGTCTTTCAGGTCGTTCCAATCCACCGATCTTCCATCGGACACTACGAATTCATGGGCGAACGCTATGACACTCTTTACGATCTCGTCCATCATCTGGCCACCCACCAGTCCGCCCTCCCTCATAAACTCGTCTACTGCCGATCTTCTCCACTTGTCGTCGGTCGAAACGTGGTTCCGCCGCCGACTCGAAACTTCAAAAAGGACCTTCGCTGTCAGCCGATGGTCATCGAACAGTGGGCTGCGACGCACTTTGACGAGATAACGAGACGATTCGAGAGCGGGGAGAAGACGTTGTTTGCGACGAAGACCATATTCGACAGTGGGAAGAAGCAACATGAGAAGGTCGCCGAAAGGCTAAAACTGACGGACGCCGAGAAGGAACACATTTCGGCGTATTTGAAGAAGTTTGAACTACCGAATAATGGGAAGAAGGTGGGCGAAGAGAAGCACTTTTAGATGAAGTTTGAGAGTTTAGAAGAAGGAAAAGAACTGGGAGGCAATGCCCCTCCACGAGACCTCCATTCGCATCAGCTCTCCGTTTTATGTGGAATTGGACAAAATTGTAGGTTCAATTACTCCATCATCATCGAAATGTGTTGGTCAGGTCGCTGGAAGCACTCTTCTCGGGAAGGGTGCATTCGGAAAAGTGAACAAGGGAGTGCTGAACAGGAGCTCTGGGGAGCCGGTGCCGGTTGCAGTCAAGAAGTTGGATTTGCGCGAAGAAGGCAAGGAAGAGAGGAACATTGCGTTCACCGAAATGGAGATTCTCGAAGTGAGTCGCTCATCTAGACATCGTCGAACGATTTCCAGATGGTCGCCCACCCGAACATTGTCTTCTACTACGGATTCTCGATGTGTGCCAAGGAGTCGGCGTTGTTTCTTCTGTTCGAACTCATGGAGACGTCACTGGACAAGTTCATTGAGAAGTCGGATGCGATTCTGTCGGAGAACGAGAAGCTGGACCTCCTTGCGCAAATCTGCCGAGGCATGAGCTTCCTTCACACACGAACGCCTCCGGTGGTGCACGGCGATCTCGCGGCGAGAAACGTTCTGTTGAAGAAGCACCCGGTCTATATTAAGAGGTGGGCGTCATTCAACCTTCTTGTTTCACACAAGTTCTGAAAACTTTGACATGTAGTGGTTTTCGCCGATTTTGTTTCTTTTCTAAAATCAAGGCGAACGGTTTCTGTCTGTCATATTTCAACCTAACTCCTTGAGTGTACACAGTCGTGTTGTCAAGAGAGGTCTTCATCAGAACGTTCTACTGTTGCATTCCAGGTACATCGCGAAGATCACCGATCTCGGACTTGCGAAGACGTGTCGTGACGAGTTGCACACGAAATACGACGATCCGACGAAGATTCCGTTCAAGTGGTTGCCCCCGGAAACGCTGAGTTTGCGGATACTCTCACTGAAAACGGACGTGTGGGCGTTTGGAATCGTGTGCTTCGAGGTGTGCGACAAGATGGGAGAGCCCTACGGAGCATGCGTCAACGGGTCGAACCTCTACCAGTATCTGCACGACGGATATCGACACGAGAGGGGAATGCACATGTCGGAGACTATCTACGAGATTGCCCTCGACTGCATGAGATATCAGGCGGCGGATCGGCCGAATTTCGAGTAAACACTGATGGTTACCGCCCGCAGAATTGTTGTGTTTTCAGCGAATTGATCGACAGATTCTTGGAGAGAATCATTGAGAACGACGGAGAGGACGAAGTGAAAGTGAGGGCGCGAGAGAAAGTGATTGCGGACAAAATGAGGAAAGTGAGAATGGCGATGAGTCACGGAAAGCTGTTGGTGGAGGATATGAACTGAATTAACTGAATACTTTTATTGGAATGAGCACAAAAATTTACAAATAAATGGGTTTCTGTTGTTATCTGAATCCGGTTGGTTAGTGAAGTTCGGAAGCTCTCTCCTCGAGAGAGAACACTTGACAGAAGTGATTTTCCTTTCGGACTGCGCAGTTTTTGGTTCCGGGCGGTGCGGAATAGGCGGTCAGTCCATGGGTGCACATGACAAAGAACTCATCGGAGGGGAGGGATTGGCGGACGGAGAGAAGAGAGTCGGATGGCGTCGTTTGCATGTTCTGGAAAAGGAGACTTGGGTCCATTCCAGTTCTCATGCACTCACGTTCTCTAGCACTTCCTTCAGATCTTCGCTGTTACACTCCACCGGACTGTCCATGTTCAGAACTCCTTGCACGTCTTCAACAGATCTACAAGACATCTTGCTAATCTCTCTATTTCGCAAGCTCACCTCTTCTTTCTTCCGCATCCGCACCCGCATCCGCAACTTGGTGGCGGTGGCGGTGGTGGCGGAGGCGGCGGTGGGGCACATCCGCATGACGGAGCAGGTGGAGGACAGCAAGGAGCCGGCGGAGGTGGTGGAGGAGCGCATCCACATCCACCACCGCCTCCACCGCCACCACCGGCCATCGGGAACAAGAAGGCGGTCGTCGAGGAGAGGAAGACGGATACGAGGACGATGAGACGGAGCATGCTGCAGATGACGACGGATCTGAGATGTCTTCGGGTCTTTTATACAGCTGGAACGGGAAGGAACGGTGAATCAGCGTTGTAAAAGTTATGGTAGGGAAAGTGCGTTCAGCCCTAATTGCGGCGCCACGTCATCCGCCTGACACCAAAAGGATCGGATGACCAGAGACCGAAGCAGGCGGCTGATGACGGAACCGAGCGCCGACGGTCCACTTTTATACCAGTGCGTTCGGGATCTCGTTCCATACTTATCTGGAACCACATATGCATAATTCGCCCACTTTACCCGTTCTCTTTGTGTTGCCATCGTTCTCCCTCCACTCCAAATTAGGTCATTCTCCTCCTCTTGCCTCCCTCCCTCCCTCTCTCAACCAGAACCATATCATCGTCGTCCCAAACATTGTTGTAGTCACTCGTTGTTTCTTCTCATTCTCAGATTTGTTGCCAGATGTGTGATTCGACCGGAATTTCCGGTTTCGAGACTTGACGAGAGCACCCGAGAGACAATATTTGTGTGAGCAGGTCAAACAAACAAACACTTTATGTACAGTTTATGTCAAATAATCGGCGACGTGAAACTGATCCCCAGACTGGAGCAATGTGATCAAAAAAACACGATCTGCTGCACTCAGTGTCTACTGGGTACAAACTCAACTGAATCGTATGTGTGATGAGATGCATGATGGTCAATCGGATTGGACACCTATTCAAGCAGAACGAACAGTATTGACGGATCTTCACCATAGACCATGGATGCTCGTCTGCAATCGGAAACATACAGATCCCGGGATCTAGAAGCGTCAGTCAGCGTCGGTCGGAGTGTTCTCTGAATAGCCACGTTTTCCGAATATGAAGGAACTCTGTGGGAAAGTGGGAAATGGTACTGCAACTCTGCTCCGTTATATTTAGAAATGGTTAGAAATTGCACAGAATTGTATTCGATGCGCACGTCGGATGTTTGTAACACTCGAGGGAAAATTTTGGCGGTACATGTGAATAGAAGCTACGGATAGTCTATTTCGTACAGTAAATACTTGAGAAAGTTCCTCTGATATCGAGACATTTTTCTGACTAAAACCACTGAAAATGGGTACGCCATGAGGCTGGAATCCTAGCCATAGGTATTTTACCGTTTCCAAGACAACCTTTTTATCTCGCGTCTTTGCAAAGCTTTGCAATTTTCTATAAATTTGCAACAGTTGCTAGTAACAAGGGAAGTGTTTTCAGACGACCTTTCAGGTCTTGACAGAATGACACGTTCTCATACTGTTAACCGATCCCGCATAGTGCGCAAACTTCTAGTTTTTTTTGAGCACTTTGAAATAGAATATCTGGAAAACTAGAAGTTTGGGCAGACAGTCACTATGCGGGAACAGTATGAGAACGTGTCATTCTGCGAACTTATAGCAAATTCTGCAAATTCATCCCCAAAACCTTGTTAGGGTGCCAATTTATAGAAAACCCTGAAACCCCGAAGTACTTCTTTGAAAATGGAGTCCCAGTTGTCTGCGACACTTTGGAAACAATGATGCCTGAAATCGAAAGAAAAAGTGCAAAAGGACCAAAAGAAATTACACGGGAGACGATTTTTATTGTGTGTCATATTCATGTTCAATCAAAAGAGAAACTACTACGACCTACACAGTGAGAAGTATTATATGATGGAAACCACATTATGTACATGACAAAATTCGATTCATAATACTTTTCAAGTCCAGAGAATTGTATATATATACTTACGAAGGGGCGATTCTAATGAAAAAGGAAGAGGGCATGGAACAGTGTGTGGGAAACGGTGGGATGAAAGAGCAATGTTCAAGGACGGCGGGGATTTAAGTATATAAATAACAGGGGAAAAGACATGATGGGATTTTGGAAAATTAAAAGGAGAAATGAAGGACCCAAAAAACATTAGAAAATGACTAGAGAAACGGGTATTTCAGGGCGGAGGAGCTGAGAGCCAAAATGCTCATTAAGCGGAGATCACGACTGCCGGGGACGTCGGAGGCGTGGTCACTGTTCGGCATTTCAGCTCTCCGTCTTCGTGGATCTGGAACTGACACGTCCAATTGGGCTCTCTCTCACTCTCCCACTCACCTCCACAATGTGCTCGTCTCCGTTCTCGACTGTCTTCGTTACGATCTTCTTTCCGTCGACCACTTTCGTCGACGTCGACGTCTTCCGGACAGTCGCATTCTTTCCGGGTTCCGTTGGACTCGAGAATCGGATTACGGTCGAGAATGAGCTGAAAGAACCCGAACTTTCCTAACTGCTCGATCTGTGCAGCAATTACTTTTTGTCGTCTCTCTCCTTCTTGTTATCGTCGTAGAAAATGTGTACTCGGCTTGGCGGGAACCGGTGATAACTGTGCTTAGTCTGGAAGTCGGCCGATCGTGGCGGAGTCTTGAATGCGTACGAGTCGACATCGGGAAATGTGAAAGCGTCGTCGAAGAACACGTTCTCGAACGGGTCGCGGTGGCCGAAGAACTCGCGAAAAATATCGAACGGCGAGCGGAACATGTCGTGGCTGTGCATGCGGAAGCCGGGCGTGCTGCGGCGACGATGGAGTCCCGGGTTCTCGGAGCGGTCGAGATCGGCGCGCTTCTTCTCTGAAATCGTCAAACTGTTCCAGTGGTCTCGTCGGACAACTGCGTTCTTTAGTCGGGCCGGCCTGCCTCCAGCAACACATTTTCAACAACTAATTGACAAAGTTCTCGAGAGCAGGTGCTTGAAGAGACACTGATTGTTACACAACAATACACACACACTAGTTTACACACATTTCACCCGACTCTCTCCCTCTCTTCCTCTCCTTTTCCCTTTCTCTAAGTCTCTCCGTCTCGCACACTCTCTCGTCTGTGGCTTCGAAAGTGTCGAAATTATGAATGAGCGAGACGGGAAAGGGGGATTTGAGGGAGGAGGCCGTGTTGTTGTTGTTTTGCAGTGTTTTGTTGTTGTTGCATGTTCGCTCATCCGAAAATCAAACACCCGAACGAGATATCACTGTTTTTGTGTCGAGTTCATCGGCGGAAATGCGAGTGGGTGAATGCAAAAAAACAGGAAGAGTTGGCAAATAAACAGAGACAATCCACTCTCCTTTTCCCTTTCCGGGAGGTATACTCCCGACCAAACCGAGCAAATACCATTATGACGTGGCGGAAGTGACGAAGAACATCGCACATGTGTTTCTCATTTTACATCTCGATATTCAGCGAGTTCAAGATGATCTACTAATTGTAAAACCATTTGGCTCCGTCCGGTTACATTTGTTCTCTTCGTTGCGAGACCCGTATGTTGTCTACCGTAGCCCACCGCTGTCAATTGTTTCTTTTTCTTTTCTCTCATCTTTCCAGCCCGATTGACAGTTGGGCTCTGTGGGACTTTGACCGGAAAAGAGTACAGTTCGAAAAGAGTCTTTGCGATATCAAAAAACATTTAACGATGGGCACTAAAACACGAGTGTTTTCAGCGCTTTCCCCCAATGTTTGCCGCCAGACTCACTGTCTGTCAGAATCTCGTACGCTTGGGCGATCTTCTTGAACTTCTGCTCGGCCTCCTCCTTCGATTTGTCGTCGGTGTGCTTGTCGGGGTGCCATTTCAGCGCCAGTTTACGGTATCTGAAGCAGAAATTGAGTTCTGGAGAGGCGTCTCGACTAAGGGACTTACGCCTTCTTGATTTCGGCCTCATCCGAAGTCGACGAGATTCCGAGCGTCGTGTAGGGGGACTCCTCGCGTGGCGCCATCACGGTCTCTCTGAAAGGCCACAGACGTCAGTTCAGCGGAACGAGGTGGCAAAAAGCGGAAAGACGGTAAGCCTAAGCGCCAACAGAAATGGAGATTCTTCTCCTTCTTCTCCGCTGCTGCTGCTGCATCGGCAAAGTCAGTAACCACGGGCGGCACTGCCACAGTCGAAAAAAAGTGAAACGGGAGTAACATAGTGGAGTAAAAGTTGTCGTCGGGCGGTGCGAAAAACCGGTCGATTATGCACAACTACCCACTACTTTTGCCCCTTACTGAAACAGCCCGGAGGGGAGGAAGGTACGGACGGAATGGGGACGGAAACCCGATGCTCCAACTCTATTTGCATACACTTTTCTGCTGCCTACCTTCCCGCCCATTCTGACAAAAAAGTAAAATGGTTGTTCCGTTTTTAGAAACGACGGAGAGAAACGACGAAGAGCTGCTTCGTCAACATTTGGAAGGGGGGAGCAGGTGATATGATATGATAATTGAATTGATTGCGTACCCGATTCTGATATTGGGAGAGCAAACATGAAGGAGGAGGAGCGAAGTGGGGGGAATATTTTGGTAAATAGAGAAACCGATAGGACAACGATCAAAAGTTTCCGAGAGAAGGCACCAATCGTTCGGTAGTTATCAGCTTAAGAAACTGCGGAAAATTTGGGAAGAGGAGGACGGAGAGTGAAGGGTATTAGAGCAGAGAGAGTGACAGGAATGAAAGTTCAGAAGGTTTCCGATGGAATCAGAGTTTCGAGTTTCACATCGGCAACTGGTTTTCCAATGGGTCACTTCGGACATTGAGAAGAGCAAGAAGAAGTGGAAATATGAAGAGAGGAATGGAGAGAATTCTGCGAATCGAACGATGAAAAGAAGTGATTGAGGGGAATGGGAAGAGAAAGTTCATAAAGGTTTGGGAGTGATTGCGACGGGAATGGGGAGTGCGGGGTGGTGATTACCTGATTAATCAGTCAGTCAATGGCAACGAGTGGGCGACCCATGATAAGGGGCGAGTGACGTGGCGACACTCGGTCAAGAGGTCATCGCGGTTTCAGGCGGCCGAGGACGACTACAAAACAAGGGCGGAGGCGATAAATTAATGAACAGAAACAAAAGAAATGTCTCCTCTTCGTCTTCTTCTTCTTCGTCTTCCCTGCCGAGTGTATGAGTGTGTGTTTCGCCCCGAAAACACGTCTCTCTCTCTGATCAGAGAAGGCCCCGAGAGAGAGGAAGAGAGTGCCGCCAATCACCGGAGACGTAGACACATTACAGCAGAAACATGGAAAGATTTGGAAGAAGCAATTCGGCGGTAGTTTGAACCCTCTGATGGGTCCCTCTCAATGAGTGAAATGGAGAAGAGGCGACCGGAAAGAGATGCCTTCGGTCAGATTATGAACACTTCTTCTTCTTCTTCTCTTCCGCCCGCCCGCCCTATTCTTTCCTTTGTTCCGAAGTTTCGACATCTGGCGCCCCCCGACGCATCCATAATTATTCTCTCGTTCATGTGACGACCGAAAGCCTAATTGCTTTATGGACGCCTCTCTCTCTCTCTCTCCGGATCCAGCAGAACAAACTGACGGTGACGACTTTTTATGGCACACGAAAGAGAGAAGGAAAGGAGAAGAAGAAGCGATCGGAGGAGCTTCTCAACGCTCTCCGGATCGCCGGTAACTTAGCAGACGATTGACAAACTTTGTCAAAGTTCAAGAGCTGTCTGACTGGTTTTTAGAGTAGAAGTGAGGGAAAGTAATGTCAGTGGGTCAAATGGAGGGTGTCTAGCATAATTGAGCGAACTTCCTACGACGAATTGGAAGTGAAAAACAGCTGTTTTTCGCGGGGAGACGGATCCTGAGGAGGAAGAGATCCACGGGAAATGTTGCGGCGGCGGGCAGAAGAGTGTACATAGTATAATACAATCGTCTCCCAAAAATATACTAGCAGCATACATAATACGAGGCCGCACATAACTGATACACTTGGTTATGAATACAAATCTGGCGCCTCGCCCTCGCCGCTTTCCGCGTTCCGTGCGCGTCCGCATACGTAAACAGAGAGTTCTTCGTGCCGCGTCGCCAGCCTTCCTGAGAGACGCTTCTCTCTTTCGGTACACAGAGCGGAACACGCGAGCAAACAGACTTGGAATGTTGCCAAGAAGGCGGTGGAAAGGAAATTAAGATTGTTGGGAGGAGGAAAGGAGTACGGGTCCCTCCCCCTGACGCTTCAAGGCCGTCATCGGCGGTCAATCAATCTGTCATGGAGAAGGACGGCGGCTAGCAAAACGGAGGAGCGACGACCCCAAAAGAGACGATCACGCACCGCCTCCGAATTAGGGCACAAGAAGGTGTCGACTGGTGGTGCCGAGCAGATGATGCGCCGACGTTTCGAAACCATCGTGACGTGGCATTTGGTGGGTGGTCAGGGAGAATGACGTGGGGGGTTTCGGTCATGAGAGAGGGGATTAGAACGGCCAATGTGGACATTATGACGAATGACGGGCGAAACCGCCAGAACCCCGCCAAATGTGGGAGAATGGGAAGGAAGAAAGGAGGAGGAGGAGGAACTGATTTTTAGAAGGTACTCGACGACGAATAACGGGAGTGAAGTGAACCCTCTGATGATGACAATGCATCGGAAACAGTTCATGACCCACTCAACCGAAATGTCGCCCTTTTCATTGACCGGTTCTCAAGTATCTGAAATAATGGACGATTGTGTGAAAGCGGGAAAAGTCATGAGAACGGGGTCCGACCGACCGCGATGATCACTTTCTTCCGGAGTGGTAAGGCGACGACGTGGAACGGTGCGAGGGAGGGAGGGGAGTCTAATCGGATTGGGGGAGGAGGAGGAGCGAACTGGATGCGGTAAACTTGACGTCTCTTTGCACTTTCTGCCCCGGAACCAAACCAGCAGCACTTTTTTTGAGAAGAGAAACTACTATTCTTTCTGTACTCTCTGCCCACACAGAATTTATGTCTCAAATAGTACGATGGAGGAGAAAAAAACAGAGAAGAAAACAGAAGAGAAACGGCAGAAAAAGCATCACACTACAGTACTGGTTCCTCTCGAAAGCCTCCCCCGTTTTGAGGTAAAACAGGCAGAAATGACCAACGTGCGGTCAGACGGGCGTGCCGAAGGACTCGACGACAAGAGGCCATGCCACGAAAGAACCAGGCGTCGTCGGCGAAACGCCGTTAAACCGCAAACGTTTACAGGTTTCGAGAAGCTTCTCTCTCTCGCGAGAATGGACAAATGTTTCACGTTGAACGACGTGCGCGCGTGTGTGGGTGAGCACACGCGGAATGCCGCGCGGCGCCCTGCGGAAGGGAGCACGCGAGGCGGTGGGGACGCAGGTGCGGAAGACACGCCCACCGACCGGACGGCTCGAACAGGCGGCACGTTGCATGAAACGGTATACGCCCGAAACCGCGCGCACGGTTTTTTGTTCTTCTTCGATGGCCGATGGCGCTTTTCTTTTTCTTCGCTGACTCGTGGCACCGAATCATCGAATTACGTGTGTGTGTGTGTGTGCCGACCGACCGCTCGTTCGGCCAGTCTTTAATCACTCGGCCAAGTGTGATAGATATATGATCGTGCTTGTCGCCTTCTTCCATTCGCTTGTAATCGCAGAGGCAGCAGCAGCAGCGACCGCTGTTCTCTCTCTCTTTCTTTCTTTCTCAACATGTTTCTGCAAAGTGTTTGACGCCAACTGCATGCATTCATCGGAGGGAGGGCCCCAGCCGATCGACGACAAACTTTTGGAAAAACAAGAAGATGATGATGAAGAGGAGGGAAAGTATTCGGAGAAGATGATGATCATCGTTGGCGAGAATGAAAGGCATCAGCTTAGAAACATCAGGGACGAAGGGAGACAATTGCTGAGAAGAAACACGAAGGGTACTGTACTTTTCAGATGAGACTTACTCGAATATCAAACAGTTTGGACGAATACTAAAGACATGACCAAAGTTTGTCGAGCGGAAGAATCCGACCCATTTGCTCTTTTTGGACTGGTGCCTCCAGATTCAATAATGCCTCGTGGAAGCAGCAAAAAGAAGACGTCGTACTCTCGCGGCGAGAAAATATTATCCACCCGAGAGTTGAGCCACGGCTCACAGCCTCCGGGAGATCAAAAAATGACGGGGGGGGGGGGGGGCGAAACCTGAGAGGCGTCCGTCCGGCCGTCCGTCCATCGGGGCGGCGAGTGTCAAATGCAAATCGCATTACAAACCGAACATGCGGATGATCGCCGCGGGGAGTCGGTCGGAGTTATCATGCGACGAGGGGAAGGAGGAGGAATCGGAGGAGAAGGGGGGAGAAGATGCAAATTGCACGAAAGAAAAGGATAGTCAACAGCTGATATGAAGGGAGAGCAGCCGGATGCAAACGAAATGAGATTTTAGTCGGTCGGCGAGAGAAGAAACGATGATTAAACGGAGGGAATACACACATCCTTAGGGAGACAGACAGATTTTTGAATTCTTGTCCAGTAGTCACGATGGCAAAGTGCACACGGACTATGTGCTGCTGCTGCAGACGGCTCTCACTCGAGAATACGGAAGTGGGAACATTGACGTGAAGAAGGAGATACTGGGGTTGACGGGAAGTGATCGCAAGTGATAACAACCACCCGAGAGACCATGAGAGTTGTTTCTCATAATGTTCGAATGGCTCCTCGAAGAAGTGCACTTGGCGCCGAATGAGTCCACAATATACACTCTCATCAAAAAACATTGGCTTTCGCATCCTCTCTACGTCTCTCTCTCTCTATCTCTCGTAAAGTGACCACATTGAAGGGGCCGAAGAAAAAAAATTCGTATAGATGTCTTCTAGATGTCAGAAAAAGAAAGGCGCCGCCGCGTGGAGACAGCCTTCCGCCTCTCAAGTATCCGGAAATGGGAGTGGTCAAGAAGAGGGAAAAGGAGAGAAGATGGCCTGCAGGACGGGTCCAACGGGCCCTTGTACTCTACAGGAAATGTCCTTTTGCTCCGTGGAGCAGCACGTCATCGGAAAACAAGACGACGCGTGACTTTTCCAAATAGCTCTTTGATACTCAAAAACGAATATTCCAATGGAGGGGAGGAAGTGGAAAACAAAGTCACCAGAGGAGTCCCGCGGGAATTCTAGTGGACTCGATTGTCCATTAATAGTCTAACTTTCGACGAAACGGTCGAGTAGTCATTTCAATCTTTTATTCATTTACAGTGGGTGGTTAGGGTAGAAAAGTGGGGAGGGGAAACGGAATGAAGACCCGCGTTTGGTCAACAATTCATAAAAATGTCCTAAAAAAAGAGAAGGATGAATAGCATTGTACTGTGTACAGAGGGTCAATGATATCGTCGGGATTTCATTATTGATCGAACGGTTTGGTCATAACAGAATTAGTTTTCGTTTCAGAAACCCAGTCTAGAATTCTGAGCATTCAACAGGATGTGTCGTGGTCAAAGCGAGTAAAAATGGACTATGAAAAGCTCTAGAGGGAGATGAACGATGATGATCAGCACTCTTCGGAGGCGCCAAGCACAGGCTCTTCCTGGTTCTTCGCCTTCATCTTCTGGCGCATCTGCGCCCGCATTTCAGCTCTCCTTTGTTCGGCGAGTGCTTTCTGAAGATGACGACATAATTGATCAGAGTACTAGTACGAAGATTGATGGACATAAAGTTGTTGGTTTTCCATAGAGCATCAGAAAACATTCTCCACCCGGAAACCCAAAGAAACCCTTATATGTTACCTGCTCAGCCAATTTTTTCTTTGTTTCGTCGGATATTACTGGTTGTTTCTTCTTAGCTGTTACTGGTCTTGGCTTCGGCATCACAACAGTAGTGTCGACTTCCTCCTCTCCCACTGCGCTCGGGTCCCAGTTCGCAGCTCGATACTTTTCAACTTTTTGGAACTCCTTCATGATTCCTTTCAGTTCCATATCGATCGTCATCCAGAACCCTTCGAGATCTTGAACGGTTACCGGCATCGGATCGTCAGCAATCGGATTCTACAATTACGAACATGCGAAGAAATCAGATGGAGACAGAAACTCACAAGGTTTTTCCCGATCAACTCATTGAACTTTGAGAACTTCTTCCTCACCAACAAATGTGCATTACCATGAGCTGCTCGTAGGGAATCGGCACATTTTTCCGGAAGATCCTGGAGACAATGAAAAGGGCATTAATACAACTAATTGTGGTTACTCACATCTGCGTTCTCTAAATCTTTATTGGCGACGTCCATTTTCTCCTGTAACTCGACCTTCACTCTGTCGTGAAGAGCTTGGAACTCGTGACCATCGGAAGGTGTTGACGTGGTAACTTCTCGCTCATCGTCCTCTTTTGTGTCTTTCGAAATGTCAATGTTCTTCTTTGAGCTTGCGGGGGAAGATCCGGATATTCCACTGTCACTTTCCACGTCTGTTGATACCTTGAGAATGGGTTCTGGCTCTGTCTCTTCTAATGTTTTTCCTTCTTCATTTCCGTTCGCATCTTTTTTCAAGTCGATTTCGTCAAATTCCTTTAAAATTCGTTAAATAGCTTATTCGCTGAATGACCAATGTTCACTCACCGGTTGTTGACTGATAACTAATTTGTGCGGTTCGATGTTTTCAACACCTTCTTTCTCATTTTTGTGAGCACTGCACAAGTCCAACTGATCGAATTTACTGATGAGATCTCTGATGGGTCCAGGAGTCGAGATGTGGTTTCCCATCTCGTTTTGAAGTTTGTTGAGCCGATTGTTTTGCAATGGGGCGATGGGTGTGAAGCTGCAAACAAAACGATAAGAGTTGTTGGAACTGGTAGGTGAGGATTGCCTCTTGAACGAGTGCGGTAGAGCTTTTAGAAACAATTTTGCGGAAGCGGCAAATGCGTACAACGTGAAAGAAATAGATAAACTTTCAAGGTATGAAAAATTGGAGAATGACTGGAATTTTATCGCTGAACAACCAAGGACGCGTAAAAAATAAAGTGAATTCGACCGGTAGGTGGGGGTAGAGCAGAGAGATAGAGAAAGATAGAAACATTTGGAGGAACAAGACAATGATACGGCAGGAAATAACGGCTGCCAGCAGCAGGCGGTCATTGACAACGTATCCATCACTGACATATTATGATACATTTGTTCAGGTAAACGGCCTGGAGGCAGTCAACAACACGGCTGACTACCGCTACCGCCACCGCCGAGACGGAGCGGTGCGGAACCGAAAGCGCGAACTGGCGGGGCGGAGGGACGAAATGTGGAAGAGGGCAAACAACGGACACGCTTATCATGGGAACGCCAATCGAAATCGTGCTGCGATCAGAGGGGATATCCTCCATGAGTGTGCCAAGGTTGTTGCGGGAGAGAGGGAGAGTGGAGGGAGGAAAAACTAATTGGAGACAAAAGAGAGATAAAGGACTCTTTGGAATGACTAACCCCGCGTTAGGACGCGACGAGGTACGACCACTCCCTGATTAGTACAGACTGAGGCGGGCGCATGGCTGTCGAAGGTTCGGTTCCACAAAACGTTCGGGTTGATATTTGTACTAACCCGAGTGCAAACATGACACACAGGCCCGCCGGTCACCACAGTTATTAATCTGGGCATACAATCCTATTGTAGAAGTGAAAATTCCAACAACTTTTCGGGAAGAAATTCAACTATTGTCGTCAGGAGCGAAGGAGATTAGCATCTAGATCGGTTCGATCGGGAGGAGGTCAGGCCGATTCGCTTGTCGGATTAGGTGCCCCCCCCCCCGGGTATTCACATAATCATCATAAATTAGACAGATCGGGGAAATGCAAAAACTTGTTCGAACCAAACATGATGTAGAAACAATGTAGAATAGAAGAATTCGTCTGGGGACACCTGGTGGAGATCGGTTGAAGGTCGAACCCTCGTGGCTCCCCATGATTCATCCAAATGAGGTAAAGGGCGTTGTGTGAGTGACAAGGCCGCCTCAGTCAAACAACATCTTCTTTTTCTTCTTCTTCTAATGGATTATTCAATGAAATCGATTCGATGGAATCAAATGGGAATGATGGCAACCAGTAGACAGAGAAAGAGGCGAGAAGAGGGAAGCCGAGGGAAGAAGAGAAGGAAGAAGAAGAAGAAGCGGAAGGAAAACAAGAATGGGAAGAAGCTACTCAATGGGAAACAGGTGAAGAAGAAACTATGACTGTAAGAAGGGAGTGACCGGACCGGTATTAGCAGTCGAAAGATGATTCTTCAAGGAACTTTGAGTGTAGGATAACTGATACCATCAATACTATTCCGAGAGGAAGACCAATGACCGCTGGGAGAATTGCGAAAAACAACAGGTGTCCTTTGCGGAGTACACACTGATGGAGCGGAACGAGGGAGCTGGCGGTACGGAAAGCGCCTGCGCAGAGGGAAACAGGTGGTGAGTGAAGGCAGCGGACTGGCACGCTGGTTCCCCACAAAACGAACCTAAACCTCGATCGAAATTTGGCATAGTGTCCTGATGCTATTCATGAATAAAAGACGCGTGAAAGGAAGGGTCCCCCGTCACATGCATAAGGGCTGTTCGACGAGATGAATAATTAGGGTCGACACATGCGGGAGAAGGGGCTCTCGACGCAGCACAAGACAAGTAGAAAGGGAAGAGAAGAAAGAAGAAGCAAGAAATCGGATATGGTCCGGCCAGTCTCGAGAGGAGGACACGCATAAAAACACGCTGCGATGGAGCGAAACAGATTGTTGTAAAACTGTTGCGGACAGTGGCGCAGAGGAAGCAACAACTGTGTCGAATTCGCACCTAAATCCTCGTCGGTCGGCCAAAGAACTAGTTTCTCCTCGGATTCGTTTACGAGTGTGAAGAATCAGAGATTTGAATAAGTTCTAGTGGCGCGTAGAAACGCCTTCTGAAGGCACGCGCGCGCTTTTTGGGGCCAGCAATTATATTCCTTCAACTAGACAGCAGCAATTTGGTGCAATCCAAAAGTATACAAAAAATTGAGGAGAAGGCGTCGAACGAGAAGGAGCGCGGCTTGAGAGGGTGTTGCGTGTGGGCGGTCAACCGTCGGGTAATTGTGTCCACGCTGGGGAGGGGACCCGTCCGTCGGTCCGTCCGTTTGTTGTGTTCGCACTTGTGCGCCAATCTGTCATTGCGCCGTCTCTGTCTACCGTCCGCTATCTTCCTGTTGTCTCCCTTTACATTTAATTTCGCTTATCAAATTACACTTGATACTACTGCGGTAACTGAACGCGCCCATCACACCAACTGTGATACCGTCTGTTTCTTACTACGAAGACCGGGAAACTACGACGAGACGATGCGCGATGAGAAGGGACACTTCAGCGAAGAAAAAAAAGAACTGACCACTCGATCTCAGACGTCTTTGATTCGCTCGTCAACGTGCTCGTCATCGGACTTCCGAATCCGGGCGCTGGTTTTCGTTCTTGTGGCTGCGAGAACATCCGTGTCCGTCTACAATAATCATGGCAATTAACTGACACAATTCGATCTTTTTCAAAAGGAAAATTAGTTTCAATTGTATTTCTAAACGTTAAATGTTTATGACAACACGCATTCGAATCCACGTTGGTGACCTCATTTTGAGGTCAGAACGGCAAAGTTCTTTCATGATTACTCACCTCTGGACAATACTCTCTCCCATTATGGGCGCTTTAGGAGTCAGATCCGCTTTGGGCGACTTCGTGTATCCGTTCAAAGCACACGATATTCTCAGGTAGCTCGGGGTTCTTGTAGCTTCTGGGAAATCGGAAGTTCCCGACGAAAGATCACTTTCCGACATGAAGGCGCGGGGAGATTTGTCGCCAAACCCGAATGGCTCATTCATGGGGATACTTCTCTGAAAGGATACACATTGACTGCTCGCAGCTGCTGCTGTCGGCCTCCACTCACATGTGTGTCACGTGTTGTCACGAAACGCAGATCCGTCTCCGACTGTGCTCCAGTCGGCACTCCAGAAGGAGGCACCAAACTTCTGTTTGTCTTGCCCAGCGGCGAATGGAGGTCATGTTCAGATGTCGTTTTGGCTGTAATCACTCTTACTTTACTATACAAACACATGCGAGATGAGAAATGAGAGATATGTGTTTAGTGATGCATGAATCACCCGGAATGATTGTATTAGTTTGTGTACTATGAAAGGGAGAGAAATAGAAAGAAGGGGGCCGTCAGGTCCTACCCGAAAGTTCAACCGGCGTCGAATCGAGATCGTTGACGGAGGAACGCGAATTTGACTGGAAAAAAGATATCAATGAAAGAACACTGCTGAAATTACGGAACCTTGAATCTTCCAGTAGATCGGAAAGTGGAGAATCGGTTTATCAAACGTCGAGCTGGAGACATGTGGACTTGCTCATCCAGCAGGTTCACTGCTGCTTCTGAAGCTGAAAATGGATATAATTAATATACCCAAGATAAATTTACCTCTGTGAGAAGTTTCGGAGCTTCGACGATTCTCCGTCTTGTTTTTAATATTCCCATCGCTTTTCGATACTGGAACTGGTTTCCCGTTCTCGCAATTTGTCCCGAGTGCTCTGAGGGAACTGACAATGAGCGAGGTGGACACGAGCCAATCACTCACTCTTTCTTCCGTTCTCCGTCGGCTCCGCGGCTCTTGCTACGGCCCAGCCGGCCGAGAAATGTGCCAATTACAGTCTTTTTCGGCTTACTTCTACCTTCTCTATCCTCCATACCATCCGAAACTTGAAAAGAAAAGTGTGACGTTGAAAAAGATTGGTGATCAAAGATAAGAAAACTCTCGTAACGGAACAAGGAAAACGTTGAAGAAGGGGGCAAATAGAGCTGAAACATTTTTATTACTGCGCTGTCCAATTGTTTTCAAGAAAACAGAAATATAAAAAAGAGACGAATGCCCGGGAACAGCGACGGCGAGCGCGCAGCGAACAGCCAGGAAACGGCCGATTGAATCGACAAAACACATTACGGAAAGTAAAGGAGAGCAACAATTGAATGACATGAAAACAGAGGAAGTATGAATAAAAACAGTGGGTAAAAGAAAGTGTACACATTTGAGAGGTTCTGCGAAAAGGGTTTGAGGCGTAAAAGGCGGCGTGTAGGGCTGGGAAGACGCGAGAGACATGAATGAACAAGTTCTGCATTTCGAACGAGGGCCATCACCTGTCGCGAGCGTAAAGTTGAACAAATGGAGATGAAGAGCATAAATGGAATGGAGGACGGACATCTGCCGTTGTTATTGAGAACACATGTCGTGATGCAAAGCTGCTCAATCGCTATCGGACTGTTCATCGTTCTCCTCTACTTTCGCTTTCTTTTCCGATGGACCAGCGTCATCATCGTCGACCGCTGACTCGGCTTCACGTTGTCGTTTTCTTTCCTAAAAAAACAAGATACAGATAGCAACGTATAGCGTCGTCTTACAAGCCACGCTTCTCGTCTCGTCTCCATTTCCCGCTCACTTTCAGCTTTGAGATCTGGAGTCATGTCATTCGGACCAATGATGTGTTTGACCAGGAACTTTGCCATTCCGAAAGCCTTTACACGCTTCTTTTTGAAAATCGTCTGGAGAAGTTCGTCGCAAATGAAGAACTGACCGCACTTCGGGTCTTTCAAGTTGTTCTCTTTGATGTAATCCCACAACTTCTTCACTACATCGCACCTCTTCATGAACTGATCTCCAGTGACTTGTTGTAGTTCAGTGCTAATGTAGCATAACTTAGTCATGCGACCAAATCGCCCTGAATTGTCCTCGTTCGGGTCCTTTTCTTTCTTTCTCTTAAATGAACTGAATCGGCCACCTTCGGAAGTGTTACGGATCTGTTTCATAGCATTCGAAGCAGCTGCGCGTCTTGTTGATTTCACACTTGAAACTATATCTTCAACTTTGCGAGTCGTCTTCTTTCTCTTATTCGTTTCCGTCATATCAATAACACCATCATCCGAGTCGTCGTCCTCCTCTTTTTTCGGTATCACCTTCTCTTCTTTCTTCACTTCTGATTTCTCATTTTTCCCCTCTTCTTCCCCGTCACTGTCTGAATCGCTGTCGTCTCCTTCTCCATCAGAGCTCTCTGAGCTGTTATCTTCGTCTCTCTTTTTGAGTTGTTCGAATACCATCTTTTTCAATTGAGATTTGTACGCATCGAAATTGATATTAAATCGATTCTAAATTAATATTTATATTCTTCTATTTAGTTTTTCACAAAAAGAAACTCACATTCATGTGACGAGCAATATCAGCTGGAGTTAATTCATCGAACCCCGGCTTGCGCACCAACAGTGCAATTTCCTCCTCAGCGGCCTCAAGAAAAACGTTGTTACGGTCTACCACTTATTTTAACAAACTTCTTTATCCATAGGAAAAGAAGAAACGGGTCCTTCAGCTGCCATAACGACCAGATTCCTTTTCAAGTTTGAATCTCGATACCAATCTGCAAAAATCGATAAATTATCGTTTAATGTGTTTTCTATTGATTCATTCGAGTGGAGTCCTGCACAGTGTCGAGGAACCGTTCATATAACTTTTCTTTTTTTATGATAAAAGGTTTCGAGACAGCAAACGGAAAATCGAATCCACACATTGAATTTTGAAAACCCCGCTTCCGAATCGCAGCTGTAACTGCCAAAAAAATAACCGTATACGGTCGACTTTGTTGTGTGCAACGTGTTTGCGTACACGCTTACCGTAGTTGCCCGGAGAATCAAAAATTGTGAAGATGTCACACCACTACGCAGTGAATATTCGAATGGGAGCGTTACGAGTTTTAACTACTCTTTTCGAGGATCATGATAAATAGTCCGAACTCATATCGAGAACTGTATTTCAAAAAAAAAAACGGGTTACATTATTGTCTAAATCCTTATCTAATTTCCTAACTTGTTGCGAAAGTCAGCGCAATTTCAGAAGTTTGATAACTATGCTTATATCATTGTTTCTATTTGTCTTGAACGTTCTGGTTGTCTCTCATTTGGCAGTTATGCTGATCAAACTTATATTGTCTTCATGAAAATTATCTTTTTTCAGAATCGAAATGTCTCAAGTCGAAGATCCATTGCCTATCACAGAGCCAGACGTGAAGTCACTAAAACCAACTGGATTCACAACGACTGCTACAGGAGGAGCATTTGGCGCAGCAGCTCCGTGAGGAAATAGTAGTATTGCGAACTCAACCATCTTGTTTCAGAGTCACGGTCACTCCAGTCAAACAGTCATTCAATAATAAGCCCAGAAATAATCAAACTCCACAGAAGAATCAACAACGTAAAGTGTTCGCAAGTTACATTACAGAAGAGGAATCGAGTGCCGGGTGCAAAGATGGTTCGATGTTCAAAGTACGTTTTTGGAGCGCCACCGAAACAAAAAAAACATGAATTTTGCAGGCATTCATAAGAATTAATCCGAAAAACTATCAAGAATGTTTCCTGGACAACCCGAAAGGAACAAATTATCCAGATGTGCTTGTTCTCGGACAAGACAGAAACCGAGCAATGCAAGGAGACCATGTTACAGTAAAACTGAAACCGCGAGAAGAATGGCTAGTAAACTATCCCGAGTACGTCAAATGGTGGGGTTTGAAAAAGGCTGGAATAGAGAGAAAATCGGGAAAAGTTGACAACAACACAAACAAACCGGCCAGGAGAAATCTCCGAGATGTGAGTTGAGCACAAATACGTTCTGCTTGCAACTGTAAATTCAGGAAATGGACGACAATGGAGTCAGTGTGGACGAAGTTCCCGAATCGTGTCTCATTTGCATAGGAGCAGTGGTCCGTTTGAACGAGAAGAAGCATTTCCGGGTGGCCGCCGGAAAAATTCAAATGATGCCCAACAGCGCCAATCCGAACGTTCTTTTTATCGCAACCGATTGCAGAGTTCCGAGAATCTTGATTCCGAAAACGGACATTGATCTCGAATTTTTCTCAAGACCGAAAGATTTTGAACGCTTCCTTTATACTGCCAGAATCACAGATTGGCGTGAAGAGTCGGTTTACGCCGATGGACGTCTCATCAAACTTCTGGGAATGGCCGGAGAAATAGAAACAGAGACTGAAAGCATAATATCTTTCCATCAAATCGATCACCGGGAGTTCAGCGAGGAATGTCTCGAATCTCTACCGCTCGCGGAAGACTGGAAAATTCCGGATTCGGAGTACGAGTACCGACGCGACTTCCGCAATGAAATCGTGTTCACGATCGATCCGAAGACAGCTCGAGATCTTGACGATGCTCTACACATCAATCACATTGACGATTGCGATGGCAAAGGGACACCCGGGCTGGAGATTGGAGTTCACATTGCTGACGTTTCATTCTTCTTAAAAGAAGACACCGAATTGGATAGATGGGCAGCCAGCCGCGGAAACAGCACATACCTTTGCCAGATGGTCATTCCGATGTTGCCACGTGTTCTTTGCGAACAGCTCTGCTCTCTGAATCCGGGCGTTGACCGCCTGTCGTTCTCAACTGTTTTCAAGATGAGCTACGAAGCAGAATTGAAAGATGTGTGGTTTGGAAGATCAATCATCCGCTCACGAGTCAAACTCGCCTATGAACATGCCCAGGATTTCATCGAGAACCCTGAAAAAGACTTCACAGAAGAAGAATTACCGCCAATTAGCGACGGAAACACTCCGTTTGAAATCAAAGAGAAAACATTGATGCTGCATAAAGTGGCTCAGCTTATGAGAAAAAAGCGAGAAGAGGGTGGATCGCTCCGTATAGAACAACCGAAACTGAAGTTTGCGTTGGATGAAAACAAAAAACCACAAGGAGTGTCTGTTTATGAGGTACCGGAAATTGTCTTACATGAAATCATTGAACATGTTTCAGATCAAAGACTCCAACAAGTTGGTCGAAGAGTTCATGCTCCTCGCTAACATGGAAGTAGCGAAAAAGATTGCCAGCAGTTTCCCGGAGCATGCTCTTCTTCGAAACCATCCACCCCCAAAAGAAAAAATGATGAACGACGTAGCAGAACAATGCTCGAAAATCGGATTCGCACTGGACGGAAAGACATCGGGCCTGTTATCCACGTCTCTGCGCAAGTATCAAGGCACATCTCGACTCCACATGTGCATCAGACAAGTCATTTCTTCATTGACAATCCGACCAATGCAACAAGCAAAATACTTCTGCACATTCGACAAAACCCTCGAGTTCTTCCACCACTATGCGCTAAATGTCGACCAGTACGTTGCCTTTAATGTTTTGTGCCAATCAAAGCGGTTTTCAGCTACACTCACTTCACATCTCCAATTCGTCGTTATCCAGATGTCATTGTGCACCGACAATTAGCTGCTGCCCTCGGATACTGCACAGATTCCGAACGAACGCCTCAGGAAATTCACGATATTGTTAGCTCATAATGAAGAAAAATCCTCAATAATCAATTTTCAGTGTGTGCGATGCAATGATACCAAACTGGCGTCGAAAGAAGCTTCTGATGAGTCATCGTTGCTTTACTTCGGTGTCTTCATTCATCAAATCGGAAAGATTTCGTGCAGAGCAGTCGTTCTATTAGTCATGGATTCAGCATTCGACGTCCTCGTCGTTGATTATGGCGTCGTGAAAAGGGTTTACGTTGATGTAAGTCTTTTGAGTCGAAAAATCAAAAGACACGTATCATTTTTTAGCAAATGTCAAGAAACTATGACAAACAAGCGGAGCAACTGATACTCAATTGGCCCGAAGATAAGAATGCCGAAACGGAAAACAAGAAGGCGTTCCAGACGAAAATCCAGATGTGCTCCGTGGTGACCGTTCTCCTGTCTCCAATAAAGGATGTCGACGTGGCGGCGACGCTGCTGCGACCAACTCTCGAACAACGAAACGTCCTCGAGTCTACTCTCAAGGACATGTGTGAGACAGAATCAAAGGTTCTCGAGTAATTTGAAAATATCTCAATTGTTTTTGCCTACTGTATTTGGATTACATTCACTGTTTTTTTGTCTTTCTCCCCAAATTATATTACCCGATTCATAGTCGAAACGATATCAGATTGCTGCAGGACGGTGTCTCCTATCTCGTTTGTGGACGGGTATCATTTTGACGTTGCATTGTTTTGCCTGATTGTGAGAATTTCGAGTCAGTAAGCGAGATTATCCCCCCCCCCCCCATCCATAATTTTTCTTGATCCCAATTCACTTCTTCATGAAGTATTGAAATAAATAAACAAATAATCATATTAATTCTGCCTAATTAGTTTATATAAAAACAGAAACATTTTTGGTGGAATGTGAATGAGCACTGTTAAAAGGGTTACTCGTTTCAGTGTTTGGAAAGGTCGAACAGTTAACAAAACGAATACTCGCTGTCTAGAAAGAAACGGGATAAGGGTGTACAATAAAATATGAGGTGATTACGGGCGAGTGGATCAGCACTTGATCTTTTCCTTCATGTTGAATCCCCACATCTGCATCGAATTCGAAGTGCCATTGACTGGTTTCGCAATGTAATTGAAGTACTGCCGATTGACTCTCAGGCGGTGGCACATTTGCAGAAACAGTTTCATGTTTCCTTCGGTGATGCATCCGTGCACATTCAGATAAAGAAGCGATTCGAGATCATTGAGACGACTGGAAACACATATTTATCACTGAAAATCGGTGGCTGTCTCACATTATAGCGTTCGGATCGACTCCGTAACAGCGATTGAGCGATAGAGTGTGCAAACTTCGCAAGTTGTCGATGATCAACGAAACTGTCTCTCCTTCGAGCTCCGTGTTATCCGACAAATCGATATCAATGATGCCTGGACAAGCATTTGTCAGCATTTGTATGTCTGAAAAACGAGAAGAAGCGTTCAATAGGACGGCGGGGGACAAACGAACGTTCGTCGTTGAGACCGTTATCGCGATCGGAGCCCGCCAGATTCAACTTGCGAATCTTCGTGGTGATATTTTCGAAGATGACGTGCAAGATTTCAGTGTCCAAGCCGCACCACGACGCATTCACTTGCTCCAGTCTGCAGAGAAATTGAATTCTTATTCGATTCCTCTGCTGAACTTACTTTTGACAGTTGTAGAAGATATTGTAGGCTCCGACGGTAGTGATTCCACGTGTCATCGAGATGTCCAGTTGGAGAAGTCCTCTGTTTCCAGCCACACAACTCGCCACGTCGTTGTCTAGCAGATTGCCTTCCAAAGAGAGATACTGAAGCTTCTTGCACGGTCTCAAAACGATCATCAGCTGTCGGTGAGTGAGATTCGCACGCGAGAGGTCGAGCATCTCGAGACGAGAAGGCACGAACATGCTCTCTTCGAGCAGTCGGTGGGACATCAAAACGCTCGGATCCGCCTGGAAATGGAGATCGGTCCCGCTTGCTTTTCTAGAGACTTATTTACCTTTGCTCCAGCGAGTCTGAGCATTCGGACTTTTGTTCTCATGATGGCGGCAAGAGCGAATTCGTTGACAGGACGATCGGCAGCATCAGTGATATCCCAGACGAAAGCGGCGTTTCCGATGGCGTTGAACTTCTTGCACACCTGCACCGCCGAGCACAAATCCTTCTTTCGCAGATTCGAGAAGATGCAGTTGATGACGAGATCAGGCACCTTATACTTTTTGAACGGATCTGAAAAATGGGCATTGATGCCGTTCTGTTGCCCACTTCATTACCGGTCGGATTCCGAGCAGCGTCTTTTCTACGGATCAGCGGAGTGTCTTTCTGTTTTATCTCGCTCAAATGTATCGAGCCGAGGCGTGCCGAATTCCCAGAAATCGAGAGTCGACAGCTCTTCATTGGGTAATAGTTGCGACACGGAACATCGGGAAACGAGTCGTCGGCAAAAACTGGAAAAGTCTCTGTTTTGCTATTCACCAATCTTCGACCTCACCGCTGTCATGCTCATCTTCCGACTCGTTCTTCTCTCTAAACGTTGCTGGGAACTTTCCAATTATGCGTGACATGTCCGTTAGTTGATTTTGGAGAGAAGGGGAGTTTCGCAGGCTGCAGATGAAGTTAGAAACTCCACTGCCTTCGAAGACACGCGCGCGCGCAAACTGATTCAAAACGCAATTCAAGATTGGCGCGAATTATTACCGGTGCAAACGCGCTCTATTGCGAACATCGCTTCGAACGGCTCGCGGTTTTTTCTCGCATTTTTCGCGTTTTTTCCCGTCGTTGATGATTCACCTTTTTCGCTGTTTTATGTCATCGACACAATTAAAATGATTTCGAGGTCGAATGTTTATTTTAAAAAAGAAAAAATACAACCGAAAGTTCGTCAATTGTGAAAATATTATTCTTCCAAGTTTTCAAGTTAATTTTATTGAATATCTCAGTAAACATCTGTCAACGTTTTTGCAATCATGTTTTGAAATTATATTCAATCTTTCGCAATCAATTATCATGAGTTCTTCGATTGAATTTGAAGTTATTTGGTTTCCAATCATTCTCTGAACTATCCTTGCTTGTCATCTCGTTATCTTGGTTCCTTCTGTTGTATTTCCAAGACAGTGGGTCTGAACGTGGTCACATAATGTGGAGATTACACAGTAGAATCAACCGACCTAATTTTTGAACGACTTCGTTCTGAAATGTTTCCACGGGTTCTGCCACTGATTTCAAGCCATTCGATCTATTTGCGTACAAATTTATTTCGTTGAATATATAATCGTCAGATAGGTCGTCGGGAACACCACGCTTCTTTTTAGTTGGCTCTTCCGTGACGATTGCCAATTCTGTTTGAGCTGCAATTCAAATAGTTGTGAAAGTTTTGTTATTGAAGTCTCCCACGCATGTTTATCATTTCTCCTTTCTGTATCGCCTCAATTAGAGCGTCTAGATCCAAGTCTCCATCACCCTGCGCCTCTCGCAAAGCACGCTCTTTGCGAAGCCTTTCTTTCAGCCGTTTGATCTGTCGTCAGATTTGTGAGAGACTGCGCATCTCGCTAGAGCAACAAACCTGCTCGGCACGACGACGTCTGCTCTCCTTGTCTATCTCCTCTTCTCGCTTGCCGTCTGCCCATTTATTAAAACTGAAGGTGTTGAAAACATTAGCTCCGTCTCCCATAAGAAAGAGAAGACTATAGTAGCGAGAATAAGACTTTCGAGAGAGTGTTGAAGCTGAAAATGACGACTAATTGAAAGCTTAGCTAGTGTGTAACTTCTGAATATTTAATGAAAACCATTGACGTTAGTCTTCTTCGTTTTGTTTGACAATAGTTTTGAAGAAGAGGCGCATGAATATGCAAAACGTTTGAATTTTTTCTTTCTCTCTCCTTTGTTCCTCATCTTACTTCCTTTATCAATTCCATCAAAACACCTCCCAAAATAACATGTTTCATCGTAGATACTTGTGAAAAGTTATTAGCTAACCACATTATCTTTCTGTTCACATTTCGCAATCCGCCTACTACATTCCAATTCCCCTCGTCTCCGTCTCTCTTCCTGATGCACGCACGTCCAGTACATCGAACCTCACGACAAATCGATAGTGGCTCTTGCACGACTGGCGCTGACGGATTGTGCAGAGCGAGATGGCCACTCTCTGCTTCTCTGCGCACCACCTTCCCACTCATTTCGTATGCGCATGCGGTGGTGTTTGTGTGTGATTTGTCACAAGATGAACGAACGATGATAGGAAACTTCAGATGTATTGTATACTTTTCCCCACTTTTTATTCTCACCAGAAGAAAGAAACATGTTTTCGTTGTTTTGACAGTCAAATACACTTCCACTCTTTCTTCAGGATTAACTTTGATACACGACTCTGATTCTCTCATGATAATCCCTTTTTCGATTGTATATATTCGCTTGGTTGAGAGAGCTAGAGGATTATCACTTCTCAGCCTCATCGATCCGTCCTCTTTCTTCTTTTCCGCTTTCCTTTTTTGTTTTGGTCTCTGTCTCTCGCCGTCTCGTCTCTCTTCGCGAACATTTTTATCAATTTCTCTTTCAGCGCGTTTCACCAAATCATGTCGGCTGTCGATGAAACTGGAGACGACTCTCTCTACCCAATTGCCGTGCTCATCGACGAGCTCCGTAATGAAGATGTCACTCTGCGTTTGAACAGCATCCGGAAGCTTTCCACGATCGCGCTTGCTCTCGGAGTTGAGCGAACTCGCAACGAACTCATTCAGTTCTTGACTGATACCATCTACGACGAGGATGAGGTTCTTCTGGTGCTTGCCGAACAGCTCGGAAACTTCACCCCATTGGTCGGAGGACCGGACCATGTGCACTGCCTTCTCCTCCCGCTTGAAAATTTGGCCACAGTCGAGGAAACTGTCGTGCGTGACAAGGCTGTCGAGAGTCTGCGCAAGATCGCCGACAAGCACAGCTCGGCTTCTCTCGAAGAGCACTTCGTCCCGATGCTCAGACGTCTGGCTACCGGAGATTGGTTCACTTCCCGCACTTCGGCTTGCGGACTTTTCTCTGTTGTCTACCCACGTGTCAGTCCAGCCATCAAAAACGAACTGAAGAGGTAACTATAGTTTCCGTGACTATTAATAAAAATGTTTTTCTAGCATGTTCCGCACACTCTGCCGTGATGACACCCCAATGGTTCGCCGTGCCGCTGCTTCGAAACTCGGAGAGTTCGCCAAAGTCTTCGAGAAGACGAACGTAGTCGAAGGACTTCATTCTAGTCTCACCGATCTTCATGTCGATGAGCAAGACTCGGTTCGTCTTCTCACCGTTGAATCTGCCATCGCTTTCGGAACTTTGCTCGACAAAGTTAACAAGAAGAAGTTGGTTGAGCCAATTCTCGTCGAGTTGTTCGATGACAAGTCGTGGAGAGTTCGTTACATGGTCGCCGAAAAGCTGATTGAGATCCAAAGTGTGCTTGGAGAGGATATGGACCCGAATGTTCTCGTCACTTTGTACACTAACTTGCTGAAAGATCCGGAAGCCGAGGTTAGATGCGCCGCCACTCAGCGTCTTCAAGAGTTTGCTACTAACCTTCCGGAAGACAAGCGTCAAGGCATCATCTGCAATCAGTTGCTGACTGTTGCCAAGGAGTTGGTTACCGATGGAAACCAGCTGGTCAAGTCTGAACTTGCCGGAGTCATCATGGGTCTTGCTCCTCTGATTGGCAAAGAGCAAACGGTGTCCGAGCTGCTCCCCATTTACATGCAGCTTCTGAACGATCAGACTCCGGAAGTGCGTCTTAACATAATCTCCAGCCTGGACAAGGTGAACGAGGTTATCGGAGCTGCTCAGCTGTCTACTTCCCTGTTGCCGGCTATTGTCGGACTTGCCGAGGATGGGAAGTGGAGAGTCAGACTCGCCATCGTTCAGTTCATGCCACTTCTGGCAGCACAGCTGGTGAGTTATTGTTTCTTAATCTGATAATAACTTTTGACTCAGGGACAAGAGTTCTTCGATGACAAGCTTCTTCCGCTTTGCCATAACTGGCTCACTGACCACGGTATTCAGATAGAACTAACTAAGCGATCGTAAATTTCAATGTTTCCAGTTTTCTCGATTCGTGAGGCTTCTACACTTATTATGAAGGAGCTGACTCAAAAGTTCGGAGGACAATGGGCTAGCACGAACATCGTTCCAAAGATGCAAAAACTTCAGAAAGACACGAACTATTTGCAAAGAATGACTTGCCTCTTCTGTCTCAACACATTGAGTGAAGCAATGACACAAGAACAGATTCTCAAAGAAATCATGCCAATTGTCAAGGATGTGAGTAACCGAATCTATTTAATTTCAATTTTCATTTTGCTTTACAGCTTGTCGAAGACGACGTTCCAAACGTCAGGTTCAATGCAGCCAAGAGTCTAAAGCGGATCGGAAAGAACCTTTCGGCTGCGTGAGTTGAAATTAGTGTCTTCTTGTCTAACTTGTTTGTTATTTTAGCACATTGACATCTGAGGTGAAGCCACTGCTCGAAAAACTCGGAAAGGATGCAGACTTCGATGTTCGATACTTTGCAGAGGAGGCCAGAAATGGTAAGTCCATGTTTTAAAAACTGAAAAAAAAACTGAATTTCTTCAGCTCTCGGCTTGTAATCGAACATATCGCTAGTCAAATTGGAATCTCCTAACAACTTCAACTCCTCACTCGTCTTCTTTTCATTTCTCTCTCTCTTTTTTTTCGTTTCTATATGTCTTGTTCTGAGCACAAATAATCCTGTGGGTGTGTCGAATGAACTTTCTCCGTTTCGTCTAAGCCACCCAACTACTGTTCATGTGTAAAGTTAGCCCGGCACCGATGACACGTACCCATTCATACTGTAGTTCTAACAGCAAAATCTCTCCCCGACTCCTTCTTCTCTCCATTAATTTATCGCGACCTCTTCCCTCTTTCTCCCCTACTTTTGTTTCCGAAAACAATTTCCTACCGCCCCACACAGTTTCCGATTTTGATCCACTCCCCGTTCGGAATAATGCACCTCTCTTTTCTCAAAATAAACGGTCATTGTGGATAAAACGCGGGACACCGAGTCCCTCTAAAAATTTCTGTTGGAAGCGATGAGATACTTGGAATCTTTTGGTTTTAACAGCAACGCGGCGGGACGTGTCATTTACAGACATGCTACTGGAATGAGAACGGTGTCGTGGTACCTCTTCTCACTCTTCTCCGTTTCCACGGCCACAAATGCCGGCCTGTTCGATATCGCCGAGTACAGGCGGGTCTCTTACGACGCCAGCATCGGAGACGACTTCCTCTGGTTCGCACCCGGATTGGATATCAATGAAGTGTCGCCGAGCAACATCGATGAGTTCGAACAACGAATTCTCAGCAAAATACCGCAAGAATCGGAGTCGAATTACGTGTTTTTGACGAGCAAAGGCGGGCAAAAGTTCGCGTGTTCACTGCCGAATGTGGATGATTTGACGGTATGTGTGGGTCTGATGAGAGAGAAAAGAAATAACAAGAGAGAGAGAGAGAGAGATACAAGGTCACCTGGGGAGGCGCCCGACGAAAACATTGTGTTGATCTGTCTTCAATCGATTGCTCTGAACACCTTTAGAAAACGAATGAGCCACGGAGCAGCAAGAATCCGAAAATCTACGGAGATGCTCTCGCCGCGAGTTTCTATGTCGACAAGTGCATCAGACTTCGTGGCAACAACTGGTGGGCGTACATTCTGTGTAGAGGACAAACTGTGGAGCAGGTTCACGGAGAAGGTCGGTGATCGATTAATGAAATCGTCATGTGAACGCGAAATTCAGAAGGACACGATGGGTATGCGAAGAATATTCTCGGACTTTTCGACGGAAATCTGGCAATGCCTCCCTATCATGAATCGACTGACGATCGACTCCTGTACGTCGAAGAGTCCTACACGAGCGGCACGTTCTGTGATTTGGCTGAATACCGGGAACCTAGAAGGACTTCTGTTAGGGTAAGCAAAGAGGCGAAGACTTTAACAAAATGTAGTTTTTCAGTACGAATGCGACCCCCAACTAAGTACTAACGAAGCCTACGTTCATTCGGTGGTCGAAGTGCGACCTTGTCAGTATTTGATGACTGTTAAAGTCGGCACACTCTGCCACTTTCCCGAGTTCCTGCCGGTAAGCCAGGCGAACACGCAGAAGATCGGATGCCAGCCGTATTTGACGAAAGAAGACGTTCGGGGGATGTTGGAGAAGGCGATAGAGGAAAAGGAAAAAAAGATTGCTCTCGAGAAGGAAGCGAAGATGGCGCAGCACGATTATCGAGTGGCCGTCGATAGGTTCACAGCGATGACCAAAGGCTATCGGAAACTGCACGAACCTGATCTCGCGAAAAAGATCAATGCCGGAATGGACTATCGGGCGGCACATTACAATCTAATGATTCTCAATTTGAGTACGTTTTTCTTATATTTCCTTTGAAACGCGCCATTTTTTTAGAACTATCTGGTGAGCCTGTCACGAAAAAGATGGAAGACTCGATTTGGAAAATGCTAAAAACAGCTGACATCGCAGATTATTTACTTTACGGTGAGAGAGTTTCAGAGTCGTCGAGCAATTCGACCTCTATCTAGTCGAGAGTTTCAGCAGCTTTCAAAAGTTTCGAGTTCGCCTATTTTCAATCAACTGTTTTCAGTGGACTACGAATCAATCACAGATGAGAATCGAGGACATCTATGGTACTATTTCCACGAACCGTCTTGGCCGAAAGACCACTTCCCGAAAGACATCTATGCGACAGTGGTGGGTAACTCTAGAAAATGACTGTTGTTTATGATTCGTTTGGTAGATCCAAAATAGTTACATAATGGAGGTGCAGGACAATCTAAACGGAGATTACTCATTTCACGCTGACGAAGGAGGATATTCAGAGAAGTAAGAGAGCTATTCCCGTTATCTCTTTGAACCAAGTTCTCTTCAGACTCGGAAGTTTCCTCGACACTGGTGTAATGGACTTGACATACAATTTAGTCATCAGCGCCAAGGAAATTTACCTAGACATTGCTGAACAGAAAATGCAGGCTTTGGAGAGTAAAAAGTACTATTGGCTCTACTTTATCTACGAGCAGCTCTTGGCGAATACGGAAGGTCAGGTCAAACCAATTCTCGAAACTTTTGAAAAGTATCCGAAGTACATACTGCCAATGAACAATTACTCGTAAGCTTCCGCACCGAAATCTCATTTTTTCAAACGTTTCTTAACAGAATCACTGCGATGAGCGATCTATACCGAGAAATCGACAAAGATTTGGAATTCATCTCGGAGCACGGCGACGAGCATCAACGAAGAAAGAAAACGCGCTCTCCGAACAGAAAGTTCATCTACGACACAATTTCCGCCAGGCCAGCGTCTTCAAAAATTGCGGCGAGAGGATTTGATTATGAAGTGGGGATTATCAACGAAACAGTCACTTTGCGACATTTTGAACGTATCTACGAAATCCTGCTATCTCCAGTTTATCAACTTTTGAGTGTAAGACCAGTTTTCACTGATGTTTTAGTCTTGAATTTATTTCAGATTCAATGGTTCCAACGTGTTTACTCGAAACGCTATTTCCATGTAGGTCCACCGAATGATATGCATTTATATGATGACGAAAGCACGGACTACAAGTGTCACATGAAGATGGCAGAAGAAATGGTGAAGTTCATCAGAATGCTTTCAGCGGGAACTCTGTTGAAAATCAAACAGTAAGCGTGCAGAGGAGAGCCGATTACTTAAAATGTGAACTTTTCAGCCATGCTGACGTGCAGAACGGTCGCGCGAATAACGATATAATGCCGAGAGGGTTAATTAATAACTGGACGAACATTGAGAAAGATCTCTGGAAGCAATCGAAGAATGATTATGAAGAGACTGTCAAGGTTCGTCTAATTTCGTTAACTTCTTTCGATTCGTTACGTTCAGGATACGTTTTTCAACGCGTTCCACAATTATGGACCAATTGTTATCGAAGAATCGAGAGAACGAATATGGAAGAGAAAAGTTGATAAATGGAGGACGAACTATTGGATCAAAGATTACAAACTGAGAAAAGAGGCGAAAGCAATTCACAGTCTTATGACAGACTTATTGGCTATGAAAGACGGTTCGGATGTGATTCATTCTGTCGGCGGAGAATCGAAGGTGAAAAAAGAGAAAGCGCTGGATGAAAAACTCATGAAGAGAGTCAAAGCAATGATCGATCTTTCCAACGAGGAATTAGAAGGTTCGAATGGTAATTTGAAACGCGAATATCGTGGATATTTAGATTTTCTGGGAGAAGAAGAAGAAAAACTATCCGATACTCTAAAAGCGGCGTTGGATGACGATGAGTCGTTTGGATGGGAGGAGATGAAGGAAATACTCGACCTTCTCGGAAAGGCAGGACTCAACAAAGACGGTAAGAGAGTTGGTTGGAGAATGTTGCAATGTGTTGGTAAATTCAGCAGATGTACAAATCAAAGTTTTAAATGGCGACGAGTTGAGTGACGACGAATTGGTCTCATTAACCAGGAACTTTCTCGACGAAGTCGATTCGATCGCTCGCTTCCGCAGCCTCGAGAAAGCTTATTCTGCGAAACCTTCGTGGAATTCCGAGGAAGATATAGAAAAGAATGAGAACGAGAAGACCGATGATTAATGTTAAGCATTCCATGATTTCTACTTTTTCTTGTATCTATTCTAGTCGTTATATTATTTCTCCACTGTTACGGTTTTCTTCAAAATGGATTTTCTTGCACTCTGTGGGTTCAACGCCATCACTTCAGAAGCTTTAACATTTTTTTTATTGCCTGATTCATAAACTTCTGGCAAATTGCTCATTCTCAAAATATTGTGGTCAATTGCCTCTATTCTATCTCTTCCGCTTCCCTGATGTGCGTGTCGACGTCTATTTCACCCCGTTCAACATTCAGAATTTGATGATTTGGGTGCTCATTTCCGTTGCAGTAATGGCTTCTTCGGCTCATTCACAACCGACTGTCGTCGTCGTTGGCGGTGGACTCGCAGGCCTTTCTGCGTCTCTCGAAGTCATTTCCAATGGCGGAGCAGTAGTTCTAGTGGAAGGAGAAAACAATACTGGTGGAAACTCTGCGAAGGTAACAAGCACGCTTCGATTCCCAATGAACCCGTTTTCTGAAGGCCTCAAGTGGAATCAACGGAGCTGGAACGGAGACTCAGCATAAACTCGGACTCGTTGACTCGCCTGATGTTCTCGTGAAAGACACGCTGAGCGCTGGAGACGGAGAAAACGACAAAACACTCGTCGACATTCTGGCTGCCAAATCTGCCGATGCCGTCGAATTCCTCCGAAACGTGGGTGTCGACTTGACGGATGTGAACTTGTGTGGAGGACATTCTGTCTCTCGCACTCACTGGATTCCGTCGCCGAAAGAGGGAAGACCCATTCCGGCCGGATTCGAAATCATGAAACGACTGAGAACTCGCCTCAACGAAATCCAAACCGAGAACCCCGAGTCGTTCAAACTGTTGACCCAAACAAAAATGGTCGGAATTCTGAAGGAAAACGGAAAAGTTGTCGGAATAGAAGTCGAAGCTGCCGATGGAACCAAATCCACTGTTAAAGGGCAAGCCCTGATCCTTGCTACTGGTGGATTCTCGTCGGATCGTTCACCAGACGGACTTCTCGTTGAGTTCGGAGGTGAGAAACTCTCGTTCCCATCGACAAATGGACCCTTTGCTCGTGGAGATGGAGTGAAAGTGGCACGAAAGATCGGAGCCAAGCTCATCGGAATGAACCGTATCCAAATCCATCCGACAGCTTTTGTCGACCCGAAAGAACCTGGGTCTGGAACTAAATTCTTGGCTGCCGAAGCTCTTCGTGGAAAAGGCGCTCTCCTGATCAACTCTGAAGGAAAGCGATTCGGAAATGAGCTCGGAAGACGAGACTACCTGACCGGTCGAATTCTGGAACATGCGCCAGCCATTGGAGACCACTTCCAATCGGGATCCGCTGGCAAACCCTCGGCTATCATGCTCATGAACGAGGCTGACGTCGAAGCGTTCGGAAGACCCGCGTTCAACTTCTATTCCATCGTCAAAAAGTTCTTCAGTTAGTTCATTCAAAAGAATGCAAGTGCGAACTCCTAGTTTTCAGCCAAATACGAGAATGCGGAGGATCTGGCAAAGGCTCTGAACGTCGACTCATCTGTGATAAAGACGACTCTCGAAGACTACCAAAACATCTTCGATGAAAAAGCTGAGGACCCGTTCGGAAAGAAGGTATTGCGACAATAGCGCGCTCTTTCCACAGGCATATTTACAGGTGTTCCCAGTGTCGGCCATCTCGTCGAATGAACCGATCTATGCTGCGATTGTCACTCCAGCCATTCATTATACTATGGGCGGTCTGAAAATCGACGAGAAAGCTCGTGTTCTCGATGAGCAAAACATCCCGATCGAGGGACTTTTCGCAGCCGGAGAAGTGACTGGAGGGGTGCATGGCTCGAACCGTCTCGCCGGAAACTCTCTTCTTGAGTGCGTCGTGTTCGGACGTATCGCAGGAGTGTCTGGAGTCACGACTGCTCGCGACTTGTTGAAGTCAGAGCTCTGAGAATTCTGCTTCTCAACCAAATGCATTTATTTTCATAGTTTACCACCTTTTCGTTTCCACCGCTGTGCAGATACTTTCTACAGTACAGTCCCCCGTTCAGTTCTTTCTCTCTCTCTCTTTTCTTCTTTTCAGGTACTGTAGAACTATCTGCAGTCGTTCTGCATTTTCATGTTACTGGTTTTTCCACACACACATCCATCCATCTAATCGCTTGGTTCTTGTGATATGCGCTCTTTATGGGTTTTTCGCCTCCTCCGTATGTATTCGTCTTATAATCTCATTTTATTATCGCGCGGTGGCTATCGGAAATAAATGTGTTTTATTTTCAGAAGATGATCAACGATGAAGCGTTCGATGACCAACAGCCCGTCGAGGAAGTGACCGCTGCCACGATGCGCAGGCTTGCGTTCGAAAAGATGGACGACGACTACTACTTGGGTGGAGCCGTCGGCGACGAAGTTTTCGATTCTGAGGATGAAGTCAGGTAGGTAGAATCGCTGCGATCAAACAAACACCGCCTTCAACCGTAATCTAGTGATGGCGTAGGAACTTTGCCCTTATCAGTCGGACGATGCGGCCAAACAATACGCGCGTTGTCATCTTATCATCACATAGATATATATCTATTATAAACTTAGAAAGTGTCCTGTGAAAAACGCTGAAGACGTCGTTGCGGGCGTATCTCAATTGATACATGTTCATTGAGTGCGTCATCCACAGGTTAGACAAGTTGATACGAGGAACCACCACGTCGCTTGTCCCTTTTCTTCTCTATCCGTGTGTCTCTCCATGGCAATCCATCAAACGGTTCAAGTTCTGATAGGCGTTGAAGGGGCCGGACGTGTAAATGTGTGAAAAAGGCGAGGCGAGGCGCGCGCACAGACACAATACGGGATCAGAAAACCAAAACACACGGGCACGTGTACTTTACCTGAATCGTTTGCAGTTCCGACGATGAAGTCAAGTCGCACTTACGCAAACTGGCCGGGATCGAGAAGGAAGTAACGAAGGATGCATTCGGGCGCCGTAGGAGACGATCGGATTTCGAGGATGAGATGGACGAGGAGCTTGATCGTGGAATCACCGCCTATGCCAACGAACATCTTGGTACGAACCCGAAAATAGTCGAGATAGAAGATCCTCCGAAGAAGACTGAACCGAAAAAGAAGGTAACGGCGGAAAAGGACGAAGTGAATCCAGAATACGAGGAAGAGTGTCGAAAGGCCGATGAAGAATGGCGTCGTGAGACGGAAGCGGTCGAATGCAAGATGGCTGCTCTCGAACTGTTGCCTTACGATGTGGACCTGACAGACAGTGAAGTTGATCCAGAGATGCCGGCTGTGGTGCTCAAGGACAAGACAGGTCAGGCGATAAAGTTGGTCTACAGTTGCAAAAATGGCGAGTCGTTCGATGTGGAGGATCGTAAGCAGAGACAGCGGGAACGCCGTCAACGCATCGCAGCTTCTCGACTTCCGGAGAAGAAACGCAGGGAGACGATGATCCAGACCGTAATAGAGTCATACACCTCCAGCGATGTTGTCAGCAGTGATCGCCCGATGAAGGTTAACCTAATTTTTGTAGTTTGAAAACTTGTTTTTTTGGACTTTCAGAAAAAGTATCAAGAAGACGCCAAAACAACGCAACCGTTATCCTCGATTCTCAAAAAGAAAACGACTCCGAAAAAGATGCGTTTCGAAGAGAAGGAGGAGAAAATGGAGATCGATGAGCCGGTGGAAGAGGTCGAGGAGAAGAATCCGATCAAACGAGCTGCTATGGAGCGGCTGAAAGAAATCGAGAAGAACGACGAGTTGCTGTATGACGACCAAGAAGACGAGGACAATGAGAAATGGGTGAAGGAGCATCGGAAAATCGTGCGCGGGTGCGAGAATATCTGAAAATGATGGTGAACTGATGATTGTGTTTCCAGGCAGGACACTGCTGACGGCGATGCTGATGGAGTCCTCTCGTGTCCGGGCTGCATGGTTGAGCTTACCAGAGATTGTCAAAGACACGAGATTTACAAGACTCAGTACAGGTTGACTTGCAAGCCTCAATCCTTTTTTTACTGAAACTCGAAACTTTCAGAGCAATGTTTGTCTCGAACTGTCAACTTGGAGATCAAAAGATGACCGTTGAAAAGACCGGAAAAGAGCGGAGAAGGGAGCGTCAGAAGGCCAAAAAATCAGGAAAAGTGAGTGAAAGGTCGAGATCACAGCGCACCTGTCCCATCATTTTACAGGCAGCTGGACCGGTGCTGCCCGACGACTCGGACCAGTACACTCCGGTGAAGTGTGCCTCCTGTGGTACTATGGTTGCGATGATGGATAACGACGAGGTGTACCACTTCTTCAACGTCCTGGCCGGCTACTCTTGATATTCACGTGTCTATTTTGAAGTTTGCTAGATCTCTCTCTATCTCTTCTCTTCGGTTTTGTTTCTTGTTGAATGAATGATGAAGATTGCTGCATGATAGCGTATCGGCGGACAGCGTTCCGACTTCGATCAGAAATCGCGGCGTTGACGATTATCATGATTAGGCGAAATACATCTTTCTCTCGAAAAAATGCGAAGGGGTTACAAGAAGAAAATGCAGCAGCAATCAACAACGGCGGCGAGAGAGAGAGAGAGAGGATGCGCGCGTCACTTCCGATGCGGAAAGCCTTCTTGACATTCCGATGTGTGCCTAGTGGGTTCTGAAGGACGGACCGCGGGGCCGCCCATCTCTATCTCTCCCGCTTATCAATATTTGTGGATGAATAATAAATGCTTCCTGCATCGGAAGATGTGGTATAACCAACTGGTCGACATCGGGGTCATCACATGTGATTGGAATTCCGAGAACTTCCCCCCAGCTTCCGCCGTTCTGATTGTTGATCGGCGCGTTCTTCTCACGTGCCCCGGCGGCGGGGGGCTTAAGCCCCACTTCTTGTTCAGCAGCCCCACCCCGAAATTCCTAAATAATTGTTCGTCTTCTTTATCCCCCGCGACCAAATCTCAAATATCTCTTCTCGTGCACTTCGAAAGCCACCGCCAGTCCCCCCGAAGAAGGAGAAGAAGACGATCATCTCGGTCGGCCGCGTCCGTGGTCAGAGGACAAGGTCGCTCTTGATCTCGCATATTTGCACGAGAGACTCCGAGGAGTGCTGATAACTGATTAAAACAATAGGGAAGGAAGAGCAAAACTCGAAACATCTTCTCGGATCAAATGCGCTCCGCCGTTATGGTGAGGGTCTCACAGCGACTTTCATGTTGCGATCTGAGTCGATGAATGCGCGAAACAATCGACATAATGTGTTTGGTCGGATATCCAAGTTTTCCCGGAATTGATGATATTATCAAAATCAAAGAATTGCCTCTCGGGTCTCGTCACGGACCAGAAACGAACAACTGTAACAGTTTTCGTTCGCAATTCATCGTGGAAGATATTCGACAGTTAGGCCATGGTCTCGCTGGTCAAAACAGCCGATTTAATGCGTAAATCGACACAAGTCTTCTCTTCGTTGCGAGACCCGGCTCCGACCATCTGCCGTCTAGTGAACGAGATGTCGAAAGGTTGCACATGACTCTCCGATGACTAATCTAGATGACTCATCCTTCGTCATTCGGTCTAAAAGTAGCACACATTCGGCGATATACGTGTGTGTTTCCATGTATCTGGACATCCCGAAGTCGTTATAAATGACGAATGGCCGTTTCATCACCACAATCATCCTCATCCGACCCATCCGTCCACATTTAATTTGATTTAGCAGTTGATTGAGAAGTGTGTGTGTGTGTGACTCATTGAATTCAATGAACTTTTGACAAGTACCACCACCAGCAGATGTTTGATGAGCGCCCGAACGGCCGTTTGCAAACTAGCCGAAAACGGATCGGAAGGGGGAGGAGGAGGCGAAAGTGCGGCGGGGCGAGAAGAAGAAGAAGAAGAGAACAGCTGACGGAAGTGACGACAGAAACCCCTTTGGGAATTCATTTCGGGAATTCATTTGGGGATCCATCAGACACAAAGCACACGGAGATCTGTGTAGCTTATCACCAGCCACACACGTCCTTCCTCATCAGTGTCACATCGAGCTGTCCTCATCGTCATTTCGTGTCTTTCGGTGAATCACGTAGTCGACAAGTTGCACTTTCAAGGCCTCCTCCTCCTCTTTTGTAGCTCGCTCTCATCTCAAAGTGCAGTGTCTTCTGATGAATTCACTGCAATCCGCGCACACTCCCCCCGAGTGCCCTTTTGCGACGGCGAGTGTGTCCAATGCACCGTTATCACTTAATCTGACTCGTCTTCGTGTTCGCGTAATCCAATCATCCCGGCCGACCAACTTGAAAAGGAAAACTTGACGTGGTCGTCAAGGTCAAAAACTCGGTGAACGTCTTCTTCTTCTTCTGTCTCATCGTCTTCTTGTCTGAGAAGACCGGAAATGGACGGCGTCCACCACTTGAAAGTGTCCGTCCGAAGACTAAAACACGACGAAGTGGCTCTTTGAAATGGAGAAGAACGACGAAACGGGCGGTTCGTTCCGCATTCCTCCGTGCACTTTTTCTCGGATTCCCTTCCGTATCTTTCGGGATCTACTCGGGGCGGGGGAGGGTGTCTCTTCTTCGGATGGAAAAAACGCTGGAATTCTGCAAAGGCAACATTCTTTCGAAAAAAGACGTTGGGTTTCTTGATCACTTCCAGAATCGCTCTTCCTTCTCCCCCTTCGCCAGAATCACCCACTAACTTTCTCTGCCCAAAACCAATTTGGGTCAAGATGAAAGGTTCAGATGCCGCGCCGCCGCCGCCGCCGTCATCATCGGATATGCCATCCGACCGTCGTAAATTCAGAGAAGCACGCGCGGAATTCGGAAGCAGTCCGTCGTCTCCGATGAGAACGAGACGAAGAAGAAGAAGAAGAAGTCGTCGGCAGGTGGTGCTCTCGGACGACTCGTAAATCACGCGTGCGTGGGAGGTCTCTCCCCGAACAAGGGGCGGAAAGAATCGGCCCATTAAATTTGAATACGCGCCAAGTGATTCGCAGCCTATAAAAAGGAGGCGGGCGCCCTCTCTCGTCAGCTGTCCTCTTCCTGTGCACTCTTCTCGAAGAGTTAGGTTAACTAGATGCAGCAGGTGGGGCCGGCTGAAGAGGAATTAGGTCTGTCTTCTCGCACAGATTCATTTACTAGATTGAGGTTTATGTTCGGCCCCTCTCCTCCTAATATGGGAAAGACCTCGATTTAGGGACGAATAGTCGTTCCTCGCTCGCCCCTCATCCGCTCATTATACTCGTGTTTCCCGTCTTCAGTTGCATCCGACGTTCCCTTTGAAACTTCTGAAAGTCTTCATCGGAGAAGACCGAGAGTTGTCTTCTCTCTTCCGATTCGATTAGCCTCTCGATTAGAGTCTCTCCGGTGGCCTCTTAGTCTGAGTGCTGGTCACTTTGCACTGTGTCTCCGCTACAGTAACCCTTTTAATATGTTTGAAACAGGAGATACGTGCCCCCCTCTAGACGATCTATCTCTTCTCCTCCGTCCATTTACAACTCAATTAGACTGCCCATCAAGTTTCGGGCAAAGACCGATCCGTCGATGGAAACCTTCGAAAGTGACCACTGGACTCTCCACTTCATCTGATCTCCCGTAACTTTCCTCCCTCCATACCCATTTCCGGGCGTCTCACCCCCCGTCACCCAATCAAACATACACAATGTTCGCTTGTTCAACTAATCACCGCCCGTCTTCTGGGCGCGCGCGCCTTTCCTTTCCCCTCCAAACACATCGTCGTCGCCGCAGAAGATCCGCGCCCCGACTCCGCCCCCGAATCTTCTCTTCTCCCTATCCGTTTTTTGTCCGCTGAGAGACCTGTGTCGCCAGAATGTCTGTCCCCCGCTCAGCACTTGCAGCCTTCTCCATATAAATATGATGGATAACGCGCCCGACCACTTTGTTCAATCTTCCCACAGTCGCGGGCGCGCGCGCCCCTCTCCTCCCCCGCCCTGGGTTCTTCCTCTTCCTCTACCGTAATCCGTTCGTGGTCTTTGTACTAGACCTTCTATGACGTGGCATCCACTTCCGGTGTAACCGATTTGTGATCATCCCTTCGCGCACTTGTCATTATGATGAACGGCTTCGAACGCCATCTTGACAGTTTTACAGTAGACGCTGTAATCCGCCTGCCGCCTCCCCCCCCCCCCCCCCTCGACTAACTTTCGTGCTTCCATTCATTCATTCATTCACTTCTTTTCGACATATCTCGTCCGTCCGTACCGCCCGTCGTCAATTGGCTAGTTTCGTCGTTTGACGGCGGAGCGCCTAATCAGCGCACTCCTCCTCCTCCTCCACCTCCTCCCTCCGATTGATACAAAGTTTTTCTCTTCGGCCTCCTCTTGATCGGCCAATCTCTCGGAATCCGCGTATCTTTTGCCTTGCAACACGCACACACACGTACCCGAAAAGGAGAAATCCCTCCCCTCGTTGCAGATCGCACACTCGACGACGATTGGGGTTACACGTCACGTCATATGGCAAAATGATTCAGCTGCTCACTCTGCTCGCTCTTCTGGTCCCGGCTCTCGCGTATAACGTCCCACACGGCTTTCTGACCGGCGAAGCGGTCACTTCACACTCTGGAGCTCACGATCAGAACGACGAGCCGATCCATCAGGAGGAGGAGGAGTTGAAGCGAGAGAAGCGCGGATACTTCTTCCCGTCGGGCTTCCAGCAGTTCGACAATGGACTCCTCACCCACTCGGAACACCCGAATGAGTACCTCAAGAAGTGGATCGTCCACGAGCACAACCGATACCGCCGCATGGTCAGTTGCTCTCTCTCCTCTTGCCCATCCTCCCCCTCTTCCAGGTGCCCGCCTCCGATATGAACATGCTCTACTGGTCCGATGAGCTTGCGGCGTCTGCTCAACGCCACGCGGACACTTGTGACTTCCGTCACTCGCGCGGACGTGTCAACGTCGGCGAGAACATCTGGGCGGCCCCGTACAGCAACTACTCGGACGCCATCTCCATCTGGTTCAATGAGGTAACTGCTTCTCCTCGTTCCGTCTCCTAATTGCCTCCAATCGCAGGTCCACAATCCACGGTGCGGCTGCAATCACGCCTACAAACACTGCTGCGGTCACTACGTTCAGGTTCTCTCAATTGGCTCTCTTTCCCATCGTTCATCCGTCGTTCAGGTCGTCTGGGCCAAAACCAACCTCGTCGGGTGCGGATTCTCTCGCTGTCGCGACGTGCAGGGCGTCTGGGGACGCGGTCATCGCAACGTCTTCGTGTGCCACTACAACCCGCAGGGAAATACGGTATTCGTCACTGCGAGAGGACAGCTTTACGCGGTTCGTCGTCCGTGTCCCCACCGATTCCGTCCTTCGTTTCTGAGTTTCCTAACCAATCGCTTCGCCTAATTGAGTGCAGTGCAATCGGTTTCCTCCGCTTCTGACTATTCTCCATTCGTCGAGCTATCTGTTCTTCGTCTTCCGTCCGTTTGATCAACCGTCTCCCATTTCCAGATGCCCGCTTTCACTTGGGCCAACGGCAGCGACCGATGCTCCAACTGTCCGGCAAGTGCTCCCGCCTGCTACCAGGGACTCTGCTACATGCCGAAGAACTACGAGACGACCACCCCCTCGACGACTACAACCGAGGAACCCACCACTACCTCCTACTACTCCGCCCCAGAAGACGTCGATCCGAACGACGCCGAGGGCGAGGGTGCCGACGACGACGAGTTCCGAATGCGTGCCTAGACGGCCCGATGGACCTCTTGTGTACATTTGACTTCTCCCGATATAACCGATGATTTTGGATTGTTTACCGACGGGTGCCGCTGCATTATTTATTCGTGTGTGTATAGGTGATACCGAGATTTTTAACTTCCAATTCATTTGTGCTTCTTTTCCCATTCCACGACAAGATAAATGATTGTGAACAAAGAGAACAATGAATAGAACAAAAGAACATGAACTACTCGAATGTCTCTCGAAGATGTCCTGAAACAAGGCGAATTGTTCATGTCTCTTCCAAAAGACATTCATTTTTCTGAAATACACCTATACACTTCTTTGAGACACCTATCTTTCCAAAAGACACCTTTTCTACACAAGGGTCTGAACGACTTTTTTCTCAAAATATGAAAAGAAACACGTCTGTTCGTCTAACCGCGAGTGTTATTCCTACGATGGAACTACAGTATTGTGTGTTCGTTCGAGTACCAATATTTATGAAAAAATCTTGAGATCTTGAGAAAAAAGTGTCATTTAGACCCTTGGGTGAAATTGGTGTCTATTCAGATCGCTTAGGTGTCTTTTAGAAAGAATAGGTGTCTCGAAGAAATATAGGTGTTTTTGAAAAATATCATTTTTCCAAATTGCACCTAAAAGTTGCTAGTTCCTTGAATTCCCCCATTCAGTTAGTATTTTGGGCATCTTTTGCGTGGCATTCTCGCAATGTGTCCGGCCCACTTTAACTGCGTCTTGTTGATCCCATTCATGAGATTTGCCGTTATCCCAGCATTTCCTGCCCACCAGGTGTAGCTCACCACTCGATCCTACATCAAAAATGGACATGAGCCAAAAAACGAACCAAAAATCGTATCTAGCAAAAAACGAAAATGTTCATGCTCCGACGTTTCGTAGCAGTGACACATCAACTGTGTGAAACATTTCAAGACTTCAGCTCTCTCTCGTGCTCAATCTCCCCTTCCGCGACAAATGGTCGCGAGAGAGCGCGTGAACACTTGCCGACGCAATTATTCGAATCGAGAATTGAATTCATTTCTAAATCCGTTCAAAACTACTCAAATATCTCTCGAAATGGGATGTTGTCAGTCGAAAGGCACCAAAACGAAGGAGCCCTCCCACCGAAAAGCGTCCGCTGTGAGTGCATAAACGAGAACAAAAAGTACATGCTGCCCCCTCTCAGCCTCCACCGTCCCCGCTGGCTCCGTATCAGAGAAGAGATGATCCACAGAAGAACGCCGTGAAGCCTCCGCCCAGGGACCACAAGCCGACGTCTCCGGTGGGCGATCGGAAGACTGAGGAGAGCTCGTCGACGGAATCGCAGAAAAGTCAGAAGCCGAAGGCTGAGAACAAACAGAAAGCGGCTCCGAAAGCACCGAGAGCCGACAATCGGCGTCCGACTTCGCCTTCAGCTCCTCCTGCTCCACCGGCTCAACGACCTCCCGCATCTTCGGCTCCGCCGCCACAACAGCAGCCTGTTTACTACCAACAGGGCCCCTACCAGGTGAAGCAGTATCCCCGACCGCCTCCTCCTCCTCAAGTTGTTGCTCTTCCGCCGCAACCTGTCTATGTGGGTCCTCCGCCCGTTGTGATGGGTCCGTACCCGTATTACTACGACGCGTGCGCTTTCGATCCCTACTATTGCGGCTACTACGGCGGATACGGATGCGATGGATATGACTTTGTGTACTTGTGACCTTTCTGACGTTTCTTGTTTTTTTTCCCGATGAAGTTATTGTTTTTCAAACTTTCAAAGTAGTACTCCTTTGACTTTCGTAGATCTGTAGCAAAAAAACAATGGTGCTTAATTCAAAAATGATTCAACGATCAACAAAAAATCAACAAAACAATTAAATCAACTCAACAACAACGTCACTTAATAGACTCTCTTCGAGGCTCTCGTGATCGTCGACAAGTACTTTTTGTATCGGGTCCTTTCGACAGTCGGAAGATTGGTCGCCAGCAGAGCAGACGTGTTTTTGTCAGCCACGGAATGCAGTTTGGACATGGCTAACAGACTGTCCGATCCGTAGAAAACGGCGTCACCGATGATGGATGCAGCGAGCTGGAACGCGAATTGAGTGAGATTGAGAATTGAGATATAGACAAACCATGGCAAAGTACGATTCGTTCCTTTTCATGGAATCCACGAGCCTCGCAACATCCTGAATCAGCTTGTGCCTTCGAAGAACACAAAGTCTTGTGACTTCGTCGGAGAGTGTTTTCGATGCGACGGCGTTTGCACTGTGTCTCGCGAACTTTTGTGTATTTTTCAGAACATGATTGAACAATTGACAGAAGAGGGCGGTGAACGACTTGAGAACCGAGTTTTTCGCCGTTTTGATGATCGTTTCGAGTAATTCAGTCAGTTGAATCAAAAGTTCAAACCAAGACTCTTCTCCCTGTTTCGTTCCTGGACTTCTATCCATTTCCGTCCAACCATCGGCGGCCAGTCTCGAGAAGACCACTTGAAGTGCCAGAGACTCGAGTGGACTTCCTCCGTACATCTATAACCATAAATTAGGAAGTGTTCGCAAATGTTCACCACTTACTTCGACGATGACCTTGAAAAGTTTGATTTCGTCCAAACTCTCTCCACCGATTAAATTTTCAACGAACTTGACGCATGAATCTGAATGAAATAGACTGAAACTGCAACATTTATCTATGAAACTAACCGAATACTTCCTTTTTCGTTTCGAACGTATGAACTCCTTGCAATAGAACAATTACATCGCTAACAGTCGTGGTCGGTGCTTCCAACGACTCAATTACTTCTGGTGCTGACCGGTTCACGAACTTGGGTGCGCCATTTTCAGCTGCCGATATTTTGGCAAGTGTCAGTGTTTCCAGAATATTCTTGGCTACTCCACTTTCCGGGCTGAGTCCTTTCCCGGCTTTCGCGAGCTTTTCGATGACTTCCTTGTGCGCATTGTTCAGAATGGATTCACAGCTGGCGAGTCCGAGATTGAAGACGGTTGTGATGTTGATAGCAAGTAACTGGAAATACAAGAGATTTCCGAGACACAATCAGCTAATCTTACTGAGAAGGCTGCGTAGTCTTTGCTATCATCGGATGTCGCAGCTACTTGAGCCACAAACTCGATGAGATCTCCCAACTGTTTCAGAGTTTTCGAATCGAAGCGTTCTTCGGCGACCGGGGTCACATCAAGAACTGAAGGCAATAGTTTGGTGACATCCTTGAGTCTGAAAAATGAGTTTGCTGATGTGACGAAATAGTCGTTTTAACCTGAATTCTTCCAGATTTTCGATGGAAATAACATTAGTTTCTGTCAGGTTGTATTTTCCGCGTAATACAGATACAAGGGCACGGTGAAGAGTTGGACCAATGCATACTTCTGCAGAGCGAATCCGGTTGATTAAGAGTTTCAACTGGAAATGTGTAATTAATAATCGTTTTTATCTGAACCTCTCACTTCATTTTTAGATGAATATGTCTCGATGTTTTTCGCAAATAACGTTTCACAATTGTTTGGATGCAAGACGGTCGAGAAGAATTCCAGATGATTCAGGAACACAGTGGAGAGCTGAATAATAATTTAGGAAGAGGAATTGAAATAGTCGATGTACCGGGTCCAGTTCACTTTCGCTGATTTCCGAAGGCTCTGTGAACGATTCGTGATTTCCTGCTAGAGCATTGATCATTCGCATTCCGAAATCTTTTTTCATTGACTTTTCAGTAATTACTTCTGTTTTCCAATGTTCCGCGGGGGATTGGGAATCGAGACCGTCTCCGTAGAAGCTCTCGCTAACTGTCAGTAGTGCAAGCGAGTAGGCGAGAGTCAGAGAATCATCTGAAACAGGAGATTTCGATCAAAACACTCGTTTAATTTTTAAAGCTTACTCTTTCTTCCTTGCTTCCAAATCATTTTTATAACATTGGGAAGAGCCAATTTGATGATTTGGAGAAGTTTTCCGAATCCATGACCTAATATGTTCGAAACACCAATAAATTCGCATGATATCGTGATCTCGTTTCTGCAACAGATTAGATTTTATTTTTACAATAATACAACGATTACCGTGATTCTGACTTTTCAAGATATTGTTCTAACAGCTTCCAGCACGTAATAGCGGAATCAATTCCTAAAACGGCAAAGTGTTTCCGGAAGATTGACAAGAAAGGCTCTCCGACATAAGCTTCAGTTTTCTAAACAACATGAATTTAAAGAAAATTGGACTGATCATTAAAAACCTTTTCATTGCAAATCTTCAGGGTTGCTTCAAGAACAGCTTGCGGTCGTCGGCTGGCCTGAATTTTGTTGAGCAAATCTTGTGCGGATTTGTCGTCACCTTAAATGAAATTTCTTTCTTTTTTGCAAAGAAATGACATACTGATCAGAGCGAGAGCAATCGGCTTTTCAATGTTCTCTTCGGATTTTTGTGCGTGCGCTCCAATTGCTTCTTTCAAAGCTGTTGTCAGCTTTCGCTTCTTTCTTTCTGGACCATCCCCCATCTGGAATTTTTTAAGAATTAGTTCCAGTTAAAAGATCGGTAAAATAGCTCTCGAACAACGAAAAAAGAACTTTCAGAAGATAAAATACATTTATTTCGTCCGTGAGAAGTACACAGAGGAGGTTCGCAGTGGAGCGCGCTTGATGCATGTCGAAAAAGAAAAGCTTTCGCGGAACAAATATTAAAGTCTTTGGGCACTAATTTTGTAATAAATTAACTGTATTTAGAAAAGAAAATAGCGATAACTGGAATATTGAAAGTACATTTAATCTATGGGACATCTGAAAAGAATAGGAACTGTTCTGTTTCTTCAAGTAGCTGTGCTTTTGTGAAAACAAATGTTTTTGCAAATACAATCTCTGGATGATTCATTTGAAACTTAGAAGACTGGGTACAATTGCAAGAATCAGCTGATAATCCACTGTAGAGTGAAACTACAAAACGACCGAATGCGTGAATCATGTTTAGATTAACAATGTTGGGAGCCGTTCTCTGAATCCGACATCCGCCAACGAGCTCAGAGGTTTCTTCTCGCCTGAAACTTTCAGTGAATGCAATTCCGTTGACCTTCTCCTCCTCCTCCGTCGGCCCTCCCGTCACGTAGCGCCTGCGTCTCCGTCGGATCCCGTCGGTCAGGTACACTCCTCCAGACGGGAACGTCGGCCCCCCGTCAGCTGCCGCCTTACTACTCGAAAGTTGGAGAGCACATCGGCGACTACGCATTGATTGGTCACTTTGCCTGCTCGTTGGTCTCTGTATCAATTCAAGAGTACATCCCTGTCAGCCAGTCACCTCACTCGATCTGTTTTTGTTTTCTCAAGCGAGCGTCGTCGTCGGCGATGGATCCATGTGTCGTCTCGTGACGTCACTGAGCTCATCTTCTGATTCCTTCGGCCCCACAGGTGTAATAGTGACCGGCTGTCTTCTGTTGCCACGATTTATCGCCTCCACGCTTATTCATTCCGCTCGGGAGCATTAACACTGGTCAAAAGTCAAGAGCTTCTCGGCGGTTCTTCGGATTCTGATCAATCGGACGGCGTCTCTGTTTCCTGTTTCCCTTTCACCTCGAGCCGTTTTCTCTTTTCCATTACACCTCGAGACAATCATTTCGAAAGTTCAAACTGCTCCTCTCTCTCTCTCTCTCTCTCTCTCTCTCTCTCTCTCTCTCTCTCTCTCTCTCTCTCTCTCTCTCTCTCTCGTTTCGCTTTCATCGATCCTTCTTCACTTTCTCTTTTTTTCGTCGACCACGCCATATGACATTTCAGTTTTTTGCGTGTTTGTGCTGCAACGTTTCAAGCTCATATTCCCCTCGTATCTGCCGTCTCCGCGATCCGCACACTGTCTCGTTGCGCCCGGCAGCTCGATGCTCAACCCGAACGATGCCGATGACTCGGATAGTTCGACCGACTCGCAGCCGCCCGTCGCCGTCGCGAGACCCAAACGATCGGCTACCGTATCCCCGAGCACGCGGAACTCTTTCTACAACTCAAGGTGGGCTCATCAATCGGCGGATCATCGAACTCTTTCACTCTCTATTACAGGAGACGCAGTGATGCGAATCTGAACTTTTTCAACGAGAGAGAACGTCAACGCGAGAGACGCAGGAGCATGGTTCGGGCGAGTCGAGAGCGCAGCGAATCGAGAAGAGCCTCTCAGCAGAATCTGCGGAAGACGAACAGCGAGCCGAATGTCGACATGCCTTCGGTACACGAGAGTATCCTCCGTCTCTGAGAGAATCCTCTGTTTCAGATCGACGTCGAGGCTCTCCAGAAGTTGCTCCTCTCGCTTCCAAAGTTCGCTTCCGCCTCCAGATCCGCCAGAGTTGTGAGTTCTTCTCCTCGGTATCAGCTAAGCGCTCTCTTCCAGAACCATCGTCATGACTCGGACTCTGGCGGCGAGATGACGACGGAGATCGAGGAGCTGAAGGACGCGGCGAAGAGCATTCAGTCGCTGCAGCGAGTGCTCGCCTATCCGTCGCAAGTGTCATCGTCGGATCGCGGAGGTAACCGACGCCTTCCGCTTCCCGTAGATCACGTCGAAGAGCCCGAGTCTTCAGTCTTTTCCGACGTCGACGACGCGTCGCTGGCGACCGACACGACCGACGGCCGACGTTCGGGAATTTCAACTCGGTTGGGTCATCCCCGGGGAGTCATGCAATTCATCCCTTCCATCAGGAATGACCAGTTCGTGCCCACGTCGGAGATCCGCCGAAACTCTGTCTCTCGCAAATCGTCGGTGCCCGATGGCTTCATGAGCAACGAGATAGCCGCCGAATCGGTGCCGAATGTCAGAGCAAGGTGAGCCGATTTCGACAGTTTCAGGAGCCCCCACCGCCCCCTTTCAGACGCCGTGGGATCGTCGACGAAATGTTCACTTCTTCGACTTCTCTTCTCGTCGACAGGCCGTCAGAAACACTCGCAGGTGTCAATCGATTCTCGAAACTGCTCGACAGCTTCCGAAGTCGGCCCACTTCCCCAGAACAGCATCCGTCGATTTCATGGAATCCGTACGTCTACTCAGATGGCAACGAGGCACTCGAGTCTTGTGGAATGGAAGACTCGCTCCACGAGGCAGACATCCTTCTCTGGAAGAAACGGAGCCGCGCAAGTCTCCGACGTCACTACAGTGTGCGCCATCTGACGGCCAACGAACTGTTGGAAACCGAGAAGTCGTTCGTCGAAGGACTCGAGTTCCTCGTCACCGTAAGTAGACTCCGGGGATGGGAAATGAGAAGATCTTCAGAAGTACATGCGTCCACTGCGGCAGCCCCTCGAATGCACGATCATCGAGGCGTCTCTCGTCGACAAAATCTTCTATCGAGTGCCCGAAATCCTCGCCCATCACCAAGTCCTTCTCGCGGCACTCAGCCAGAGAATCGAGCAGTGGCACAAGGACGCCATCATCGGTGACGTCCTGCTGGCACACGTAAGATGCGAGAGCCAGAAGACGTGACCAATTGAGAGGGTTTCAGTTCTCGAAACAGTCCATGATAGAGACATTCATCGCCTTCGTAGACAACTTCAAGTTCGCAAAAGCGGCGATTGCACAGGCCAGACAGAAGCACACATTCGAGAAGTACTACAGTGTGAGTGCCAGTTGAAAGAGAGAAACAAGAGGGAACTTGTTTCCAGAGATGCTGTCGCGATCATCCGAACAAATTGGACCTGGACGCTCTGCTCATTTCGCCTATTCAACGGGTTCCTAGGCGAGTCCCCCCACTATCACTCTTTCTCTTATTTCGAACTGTTCCAGATATGAATTGATAGTTAAACAAATGCTGAAACACACGCCAGTGGAGCACGAGGATCGAGAAAGACTGTTGAGAGCGCAGAGACACATACACTGCTTGGCGATGGCCATCAATCAGCACAAAGAGGGAAGTGAGCAGATGGAGCAGAGATTGAGAGAGATCGAGGCGATTGTGGACGGGCTGGATGACGTAAGTGGTCGGATTGAGTTCAGATGACGTAGGTACGTTCAGCTGGTGACAAAGGACAGAACGCTCCTCCGACACGACATCATAACTCTCAAGGGCACCGACAAGGAGAGGTGCATATTCATGCTCTCCGACTTGTTGCTGGTGACAAGTGTGAAGAAGAAAGCGAAGGCGATGTACAACAAAGTGGCGTAAGTGTTCAAGAGGTTCTCACAGCGGGAAAGACGGTCATTTAGATCTCAATCCATGGACTTTCTGGAGAGCAACCGCTTCAAACTGCTCTTCAAGATCGCACTGGAAGACGTTCAGATATCCAAAGACACTCTTTCCCAACTGGAAGAAGTCGAACGGAGACTGGAGACGTCTCGGGAGGACGACAGAGTGCTCAAAAAGATGACCCAGTTGTGTTTTCTGTTGAAATGCGAGAAGAAGGTGGGTTTATACATTGGGAATTATACTCGTTTCTTATGGTCTAGTAGTCGGGAACGGAACAGTATCCGTGGGCCGCTTGTCCGGAAACGGTTAAGTTACGGTAGCTGCCACAGCAGCTCACGGAGCCAATGTTGTCGCCGGAGAACGGGAGACCTGGGGGATTACTGTAGTTCAAGAGCGAGAGAGGGGGACGAACCTTTTGTGAAGTACTGCCAGTAACAAGGCGGAGCCATGTTCGAATCGGCGAGTCGGATGATTGATGTGATCGTGGAGAGGGTCCCTCCGATGATTCCGAATATCAGAACGGCAGCGTTCAACGCGAGAATCAGTTTCGGAGTGAGACGGAGGATTCTGAAGATGTACGGACTGGAAGAGGGAACGGGAAGAGGGCTGACTCTCTGAAAGTCGCTCTCTCGTGAGCAATCTCCGGATCGTCGCTCTTCGCATTCTCCTGTAACCACTTCATCTCTTGCGTTCGAATCGAAAGATAGAATATCGGCGGGAGAATGAGCGTCATCATGACCATCGTCGAGGCTCCAATCTGAAATTGAGATGTTCTTCCATAGATGTGAGTCTGGCAACGTACCAAATCAAGGAACGGACCAAAGTGTGGAATGGAGAGGGCAATGAAAATGACGAACCAGAAGAGGACGGATCGGACCAGGAATCGCTTCACTCCGAAATCTGAGATAGATCTGATGACTTCATCTTTCGAGTTTTGGTCACTTACGGTGCGGAACTTTGAGAATCTGTTCGACTTGTTGAATCGGCGGAGACATAACGATGACGATGGTAGTGATGACGTGGACGGCGATCATGAGATTGACTGTCTGCTGGATCCACACCACTTGCAGCGAAGGAATGATGGCCTCTCCGACAGAGTTCCCGTAGACATAGTAGCCGCCGACGGCGATTGCGAGATAGAGGAGAGTGCAGACTGAATGGATTAGAGGGCCATCTGGTGAGGTCTCACTTACATGTGATTGCGAGGACGACGGAGTGGACAAAGTGCGCGGGCTTCCTCATGTCGTGCTGGATCGTCGGCAGAGTCGCGTGGCCTCCGTAGGCGAAAACAAAAGTTCCGAACGCCATGAACGCCTTGAAGACGTCTGGCTCGTCGTGAGGGACGTCCTGAGAGCAAACGGGAGCGTCGTGTGCCATGCCGACGACAACCAAAACGACAGCGAGAGTGCTGGATCCGGCAGAGAAGAGGGCCGCTTGCCAGAAGTGCATCGGCGACGGGAGCATCGTCGCCGGCCACACGGCCAATCCGACGATGAGAATGAGATAGCACTGGTTGATGTCGACGGAGAAGAAGAAGTGGAGCAGGATGGAGAGGTTCTTCGCCGCGAGCAGCACTAGAACTGTGGCGAAGCCGATTTGGGTGATGCAGATCATGAAGGCGATGAAAGAGCGCGTTTTGGGACCGATCGTGCGGTACGCCATCTCTCCGTACGGCTTCCGACAGCTGGAACAGTGGGATGCACAAGAAGAGATTTCGGAATGAACTCACTGATCTCTATAATCGGGCCATCGATTCTGCATGATCTTCCACGTCCAACTGAGCTCTAGAGCCGTGTAGCAGGAGAAAACGGCGCAGAGGAGGAGGAGAATGAGTCCCGGAACGAGGCCCATCGAAGTGAGTGCGTAGGAGAGGGCGATCATTCCGCCGCCGGCCGTCTCTCCGATTATGAACACCGCTGCGATGATCCATCCGATTCCTTTCTCGTTTATGTGAGAAGTCGGACCGTCTTTCTGAAGTGAGTGGATCGAATGTGGAAAAGAGAGAAGAGCACTCACGTCCTCCTTCGACCAGACTTTGCTCATACCCATAATTGGCGATGGTTGGTTAAACCCTGAATGGATGATGTGTGTCTGTGTTTTTGTTAATATCAGAGGACGGAAATAACAACAAACACGCACGCTCTGAAAGACGTCAGATATCAATCAACAACATCTTGTGATACGGTCTCAATTTGGGCAACTGAAAAAAGAAAGAAAACGAATGGAAATGGCAGAAAGGGGAAGTCGACACCGATTTGCATTCGCATTTTCGGTGTCGAAAGAGAGAGAAAAAGAGAGAAAAGTTGATCTTTTCGGTGTAATGCGCCGGCTGATATGATACCGAGAAGTAACAGCAAACCGGTTTCTTTAAGGTTCTTCTCGAAATGCTGGAGACGATGGAGACGGACAACTCGATGAGCATCCGAGAGCTCACGGAGCAGATGAGCTCGGATCCCGACCTCAGTGCAGTGCATCTCGACGTTCTCACTGCGTGCGTCAATGTTCAATGTTCTCTCGGCAAACCGGTTACTTTCAGAAATGGATTCGAGCCTTTCGTGTTGGAATTTCCGAACGCAGAGAAGAGAAGTGTGTGGGAGGCGACGTTCAAAGACGCGAAGACGTCGCTGACGAAGCATCAGACGGCCGCTCCCAGCTGCATCCTCCGCAGCATAATCGCTCATCAGACACGTCCCGGACTTCAGGTATTTCTTTTTTTCTAGGAAATAGTGTTGAATTCAACATTCAATGTTGAGGACAAATGTTCCAATGGGTTTCTTTTCCGTGATGATCGCCCATTCCTCTGATTTTCGGCAACAGAGCGCATTTAGTTGAAGAGACGAAAGTGTACCTAGTTGTGATGCACTGCAGCCATTTCTAGAAGTTCACCGTGAAAAGTTCGGTCGCCGCTGAAAAAAATGATGACAAACGGGTGGCGTGATCAAACTCCCAAACGCCGTGTATTCGCGATGTTTGCGAGTGGCTGTGGCTGGAAAAACCGAACTAGGGTGCAGCAGCACTTTCGAGATCTCTCTAAATCTCTGAAACCGGAATAACTTTTCTCTCTGCATTTGTTCATTGGTTGCCAATTTCAAACGTCACTTTCAGCTGTGCCATGCGACTGTGGTTCCGGGGAAGCGAATCGACAGCACGCCGTTCCTTTGGGTGTGCGCGAGCGATAAGTTCAGTGGGCAGGTGGCTGTGATGTCTCTCGAAACGGGCGAAGCGAGCATTGAGAGCTGCTCGGCGATCGGGAACGCGGCAGTCACGGCGATGTGCACAGTGCCTCCGCCGACGTGAGAGAAGTTGTCGGGGTGGAAGAAATACACGAATGACTTGCAGGAAAGGCAGAAAGAGGAAGATAAAGTCGCAGAAGTCACTGGAGACTCTGCAAAAGGAAGCCATCATGGAGATCAACAGCAGTGGCTCCGACTCGGAGTCCTCTTCCGACGAGGGCACGTCTTCTGCTGGACAGACGACTGTGTGGATCGGAAACGACGACGGCGAGGTGTTCGTGATCAATTCAACGGAACGCGTCCGCTCTCGGGCAAGAGACCGTCTGGCTCGTCTCCGCAACAGCGTCACTTCGATCTGTGCTGCGAACGGAAACGTTCTCGTGGCCACTTCGTACTCGAGTCAAGTGCAACTTCTCCTCTTCCGACCCACTTCCGACGGTTCGTGGGATCTGGAGAACCCGCAGACGGTGGGACACGTGTGTCAGTCGCCGATAACTGCGATGCAGCAGGTCGGGAAACGGGTCATTCTGGCCAGTGGGCACTCTCTTCACTCGTTCTTCGTCGACACTGGCAAGTTTCAGGTGAGTACGTGCCCTCGAGCCCTTCGAGAACTGTTCGTTTCAGCCGCCCGTCGAGGTTCTTCCCTCCACTGACGTCATCACTCTGATGGCCATCTCGGGACAGTTCGTCTTCCTCTCCGGCCGAAAGTCCACCGTCGTCTTCGTCGTCGACGTCTTCGATCTCTCCGTCGTCAACAGCTTCAACATCGCCTCCTTCGTTCGATCGCAGCTCTCCGGCCGAGAGCACATCCTCCGAGAGCACAAAATGGGATGTCTGCGTGTCTCGTGTCTCACAGTTGCTCGCTCACATCTCTGGATCGGCACCTCCGCCGGATTCGTGCTCTCGACGTCAATCCAATCTGCCAAGACACCGACGCCGGACCTCCACGGTGAGTTCTATCCCCCCACCCTTCCATCAGAAACCGCCCGTCTTCCAGTGTGCGAGATCGGCCACAGCGGTCCGTGTCGGATTCTGCTGCCAGTCCACAACCCGTCTCCCTCGAATCACCCTTCTCGAAAACAGAAGAGATGCTCTCTCAACGTTCCGTCGCAACAGTCCTCCCTGCTCACTCTCGTCAGCTGCGGGGAGGGTCTCGACGACGGAACCGCCACTCAGGACCCCTCAACGGACTCAATCAACCACCTTATCTTCTGGAAATGCTCATGATAACTGCTCATTCTCACAGTACAAAGTTATATAAATTATGTGTTTTTCTGAACATGTTTCTGCAAAATTTGACACAATGGATCGGGCGGAATATGAAAAATAATGCGTTTTTGAAATGCGCTCGAAAATTATTCGCTGTTCAGGGGGCGCTTTCGAACACTCATCTTTTGAATGAGACTGTGAGAGGTTTTCTATGCATTTTCACTTTTTAATAACAAAAACAGTAAGTAATTAAATAAAACCAAATTGTATTGTGAAGAGAATAAATTACGCATTGTGGAGCATGCAAAAACCGTTGGGATCGAGATCGTAGACGGTCAGATTGCGATGAGTTCCGCAACAGTTGACGCCTCCGTTCGGAGAAGAGAACGGGAGCCCCGAACGGATGTACTGAATGTAGCAGGGAGGCGGAAGGGAGGCGTCGGAGAAGGTGCGGATGGCGGAGACGGTGGCGATGACGGCGGCGATGAGGCCGAAACCTGGAAGGGGCCGATTGAGGGGAGAACGGGGGCGAACGGAGAGTTACACATGGAGACGATGTTGAAGAGGAGAATCGGTTTGGGGGTTGATTCGATGATTCTGGAATTCGGTTCGTTTGAGAGGACGGGAAGGAACCGACGAACTCTGCGATCGTCGGGAAATCCTCTCTCTTCTTGTCTTGCTTTCTCTTCAATTGGAAAGTTCTCAGAGACAGGTAGAATGCAGAGGGGAAGACCATGGCGATGAGCGAGTGGACAGAGGCGCCCATCTGCAATTGGTATGGATTAGAAGAGAGTGGAATGGCATACAATGTCGATCAGTGGTCCGAAGTGAGGGAAAGTGAGTGCAGTGAAGGTGACCATCAGGAAGATTGACGATCGGAGGCAGAAACGCTTCACACTGAATGCTGAAATTCTTCGGATTCGGGAAGGTGGGGACACTTGGAACTCACGATGAGGAACCTTCAGAAGCCGTTCCGACTGTTGGAATGCCGGCGAGGCTGCTAGAATGATAGTAGAAGCCACGTGGATGGCCAGCATTAAGTTGACCTGAAAAGAGGGAAAATCGGCAGAAGGCTCTGGGGGAAAACACTCACCAATTGCTGAATAGTCGGATGCTGAACGGAGGAGATGATCGTGGCGCCGACCGTGTTTCCGTAGACAAAGTAGCCGAGATAGGAGATGATCAGGTAGAAGACGGTGATGATGACCCACGCGACGATGAGAGAACGGGAGAAGTGCGACGGCTTCTTCATGTCGTGCTGAATAGTCGGAAAGCACGGATGAGCCCCGTAGGCGAAAACGAGAGAGCCGTAGGTCATGAATGACTTGAACAGGTCGATCGGCTCGTGCGGAACGTCCCGACTGCACGTGGGAGCGTCGTGGAGGATTCCGAAGACGAGCAATCCGACGGTCGCCCAGCTGGAGGCGGCGGAGATGAGGGCAATCTGCCAGAACTCGGCAGGACTCCGGAGCATCGTGGACGGCCAGACGATCAGGGCGACGATGAGAATGAGGTAGCATTGATTGATCTCGACGGAGAGGAAGAAGTGCGCGAGGACTGACGCATTCTTGGCGGCGAGCAACAGGAGAACGACTGCGTAGCCGAGCTGAGCGAAGAGGATCATTGCCTCGGTGAGCATTCGAACTGGCAGACCGAATGCACGGAAAGCGATCTCTCCGTAGGGGTTCTGACATCTGAAGGGTTTGTTTTTGATTTGGAGAAGGTACTGCATTACGTCTTCCGATACTCAGGCCACATTTCCTGAAGACTCTGCCACATCCATCCCAGCTGGAGGCCCGTGTTCAGGGAGAATGTTGCACAGAGAAGGGCCAGAACTGTTCCGATTTCAATTCCCATTGCAGCGAAGGCGAGGGGCATAGCCAACATTCCGGCGCCGGCAGAGTGTCCGATCAGAAACACCGACGCCATCGGCCATCGGATCGCTTTCTCGGGCGAATGGGTCTGAACTCACATGGCAATCGGAAATACTCTTTAAAAACCACTTACAGTTTCGATTTCGAACGGATGAACCATATTTGGAGAATAAATAGATGACGACGGCTGCTGATTGGTCTACTATTTCATCTGTTGTCATCTAGAATGTCGAGGGAGAAATGTGATTGATGGTCTCTTTACTTTGCCTTCAGCGGCGGCTGTGATTCTCTCCGGTGGCTACTTTCAAAAGAAAGACGGTTCCGCGTTGATTCTTTCTTACAACTTCTTTTGTTTCTATTCTTTGATCATACTTCCGCATTCAGTATATCTCTCATGGATTCTCATTATTCCAAAATGCCAGCAACATGTTTCCCCACCTGTTCAAGTTTGAACTGCCGCTGTTAAAACGTCCAACGACACTCCGAAATAACGCAATTTCTTTGTTTATCGTAAATCTACACCGATTTATTTCTGCTTTCAAAAAAGTTTTCCTTCTGAAATGTTCCGCAATCTGCCGTCATTTTTGACAAAATCATCTCGACAAATTCAGGTAAGTTCCGTTTTCAAGTGCTCAATCTTAAAATAGCGTTGTTTCAGGTGTCAGTAGCGTCTTCGTCGGCTTCATTCAATGGTGTCATTCCAACGGAAAAAATCGAGAAGCGATACTCTTTGAGCAGTGGACCTGGAGGACAAAATGTTCAGAAAAACGCAACGAAAGTCGAAATCCGATTCAAAGTGACTGAAGCTGAGTGGCTGCCTGAGTCGCTGAAGGAGTCTATCGGAAACAAGCTGTCGCACCGAATCAATTCCTCCGGAGAAGTGAGTCATTCATTTTCGTTCTTTTGTTAAGTAATGTATATTTTCTAGTTAATCATCGATAGCGACAGAACTCGGGAACGTCATCTGAACGTGGCTGATTGCTTCGACAAACTGCGTTCTGCGATTTATGCAATCGAGAGAGAAGATGGGAAAAGACAAACGACGGAAGAAGATGAAAAAATTTTGAGAGAAGTTAGCTTTCTCAACTAGCTGTAAATTTCATTAATATGTACTTCAGAGAGCCGCTGTAGCCACACAACATCGTCTCCAAGAGAAAAGACGGACCAGCGAGAAAAAGTCATCCAGACGAGCCGCAGTTGAGCTCTGAGTCTTGTTATTTTCTTCTTTCATGTCCTACGCATTCTGTAGTAGATAGGTTTTCAGTGTTACTATTGTTGATTACTTCATATTCTATGGCTGGTTCAATGAAATAACCATGTTTTGCTCATTAGCTCGCCTACTTTCGAGAGTCTGGTGCACCTCGTGGGACGCTGCGACATTCCAAATAATTCATGTGTGTGTGTGTGGGTCGACGGTACTACTACTCCTGCTGCCTTCTCAACCATGAACCGTGACGACGGCAACCTATTCCTCCCAACAAACTGTTCCCACTGTATCGCAGGTGGCCCGCAGATGTCACGAAACGGTTCATCCGCTCGCGAGAGAGCGCGAGAAACGCGGATAGACGAGAAGGAGAAGGGATGGACCACCGACCTCTTCTTGTTTGTCCGGCAGCCACGAGGAAGGCTTTTCTGTCTGCTACTGACAGCATTCACGAATACGCAAAAACACGGGAATTGGTTCGACCACATCGCGTGTTTCATTTTTTTTTCTTTCATTTGTAAAGCAATAATTGAATGCGACTTTTCTCGTTTCGTATTCCAGAATTCCAAGAGAGCAATGTGACTCACTCGGGCTCTTTTTCTGCTCGAGCACACACCAAAATAACCATTTCGCCCCGTTTCCCCTCCTCCTTGCTGTTCTTTCTTCCAGTGCATTCCACATTTTCGATTTCTCGGTCTGATGCAATCGCAACAGAGTGGTCATGTGGACCCAGCGGGTGTATACTCGTGAACGGGTGTAATTACACACCAATAGTACACCCCCCTCTGGGGTCATGGTCCGTGTCTCGTGATTTGCCTGTTGCTGTCGTCATAGCAACTCTTGTCAACGACCCAACATTTGAATACATTGTTTTTGTGCGCACCCGAGAGAGCACGCACAAATTGGTTGGTCTACGGTAACGACAATTTCTCGTTTCCATTTTCTTTGCGAATCAATTTCCGCCGAATGGCGAGATAATTCCAATTTTATGGGCTTCTCGAGATTGCATTTCGTTTCCGAAACACGCAAAACGGCTCTTGTGCGCCGATCATTCTAGAAGACGTCCATCTGCCCGCTCGTATTTGTAGACGAAACGGTGCATCTGGCGAGCCATCTGCTGTCGTACATTTGCATGTTCGCCCCATTCCCCCGTGCCTCGCACTCGCTCATTCCGAAAAGTGTCTCGATTTCTCGCCTTTTCTGCGAATCCCTTCTCGAATTAATGAGCATCGTCCTGCCCACAGCCTCGCTCTGCTTCTTGTCGTCGTGTGCACGCAAGTCTAATGAGCGCCAGCCCTTTGCTCACCGAGCCACCTCCCCCCACCCTATAATCCGTCACATATCATCGAAGAGCTCTCTCTCTTCCCTTTCCATTTCGTTTTTCATATTCCCATCCGGTCTCGTTCCGTCCATGCGCCTGCCATGTGACCGGCCATGTGATGTTCGAGTAAACAGTACCTCGCTCGGAGGACCGCAACTTCTGACACTGTCTTCAAACATCAAATGTTACAGAAAGAAGCCGAGTCGTCAAACGATGAGCTTCTGATCGACGTCTTCTGAAAGAGGAAACGAGAAACAATACAGTCAACAGAGAACATGAGCGACGAGGACGACGGTGAGTTGTCTCGCCCTTTTCTGTTTTCCCTAACCCGCACTTTCGCTCTCGTCGCAGCATACCGATCTACTCTCATCTCTGATGCGTACCGCCGCGAGAAAAATACCGATTTCTAGTCGGCCGTCTTCTGCGTTCTCAGCCAATTACCCGTCTCTTCAGCTCGTTTCTGATCGTGACTCACATTCCGCGAACCCCTTGAGCTGCTTGATTCTCGCTATTCTCCGCCCGCCCGCCCGTGGCCACTGCTTCATCGCTCAAGCCGACCTTGATCAAAAATGCCGAATTTTCTACGGCAAACATGTTTTCCGTGAGACATCGAACAGCTTCGTCTAAGGTCGCTTCATCGTTTCTCTCCTCCGTTTTGAATCATTCATCTACTTCACCACAACGTACTTGGCCTTTCTACGACTTGAAAACTACCGTTTCTCGGGGACCTTAGACTATTTATCTGATCAAAGTCTGCCAATATCGTCAATTACTGAAAGTTACCTATCCAGTTTAAATTGTCTAGAGTGATCTCCTATTCGATTCACTCTCCCCGTGAAACCTATTCAAGCTTGGCTGTCGTCAACTGACGAAATTCGCTGCCGCCGACAGAAATTCACGTTTCGAGATGCACGTTCTGCCCTTTCGTCTCTTTTCACATCGATTGCGTAGTTCTTTCCGATTATCTCACAAAGCATGTGACCACATGACCGCGCTGATAAGAAGCTTCTAGGAGTGACACTGTGCGCCGCTGATAAGACCGATTGTTGTTCGAGAAGGCTTTTGGTGTGATCTTTCGAGAATAAGCCCCTCGCGCGAGGCTGCTTTCATTTCTAGTCTCGTCTTCTAGCTTCTCGTCTCGCCGCGAGACAACCGGCATCCGCCCACTTTCATTATTCGTTTGTTTCACGCATTATGCACATCAGATGTCGTTGAAAAACGCTTGAAATCGGCGCGCCCTGAGCTACTGGCCTCTAGAGAGTATGCGTAAACGAGGAGACTGAGAGTCTCGTGGCCACACTAGTGAAAGGGAACCGAGGAGACAGAGACGGCGAAGAGCGCAAGTTATGAAGAGACGGGCGAGACGGCGAGCGATGGCCGGCCGGCGGCGGCGACGACGGCTGACAAGACCGAAATGAGAAAGTGTTTTGTGAGGCAAAGCGCGGGAGACGGAAAGAAACGACAAGTCCAGTCGCTGGTGCGAGAGGTCTTTCATTCGGTTTGTGTGCGCGCCTCCTCCATCTCGATGGACATTTTGGGTCACCAGTTGGGGCGCTTCTTTCACTTACTGTCTCGCATCTCGCTCTTTTGTTCTACTTTTCAAGAGCTCTCAAAAAATGTGCGTTGTTTGCACACCAACTTAGGTTCCCGGTCTACGCACCCTATTGATCTTTTTTCTCCGATTCGCGGCGTGTACTGTTCAAGCAGTTGTAACAGTAACCGATCGCGGCGAGACCATCAAAACAAAAACAGGAGATGCGCCTAGAACCAAAGTCATGCATGAATTTTGAATGAAATGGAGTCTTTCGAAGCAGTTTCTCAATATTCTCTTTGATTTTTATTTAAATCTAAAGCAATTTCAATAGTTTATGCATAAATATTAGGATAAAATTGAGGTCGATTAGATTTTTAAAAAATCCCTTCAAAACTGCCGCCATTTCTCTCTTGTGTCTGCGTCTCGATGCCCTCTAACGAGAGAAAGATATGCGTGCGGAATAGTTTCGAAATTCAACGCTATGCTGATGATACGAGATTTTTTTTCGAAACGTTTGCGAATTGATTTTCCGCGATTGCGTTGCTCTTCCTGTTCTGCACATTAGCTTTTTTGTGTTCGCTCCCATTCCTATTCAATCACATCTATGAGAAAATTCCGTGAGTTTCTGTGTCGCTCGAGCGCCCGATATTGTATTTGTCTTTGATTGTTCCTCTTCTATTTTCATTCCTTCCAGGGTTGACTAGCGGCTCCTCAGCTGCGGCGGGAAAGCTGATGCAAGATGGGATCTCTTCGACGCAGTTGCTCCAATTGCTTCTGCATAGAGAGAAACTTCTTTATCAGGTATTGCATCTTATTTTGTCCAGTTGAATAATTATGGATTTTGCAGAACTACCCGCTAAGTCTGGCCCAGGGGGAGGGCGTGATAGGATGGCGAGAGCGTAACCGTGAGTGCGCTTGGATGTGCGCGGCTTCAAAACGTATCGGGCTCGGAATGGACGCTGCTTCTTTGGCAGTTTCCATTTTCGACCGTGTTGTCACCAGCGTGAAGATCCCGTGCAAGTATGTCAACTGCGTAGCTGTCGGCAGTCTCAGTTTGGCGAAGAAGCTCTGCGAGGACCACGAAGAAGACGCTCCCGTTTTTCTCGGACGTCTTCGTCTCGAGTACAGCGCACAAGAACTGAAGCGCATGGAACTCAAGATCCTCGAGGTGCTCGGTTGGGATGCGCAGCTGCCAACTCTCAACCGCTTCGTCGAATGTCTGCTGTCGGAGCTCGGAGCCACTTTTCTGCTTCCTTCCATCAGGTATGAGCTCTTTTCAAAAAAAATTCAAGCCGATGTATTCCAGAAAGCACATGGATTTTCTGCTCTGCGATTCGAATTTGACCGCAAACTTCCGTTGGAGCGTGCTCGCCCTGTCGACAGTGTCTCTTCTCGTCGAGGCCACCAACAAGCACTGGCAGTATCCAATCAACGCACTCGCGCGACTTTGCAAGGTGATTTTAGGGTCACCAAAAATTAATTCTTATTCGATTAATATTATATTCGTAGATAATCCTTTTTCCTATGAATCATAGAAAACGGATTATCATGAAAATTTAATGGCTTCAATTGTTCCATAGGAAAGGTCGCGACCGACATTTACACCGGACAGGTGAAAGTTTTAGTGATGACGTTTTGTTTTGCAGATTCCAATGAGTGAAGTCAACCGATGCCGCGGCAAGATCTCCAATCTTTGGTCCCGCCACGTGCTTCCAATGCCATCGACGTTCCACCTTCTCGCCGATCTTGAAGGAGAAGATACTGATACCGACTCCGACGGACCGCTCTTGCTTGAAACATCACCGATTTCCCCGGCCCCCTCTTCTTCTGCCTCCGAGCATATCACCTCGCCGGCTCCCCGGACACTCCAGCCCACTCCGTGTTAATCAATCCTTACCATCTGCTAAACCGTGTCCCGTTATCACTGGCTCGGCCAACCGCCACAAAACATCCAAAGCGTTGGCATAAAACTTCTTTTTTTTCTTTCCACCTGTTCAGAAAGAATGCTTCTCTTACAACACACCAACTCTTGAGTCGCTTCTTTTTTGTCGAGCATGTATGCTCACGAAATCATATTGTTAAATTCTTCATGCGTCCACGATTTGTCCGCCGTGCTCCATTGCTATCTGGCTTCTTCATCACAAGCAGGCTGGTCTTCGATTTTTAGGCAAAGATGGTGAACCAGCCGGCATTTTGTATTTAGTACTTTCCTTTCCTCACTTTCCCTTCTCACCTTCCTCCCCTTTTTCCACAGCGGCCGGTCCGCGACAGATATTTCCCCCGATGATTAATCACCTTTTCATCTCCGTTCTTCTGTTCAACATGGTAGAAACTGTCGTCTAGCCGTTTTCCATCTCCTAATACTAATACAAATTCTATATATATCCTGTCGAATCCTGTAGTCGAGACAACTCTATTGTCCTTCCTACCCACTTCCCCTTTTCCCTTCCCCCCCCCCCCCAATCTAACGAAGCTATTGAATACAACCATCATGTTGTGGAGCATCGCTTCAAAATGTGGATCTATGAAAATTGTGTTTTTGAATAAAAATTTATGTTAAGACATGAATCCTTTGCTGATTTTTCAGATTTATTCCTCGATCATGCGAACGGAAATTCAGGAATGTTTAAAAAAAAATAAGACAAGATGATAAAATTAAAAATTTTATTCGAAGATGGACAATAAGCGTTTGGACATTTTTGTTCAGTCCGAGACAAAAACTCGTTTCACTGCCGTCTGTGATCCCTCAGCAAATCGTTTTTCGTCTCGCGAGCGAATCCTGCTTATTTTTCTGTTTTTCATGTGCCATGTTATTTTGAAATTTACCGAAAATCGCCCATATTCGTTGCTCCTCCGCGGAAGTTGCCCTCTCCATTTCACACCCGTGCACCTCGACGATCGAACCGTCGCCCCCGATGGACTGGTATTCACAACATATTCTGAAATATTTAAACGTTTATTCGGAGGGGGAGGGGTGACTGCTAAATGGTCTTGAGAGGTGATGCTAAATGAGGAAGCTATCAATCAGACAAAGTGAAACTAACTTGGTACTGATTTCGCGGTAGAAGTTCCGGTAGTCGACAACTGTCCGCGCCGACACTAATGTTGCCGTGACCATCTGCTCCGACTTGTAGCCGAGGCTGTGCGTCAGGAACAGCCGCATCACGGTTCTCAGCGAGAGTTTGCATCTCTCGAACCATCTTCTGTGATTCTGCATTACATGTCTTCACTAAAATGCGCTATTATTCAATTGATAATCTCCAACTTTTGCAAACCTCGCTCGTCGAACTCGGACTCGAGACTTTCCAGAAGCCGAGCATACTCCTTGATTTCGCCAATCCCGACTGCGAGTGCTCTTCTTCCTAGCTTCCCTATGTCGTCGCAGATTCGTTCGCCGATCGCCTCACACCCACTTCTTCCACAAGAATCTGTAAAAATACATGAAGTTTGGGTAACCGGAACAGATCCGGAAAACCGGATTTTCTGAAACTCACTTTGCAAACAGTCTCCAAAGTCTCGCTTTCTGAACTTTCAGTTCTATCTTCGACCGGATCTCCGCCTGAAAAAAACATCGATAATCTTCCTTTCCACACGTTTCTTCTCTTCTCTAACGTCTCTCCGGCTCATCCGTACTATGCAGAATACATGTTTTGGAACTTTTCGGTTGAGCCCACCACCAACCCCTAGTGGGCAATAGGAAAAAACAGCGTCGTTGACAACGGGCGCAGCAGCGGTTACACAGGCACGGAATCATAAAGTGCGCGCCCAATACAATCGTGCTCTTTCGCTCCATTATCTCTGCGTTTCGCTTGCGTTGCCGCTATTCTGGCTACGCTGCTTGAAATAGTTGGAGACATGTGGAAACGCACATACTAAGTACGCAGCGAAATTCGAATTCAATACATTACAGCCGAAAAGCGCGATTGCATTCGACATCCGCACTGTGTTTCCATGTGAATGCCTTTCGGCAGCCGCACGGTCTCCACGGCTTCCAATTCGAAAAAAGAGAGTGCGCGGGAGCGCATCTGCAAAATAGCCCGCGAAATTTGAAAATGAATAAAAATTTAGCACTGAAATTGGGAATTTGTTGATTTTTCAGCAAGGAGGAACCTTTTTTCCGAAATTTTCTCTGATAGAAGTGTTCGCAAGTGCACGGCGCAACTTTTGAATGCTCGACGGGCACAAACGGTTCGATATTCGCAAAGTTATTTGAGTGTGTTGTTTTGGCTTGAAAATTAACAAATTTTAATTTTTCTCGAGAACCAATTTTTATTTCGAAAATCCGTCTGGACAAACTATGAACAAGATCCTGGCGGTCAGTTTAAGAGGTGAAACGTCTGAAAATACTGCGATTCCGCTGAGTTATTCAAACTTTCGTGGTTCCAAAAAATGAAATTCACGCTAAAACTGCTGTTTAAAACATTCAAATCTTGTGTAGTAAGTCAATTGGTTTTGATAACCTGTTATTTTCATAAAAATCGATGATTCAGAACACATTTTTCTCTGGAGAATGAAATTATTTTTGGTATTCCAAATTTAGAAATCGATTTTTTTTTGGTAATTCGTCGTCTAAAATTAATTATACATGAGTTTGAATGCTTCTTCTGTCATTAATTTCTATTTGCTCATCGATTTGAGCATTTTCCGATAGAGAAAAAAGTGGAACGAAACGAAATTTTCGATATCTCAGCCATTTTGCAACTATCAGAGTTGTTCGAGTATTCAAAATGACCGGTATGTGATTGTAGGCAATAATTTTATGCGTTTTCTCGGATTCATTCCCGTTCTGTCCATTTTTTCAACTTCTGAATCAGATTCACGAAATTCGCGCTCGTCGCAAAGTGCGCCAGCGTGCGAGAGTTGTGCCAGTAAGCAACCAGCTGACACATAGCTAACCGTGGAGAGCGTGCCGAACTGGGAGCCCCAGTATGCTGCAGGCGAGTCACAGGATGACGGCACGGAACAGGCAGATTCCCACAGATAACTTGAGCTGTTCGGAGCTATTTTTGCAATACATGTTGAATACTCAGGTCTATTAAGAGTGCGCTGCACGAAGCTGGTTCGGTCCCTCTACAGACCTATTTTCAGGGCATCTTTCTGGGAAATAATTCCATACATTCTTTAAAAACAGGGAAACAATTTCTGATGGTTTTTTTTTCAAAGAATCCTGTTCTAGTTATGTGCATTTTTGCCAATTTACCATTATTAGCTCATCGATCGACGTGAAGAAGGAGCACAGTAACAGTCCGAAATGATTCGTTCTTCGGTTTTGAATATTTAATGCGCGTTTCACGCGGAAAATCGAGACCTTCTATTAGGTTGGTGCATAAGTTTCGATCACTTCTTGGGTCTCATCTTTGGGAGTTTTTTTCTCGCCGCAGGATTGTTTTCCAATGCTGTTACTTTGGCAAGTAACACACCATATTCAGTACTGCTAGGCCACTTTTTCTCTGATTGCTAGCGTCCAAAGTCGTCGAGAATTATTCCTGTCTTTTCACCTAACAAACTTTGCGTTCGGATCATATTTTTATTTTAGACTATTTCTGACTTTTTTTTTTAGTTACTGACATTTACAAGAAAATGATGAATATCTATTATATGTTTCCAGCGAAGTGGCGCGACAGCGATGCGTGGGAGGAATCGGGTCTCGCCACGGGAACATGAAATTTTTCGAAAATCGACATGCGCCTTTAAAGAAACTACGGTAGAGCGTACCTCAAAGTTCTAAGGCGCATGTCGATTTTTGAAAAATTTCATGTTCCCGTGGCGAGATCCGATTCCTCCCACGCGTCGCTGTCGCGCCACTTTGCTGGAAACATATAATATCACGGATACAGTCCCTCAAACAGCACAGTAATGTTCTGGGACGTTGGACGAGTTAGATTAATTCAAGACTAAGACCGTGATGGTGACCACTCTCGAGGTTAACCAACCCACTATCAGCCATGAACTTACATCTATTGGAAAAGTTTGAAAATTAGGGCGATAGTTGCTGAACGCTCTCAACGACATTGACAGTAATACAGGGTGGCCCAAAAGTATAGGTGCATCGAAAAACCGATGAAGCTCGGTTGAAAAAAGTGAAAACAGAACCGGATTCGACCAAAACTTTATTGAATATATTCAAAACAAAACTGCATTGTCACTTTTTGATTCTTCCGTTTTTATTTTCGATGGCATCCTTGAGATGGTTCGGGTAAGCATCGGTCACTGTACGCAGCTAGTCCCCGTAGGGATCGTCCCACGCTTTCACCAAATCAGTTTCCAACGACTTCAAATTGGCGCGAGGGCAAACACAGACACATAATTGAAGGTATCCTCAAACGACATGGTCCAGCGGATTCAAATCCGGTGACGACGATGGCCATTCCGATCCCTTGGTGAATACCCTAAAACGGGCTTCGCACCGCCGTTGAGCCGTTTTTGCTGTGTGCGCGGGAGCCTCATTCTGTTTAAACGTCCAATTGCTTTAAAAATGTTGCTGAGACCATGGGAGAACTTCTTGTTCAAGAACTCGTACATCTGATTGACTTCCACTCCGGATTTATGAAAATGATCAGAGTTTTTCCACTAAAGCAAACTCTTTCGGAGACTATAAATTCTGGACTGTGAGAGACTCTGTGAATGGTTCTAATTTTTTGATCAGCATCCTGGGCATCTCTAGCAAACATTCTGTGATTTTGAGAGTTGAATTCGGCTTCCACGGTGAAAAAATTCGCATAGGTGAGCAGCGTAGCCAAATGACCACCTCTCACCGTACCGGCGAGGAAAAGTTTGAACTTCGAGACTCGTGCTCACATTTTTTTCTCACATAAAATCTCAGCTTTTCTGATTTTGTGAGGAGACATATCAAGGCGATCCTTGACGATCCTCGACACCGAGTTTCGAGAGATTTGCAGCTCTTTTACCATCTCCCTGAAGCTTCGATGAGCGTTCCAGTCGATTTTGGATCGGATGACATCAATCGTCTGTGCAGTGACAACGGCACGTGGTATTCCGGTCCATTGAGGTTTTCTGGTGTGTCCCGCATCCTGATAGTATGAAATTGTCCGAGAAACAGTGTTTCGATGGATTTTCGGCAAGTTACTGATCGCATCGAGACTTTCTTCTGATGCATCTCGATAACCGCATCACGGAACTTTCAAGCGCAAACCATGATGCGGAAAAGGAGAATTACAAAATCAAATTTCGGGAAACAATAAAACAATACACATACAAAATAACAAAAAAAATGACCTGAAAAAAATTCGTCGGCGTCCGTACCAGGGCGTCAAACTCGTGCACCTATACTTTTGGGCCACCCTGTATATTAGTGGGTACAAGTTCAGCGCTTCTAATTTCTCACAGGACTCATGCTTGACTGAATGATATGATTACGGGCGATAAGTAGTGGGTCTATTGTTCCAATTATGCGCCAGAGAAATAGTGGATTGGTAATGTTCAAAAGCCCAAAATATGAACTTTATCCAAGACACTGTCTGAAAACAGGTGATATTCGGCATTTGATGGTCCGCGCTGACAGCTGAATAATCGGAGCTCCTCGCTTGTGGCGAAACGGTAAAAAGGGATGCATGTACTCTCTAACTGCAAAAACTGAAGGATGCCGTCCAACCTAGTCGTCGAGAAAAACCCCGAATTCATAACCGGCGTGGTAGTATGCCAACTCACGTGACAAAACCATCAAATACCAATTGGGCTAAATTTGACTGAACCTCACTCTTGCGCCCACAGTACTTATCGGCCCTTCCCTCATCAAAATACCACTTCGCTAGTCATCTTCAACGACGTCTTAACGGAGAAAAGTTCGAGGCAAAGTAGGATAGCAAAACAGCATTGATGTCAATTTTCGATTAGGGGCCGCCGTTATTCAGTGATACAGAAATTGGGCAACTGTCTACGAGTTGGCAGGGGACTAGTGATACATATAAGAAAGATTTTCAATTTGTGAAGCGTCTCTATTTTTTAAGAAATTGGCATGAAATTTCATTGACAAAAGATCGAAACTTATGAACCAACCTATTAAATAAATTATTATTCTTAAAATTTTTTTAAATAATACTTGAACACGGCGAACCAGCGGCGGCGTCTAGTAGTAAATTTTTGCAGTATTTTTCCGGGTTCGGCCACCTATCAGCAATCCTGAAACGTGGGCCACGCCCCTTTCGCAACCGCCGCATTGAAATTTTGCAACTTCGCCGCACGAAGGTCCGATTGGCGGAGTCCTCCCAAAAACGCCTTTTGAACGCCATCGTCCCCGTATTTTTCGGGGCAATGGTCTTAAATTTAGGGCATTAATTTTTTTTAAATCGTTCGAAAGTTAATTTTGAAGGTTTTCTATAAAAAAATTTGAAACTTTAAAGAAGTTTTTCGTGAAAAATGCGAAAAACCCTCGGGGACTAGGAAACGGTGTCAGGAGGCGGAGTTTCAAAACGCAAATATGGCCTAGATTTTCCTCTAAGACGTCGCTCGTGGTCCGCCGTGTTGAACCTGTTCCAAGCAGTCAGATACGTCCCACGTCACAGCCAGTCACTCGGAAGTAGAAGCCGGAAAGACCTGCGGGGCTACGCCTCGCGGCCTGTTCTGACTGCAAGTGTCTCCATTTGTAATTTCCGATGTTCATTTAGAAGTGCTCTCCCGAAATCTCCCGCTCTCCCGCTCTCCCGAATTTTTTGATCTATTCTCCTGGCAGTGTTTTAGCTTGACACACCGCCGCCTCTCGTATTCATTCGATTCGTGACATCGTCCATCCTGCTAAATATGGCCAAATGCATTCAAATGGCGTCTGCCGTGCTATGGAAATAAATGAAAACAACCGAAAACAGGAAAACTTTGCGAATTTGGATAGTTCCGCTGATTTCAAATGGCACGGCGACTCTCTCCTTTCCTCCCCAATCGACCATTCCCCCCACCGACTCGTCGTTCCCTATCCCGGTTTGTTCAACATCCCGACAACTTCAAAGAGTTGCGACTGTCGGGCGGCGGCACATGTTAATCTGCCGCCCGCCTACTTCCCTTCCCGCGGTTACCTCTCCCCTTGCGCAATGGGAAAAAGTGTCTGGACCTCTCTGCCTCCCGTACTCTCCCCTACCATCCTTCGAGAGGGGCGTTCCCTGTCTAGCCATCTGCGGCATCTTCCTCTCGCCGCCTGTATAAAAGAGCCCCCGGTATCACGTTTCCCCTCAGTCTGTCCCCCTTCGAGTCCCCAGATGGGTTGACTATTTCTCTCCTTCTCAATGGAGATGATTCCCTCTGAAAAATGCAACTTTTGTCGGTTCACAGTAGCGGAGTGCCCGGTCGGGTGCAAGAAATCAGACGGCCAAGATTGCGAGAACCGGAAAATAGCAAACAAGTTTTTCCACCCGAGCATGGAGCAAAGGAAAGCCGGAAAGAAAGGCTACGGCCTTTTCGCCACGTCGCTAATCAAGTAAGCTACAAGACACGACTGTAAATGACTCACTTTTTTGCAGATGCCGCTCTGCATGATGACGTTGAGAAACGGCCTGACGATCGACTACGCGACACGAGGAAATCTGTCGCGTTTCATCAACCACGCTTGCATTCCGAACACGGAGGTCAGATCGAAACGGGCGTTCTATGACACCTCGAGCGAGTTCACCCCAGGATTTGAAACGGACGGCAGAACAGAAGTGGAACACAAGCAGTTCGTGACGAGAATGTACTTCGCCGCTACGCAGAACATCGAACAGGACCAGGAAATCACCATGGACTACACATTTGATTCGAAGATCGAATGCTCTTGCGGATCGACAGAACACTGGCTGGACTGGACGGAATCAAGAGATAAAGCGTTCACTGTACATGTTTTTCAATTACTTGATATAATAATCATTGAACTTGGAATAAACCTAATTATGACTGGAAAAGTCTTCGCTTCTATACTTTTGATACCTATCTAAATGGTTTATGAGTTATCTATGATCTAAAGCCGACTTACAGACTTCCGCAATCTGAATGCAGTTGAAAACTCACCAATGAATATATATATATGCGCTTTATTCAGAAAAATAAGGGGGAAAGGAGGAAGAGAACCCACAAGAGCTTCCCAACAGATCATACAAGCGAGGTAAAACGGGCCATAATTGGAAAAGAACGGAGAAAACACATGGAAAGAGATGAGGGGAAAGAAATAAAGAAAGAAAAGAAAGGAAGAAAGAAAAAGATCTTTTTTCGCCCTTATTCTTCCAAAGAAAGCGTATATATATTCTTTCTGAATGGGGCATAGTGCCGACAACAGACCCTAATCTCACTTACAAGAAGAGGAATAGACCACTGCATGAGAAAATTCTACGGTCGCCGAGAATCAAAAAGAGAGAGAGAGAGAGATGACGTCCCTGGCTCACGTTTCAGGATTGCTGATTGGTGGCCGAACCCGAAAAAATGCTGCAAAAATTTACTACTAGACGCCGCCGCTGGTTCGCCGTGCTTCCGGTTTCGAGAGAGTTTAGAGACCGCACAGGAGAGAGAGAGAGAGAGAACACAACAAGAATAAACACTAACAAGGGAGGCCATTTTACCCAAGGTTTCAGCATTTTCTGCTATTTGGCAAGTGTATAGAAGAGCTCATTGTGAATCCATTCGTGAAATTCTAGCCTCCACTTTGGGGAATTGTGAAGATAAGACGGCTCAAAGTTTCAAATTTGCACTGAAATCTGTTGATTTTTACATAAGGACAATTGTCAAAATCACGAGAAATGAAGAATTGAATGGAGGTTCGCCTTGGAAATCAACTGGAAATTAGTACTGGGATTTGTCTTAAAAATTGAATATCTCCAGAATTCCGCAAAAGTCTTCCCAAAAAAATACCGTCAATTCAGTTGTCATTTCCCCATCTAACCGAGTCAAAGACCTAGGTCTCTGGTTCGATCCTAAACTCTCATTTTCTCACCACATTGACTATGTTTCCAACTTGGCCCTCCTAAAATGTCGACAAATTCTCCATTGTTTCCACCTTAAATCCCCCCAGTTTTACTTCCGCCTCTTCAATTGTTATATTCGCCCCCTCCTCGACTACTGCTGTGAAATTTACCATCCCTCAAATGCCGCCCTCAACAAGTCCCTTGAGAAACCACTTCGGTTTTTCTCCAAACGTGTGTTCCAACGGTGTAATCTCTCGTCCTATCCTAACCGTCTCCATGTGTCTAACCAAAAGTCCTAAGAACAATGGCGCATGATACTAATACTCAAACTGTACAGTAACATTATTCTTCATCTCACCCACTTCCCCCTTTTATACTCTTTTATTGTCCCCTCAAGATCCAATCGATATCCTCTCACCTTCAAATGTTCCCCCGGCCCAACTAACAAGTCATTCTTCCACAAACATCTACAACTGTGGAACCTATTCGCCAAATTTCTCGCCACCCATAGTTCTCGTCTCAACCACTTTGATTCTCTTAATAATCTCCCACCCAGCTTCTTCTCAAATTATTGTCATTCCCTCATTTGACCGACCGACTCCTGCGGGTCGAATGGTCATCTTATCTTCTATTCATTCCCAACTCACTCTATCCAACCCTTACTGTTATACTTCAACTATGAATAAACAAATACAAATACAAACTCACTCACTGATTGACCTTTGTGACTTCTTTCTGTATCAAATTTTCTGCCTCTCTCCGGCAGTCGTTGACCTTGAAATCGTATAGAAGCTGGAGTCCATGGTGACATTTTCGAAAAGATGTTCGTAATTCTTGGGAAGCTATCCGGTGATTTTATTTCTGCACTTTGAAAACAATTGCTCTGTTGTCTGCATATTTTTCGAGCGCATTCAGCGATTTTCCGGGGCAGCAGTCGATTTGGCTTGCATGTCACTGTGCGCCTTATCTTGGGAACGCCTTACTTGTGTCAGAGTCGTGTGAAATTTCCGTGCCAGAAACCGCTTCATCCGTCGGATGATCGTCTAGCCAGATCCTCCTTTTTCCGGATCCTGTGTTGAATTCCCGATCAGTTTCTCCAGTTCTCGCCAGTTCCATCGTTTTCGTTGTACACACTCCTCTCCTAGAGCATTCGTCCTATCGATCATATTGTACCTGGCCGTCCTGTGGATGTCCTCCGGAGAGTTTCCTCAACGCACTTTAAATCCTCACGCATCCTCGCTCACTCTCGGCAGGTGTCGAATACTCTTGAAAAATCCCATCGATGGCAGAAAAATCAACTAACCAACGTTCGCAGTTGTAGTGGCCGAATGCTTGCTCTGCGCACTTGCACTTGATGCCCTTGTACTTGCGAAGGACACCTGAGAGTGAAACAATAAGGGCGCGCCAAAAGAGAAACAACCACCTTCAAATCCAACTCCATTGTTGCCTGTAATCTTTTGGTAGTTCAGGGGGAATCGAGAAGAGCACCAGGTCAGGGCTCTAATAGAAGTTAGAGGGAATCATCTCCGTTGAGAAGGAGAGTCAACCCGTCTGGGGACTCAAAGGGGGACAGAATGAGGAGACACGGGTCACCGTGTGCCCTTTCGTACAGGAGGCGAGAGGAAGATACCGCAGATGGTTAGACAGGGAATGCCCCCACGGGATGGTGAGAGAGAGGGTGCGGGAAGCAGAGAGAGGCCCTGACACTTTTTGAGAGAGGCCCTGACACGCGGGAGGGGAAGTCGGGTGACAAACTCTGTGTGCGGGTCGGCGGGCGGCGGGTTAGCAAGCGCCAACGCCCGACAGTCGGAACTCTTTGAAGGTGTCGGTCCAGAAAGCCCCTCCAGTGTCAGAATTCCGACTGACGTTGCCGATTCTGTCGTAGAAGTTGACTACAGCCTACTGTACTACGAGCTGTTGAAAAAACATGAAGAAACTTTAGCAGAACTGGAACACCTGAAATTGGCACTTCAAACCGAAAAGTATGAGAAGGAAGTGCAGCGTTTATATTTTGTGGAAGAGGAGGAGAAGTACAAAAAGTTACTGAAAGTTAAAATAGAAACCGATAACTACATCGGTTATCGGTTTCTATTTTAACTTTCAGTAACTTTTTGTACTTCTCCTCCTCTTCCACAAAATATAAACGCTGCACTTCCTTCTCATACTTTTCGGTTTGAAGTGCCAATTTCAGGTGTTCCAGTTCTGCTAAAGTTTCTTCATGTTTTTTCAACAGCTCGTAGTACAGTAGGCTGTAGTCAACTTCTACGACAGAATCGGCAACGTCAGTCGGAATTCTGACACTGGAGGGGCTTCTGGACGAGCATCTAACGCGTAACAAGCGGAGCTGTGTAAATGAGCATCAAACAGCTCGCAGCATCAGACGCCGAGATGGCGGAGCTCGCAGCTCATCTGCAAATGAGGCAATGATGTGTTTGAATCACGAGAATATTACCTTTCTCAGTCGGCCATTCTCTGCTGGCTCGGCGGTTGTTCGTGCGTGTCGGCTCACTTCACTTCTGCCCAATTTTTTCTGAAACACTTACTTACTTTACTTTGGATACTTTGGAGGTCTGTGTTCACGATGTGGCATCATGCAGACCACAGCTCAAAGACTGCCAAGTCTTTCGGTCTTTTGCTATTGTCGACCAGTGCACGGTTGTTTCGCCGAAGGTGTTCTTGATGTTGAGGAATTTCGCAAACGGATCCATCCATCGCCGCGGAGGTCGCCCTCTTGGTCTTTTCTTCCACCTTGGGTACCAGTTGAGCGTCTCCGTTGACCACCTTCCATCCCTTCGTCGTGCCACGTGTCCTGCCCAGCCGTGCTTCTGCTTCGCAATGTATTCCAGTGGGTCTCGCACCTTTGAAAGTCGACGTATGTCCTCTCGATGGAGGTTCTTCTCTCGTTGTTCCTTCAGTGTTATCCCGACGAGCGCTCTTTCCATTGCAGCATGTGCGAATCTCAGTTTTTCAGCCGACTTCTTAGTGAACGCCCACGTCTGTGTTCCGTATGTGATTGCGGGGAGAACGGTTGAATCGAAGAGTTTCGCCTTGATCTCAGTGTTGTCGCACTCATCGAATATGACCTTCAACTGCCGAAACGCTGCCCACCCGGCGCTCTTTCTTCTTGTGATTTCCGGAGCAATCTCGTTCTCGGCGTTCAGAAGTCTTCCCAGATAGATGTACTTATCTGTGTCGTCTAGCGGCCGGGTGCCGATCTTCTTGTCTTCGTCTCGTTGATTTTTAAGCCGGCTATGGCACTGGCTCGTACAAGATCTTCTAGCATTCTGGAAGATTCCTCTGAGTCGTGGGAGATGAGGACTGAGTCGTGGGAGATGAGGAGTTTCCCATTTTTCTTCTTTCTCTTCACCGCATTCTGCGCATAGGTGCCACTCCTTCTTCACAATGCTTCCTCTCATCTGGTCCAATTCGTGTTTCACGTCACCTAACTGAACGTACTGTTGATTACTCCTGCTTAATCTTTTCCACACTTCCAGTGATGGACGCTCAAGAGAGAGACGTCGGCGTCAGTGTCCAACTGCATCTTGATCTCCGTGTCGTTGATTTTGACGGTTCGGTAGATCCTTCCAGTCTCGAATTGCATTGACTCCCAGGAACTTACCCACATTCCTCATTTCTTGAGCATCCGAACGGATGGTCAGGAGTCGTTTCACTTCTTCTTCCAGTCCCAGAATTGAGATGTCTGGTTTGGAGTCCCACACTTGGAGCGCACGGCTTCTCAGATCGTCGTGTTCTGCGTTGCGAAGTCCTCTGATCCACATCAAGCACAAGTGCTGATCGTCGGTCCTCGACTTGAAGTCCGACGTCGTGTATCGATGCAGGATGGTTCCAGTGTATTCCTCGAGTCCCTCCAGGCCTGAGCCAGTATAGTCGGTTGTCAGCAACTTGTGTCTCTTCATCACTAGTGAAACGTGAGGCCCGTTTTACCTCGCTTGTATGATCTGTTGGGAAGCTCTTGTGGGTTCTCTTCCTCCTTTCCCCCTTATTTTTCTGAATAAAGCGCATATATATATATTCATTGGTGAGTTTTCAACTGCATTCAGATTGCGGAAGTCTGTAAGTCGGCTTTAGATCATAGATAACTCATAAACCATTTAGATAGGTATCAAAAGTATAGAAGCGAAGACTTTTCCAGTCATAATTAGGTTTATTCCAAGTTCAATGATTATTATATCAAGTAATTGAAAAACATGTACAGTGAACGCTTTATCTCTTGATTCCGTCCAGTCCAGCCAGTGTTCTGTCGATCCGCAAGAGCATTCGATCTTCGAATCAAATGTGTAGTAAAACAGCATTGATGTCAATTTTCGATTAGGGGCCGCCGTTATTCAGTGATACAGAAATTGGGCAACTGTCTACGAGTTGGCAGGGGACTAGTGATACATATAAGAAAGATTTTCAATTTGTGAAGCGTCTCTATTTTTTAAGAAATTGGCATGAAATTTCATTGACAAAAGATCGAAACTTATGAACCAACCTATTAAATAAATTATTATTCTTAAAATTTTTTTAAATAATACTTGAACACGGCGAACCAGCGGCGGCGTCTAGTAGTAAATTTTTGCAGTATTTTTCCGGGTTCGGCCACCTATCAGCAATCCTGAAACGTGGGCCACGCCCCTTTCGCAACCGCCGCATTGAAATTTTGCAACTTCGCCGCACGCAGGTCCGATTGGCGGAGTCCTCCCAAAAACGCCTTTTGAACGCCATCGTCCCCGTATTTTTCGGGGCAATGGTCTTAAATTTAGGGCATTAATTTTTTTTAAATCGTTCGAAAGTTAATTTTGAAGGTTTTCTATAAAAAAATTTGAAACTTTAAAGAAGTTTTTCGTGAAAAATGCGAAAAACCCTCGGGGACTAGGAAACGGTGTCAGGAGGCGGAGTTTCAAAACGCAAATATGGCCTAGATTTTCCTCTAAGACGTCGCTCGTGGTCCGCCGTGTTGAACCTGTTCCAAGCAGTCAGATACGTCCCACGTCACAACCAGTCACTCGGAAGTAGAAGCCGGAAAGACCTGCGGGGCTACGCCTCGCGGCCTGTTCTGACTGCAAGTGTCTCCATTTGTAATTTCCGATGTTCATTTAGAAGTGCTCTCCCGAAATCTCCCGCTCTCCCGCTCTCCCGAATTTTTTGATCTATTCTCCTGGCAGTGTTTTAGCTTGACACACCGCCGCCTCTCGTATTCATTCGATTCGTGACATCGTCCATCCTGCTAAATATGGCCAAATGCATTCAAATGGCGTCTGCCGTGCTATGGAAATAAATGAAAACAACCGAAAACAGGAAAACTTTGCGAATTTGGATAGTTCCGCTGATTTCAAATGGCACGGCGACTCTCTCCTTTCCTCCCCAATCGACCATTCCCCCCACCGACTCGTCGTTCCCTATCCCGGTTTGTTCAACATCCCGACAACTTCAAAGAGTTGCGACTGTCGGGCGGCGGCACATGTTAATCTGCCGCCCGCCTACTTCCCTTCCCGCGGTTACCTCTCCCCTTGCGCAATGGGAAAAAGTGTCTGGACCTCTCTGCCTCCCGTACTCTCCCCTACCATCCTTCGAGAGGGGCGTTCCCTGTCTAGCCATCTGCGGCATCTTCCTCTCGCCGCCTGTATAAAAGAGCCCCCGGTATCACGTTTCCCCTCAGTCTGTCCCCCTTCGAGTCCCCAGATGGGTTGACTATTTCTCTCCTTCTCAATGGAGATGATTCCCTCTGAAAAATGCAACTTTTGTCGGTTCACAGTAGCGGAGTGCCCGGTCGGGTGCAAGAAATCAGACGGCCAAGATTGCGAGAACCGGAAAATAGCAAACAAGTTTTTCCACCCGAGCATGGAGCAAAGGAAAGCCGGAAAGAAAGGCTACGGCCTTTTCGCCACGTCGCTAATCAAGTAAGCTACAAGACACGACTGTAAATGACTCACTTTTTTGCAGATGCCGCTCTGCATGATGACGTTGAGAAACGGCCTGACGATCGACTACGCGACACGAGGAAATCTGTCGCGTTTCATCAACCACGCTTGCATTCCGAACACGGAGGTCAGATCGAAACGGGCGTTCTATGACACCTCGAGCGAGTTCACCCCAGGATTTGAAACGGACGGCAGAACAGAAGTGGAACACAAGCAGTTCGTGACGAGAATGTACTTCGCCGCTACGCAGAACATCGAACAGGACCAGGAAATCACCATGGACTACACATTTGATTCGAAGATCGAATGCTCTTGCGGATCGACAGAACACTGGCTGGACTGGACGGAATCAAGAGATAAAGCGTTCACTGTACATGTTTTTCAATTACTTGATATAATAATCATTGAACTTGGAATAAACCTAATTATGACTGGAAAAGTCTTCGCTTCTATACTTTTGATACCTATCTAAATGGTTTATGAGTTATCTATGATCTAAAGCCGACTTACAGACTTCCGCAATCTGAATGCAGTTGAAAACTCACCAATGAATATATATATATGCGCTTTATTCAGAAAAATAAGGGGGAAAGGAGGAAGAGAACCCACAAGAGCTTCCCAACAGATCATACAAGCGAGGTAAAACGGGCCATAATTGGAAAAGAACGGAGAAAACACATGGAAAGAGATGAGGGGAAAGAAATAAAGAAAGAAAAGAAAGGAAGAAAGAAAAAGATCTTTTTTCGCCCTTATTCTTCCAAAGAAAGCGTATATATATTCTTTCTGAATGGGGCATAGTGCCGACAACAGACCCTAATCTCACTTACAAGAAGAGGAATAGACCACTGCATGAGAAAATTCTACGGTCGCCGAGAATCAAAAAGAGAGAGAGAGAGATGACGTCCCTGGCTGCTTAATATGACAAGAGAACAAGATAATTTGTGCGACAAGATTTGAAGTGAAAGATTCGAAAACCCCAAGGACTCTCCAGTGTGAAGATTGAGAATTGCAAAATTTCCAAGTTTTTATGAGTGGTGAGTTATACAGAGTGACAAATGATCATCGAGACAGTTTCAAACCGATTTTTTGTTCAAAAAGTAGGGGTCCAATCAAGATGAGATTCAACAAATATTTCATCGAATACATATAAAGGTGGGGTTCAGAGGTACGCGAATGCAGTGTCCGAAAGAGAGAGAGCTAGAGAGAGAACGTGAGAAAGAGGGAAGAGAAAGATACAAGAAACAGGCATATCAACAACTCGTTTATCTCGCCCAAACGGGCATACTGACAATGAGAATTAGATTAGGAGAGATCCTTGCACTGCAACTTGCGACTGAAGACTGATGACTTCCACTTCCAAGTGTCCAATTCCACGTCAACTAGGGCAGGTCGGGGTCGGGGTGACACTTCTGGAGTGGAGCGAAGGCGGCAGAGGGTCGGGTCACGTGAAGTGGAGCAGTTGATGACGTGACGAGTCTTCCTTTCCGTGAGCATGAGAGTAGAGCGAGCGAGACGAGTGGTTGATAGAGAGAACAAGAATGTTGAAGTCGGGGAATCCTCGTCACAGGCGAACACGTTCGCTTAAGGCGTCCTTCTAGTGAATGCTGCCCTTCTATTGGAGACCGCTCTTCCATTTTTCTATAGCCTCTTCATCCCCAGAATAAAAAGTAGGACCTATATGAGATTTTGCAAAAAGCATACGCATGATTATTGCAAAACAAATGGCATTAGCAGTCTTCGAATTGCTCTCGTTCGCTTCGCTTCACAGTCCGAAGTCTCTTCGAGTTGGAGTCGACGACGGCACGCAATAGTTTGCGGCGACATCGTCCCATTTCTCCAAAAGCGATTTCCTCAGAGCACCCAATTTTAAAATAATTTATAGTAAAAACCATCTGGGTCAAATATCCCCACACGACAGAGTCCATCGGATATAAGTCCGGGCACGAAACTGGTCATTTCTGAAGTGGTGATGGACTCGCGAAAATGGTTTCTGCACCACTGTTGGGTGACTTTGAATAATTTCGAAATTCATTTTTTCTTTCATATAAATATTTTATTAGCTGTCTAATTATTATGCAGTAGTCTACTATTATTTCTGCCTAAGGCCATCTTTTCCGACTTGTATCCCAGGAATCTCGAGCAGCCGCAGAACGGTTCTCAGCGAGAGTTTGCATCTCTCGAACCAGCTGTGCTCCCGCACGCTGGCTGTGCTGCAGTCGATCCCTGACGTCCTGCATCTTCTGTGATTCTTCATTACAATTTTTCACTGAAATGCATTATTATTCAATTCATAATCTCCAACTTTTGCAAACCTCGCTCGTCTCCATTCTCTTTGTACCTTTTTGTCGCACTTTTCACACATCATTTCCTTTTTCAACAAATTCTTTGCCATCATCATGAGCAACATTTCTTTTTCATCTGGACAATGCTCGTCGAATTCTTCGATAGACAGGTAGCTTCCAATTTTTCTGCTACTGAAAAATGAAAAAAAAAATGAAAAAAAAAACATCCGAAAGTTGTTTTGAAAAGCAATTTTTTCTTATTATATTATTTAATAAATGATATATTTCAAAAAAAAGTCACCTCCGAGTGGAACATCGCCACTTCCTCCACCACGGTTCTGATCGGAAGTCTGGACTTCTCGAACCAGCTGAACCTTCTGATGCCTGCGCTGGAGCAATCTTTTCTCTTGCCATCGCGGCAACGGCACTGAATAATTCCAGTTGTTTCTACTTTGAACAATAGTTGCAAACCTCTTGATTCTGCTTCCTGCTCCTCAACTCCATCGAACGAGCACATTTTGAACACTTCTGCGAGCATTCCTTCTCGCAACGCCGACCGCCGCTCCTCTCTCTCTCCCTGCGTCCAGCCCTGTAATTATTTTCACATGAATTAGCTGATAGTGGTCATCAAGTCACCTCCAAACACCCATTAAACATTGCCACTTCGTCCACCACAGACCGCCGCCCACTCGTCCTTGACTTCGTTGTCGAACTGTTGGAGGCTTCCGCAACGGAGTCGTTGTTGTGTCGAGTTCTCATATGACGCTTTCCGTGGGCCAGAACCACCACTAGAAAATGTGGATTTTTCTTCGGTTTGAATCATTTAATGCGCGCTTCACGCGGAAAATCAACTTCGTAAACTGAACTTCTGTTGGCTTTTAAAGATAATCGAGAAAAAGAAGTGTCGCAAAAGTAGGTTCAGTGGTTGCAAATGCTTGCTTCCCACGGCGAACCACGAGCGACGTGTTAGAGGAAAATCCAGGCCATAATCGCGTTTGGAAACTCCGCCTCCTGACACCGTTTCCTAGTCCCCGAGGGTTTTTCGCATTTTTCTCGAAAAACTTCTTTAAAGTTTCAAATTTTTTTTATAGAAAACGATTTTTAAAAAAATTCATGCCCAAAATTTAAGACCATTGCCCCGAAAAATGCGGGGACGATAACGTTCAAAAGGCGTTTTTAGGAGGACTCCGCCAATCGGACCTGCGTGTGGAAAAGTTGAAAATTTCACGCGGCGGTTGCGAAACCGGCGTGGCCCACGTTTCAGGATTGCTGATTGGTGGCCGAACCCGAAAAAATGCTGCAAAAATTTACTACTAGACGCCGCCGCTGGTTCGCCGTGCTTCCGGTTTCGAGAGAGTTTAGAGACCGCACAGGAGAGAGAGAGAGAGAGAACACAACAAGAATAAACACTAACAAGGGAGGCCATTTTACCCAAGGTTTCAGCATTTTCTGCTATTTGGCAAGTGTATAGAAGAGCTCATTGTGAATCCATTCGTGAAATTCTAGCCTCCACTTTGGGGAATTGTGAAGATAAGACGGCTCAAAGTTTCAAATTTGCACTGAAATCTGTTGATTTTTACATAAGGACAATTGTCAAAATCACGAGAAATGAAGAATTGAATGGAGGTTCGCCTTGGAAATCAACTGGAAATTAGTACTGGGATTTGTCTTAAAAATTGAATATCTCCAGAATTCCGCAAAAGTCTTCCCAAAAAAATACCGTCAATTCAGTTGTCATTTCCCCATCTAACCGAGTCAAAGACCTAGGTCTCTGGTTCGATCCTAAACTCTCATTTTCTCACCACATTGACTATGTTTCCAACTTGGCCCTCCTAAAATGTCGACAAATTCTCCATTGTTTCCACCTTAAATCCCCCCAGTTTTACTTCCGCCTCTTCAATTGTTATATTCGCCCCCTCCTCGACTACTGCTGTGAAATTTACCATCCCTCAAATGCCGCCCTCAACAAGTCCCTTGAGAAACCACTTCGGTTTTTCTCCAAACGTGTGTTCCAACGGTGTAATCTCTCGTCCTATCCTAACCGTCTCCATGTGTCTAACCAAAAGTCCTAAGAACAATGGCGCATGATACTAATACTCAAACTGTACAGTAACATTATTCTTCATCTCACCCACTTCCCCCTTTTATACTCTTTTATTGTCCCCTCAAGATCCAATCGATATCCTCTCACCTTCAAATGTTCCCCCGGCCCAACTAACAAGTCATTCTTCCACAAACATCTACAACTGTGGAACCTATTCGCCAAATTTCTCGCCACCCATAGTTCTCGTCTCAACCACTTTGATTCTCTTAATAATCTCCCACCCAGCTTCTTCTCAAATTATTGTCATTCCCTCATTTGACCGACCGACTCCTGCGGGTCGAATGGTCATCTTATCTTCTATTCATTCCCAACTCACTCTATCCAACCCTTACTGTTATACTTCAACTATGAATAAACAAATACAAATACAAACTCACTCACTGATTGACCTTTGTGACTTCTTTCTGTATCAAATTTTCTGCCTCTCTCCGGCAGTCGTTGACCTTGAAATCGTATAGAAGCTGGAGTCCATGGTGACATTTTCGAAAAGATGTTCGTAATTCTTGGGAAGCTATCCGGTGATTTTATTTCTGCACTTTGAAAACAATTGCTCTGTTGTCTGCATATTTTTCGAGCGCATTCAGCGATTTTCCGGGGCAGCAGTCGATTTGGCTTGCATGTCACTGTGCGCCTTATCTTGGGAACGCCTTACTTGTGTCAGAGTCGTGTGAAATTTCCGTGCCAGAAACCGCTTCATCCGTCGGATGATCGTCTAGCCAGATCCTCCTTTTTCCGGATCCTGTGTTGAATTCCCGATCAGTTTCTCCAGTTCTCGCCAGTTCCATCGTTTTCGTTGTACACACTCCTCTCCTAGAGCATTCGTCCTATCGATCATATTGTACCTGGCCGTCCTGTGGATGTCCTCCGGAGAGTTTCCTCAACGCACTTTAAATCCTCACGCATCCTCGCTCACTCTCGGCAGGTGTCGAATACTCTTGAAAAATCCCATCGATGGCAGAAAAATCAACTAACCAACGTTCGCAGTTGTAGTGGCCGAATGCTTGCTCTGCGCACTTGCACTTGATGCCCTTGTACTTGCGAAGGACACCTGAGAGTGAAACAATAAGGGCGCGCCAAAAGAGAAACAACCACCTTCAAATCCAACTCCATTGTTGCCTGTAATCTTTTGGTAGTTCAGGGGGAATCGAGAAGAGCACCAGGTCAGGGCTCTAATAGAAGTTAGAGGGAATCATCTCCGTTGAGAAGGAGAGTCAACCCGTCTGGGGACTCAAAGGGGGACAGAATGAGGAGACACGGGTCACCGTGTGCCCTTTCGTACAGGAGGCGAGAGGAAGATACCGCAGATGGTTAGACAGGGAATGCCCCCACGGGATGGTGAGAGAGAGGGTGCGGGAAGCAGAGAGAGGCCCTGACACTTTTTGAGAGAGGCCCTGACACGCGGGAGGGGAAGTCGGGTGACAAACTCTGTGTGCGGGTCGGCGGGCGGCGGGTTAGCAAGCGCCAACGCCCGACAGTCGGAACTCTTTGAAGGTGTCGGTCCAGAAAGCCCCTCCAGTGTCAGAATTCCGACTGACGTTGCCGATTCTGTCGTAGAAGTTGACTACAGCCTACTGTACTACGAGCTGTTGAAAAAACATGAAGAAACTTTAGCAGAACTGGAACACCTGAAATTGGCACTTCAAACCGAAAAGTATGAGAAGGAAGTGCAGCGTTTATATTTTGTGGAAGAGGAGGAGAAGTACAAAAAGTTACTGAAAGTTAAAATAGAAACCGATAACCGATGTAGTTATCGGTTTCTATTTTAACTTTCAGTAACTTTTTGTACTTCTCCTCCTCTTCCACAAAATATAAACGCTGCACTTCCTTCTCATACTTTTCGGTTTGAAGTGCCAATTTCAGGTGTTCCAGTTCTGCTAAAGTTTCTTCATGTTTTTTCAACAGCTCGTAGTACAGTAGGCTGTAGTCAACTTCTACGACAGAATCGGCAACGTCAGTCGGAATTCTGACACTGGAGGGGCTTCTGGACGAGCATCTAACGCGTAACAAGCGGAGCTGTGTAAATGAGCATCAAACAGCTCGCAGCATCAGACGCCGAGATGGCGGAGCTCGCAGCTCATCTGCAAATGAGGCAATGATGTGTTTGAATCACGAGAATATTACCTTTCTCAGTCGGCCATTCTCTGCTGGCTCGGCGGTTGTTCGTGCGTGTCGGCTCACTTCACTTCTGCCCAATTTTTTCTGAAACACTTACTTACTTTACTTTGGATACTTTGGAGGTCTGTGTTCACGATGTGGCATCATGCAGACCACAGCTCAAAGACTGCCAAGTCTTTCGGTCTTTTGCTATTGTCGACCAGTGCACGGTTGTTTCGCCGAAGGTGTTCTTGATGTTGAGGAATTTCGCAAACGGATCCATCCATCGCCGCGGAGGTCGCCCTCTTGGTCTTTTCTTCCACCTTGGGTACCAGTTGAGCGTCTCCGTTGACCACCTTCCATCCCTTCGTCGTGCCACGTGTCCTGCCCAGCCGTGCTTCTGCTTCGCAATGTATTCCAGTGGGTCTCGCACCTTTGAAAGTCGACGTATGTCCTCTCGATGGAGGTTCTTCTCTCGTTGTTCCTTCAGTGTTATCCCGACGAGCGCTCTTTCCATTGCAGCATGTGCGAATCTCAGTTTTTCAGCCGACTTCTTAGTGAACGCCCACGTCTGTGTTCCGTATGTGATTGCGGGGAGAACGGTTGAATCGAAGAGTTTCGCCTTGATCTCAGTGTTGTCGCACTCATCGAATATGACCTTCAACTGCCGAAACGCTGCCCACCCGGCGCTCTTTCTTCTTGTGATTTCCGGAGCAATCTCGTTCTCGGCGTTCAGAAGTCTTCCCAGATAGATGTACTTATCTGTGTCGTCTAGCGGCCGGGTGCCGATCTTCTTGTCTTCGTCTCGTTGATTTTTAAGCCGGCTATGGCACTGGCTCGTACAAGATCTTCTAGCATTCTGGAAGATTCCTCTGAGTCGTGGGAGATGAGGACTGAGTCGTGGGAGATGAGGAGTTTCCCATTTTTCTTCTTTCTCTTCACCGCATTCTGCGCATAGGTGCCACTCCTTCTTCACAATGCTTCCTCTCATCTGGTCCAATTCGTGTTTCACGTCACCTAACTGAACGTACTGTTGATTACTCCTGCTTAATCTTTTCCACACTTCCAGTGATGGACGCTCAAGAGAGAGACGTCGGCGTCAGTGTCCAACTGCATCTTGATCTCCGTGTCGTTGATTTTGACGGTTCGGTAGATCCTTCCAGTCTCGAATTGCATTGACTCCCAGGAACTTACCCACATTCCTCATTTCTTGAGCATCCGAACGGATGGTCAGGAGTCGTTTCACTTCTTCTTCCAGTCCCAGAATTGAGATGTCTGGTTTGGAGTCCCACACTTGGAGCGCACGGCTTCTCAGATCGTCGTGTTCTGCGTTGCGAAGTCCTCTGATCCACATCAAGCACAAGTGCTGATCGTCGGTCCTCGACTTGAAGTCCGACGTCGTGTATCGATGCAGGATGGTTCCAGTGTATTCCTCGAGTCCCTCCAGGCCTGAGCCAGTATAGTCGGTTGTCAGCAACTTGTGTCTCTTCATCACTAGTGAAACGTGAGGCCCGTTTTACCTCGCTTGTATGATCTGTTGGGAAGCTCTTGTGGGTTCTCTTCCTCCTTTCCCCCTTATTTTTCTGAATAAAGCGCATATATATATATTCATTGGTGAGTTTTCAACTGCATTCAGATTGCGGAAGTCTGTAAGTCGGCTTTAGATCATAGATAACTCATAAACCATTTAGATAGGTATCAAAAGTATAGAAGCGAAGACTTTTCCAGTCATAATTAGGTTTATTCCAAGTTCAATGATTATTATATCAAGTAATTGAAAAACATGTACAGTGAACGCTTTATCTCTTGATTCCGTCCAGTCCAGCCAGTGTTCTGTCGATCCGCAAGAGCATTCGATCTTCGAATCAAATGTGTAGTAAAACAGCATTGATGTCAATTTTCGATTAGGGGCCGCCGTTATTCAGTGATACAGAAATTGGGCAACTGTCTACGAGTTGGCAGGGGACTAGTGATACATATAAGAAAGATTTTCAATTTGTGAAGCGTCTCTATTTTTTAAGAAATTGGCATGAAATTTCATTGACAAAAGATCGAAACTTATGAACCAACCTATTAAATAAATTATTATTCTTAAAATTTTTTTAAATAATACTTGAACACGGCGAACCAGCGGCGGCGTCTAGTAGTAAATTTTTGCAGTATTTTTCCGGGTTCGGCCACCTATCAGCAATCCTGAAACGTGGGCCACGCCCCTTTCGCAACCGCCGCATTGAAATTTTGCAACTTCGCCGCACGCAGGTCCGATTGGCGGAGTCCTCCCAAAAACGCCTTTTGAACGCCATCGTCCCCGTATTTTTCGGGGCAATGGTCTTAAATTTAGGGCATTAATTTTTTTTAAATCGTTCGAAAGTTAATTTTGAAGGTTTTCTATAAAAAAATTTGAAACTTTAAAGAAGTTTTTCGTGAAAAATGCGAAAAACCCTCGGGGACTAGGAAACGGTGTCAGGAGGCGGAGTTTCAAAACGCAAATATGGCCTAGATTTTCCTCTAAGACGTCGCTCGTGGTCCGCCGTGTTGAACCTGTTCCAAGCAGTCAGATACGTCCCACGTCACAACCAGTCACTCGGAAGTAGAAGCCGGAAAGACCTGCGGGGCTACGCCTCGCGGCCTGTTCTGACTGCAAGTGTCTCCATTTGTAATTTCCGATGTTCATTTAGAAGTGCTCTCCCGAAATCTCCCGCTCTCCCGCTCTCCCGAATTTTTTGATCTATTCTCCTGGCAGTGTTTTAGCTTGACACACCGCCGCCTCTCGTATTCATTCGATTCGTGACATCGTCCATCCTGCTAAATATGGCCAAATGCATTCAAATGGCGTCTGCCGTGCTATGGAAATAAATGAAAACAACCGAAAACAGGAAAACTTTGCGAATTTGGATAGTTCCGCTGATTTCAAATGGCACGGCGACTCTCTCCTTTCCTCCCCAATCGACCATTCCCCCCACCGACTCGTCGTTCCCTATCCCGGTTTGTTCAACATCCCGACAACTTCAAAGAGTTGCGACTGTCGGGCGGCGGCACATGTTAATCTGCCGCCCGCCTACTTCCCTTCCCGCGGTTACCTCTCCCCTTGCGCAATGGGAAAAAGTGTCTGGACCTCTCTGCCTCCCGTACTCTCCCCTACCATCCTTCGAGAGGGGCGTTCCCTGTCTAGCCATCTGCGGCATCTTCCTCTCGCCGCCTGTATAAAAGAGCCCCCGGTATCACGTTTCCCCTCAGTCTGTCCCCCTTCGAGTCCCCAGATGGGTTGACTATTTCTCTCCTTCTCAATGGAGATGATTCCCTCTGAAAAATGCAACTTTTGTCGGTTCACAGTAGCGGAGTGCCCGGTCGGGTGCAAGAAATCAGACGGCCAAGATTGCGAGAACCGGAAAATAGCAAACAAGTTTTTCCACCCGAGCATGGAGCAAAGGAAAGCCGGAAAGAAAGGCTACGGCCTTTTCGCCACGTCGCTAATCAAGTAAGCTACAAGACACGACTGTAAATGACTCACTTTTTTGCAGATGCCGCTCTGCATGATGACGTTGAGAAACGGCCTGACGATCGACTACGCGACACGAGGAAATCTGTCGCGTTTCATCAACCACGCTTGCATTCCGAACACGGAGGTCAGATCGAAACGGGCGTTCTATGACACCTCGAGCGAGTTCACCCCAGGATTTGAAACGGACGGCAGAACAGAAGTGGAACACAAGCAGTTCGTGACGAGAATGTACTTCGCCGCTACGCAGAACATCGAACAGGACCAGGAAATCACCATGGACTACACATTTGATTCGAAGATCGAATGCTCTTGCGGATCGACAGAACACTGGCTGGACTGGACGGAATCAAGAGATAAAGCGTTCACTGTACATGTTTTTCAATTACTTGATATAATAATCATTGAACTTGGAATAAACCTAATTATGACTGGAAAAGTCTTCGCTTCTATACTTTTGATACCTATCTAAATGGTTTATGAGTTATCTATGATCTAAAGCCGACTTACAGACTTCCGCAATCTGAATGCAGTTGAAAACTCACCAATGAATATATATATATGCGCTTTATTCAGAAAAATAAGGGGGAAAGGAGGAAGAGAACCCACAAGAGCTTCCCAACAGATCATACAAGCGAGGTAAAACGGGCCATAATTGGAAAAGAACGGAGAAAACACATGGAAAGAGATGAGGGGAAAGAAATAAAGAAAGAAAAGAAAGGAAGAAAGAAAAAGATCTTTTTTCGCCCTTATTCTTCCAAAGAAAGCGTATATATATTCTTTCTGAATGGGGCATAGTGCCGACAACAGACCCTAATCTCACTTACAAGAAGAGGAATAGACCACTGCATGAGAAAATTCTACGGTCGCCGAGAATCAAAAAGAGAGAGAGAGAGATGACGTCCCTGGCTGCTTAATATGACAAGAGAACAAGATAATTTGTGCGACAAGATTTGAAGTGAAAGATTCGAAAACCCCAAGGACTCTCCAGTGTGAAGATTGAGAATTGCAAAATTTCCAAGTTTTTATGAGTGGTGAGTTATACAGAGTGACAAATGATCATCGAGACAGTTTCAAACCGATTTTTTGTTCAAAAAGTAGGGGTCCAATCAAGATGAGATTCAACAAATATTTCATCGAATACATATAAAGGTGGGGTTCAGAGGTACGCGAATGCAGTGTCCGAAAGAGAGAGAGCTAGAGAGAGAACGTGAGAAAGAGGGAAGAGAAAGATACAAGAAACAGGCATATCAACAACTCGTTTATCTCGCCCAAACGGGCATACTGACAATGAGAATTAGATTAGGAGAGATCCTTGCACTGCAACTTGCGACTGAAGACTGATGACTTCCACTTCCAAGTGTCCAATTCCACGTCAACTAGGGCAGGTCGGGGTCGGGGTGACACTTCTGGAGTGGAGCGAAGGCGGCAGAGGGTCGGGTCACGTGAAGTGGAGCAGTTGATGACGTGACGAGTCTTCCTTTCCGTGAGCATGAGAGTAGAGCGAGCGAGACGAGTGGTTGATAGAGAGAACAAGAATGTTGAAGTCGGGGAATCCTCGTCACAGGCGAACACGTTCGCTTAAGGCGTCCTTCTAGTGAATGCTGCCCTTCTATTGGAGACCGCTCTTCCATTTTTCTATAGCCTCTTCATCCCCAGAATAAAAAGTAGGACCTATATGAGATTTTGCAAAAAGCATACGCATGATTATTGCAAAACAAATGGCATTAGCAGTCTTCGAATTGCTCTCGTTCGCTTCGCTTCACAGTCCGAAGTCTCTTCGAGTTGGAGTCGACGACGGCACGCAATAGTTTGCGGCGACATCGTCCCATTTCTCCAAAAGCGATTTCCTCAGAGCACCCAATTTTAAAATAATTTATAGTAAAAACCATCTGGGTCAAATATCCCCACACGACAGAGTCCATCGGATATAAGTCCGGGCACGAAACTGGTCATTTCTGAAGTGGTGATGGACTCGCGAAAATGGTTTCTGCACCACTGTTGGGTGACTTTGAATAATTTCGAAATTCATTTTTTCTTTCATATAAATATTTTATTAGCTGTCTAATTATTATGCAGTAGTCTACTATTATTTCTGCCTAAGGCCATCTTTTCCGACTTGTATCCCAGGAATCTCGAGCAGCCGCAGAACGGTTCTCAGCGAGAGTTTGCATCTCTCGAACCAGCTGTGCTCCCGCACGCTGGCTGTGCTGCAGTCGATCCCTGACGTCCTGCATCTTCTGTGATTCTTCATTACAATTTTTCACTGAAATGCATTATTATTCAATTCATAATCTCCAACTTTTGCAAACCTCGCTCGTCTCCATTCTCTTTGTACCTTTTTGTCGCACTTTTCACACATCATTTCCTTTTTCAACAAATTCTTTGCCATCATCATGAGCAACATTTCTTTTTCATCTGGACAATGCTCGTCGAATTCTTCGATAGACAGGTAGCTTCCAATTTTTCTGCTACTGAAAAATGAAAAAAAAAATGAAAAAAAAAACATCCGAAAGTTGTTTTGAAAAGCAATTTTTTCTTATTATATTATTTAATAAATGATATATTTCAAAAAAAAGTCACCTCCGAGTGGAACATCGCCACTTCCTCCACCACGGTTCTGATCGGAAGTCTGGACTTCTCGAACCAGCTGAACCTTCTGATGCCTGCGCTGGAGCAATCTTTTCTCTTGCCATCGCGGCAACGGCACTGAATAATTCCAGTTGTTTCTACTTTGAACAATAGTTGCAAACCTCTTGATTCTGCTTCCTGCTCCTCAACTCCATCGAACGAGCACATTTTGAACACTTCTGCGAGCATTCCTTCTCGCAACGCCGACCGCCGCTCCTCTCTCTCTCCCTGCGTCCAGCCCTGTAATTATTTTCACATGAATTAGCTGATAGTGGTCATCAAGTCACCTCCAAACACCCATTAAACATTGCCACTTCGTCCACCACAGACCGCCGCCCACTCGTCCTTGACTTCGTTGTCGAACTGTTGGAGGCTTCCGCAACGGAGTCGTTGTTGTGTCGAGTTCTCATATGACGCTTTCCGTGGGCCAGAACCACCACTAGAAAATGTGGATTTTTCTTCGGTTTGAATCATTTAATGCGCGCTTCACGCGGAAAATCAACTTCGTAAACTGAACTTCTGTTGGCTTTTAAAGATAATCGAGAAAAAGAAGTGTCGCAAAAGTAGGTTCAGTGGTTGCAAATGCTTGCTTCCCACGGCGAACCACGAGCGACGTGTTAGAGGAAAATCCAGGCCATAATCGCGTTTGGAAACTCCGCCTCCTGACACCGTTTCCTAGTCCCCGAGGGTTTTTCGCATTTTTCTCGAAAAACTTCTTTAAAGTTTCAAATTTTTTTTATAGAAAACGATTTTTAAAAAAATTCATGCCCAAAATTTAAGACCATTGCCCCGAAAAATGCGGGGACGATAACGTTCAAAAGGCGTTTTTAGGAGGACTCCGCCAATCGGACCTGCGTGTGGAAAAGTTGAAAATTTCACGCGGCGGTTGCGAAACCGGCGTGGCCCACGTTTCAGGATTGCTGATTGGTGGCCGAACCCGAAAAAATGCTGCAAAAATTTACTACTAGACGCCGCCGCTGGTTCGCCGTGCTTCCGGTTTCGAGAGAGTTTAGAGACCGCACAGGAGAGAGAGAGAGAGAGAACACAACAAGAATAAACACTAACAAGGGAGGCCATTTTACCCAAGGTTTCAGCATTTTCTGCTATTTGGCAAGTGTATAGAAGAGCTCATTGTGAATCCATTCGTGAAATTCTAGCCTCCACTTTGGGGAATTGTGAAGATAAGACGGCTCAAAGTTTCAAATTTGCACTGAAATCTGTTGATTTTTACATAAGGACAATTGTCAAAATCACGAGAAATGAAGAATTGAATGGAGGTTCGCCTTGGAAATCAACTGGAAATTAGTACTGGGATTTGTCTTAAAAATTGAATATCTCCAGAATTCCGCAAAAGTCTTCCCAAAAAAATACCGTCAATTCAGTTGTCATTTCCCCATCTAACCGAGTCAAAGACCTAGGTCTCTGGTTCGATCCTAAACTCTCATTTTCTCACCACATTGACTATGTTTCCAACTTGGCCCTCCTAAAATGTCGACAAATTCTCCATTGTTTCCACCTTAAATCCCCCCAGTTTTACTTCCGCCTCTTCAATTGTTATATTCGCCCCCTCCTCGACTACTGCTGTGAAATTTACCATCCCTCAAATGCCGCCCTCAACAAGTCCCTTGAGAAACCACTTCGGTTTTTCTCCAAACGTGTGTTCCAACGGTGTAATCTCTCGTCCTATCCTAACCGTCTCCATGTGTCTAACCAAAAGTCCTAAGAACAATGGCGCATGATACTAATACTCAAACTGTACAGTAACATTATTCTTCATCTCACCCACTTCCCCCTTTTATACTCTTTTATTGTCCCCTCAAGATCCAATCGATATCCTCTCACCTTCAAATGTTCCCCCGGCCCAACTAACAAGTCATTCTTCCACAAACATCTACAACTGTGGAACCTATTCGCCAAATTTCTCGCCACCCATAGTTCTCGTCTCAACCACTTTGATTCTCTTAATAATCTCCCACCCAGCTTCTTCTCAAATTATTGTCATTCCCTCATTTGACCGACCGACTCCTGCGGGTCGAATGGTCATCTTATCTTCTATTCATTCCCAACTCACTCTATCCAACCCTTACTGTTATACTTCAACTATGAATAAACAAATACAAATACAAACTCACTCACTGATTGACCTTTGTGACTTCTTTCTGTATCAAATTTTCTGCCTCTCTCCGGCAGTCGTTGACCTTGAAATCGTATAGAAGCTGGAGTCCATGGTGACATTTTCGAAAAGATGTTCGTAATTCTTGGGAAGCTATCCGGTGATTTTATTTCTGCACTTTGAAAACAATTGCTCTGTTGTCTGCATATTTTTCGAGCGCATTCAGCGATTTTCCGGGGCAGCAGTCGATTTGGCTTGCATGTCACTGTGCGCCTTATCTTGGGAACGCCTTACTTGTGTCAGAGTCGTGTGAAATTTCCGTGCCAGAAACCGCTTCATCCGTCGGATGATCGTCTAGCCAGATCCTCCTTTTTCCGGATCCTGTGTTGAATTCCCGATCAGTTTCTCCAGTTCTCGCCAGTTCCATCGTTTTCGTTGTACACACTCCTCTCCTAGAGCATTCGTCCTATCGATCATATTGTACCTGGCCGTCCTGTGGATGTCCTCCGGAGAGTTTCCTCAACGCACTTTAAATCCTCACGCATCCTCGCTCACTCTCGGCAGGTGTCGAATACTCTTGAAAAATCCCATCGATGGCAGAAAAATCAACTAACCAACGTTCGCAGTTGTAGTGGCCGAATGCTTGCTCTGCGCACTTGCACTTGATGCCCTTGTACTTGCGAAGGACACCTGAGAGTGAAACAATAAGGGCGCGCCAAAAGAGAAACAACCACCTTCAAATCCAACTCCATTGTTGCCTGTAATCTTTTGGTAGTTCAGGGGGAATCGAGAAGAGCACCAGGTCAGGGCTCTAATAGAAGTTAGAGGGAATCATCTCCGTTGAGAAGGAGAGTCAACCCGTCTGGGGACTCAAAGGGGGACAGAATGAGGAGACACGGGTCACCGTGTGCCCTTTCGTACAGGAGGCGAGAGGAAGATACCGCAGATGGTTAGACAGGGAATGCCCCCACGGGATGGTGAGAGAGAGGGTGCGGGAAGCAGAGAGAGGCCCTGACACTTTTTGAGAGAGGCCCTGACACGCGGGAGGGGAAGTCGGGTGACAAACTCTGTGTGCGGGTCGGCGGGCGGCGGGTTAGCAAGCGCCAACGCCCGACAGTCGGAACTCTTTGAAGGTGTCGGGAAGGAACCAGTAATAGTGAAATACTTCAGGTTCCGAAGACTTGCGCCGTCTATGACATCCCCGGACATCTCGCGGAAGCGTGTCGTCAATGCCCGTCCGGAAAAGAGCGGGCGAGAGTGATGCTCCAGAAGGGAAAATGCCGCAAGTGCGGATTACCGGCAACGCATGCCATTTGCAAGCACGCGGTTTCCCGGAAAACGTACCGGACCTGTCGGCTACTTGCCCCCGCAAGTACCCAGGAGAGGCACCTCAGCATCAGGTAATGAGTTGGAAAAAGAAGCAATTTTTCAAAGAAGTTTTCTTAAAGATGGTTCAACTCGCTCATGCTCAGCTCGCAATATCCGTATCAGTCGCATCAGTACATCAAGGGGATGCCAAGCACAACCTGGATGCAGTAAGCAACGCCGAGCATCGTCGCCTCTCCAGTGTCTGTACCATCCATTTACTAAGTTGTTATCAGACAACTAACAAGGGAACTGTTTTACCTCGGGTATTTAGGATTTTCTACAAATTTGCATACGCCTTCTTGAGGTCACTCTAAGCAACTGTTCAGTTGACGAAAACTGCAAAGCTCTGCGTTCAACCGAGATATTTCGATTTGAAAGTTGCTCAAATTCCAGTGTTGGAGCAGGTGGTGAAACCATTGAAAACAGTGACCAATGGCAGTGTCGTCACCGTTCACCTAACCGTACGCGGAGGGCCCTGGAAAGTGTGGTTCGGTGGCCGAGTGGCGAAGAGGCGTAGGTTGTGTACAGGTGGTTGTGGGCTCGGTTCTTTTTCTGGCAACAAGATTTTGGCGAAATAACCAAAGTCCAGAAAAAATTAAAAAAAAATTTTTTTTTTTTGGAATTTTATAAGAAGACGCTTCCAGAATACGAAAACTTGAGCATCAAGAACCGTGAAATATAGTTTTCTCGTAACTCGCAGTCATTCCAAACTTGGGCAAAAAATTTCAAAAATTTTTTAATTTTTCTGGACTTTGATTTTTTTCGCCAAAATCTTGCTGACGACGAAGAACAAAAAAGAATTGCCAGAAAAAGAATCGAACCCAAAATCACCCGCACCCAACCCACGCCTCTTCACCACTCGGCCACCGAACCACACTTCACAGGCAGAACGCGACAGATTGATGGCAGGCCTTCGGCAGGCGAAATGGGACCGTAGGTCAGCTGCAGACGAGTCACAGGACGCCGGCACGGGTACGGCAGATCTCCACAGAAAATTGCAGCGGGCAACGCTGATAGGCAAACTGCAGGCCTGCGGCAGAGACGCCAGCCACTGAGCCGCAGGCCTACCCATAAATTCTTCGATGAAGTGAGCACTCAAGATATAAGATGGAATCGTTTTTCTGCAAGATGGGGAAGTTTCGAGCAAAAAATGAGAATTTCGAAATTTTTGCGAAATTTTCAAAAATAGGTTAAATTCTATTTTCCTGGATTATTTCTGCCACCGAAATGGCCCCGAAACTGAGAAAAAGCCGCTCGCTTCGCTTGGCGGGTCTTGCAGCGGAAAAATACACAGCTGCAATGAATGTTACAGTAATCTCGTGTTTTTTTTGAATTTTTTTGCTTTTTCATGAAAAATGACGCGTTTTATCAATAAGATGGTACGTTTCGATGATATTTTCGTGAAAAATGCAAAAAATCCTACGAAAATTGGTTAAACGCGCCATTTTTTTACGAAAAAGCAAAAAATAAATTCAAAAAATAAACACGAGATTACTGTAACATTCATTGCAGCTGTGTATTTTTCCGCTGCAAGACCCGTCAAGCGAAGCGAGCGGCTTTTTCTCGGTTTCGGGGCCATTTCGGTGGCATCCGATAGTAGTCACTCAGTTTTTGTCGAAATGACTTCGTTCGCCTCTTAAGAGTTGCATAATTTAATTTTGCAGCTTCTGAGCGTAGAAAATTTGGAAAAAGTGCAGTCGTACGGTCTTAAATACGCGCAAACGTGTTTTTCAAGCCAAAACTTCAATTTGAAACTCCTTCTTCAATTTTCGACCAATTTTCTCCATCTGGCGCTTAAACTTTTTATTTTTCACATATCCCGCAACTGAGCGTAAAAAACCTACAAAAAACTACCCGGAAGCACATATTTCAGCCCTTTTCAGTACTAAAATTAGTGGGGGTCAGAAAGTGCGCCCTACCGCACACCATTTTTTTAAATTGTTCATGCGGGGCGCCGTGGGCCTGCCATCAATCTGTCGCGTTCTGCCTGTCTATCCAGGGCCCTCCGGGTGCGCTTAGGTGAACGGTGCCGACACTGCCATCGGCAGCGGCGCCGCGGCAGCTTTAAAAATTTTCGGTGATTTCCGAAAATTGCGCATTTCTTTCATTTTTATCGGTTTTTTCCAATTTTTTTTGCATTAAAGTTGTAAAAACAAGTGTTTGTAACGTTTATTTATGTTATCCCACCCATTTCTCACTTTATTACCAGCATAATCGAATGTTTCAGGCAAAAAACACGAAAAGGCGGTAAAACGGACTAAAAACAGGAAACAACTGATAAAAAAGGGAAAAAAATCGACAGATGAGTTAAGTTATTGATAATTATCGTGTTTAAGCAAAAATTTTCCAGAAAAATCGAACATTTCGTCGGAAATCAGTCGGAGAATCGAAATATTCGACGAAACGAGCGAATATCTGCAAACGGTTGGAAACAGTGGGTTTTAGATTTTCCTGAAATAATAAATGAAATTATCAGTCGGAAACATGCAATCTTTCTTATACTAAAAGGGAAAGGATGTGTGTCTGTCTGTCTGTGGGTTTGTTTGTCCACAGCCGTTTCTCAGCCGCTACTGGACCGTTTAAGCCCATTTTTGGCACAGAGGTCAGAAGTATTGACCGCAAGGTGCACGTAAATTTCCTAAGCGATTCATCAACTTTGACGGCTTCTGGACTGATTTTTGTGTATTTTCCCTCTTAATTGCGCCTCTGGGAAGGTTGCGTCGAGTCGACTCGCCTATCTTCCCAGAGGCAGGTTTGGGTAAATGGGGACGGAATACACTGCATAGCCCAGGCTGAGAGGCGGCGTGAGCCGCCTCGATTGGCCTGGTACTCACTGTTTCAATCCGTTTTGCAGATATTTGCTCGTTTCGTCGAATTTTTGTGCGTCGCCGCCACTCCTCAGGCAGCCGCGCTCTCAGCGTTGGAACAACAAGGACAACTCGGACAGCAACCAGCAATCGCAGCTCCAACGACGGATTCGCTCATGGCATCAATCTCGTCTTGACTTCCAATGTTCGTCTTCGACCCGGAAGAAGGAGCCACGTTCGAGGAGTGGTACTCTCGACATGAGTACGTGTTCGCGCCTCATCTCGGGAAAATTGAGAACAGTGCACTCGTAAGTACCCTGCTTTCAAAGCTTCCCCCGAAAAATTACAATTTTTTCACAAATCGTGTTCTGCCCAAAGCTCTGGTGGATTTCAAGTTCGACGAGCTCATCAAGTCGCTCAAGGATGTCTTGAAGTCTCACGTTTCACTAGTGATGAAGAGACACAAGTTGCTGACAACCGACTATACTGGCTCAGGCCTGGAGGGACTCGAGGAATACACTGGAACCATCCTGCATCGATACACGACGTCGGACTTCAAGTCGAGGACCGACGATCAGCACTTGTGCTTGATGTGGATCAGAGGACTTCGCAACGCAGAACACGACGATCTGAGAAGCCGTGCGCTCCAAGTGTGGGACTCCAAACCAGACATCTCAATTCTGGGACTGGAAGAAGAAGTGAAACGACTCCTGACCATCCGTTCGGATGCTCAAGAAATGAGGAATGTGGGTAAGTTCCTGGGAGTCAATGCAATTCGAGACTGGAAGGATCTACCGAACCGTCAAAATCAACGACACGGAGATCAAGATGCAGTTGGACACTGACGCCGACGTCTCTCTCTTGAGCGTCCATCACTGGAAGTGTGGAAAAGATTAAGCAGGAGTAATCAACAGTACGTTCAGTTAGGTGACGTGAAACACGAATTGGACCAGATGAGAGGAAGCATTGTGAAGAAGGAGTGGCACCTATGCGCAGAATGCGGTGAAGAGAAAGAAGAAAAATGGGAAACTCCTCATCTCCCACGACTCAGTCCTCATCTCCCACGACTCAGAGGAATCTTCCAGAATGCTAGAAGATCTTGTACGAGCCAGTGCCATAGCCGGCTTAAAAATCAACGAGACGAAGACAAGAAGATCGGCACCCGGCCGCTAGACGACACAGATAAGTACATCTATCTGGGAAGACTTCTGAACGCCGAGAACGAGATTGCTCCGGAAATCACAAGAAGAAAGAGCGCCGGGTGGGCAGCGTTTCGGCAGTTGAAGGTCATATTCGATGAGTGCGACAACACTGAGATCAAGGCGAAACTCTTCGATTCAACCGTTCTCCCCGCAATCACATACGGAACACAGACGTGGGCGTTCACTAAGAAGTCGGCTGAAAAACTGAGATTCGCACATGCTGCAATGGAAAGAGCGCTCGTCGGGATAACACTGAAGGAACAACGAGAGAAGAACCTCCATCGAGAGGACATACGTCGACTTTCAAAGGTGCGAGACCCACTGGAATACATTGCGAAGCAGAAGCACGGCTGGGCAGGACACGTGGCACGACGAAGGGATGGAAGGTGGTCAACGGAGACGCTCAACTGGTACCCAAGGTGGAAGAAAAGACCAAGAGGGCGACCTCCGCGGCGATGGATGGATCCGTTTGCGAAATTCCTCAACATCAAGAACACCTTCGGCGAAACAACCGTGCACTGGTCGACAATAGCAAAAGACCGAAAGACTTGGCAGTCTTTGAGCTGTGGTCTGCATGATGCCACATCGTGAACACAGACCTCCAAAGTATCCAAAGTAAAGTAAGTAAGTGTTTCAGAAAAAATTGGGCAGAAGTGAAGTGAGCCGACACGCACGAACAACCGCCGAGCCAGCAGAGAATGGCCGACTGAGAAAGGTAATATTCTCGTGATTCAAACACATCATTGCCTCATTTGCAGATGAGCTGCGAGCTCCGCCATCTCGGCGTCTGATGCTGCGAGCTGTTTGATGCTCATTTACACAGCTCCGCTTGTTACGCGTTAGATGCTCGTCCAGAAGCCCCTCCAGTGTCAGAATTCCGACTGACGTTGCCGATTCTGTCGTAGAAGTTGACTACAGCCTACTGTACTACGAGCTGTTGAAAAAACATGAAGAAACTTTAGCAGAACTGGAACACCTGAAATTGGCACTTCAAACCGAAAAGTATGAGAAGGAAGTGCAGCGTTTATATTTTGTGGAAGAGGAGGAGAAGTACAAAAAGTTACTGAAAGTTAAAATAGAAACCGATAACTACGTTCCTATAGTCTCTACCAGCCTTCCGATTACTGCCAGATTCGAAAGAGGACCGCTCCGAATGAACTCAGCGGAGCGAAACTGCGGTGTTTCAAAAGCTTACTGAAAGAGGCGCTCGGTCGCGATCCGCTGCCGAGTATTAACGAGCTCGAACGGATGGAAAAACATCTCGCTCCCGACGATAAATACGACGTCATCGTCATTAGAGTTCATTCCAGCTCTCGACGAGCAGTTGGAAATTTCGGAGAGAAACATTGACGAATTGAGAGAGAAAGTGGAGAGGGTCAAACGCGACATTGATAACAGGAAAGGGAATGCCCCACCGGAAATTCGGTTCTGCAGAAAAACTTTGCTCCATGTATTAGGGTGTCCCATAATTTCGTGAACACTTTCATTTGTTTTCGATTTTTTATTAATAATTCAAGTTACTTGAAACGCATCTGAAACATTTTCCAGGCCCACCAAGCAGCCGCTCTTCGAGAACTTGATCAAACATCAATCAATGATATATTGGCCATGCTTACATAGCGTATTTCGACGAAACCTGGCTCTATTCTGGATTCAGTTCAGCAAGAGGTTGGGCGTACACCAACACCGACCCCTACTCCACTGTTCTGAAAGGAGGAATTGCGAATGTGACAGCAGGTCCCACCAAGGCGCACAACAAGGGGAAACGAGCCATAGTGTTGGCAGTTCACACTGAAAATGGCATTCTCGACGGGAGTGCTCAAGTGCTGGTCAGTGGAGAGAAAGTAGAGAATCAGTTGATGGATTATCATCGGATGATGAATTCTGACACCTTCGAGGAATACATGTCACTGGTACTCCCAAGGCTCAAATCGGCGGCGAGGATTGTGGGAAGGAGGCCAGTTTTGGTCATCGACAATGCGAGTTATCATTGTCGGCCATTGACCAAATTGCCAACTTCTGCAACCAACAAGGCCGACCTCATCAGCTTCTTGAGATCGAGGGGAGTGACGGTGGGCAAGCAGAAGCGTCCGGAGCTTCTTTCCTTGACTCAAGCATGGATCAAGGAGCACGGAGGTCGAAAGTCTCTCACTGAGTACTGGATCGACTCCTACGCAAAAGAGCTGGGCGTCGATATCATCCGTCTTCCCCCCTATCACTGCCACCTCAACCCGATCGAGCTTGTCTGGGCGCCACTGAAGGCTCATCTCCGATCGCTCGGCAAGACAGGCGATTCTCTGACAGTGGTTGGGAGGAAGAAAGAATAATAGACAAAAACTTACTTTACAGGTTCGTGAACGAGCAATGCGGTGGCTGATGACGTTCGACTCGGAAACGTCTCGAAAAACAATGGATCATGTCATCGATATCGATTACTAATTGAGAAAGGATGTCTGTCTGTCGGTGTGTCTGTCCGTTTCTTTGTCCATAGCCGTTTCTCAGCCGCTACTGAACCGTTTTAGCCCATTTTTGGCACAGAGGTCAGAAGTATTGACCGCAAGGTGCACGTAAATTTTCTAAGCGATCCGTCAACTTTTACGGCTTCTGGACAGATTTTTGTGTATTTACCCTCTTAATTGCGCCTCTGGGAAGGTTGCGTGCGTCGACTCGACTCGCCTATCTTCCCAGAGGCAGTTTTGAGGCATAGCCCAGGCAGAGAGGCGGCGTCAGCCGCCTCGATTGGCCTGGTCGATATCGAAAAGCAAATAGCCGAGACACTTAAATAGAAGGACGACGAGGTTGTGCAATCTCTTAAGAGAGAAGTTGATGAGGAGCTCGGTGATGATACCGACGTGGAGGATCCCCTTGATCAAGAAGACCCATTCCAAAACCCAGACGACATTCGTGATATTGCAAACAATGATGACACGGATTTTATTGAGGTCGATTGACGACAAGTTCCATTTCATTTTTCCTTTTCTTTCTCTCGCTGCTCGCTGGTCCCGTCTAATCCAGTGTCTATCCCAGTGTCGTTTAGCCGTTCTCTCTGCCTTCGTCTGTCCTTGAAATCGGCTTGAAATCAGAAAGTTTCGAATCTAATTAGACAATTTTAGAATCTAACTAGAACGAGTCACAATCTAATACGAACGAAACACAATCTAATTTGGTCACGTTAGCCTCTAAATTGCGTACGATTAGATTGCAAACGATTTATTATGAGTTCGCCGCGAGCGTGGACTCCGCAATCGCGGTGTCGGCGAAGGTCCCGCAACGAAAAAGCGAGGCAACACGTAAATTTCAGAGACGCAGACAAGTTCAACACGTTTCACGTCAAAAATGAGGTCCACGCTCGCGGCGAACTCATAATACCTGAGATTTTTGAAAATTGGCGCTGATGACAAACATGAGTGCACGATTTGTGGTCACTCCTTCAATCGTCAGAAAAATTCATTAATTGAATGTCTTTCTGTCCGTTATCAGAATAAATCATTTTATGCATCGAAAATCGTTACATTTCCGACATTTTCCGAAAATTTCCGATTTTTCCGACTTTTTTTTCGGAAAAAAATTTCGGAAAAAAATTTTCCGATTTTTTTTTTTCGGAAAAAGATCCCGGAAAAGATTTTTCCGACTATGAATCTCGGAAAAAAAATCATTTCCGAAATTTCCGAAAGACCGTTTCCGACCAAGCCTGAGTGGAATCGCTCCATGCTATTTTAAATCGCCTACAAAAGCGCTTCTTGTCTGTCCGATCAGTTCAGCTCAACAGTACTCTCATCCTCCAGCACTTCGCCAGTTTAAATCTGATTGAAGACACCAAACCTGTTTGATCGTCAATTTGCCCAGTTATCTTCAGAATTCGCAATACTCACATTCGACTTTCCATTGCTTTTGGTTTCCCTGTAATTTTATCTCCACTGCTCCCAGTTCTTCGACTTTTTCCTTCCTTCGTTCGAATTTTTATGCGGACGACGATGCGACGGCGCCCACCAAACGCGCCACGATGCGACGGCGCCCACCAAACGCGAAACTGGCGAAGTGCTGGAGGATGAGAGTACTGTTGAGCTGAACTGATCGGACAGACAAGAAGCGCTTTTGTAGGCGATTTAAAATAGCATGGAGCGATTCCACTCAGGCTTGGTCGGAAACGGTCTTTCGGAAATTTCGGAAATGATTTTTTTTCCGAGATTCATAGTCGGAAAAATCTTTTCCGGGATCTTTTTCCGAAAAAAAAAAATCGGAAAATTTTTTTCCGAAATTTTTTTCCGAAAAAAAAGTCGGAAAAATCGGAAATTTTCGGAAAATGTCGGAAATGTAACGATTTTCGATGCATAAAATGATTTATTCTGATAACGGACAGAAAGACATTCAATTAATGAATTTTTCTGACGATTGAAGGAGTGACCACAAATCGTGCACTCATGTTTGTCATCAGCGCCAATTTTCAAAAATCTCAGGTATTATGAGTTCGCCGCGAGCGTGGACCTCATTTTTGACGTGAAACGTGTTGAACTTGTCTGCGTCTCTGAAATTTACGTGTTGCCTCGCTTTTTCGTTGCGGGACCTTCGCCGACACCGCGATTGCGGAGTCCACGCTCGCGGCGAACTCATAATAAATCGTTTGCAATCTAATCGTACGCAATTTAGAGGCTAACGTGACCAAATTAGATTGTGTTTCGTTCGTATTAGATTGTGACTCGTTATTTTTCGGGGCAAGGTGTTAAATTCATGGCATGAATTTTTTTTTAATCGTTGGAAAATTAATTTTGAACGTTTTGTATAAAAAAAATTTGAAACTTTAAAGAAGTTTTTCGCACGGTCTCCTGCCTCAAGAATTGCGAAAATTCAAAAAACGCTGTTGTGCGGCGGAGCGCGATTGCAACTACCGTAGTCGCGCAATTTTTTTCAAGCCAAATTGCATAGAAAACACGATTTTTTACGATTTTTTAGCCGGAAAAATTTTTTTTCGCATTTCTGCAACATACGATTTAGAGATATGACCAAAATGAATGGTTTCATCAAAAAACGGAGAGAAAAGATGCAGAACTGACGGAGAAGATGCAAGTTGAAATTTTGGCTTGAAAATCGTCGTTTTTGGCATTTTCTCGAGAACAAAGTGTCGCATCAAAAAAACTGAACATACAAATTGAAGATTAGGTAATTGCGGTCATTTTAAGCTCAAGAACGTCAAAAAATGTTAAGAACTGACTGAGGAGATGCATTTTGAAGCTGCGTGTTTCTGTAAGTGAACACGGAAATGACCTGTTTTTGAAGAGAGCACATGTTCAAATTGAGAGATATTGTGCATTACGCAATGAAAACACATTATCTATGCCTTCAGACACTTTTTCTTGTAAATGAACGTTGTTTTTTAACGTAAGTCACCTTTTACTGATTAAACTCGATGGACTTTTCAAAATGACGTTATCACTTTTTTTCTCTCACCGAATTCGTCGCAAAGTTCCAAAAGAACCCACAAAAGATTTTCGAAACCCTTGTCCACTTACTTGAGGAAAAATGAGCTCAAAATCGTGAATTTAGATTTTGTCGAATTACGCTGTTGAAAGAAAGCGACCTTATTTTGTCAATTTTCTACATTTTTTAGCGGCGAATGGCTCAAACTAACCGGAATATGATCCCATTTATTTATTTCAACCAGCAACCAGCTGAAGATGTTCTAAATATCGAAAAAAACGTCAATTTTTAAAATTGTTCGCATAATTCGATTCTGATCGAACAAACTTTGATCATTTTTCACTCAGATTCCAATTCTGATCTTTTCTCTCTTTTTTTGTGATGAAAATCACATTAAAATCGTTTATTTTTCTGAAATTTGCAATTTCTCGCTTTTCGCTCCGGATTTCGCAACAGTTTGAAACATTTTGCTGAAAATTATGCGCCAAGCAGCGCGAAGTGCGTCAGTAACTGGCATTGTGCGCATCCCTCGTGTAGGAGAGCGTGTTTTCGAGAAAAATGCGAAAAACCCTCGGGGACTAGGAAACGGTGTCCGGAGGCGGAGTTTCAAAACGCAAATATGGCCTGGATTTTCCTCTAACACGTCGATCGTGGTTCGCCGTGAAGAATTGATTTGTCTTTTTTTTAAATAAAGATTGAGAACAAATTGAATAGTAAAACGATTAATAGAAGACAATTTGAAAAACAGCAACTCTTTAAAAAAATGAGGGGCCCGCCTCGATGAGAGGCTGATCGAACCCACAGGCGTGCGTTCTCCTCCTCGTGCGTTCAACCGCCATTCATTTTTCGGTGATGACCTTCCATTTTCGGGACTCCTCTTTAGCCGAATAGTACTCGATGTCGACGATCCGAAGAATCTGAGAAAGTAGAATATGTAAAAAATGCAACATCTAGTCTGCTTACCTTATTGGCGGCATCCAAATCCTGCACCAACTTTGCGTTGCGCATATCTGCTGACAGCTTCCGTCAATTGTTTTATTGTCTTTAAAAAAGGGTGTGATAACGCTATTCTTTTTTCACTCACTTTCTGCTCCTCTACCGTCTCCAACATTTCGAGAAGGGCGAGATTCTTTCTCATTTCATCAAACTTTTTCACTTTATTCGACTGTTTGCAAATCGAGCACTTCACAGTGAAGCGTTTGGAAGCTTCCATGTATTTCGAATGATTGAATAAGGCTAGTAGGCGATGGTCGCATGTAGAATGAGCACAAGCTAGCAAAGAATCCATGTGAAATGGAGAATTGATGAGAAGAGACTTACGCATCATACGTGGAGCACGTTCTTCATGATCGAAGTCATCTAGACAAACCGGGCAGCGCATATTCTGTATCTATAAAATGCCATTTTGAGGGAATTAAAATTTTTGTAGAAACAAAAAGTGTTCGAGACCAATGTTATGAGGAAAAGTCGCCGAATGGAATACACTGTGGAAGGCAGCCAATGAGGCGGAGTAAACCGCTGAGATTTGAGAAAAGTTTTCAGCTGGAGATCCGGTAAGTATTACACGAGACAAAAACGTTTTCGAAAATGTTACGAGGACAAAACGGGCTGAGAAATGTAAAAAGCTGATAAGAACACTGACAAGGATTTCATGGTCTGACCACAAAAAATTTGGTTGGTAGATTCAAAAGGAATTTGTCACTGTTTGTCAAGAACCCTTACACCTACCACCAGTTGTTCCATGTCATTCTTCTTGTCTTATTTCCATTTTTCCGTCACCGAATCCCGACAATCTCTCATGCATTTGGAACACTTGCTTGCTTCTTTGTGACAAAACTAGCAAATGAGTCAAACAAGTCACCATACAGGAGTACAGCACAGTCTTCCGAACATCTCTGAAGTCGCTTATGTTAACAGAAAGTGGTTGCAAAAATGTACCTTTATGTACAATGCAGTCCTTTTTTCCATGATTTCAGCGTGCTTTGCAATTGTGTTGTCGACAATTCTCTTCGCTTTCTTGAATGCTTCTTCCATTTGATCATCGATTCGTGTCTTCTGGCTCTGGAATATTTCCGCTATGTACGTGAAAAAGTTGCCTCCGCCATTTTTTTTATTCGAACGATCTATCCAGATTCAGTGAATTCATCAAGTTGTTAGCAATGTTTCTGAACAAATGCATAGTTCTTGACCATTGTATTAGATTTTTCTCCAACAGTGGCAGTGGGGCCGAGCTGTGAGATTTCTAGACTAGCGGCGATTTCTAGACCCCGCGGGTTACTGTAGAAAATTTCAAAGTTTCAACTGGCCAGGAAAAATCGATTTCGTCCTTTCCAGTAATTTTTGGTGATTTTCCAGAAATTTTTGGTTGTAAAATTTTTTTATTGCTTCTATTGATTTTGAGTCATAAAACCCGCACGAAAAAACGCTCGGAACCCCGCTTTTTAGAATAAGGGTTACGGTAACAAAACGTTGAGCTGTGTCGTTCGTTCCGAGTCCGGAGTCTCGCTCACTCGCGATTTTCATCGTCCTTACTGCCACTTTGCGAGAAAAATATAATATTTAAATAGTTAAGTACAAAATATTTATAGTATTATTGTAATTACATGTAATACAGTTATTACGAACCGTGTTTACATGCCTTAAAGCTAACCGTATCCGACATGTTTGGACTAAACTGCTTCGAACCTCAAATTTTAGGTTTTTATTCTACCTGAAACAAATATGAGCAGATGCTAATAAAAAACAGCTAATAAAAAACATAAAAAATGCGCGCGTGAAATTCAAACTTCACATATTTAATATCGGATACCATCAAAATGGTCCCTCAATCGAGGAGTGCTCTGCCGGAGAATCGTTGCATCTCGAGATTGATAAGAGATATCAAAACGTTGTCAACAGAGAATTTGTAGTCCTAGTTATGATCTACAAGTTTGCTGTTGACAACGTTTTGATATCTCTTATCAATCTCGAGATACAATGTTTCTCCGGCAGAGCTCTCCTCGGTTGCGGGGCCATTTCGATGGCATCCGATAGTACCTATAACTCTCAACTGAGCGCTGTTGCATCGTTATGCTACATCTCCATAACTTTCTGTCCACACTAATATTTCAAGAGAAATGTGTAATTGTCAAAAAAAGGTGAGAGTTAAATTGAAGGATAAAGCTTGTGATTCTGGAGATGACAAAAATTACCGACTCTTTGGGCAGAAAAAAGTGCAATGGAAGAGTTTTACTCGTCACATCAGCTCGAACGACAATAGTTTTGCAACTGCGTGCCATCTTTCCTACTTTTAACATCCCGTTCTATTTTGAAAAAACTACATAGACATTGTCTGCATATCGAGTGGACATCATCTTTCTGTCGATATCTCAAAAGTGACAAAAGATAACGAAAAATGATCAACTACAAAAATAGTCCCTAGAGTTTCTGTTTCTCTCGGGTTTTTGTAGTAAGTAACTCATTTTGAAACAAAGCAAATTGTGTCTCGCTAAAAATGGATTTTTATTTTGTAAATGCTGCCAAATCATAAATCTCTGACCGTTTGAGGGAATTACGGCATTGGTTTGTAGGTCGTTTCGATCTTAGATTCCGATCGAATCAGACAAATTAACTAACCAACGATCGCAGTTTTAGTGACCGAACCCTTGCTCCGCGCACTTGCTCTTGATGCCCTTGTTCTTTGCGAAGGACACCTGAAAGGAAAAACAATAAGAGTGCGCCAAAAGAGAAACAATTACCTTCAAATCATTGTTGCCGGTAATCTTTTGGTAGTTCAGGGGGGAATCGAGGAGAGCACCAAGTCAGGGCTCTAATGGAAGTTAGAGGGAATCATCTCCGTTGAGAAGGAAAGTCAACCCGTCTGGGGACTCATAGGGCGACAGAATGAGGAGACACGGGTCACCGGGTGCCCTTTTATACAGGGGGCGAGAGGAAGATACCGCAGATGGTTAGACAGGGAATGCCCCTCGGAGGATGGTGGCAGATAGTACGGGAAGCAGAGAGGCCCAGACACTTTTTTCATTGCGCAATGGGGAAATGGGGAGAGGTGACCCCGGGAGGGGAAGCCTGGTGACGCACACTGCGTGCGGGTCGGTGGGCGGCGGGTTAGCAAGCGCCGACGTCCGACAGTCGGAACTCTTTGAAGATGTCGGGATGCTAAACAAAGCAAGAGAGGGTGGAAAACACAAGAGTTTATGCCTTATGAATGACCTTGGCGTCAAAGTAAGTATTATCGTTGTATCTCGAAATCTGAGTCGACAAAAAAAATTCAAACGCTCACGTGAGATATCTCGCAGCAAGAAAAGCATTGTAAACGCCAATTCGCGGCGAACCAGCGGCGGCGTCTAGTAGTAAATTTTTGCAACATTTTTCCGGGTTCGGCCACCAATCCAATCAGCAATCCTGAAACGTGGGCCACGCCGCTTTCGCAACCGCCGCGTGAAATTTTGCAACTTTGCCGCACGCAGGTCCGATTGGCGGAGTCCTCCCAAAAACGCCTTTTGAACGTCATCGTCCCCGCATTTTTCGGGGCAATGGTCTTAAATCTAGGACATGAATTTTTTTTAAATCGTTCGAAAATTAATTTTGAAGGTTTTCTATAAAAAAATTTGAAACTTTAAAGAAGTTTTTCGTGAAAAATGCGAAAAACCCTCGGGGACTAGGAAACGGTGTCCGGAGGCGGAGATTCAAAACGCGAATAAGGCCTGGAATCTCCTCTAACACGTCGCTCGTGGTTCGCCGTGCAATATCTTTCGTAAACCGTGGTCTGCGCATTTTTCATACTACTCCTGAAAACGCCTCTCTTCCCGAAAAAGGCGCTCGGAGCGCACGAATGATCACACTATTTCTCAATAGCAACTCTATCTTATCTGATATATCCCCTACACTACCACATTCACAACACAGCACGTCATAAAAGACTGCCATAATACGAGTTCTAACCTTTCACACCACATCTACAGTATACTCCACAAACCCCGACCCTCCTTCTTGTCAAAGTGCTGCACCTCCTCACGGAGTAGTGTATAAGGAGTCCGCTCGACCTCATTTTCACAGTCAGTCTTCCCCTCTCGAGTCCTCCGGGGAGGAGTGATTCTTCGGAGTCCCAACACTCCCTGATGATCTGTTCTGTACTTACTCACTTCTTCCATTCCTTCTCCAGGGAGGACCGATTTCCAATGAAGGTCTCCCACTTTACAACTCTGATATGGGCTTTCCCCTTATCACTTAAATCACCACTATTGTCTATATTTCAGAGCCCTGATGTGGGCTCTTTTCGTTACAAAAAAACGCTAAAATTAGGAGACAACTCCGCCGGAAATCGCGGATCATAAGAATCGTGTTGGATCCTATTGAGGACCATATTTTCTTGAAATCGTGACCTAATCGCGCCATTCCTTCTATCTCGGTCGGTAAAAATGGAGAGAGCAGTCATTCGTCGGGTCTTCAACAGAGAATCTCTGCTGCGGAAATAAATTAATTTATGGTAAATAAAATAATTTAAACATGATTAAATACGTAAGTTACTTTCGAGAACGATTGTGTTGGGTTCCGAGAATCACTGCGTACCCTTGAGGAGTAGCAGAGGTTCGGACAAGATAATCAAGAGGATGTGGCAACCGAATGAAACAACACTTCCGAAAGAGCCGATATTAACCATTTTATTAATTGTACCGAAAAATATGAATATAACATAATGGATGCTCAATTTAATGGGCCTAGTTGATCTCGTTTTTTTGCAGTCTCGCCTCCTTGCCAATTGATCGTGTTGATGATGGTGTCCTGTCGAATGTGGGCTTGCATGGTCTTCAATAGGTTTTCGTTGCTTCGATCGTCAACCACATGTGCGAACACTTTTCCAGTGTTGTGATCCAGTCCTGTAATTATTTTCACATAAACAAGCGCTAATAGTGGTAGGCAAGTCACCTCCGAGAACCTATTTTTGTGTTCACCTCGGCCAACAGCCATACTTTGCCCACCTCGACGACTCGTCCGTTCCCTCCTAGTTGTGGGTACATCTTGACGGCACTGAATCGAACGGTTACGAATGATTTACAATGTAAAGGGAACTGACTTTGTTGGAGACTTTCGAAATCCGTGAACTTCGTAGCCGTTCTGAAATGTTGAAGTATTGACATTATTCAGAAGTCTCCAACAAAACGAACAATTCTTTTAAAGCCTAAAATTTTCCTATTTTCAGATTCCTCGGAACCAGTTTTCCTGTCTATATCAAATATCCAAAATCCAGTTCGTACGGACCATTTTTAGTCATGCTTTGCTCATTTGAAGTAAGGGACCATCTCATTTGACTTCAAATGAGCACATCTTTGCTCGAAATGCTCCGTTTCGTCTCAAGTATTGACACGTAATAGTAACTCAAAAACGGAGACATCGAGAATTGTTTTGAATTGTTCAAACAAGCACTAACTTGATTTCTGGAGCAATCCCTTCTTCCGTGGGAATCGGCTGATCGAATTCGTCCTGCAGTCCTCGGAGGAGCTCCAAGTATTCCTCAACCTCCACTATCCCAACCGCGAACGCTCTCGTCCCGATCGTGTCCAACTCATCAACGATCCGTTGACCAATTCGTTCGCACATACCCCAAACTTCATCTCCGAGTGCCTGTAAAAATAACAGAACATTTGAGTTATTGGAACACATCCGGAAAACCGGATTTTCGAGAACTCACTTTCTCACTGCTCTTCCTAGTCGTCATTGTTGTATCTCCGCTGACCGTTTCCATTGTTTCGTTGGCCATAACTACAATTAGCAAATGTGGCTTTTTCTTCGGTTCGAAACATTTATTGTTCACGCGGAAAATCAAAATCAATGAACTTCTATTGGCTTTTTAAGCAGAAATGTCGCGGCGGAAACCAGAGCGTTCCGAGCGGATGGAGAGACTGGCGCTACGGAAGTAGCGAATCAACAACAGTACACGGTGTTCATTAAGAACCAACTCTATTGTCTGGATAATACCGGTTCGATCATTGTTCCTTATCAAGCACTACTACTAGGCTATTCATTTGGAAACCCAAGTGCGGGTCCATTTCATTATGGTCCTTATTATTCAGTAAATTCCTTGTAGTTTAATATTCATGGTACAGTCATTGTTTTCAAGGAGAAACCAGGGTCAGATGAGGTAGACGGGTGGTCATTCGCTCTTATTCAAGCACATATTTCTAAAGCTTATTCACTGTGGAAACTCAAAAAGGGTCCATTTCATTACGATCTTATCAGTAAGCAATTCCTTGTAGAGCTAAAAGTTGGAGAGCGAAAGCAGCAGCACGGGGTGCTGCGGCCGACGTGGTCAGCAAGTGCGCTCCACTGACGGTATACGGTACCTCGATTTGACACGGCAGGAAAAAAAGAAACTATCGTTCAAACGCGCGCGCAAAACCCGCCTGCACATCTAACTCTTGCTAAACAACTGGTTGGTGGAAGAACGGAGTGTCGTACTCACTCGAATTTTTGAAAAAATTGCGAACATTCGGAAAAAAAAGACAAAAATGCGAAATTTTGGAAGCGAAAAAATATAATTATGCACAAAGCACATAATAATGAAAGTAGGCGCAATTTTTATTCATAAATTTCATGATTAGACAATTAATTTGTTGGCCTAAGCATTGGTGCAAAGCGCGCTCCGTTGATACTCTTTTTCTCTGCGTCTCGTTGGGGCGGGAAAAATTGCTGTTTGAACGAAAGAACGGGAGAGTGCCTCGATTTTCACGCCGTGTTTGAGAGGTCCTAAACGGCTTTGAAAACACGGTTTAGCGGACGATTTTTCAAATTTCGACTGTTTTTAAAATTGCTCTCCGACGATTACTGAAAATGAATCGTCGTCTTTTCTACACCAAACAGTCTCGGAGAAAATTGAGTTATTATAGATTCGCGGGGTGCGTGGACCTCGTTTTTGACGCGAACACGGCGAACCACGATCGACGTCTTAGAGGAAAATCTAGGCCATATTTGCGTTTTGAAACTCCGCCTCCGGACACCGTTTCCTAGTCCCCGAGGGTTTTTCGCATTTTTCTCGAAAAACTTCTTTAAAGTTGCAAATTTTTTTTATACAAAACCATCAAAATTAATTTTCGAACGGTTTTAAAAAAAATTCATGTCCTAAATTTAGGTCCTTTGGCCGGAAAATACGGGGAAGAGGGCGTTCAAAATGCGTTTTTGGGAGGACTCCGCCAATCGGACCTGCGTGCGGCGGAGTTGCAAAATTTCACGCGGCGGTTGCGAAAGGGGCGTGGCCCACGTTTCAGGATTTCTGATAGGTGGCCGAACCCGAAAAAATGTTGCAAAAATTTACTACTAGACGTCGATCGTGGTTCGCCGTGGCGAAACGTTTTGAAATTGTCTGCGTCTCTAAAATTTACGCGCTGTCTTGCTTTTTCGCTGCAGGACCGTCGCCAACACCGCGATTGCGGAGTCCACGCTCGCGGCGAACTCATAATAGACACGCATATTTTGAATTCGCCCCGCGAAAAATGAAAATTCAAATTAGGTTTTCCTCAGCACCCCGTGCAGCAGTAAATGGGTTCCCTCTTGAGGGTGTATTGGTGTAGTGACACTGATGGCCGCTCTCAATCCAAGGGTCAAGGGTTCAACCCCGGCGCCCACCCCCCACGACCCACCCAGTCGCAAATGGGTAGTAGTTGTTGCTATTGTCCGTTCATTTTTCTGCATAACGCGCTCCAGTGAGAGGATCTGAATGCTCGTTTGGCGTCTCTGGTGGCAGCACACTCTCTCGCTCGACACACGGGGGACGTGTGTCCAAGCCTGTAAATGCGGCTGGCCGCGCTCTTTTTACAGGCTTGCGTGTGTCGTGTGTCGAGCGAGAGAGTGTGCTGCCACCAGAGACGCCAGACGAGCGTTCAGATCCTCTCACTGGAGCGCATTATGCAGAAAAATGAACGGACAATACGAAAGGTAAATCGGTCCTCTCTTGCCCAGAGTGACTTAAATTCTCAATTGCTACAGACGTAACATCCACCTGATCGATTCACTTGTGTCTCGTTCAGAATCGTCTATCCGTCAGCGCTTCGTCGCTAGATATAGCGGATACCCTTTACCCTTTACTTACCTTACCCGTGCAGCAGTAAATGCGTTCCCTCTTGAGGGTGTATTTCGCAATCCATGCGGCGGGCGTTTTCTCTTTTTTCTTTTCTTTTCCATGGGTCTTTTCTGGAATCTCTTTCCCTTCTCAATATGCGTTTCTCATGAACACAGGTTTCTTAAAAAAGGGTTTATTGGAAGATAAATAATAAAACACCCTAATTTAACCGAGTCGTTGTTCATGTGGACTTGGGCGGCAGTGTTCTCGGTCTCGGACTTCTGTCCTCTCATGGTCGGCAAATTATCTTTCGCTCCCTAGTTTTCCGCTACACTTTCGTTCCACCTTTTCTTTCGCTCCAATAATTTTTCGCTACACTTTGTTTTTCGCTCCACTTTTTCTTTCGCTCCACTTTTTATTCAGCTACAGTTTTTCGCTCCAACTTTCTTTCTCGCTCCATCGTTGTGTGTTCACTACTCCGTTTCCTTTGCTCCTGAGCCACCACCGGCATCGTTGAACGCGTCGATACGCTCAACAACGCGTCGATACACTCTTTTAATGCTACTTCTCTCCTCTCTGTGAGTTTCGCCGTTCCTAACCGCAAATCACCTTCTAACCACGTGAAGGTTTCTGATGGCTCCCACTGGCACTTCTCCTCCGCCACACAGACTCCCGCATTTTGCAAGTCATTTCTTATCATCTCCACTGCTCTCTGCGTCTCCTCTACATTCTCTCCTAAAATTAGCCCATCATCCAGATAAAGAAAGATTTTTATGCCCATTCTTCTCCACTTTGCCATCAAGGGTTTGGACACTTTCGTGAATACCCATGGTGCTGATGAGAGTCCGAACTTGACCAATTTTCCAATTTGAATTTCGGACGATTCAACAACTTATTCAACTCACTCAAATCGAGTATCAATATCTTCTTCTCGCCTTGTTGAACGACGTGCATCGGCGAACACAATTTCGGATTCTCGATCTCCTCGATAACACCATTCTGACAGAGTTTATTGATTTCTGAAACGATAAATTCCAAATGTGGTTTCAACGACGGTCTGAGCCCCTCGGACTGTGGTAATTCCACATGCTCTGGAATGGGAACACTGTATCCCGATTCGAGTACTGACAATACGAACTCGTCCTTCGTAAATCCTTTCCAGTACTCAATACACTTCGTCATCCTCATGGGAAAACTCTCACCTCTGCTGGGAGCACTGGGTTGCGACGTGCCCCGTCTGGTGGCAACGAAAGCAGCGAACAGCCGACTGATTTGAGTATCCGCTGCATCGCCTACCTCCGAACCCTTGCGAATTACGGGCTCTACCTTGGGCGTAGGAGGTGCCCGCTCTCCGAAAGGGCTGCTGTTGAAAAGACGGGGGAGACGTCTTCCTCTTGCGATCTCCCATGAGTTGTGCCATCATTGGCATCGACGCCGATTCGCTACTGGCCGCTGACGATCCTCAGAGCGCCGACAGTGCGCTTGCGTTCACACCTTTAGTAGGTCCGGCGAGGTGTCCAAGATGACGAGCTGGGCGTTCCTCTTCTTGAGCATCTTAATAGCTTCTTCCTTGTTTTTTTTTGCAGCTCGTCAAGTCCTTCCTTTCTTTTTCTTCATTAACATCTTCATTGCTGGCTTCAGCATGCCCAGTATCTCGGCAATTTATTTTTCGCTCCTCATTTTTCGCTCCACTTTCGCTCCACTTTTTTTTCGCTCCACATATTTTTCGCTCCATTTTTTTTTTCGCTCCACTTTTGAAATATTTTTCGCTCCCCATTTTTTTTCGCTCCACTTTTCAGGTAAGTGCTTCACCAAGGCTGCAACAGTTGAAAACTTGGAAGAACTCACTGCGAGTTATCGTAAAAATTTATAAGGGGTCTGTCGTTGTGCTTTACAACCGTTCATATGACATTTTTGGAAGTACCGTTTTTATAGTTCTAACGGTTGATCATGTTCGGTAGTTTTCAGGTCCCATACCGGGAAATTCGTTCATTTCCCGTCTTTCCTTAAATTTTTGGATGGTTTTCATAATAATTTTCGAATTTCTCACCACTAACGCCCATTTTACCTATCTATGAAGTGAGGTGACATTTAAAAAAAAATTCACGAGAGCGTCTTCGAACCCGCAACCTGCCGTCCACAAGTCGACAGCACTACCACTGACCCACCGCGGTGTTTTCGTGTCGAAGCTTGGATGAAGAAGAGTATCATCCGGTCGCCACCAAGCGCGCTCGCCAAACACCACAAGCCGTTCGCTCGTGTATCTGTGGATGCCAGCATGGAAGGCTCACTGACAGCATGTACGGACAGTTGAAGAGTAATACACTATTGGGGATGCTCAGAGCATTTCCGAGTACAACTAGAGGTAGCATCTACTGAATTCGCTCGGAAAACGGCTATCTCAGATATTAGTGACGTCACTGGGCTGGCCTAAAATTAATTTTCCTGTCTTTCATTTCGGAGTCTCAGAGAAGGTTCTTTGTTAATGCCGATGAGAACACTTCAAGAAATGATAATACAAAACTTTTTTTCAGTTTTCAGGTAACCTGGTCCATGGAAATCGAAAAAAACAAATTATGTTTTTTCGAAACATTTTTTGTTTTTGATGCAAAAAATGATCAATATGCACGCTGTTATAAATAACATACTAAAACCCCTTCACCCACTCCAAAAAACCACTATTATCCTTTTCACGGAGAAGTGATAATTGGCTCAGTGCCAAGAGTTGTCGGCTCTGTTGGTCTCGCCGCGCGCCTTTGTGTCGATTTACGTACACCTCGTGTACTCCTCGAGGAGGAGTGGAAATAAATTAATTCAACCGAACGCAATTTCTCTTAATTTTCTTCAATTTCACCAATTTTTTCGCTGTTTTTTCGCGGAAACTTCGACATTTACGTTTAATATATTTATTTATAACTTCTGTAATTGATATTTCTATGTTTTCAGGGGAAGAAAGCTGTCGGCATCATCGGCGACAGGAAACAATGGAAAAAGAGGCGTCTAGTGCAACAACCCGGAAGTTTGTGATAAATTCACATATTATGTTACAGCTGAGTTATGTTTCTATCATTTTCCCATGTTTAAGCGTCATATTTTCCAGAAACCTGTCGAAAAATGGAAGCAGTCGGCTGAAACGGAGAAATTAATAATGCTTTTCCGGAAAATATGACGCTTAAACATGGGAAAATGATAGAAACATAACTCAGCTGTAACATAATATGTGAATTTATCACAAACTTCCGGGTTGTTGCACTAGACGCCTCTTTTTCCATTGTTTCCTGTCGCCGATGATACCGACAGCTTTCTTCCCCTGAAAACATAGAAATATCAATTACAGAAGTTATAAATAAATATATTAAACGTAAATGTCGAAGTTTCCGCGAAAAAACAGCGAAAAAATTGGTGAAATTGAAGAAAATTAAGAGAAATTGCGTTCGGTTGAATTAATTTATTTCCACTCCTCCTCGAGGAGTACACGAGGTGTACGTAAATCGACACAAAGGCGCGCGGCGAGACCAACAGAGCCGACAACTCTTGGCACTGAGCCAATTATCACTTCTCCGTAAAAAGGATAATATTTTCGGACAAAAACAAAAAATGTTTCGAAAAAACATAATTTGTTTTTTTCGATTTCCATGGACCAGGTTACCTGAAAACTGAAAAAAAGTTTTGTATTATCATTTCTTGAAGTGTTCTCATCGGCATTAACAAAGAACCTTCTCTGAGACTCCGAAATGAAAGACAGGAAAATTAATTTTAGGCCAGCCCAGTGACGTCACTAATATCTGAGATAGCCGTTTTCCGAGCGAATTCAGTAGATGCTACCTCTAGTTGTACTCGGAAATGCTCTGAGCATCCCCAATAGTGTATTACTCTTCAACTGTCCGTACATGCTGTCAGTGAGCCTTCCATGCTGGCATCCACAGATACACGAGCGAACGGCTTGTGGTGTTTGGCGAGCGCGCTTGGTGGCGACCGGATGATACTCTTCTTCATCCAAGCTTCGACACGAAAACACCGCGGTGGGTCAGTGGTAGTGCTGTCGACTTGTGGACGGCAGGTTGCGGGTTCGAAGACGCTCTCGTGAATTTTTTTTTAAATGTCACCTCACTTCATAGATAGGTAAAATGGGCGTTAGTGGTGAGAAATTCGAAAATTATTATGAAAACCATCCAAAAATTTAAGGAAAGACGGGAAATGAACGAATTTCCCGGTATGGGACCTGAAAACTACCGAACATGATCAACCGTTAGAACTATAAAAACGGTACTTCCAAAAATGTCATATGAACGGTTGTAAAGCACAACGACAGACCCCTTATAAATTTTTACGATAACTCGCAGTGAGTTCTTCCAAGTTTTCAACTGTTGCAGCCTTGGTGAAGCACTTACCTGAAAAGTGGAGCGAAAAAAAATGGGGAGCGAAAAATATTTCAAAAGTGGAGCGAAAAAAAAAATGGAGCGAAAAATATGTGGAGCGAAAAAAAAGTGGAGCGAAAGTGGAGCGAAAAATGAGGAGCGAAAAATAAATTGCCCAGTATCTCGGACTTCAAAATCCCGCAAATCTCGTTCTTCAGAGCGTTCGCGAAATCTGCCGCTTCGGGCGCCATCTCCTCTCGCGGATTCGTCTCTCCTTACATACTCTAAAATCGGCCCTTTCTCTCCTGTAATCTACAACTATATAATTTACGAAAACCCGATCCAACTTCTACACGGTAATATAAATGAAACCCGTACGTAGAATGACCGCCCCGCACGCTCGGGACCTCCCAGTCAGGTCGGCGACCGCCCACGCCGCGGCGAGATATTCCCGCCTCAAAACTGCCTGCGCCTTTAACCTTTTGCTGTCTATGTGAGTTCGCTCTTCACAATAAAAAATAGTACTACCTTTTGCAGATAGTGATCGTTAGAAGATAAAAATGTTGTGGAAAGTAAAGCCTAGCTCTTGGTTTTCACAACAACCCCCATCTTGGTGGGGGGCCCATGTAAAATGGGAGGGTATTTAATTCAAATACAAGCACTAAAAAGTCAACCTTTCCGTACAGTTATCAAAACAATTGAACAAAACAAATTTTGTATTATAAAGAACATATGGAATACCGGTAACCTAAAACGAGAATTGTCATCTATTCGTCACTATCGATAAATTCTTCGCCATGCACGTCCATCGCTTCTTCCTCGTCTTGCTCAGAACTTTCGCTTCCGGCTCTCCGGTATTCATCACGTCGTCTCGTCGTTCTTGTCCTTCATCGGTTTCGAGATAGTTTCCAGTATCTTCTGGCAAAACTGTTCAACTTTATTGAAGCGAAGGACACTAACACGTAGCTCCCAGGGTGCCGTTCGTTTTGGTTTCGAATTCGTAGTTGTTGTTGTTGAAGTTTCCCGAAAAATACCATTATGTTAAGAAAATAATGGGTGCATGCACCCATTAGCGTACGCCTAATAAAGTTTGCAGTTATAAACGGATTCAAAAGACAGTAATCAATCATTTTCGAAGCTGTTTTGAGAAGATGTGTTATCGGTTCACGAAAGATTTCAAAATTGATCCGATAAGTGTCAGAGACCATTGCTGTGGTCAAGGAAAAGTTGACGAACGGGAGAAACTGCGGAGCCCAACCAATTGGCTGGTGTGCACTTATTCGGGTTTTCTTTATTCCATAGCTCAAAATCAGATTCGAATTGTTTCTTTTCTACGTCAATCTTCGCGTCTATTTCTTCTTTCCCGATGTACTTCTACAGCACACATATCGTTGGCCGCTCTGCGAATATTGACAAAACGAATTGGTGGGACACGCGGAAACGAGACAGTTGATGGGCTGATTCGAGCTGTCGTACTGCACAGTTTGTCCTGTCGAGCAGAGATTTGAAGTGCTCGAAGAGGAGCACACGCCGTTCACATTGGAGCTTCCTGACGGACACTGACAGAACGAATTGAGGCACTGGGAGCTTCCGAGGCACTGTTGAGTGATCGTGCACTGGGAACCGATTGAGACGGTGTTGTAGCATTGTCCGTTGTAGAGCACCTAGACCACTTGAGAAGGAACGATTCGATCGAGAGTCTCACCTGATTGGAGTTGCAGTTTCCGTTGTTGGACCCCTGGCAGTAGCCATTCACATTCGAACTTCCCGACGAGCACTGACAGAACGAATTGAGACACTGCGAGTTGCCGAGGCACTGTTGGGTGATGGAGCACTGGGAGCCGATGGACACCGTGTTCCAGCACTGATTGTTGTAGTAGACCTGAACATAACTAGTATCATTCTACCGGTAGATCACTCTCTCACCTGGTTCGAAGTGCACTGCCCACTGCTTCCACCACTACAGTATCCATTGACATTCGATGAACCGGAGGGACACTGACAGTAAGAGTTCAAGCACTGCGAGTTTCCAAGACACTGCTGAGTAATGGAGCACTGGGAGCCAATAGACACCGTGTTCCAGCACTGATTGTTGTAGTAGACCTGGAAACGGATTGTGGCTCGACGAAGAGCTCAATGACTTGCCTGGTTGGAGTTGCACTGTCCGTTGCTGCCCCCACTGCAGTAGCCGTTCAGATTAGAAGTTCCAGAAGGGCACTGACAGAAGGAGTTCGAGCACTGCGAGTTGCCGAGGCATTGTTGAGTGATGGAGCATTGGGAGCCAATGGAAACAGTGTTCCAGCATTGTCCGTTGTAGTAGACCTAGAGAAACGAAGAATGTGAGGATTTAATCAGAACAACTACCTGATTGGAGTTGCAGTTTCCATTGTTGGACCCCTGGCAGTAGCCATTCACATTCGAACTTCCCGACGAACACTGACAGAACGAATTGAGACACTGCGAGTTGCCGAGGCATTGCTGGGTGATGGTGCACTGGGAACCGATAGACACCGTGTTCCAGCACTGGCCATTATAGTAGACTTGGTTGGACTGACAGTTCCCGTTGTTGTTGTTGTTGTAGGTGCAGACACCGTTCGAGAGTTGGGTTCCTTGAGGGCACTGACATACGGTATTTATGCACTGAGAGCTCGAGAGGCACTGTTGGGAACCGGTGCACTGGGAGCCGATGGACACGTAGTTGTAGCACTGATTGGAGATGCACACCTGCAGGCGAGGAGACTGTGAGGAAGGAGCGGAAAGGGAAAGTTCACCTGGTTGGAGGAACATTGGATGTTGCAGAACGACGAGACGCAGACGCTGTTTGTACAGACTGCACTGTTGAGACACTGCTGAGAGAAGGAGCAAGAGCCGCCGACTTGCACTGTGTTGTAGCACATTCCGTTGATGGAGACTTGGTTCGAGGAGCACGAAGAGGAGGAGGAAGAGACGCAGTAGCCGTACATGGCGGTGGCTCCGGAGAGGCACTGGCAGGTTCCCGAGTTGCACGCGGCGCCTCCGACGCACTGGCTCGTGGCGATGCATGTCTCTCCGACGATCGAGTAGAGCACGCACTGTCCGTTGATCAGTGTCTGCGTGTTTTTGCAGTTTCCGGTGGTGTAAGGGACGCAGTAGCCATAGACGATTTGACTGAAAAACGCTACTTCGTGAGCTCCCCCACTTTAAACCCACTAGTTGCTGTTACAGGTGCACACCGAATTGCTGCAGACGGAGTTGTCGATGCATTGAGACGAAGTGACGCATGATTGGCCGGGAGACGCGAGGGTGATGCACTGCGAGTTGTAGGAGATGGTGCCCAATTGGCAGTTGAGTCCGTTGCTGATCACGCACTGCTGATTCACATTCACGTATCCGCTCTGGCACTGACACATTGACGAGAGACACGTCGAGCCGCCCGTGCACTGTTGGGAGCTCTGGCACGCGGAGCCGATGGGAACCGAGTTGTAGCATTGTCCGTTGACGAGAACCTGTCCAGTCAGACAACCGTTGTTTCCGGAAGAGCTGCAGGAGGCTGGAAGGGAGGGACTGACGAAAGGGGACAGAGCGTCACTCACAAGAGGTCGGACAGCAGACTCCGCCGTTGCAAGAGTATCCACTGGAGCACTGGGTGTTCATGGAGCAAGAGACGACCTGTCCGGAGGCAGAGATTTGAGGACTCGAATTGGATCCACACTCTGCAGATGTTTCAGATTAAAACCCAATGATTCAGCGAGGAGGAGACGTACGTGTGTTAGTCGAATAGCAGCAAATGTAGTTGGAGTAAGTGCTGGCGTACTGGCAGATGGATCCGAGACGAGAAGTGGCCGAGTAGCAACTGCACGCGTCTTGCGGAGTGCATGTCTGGAATTCAGGACGAGTTTCGGATGGGAAACCGAACGGAAAGAGACCTGTGGAGTGTTGAAGTTCGAGTTCGAGTAGAGGGGAGTCAGTCCCGGCGGACACTGCGTTACGACTGAATACAACAGAGTTTATCTACACATCAGCGTTTTGTTTCTTTGCCAAAATTCCTGTACGCTCTTTCTCAAGTACAGCGAAAAGTCAGCACTAAGCGACAGGTACGCAGCGAAATCGGCTGAAAAGGTGAAACGCCGTAAAGTTTCTATTAGAAGAACCCCACCAATAAAAGGTCGGTTGAGAAATATGAACAAGTTGGAAAACAGTTCTTTCGAACATTTTGCTCAACTTTGTCTATGACAAGATACCAGCTCTCCTGCGGACGTTCTTTCAAAAAGCTTCGGAGAATAGGTCGAATTTTGATTTTGCAATAATAAAAAATAATAATAGAGCACGCTTTCGATGCAATCGTGCTCCTCTGCTCCATTGTTTTTCCTCGAACTGTTTCATTCTGTGTAGCTGAAACATCATGAAAACAGGGGAAACACAGACACCAATGACGCAGAGGAGCACGATTGCGTTGGACGTGCGCTCTATAATTCTGTGTGATGTTCGTTTCAGAATATCCTGGCTCCAAAAAGTTCCTCAACAAGTTTTCCGTACTGGGTGAACTGGAATGGTCTCCAAAATGTCAATTAACAGATTTCTAAGAGAGCAGAAAAGCCTCGTTCTGCTCTCTCTCTCTCTGCATTGCTCTCTATACTTTGATCATTTCATAAATATTCGAAATATAGAGGGGAAAGGTTATGACAAATAGACAATCGGCTTCACAATATTTCATCAAACGGATGGTCTTTTCAAAGTCAATTTGGGAAAGCAATTGATTTTTAAGATCCGCACATCCATGTGTCGATGATCACAATCTTACCAGTGACGACGAGGTGATTGAGTAGAAGAAACAGCCAAACCATGATTTGTTGGCGGGGGGCACGTCGAATGGGGGAAGCGGTTTGTGCCGACAGTGCAAAATAATTGACTTTTTGCGGCCTCTTGCCACTGTTTGGGCACCTGCGCTCGCTTCGTTTTTCCGCGTTTCGCGTTTCTCCGTCATGTTGAAATCAGTCAAAAGTCAAGAATTCATTTCACACAAAATACGATTTTCACATGAAAGTGTTGGTGTTTATTGTTGCTCATCGTCGTTCGAAATATTCAGAATTTAACCGGGGGATTCTCTTGAATTAGACACTGAATGCACGCCGACAGCTGCTCGTACGTGATTTTTGTCACTTTTTGGTCTGAAATGCGAATCGTTTATCGATTGATGCGGAATAGATCACGAGCCTTTTTGATATCCGTTCAGATGCGATTGAACCAGAGCCGGACGGAAATCGGAGAATCCCAGATGCATGTTGATCTCTTCCGGCGACTCGGCAGCCAATTTCCTCAAATGCGTCTTCATCTGAAGTGCATCGGAATCCCGTCCGAGAAGGTTCTTTCGGAACATTTCGACGAGTCTCCTCTGGTGATTCATCGACGTCGAAAAGCTCTCCTTATCCGTTATGACCAGTATCCGGTGGATTTGGTTCAGAATCGTCAGCACTGGGTCTTGAATCGGTCGGAGAGCATTGCTGCTCACTGTGAGCCCTTCGGATGCTTTCGGCACTTTGAGATCAGTGGAAGAGGAGCTCCGAGCCGGATGCTCCGTGGAACACGTCTGAACTCGCCGCCGATTCGGAAGGGCGGCAGGGGCCGATGGGAACAACCCCTTGTCGCTGATCCGCGGCAGAGAGACCACACTGACAGAAGCAGCACGTGGCGTCTCTCCGGCAGACATCGAGTGATTGCGACCTGCAAACAAGAGAACTCCTGCTCATTTCTCCTCTTCCGGTTACTCACGCTGTGCTGGATTTATCGGCGGCAGAAAGTTGCCGGCGGAGAACTTGGGTCTGCTCGGTCTGCGATAAGAGCTGGTGGAGGAGTTCAAAGAGGACGGAGACTCTTCTTGTTTCAGATTGTAGTTGGACGAGAACGATGTCGTCATATCGGAATGCGTGGCGTGCTGTCGTGCCACGCCGTCCAAGTAATCCAGAAGACGTGATCCACACATTCCGGACACCTTCAGTATGTCTGGTCTATCGACTGCGTCCGGGGACAGACACGAGACGACGAGATTCTGAAGATCGTCACTCCACGTGTCGTCCATCGGATCGTACTTTGCCTCGACGATCTGCATGGCCAGAGTGAGCATGTTCGTGGAGTGGAAGACCGGTTTCAATTGGCACATTTCATAGACACAACACCCTGAAATCGGGTTGAATCGAAGCAAAGAAAGAGAGAGCAAACCGAACGACCAAATGTCGGCCTTCTCTCCGTAGGGCAGGTTCTGAACGATCTCCGGACAGCTGTAGATGATGGTTCCTGCGGCGGACTTCAGGTACTCCGGACCCTTCTGCTTCGCCAGTCCGAAGTCAGTGATAACCACCCGTTCGTCCGTCGTTATCATTATGTTATTCGGCTTCAGATCTCTGTGTACAATCTGCTTCTCTTTGTGCAGGTAGCGAAGGGCTAACATCATCTGAAGAGGAACAACTCATCAGAACGCCTCCAACCCCTACCTGCACTGCCATCGCCCACACCTTCCCCTCCTCGAAGGTCCCCTTCTTCTCCTTCATCGTAATTATGTGCTCTCTCAACGAAGAACCTTGAATCAGGTCCATCACTATATACAACCGATGGTTCTCAACGAATATCCTCCGATATCTGACGATGTTCGGGTGCCGCAGCTGCTGCTTTATGATCTTCACCTCGCTTATCATGTCTCCGAAACTTTTCTCCGATTCCCGTTCGTTCAAGTTGGTCATGAAGATCTCTTTGAGTGCGAACAGCTTCGCCGGATTGTCCGAATGGCTCTGCGCCTTCTTCCGCACAGTGTACACACATCCGAATGCTCCGGCGCCCAGCTGATCGAGCAGTTCGAACTCTCCCACTTCGCCCACTGCCTGCCGTCTCTCATTGACACTCTCCCAGTCCTTCATAACGTCCATGTCGTCCTCCTGAATACAGCCGATTCGTTCTGATTTCCCTCCGTTCCACTCACTATCAGACTGTCGTACATCTTCGATATCTCTTCGTAGTCCGTCAAAATGCTGTTGTAGTTGCCCACATCGACGAACTTCTCGAATATTTCCGTCGGCAGCACCTTCTTCAACAGCTGTCTTGCCCTATCGAAAGTGTACATCAGTCGGAGAACTCTGAATATAGAGCACTGCAGCAGATGCCATGAATCGACCGGTTCATCCGTCGTCACGTGTTTCCGAATGGCGAGCAGTTTCCCCAGTATATAGACTCCGTTCGCACTCGACATCATCTGCTGGTTGCTGCTCGCCTGCGCCAATTGAGCCAGAAGTGCCGTGAGTCCCGTGAGCATGGCCACCCAGTCGCCGATCGCCTTTCCGGGCGGTTTCGGATTGGAGATCGCGGCGAAGATGAGACTGATTCCTCCGAGTTGAGCGATCTCGATCGACGTCTCGATTTGCTCGGCGAGCTGAGCCAATGTCCAGGCGACGTGCCATTGGAGACGTGAATTCTTGATGGATAGCAGGCCGAGGAGGGTGGGGACGCCGTCGTAGATTCGGATCTGCTCACGAGCCTGTTCTTCACAGGACAGGATCCGGAGGAGACTGACGCACAGTCTGAAACATGCGCTTTCAGGGATTTTATGAGGAAGAGAGCGACGAGTTAGGGTAGATGGCCGGAAAATGAATACTTGTAGAAATGATACATTCTTTTACTATCAGAGAGTGTGAAAAATCATGATCTCGGCAAGACACTCTGGCACATTGGAACTATCATTTTTCCGGAACATGAACTATCAGAGTTTTACGGAGTGAACTATTTCCCATACCGTATCATACGGAAGTTATTTTTAACAGGAACCCGGAATACGGAAGACGAAACGAAACGGCAGAAAACGGAGAGAGGAATACGGAAATGGACCATTCGTTTTCCGTTGGAAAAGTTCCCTTATTCTCAATTTTCGTTATTTTGGGCAAACAATTGGGCTATTTTGTTAATTGCGAGCTATCTTTCCGAATCGTGAGAGGACCCAAAACTCAATATATCCCTATTTGTATTCTTCTCGGAAACATTCAAGTTCAGCCAAATCCGTCCAACACTGCTCTACTGATCCCCCAAGTGACCCACTTCTGAGTGAGAATATCGCCGTCGGGAATCAGCTGCAGACACACGTCGATGGTGTTCGAATCGCACAAGTTCTCCCTGCAGCTCGTCGACCAATCCGAGAGTCTTCCCAGAATCTGCAACTATCTCTCTCTCTCCCTCTCTTCTAACCGGATCGTACCTCGAGAGAATGCTGCAGAACAGTCATCTGCCGTGTCCCCAGCAGCATCAAAACTCCATCCTGAAGGTTGCAATCGACGAATTTCTGCGCATTCTCGCCACTGTCTATCAGTTTTTGAGTGACATCTGAATGCAAATGTGAACGAGACACAGACGAAAGAGGGACGAGTACTCAAGCAGTTCACAACGGCCACATTCCAATCGGGTTCATTGCGCAGGAAGCGGGAAGCGATGAATTCGAACGTCTGGAATGGTTGGTTTTCGGAATGAGAGTCATTCGGAACGAGTTGGTAGCGGACGCTTGCCTGTACGTAGTTCGAGTGCAAGCCGACCGAATGGAACGTCGAAACTCTCGTTTTGTCGCGGAACAGCGTTCGGGCGACACGGAATATCAGGAACAGCCACTTCTTCGCCGGTCGGCTTCCGATGAACTCTCTGAAAGAAACCGGCGTTCTGTGCACTCTCTATTTCTTTTACATTTCAAAAATCTTGAACTCTACGAAAATGCGCTCCGCTGGATTTCGTTGGTCTCGCGTATTCCACGAGAGACGCAGACGAGATTCGTGGCGAGACCAACAAAATCCAGTGGAGCGCGTTTTCACATGTTTCAAGAATTGTGAAATACATAAAAACCCCCCGTTTTTCTTACCTGCTGCATATCCGATTTCTGATAAGATTTGTGCATATTTGATGGAGGAGCAAGCTGTCGAAACTGGCGTCCAGTTGTTCTTCTCTGAAAATCGGAGTCTTCGGTTGGACGCTAAGAGGCTTACATAAATCTGGAGAGCGCTTCGCATTCGTGTCGAGCGAACGACGGATCACCGAGTTTAAAGAGGGCGAGCGACTCGAGCACCGGATGATCTTCTGTCATTCTCGCATATCTCTGAAAACGAATCGATGAGGAAACGAGGAGGAGAGGGGAACGAGAAGGAGACGCAGAGCTGTGGGGTGTTGGCACGTATTCATGTCGAAATTCACTGGGGAGAGGCCACGGAAGGCAGGGCGAGAGAGCATGTCTCCCTGACAACACGGGGCTCGAGAGCACGGGCGAAAAACGGCTGGTGTGCAACGGACAGACGAGCGCGTTTTATACGCGGGAGTCGGTAATCGAGTTCGGAGAAGCGAGGAGACGACTGACGCGCTTTCAGAAGATGTCTGACGTAGATCAGGTTGGTCGAGTGATGGGAAACACTGAATTATTGTTGCCGAGTGACGACCGAATTGGAAGGTTGCGAGACAGAAATAGACAAATGGAAACGAGTGACCGGAAATCTCAGACTAGAGACACATCTTATGAAATTCAAGGAGAAATCAGGTCAAATGAAAGTCTGCGTAACTCTCAGTTTTTCTCAAACCATCGTTAACATAAATTTTTGAATCACTGAACAATATATATATATATGACGCTTTCAGCTTCACATCAAAACACCAAAGCATTCTGAATCTTGTTCGGAGATTTGGGTCACAACGTTCCCGGACTGAAACCTTTGTCCTCCATTCTTCCGAACGTTGAAATTGTAGATCAGGGGCTGAAGTCGACCTCCAAGAAGCAAGTCTTCAGATCAGTGGGGCGGGTGGTTCTTCTTTTGAGCGCGAGGGAGAAAACTAGTGGCAACCCGCAAGAAATCGTCGAAAAATACCAAAGATGTTTCTGCCATACAGTGCTGGCCATAAAGGTATTCAAAAGTATTTGGTGACTTTGAAAGAGTATAACTCTGCAACCAGTGATCGGATTGACTTCCAATTTGACACACCTACTTCTTAATAGTCCACAAGCGTACTCCTAAAATGATTTTGATCAAATTCAAAAGTTAACAGATTTTCAGATTTTTCGCCGCCTAACTCCTTTCAGCCAAAAGAAGAAGAAGTAGGTGTGTCAAATTGGAAGTCAATCCGATCACTGGTTGCACAGTTATACTCTTTCAAAGTCACGAAACACTTTTAAATACCTTCACGGCCAGCACTGTAAGAGAATCTCCAGAAGACCGTCCAACAATATCTCTGTTATCAAAGTTTTGCAGATGGTTCGGAAGTTCATGACCGACTACTACTCACCGAGTTATGTATTGATGAGCGTATCAATCAAACCAATTTTCATTTTGTTCTCTATTTAGATAACTGTTATTCTCACTGCTTCCGCGGGAAATTCGAAATCTTCAAGTGGTAAAAAAATTGTAAAACTGCGCGTCAATTAAGCTGCGAGAGTCGCTGATGAAGTTTAAAAGTGCTTGTTTCCATGAAAAATACCCGAAATTTCAAGCACTCTCACAAGACGTTGTGAGACAAGAATGCCTCACAAGAAGAAACATTCGAGAAACTTCGGGACCAACTGCGCCGTGAGGTTTGATATTCAGCTGATATGAAAAAGAAACCCATCAGAAAGTATGGAACATATAGAGTTTTGAGGTTTGTGGGTGTCTGTCTTGGCCTGTCTATGCCGGATCGGATCGTGAAGAAAGCCGTTTCACCCGGAACCATCCGGTTTTTCCGTAAAGAAAAAACATATTCCAAGAGCGAGAAAATATGATTTTTCGTGGTCTTCTAAGACGAACACGCATGGTTTCAGAAACTTCTCTAGACGATTTTTGTATGGATTCCACATGTTTAACGAGATTGAAACTGTCCATACGAGGAGAGACGTCGCCAGAGAGTCAGCGGAACTCGGACACCACTGAATATTTGAAGAAGATTTCTTGATAATGGGTTGATAAGAAGTAGTAGAAGACATCAGTCCAATATAAGAGAGCAACTGGGTACGAATCATCCAGAAGAATACCTTTCATCAGTGTTCACTGTTCCTCATGGAGGTCTAAACACACAAATGGAACTCGATCATCTTCTTTGAACCAATCACCACCTTCCTCCTCTCTTTAATCGAATCAACAGACTTTCGAGAGAAATCCCCCCCCCATCCATTTCAACCTTTCTCAGGCCAATTTGCGTTCTCTCCGGAAGGTCATTACTGTGCCACGAACACCTGCCACACACTCCCAGAGACACACACAATTCGTTCGAATTCGCAATCACGTTTCAAGCGTCTCTCGGCGCGGATCGCCGCGTCCCCCGCTGTTCCTTACCCGTCACGCCCTTCTCCTCCGGCGTTTTTCGCCTCGAGAACCTCCCCTTGGATTCCTTCGAAACCACTAAATAATCTCTCGATAAACTCGCCAGTTCTCTCTCTCTCTCGATTCGAAAACCGTTTCACGACGGCAATTCAATCACACCGAGTGTCGGCTGAGTGTGTGTACTTTCGGGCACCTCCCCGGGATCATCGTCCTCGACATGAATAAGTAGACCTTCTCCTCCTAAACTTCTTCAGTCTGACCTTCAGTTGTTGTTTTTGCGCACCCACTCACTCACTCATACTCGATCCGCCTCGATCCTCACTTTGCTTAAGAACAATCTACCCCTCCGACGCCGCTCCCCCCCCCTTCCAACCCACTCAACCTCATTTTAGCCACTTTTCTAGCGAATCTCGGGTAATTTATCGCCGTAGTTTTCCCTCGAATATATATCCGTTTATGTGCATCCAGTGGGCTCAAACGAGCGTGTAGTTTTACAGTTTTTTCATGATCTCATTCGTTTTCCCTCGGGTTAACCGAAAACGATCTAAAACATAGGAAAACGCCTATCGGTGCGAGACCCAAGTTCATGAAGTTTGTAGTATCACGGGAGCTTCGGGGATGTATGCTTTGAACTTCCGCACTACCGGACTGCAAATTCTTCAAATTTCACTGCGACCGCGTTGCACACTTTTGACTGAGTATTCAACGTTGCAGCGTGTGGCAGCCAAATTCGAAAAAACTGCAGTTCGACGACGCGGGAATTCGAACCGCACATCTCCGAAGCTCCAGTGCGTATTTCGAAGCGATCTGAATTCGTTGATCTCTTCGGGAAAACAAGTCCTTCACGTGTATTACAAGTCTCCCTCTCCGGCTGGAAAACAGAAGCTGACAGGTGATTTGTTTGCCAGAGTGGTTTTCTGCTCATCGAATGCTCCGCTCATCGTACCGTTCTCTATCGTTCGGGATTCCATTGCGTAACATTTCCTCTTCTTTTCATTCCCATCGCCCTCCTTTTCCTCATTCCCATTACCGCATCTTCCCACGACGAAGCATATTGCAACACGGTTTCCGCAATTAGTTCGGTCATCGATTGAGTCACCGCCAACGTCTTCTCACTCACTCATTATTCTAATTCGCGCCGGGCGGACGGACGGTCTAGCGGCTTCTCCTCCTCCTCCCAAGTGCCTTTCCTTCTGATGCCGTCAACTAGTCGTGTGTCTGCGTCTCTCCTCCTCGCGCGCTCTCTCTCTCGTCGTCGAGTCGATTAGACTGTCTCTCTCCCTGTTCGTTCGTGGTTCGGTTCGGCAAAAACCGTCTCCTTCGGCTTTTTCGTACTTGTTTTTGTTGTTCGTGTACATAGTGGTTGTGGATTGTGACGTGGCACCTCCACATGCCATCGTCCTCCCTCGAATGTTCGCCTTCCGCGTGAAAGCACAGCGGCTATGTTCGGCGGCGGAGAGACAAAAACCGAGAAATTCAACGATTCGGAATTGCCAACGCGGCTGCGAAGAAGCATCTACAGTAACCTATCATTATACACACACACACACCTACTACGGCGTTTACTTTCCGCGTTACAGCTTCGCGTACCTTGAGAGAGAAATCGGAGGGAAACGCCCTCCCGGCTGTTGTACTTTTCGATATCAACGGCCGAAGAGAGGAACAGTCCGAGGACCCTTCCCCAGACCAATTCCACTCAGTTTCCGTTCAATTCCCTCTCCCATTTCGGTTTTTTCTCTCAATTTGCGATGTTTGAGGGTCAGTTGTCGCAAATTTCGAAAAATGTAATAATGGGATGGTTGTGAAGGAGGAGAGGGGGGGTGTGTGTTTCCATGAGTAATGGTATAAGTGTGTACACATGGCATGACCTTCTCGGAATGCTTCTCCGAATTATAATTGGTGTCTTCTGCGGGGGTCGCCGACCTGCTCGCTCTCCACGCAAGTTCCTTCGCTTCTTCATGACTGACTGACTGACTGTTGAGATGTGCGCGAAGGAGGAGGATCGATTTTTGAGTGGCGGTTCGTTTCGGCTGACGAGGATTAGTCAGAAGTGGGATGAAGTGTGTTCAACATCATCATTGTTAGCCATCTCTCGCTTCGGACGACGACTCCCGGAGGAGGAGAACATGTCATTTATGGCCGTTTTCCCTCATTATGGTTTCATGTTCCGTTCACTTCATTGTTTTGATCGCCGATTCAATTCAATTCAGTCTCTCTCTCTCGTCAAGAACACTTGTCTTCGGTGTGATTCATCGCATTCACTGCCAAACCGACCCCCCGTCCCTCCCGCACTTCTTCTGATTCCCGGCTGTTCGTGGCAGTATTCTTTTCCTCTCTTTCAATTCAAACTCTTTCTGATGACCTCCAGCCAGAGAAACACTTTGTAACTGTGAACTCCCTCCTAGCAAACCTCATAGAAAATGACGTTTGATTGCTAGTTTTGCTTCAGGACGAACTTTGAAATAGTACATTTTCTGTTGGCTGTGACCCATGTTGAGTGTAAAAAATGCCCAAATTCGCTCAAACTCCGGAAATGTTTCTTCAAATGAAATTTCCCTAAAATCACTTTCCCATATTCACCAATCCGGCATAGTCAACTTAAGAAACTTTCTAGTCTTCGAGGACTTTCCCCTAACAATAACAGAACATAACGTTTCGAGGACTTTTTCTCAAAAGTGGCACTGTTTTCTGCTGAACCGTTTGGCCCACCACTTACCCTTATGTTAACCTACTCAAATATACCCTTGGCTCTTTTTGCATCGTGGAGTTGAGTATGGTAAATCTTTTTTGTACAAGCTGCTACTCAAGCAAACGTCTAATTTTCTAAATATGCTTTCTAGAAGCTCCTCAACATTAAATTCGATCGCTGTTGTTTCGACGCTTTCAGACAACACATAATTTCTTCTTGCTCGAAAAACGAGAAATGATAAATTCGCAAAAAAAAATCGAAAATGCCCGCGAGCGCCGCCCAGAGGCCGATTCGTCACATGATTTAGAGAAGAGCTTGATTTCTGCCCCGGTAGTTAACATGCGAAATTAATGTGAGGTGCTCATCAATCTTTCGGAAGTTCGAGTTCTGAAGAACATCTCGAATACAGAAACTCACAACTGCTCCTCTTCTTCCTCCTCGTCATCATCTGTTTCATTCCAGTCCTTCATACGTTCCCCTCCCTATTTTCCACATTCCTCATCGTCTAAATATGCGAATTGGTGTCGAAAGTCGGCGCGTCAGATGCATATCCGATCGTCGGCCGTCCAGCAGCAGCAGCTCCTCTCCGATTTGCCTATCGCGCACTTTCATCTCTTCTCATAACACCATCCCCCGCCCTTCTTCCCGAGATTCCCGTCTCTGCCACGTCGTTTCCTCCGCCGTACAGTCCGTTTCTCGATCCGTTTCGAATGTAATCCGAGAGCTCCATCCGGTGCCGTCATTCCTCGTCCGCCGCACCACCATCGTCTCAAGTGTTGTCCGTTTATTTATTCATTAATACCCCCTTCCGTCGTCGAGACACTTTTCACCTAGTTTGACACACTTATTCGTACCGTATCCCTTCGCTTCATTTCAACCGTTTTCAGACTGCCTAATTGCGTTTCCTCCACTTACTCGTCGTCTCACCTCCTTCGCCATCCACTCTGCTCACTTTTTTCTTGATCCGCTTATCACCTTATCACACTGTGAGAACGCCGCCGATCACTTTCGCTTTCGGAATGTTCCGTCTCTGATCAGTGTCTCCATCGATGGCATTTAGCTCTTCTCACCACAGCGTGATCTGCCCCACAACTCTCTCTCTCTCTTTCCATAACAATGAGTAGTTTCCCATGCGTCACAATCAGGTCCCTCTGGCTGCCCCGAATGGTAATCTTGTACACAATGAGGTGTTTTGTGTGTGTGGACGAACGCATTCGCGTGAGAGACGGTCTGTGGCAGCCAGCAACAGCAGTCGTTTTCCAATCATAAGCTTGTTATTCCTTCCTCCTCTTCATTATCTGGCCGCCTTTTTGCATGTTCGTGATTGCAAGCCCTTCCCCCTCCATCTCTTTACACAGTACCTACTTCCCGGGGGCCCCTCTCTCTCTCCTCTCGTTACGGTATCCCCTTTCCGGTGCGGGAGTACATACTCAACGTTGTCTGCACTCTCCCCGTTTAGCGCCCTCTTTGAGACACAAAGAAGACATTTCTGAAGAAGGTCGTCGAATGGCCAATTTGAGTGCAAACACTGGTACAACCGGGTCCCCACCCCTGTCGACAGATCATACCCGGACACCTGGGCTCTCATGCAATCGATAATTGCCGTCCTCTGCCGCGTGCGTCGAGGCACGCGGATGACCTTCCGCATTCCCCCGCTAAGGCTCTTTGTGTCTCCTTGGCCGCTCTCCATGCGTGGCCATTCTATTCGGGATCCGCAGTGCACAATGAATAATACCCCTCCATTCAAAATGAGTTCCCCCGTTGAGATCTCTGCTCCAACACCCCCTGCCTCGGTTTCCCCCTTCTTCTTCGTTGTTTTCCCTCCACTTTCTCCCCATTTTCGTAGCACGACTCCTCTCTTCCAATTGTCGTCGCTGAGATTCCGGTTTCAGCTTCGTCCGGAAACGAAACTTTCAACCCCTTTCGCTTTCTCAAACCGTTTGTTTATCTACTACTTTCGCCCCAGTCACTTTTCCTCCTCCGTCGTCGGCTGTCTTCTTCTGCTGTATCAGTCGCGTCCATCATCCTTTCCCTTCCCGAGAGCTCTTATCCGTTTCGAATCTCGCGACGGTTTCCTCCCGAAACATCTCGCTTTTCCACATTCCCCCCACCAACTTTTCCCCCTATTCTTGCAGTTTTCCCAATGCGCAGGCATGCCCTTCTCGGGGCACTGCCACCTCTGTTCGTTCTGCTCAACGTGGCGGAATGCATGAAATTCGATCCCGAACGGATAGCAGCTCGACTCCGAATCGACGAGAAATGGGACCAACTCGACGCGTTTCAATCGGTCAAATCGAGGCGAGGACGGCAAATTCAGCCGAAGGAGATCAGTATCCAGGTGTGTGTGTGTGACATTGAACTCGAGTGGACGTCGTTTGTTTAATTCACAAAACGGTGGTCTCTGTGCCTTTTTTCGGTTCGCCAACCCTGTTGACCCACGGAAATGAGCGTGTGGTCAGGCTGTTTGCACAGATGCACATTTGGCTTTCATCAATTACCGGTCGGTTCGAATGACACCTGCCATCGAACATGACACGGGATTAGATGATCTACGCACGGCGGCGGCGGTGATTTATTCCAAAGGAAATATGGTCAAGGGGGCCGCGAACGGAGGGCTTGCGCAACCGAAACGTATTGCATTTCCTCTTTGAAACACAATTATTTAGAATAATTCAAAAGTGAAAACGGGTCTCGCAGCGATCTTTGGTGAATTTCTCGACATTCCAAAGCATTTACGACACAGTTGAAAAAAGTGAAAAATTGGAAATTGGGAAGAAATAGTCATACTTTACGAGCCGTATTAGCACAATTTTATGAGCTACACAGAGAATTTTGAAGAATTCGCGAAATTCGATTATTCATCGAATGAAATTCCATCGTTTTGCAGGTGACAGCTCCGTTGTTTTCGAGCCGTCTGTTCGATTACGGTAGCAATGCGGGAGATCAAGAGCTTCCGCAGGCTCTGGACGTCGGAAAGAAACTCGATCTCGTCAATCCGATCTCGTTCTTCGGCTCAGACTACAAAACGATCTACGTGAGAATCACTCGACGTTTTGCTCATGTTTTCGATCCGCTTTCCAGGTGCTATCGAATGGAGCCGTTGGTTTCGAAGCAGCGTCTCGATCCTACAAATCTGGAATTCTCCCTGGACCCACAAGACTTCTCGCTCCGTTCTGGAATCGAAACGATCTTCGAAGCGGCGGGAAAGTGTTTTATCGCGAAGTGACAAGTGAGTGCGGTTGTGATAGCGGCCCACGAGACGGCGGTCGAAACGTGCAGTCATGTCCGAGTGGTTAAGGAGATTGACTAGAAATCAATTGGGCTCTGCCCGCGTAGGTTCGAATCCTGCTGACTGCGTTAACGTTTTATAGACTTTTATCAATTCGTTTTCATTTTCAGAAGGAAGAGTTCTTGAGCGAGGACAGTCCGAAATCCGTTATCAGTACGATAAGAATGTGAAGGTGAAGTCCGCGCTGATCATCACTTGGGACAAGATGCAGCCATTGAACACGGCGGCTCTACCAGAAGAGGTTCGTTGGGAAGCCGTAAAATGAACGAATAGTTCCTGTATTCAGAATACAAACACGTTCCAAGCGGCCATCTTCATCACTGCGAACGGAACTTTCGCCAACTTCATCTACAGTAACATCGGGTGGACACAAGGCGCCGAGGTACAGAAACAAAAGTTATAATTAAGAAGATGTTCGAGTAGATAACTGTGTAGAATAACGAAGAATAAGGGAGAGAGGGGGGATAAATCGAGATTAGGCAGATGATCGAATCGCCTCGTTTCGATTCTCATCTCGAATAACCTGAATCGGCGGCAAGAACGACGCGCGCGGTGTCAATTGTCAAAATAATAATGATTTATGGATGGGAACGGAGCGAATTTCAGGCGGGATTCAACGCCGGCGACGCCACGAACCACTTCAAATTGCCAACGTCCGGCACACCGAACATAATGTATTTGGAGGAGTACGGTAACACAGGAATACCCGGAGAGTGGATGTTTGAGCTGTCCGAGTTGCGGGTGATCAGCTGCAAATCGGGAATCAAGGGAGACACTTGCGATCAAGGTGATCCGCGGGGTGTTGGCCGCCCTAAAAGACAGTGATTTGCAGAGTGCTCGAACGGAGAATGGGGTCCCGACTGCGCCTACTGCTGCCACTGTTCCGAAGGCACTTGCCATCCGATCACTGGAGACTGTCCACGTGGATGTGCCACGTGTTGGGACGGTGTCGCGTGTCAGTCACGGCAGGAGAAGTGCGCGACGAAGACGCAGTGCGCCTCGAATGCGCTCTCGTTCAACGACTACGACAGGTGTGGAGAGGCGATTCAGAGGTGTCAGTGCCTGAACGGATACAAGGGCGACGGCTACAACAACTGCGAAGACGTCGACGAGTGTGCCGCCAACGCGACTCTCTGCCACAAGAACGCCGTGTGCACCAACACTCCGGGACGTTACTTCTGCCTGTGTAAGGAGGGATTCAGTGGCGACGGGCAGAAGGAGTGCTCGCAGTCGTTCCTGTTCCAATACGACACCCACCGTCAGCTGCCGCACAAGAAGAACTCCAAGATGGAGTGGAGTCTGAAGAAACCGATGAAGATCTTCGGAGAGACGACCGACAAACTCACCGTCACCTCGACAGGACTGATTGCTCTCAACGAGTTGAACAGAGACTTCGGGCGGCTCGAAGACATGCAACTCGTCGGAATCGCGCCCTTCTTCGGCCCCATCGACCTCTCGAGAAGCGGGGCGGTGAGTGTGGAAGAGGTGGACGACGTGGAGGTGCTGAACAGAGTGACACGCACTATCGCTGAGAACTACAACGATCCGACGTTCAATGCGAACAGCGCCCTCGTCGTCACTTTCTCGAACGTCACCGACGGAAGACAGACGGTTCGTTTCCCATCCATTTCCATTTTGAACTGTGTTCTTTCAGAAAGGAAACACATTCCAAGCCCTGCTCATCGATGGAGTTGGTGCTCGAAACGAGAAAATGACCTTCGTCGAGTTGATGTACCGTGATCTCCCGTGGGCATCTGGAGCAGAGGCGGGAATCCTCTCCAGAGACGCCTCCTCCTCGATCCTCCTCCCCGCCTCTGGAACCGAAGCCATCTCCCAATTGGCCAAGAACAGCAACATCAAACAGCCGGGAACGTGGCTCTACCGCATCGACAAACCGCAACTGATGCCGTGTGCGCAACCGATTCAAGTGCCTCCCTACTGCGACCACTTGCTCAGCACGGCTCCACGTCTCCCGTCGAAGCTTGCGGAAGAGAAGAAAGAGGACCTCACACTCCCATCGCCGGGTGCGTTCCTCATCGATCAGCCGTCGGAGACCATTGTGCCGACTCTCGTTCGAGGCGGAGGAACGGTGACTCGCGGACGAAACGTGCTCACAGTCACCAGTTCCCCGGTTCCGAACCAACAGATACCCACGACGAGAGGCACTACTAGACCCCGTCCGAACTTCTCGAGCACGCCGCACCGACCGATCGTTTCGTTGTCGGACGAAGACTTCGAACTGGGTCCCGATGCGTTCGAGGTCACTTTCCCTCCGTTTGTCACTGTCCAACCGGAACTTTTCCGACCGAATCAGAAGAAAACGGGCGGAGCACAACAGACAAAGTCCACTCAGAGGCCACTTCCCGACTTTTCGATTAAAACTGTAAGAGAGCGACGACGAATGATCGGTTGATCCCAATCCAATCACTTTCAGCCACTTCGCGAAGAGGTCGCCACAACGGAAACGCCGACGACTACGAGAGGCGCTTCTCCTGTTCCACGTGTCACCACTTCTCGTCCACTCGAAGAGGAAATGTCGGAGAACGAAGAATCGCCGTTCGAGGCCGGATCGTTCGACGGGGAGACGGTCAAGTTCACCGACGAATTGGATGCGATCCAGAATGCGGTGAGACTCGATAACGTTCCTCGTTTATTGATATCACTTGTTTTTTCAGTTCCAAACGACCAAAAAGAGGCCGACTGTTGGTGCTACTCCAGCTCCAACCGAAGAAGACTTGGCTGGAGAAGCACGTGTCGTTGAGACTTCCGAAGAGACGGAGAGCACGAGAATCGAGACGACGACGACCGAAATGAGCACGACTCGATCGAGCACAACTCCTCCGACAACGGCGATGTCGACGACAGAGAAGGCGTCGACTGAGACGTCGCCGTCGATCTTCGTCTTCACGACCACTCAGAAACCACGTCCTCCACCGCCAACGACAACTCGACGCATCGTCCAGCAGCAGCAATCGCAGCAGCCATCGGTCATACTGACTTCACCCCCGAAACAGAGGAACGATCAAACTGTGAATGTGGGACACGCCGAGGAGCAGTCGCCGAGTGAGTCGTCCCGCAACCCCACTACTATCTCTCATTTCTTTCAGAGCTCGCCATCCTCCTTCCGGTCATGATAATACTCGCGTGGCTCGTGATCCTCGTGTGCATCGGAGCAGTCGTCTGCTGCAAACGGCGCAATTCTCGGGAAGCTTCTCAGTTGCGTGCAATGTACGGAGCCGCGTACGGCGTCCGACCGACGGCCTACGAGTCGAAGCGAAAGGAGTCCACGTACGAGGATCATTTGGAGAGAGCCGCACGGCTCAGCGGTCAGCCGGCACTTTCCGGTCAGCAGGTGAGTCTCCGGAATCGTTTGCTCTCTGCGGTGTCTTCTCGTGTTTCATTAACTCTTTCATGTGTGTCTGGTGTGTTTTGTAGGCGGGAAAAGTGTCATTGTACGGCAGCTACTGGAACCTTCAGCCGCTCTCCAATCACTCGCCGGCTCGTCTTTCGACCCAAGAACGACAGTCGCCGCCGAGTTTCGTTAACAACGGGTATACTAATCAGACGGTGTGTTCCTAACTTTCCTCTCCTTCTTCTTCTCCGTCTATCGGCTCGTTTTTCAGCGGTACACGTATGCAGGGCACTATTAAAAACAGACAGTACTAAGCACTACAACACGAGTGTTCCTCGCCCACTAATAATAATTCTGAAGGTCCGATCCGATCCGATCCGTCCCAGACCTCCGGTTTCCTCCCTTATCGCTGTGACATTCACACTCTGCTCATTCCCACCGTTTTCTCTGCGTGTCTTCTCATCTCTCTTTGTTCCCTAATCGTTCCGATTCAGAAGTCTTCGTCGGAATCCACTCTGATCGAATGCGTCAGATTATGAGCCATTCCATAATAAATTCTCCCACATTCTTTCCCCTTTTTTGCCCATTTCTCTTCTTTCACCTCGCCTAGATATTGCCTTTCTCTCACTTCCTCATTTTTGTAACATTTTTCTTGTATTTTGATTTTTTTTTTTCATCTTTGAATTACTTGACTAGCGTTCACCTACTGACGGGATACAACTGAGAGCACCGAACTTTTTTATTTTAATTAAATAAAAACTATCGAATGATCTGTATGGGTAAAAAATGAGAAAACAAAACGGCACAACATACATACATGTGACGGGAGTCATTCAGTGTTCAGAAACCATAAGTTCGAATGAGTTTTGTGAGTCGTCGACATCATATCTTTGATTGCTCGGTTAGTACTTTCCATCAGCTCCGAGTCGTTCACGAACATAAGTTGGCACACGGCAGCTGAAATGAGGATGTAGTCAATACTCTTCCGATTGACACTCACGGAAATCGCGAAAGTGCGCGACTAACTGATCGAGCAGGAATGTCCACTGCTTTTTGTCGAGCTCTGTCATGCTGCACACGCTTTCCGCTCTTTTCAGATCGAAATGCCTCCCTCCGAGGACGCTCAAGTAAACCCTGCGTCTTTCCTCCAATTTGCCCATTTCCTCTTTCGAGAAGACGTGGAAGGTGTCATAATAAGCCTAAAATTTTTCAAATATGTAACGACACCGGAACAAAGAATACTCTCACTTGATAATAGAGAGAAGCAAGCATCGGAGTGAGGCACCACTCTTCGAATTCCTTCTTTTCGTGGACCGGGGGTAGTTGGTACTCATACTCTTTCGTAACATCGTACATGTGATCTGCAAACGCATCATCTCGCGTTTTAATATATCGGTTGTAGCCGTGAGTGTGCCAACGTGGCTCCAGTGATTTGTCTCTGGTTCCCGGGTGATCGATAAATCCAGAATATCCTTCGAACGTTTCTTTGATTGAATACATGTCAATACGGGCGTCACGGATGAGTTGTCTCAAGTGAGTTTTCAAATGTGGTTCTGAAAAATGAAAATTTTTACAGAGTTTTCATCAATGAACTCACCATATTGTGCATTATCATTATCTTCCAGAAACTTCTCGTGGTGTCTTTCGAATTCGTCCATATCTTGAATCTCCCTCTCGAAGTCTTTCTTGTTCGCAGCGATAGCTCGTTCTTTCTGTACTTCAAAGTCCTCTGTACATTCTCCGGTCGCTTTGTATCCAATTCTATTCGAAAAGCGACCTGGTTTTCTCGAGTACTCTGCCCAGTCTCCATCGGAATCTTGGTAGAGATCGTCGAATTTCTTCTCCTGATCTTCGTCTTCTGTCAATCCTGTCGTCAGCAGCAGATACGAGGCGTACTTTCCAGAAAACGAGTTGCACTTTGTATAAGCTTCAACGTGCTCTCTCGTTGGATCTCTCAAGACATTGGGTAGGGCGTAGAACACTGGCCAGTACATTCCGTCCGAATTGTGGAATGGATAGCTTATTGCTTTTCTTAGGCTTTGTACATTTGTTTTCATGTAGTCAACCTCTTGTTCTTCTGAAAACATTTTGATACCATCAAACTCGTGTTTTTGAACATACTCAAGGATAGTTTGGCGGCAAGGGGTTTCCGTGTTTGGAGCATGTCCTTCAAGATGTCAAGCATTGATTTGATCTCCATGTCTGCAGCTGGAGGATTTTCAGGTAAGATCTGCTCTTTCCGCTTTGGCAATAACAGTAATTTTATGACTGTCGTTTTATTGTTCTCTGCCGAAATTATCATTGGCCCTTCATTTTCATTGAGTTTTGATATTGATTCGTATAGTTCTAACTGTCTCTGCTCAACGAGAGGAGGAATAGCAAAACGAGTATGAAACTTGTCTGCAATTGGTCATTTACCTATTTTAAGCATTTGACGGAGTCGAATACCTTTCCTCTGTTCCCAGTCAGCTGGCATTGATACTCGATAAAGATTCCACGGTCTTTCAGGGAGCGGAATTCTGAAGATTTTATAACTAAGTAAGACTCCCAGCAGTCTCACTTACGCTTCAACGGGATCATTCGGTGAGCTGGTCGGAGGAGCCGATGGCTCGGAAGCGATAGTTTCTCTCTCGACCCCTTCCTGCATCACGGCGATGTTTCTTCTCATCTCTTCCAGTTCTTCAGCTTCTTTTCTCGCTTTCTCTTCTTCAAGTCGCTTCTCCTCCTCGAGAAACTTTGCGTTCATCGCTTCCTGAACCTGCTGAAACTCTTCCTCCTGCTTTCTCTTCTCTTCTTCTTCTAAGATCCGTCGTTCCTCTTTCAAGCGCTCCTGCTCGATCAGTTCGACTTCCTTCTTTCTTTTCAGCTCTTCTGCCATTCTAATAGCAATCTCTTTCTGTTCTCGTTCCCTTTCCTCCACTTTCAGCCGTCTTTTCCTCATTTCTTCATCATGTTTCTTCTTTATCTCATAGTTCTTTCTTTTTGCTTCCAACTCTGCTTGTTTTCTGGCCTCAATTTTAGCATTCTCTGCCTTGTCATTGGATACGTCTTCTCCTGCGACGATGGGTTCATCAGGCATTGCGGATTCGTCAGTCTTTGAAGTCGAGATGTCAACCCTTTTGGCTGGCTGTTCTGCGACTTCTTCAACTATCTTACGTTTTCTCGATGTTTGACTGTAAGAGAAAGTTTAAACGTCATGGATGAAGGGGGAAACATTACCTTATTTCCTTCTCATACTCTGCCAAAAGCGCGGTAATCTCTTCCAATCGTTTCTCAATTTTCGTGCTATCTTCATACTCCTTGACTCTCTCACATTGTCCCGGACGATCCGCATAGTTGAAATCGAACATCAGATTGTGAAAACGGTTCATGAGCCTTCGTTTTCTTCTAGAAAAATTCGTTACAGTTTCGACAAAAGGCGCGTGCGCAACTCACTCGACTGCAGTCTCTGAAGTTTTGACCAGTGTGTGGGGAACGAGATTGTAATACCCGAACACATCCACCTCGCCACTTTCCAATCTTTTCTTGATTTCTTCCGCATCTGGAACAAGATTCTAAACAGTGACACAACGTCTCTCTCAGCACTCACCGTATCTTTTCAATCTCAAATTGATGTTCTCAGCTTTGGAAATTCGTTTCGACGCGTTCGCTACTCTAGGCATGTTTCGGTTGTCCATGAATCGCTCCAGCATTTTGTTCGCCTTTCCGAACTCGGTCAGCACGGCTCTCGTCCAGCCAATCTTCTCTCGTCGAGTGTATAGACGATCGTAAGCCGAGAGAGAACCGACTTCTTCGCTAATGGGTTCTGTTGGCTTGGCTACATTTTTGTAAGTTTCCATGGCTTCTCTGATAAGCAAAATTGAGATTTTGGTCGATAGAACGAACAGTTACCGGATAATGTCAAGCGGCGTTTTGATTTCAGCTTCTTGTGGTGCGTCATCATCTCGAGACATGAACTCGGCGTCGGTGACAAAGTCCATTCGTTCGGTTAGGATCGACTCGTATCGCTTCTTTCGCTCCTCCATCTGTTTCTGCCTGGCGCTTTCGGCTTCTGATTGGATTTCTTTCCACGTTTTGATAGGCGGGGGTAGTACTGAAAACGATGAAATTGACATGAAAGTGACATTTTGATAACGAACCTCCCATAAAGTCCGGAATTTTCAGATTTTTCATATCTATGAAAAGGTCGGCAATCTCCTCATTTTGATGTGGCTGAAAGGAATGTTTGTTTAGAAAAAGGAAAATATTTTAAATTTTCAGGACTCTACCTGTCTATTCTTTTTTCTGACCATAGCTCCGAGCGTTATTTATTAGTATAGTGTTAGTCAATAGACGGAAGGGTAATTTAACATTGGACTATTAAATAGTAGAGTGGTAAGTCGAAAACCAATGTTGTTTGAATGTTTGGGTACCGTCCCGCTGTCGTTATTGAGAATCAGGATAAGTTATTTGAACGGCAAAAAAACGCGCGGGAAAGAGATTGCGCTGAGAAAACACGAACAGATGGGACAACAAGGACGAGCGGGAAAGAGAGAAAGAGGGAGAGAGAGAGTTGGCGGGAAGAGAAATAGACGACCGACACGGGGCGATGGTCAACATTACACATTTAGGAGAAGGTCTAATGGGACTACACTCTTTGAACGCATTCGAATTACTCGGAGAGAAAAGTAACTGTTTGGAGCTAGAAAGATAAGACATTTGGGGGGGGGGGGGTGAACTGTAGATAACATCGCTCGGGACCCACAAAGGTAATAAACCGAGAGACCATTATATTTCTATCGACGTTTTTAATGACCCCACTCTTTTGGCTCGTTTGCTTTGCTCGAAACAACTATTTTTCTCAAGTGTTTTAGACATGTTTTGTGTTCAGCTTATAAAATTTCTCCTATTCAGTTGATAAGTAAAGTAGAAAAAAACTTACGGAGAAAACCATTATTTCGGTGCGCAATTTATTTGTAGACGTTCTTCTTCAAGCGGAAAATGATCTCAAAAGGTGCTTTAAACTATATTTAAATGCATAGAATTTGAATGAATCATGAGTTGAAAAAAAATTTTTGAGTACAGGCTACCGTATCTTAAAGGCGCATATACTCCCTCAGCAATTGCGTCTCGTCGCGAAATTGACCATTCACATCAAAAATCATTGAACATCAGACAAATGAACCGTATAAAGTTAAATACCGATTATGACAGGGTTTGGAAAACAGACCGCGTAGCATTTCAAACTACAAACAGGAATATTCCCCCTTTCAGACCGTGGCGATCACTTTCGCCCATATTTCCGAAAACTGATCGTTGTTAAGAGTTGATGGTCTAGACACGAATGTTCCTGCTTTCACTTTCATGTGTGTGTGTCTCACAAATTTGATAAGAAAAAGTTTTTGGTTTCCCAGACTATACAGTGCGAATCGGCCGGTATTCAGTTCTCCTCTACCTTTTCGCCCTTTCGGTCGTCCTCAAGTATCACTGTTTCAGAGTTAGACACTTCTCGAAATGGAAATCGCTGACGCCGTTCCCAAAATCATTGAGAAGGTCTTTTCTACTGTACCTGATCTTTTCAAAAACGTTTGTTTATCATAAAATGCACAGTCAAAGTATATTTTCAGTTAAATATAACTGTCAAACCGCTGGAGAACTCGCGAAGCTTCTGGTCCGAGTGTTATCAAGTGATTATCACTCCGAATTCGGAAGAGTATCGTGATAAAGTGGTCTCTCCGTTGTTTGTGAAGGTGCCTTCATTGACTTCTCGTCATTCAATCCTCTTCTAATTCCACGTTCAGATCCCCAGAATCTCCGAAATAAACGCCGCTTTGGATCCGGAAAATGCCGACGAGAGTACTGCCATTCTGAGAACTCTGACTGCCGTGAGACCATTCCGTTCGTGTCCCCTCCAATCGTTTAATTCCAGCAAGAAGTCACCTTCTACACTGATTTCCGTGATTTTCGGTTCCCCGCATTCCCGATTCCTCAGTTTTTCTACGGCGAGTCTCTGGAGAACGAGCCGATGGCGGGACTCGTGTGCGAGGACTTCTCCGGACTCGCCGCCTCCGTTGACTACATTCCCGGATTCGACGACGGACAAGTCATCCAGTTACTCGAGGCGCTCGCCGGATTCCACTCGAAGGTCATTTCGATGGACGCGAAGATTCCGTGGGTGAACTACGGCAATGATCTGTACAGTGCAGACTACATTCGGATGCTGGTGAGTTGAAAGATCAGTTGTACTTCAAGTCGCCACTTCGTTCAGTACAACGACACTCTGCAATTCGAAGAACTCTGTCCGAAGGAGTTGACGGGGAGGATCCAGGCGGCAAAGCACGTCTTCGACGAGGAAGGAGTGCGGAATTCGAACGAACTGAACGCAGAACTGGGTCTGCCGTTCGTTCTGTGTCACAACGACCTGAACACTTCGAACGTCTTGTGGAACAAGTCGAGCGGTCGGATTCAGGCTGTAATTGATTTCCAGCACGTGTCCAAGGGAGCCGTTACATTCGATATCATCAGAATCCTCAGCCTCGGTTTGTCTGCGGAAGACAGGAGGAGAAACACGGAGAGGTAGTTGATGAAAGTACCATACTATACGATTGAATGCTCTCCAGATACCTCTGTCACTACTACGACTCTCTGAAGACGCACTTCTCGAGTGCCGTTCCGTTCACCTTCGATCAGCTCCTCAAATCGTATTCTGCTCACTTCAACTTTGTGAATGCCACGTCATTGTTCAGTCTCAGCTACTACTACAAAATGTACAAAGACACGTCACTCGACATCAAGGAATCGGCGGAGGAACGGGAGAAGAAGGCCGCCGAGATATTGAGCAGAGCCATTGGCATTCTCGATGACATTTTGTGATAACGATTCAATTGATAACAACTTAAACGTCTATTGTCCTCCAAGACTTGTTATATGAATAATTTGTTGAAAAGAGAGGTGAATGCGAAGAGAAATGTCTGCGAGAGAACGAGAAAAAGAAGAAGTTTGCACTCCTCTCCGATCGTATTGCGAAATCGGGAAAATTATTCAATCGGGGCACACACACACACACACTTCATAACAAACGCTGTGATAGTTGTGTCGGGGGCAGAGAGATTACTCATCAGATCGCCGACACATGTTTCTGTCTCCCGTCCTGTGTCTCTGCAGCAGTGGTTTTCGGGTGTGTGATGATGATTTGCATGTATTCGGGTCGTGAGTCCGTACAAGTTGGCACTGAGTCAGCCTCCTCTTATCGTCTTCCTCGTCCTTACACGTTGTTATCACTCCCTCCCTGTTCTCCTCCGCTCCACCGATCTTGCAACAATTTTCGGTTTGACCACCATCGATTTTTGTTTGTCATTCTTGAAGTTGTTTCAGTTTCCCGTTCCGCCCGACGATGCCCAACGACTTGCCGTTGTTGCCGCCGAAGAACCAGCAGAAGCATCTCGACAAGACGATGATCTCACCGCCGACCGATTTCCGGTTTGTCGCTTCTCAGAACCTCTGGGAGATATTCCGATTCTGTAGACATCTGGCACACGTCGGACCGAAGACGCCGTCGCAAATCGAAAACATCCGGAACAGCGACAACGTCATCGAGGCCGTCAACGAAGTGTACACAACACATGTGTTTGTATTCCGATGACGAATCGATGATTCTTTCAGGAGCTTCTACATCAAACCGTCGTCTTCCAGTGGCACCATGAAATCTGTTCGTTCTGAGGTGAGGAATTGTCAGAAATCAATCACACGTCATCGTTGTTTCTTTTGCAGAGAATGCACCTGGACGATGCGTTTCCAGTTCGATCGTCCGACGAAGAAGTGATAAGAAGCTACGAGAACCAGCCGACATCTCACAAATACGTCAATGTGCCCACTCTACCCGTCAGGCCGAGCAGGAAGAAGTACAAGGCGCCCGCCCCTCCGACTCCTCCGCCAAAGTGAGTCCTTATTATTAAAGAACTGAATGGGGGGACCTGGTCATGCCTTAACGTTGAAAATCGACTTTGATGGGTCAAACAACGGCCTTTCCTATGATAGTTACCCGTTTTCAAAAGCTCTTCGAAGTAATGAGAAATCGCTCTGAAAATCACATATTTTTCACCATTCTCGGCGGTTGCCGCCACACTCGAGGAATGATAGCAATTGTTAATAACTCATGAACGTGGACTCTTTGGATCAAACCCTTCTTCTCAATTCGTCGCGAGTGGGGTGACAAGAGCTGCGGCTGAACCGCGTGGTGCCGAGAAATACATGCGGAGTTGTGGAAAATAGATGATTTCGGGGGCGGTTTTTCACAACTCCAGGGTTCTCGGAAGCAGATTTTGAAAACGGATATCTACCGTCCATAAAAATCTCAACTTCAAGGCCTGTACTTGAAAGGCGGATACTTATGATCAGGCTGATGTCAAATACCCAAATGTATGTTTCCTATAAGAGTGTGTATAGGGAACCACTCGGGGGTGATTGCATGGGATCCCTCAATTTTCCATAAAAGAATACACCTGAAAGTGGCTGAGGCTTCTCAATCACCTCAATGAGTCCCTTAACACATAATATCATTTTCAAGTTGGGGACATTTTGAGGGTTTTGTACATTTTGACTGTCTAGAAGCCACTGTATTTCCCAAAATTTGTTTTCACCAAACCGCTGGAACATGAATTCCAGTGGGAGTATTTGCCTTCGCAGACTGTTCAAACATTCCCAATTTCTCCACGAAAACAACTTTTCAGAGAGTCGAAACCCCGTCTCATCTACGAGATTCCTTCGCAGCCTCCGGTCGTTTTCCGGTTAGTCACCCCTTTTCCTTTCCCTGCCCAAAATCGGATTCCAGGTCGATTTCCAAGGGAACCAATCTCTCGGAAGCACTTCCCTCGCCGAAGATCTTCACTCCGGAACGGATCGAGGCACCGAAACAGAACTCGGTGATCATCGAAAGGCCCGCAGACCTCGGAACATTCTCCTTCGGCCTCGACGACTGCATTCCCATCACGAAGACGTCGCCACTGAAAACACTGTCTCCACTTCATCGTCCACTGGTCATTCAACGGGAAAAAGAGGAAACGCCGATTTTGAGTTCGGCGAGTCCGCCGAGATATCAAGAAGACGGGTACATGTCGACGATCCGAAGCACTTCGGCTCAAGGAAAACAGATTCTGGAGGAGTTGGACAGTTGGTTGGACGATTTGGACGACGACGATCGGGAGAAACTGTCGACGATCAGCACCGATGAGAGTGGATATCCGACTCTGGCGCTCGAAAAGGACCGCGCATTCATGAAGCACCTCGTGGAGAAGTACGAGTTGGGCGTCGAGCCGGAGACCATTCGTCTGCGAAAGAAGAAGACGCCTGCCCCAAAGCTGCCCTCCGGAGCGCTCTCGTCTCCCGGATGCCAGGGGAACATCCCTCCGTTCTCTACTCGACCAGTCAGCATGCCACCCAACAGACCTCCGCCATCATATGATGCGCCGAGTTTCGATGCGCCCGTTTACGAGCCAACGGCTGCTGCCGCCGCTCTGCTCAACGGGAGGGCGCTCACAAAACAGAACGCATTGGACCTGCGGAGCAGCGAAGAGAGCCCAATGCCGCCTTCAATCGCACAGTATCTGGCGGACAGGCGGTTCAAGTCGTCCACTATGCCCATGTCCATCGGAAGGATGTCTTCGTCCGGATTCACCGACGTCTCGACTACATCCTCTCGGTCAGACGGTGTTTCGAGTGAAATTCTGTCGACGCTCGGGGAGGAACCGGCGGAAGTGTTGGCTCGCTGCGAAGAACTAATCGACGAGCAGCAGTTCGTTCCGATTCCGAAGCCAAGGACGAAGAAATCGGTGAGTGAAAGGGGGAGATGCGGGTCGTTGGAAAGGACGTTGCAGATATCAACGGAACCGCTGACTGAGGAGAGTACACCGACCGAGGCGGCGGCGGCGGTTGTGGAGGAGAACGGAAACGTGATCGGAGAGGAGTTCGTGGAGATCCGAGAGACGCAGACGCACGCGGAAGAGGTGCGTTTCCAGAGATCGGTCTTCAAACTTCTTTCTACTTTTTGTTTGTTACCACCAACAGCCGTCTCGGTGATCTAGATCACACGGCTTGAGGAGGCAAACAACGTGACTGAGAGACAAATGCAACGATATATATGTATGCGAACGAATCGTTGTGATCTGTGTTTTTTCAGAAAGCAGAACTTCCCACCAAACAGGTAGAAGAACCAGAAAGCGAAGAAGACGTCATCGGAGAAGAAGACGACGAGAGCGACCTGATCGTGACCCGATTCTAGCAGAGGAACTCAGCAACAGTAGAAGCCCCCGATTCTAGTCAACAACACATTCCAGTGCCATTCCATTCCATTCCCCCTCGACACTTTCCTTCCCCACAAATAACAATTATACACTTTTTTCGCCTTCTCTTTTTAACAATATTTTCTCGGCAAACAAAAAAAACAATTGAGGAAGTATTATGTACACAGTTTGTCGCGCTCCGTCGTCAGTTCGAGCTCTCCAGCAACTTCTTCAGATGCTCCTCGGCGGCCTCGAGGTCGTCGCGAAGGTAGCGAAGTTTTGCGGGCGTCACGAACTCTTCGTTGTAGACGTTCTTCTGCGAAAAGAGCACAGTTAAATACGAATGGGAGCATAGGAACTCACGAGAGCCAATTGACTGCGGATGACTTGGAAGCGGGCGAGCTCCAGGTCGCACTCGAACTTTGTCCGCTCGTTCGAGTTCGGCGCGTCGTGAAGACGGATCAGATCGTATTCTTGACGACCGATTTTGGCGAGACGAGTGGCTTCGTCGCACATTCTGTAGGTGAATATCTGAAACGCTTCTAATGAATATACGAATGAGGGGGGAAACGAAAGGATAGGATAGGACGAAGAAGAAGACAAAGAGAGCGGATTAGTGACCCGGAGCGATCCGACGGAGAGATTACACGAGCAGATGTGTCCGGAGAGAGAGAGAGAAGACGTCGTCGAGTGGGCAGATGGGCAGGGCGGGAGACGATCAAAAAATACGTGAGAAGGCGGAGAGGGCGGGGTTTGGACACAATAAACTGTAGAACAACACGAGAGACGAGAGAGTGGGCGGGAGTGCGAGACGCAGAGAACCACGAGGTGGGCAGAGATAAGCCTCGCGAGGGGCGGAAGATCTGAAGAGGCGCAGACAGCCACGCGTACTTTGTGTGCTTTTTGATTCGGAGGAGGGTTTCGGAATCGCGCTATGCGATTAGAATAGTATCAGAGAACGATCAGACACCGATCGGTTGAGGGAGGATACTTGTGGAATAGCGACGGTCAGTTGGACACGAAATCAGTTCGAACTCATGCTGTGAGATTGAGGAGACTTTCATTGGAGTGTAGATCACTTCCTTGATTGGTTTGATTTATTGTCCACGTTGGTCTGTGGGTAACTAGTTCGTAAACATCAGACTAGAGTCTTCGGTAACTTCTGCAGAGAAATGGTTCTCAAGAAAGATGGTTATCTTCTCGCTGAAAGTGCCGACGACTTTCAATTTCGCTTCTTAATTTGAAAAGGAAAAGGAGAAAACTGTCTGAAGAACTGAAAGAAATTCCAGAGGGAAACAAGACAGTTCCGATAATCTCTCCGAACTAAGCGACGTAGTGTAGTCGTTCATCAATCATACCAAACTACAATGCGCCTGTTCTTTTATCTTAACAGTTCCATTTTGCGTGTCACATGGCCAGTCGCCCTTTGTTCTCCCAAATTCTTACCCCAAACATCGGCTCTCCGCAAACATGGACGTCATCAAATCGAACCTGTTTTTGTGCGTGACCACACGTTTTGACGACGGTTGGTCGATAAGTGTTCTTCCATAATAACCTGGGAAGACCAAACACTAATGTGGCGTCCAAAGCTCGTCGAGGACCTCTATAGAGGCGACCTCGATGCGTCCAAAGTGCGCGTAGAGATCGTCGAGGTGTCGAGGTAAAAATGTTCTGTGTCTGTGAACACCACGACGCAACTATTGCGTCATTTTTTTGCGCAACAAATGGATGGTAATTTTAAGAACTATTGAAGACTTTTTCAAACTTTCGATGGTTTAACAATTTTTGTCAAGCCATCCAAAAATTATTGAACAAAAATTACTCGGGAAAAGCCAGAAATACAGACATTCTTGCTACCGTACCACCTCTACGCCTCGACGATCTCTACGCGCACTTTGGACGCGTCGAGGTCGCCTCTATAGAGGTCCTCGACGAGCTTTGGACGCCGCATAACACATTTAACTGCCGTTTATGGTGAATTCGGAACAACAGACGAGAAATGAGAGTAGTTATCAGAACGTCACGTGGCTGCTGATTCGCGGGTCGTCGTCAGCGGTACACGAATGTTGCCAAGGCGAATTAGCTCGGCTCCATACTTTTCGTACAATTCGCCGCCCTCTTGGAAGTCTTTGGCCGCTTCACGCATCGTTAACGCTATCCTCCGGCCTCTGATGTGATGGGCAAGAACGCCGTGCTTCCAGTCGTATCTGCAGTCGTCGGCCATGCAGATCAGAGAACGATGTGGCATGAGAACGTAGCAGAGGAAACTCATCGTGTCGTTGGACAGAGTCATGACTGAGCCATTGATCAGATTTATGCTGGAACAATTTCCAATCCATCTGTGACGCAAGATTAGAAAGATACCTTATGAGTCGATTTCCCCAGATCCACATGTCGTCCTGATGCATTTCGATGGCGCTCTTCTTCACTTCCTCGTACTCCAGATTGCACATTTCGAATGGCTGATAGTTTCCGAGCTTCTTCTCGTCGTACTTTGTCATCTTATCGAGCAAAAGATCTGCGTATTCCGGCATTCCAATGAACGTGTCCGTCTTCACTTTTTTGTGTTTGAAGTTGACCTTTGGTCCGTAGTCCTGAACTTTTTCGACGTTATTCTGATTCCAGCTTTTGATCTCACTTGCTTTCGTCGACCGCTTTGAGATTGTACCCACTCGACGGTTTCTATCATGTCCAAAATCTTGTTCTCCTCGTTTTCAGATAGAAATTCCGGTATAAGCGTGAGTCCATCGATTTTGATAGCGTCGTCGGTCGAAGCAGAATGTGATGCATTGGTTTCTGAAATTTGAACTATTTGAAGAGTTGAGACAACACTCGAAACCGTGAATTATCTCATCCAGTGTTGACTTGGATGTCAAATTTTGGGTGGGAATCGCGAGATGTCGGAGAGGATCGAATATGAACACCTTGTAACTGGCGTGTTTATCTTCTTCGACTCTTAACTTCTTGACTCTTTCAGTTGTTTCGCAAAGAGCACAGAATCGAACACCTTTACAGCCACACTCTTGCACGAAAGCTCCCATTTTGAGATGTCACACGTCTGAAATTGCAGAACGTTTAGAAACTATGTAGGGTGTGTATAACGCAAAAAGACGTAAAAATTAGAGCCTAAATATAATTAGTGAATTGGAACAGATTTCGGATCGTAGTTCTTTCGAAATTCAAGGCAATGTTGCAAAAAGAAAATAAAAAAATGCATGCCGCAGTGTTGCAAAAACGCGCGCGGCAGCTTGCAAATACAAGTTTCGGCCACGCCCAGAAACTTTTTTTTCGGCGAGAAACCTAATTTTTTAATTTTAATTCTCAACACAGCTTTTATCAATAACGTGTTCATAAATATTTGTTCTCATTTAAAAAAGTGTTATCTTTATCGTTCACAAGTTCGCAAATAAATTAACAGAAGATGTTTTTCGAGTATCTCAATTTGCAATGTTTCCAATTTACCGCGAACTTAATTAAATAGACATTTTGCAGTAGAGTTTGTTTCAAAATTTGAAATTTGTTTTATGGCTATTGTTCGTCTGTTGGCTATCAGGGAAAGTGCACACTCCTCTCAGTGATCATTGATGTCTTTGCTTTCCCCGATATAAACCAGTGAAAACATCACATCGCTCGTTCATTTCAATTTTGATTCTTCTCTGCTCTAATATTGATTGGCTTCATTTTCAGGCATGACGAGCACTGCCCGAAGTTTGCCTGCACTTTTCCGCGGACTCAATGCGAAGGTTCTTTTCACTTTGACCACACTTACTAACCATTTCGTCAAACCATCAGTATTCAGCTTCAGCTCAACATTTTTAGGAACTCTGTCAAAAGATGTCCTTCTCTATGAGCTCTGCTGTTAAATCGGAAGTGCTGGTCGACTGCCACGGGTCAAAGAGAGTTGTCACACTCAATCGTCCAAAAGCGCTCAATGCTCTCAACTTGAACATGGTTCGCGAATTCTACCCACAGCTCAACGAATGGAATTCCTCTTCCGATGTGGATCTTGTGATTCTGAAAGGCTCGGGAGAGAAAGCGTTCTGCGCTGGAGGAGACGTTCTGGCTGTAGTCCGATCGTACAAAGACGCGCAAAACGGGAAAGAATGTACTATGCACAAGGATTTCTTCCGCGAGGAGTATATTCTGAATCATCTGATTGGCACGTTCAACAAACAGTACGTCACATTGATTGACGGAATCGTGATGGGAGGAGTGAGTCAAGTTGAACGCTTGCCCTGATGATGATTCATTTTCAGGGATGCGGCCTTTCCGTGAATGGAAGATTCCGCGTTGCGACCGAGAAAACGATGCTTGCGATGCCAGAAACTGCCCTCGGGCTGTTCCCCGACGTTGGAGGATCATACTTCTTGTCTCGACTCAAGGGAAATCTGGGAATGTATCTAGCACTCACTGGCTACCGATTGCTCGGAGCAGACGCTTTCCACGCAGGACTCGCAACTCATTTTGTGCCAACCTCTGAGCTCGGAAAACTTGAGACAGAACTAGTGAATCTTAAGGACGTCACTGAGAACTCAGTTGATGAAGTCATCCGATCGTTCGAGCCAGAAAAGATCCCCGAGTTCAGCCTCTCGAAACACCTTTCTCAAATCAGAGATGCTTTTGGAGCTAGGTTAGCTGAACTGTTCGACAAGTAAATTCATTCGAATTTCAGAAGTGTTGAAGAGATTCTATCTCATTTGGAACAAGACGGCTCAGATTGGGCAAAGAAACAGTCAGCGACTCTCAATAAAATGAGTCCGACTTCTCTCAAAGTCACCCATAAACAAATCACGGAGGGAAGCAAGATGAGCTATGCCAAAATCTTCACAATGGAATATCGCCTGACTCAAAGATTCCTAGCTGGAAAAGACTTCCATGAGGGATGCCGAGCTAGTAAGTTAGGCTATTCTGTCGTCTTTATTCACATATTTTTTCAGTTCTCATCGATAAGGATCGCAATCCGAAGTGGAACCCAGCAACTTTGTCAGAAGTGAAAGAATCTGACGTCGAGGAATATTTCTCCCCCCTTCCGAACAACACCGACTTGAAATTGTCGAAGCTTTAAATAGTTTTTAGAAACGCAGGCTAATCTAGGAACCGATGTAATTATAAATTGCGGGTCTAATCGTGCCTTTTCTTTTATTCGTGTATAATAGTCCGCTTGGTAGCTTTTTCCAATAATAATTTTTTTTTAATTTCCTGTTGGAGTCATGTATTTTTATTCCTAATGTAACCTCGTTATTTTGCGATATTTGAAACAAGGCTTCATTGAACATTTTTCAGCGAATCAGTTTTCAGATGACAATAGGCCAAGCAAACGGCCGCACCCGGATCGTATCGGAGTGCGGCAAAGATCAGAAATGTCTTCCCTTGAAAGATAAATGGTTGCTCGTTCCGTCATTCCTCAAGGTTCTCTTGATGATCCACTCGAAATAGTGAAAGTCAATAATTTTAGGTTCGTGGTTTGGTAAAACAGCATCTCGTGAGTTTCGATCATTTCGTCGACGAAGAGATTCGGAATATCATGTTATCGAATCAAAAGATCACTTCCGATGCGAACCCGAATTTTTATCTCAAATACCTGGATATTCGAGTCGGAAAACCGAGCAGCGAGGAAGGACTCAATATGACACACGACAAGATCACACCGCAAGAGTGTCGCCTCCGCGACATGACATACTCGGCACCGATCTCAGTAGATATTGAGTACACTCGTGGAAACCAGCGAGTGTTCAAGAAAGATCTCGTCATTGGTCGCATGCCGATTATGCTCCGGTCGAACAAGTGCATCTTGAGAGATCTGGCTGAAGAAGAACTCGCGAGAGTGCAAGAGTGCCCGTTCGATCCAGGAGGTTATTTCGTAGTCAAAGGAAGTGAAAAGGTCATTCTGATCCAAGAGCAGCTTTCCAAAAATCGTATTATGGTCGGAAGAAACTCGAGCAAAGAACTTCAGTGCGAAGTGCTTTCGTCAACTTCAGAAAGAAAAAGTAAGACGTACGTGACGGTGAAGAAAGGAAAGTACTCAGTCCGACACAATCAACTGACTGACGACGTTCCGGTTTCCATTATTTTCAAGGTAGAGATTTTGATTCAAGTTATCGTCTATTTTTTTTTATTTTCAGGCTATGGGAATCGAATCGGACTACGATATTGTCAGCACAATCGGGCACGAGGAGAAGTATGTCTCGGCATTCGCCCAGACTCTCGAGGAATGTGTCTCCAACAATGTCTACACCCAACAACAGGCTCTGGCCTACGTGACTTCGAAAGTTAAGGCTCGCAAATTTACTCCTTTTGGATCTTTGCCAGGAACGTCTGTGAGCGTTTTGACGCCACCCAAGGAGCACGAAGCCGTTGATTTTCTTTCCAAGTAACTCTTATATGGAAAATGACGTCATCACGTTGTGAATTTCAGCTCAATGATCACGCATATTGCATGTCCCGATGGAAATTTCAAAATGAAGGCGGTATATTTGGGTCTGATGACGAGGCGGTTGATCCAAACGGAATTGGGAGAAAACGAATTGGATGACAGAGATTTCTACGGAAACAAACGTCTTGAGCTCGCTGGTTCATTACTTTCTCTTCTTTTTGAAGACGTGTTCAAACGATTCAACTCTGAACTTAAAAGAATAGCAGACAACGCGCTGATGAAGACTATGGCTGCTCCACTCGATATTGTGAAGCACATGCGACAGGACATGATCACCAACACCATCGTGAATGCGATGTCGACTGGAAACTGGATCATCAAGAGATTCAGAATGGAACGTCTCGGTGTCACCCAAGTTCTCAGTCGTCTTTCGTACATCTCTGCACTGGGAATGATGACCAGAATCAACTCAACATTCGAGAAAACGCGAAAAGTGTCTGGCCCTCGTTCTCTGCAACCATCTCAGTGGGGAATGTTGTGCCCCAGTGACACTCCGGAAGGAGAAGCGTGCGGATTAGTGAAAAATTTGGCTCTTATCAGTCACATCACTACCGACTCGGATGAAAAGCCAGTACTACGACTACTACTCAACTCGGGAGTCGAAGATTTGCACAATGTCCATTTCTCACATGTCAACAAACCGTAAGTTTTGTGTTACTTTCTTTTTTTTTTTTGAAATTGGATTTGAAGAGAGAACACGCTCATCTTCTTGAACGGAGTTCTTATTGGAACAGCAGTTGATCCGGAAAGAGTCGTCAGGGCTGTCAGAGACTTGCGAAGGTAAAATAGGTGTTTTTTTAGAATAACCAATGATTGTTACAGAAGTGGCTTGCTATCTGAATTCGTTTCCGTTTCAAGATCACTAACAAATAGGTCCGTCTTCATTTCTTCGGATGGTGGTCGTCTTTGCCGTCCCTATATCATTGTGCAGAATGGAGCACCCATGCTCACTCAACAGCACGTTCAAGAACTGAAAGAAGGAAAACGGATTTTTGAAGATTTTGTTGACGATGGAATTGTTGAGTACCTTGATGTTAACGAAATGAATGACGCATTGATTGCGGTCTATGAGAACGAAATTGGACCAGAAACTACACACTTGGAGGTTTTCTTCATTTAACACTTTGTTGGTTAATAATGCGTTATCAGATCGAGCCGTTCACACTACTCGGAGTATGCGCTGGTCTTATCCCATATCCCCATCACAATCAGTCTCCTCGTAACACCTATCAATGTGCTATGGGAAAGCAGGCGATGGGAACCATCGCTTACAATCAGCAAAAGAGAATCGATTCCATCATGTATTTGCTGTGCTACCCACAAAGACCTCTTGTGAAGTCTAAGGTTCGTGTCTGCAATGTGTCTTCATCTTCATGTTTTGCCAATTTTAGACAATCGAGTTGACTAATTTCGAGAAGCTACCTGCCGGTGCGAATGGAATTATTGCCGTCATGTCGTACAGTGGTTATGATATTGAAGACGCTCTTGTCCTCAATAAAGCCTCTCTCGATCGTGGATACGGACGTTGCCTCGTTTACAAGCACGTGAAAGGAACTGCTAAAAAATACCCGAATCAGACGTTCGATAGACTTCTCGGACCTGCTCTCGACCCGAACACTCGGAAACCCATTTTCAAGCACAAGAACCTCGATCAGGAAGGTATCGTGTTTGCAGGAGCACGTATTCTCCCGAAGCAAACTATCATCAACAAGCACATGCCAGTTGTCAGTGGAGAAAGTGGTCCAGGAGCGTCGGCATCAGCAAACACTAGTACGTTAATTCCTCCGTTTCCTCGACGTAATGCTAGCTTACAGTTGGAATTGCTGGTCGTCAAGTGGACTACAAAGACGTGTCGATCACCTACAAAACGCCGACGCCATCCTACGCAGAGCGTGTCCTTCTCACTTACAATGAAGATGAGGCGCATCTCTTCAAAGTGCTTCTCCGACAAACAAGACGACCTGAGCTCGGAGACAAATTCTCGTCTCGGCACGGTCAGAAAGGAGTTTGCGGTCTGATTGCTCAACAAGAGGACATGCCGTTCAATGATCTTGGCATGGTACCAGACATGATCATGAACCCTCACGGTTACCCATCTCGAATGACAGTCGGAAAACTCATGGAACTACTGTCCGGTAAGGCAGGAGTTATGAATGGCACCTACCACTATGGAACTGCATTCGGCGGTGATCAAGTGAAAGATGTCTGTGAAGAGTTGGCCTCGCGCGGATACAATTACATGGGCAAAGACATGTTGACAAGTGGAATCACAGGACAGCCTCTGTCTGCTTACATCTACTTTGGCCCAATTTATTATCAAAAACTGAAGCATATGGTGTTGGACAAAATGCATGCTCGTGCTAGAGGACCCAGGTGATATTCTAGAGTTAGTCCAAATTGTTCATCTCGTATTGCAGAGCCGCTCTAACCCGTCAACCAACCGAAGGAAGGTCTCGAGAAGGAGGTCTTCGTCTCGGAGAAATGGAACGAGATTGTTTGATTGCGTACGGAGCGTCGATGCTGCTCATCGAGCGCTTGATGGTGTCTTCCGATGAGTTCAAGGTATGTTTGTGATCTTTCGCCCTACCTCATCCATTCGTCGCCTGTCGCCGCCGCCACTTTTTTCTGTGTGCGCAATTTTTGCTCATCATTACACTAGGTCGCGGCCGCAAGCGTAACACTCAAGTGGATTCGAAAAGAGGAGCGAAACTGTTGCGAGGGTGCCCCTCCGCGCAGAGCGAGAGAAAAGAAGGACTGTGCCGATGTAACTGCGTGGGTTGACTACGCGAGCAGCGACTTTTCTGAGAACCTCCGACATTTACATTGGCATTGTTTCCGATTGGGAACGATTCCCGAGACCAATGTCTAAAATCAAGTTCTTAAGAAAGTACCCATGAAACGCGGAACCAGTTGAGCTTCGTAATACCCGAGACTGCACCATACATCCACTCTTTGCGATGTGACCCCGCGGGCTATTGGGTCCATTGCATCTTTTCGTCTCCAGCGATCAGTCTCGAAACGCCACCGCCAACCCTCGTTTTCATCTTCATCTTCTACGTTTTTCTCACAAAATAAGCGAAGAATCAGGAGAAAGGTTGGCGGTGCACAAGATAGAGAGTGCATGTTTCACGGAGAGGCAGGACGGCTCGCCGATCTTTTCTTGATTGCCATTTCTCTAATGTATATCCGACGGCAGCTCGTCTGCGTCTCTGCTGATCGGAACACTATCACACCTTCTCTCCCGAGTAACAGCTTTGGCAGAGAAGAAAAAGAAGGAGGAAGGATGAGAGGAGAGAGGGTGGTGGGTGCTCTGCGCTTTTTGTGCTCCTAGGAGTGGAATGCCGAGAAATGTGCGATTGAAGTGGCACGCGGCGGAAGAGAGATTATGAGAAAAGCGAGAGGGTACAAAAGTAAGGGAGAGTCGCACGCGTTTACAACGAATTAATTCGGGTTGGTTCGGGAGCAAATGAACTTTTGAAAACAACAGGAAAAAATTACTGAAGAAGCTATTCGACAATTAGAGATTTTCCTTTTTCAGGTCGATGTATGCACAGGATGTGGAGTGATTGGCTCGAAGGGATGGTGCCAGAAGTGTCGTTCCAGCAAGTCGATGGCGAATATCAAAATTCCATACGCGTGCAAGTTGCTATTCCAAGAGCTTCAGTCGATGAACATCGTGCCACGTTTGGACCTTGCACGCTACACCGAGTAGCCAATTTGTTACCGTTTTTGTAATTGTTGTTGTTGTTTCCCCATTGTTAGACATTTTCGACGTTTTCATAATTTCTCAGTTACCCACTTCAATAAATGTTATTTCCATATCGGGTCCAAGTAATGACACTGGGAGCAAGTAAAAACTGGAAATCAAGATGTGTTTGCAAATCATCCTCGCAGTGCGTGCGGCGGCGGCGCGGCGGCTCTCTTGCTCGAAACAGTTACTGCTCTCTCTCTTTCTCTCGCATCATCGAACTACCGTACCCTTTGTGCCGTCTCCTTGAATCGTGTGCTCTCTCGCCGACGGCTTTACATCCCGACTTCTTGGCTCTCTCAAGATCGGGGGATCCCGCGAGAGAGTGTGCTCATCGAGGAGACAATCCGCCGCATATCCGCCCCTCCTCCGCCCCCATCCCGAAGGCAGTCGCTCACATAGTGTACACTTGGGGTGGCCCGGCCGTCTTCTTCCTTCTGCCTTTCACTCACTTTCCCCGAGTCCACATCACAGAATGCCAGCTCCATCGCAAGGTGAGTCTTCTATTCACAGCCTCCCCCCGTCTACAGTCACTCATCCCTCCCTATAAGGCTATCATTCTCTCACTGCCCCATAGATGCCCCATACGTGCCCTATCATTCAATGTCTGTTTCAGACGCTCTCAAGGAGATCTTCAACCTCTACGACGAGGAACTCGACGGCAAGATCGACGGAACCCAGATCGGAGATGTCGCCCGCGCCGCCGGACTCAAGCCAACCCAGGCTATGGTCGTGAAGGCCTCCGGACAGGAGTTCAAGCGCAAGGGAGAGAAGAGAATCACGTTCGAGGAGTGGCTCCCGATCTACGAGCAGCTCTCCAAGGAAAAGGTGCGTGATAGGGAGCGGCGACGGGTAGTGCCCTTCCGGCGGCGCCAAGTGGTGCACAAACAGAGAGAGCAGATATCTTCTCTTATCGGCTTAGATAAACACGCAGTGCACTTCTGACGTGTTTGAGGGTTACAAGTAGGAAATGAGCGGCGGCGGCGGACTATCCTTCTTTCCATGCACAATCTCTTCTCTTTCCTTGTTCGGTTGTGACGTGGCAGCTGTCATGTTTGTTTTCTTTGATCGATGTTCTTTACTGCATCGAACATTGACACACGGCAGCACATGCCGCCCGCCGCCGACGCCATCGAATCAATAATCATCGGCTGCCGATGAGGCAAAGGGATAGAGAGATGTGTGTGTGGGGGGAGAATAAGAAGCGGCTCCCGGGAATCTCGGGCAGGGGAAGCACGCGGTGTAACAATTGCCATGCGGCTCCTCTCGCGACTGAAGGCAGAGAATTGCAGGAGCAGGGAACCTACGCCGACTTCTTCGAGGGACTCAAGGTGTTCGACAAGGAGGAGTCCGGAAAGATCCTGTGCGCAGAGCTCAGACACATCCTGTTGGCCCTCGGAGAGAGACTCTCCGCCGATGAGGCCGATGAGCTCCTCAAGGGAGTCGAAGACGGAGAGGGAATGGTCAAGTACGACGGTGAGTCGTCGACGACGTCTCCTCCCTTCACTCATCACTTGCTTTCAGAGTTCATCAAGAAGGTTTTGGCCGGCCCATTCCCAGACCAGGACTAGATTCTGAACCGCCCGTTGTTTTGTGCCCCGCCCTTTCATCCCACCATCTGCAAAATGCACTCTTCTTCTTTTTCAAATAATTTTTTTTTCAATTAAAATTTTCTTCGAATGTGTAACCTGTCCTAACGATGTTTTACTTTGTGTATAAACCCATCGTCTAGTCGTTTATGCAGCTTCTTCTAATCGTCCAGAGAGCAGGATGCGCCCCGTTTTCCGGTCAATCGGAGAACCGTCGACTCGTCTCTCTCGCTCTCTCTCTCTCTCTCTCTTCTCTCCCTTTTCTCCACACATTCAACTGATTGACTTCATCAGAATTTCATCTTTTTCTCTCTATCATTCAATTTTTCGTATATTTCCTTCTGATAACTCAATAAAAACAAGATTCTGGAAGAGAAGAAATAGAGAGAGAAATTGTTTTAACACATTGTGGAAAAGTGAAGAGAGAGAGAGAGACCTTCGAACAGTTGTTGTTTCCGAATGCACTTTCAAAGGATGTTCCGAGTGGGGGGGGGGGGGGGGGAATGTCGAAAATAGCGAGTGTAATCCACCGATTCTCTTCGCGTTTCCGGGACAAGAGGTAACGGCCGTTCGTTGTGCTTCTTCCGTACATTCTGCGGGTTCATCGTATACTTTCGACGAGCTTTTGCCAGCAATCTTGCCGATTTCACCCGAGAACACTTCCCATTTAGCTGAGACCAAAAGAGAGAAAGTTCATCTTATCCAGAATCTCCAGCCGTTGAAATCGGAGGAATCATTGGGTCGTCTGCATGCATAGACACTATCCAGAACTTCCCACCGGTCGAAAGATTCCCGAGTACTCCGACCAAGTGATCTCAGAAGAAATCCTTCCCTAACGCCCCCTGTTACTTCGGGAAACTTGATATAGGGGTTTGCATGCTGAAATCAAGGAGCTCGCACAGAAAAAAACGTCGGCTTGAGTCGCTTTCGATCCGAAATTTCTCAACTCGAGAAGAGCGTCATCTAGTCTTTTGTCAGACACACTGAACACTTTTTCTTTTGTTGCTTCCGTAAGAACCCGAACTTTTACAGTGAACTGTGCATCATTTCTCCACAAAATCATCTCGATAATACGTACAGCTGCGATATTGCAGTGGTGGACCGATTCTTAATAAATAGGTTCAAACACGTGAACTGAAATACATACTAACTGTTCCTTTGGAATATGGGCAACATGGGATTTGATCCAAAAATTGTTTATATAACTAGAGAGTTTCTTTCCGAACGAACAGCTCTCAAACAATTAGGGTCTCCAAGGAAAGTGTTTTCAGACTTAACTTCAGATGTTTGTATTACAGAAGTACATTTTTTGTTACTGGCCACCGATCCCACATAATGACTATATATATAAATATCTTCTTCGAGATACTGCAAATGGTATCTCCAATTGCTCGAAACACCATGAAAAAAACGGGGGGAGGGCGTAAATTAACTTGAGACAATATCTAAAAATACGAAATTAGTGCAGATAGTCTCTATGCGGAATCGATTATACCAGTATATGTAAATAAAAGTGTACTTCTACAAATTTAGAGTGAAATCTGAAATTTCGTCCACGGAAACAGTTCCCAGGTTACTTCCGAGTGCAATTCGTAACTTTCGACTCTCCCATCTGGCTACGGAAAGACACCCATACTCAATCGTTCTTTGCATTTCGGCCAAACAGAGATTTCTGAATTCTGAATTCTTCCGTGACATTTGCGTCTGAACATGATTTCCAACCGGAATCCACGTGCGAATTCGGGTTTTGCTCGCCTTGTCTGCAGCCGTGGGAACTAATCGAAGGTTCCCGAATCGAAAGAAATCAGGTCGGCCCGCAGATGTGTTTCAGGTCATGCGAGAGAGAGAGACAACATGTTGTAGGTAATCAATCAACGGTGCTCAGTGTTCACGAACCGCCGTGCTCGGTGAGCCGTCGCCCAATGCGCTTCTTGGTCATCAGGAGAGTTTCCCACGAGAATCAGAAGAGGAAAACATGTCACCAACAGCAGAAGAAGCAGAAGGAGGAGGAGCCAATGCGACGACGACAAAAACAAACACTCATTGCGCATTCCTGGTCGTTTCGTCCGCTGATTCTAATCCCGAGGACCCGGTCCGGACGACTTCAACGAAGACGTCTCCGGAAGGCGTGCGGGATGGACGTAGTAACCGCTCTCCTCCTCCCTTTCCACCCTAATCCGACCCATTTGTCATTTTCGCATACGGGCGGGGAAAGGGCTCTGTTTTGGCGCGGAGAACCAGCCGATAAGCCATTGTCATATTTCATTCACAACACCATTTCTAGCTCCTCGTTTCCGTTTTTGCATGTCACAAGACACGTTTCCAGCCATCCGACAAGCAACTGAAAACAACGTCTTCTCTTGACACGAATTCGTGCTCCAGCTAGCGGGAGTTTCTATCGAATCCGAAGAGTTTAAGAAGTGATATCATAATGCCGAATAAGACAGCCGTCTACCAGCAGTTTTAAGCATTCTCTCATAGAGAATAAGGAAAAAAGGAAGAAGAACGTCCACTCGAGAAGATTGAGCACTTATTTCCCGTCGGCAATCTTTCTCCCATGCCTCGTCGTCAGACATTCCGTTCATTTCTTTCGCCCCCCTCTTCAGACTCATCAACAACTTGCTCTCTATTTTATGACCGTAATAACCGTTGAAGAAAGAAAAAGAATGCATGCTCTCCATGCCGCCCATCCCAATCCGTTGTAAAAACATTTGAACTTTGCCAGTAAAAAGAAGCAGGTGTGTTTACGACGATTCTTCCGTCGGTTGCCACGTGACTCCTCCTCTTCCTCTCCTCCCAACCCATTCACTTCCCTCTTCAACTCATTCTCCCGACAACATCTTCTAACATCCGCACGCCTTCCGAAAGTGCACGTGGGCTCGCGGAGCCGCTCTCCCGCTCTCCCGCTGCTGCTCGTCAGTCGTTTTCGCCCCTCTCTCCCCACCCCCTCCTCTCCACTTGATGGCCCTGCTAATTTCAAAAGAGAGACGACGGGCTCCCCCTTCTCTCGCTCTTGCTCCCGTGCTCTTCCTTCTCCCCCTTCCCCGCCTATCATTTTCAGTTGTAACAATTCGTCTTGTGCCTATGTCGCCGAGCCACCCGCAGTTTTTCAAAATAACCTATAATACTCGGTTGTCGATTTGAGTGTTTCGTTGCAGATGCTCTCCTCCCTTATTCTGCTCCTCCTCTACCACATTCGTCCCGCCTCGTTCTCCCAGTGGACGTCTTCTCAATTTCCCGACCTCCGAGGCCCGACTGTCAATCAATGCATCGCAGTGTTGCCACGAAACAAGCAGCAACTCTACGTGTGTGATCCCGATCACATGCTGAACAACACACAAGGTAACCACCGAAGGAGCCACTTGCGCTCTCTCAAAGAACAAAGAGTGTGCGCTCTTCTGCATAGCAATAAAAGAGAAAGAGTCTGAAGAATAAGCGGAAGAGAACATGTGGCACATTTCGATGGGCTCCTACTAGATAAAGAGAAACGACGACTACTCAAACGGAGGATTTACAGCGATGCAATTGAACATCCAGCTGCAAGAGCTGGCCGTCGGAACGCCGTGTCACTGCCAGAGGAGGTCCCAATGCACGACGGGAATCGAGGGAAGTGGCGGCAAAGAGGGACTCCACGGCTTCATCGTCTCGATTGCCATCGTAAAGAACCTCTACATGCACATGCATTCGCCCAGTGACACGTGAGTCTTTCTGAAAATATCGACGACGGACCTCACATTTCGGGTTGTTTGCTCGTTAAAAAACAGAGAGGGGAGGAGGAGGAAACGAGAAATAATAACCACACAAATAGCTAACAGCTCAAACAGCAGGTCTTCGGGTGGAAACAAAGCAACCGAATGTGTGCATTCCGTCGCGAGTTTTGACGTGCATGCACTTGTTGAGTGTAGTGATCCGATTGCGTTTCCAGTTGACCTATTCCTGACCCTCATATCAACTTTCTCACTGGAAACAATTGAAATGCTTCAGACAGCTAACTGAGAGAGCGGAAGCGTTCTGTCGAGCCCTCGAAGGGCGGTGGGCTCTCGGAGACTGTGGCAACTCGGTCATCATTTTCGTGTGGCAGCACTACAAAAAAGTGGGTCTCCGTCTTCGTTTCCTCTCCTAAACACTCATTTTCAGATGGTCATTTGGCCTGCACGACTCGCCGAAAAGTACATAACCGCAGAGGAGAGGAAAGCGATTCTGACGAAAGTGAACGACTACGCGCAGACTGACGACTGGTTTCCGGCGTTGTCGACGATTATCAGTCAGTGCGAACGTTTCTCTCATGAAACAAGTTCATTTTTGTTCCAGAAGAGATATCGAACGAGCTGAACGGAGATCCGGAGCCGAGGTTCGACACGGGAACGCTTTCGCTGTTGTTGTCGGTCGGATTGGCCGTCGGACTAACTCTTTTCATCACATGTGAGAGTGTTCTGCGAATCGCTTAACTCTGCTCTCATTCAGGTTGCGTTTGTGCATTCCGGTGTTGTGGAAACGTGAAGACGCGCGAGCGACGGAAGAGTGTGGAGCGAGCGATGGACAACCTGCGCAACAGCGTCATCCGCAGAGGCAGTCAGTTTCGGAGGTTTGATTGTTAGTGATTCCCATGCCGTGCACCTTCCCCGTGTCACTTTAACATGGAAATCAGCTCACAATCAGTGTGACTCAAAAACGTTGATGGTGCCAGTTGGGAGTTTCCCACACATACCATTCGTAGATTTCCACTCGTTTTCGGGTTCCCAATCCTCGCATTTTCAGATCCATAAGCCGCTCTCCGAAAATAATAAACGACGAGAAAGACGTGTTCTTCGGCGACGCGACACGTGTCTAGCCGCCGTCCATCCCCCACGGGCCCCCCGTTCTTCCTCTTTTTGCTCACTCGTTCCCAGGGATTCTGTCACATCGATGCTGCGTTTATTTGTTGTCCCGCCGCCCTTTTCACTTATTTTGCCCTCATTCCCTTCCCCGGATATAAATGTTTTATTTTGGAAACAGAAGACGAGTGTGAGACAAGTGCAGCACACACACACACATGAATAATCACTTAAGCGGTTATTTACAAAAGAAGGCGAACTGAGCAAGTGGGCAAACGGCGAGCTGAAATCACTTTGAGGAGGAGCAGTCAGATAGCTCGTCGTTTCTGAAATGGTTGGTTGTTTTGGAAGAGAAATGTCGAGAATACAGAGCACAAGGAAAGAGTTTGGGCAGGTGAGAGACGTAGAGATAAGGAGAGGAAGATTAGATTAGAACTCGACGGTTTTTCCGTCTTCCGAGACACGGATTTGACGAGCCTCGACGACTGCCTGCGATGGCCGCGAACGGTTGAGCACTTCGAGCTGAGAAGCCATCTGTGGAGCAGCAATTGGAGCAACGATTGGAGCAACCACTGGAGCAGCGGAGGATCTGAAACGGTGTCTTATGATGAAAAGAGCTCGAAAGGGGTCGTTTACCCGGAGTCATTGATGGCTGTCAGCTCGGCTTTGACGGATTCCGGAGCCTTGAGCATCAGTCTGTCGAGCTTCTCCTGCTTCGTCTCCATGCTCATCTTCCCGTTTTCCATGATCTTCTTCGCCTCCTTCTCCAACTTCTTCGCTTGTTTACTCAGCTCTGGGACTGGAGCGATTGTGGACGAAGAGACGGCCATCTTGTTGTTCTTCATGATGAGTCTCTTGTGAAGATCGGCGAATTTGGACTGAAAGAGAGAGTGTGTGGGTTATGAATGGAAACGATCGTCTCACTCTGATCTCGACTCCTTCGTTGGCGAGAACTCTGCGGATGTGCATGTGTTTCTGTTCCATGTCCATTCGCTTCTCCGCGATGATTTTCTTTATTCTGTCCATCGTCTCGCGTTGATTCTGTCTCCAGAATCCCGGTTTCGCCTTCTCCATCGCACGTTCTCTATCTGTTTTCTCTTCGTTTCCTCCGAGATTGGCGTCTCCCGCTCTGGAATAACTCCAAGATAGACGTGTGTCTCAACAAGAGAAAGAGTCACCGGTAACCGAATGGTCCAAAATCGAATGGGTGTGCCTGACGGAAATATCCCTGCGGTGGGTAGAGATTGAACGATGGACGGCGCCGTGGTTCCTGTGGAGGGAACGATGGGAAGCCCTGTAACGGTAACTACTCCTATCTATCCTATATAGCCGCCCACTCACATAGTACGCATTCACATAGTCCGGAGTGACGGCTCCTTCGTTCGCGTCGCCATACGGTGTCCTCTTGAAATAGAAGGCGTTGACGACAGAAGCCGTGCAGCAGACGACGAGCAGCACGAATTTCATGACGGAACGACTGCTGCTGTGGTCAAAAAAGGGCGGCGGGTAGTCGATGAGAAGGGGCGAAACGAGAAGTGAGGAGGCTCTCTCGCGGCTCGGTCCGTCGCCTGTCCGCGTACTGTTTGGGAGTAAACAACAGTGTCTCTCGCTGACCGTCTGGGGGCGGGCTCACACGATTTGGGCTCTTCTAAGCGTCCTGCGACCCCCCGTCTTACCCGCCGCTAACTACCATTTCCGGCTTTTTACGTTCAACTTTGCGAGCGGCGACGCACGGTTTCCGACACGAAAAGTGCAGATATCAGGGGCGGAAAGTGACAAGACGTGCGCGGTGTTTTGTTTTTGCAAAGTTGTCTCACGAAGTGATTGCAAAGAGTGAATGATGTTCGAGCTCATTTCCAGACATTTATTCATTCGGTTTACAGAGAAGCAAGGCGGTGGATTCGTGTGATGGAGGAGACACTCGGGTGTATATACAGGAGAAGCTGGGCATTAGTGATCTTACAGAACTTTTCTAAACTTCAGTAGCAACAACTTTTTAGTACGATATAGTCCAAAGTTAGTGATAAGACTAAAGTGTTGAGATGACAGATTGGAATCGCTGACAATTTGAGAGAGGGAGAGAATTTTGTGGGACAGAGAGACACAGAGGAACGAAAGAAGTTAGCGAGAGAGCACTCAAACGGGGTTCAGAACGAGGAATCCCTTGTTCCAGTTGTCATGAAACACCCAGAAAGCGAGGTGTCCCCGGTGCACGTCCTCCACTCTTCCAGTCGGGAACTCAATTTTGAGCTCTTCGATGAGATCCAGAGTCCTCTGACGCTCCATATTCTCGATTATCAGTTTTTGTTCGTGTCCCCACGGAGCCACTGATCCTGGAACCGTCTGAAAGAGTTCGAGTTCGAGCGGAATATTAGTCATATTCCTACCACGAATATCTTCTTGATCGCTTCGTTCGTGAGGTTCATCGTTTCGCCTTCGCCCTCTCCAGTCACCATAAATGTTCGCCGTCTCGTTCCAGCCGTTTTCATATATTTCTCGATGAGCGCCGGCGTGACGTCGGTGCTAGCGCTGACACTGAAACATTAACAATTCCATGTATTTTGCTCTTTTCCAAAAATCAACCTTATGGTGAACTCCTTTGCTTCCTCGTCCACTCTGTTCAGATCCAGACTGTCGAACGCCCTTATTAATTGCTCTTCCGTGAGGTTCCTCGTGTGAAATCTATAACTTCTCTTTTTCGCCTATGATTTCTGAACGTTTTCGTACGCAATCGCCTCTATCAAAGGGCAGAAACGAAGCAGTTCGAGAACGGAATCAAAGTATTCCGCAGGTTCTTCTTGTTCCGAAGTCACTTCCATCTGGAACTATTCTCAAGTTTCCACTGTTCATTTCCATCTCCTTACCGATCTCATCCGTTTGCAAAACGAAGTTGCCACTGGGAGGAACGACTTCTGAATCGTTTGAGCGTTAGCGTCATCCAACGTGAGCGTCAATGGAGCCACCCATCTGGTCTGCGAAACTCCGTCGATAACAGTCTGAACGTTCTCTCGGTGATGGTGCTCCTCTCGCGGAACTCACTCTATTCGTCGTTTCGCCCCTTTCTCTGATTCCGATAATCGGCCCCTCAACTTCTGCGATTTTGATGGGGAATTGTCTAAAATCACATAAATGAATACATTCTAAATGCTCTCCAACTTTCACTCACTTTTGCAGTTTCTTCGGGGGAATATTGTTGATCACTTTTCTCAGAGCCATGTTTCCCTTCCGAATCTCCCAAATTTTCTCGATTGTCATGTGTTGGAAGATGGCTTCCATTGATAGGACGGTCATTGGCTTCTCGTCACCCATGTTTTCTGAAAACAATCGAAATGAATGAGAGGGGAGGAATTGAGGACTAGTGCATAGGCAGCAGCATGTTTCGTTATGCAAGCTGTCGGGTGGAGAACGAGAAGGAGACACATAGAGATGCGGGTGAAAACGGGCGCAGGACAACGGGAAAGAAGGAGGACGCAGACGGCTAGACACCCAAATATTGAAAGAAGCAGGAATGGCAGGAAGAGGCGTGGATAACAGAGACAACGGCGGAAATTGACTCTGCATTTCTACGAGCACATGAGCTAGTGAAGAGGTGTGATGAATACGGGAGTAGTGATGATAAGTTTCTTTATACAAGTTTATTTCATGGCAAACGAAAGGTAGAAGAGGTAGAGCAATTGAAACTGACGGCAACACTCGAGTACATCCGGATTAATTCAAACTGAGAAGTCATTCGCGAGCGGAGTTCTCTCCAGTGCACTGAGCGATGGCTTCGAGGAGGTGACCAGAGTTTCGGAGAGCGTCGAGCTCAGTGTATCCACCGACGAAGCGGCCACAGATGAAGATCTGAAACGAGGAGGAAAGCGTTTATTTGGCCACTTTTCCAAATAGTCTCAAATAGTTGGCTTCATGAGTAAACGAATCTAATTAGGAGCACTGCTAGTTGGAAAACATCGAAGCTCCCTTTCCGTTAACCATTTTATTCGGAACCAGAGAAAGAGAGCATACCTGTGGCACACTGGTCTGCCTGGTCGTGTACACCAATCCATTGACGATGCCCAGGTAGTCTTTCGGTTGTTCCGCCTTCAGACTGTCCAGATTCACTTCTTTATACGCAACTCTGACGTCGGCGAAAAGGTCCTTCGCTTTGTTGCAGAAAGTGCAAGACGTCTTAGTGTACATCACAACTGGCTCATTTTTCACCTGAGTCGTCGAGTGGTTGAGTTACAAAGTTATTAGATTCATTACCTGTTCCTGAACAACGTCCACGTTGACTTTTGAGGTGACACTTCCCATTTTGACTGAAAATTCAGAATACTTGACAATAGCACAGTTTTGAACATTTCGATAATAGGAAACTTCACCCTTATTATAGATGCAAAAGAATGAGAGAAAGATCGTTTATTGTGTTTGAAGAGATCAACTGATAAATACAGTTTATGAAAGATCAACATGCTTCAGAAGGAGGCCGAACTGCTCCTTTAGACTGTTAACATCGTCAACATAATCAGCCTCGTTGTTTAGACGATCCTCGATCTCCTGTAATATTAACTATGTAGATTAGCTAACGAAACAAAGACTCACCTTGACGGTGTCTGCATTTGAACCTTCTGGAGCGACTATTCCGAATAGAGCTGTGTGACGTGGATAGTCGGCGGGAATGGATATGTAGGCAGTCAATCTGAAAATGTAATTCGGAAGTGTTCTACGATAGAGAGATACTCACTTCTTGCTGTTGCCATCTTCTAGCTCGATTTTGTATGAGAACCGATCTGAACTTCCCGTTTTCGAAATCAGAGTGGATAGGAAAATAGGAATTGATGCTATAAACACTTCGTCGTCGCAGAGCTTGAACGAATTGATCTTCACATCAGAGTCGATGTTGAGACTGTCAGTTTTCTTGGCTTCCAACGAACGAATGATTCCATCGAGCACAACTCGATTGGATATTCTCTCGCGAACTGTTTTGATGATTTTTCGCAAATGCTCGGTCACCGCTATTCCTCCGGTTTCTCCGTCAGCAGTTCCAGTCAATTCTTGAATAAACCGATACGGCTTGCCAATCTGCTTCGCAGTCACATCGAAGTTCAGTCTGAAGATACAAGTGATTGAGAGTCAAAGTTGTAAACACTCACTTCAGGTAGTCTATTTTCAATTCTCCAACTTTGTTGGGGCACGTGTCTCCAGTGTCTCCGTCGAAAAGATCGGACATCAGTGCGTCGGCATGGAAAAGGATTGACTTCCTGTCTGTTGAATCGGCATTCGTCATCCACTTTATTGTCGTAACTTTTAATTCAGTTAGGTATTGAATAACCATAATGACTTTAACATTTCCTGAAAATCGGAACGACTATCGATCAGAACGTTTTCGATCCACTCACCATCGGAACACTCGATGTCACATTCGAGACTCATTGGATGAACATCGAGCATAGTATTAGCCATTTTTGTTAATTTCTCCTGTGTTGTATCATCATCCTTTCGTCTCTTTTTACTCTCAGCGTCGTCTTTCAAATTTTTCGAGCTGTCATTGCAGCCAACGATGCGGAATTCAAATAACTTATCTGACAACACAGCTATTTAAAGCATATAGAATTTTCTACATACCGTCGTGTATTTCTTTATAGGCAGATGCGTGTATGTGAGCGACGGCGAGCGGTGTTGGGAGAGTCAACGAGAGCTGTCTCTGCTCGTCGTCAATCGTAAGATCTCTAAACTTGGCGCCGACCATTTCGAATGCCGGTTCCGCCACTTTTGCTAGGTCTTCAAGCTTTGGTTTAAGTCCATGGAGGCGAACTTCTTTGCCTCGAATATCGCTTTGTAGTACGTTTCTTCGACCTTCTAGCTCACTCAGTGTTGAGAGCAGCCTTAATAGAAACTCTCGTTGAAACGTAACAGAAATAAATAAACTCACTGTGTTCTCTGGTCGTTTTCGAACTTGAGTCTCGCCAGATACTGTTCGTGCTCATTGCCCATGGTCTCCTCGGGCTTGGACAAAGTTTCAGGGGCAAGCTCATAAAACTCTTCCACTGGTATCAACTCGATATCTTCGTCGCCGGCACTGAAGTCGAGACATCTGTCAATCTCCTTCTGTATGTGCTGTACTTCACTCGTCACGTTCTGCAGCTGGAGAAGCTTCGCGTCGAGAATCTCCATCCGCTCAGTGACTTCCTTTCTCATCTGAGCAGTGGCATAGTGACACAATCTGGTGTTACGTCGCAATCGAGCGACTTTGGCGATTGTGTCGGTGCTTATTGGTATTCCTTCCAAATAGTCTTGGATAGACTTCTTGAGGAATTCGTAGTCAGCACTGAACTGCTCATAAATTTTGTCGTGGGTCAGTTCGACGGCAATTTTATCCTCGAGCTTGAACAGTTTCTAGAAACGAAGAAGGAAATTATTGGAGCAAACTTTGGTCTTACTTCCGGACTGTCCATTTTTTCAATGCTCTGCAGAAGTTCCGTCGCTTTTTCTGACAGTACCACCTCATTTTCAGTCTTCTTCACCTCCTCCACAATTCGTTTGGATGGTCGCACGTTTATTGACATTCTGAATCTGAAAATAGGGGTATTATAGAGTGAAATGCTTGACGTACGAATTATTTATCAATAGAAGCTGCTCAAAAACAGAAAAATACGGCTGTAAGTATTAAAAAATCAGATTGCAAAAAACAACAATAATTCTCGTTAACCGCGCTCTCCAGCACCGAAAATGCGCAAGCGATTCCGCGTGTCGTCTGGCGTCTCTTCTGGACTGCACACTCTCTCGCTCGCCTACTGTCGGATCACATCGGAAGAGCGCTTTGGCAGAGCAGATGATGGTTGATTTCGAGAGATATTCAGAGGGTAAAAAGGAAGAAAGACTACAGGATCGAAGACGAAATCATTATCTTTTGTTCAAGACATGCGAAGCTGAAATTCATTGCGTTTCCTCTGGTGCAGCTCGACGTTTTGGCGTTGAATGTGGCGTTTTTGATACGATCAGTCTCCTATCACGATCTGAACATGGATGAGCTCTTGCTGAGACATAGCTGCTCCACTCTCGTCGAGACCCTTCGCTTGCTATTCCCCGCCTGTGTGGGCTTGATTATCAGCAGGATGTTCACAGCGAGTGATGGTTCGAGTATCTCCCGCCGGTCAAATCTTCAAGTCCCAGCCCAGTTATTGGTAGAAATCTACAAAAATATTTCATTCTCAAATGTCATATTGATAACTGAAATCTTGGGCAGTTGTGGCGGGTGTCAAGAGACCCCAGTGGAGAGTTAATTAACTCGAGTTCTTTGGCCGTTGCTCCGTGGAGGCAACTCCTCGGGTAGACACTCTTTTTTCAAATTAAGCCGCGGGAAATTGAATTCAAAAAAGAGGTTTTCCTCAAGACCCGGGTTTGACTGCGACTGCTTGTCTTATCACCTACTTACCCGAGGGAATTAGTCGCAAGAAGTTGCTCAAAAGAGCACGCGCTGACAGTTGTTTCGTGAAGTATCTATAGTTTAGAATCATGAAGAACTCTCTGGTTGTTCTCCTGTTCTCAATTCTTTCCGTTTCCGTAGTTGCAGCAGACGATGATTGCAAGGATACAAGTGATCAGTGAGTTCGCCATGTTCCCCCTTCACCTTCTCCGATTTCCAGCTGTGCCGGGTGGGAGAAACAGGGATTCTGTGAGAACTGCTTTTACAAGTGCGACGTTCGTATCCAATACTGCGCGAAGACGTGCGGTTACTGTGGGGACGACAAGGCAAAGTGCAAGGACTGCACTGTCACAACTGTCTCCACGACCCCGGCGCCGTCCACAACCACTACGATGGCTTCCACGACGACAGGCCCGTGTTTTGACATGGTTGATAGGTGTGTATGTGGATTCCAGTCGGAATCTAGTACATCTCAAACGGGTTCCATTTCCAGCTGCAAGAACTGGAGTGTGAAGGGATTCTGCACGAACCCGTTCTATAAATGCGTCGACCGTCTCAAGTATTGCCCCAAGACGTGCGGACTCTGCTCTCCTGGAGCTTGCGCTAATCAGTGATTCAAAGTGTGTCTAGTGAATTTTCAAATGCAAATGATGAATAAAGAGATTACTGATCAGGACATCAACCTCATGACAATTGTTCAGATGCCTTGCTCTCACTTACACCTACACATTTGTTCTTATCATTTTAATCACCTTATCTAACGACTAACCCCCATTGTTCCCTGCATCTGAGCGGCTTACCCCCATCATTTCTTTGTTTCATTTTCGCATTTCAAATGAGCTCCGCCCGCTTTCAGCTGAGACCATCTAGACACTGATATCATCGGTGATAAGGGCGGTGCATGGTATAAATAGCCTTCATCGGAGCGGTTTCTTCAGACTTTCTATTCAAAATGATCAAACTCCTCGCTATCACCCTGGTTTTCGTATTCATTTCCATTCACGCTAAGCCCCAGCCACCAGTGGATCCCAGACAGCAGGAGGCCAACCAGCTGGACGATGTTTGCAAGGATAATGGAGCCAAGTGAGTTAATTTCAAGAGAAACGCCCCTAGAACGCAGTCTTGCAGCTGTCGCAACTGGGCTCTCAACGGCTTCTGCACCAACTGCTACTACACGTGCCAACAACGTCGCGACTACTGTGCACGTACGTGTGGATTCTGTCATTCCGGCTACGTGTGCAACAATTGCACCTCCACGACTACGACCACTGCTCCCACGACGACTACCGCTCCAACAACAGTCACAACGACTGCCGCAAAGAAGATAGCAATTATTCTTCCCTAAACGATCTGCAACTGTTTTCTGTTCTCAATTCACGGCGAGGAATTTGTAAATAAAATTGAAACTTGAAAGGACCGCGCAAGAATAAACCGAAGAATCCAAAATCAACGGAAGTTGCCAGACGTCGCCGCCGAGCAACGCTAATCACGGCGAGTCTCATCCGCTCACCTCTTGAGAACAACAAAAATTCTTAATTGCATCTATTTATTTCATTAGCAGAATTGATGGTGATACAATGCTTTCATGGTGCTTTACAATAAGGAAGGCGGCAGTTATACTACCGTACGGTATTTACAAAACATAAGAAGCTTTGCATGGTTATTGCACAAATTTGCCAGTAATTTGATGAGAAGGGAGTGTGTTTGGAGAAAATGAGACAGTGATTAAGAGAGAATTTAGGCGGTTGCCTTCTTGGATGCAGTCTTCTTGCCCTTCTTGGCAATTGGCTTAACGGCCACCTTCTTCGGCGACTTCTTCTTCTCGCTTGGCGATGGAGCAGATGCGCTCTGTAAAGGCGTAGAATAAGACTAGCTGTAGATTTCTGATTACCTTCTTGACTTTCTTAATCGTCTTCGACTTGGCTGGGGTCGATGGAGTGGCTGGGGCAGATGGCGCTTCAGAAGATGGGGAAGCGGTCTTCTTGGCCTTCGCGGCCATGATGCGGAATCTTCCATTAGCACCAATTCCGCTGGTTTGGGAGATGACTCCTGTGCTCACTCCTTTCTTGAGAGCCGCGCCGAAGCGGTTTCTGACCTGAAAAGAAAGAAATTCTACTGAAAAGGAACGTAATGACGAAGAACATACCATCTTCTCAGAGGTTCCCTCCTTGACGAGGTTGTACTGCGACGAGATGTGCTTGTAGATAGCCTGGCTCGAAGCTCCCTTTCTGTCCTTCAAAGCGGAGATAGCCTCGGTGACCATCAACAAGTACGTCGGATGGTCCGTTGGGGCCTTGACTCTTGGGATCTTCGGCTTGGCAGCAGCGGTGTTCTGAAAATTTTTAAAATAATTTTTTCAAATGGCCTAAAATTTTGAACACTCACCTTAGCAGTCTTAGCAGCTGGAGATTTCGGCGCCGAAGCAGCCTTTCTTCCCTTCTTCGAGGAAGTTTTCTTGACGACGACCGGAGTCGATGGAGCAGAAGCTTCGCTTTGAACGGCGGTAGTCGCGACGTCAGCCATTTTCGAAAATGAAACGAAATGAAGTGCGAATGGCGTTGCGGCGGGCTTTTATACGGCCGCCGAACCACCCTGCGGGGACACATGCAGGGCGCGTTCAAACTTTCGCGCCAACAGCACCATTCAAATGTCGACGGCCGATTGCGGTTTATGAAGGCCTTAAGGTGCATAACAGGTGTGCTCGTTTATGTGGAGACATCCTATTTTGGAGCTATTTACTAGAATTGGAAAATAATTTCCAAAGAAACCGGAAATATTATGCGAATCATTCATTGTTTCGATGCAAGTCGTCGGAATCAAAAGATCCCAAAAAGGACGTAAATTCAAAGTTCCACACTCAAAAAACCACAGAAAAGAGAGGAAGAGAAGCGAGAAATGACTGGGAGAGAGAGAAGGAAAAGAGAGAGAGAGAGAGATGTCTACAATATGACTAGTCGGAGAGAAGAAATCCGTACGTTGAATCATCGTGTTCGTTATGTTCCGGATGTTTGGCGATATCCATTTATCACAATCTACAGCGGACTACGGGAAAAAAGAGAAGAAGAAGGGAGGAAGGATAGAGCAAAGTGTACAAAGTTTCAATTCAATTTAATTTCATCATTCTCCGTTCTGCAGATCGGCCTTCTCGGCGCTGCTGCCGGATTCAGTCTCCTGGTTCATACTTCCGTATCCGCCGTCAATGCTCGCCTGAATTCCTCTTCTATTTCCAGCAATTCGCCTCTTCTCGTCCCCCTCCTCCCACTTACCTTTATGAAGCTGTTGGCGGTTTCCGCTTGATGGCTCGATGAATATCCCTGTTGCTGGTCGTTCGGAGGAACGACAAAGTGGCTGACTGGCGGGAACGGCTGCGCCTGGACCGGATCCACGTAGACCTCCACTTCGGGATGGACAATCGGAGAGTACTGCACGTACTGCGGCGGTCCGTACATGTACTGAACTCCCGCCGACGGGGGTCTTCTCTGCTGGTACTCGAGATATCGTACCGGACGCGTGTACTGTTGTGGCACGTATTCGTAGTAAGATCCTCCCGGAGAGCACATTCCGGCCTCGGGGACTTGTTGGTAGGTGGGAGATGAGACGGACATCTCGTCGAACACTTGGTATCCGGTGTAGGAGGCGGCGTGCTGTGGGACATGGTGGTGATGGTGGTGGACCATGACGGAAGGCGGCGTCTGGCACACCATCGGAACGCTCGTCTCGTAGCAGCTGTGCGATAGACCGTTCGCCATTCCACCGAAACTGTCTGCCTTCTGAAATCAGAACCTGACTTAATGCTTCAACCGCTCTCTTACCCTCATCATGGGATGCTTTCCAGTGCACAGGTAGCTGTTGCTGGAGCAATCGAACGACCTCTGCGCAGCCCATTGGTGTCCTTGCGGTCCGCTCATCGGAGCAGCCACCACCCCCTGCGGAGGGCAATTCAACGAGAGTTGTCTCATCGGAAGTCCCCGAGTGTGCTGCTGCGGTCGCATGACAGGAGATCCCGTGACTGCTGCCACGTCGAATGATTGTGCTCGGCGCATCATGAGCAAGTCGTGATTGAGACTCGCCTGACTGCCGAACTGTCTGCCCTGTTCGAACGACTCCATGTGCGGCAGATCCTTGCGTGAGCCGCCCGTGCTCTGTCTCTTGAATCGGTCCTCCGCGTAGTTATCGTGGCGAATGAAGTCGACAAAGTTCTCGTCTGGCCTGAAACAGAGAACGTGACGACTCGAAGAGAGATGCGCTCCCAAACATTTTCGTTCGGTCCGACTTGTTCACGACGATCTCTGTCTGTTTGTTCGTCACATTGTGGTCCAACCCGAACCACGCGGCACACCGATGCAGCAGCATTCGGTGGTAGGAGGAGGGAAGTTCGAACTTTCGCGATTGGATGCTGCAATGCGCTCCGTCTCCTCCCGGATCCCTCTCGCCCTCCCGCTCACCTCTTATCTGTGATCATACTCTTCAGCTCCTTCTCGAATTCCAGCATGTGTTTTCTGTCCTCCTCGCTCTTGTGCATTGTCCGATCGACGAATCCACGCAGATCGGTGCCCGTTCTGTCCGAGTACTCCGTTCCGTTCGATTCGCGACTCAATGACTTGGAAGACGCCCACGACGTCTTCTGCACCGCGAGAGGCGGTCGAAGCTTCGTCTCGTCCTCCGATCCTTTCGTCGTTCCGCCGTCTGCCTCGTCTTTTCCCTCTTCCGGATGCTCTTCTATACACGGAACCGCACCGACCACACAGTCCGGTGGCGAATCACACACCGGCTGCAACCAGTCAGTTGTTTCTCCTCTCGAGAGTTCGCTCACCTCCTCAATAGTCGCATTCTGCTTCGAGAGTCTTCGTCGAACGCTTCCGTTGCGGAATACACCCGCAGTCTCGGTGGTCTCAGAAGCAGCAGCAGAAACCGCCGGCGGCATCGTCACGTTCATTGTCATGATGACCGTCGTGGAGCGACGACGTTCGGTCTGTTCCGGCGCCTCTCCGTTCTCCGCCAAAGAAACGTTCTCAACCGACATTGTTACCTGAAATCAGTGCGATTCTTAGAAAACAACAGCGAATCCTCTCATTATTTTGCAAAATAAAACGAGAGGCGGCGGAGGAGGGATACGAGAAAAGAGAAGACTGAAGAAGAAGAAGGAGGAGGCGAAGCGCAAGAGCTTACCGGGAGAATGAGATCGCCCCGCCCCTCTCGCCCCCCGTTGCACTGGCCTTCTCGGGCTCCCGACCCCGCCCCCTCATCGAACCGCAAAAAGAGCGCCGATTTCGCAAGAACCTCTCTCGTTACCTGCCACTTTTTCCTGTTTTGAGAAGACGTGGAAGGAGCGAGTGAGTGTTCGAATATCGCCGGATTATCCGGAAAGACTCGGCGATTCGGCGGCGGCGACGCTCCGAACTATCCTCACGATCACGCGCTTCCAAGCTGAAAGCTCGAATTATAGCCGAATTATAGCCGAAGGGAAAGGTGTGAAAGACGATAATTATGAGCACGAAATGGCGGGGAAATGGGCGCCTGAGAGCACCTTTACTTGGTAATTCGGGGCTCAGAGTCAGATCAAAATCACTTTCGAGAGGGATTAGGAGCGGATTAGAAACTGAAAAACACTGAAACTGCAGGCGACGAATGATAAGAGAGTGTGTGTTCGGCCGGAAATTGGATACGGAAACTCGGAAGGTATCCGGAAATTGATGGGACGCCTCCACAAAAGGGAACAGGGCGGGGGGATCATGAACTAGGTTGTTGAAGGCTCATCTTCGGTCACGTTTCCAGCTGTTTTCTCTTTCAGCTCGTTTGACGCAATATCTCTGTTTCACTACCGAATTATGACGTTATTTGCATGGAAGTGGAATGAAACATAATGGAGGTTTTTCCGAAAGAAACGTGGGCGCACAAATGCACCTGTAAATGGTGGGAGGGGGGAGAGGTTCTCGGCTCTTCTCTCGAGGTTCCCGAGTGGCCGCACAATTACTGGTACGATGAGTCAGCGCGTCTCGAAATGTTTCCTCAAATGTTCATAAATCAAAAGTGATCCACGCCGCCAATTTTGATCCATCTCGTCCGCTCTCGCGTGTCTGCGCATCTCGTCCCCACACACTCTCTCCGTGCCACACTTTTCACTCAATGTGTTCTTTTCCCTCTTCTTTTTCTTTCCTTTTGCTCCATCCTCCTCCCCCACAACAACGACAACTACATAGTAAAAAAGGGAAAGAGAGAGAGAGAGAGAAAGGCACACACACACACAAACAGCCCATAAGTTTCCCTTGACACCATAGTAACAGATACAAACAGAGGAAAAAGGTCCGGAGGAAGTGAACTGTGAGCGGCGAAGGGAAAGGATTAGGGCAAAAGTATGAATAACAGCTGGGAAAGGATCCAAAGTTCCCACCGAATCTCGGGTGACATTTCACAACTTTCTTTGACTAATAGGACCTTTCGAATCGACAATTATCTCTGAGACTTTCAGTTCGTCGCACTTTCAGTTCGAAAGTTTATTCTGAACTATTGCGAGGCCGAGAAGTGCCTACGCAGGACTGAGGAGAGGCTAATTGCGAGGGGAGAAGTTGTTCGGGAAGATGAAGAAGAGGAAAAAACAAACATAACACCTTCGCGATGGCTCGTCGGTTGGTGGGGGGCGAGAAAGAGAAAAATGACGTGCTCGGCGGAGCCGCAGGTGCTTCGAGAAGCCTGCCATCTGGTGCACTTGCTGCAGGTTGCTCGATCAATTTCCTCGAATCTTATTATCCGATCTCCCCCCCCCCCCCCCACGACAGTAATGGAATAAGCTCTCATTCGATTCAGCGCTTGTCCTACCTACAGTTACAAAGACTTCCGGATCCGAAGATTCGCTGCAGATTGCTCCGTGAGCACGAAAAAAGCGGAAACCTCATGACTACAGTATTCTCCAATTATTCTCTTCTCAATCTTATTTACAGAGAGCGCACTATAATTTGAAAACCCTGCAATTATTCGGTTTGTCTCTCGCTCGCTGTGCGCCCTCAACGAAATGATATCATGAATGTGTTTTTGTCCGACACAACCTTCTCTCGGTGCGGATATTGAGGAAGAGGCGCCACGAATCAACTTGATTTTTATGGCCGTCAGGGAAAGAGGAAACGAGCCGAAGGGAAGAGAACGAAATGAGTTTCGGGGAGAGATTGAGCAAACGGGAGAACGAGAACGGGAAGGACGTCATCCGAAGGAAGAGATCAACTTCCGACCGTCACAATGTACCCTTTTCGGTTTGCGGCTGTGCGGGATTGGCGAGAAGATCCGCTTTCCGCTAGCCACACACACACATCATTCGTTCGGATGATCCGTTTCAAGAAAGCAATGGACGATCGGAGCAAGAATGACAAGGGACCGAAGGAGTTTGGACGGGAATGGATTAAAATGAGGAAAGACGTCTTCGAGGGGATCTTCGCAGGCGGACGACGTCGAAAAGTTTGAATGCGTGATTATGAGGTTGAATGGGATCGGAGGGGAATAATAACAAGGAAGTGGATGTTTTGGCGTCGGAAGATTAGCAAACTTTTGAAGAATTTTGAATCAACGACGACTTCGAGATGCTCTCAGGGTAACGAGATTTCGGTTTGAGAGGAAGAAGCGCACGCAACCTGTCTAATTAGGAGGGAGGAGAAGTCTCGAGAAAAGTTGCGATGCGTCTCGACAAAATCAGTGAAATGGAAGAGAAATCTCAAGATTTAGTCGAGGTAAAAACAAAGGAAATAGTGTTGGAAAGCTTTATATCACACGAGAGATGCCAAATGTGGAGGAGGAGGAGGAGTGTGGTTGAAGCCACAAATTGATATCATCACTGGGGGGAGAATGGGGGCGGAAGGTGTTCGTTTGAACTGGATGAGGAGATACAGCTCGATTCGCCTCATGAGTCAATGACAGACAGACAACGATATAAGTGATAAGAGAGGCGCAGAGGGGCAACGGACAACTGCCTCCTCCTCTTCCTCGCGAGAGGAGTGAGACGCCCGCCACACACACACACACTCCAACCTATTTTCTTGCTGCTCACAAAGAGCCCCCGGGAGCCGAGTAGGTAAGTACATGTGAGCCCTTCGGCCAAGAAGATTCGGATCAGATATCCGGCGGCGCGGCAGCTTTCACTCCCAAATCGGTGCTAATCTGTTGCTATTTGCAGATTGTGTGATATCACGCCCACTCGTAAATAGAATAAGGCGCACGTAGTCTCCGAGGCCTTATGATTCGGTCAGGTTTTACGTCTACATTCGGGGCTCTGACGTGGAACATGTTTGACGCTGTTTGTGTTTCGCTTCCTCCGTCTGGTGTGTTCTTCTTCTTCTTCACCGATTGTCTTTTGGTTTTTCCGCGTTGCTTGAGCCGTGTGAACACGGAGAAAAAGAGACGAAGAAGAAGAACACTTTGTCAATATTATACAACATGTTTGTTTTAGGCGGAATTATGGAGAAAGTTCAAAAAAGTTCAAATCACAGAACGATATACCAGGAATGGGACAGCAGATGATATGTTGATGATTTCTACAGTATTCACACAAAGGGTTACAGCGGTATATACAGACATTGTGGTTAGCACATGAGACGTATCGTTCCATGACTGGAACCAATCAAATAGGAGCAGTTGAGGGGGAGAGGGAGCACTGCAGTCGGAGTTCCCGGGAGTTCATCCGGTCGGATCTTTGTCTCGATTTGCAGCTCTCCAGTGTGTCTATACACTCTGAAAATGTGAAAGAATGTGTGGTGACCAGGCAGAAACACTGTAACCTGAACATAGATCCGTTTTGCAAAGTGACAAGAGAGTTTTGTGTCAGAACTGCAGCGCTGACCGGGTCCTGTAGTTTCCGGACGATGTGCGCTCTCGGGTTCGTCTCCAGGAAAACGCCACACTCGTCCGCGTCGCAAACGAGCAGCCTGGTGTCGGTGAGCCAGTTCACCTGCAACACGTGTAATTAGTGTGCCGCAATTAGATATAATCGAGATCAATGGAACACGCGTATGTAGGTTCATTGAGCAATAAAACTCGCACTTTTGCCACCGCCAAACATATTTTCCATTCTGGCGAGCAGACTTCGCACTCGGAAATTCAGAAATACACCACCGAGCGCGATGATATTTTGATATTCACGTTTTCGGTTTCGTCGACGACCACCAAACATTCAATGATCACCCGAAGTTCATTTTTGATTCTTAGATCGGAATCTGGAAGTGAAACGTGACTCACCGACACGGTGTGCGTGGAATTCGTTTGAGCCAGAGCGTTTATTTTGCCGTTCCGAGCATCCAAGATCGCGAGGGTTCCGTTCGAAAGGGCGACTGCCATCTTGTTGCCTGCAAAGCTGTCGTTTTCTTCTTCCGGCTGACTCGAACGAACCGTTGTCTCTGATTGTCATCGCTCTAGCCAATCCTTGCCCGGGCGAGACCTTCAGCTCACAGGTCCATCCACCGACTCGCGTGTCGAATAGTTTCACTGTCGAGTGGAGACTGCAGATAGCCGCGAGAGTGTGGCGGTCGACGTTTTCAATTTTCATTATGTTTCCACCGCTGCCTTCTTTCGAATCCCATTCCATCTGCGCCAACAGAGTTGTACGGAACGGATCCCAGACCTGGAAAACAACAATCTATTCGAGTCCTCGGCTGATTCTACATGGAGAACTCCGTCTGTCGACGCGATAGAGTTATCCGAGAGAATAGTTACGTCGTGAACAGATCGGGTGTGGTTCTGGTACGTCCACTGACAACCGATCTCGTCTAATTCAGGTTTGATTGACCAGAGCCTGAAGATCGCGAGGTGTACGGAGTACGAGAAACCTTCTCACTTGACAGTTTTGTCGGCAGACGCAGAAACGAACGAGTTTTCGTTAGAAATGGCCGCAAGTTTTCGAATTTTCTCTTGATGTCCAGTAAAGTTGCACAGAGACAAGTGATCGAAACGATAGTTACTGGAAGAACGCATAAAGAGCAGAAAGATGGACACAGAACTCACTCGACACCGCAGACTGCCGCCGACACTCTCGCACACCAGACTGCACTTAGGGCGCCAGAGTCGCAGATACTGAAAAACAGAACTCGATGATGCTTTGGGAATAGACACCGAACCTCAATCCACCAAGGTTGTTAACAGAGTTGACCGGACTCGAGGCGGACAACGAGAAGAGCCGATTGCTAGAAGACATGCTTCCGAGCGAGTACGAGGCGAACGACGATGGGGGCGAGTGGGCGAGAGGGACGGAAACGTTCGGGGACGAAGAAGACACGGAGTTGGAGACGAACGGAATCAAGAACGCCGGATCATCGCAGAACGAGGAGAGGTAGGGCACTCCCCACTCCTTCGCGAACTTGTCGATCACATCTTCTACGATCCAGAGGGGAACTTCGTAGAGTGTCTGAATGGTATAATGGATAGGATGATTACGACAAAACTTACATTATCCGGCGATCTCTTTCTCGTGTTTATTCGCAGCTCTTCATTGGTTTCGTAAATCTGAGAGAATGTGGAGAACAAGAGTTTGAACGGCTGACTTGCGTAGATTCTCGTGTTTTCTGTTCCGATTTTTTGTGTTATTGAATGGAGAAGTTGACAGACCTGAACACGACTTTTATACTTTTTTTTGAGATTCAAAGGCCCACTTTGCAGATGATAATTTTGCGAACCCTCGGTGACGAGAATTGCAAACGAACATCCAGCAGAATGGTGAGAACTCGATAGATGACTTTTTGAATTATGAATTCCTGGAAAAAAACAATACTCGGGGATATTTTAACTGAGACATCATACTTCCAAGTAGTTCATAAGCTGATGATCAGACATTGATCGAATCGAGAGTTCCACTATTCGGAAAACGGAAACGAGTCCTGGCTCAAGTTGGACAGACGGTCGTTTGTGGAACTGCTCGATGAGATCTCCGCAAAACGGAAGGAACTGGACAGTGATGAATGTGACACTGTAGGTGAGGACGATATCCGAGAGAAGAGCTTCAATTCGAGAGCACGTCTCGTCGCCTCTTAACACAAGATTGAACACCGCCTGAAAAGCGCTCCGTTTGTTCGGTTCCATCAACTCATTGCACCTGTGGTTCTTGGAGGTCTCCACGTAGTTCGAAATCTTCGTAACAACTGGCCATGATTCGTAAAAGGTTCGAAGATATGAATTTGGCACAGATAACAGGTCCATATCGTTTGGCAAGCCACGTGATGCTCTCTTTGGCAACGACTGATCGGTCGCAGTTCATAGATGCACACGCTTCGACGATCGGCGGGAGGAAGAGGTCGAGGAACGTGTGAGTGCCATAACAAATCGACACGTGCATTAGGAACCGACGGTCGAGCAGCTGAAAGAAGAGGTTCTATTGAATTTCAAAGTGATTGCGTACCTTAACAGAAGTCTCACACTGTATCAGTTCAATCATAGGTTTGATCAGATCCTCGAGTGCCGACTGGCTGAGACTTCGCGTGATGACTGGCATCAGCTTATGAACGGATTGAATACATGCTTCTTCGTCTTCCAGAAGCTGCTGGAATGCGGCGACCACACACATTTCCATGTGGTGGCACAATCGAATCGACTTTTTCAGGCTTTCCACTTCTTTGAGAAGTATCAGCTGCGACCGTTTGGCTGGAGAATAAGGATTCAGACTTAATTAATGCAGGAGAACTTACAAAATGGGGGAACAACGTCGAGTGTTCTCAGTAAATGCAACGAGACGCACGTGGAGAACTCTTCAGTGAAGTTCGAGATCTTAAATCACTCAGCTCATTAGCGTACTTTGGTTTCAGATTACGGTAGTCGGCATGTTGAGGCGAACAGAGACGTAAAAGGCGAACTCGTTAGGCTCCGGAAAGTCTTGTTTCGTGTCGAGAAGGAAACCGAACACTTTCCGAAAGTTGACAGGGATCTGACCGGCGAACAGACGAATGCACCGACGAATATGGGCGGAATCATCGAACCGACCGGACAGATGCGGAGCCAAGACGATGTGAGCCATGACTTCCATTACAGAGACCATTGAGGAAAAGTAGACTTTGTGGCGAAGACGCTGAAATTGTCAATTTATCATGGAACTGAATGAAAGGATGAGATACCCGATTCTTTTTGATTTTCTGGAATATCTGAAAGTGGCTGTCCTCATCCGCAGATTCGTCTGCCCTGTTGTCCACCTCATCTCGATTATACATTCCGTAACCGAAAGATTCCATTTGCAGCTGATAGAAGTCACTGTTAGGATTCTGAAAGTTCATTTCACCTTCAGAATCACTCTCCGTTCCTACATAATCCAACGGAATTCTGGTGGGATGTGGTCTATCGAACAGCTGAACCATTCCACTCGTCCGCAGCCCTCCTCGATTTTTCTCAACGAAGCACAAGTGCAGATTCAGTGCGTTTTTGCTGTTTTCCAGTGACAACTGGAAGAAAAAAACGATTGTTTTTGAAAGAACACGGAAACTTGCATTGAACCCAAAAACAAGATCGATCCATCGATGCAAGTTCCTCGACACTTCCTCATCTTCTAGCATCTTTCGATGCCACGCCACGAACTCTTCTGCTGAGGAGACGAAGTCTGGATACTGTAGATCTGACATGTCGGGATGACGAGACTCTGAATGATGGATATGATCTGCCGTTTCAGATGATTTTTCTCACTGAACACAGAAGGATCGTCAAAAAACTCGGGAATGCACTCGTCGGGCGTCCACTGGAACATTCTGCTCATCGTGGACGGGTACTCTTCGGGAACCCATTTCCTGCGAACATGCAGGCACAGATTCTCTTTCGGTTCCACTCTCGCCCTGTATACCATGTAGCCGATGTCCGACAGGAGTTCCGGAACGTGATGAGAAGGTTCGCGGGAGAACATTTCTCTGAAACAACGTCGTTCCATCAGTGGGTGGGATCAGAGTTATTCACCTAAGCTGATCATCTCCTTTGCACAATCTGTACTTTGTGCGGTTCAACTGTCGGAACCCGGAGTCTCTCGAGGAGAAATCGCACACCCAGGGGAAGATCGGATGGTTGTGAACTTCTCCCCGAACTCTGCCGGCCATCTCGTTCAGATACGTCAGATACTGATAGTTATCCCATCTTCTGTGCACCCAATTGGCAGTTGCCTCATCCAGACGGCAGTCGTTGCTCAAAATAAAAAAAGTTTTGAGGAGGATGAAAGATGGGTTTGAATTTACATTTCCGCTCGTTTGAACCCTTGGATTCTGTCCAATACAGCTCCAAAGACATCGTATTGAAGCCAGAGAGTGGGCAGACATCGGAAGTATTCGGTGCGGAATTCGGGGGACACCTGTCTCGAGAAGAGCTGTGAGTAGAGGTCGAGCAAGTTTCTGGTGAGGAAGTAGACGGTCTGGAAAGAATGCAGGTCAACGAGTGGACAAAGTGTGAAAACCTGGAGACTTCCTTCCGGAATGTTGCTGTACGAGTGTCGGAGAACCGTCTGCAGACTAATTTCCTCTTTCGTGTTGCGTCTTTTGCCGTAGACAACAATTACGTTGTTAGGCTTCGTATGGGCTATCACAATAACGGGAACGACATTCGGAAGGATCTGTAGACGTTGGAAAGTCACTTTGTTCTCCGTTGTCTGAAAATACGAATCACGAGGGAACAACGAAGAGTGGTATCTCACGTCGATATGAGAAATGCCCAACTTCTCCGCTAGCACCTTCCATCTCTGAATCCAAGCGAGTTTCACTTTCTTTGGAGACGTCACATTGTTTTTGACTCTCTGGTGCTCTTCATAATCCATCAGAGCATCATAAGACGTGTTCAGACTGCGAATGAAACAGTTTTGTTCCGTTTCCGTTCTAGATCACCTACAGTCTGTCGAACTCATTCTCCACTCCTTCCGTATCCGACGTCTCCGTCAATTCTTCGACTCGAACCTCCAGTTGGATTCTTCCCAGACTCAAATCTGTCCCGTCACGTCGATTCACGTGCTGCGGGAGAAGACGTGCCAGATGATGAAGCTGAGACTCGTTCCATTCGAATTCCGCTTCGCTCATCAGACCTGACAGTTGAAAATGTTCGTCTCTCAAAGTCAATTATCATATTTCTCTGTTTCACATTCGCTTTGTATCTCTCGTAGGTAATCCCCGAAGTATTATGCGCACACCCGAAATCAATTCGCTAGAGCAACGTAGTCTTCTGACTGCAGAATGTTCCAGTTACGTGTGAGCCGGCACGAGGAGAGAATATGGCGCGCAGTGGAGACGACGACGATGAAATGTGCGGAGAGAGAATGGCGACGGAGAGAAATATGGGCGTACGTCTATAGAAACGAATCCGCACGACTGGAACTGACTGGCTCCTGCCGTCGGCTTACGCCGCCGCAGATGTGTGCCATTTGCATTGGTTGACTCCAAAACTCTTCTGTTTTACACTACTATGCCCATGTAATTTCTACTTTTTTAGGCGTCAAGACTACTTGTCAAACTTGAATCGAGCTCAGCCACGATGGCTGATGCTGGAGAAGACTATGAGGAGGATATGATGGTAGAAGAGGAAGAAGAGGAAGAAGAAGAAGAAGAGCAGGAGGATCAGGATAATGAGGAAGAAGAAGACCAAGACGATGATGATGAAGAAGAAGACGAAGACCCGTCTATTCAGCTCCCGGATCTAGACGACGTCGATGACAACGGACGTCCTCTGAGACCACGTCGGTATCCACCAACACCGAGAAACGTTCCGGTGCCAGACTACCCCACGAGTAACTCTCTCCTCTGATGTATCTATAAAACTGGACAGCTTCAGACGATCCACCCAGTATACTGAGACGCTACCTGCAGGATGCCTCTTTCGAGCACGGTGTCGCTGTATCACATAGAAAAATAGAAATGACAACCGAGTGTCTGATGCAGATACCGGGGGCGATGCAAAGAGGAAAAGACGAACAGGGAGTGCGACGGTTTCTGTTCGGATGGGAGAGTATCGTGTGGCGAAAGAGACACTTGCGTGAGTGGAGGAACTGTCTGGGGAAGATCATGAAAATGGTATTTTCAGCGGCAGCAGAGACTAGGGACTTCGTTAAAATGTTGCTCATGGCGTCTGCTTCGGAGATTAACAATATCGGACCTAAACTACCAACTTTCCAGATGCGGGAGCCTACCGTGCAAGAGGTAAGCTGCCAGCTGCTAGGGAATATCTGATTAATTTTTTCAGCTCGACAAGTTCGTCTATGATATACTGCCAATTCTCAGCGCCTATGTGAACCGTCCCTAGACGTCTTATATAACCCCCTCCCCAACTTATCAAATAACGCTGAATATCAACAACTGACTACGTATGAATACGCTTGATTGTTATGCCTAACTATAATAAACAAATTGAGAAACATGAGAGGGGCTACGGCGTCCCATTTGTTTACGATGGGCATCTCCGGAAACGAAGTGAACGTTTTATTCTGCACGAAAATTGATAGAGAATGAAATAAAAACAGGAAAACAACAAAAACTCACTAAAACCTAATAACATTGAGTGATCACAATTCCAAACGAATGTTGCTCGGCAAAAACACTTCAAGTCTCTTCTGTGTGCCTCGAATGGTCACTTTTTTGTCAGTCAATTCGGCATCTTTAGCTGTTGGGACGCTCGAAATGTAGAGACGATGGATGTATGTCTGCAAATTAAGAAAAATAATTGACCTTATCTAACTCGCCTATTACCGGAATAGTCGAAATCTTGAAAGAAACTGCGTTCGCGAGGAAATCCGTCGAGTAGAAGCTGTCGTCAGCACTTCTGCCGACAACTTCTGTCGAGCATCGCTTCCAGCCATCCGATACAACTCCAGTCCGTCCTGCATCAGGATTCCCCATGCGGAAGCGAAGCTGCGAATAGTTGCTCATTTGCTCATTTTCGACAATCATTTCGGTTCCTTTCACTTCGAGCTCGTGCTTCTTTCCACAATTTTCGTTCACAATTCCAGTGTAGTCCTTCTCTGCCTCATTGTTCTTGTATCTCGGCGCACCTGTCAGTACATGCCACCAACGCCAAACGGGAGCCTGCACGATCGGTTTCGGTCGGCACTTCTCGCATCCCGCGCACGTTTCTTCGTATTCCACGTGGCACTCTATCGGAGACGGCGATCGTTTGATCATCTCCCACACATAGGCCCATCGTCTTTTGAACACGGAGAAGTACCAGAGCTTTTTTCGAGTGTCCTCAATCTGTCGGAACCATCCTGCACTGACGTCACCGAGTCCGTACTCTGGCGCTTCCTGCGAATTTTCGGTGCTCATTTCGAAAGCGTACACACTTTTCTTTTGATCTTCAATAACTGCCATCGCGGTCTCACACGCATGTCTCACGTCTTCCGATTTCTCAAAGACCGACGGAACCATGCGCTTCAGCCACAGATTGTCGTAGCCACCTGGGTAGAATCCGATTGGAAGTTGTGCTTTATCGCTGGAAACTTGCTTATCTTCAGAAAAATGTGAATGAAAGAGGCTCACTGATTCCTGAAGATGCCAGTCACGACTTTTCCGATGGTTCCATCGCCGCCAACCACGTACAACACATCTGCTTCTTGCGTGTCGACTGCGCCCGCCAACGCCTCCAACTGCGCTTCGTTGTCGGCCTTCACGACGTCAACTTGCACGCCGGCCAGGTGGAAAAGCGGCAGTGCATTCTTGTTGAATGCATCGAAACAGCTTCTCGAGTTGCCCTCCACATTCACCAAAACGAAAACGCGTTTCGGACGGACTTCGGCTAGAAATTCTTAGAATCAGAGGCGATCTAAACCTTTTAAACTAACGGGACACTGTTTCCTCTCCAAATTTGAGTGCGAGATTGGCGTAGTGCTTTCGGATTCCTTGATTCCGATCCCATCTGTACACCCAATCGGCTCCAAGATAGCCGAGAAACCCGAAGAAGATGGTTTTCTTTTTGTGCTCATATAAGGTTTTCGGCAATCTCGCTATTTTGCCGATGATTTTAGACATTCTGAATTCTCACTATCTCCCCATATTCATCTATTTTCCTTTCAAAAACCGAAGCGGGTCGCCGGAACCATTACAACGTGAGACGACAAGTGGAGCACCGCCTTAAGATTTATTCTCGAAACAGTTTAACGGAAAGGAAAGTCAATAAATCCGAGTTATTAAATAAAAGGAAACAGTGAGACAGTATCAAGAGGAAGCAAACAATAGCACATCACATCACATATGTGTAGTCAAGATTATGATAGGGATCTGTAAAATTTACATGAGATTCTGTATTCAGGGCTCGGCAAAAAGATTGGAGAGAATTTCATGTGCAGATCATGAAGAGGAACGGTGTGGTACAGTTTCAGGGTTTTTCAGCCCATGGTAGATCAAATTAACACAGGTCATGGCGTCTTCGAGAGAATCGTGTCCGACGGCATCTTCGTTGTCACCTTGAATCGACTTTCCGAGATAAAGCGAGGAGAGCTTTTTGAGAGCCTTCTTGTGATCTGCTCCGGAGAACATGATAGCAGTGTCGATGACGCTCGTGTGTACAATGCGCATTGCTTTCAGATCAGACTCTAGTGAGTGACCGATCAGAATTGTCTCGCTGTTCACATACTTGAACAGCTTCTTGTGGCACTGAAATGTCAATATTGTGTACTTATTTCTAGAGAGTATTTGTCTTACAGTTTGAAGCGTGTCTTTAGCTGACTCGACTTGCTCCATGGTCAATCCAGAGAACTCCGTGTTCGCGTCAATCACCTCGGATGGTGGTTTAATGAAGACATCTAGAACCTGTTTACCCTTCATATCAACCATGGTAAGACGGGCAAGTGCGGGTCCTCTCAGAGTATAAACCATTTCACAATCCAACGCAAACGCCTGAATGAAAACTTTACGGAACAACGAAAAACTAATGCTTACATTCGTTGAACGAGAATCTGTGGGCGAGGACGGCGCCGGAGTTGGGATGAACCTTCCCAACTCCGACTTGAACAACTGATCGAAAACATGAATGTCACTGAATTTGCATCCCGGGACGTTCGTGGAGACTTCTTCATTACAGCACTGCCACCGTTTGCTGAATGTTTCTGAAAAAACGGCGGTTGAGCATTGGGTATTGTTTTCGGAAGGAACTCACGTTTCTTGCCTTCGCGAACAATCGCTCGATTGTGATAGCGGCAGATGTCCTTTTCATGAATCATTGTGCCGTTATCGTTCATACGGAACTCTTTCGAGCAGCGACTACACACGCGCTTGTTGTCATGATCATCGAGGAACATCTTCTTATTGGCGGTGTAGGTAGTCTCCGCGATCTCGACCACTTTGTTGTTCGACTTGAAGAGCGGATACGCGTTCTTTTCCAGTTCCGCGCGAGTCAGTTTGAACCTGATTATATGTGGATGGAGGTCGTGGAGAGTTAGATCCCGATAATCAAAGTTCTTCTTGGGCTTGTTAGCCACAGTGCAATTCTCTTTGGCACCTCCAGAGAGAATTCGATCATGAGAGACAGCTGAAAAAAATGCGGTTAAAAAACAATTTGACAACTACTGCATCTAGAAACTTTTGGGCACTGAGAAATTATATAAGGATCGCGGGAAACTTGCTTCGAATTGATCTTCGATTTTGCACCGGGGCTTCTAGGACCATTTGAATCGGATATGGAACAGTGTATGACGTGCTTGGATAACATATATGCATCGGCTGTGGTTGCTGCAGAGGCGACCAGCCTACATAGGATGGCACCGGTTGCATCGGGGAGCCGTAGTTGGGAACGTATGTTACAGGTGGCTGTAGCTGCGGCGGCGGTGTTTGATGATAAAAAGACATTGGAGTCGGCGGCGAGAATGTCTGCGCCATCAGCTGGTTGCCTATACTTCGGAGAGGAGGAGTGCTTGGAGCATAATAAGGTGAAGTGGGTGCATAATAACCGTGCATAACGAAACCGACTCTGTAATCGGGATCTTGTCGGCCGACTGCAAAAATAGAGAAAAAAAGACGAGAGAGCGAGAGAGTGAGAGAGAGAGAGAGAGAGCAACAGAGAGAGACGAAAAGAAACAATACTGACGAAATAAAATGAACGCAGAGCATACAGAATATTTCGAAATGTCAAAAAAGCGAATACACATGTGACTTTAATTGAGGGCATTCGATGAAACGCAGTACAGCCGAAAACAATGAAATGTAAGAACTCGCTCTTCCAAAAGCAATCAAAGTTGAATGGAAGAGCGGAAACGAAATTTGAATGACCGCCGATAAACAAAAACAATTCGGACGCGTTATCAGCTAGTGTGCGTGCCACATTCTCAACGAAACACATGCGCGTGCGCCATAGAGACTGCCTTGAGGAGAGAAGCCTCACAAAATAAATACGAATCGATAAGGAACTATCTGTCGACCCAGGTCACATGTTTTTCAATGGGAATATGTTTCGAGACGACGGTATTCCGCGTTCGATTGTACGAAGGCGATAGTTTTTGTTGAATGACGCAATCGATTTTTTTCTCTGTCGTGTGACCATGGGAAAAAGCAGAGAGCACAAAAGAAATACTTGCAGGTCGGCTAGCGGGCGAAGACTCGCGGTTGCCAGGCAAGAAACGAAGGCTGTTGGAATAGACGCGCAAGCAGAGCGTGGAGACGACAAAATACATGATATAGCGTCATGCCGACAGCGAGTGTCGTTTTATTTGATCGCGACGACCCAGTACTTTCTCAGTGCCCAAACGACTAAGAAATATCGAAGATCATACCATTTTTGTTGACTTCCAGAACTCCAGACGAAGCATTTCTTCTTATTTCATAAAGCTTCTGGCTTAATCGCATTGTGTACTTGTTTTTAACCGGGTGACCATGGACAATTTCAAGCTCGATTTTCTGAGCTTCAGCTGCCGCATTCGCCACGTTGTTCTCGACAAGACTATTGAAAATCCGAGCAATCGACTGTTTGCGCAAAGACAACAGCTGCTGAAATTTCACATTGGAATCTCGTAGTGTTTAACATCGACTAACAGTCGCCTTAGTTGGTTCCAGAACGTCAGGCGGGGGTCTCTTCTTTTCGGGTACAGCATCTCTTGGCTCTTGCTTGATAACGACGCGTTTTACACTTGTGGACGGTGTGGATGATGACGATCCGGCTACTCTTGCAATATTATTGTGACCAAGCTTCTTTTCGAGTGCACTCAATTCAGCTTTTTCTCCGTACGTAAGGTGCGGCTTAAAGTCAGTGTTTAACGATTGGTTGTCTTTTTCATTTCACCTTTCTTTTCAATCTATCTCGTTCAGCCTCATCTCGCTTTCTGTTTTCTGCTGCTTCCTTATCTCTACGACTCATCATTTCAGAATGATTCGGGCGATTTCTAGAAGCGGGCAGCGGCGGTCTGATTTTCGATGGAGCTGGAGAAGAGTTCGAGTGAGCCATCCGTTTCGCCGGGACATGGACCCCGTCGCTGTCCCCATGCGTGTCGTTTACAATGGGCTTTGGCCTTTTCTGAAATAGAATAAAACTCATCGAGTTTTCCCTCTTTTTATTCACATTGCTAGATGACTGCTCCTCGCGTTTTTTCTCCACCGATTGGCTCGATTTTGGTACTTCCTTCTGAAAAAAAACTAGTTTAAGTTGCCGGATTCGAAATCGGGTTTACATTATCCAATTTATTGCACAATTAATTGTTATGACTCAAGTAATACAAAACTTATAGCAAATTAAACGACAATAAATGCTCATTCACAAGAATGAGTCCAAACTGGACAAGACAAATTCTTATATTAACAGAGGTGTAATGAAGATTACTGTAGCAATCACCTAAACTATGAAAATCATGCGTCATGTTAATAAGACTGAGCAAAGAACATTGGTAATGATGTTCGGACTGGTCGATCAACAGGGTCGTCTCACCTTTCGCGAACTGCCGCGGCTGTCCTTGCTCGTTGTCTCTTGAAACTTGGCTATAGTAGCCTGCAGCGCTTCTGACACGGGCGATCGAGGATTTGCAACAGTGTCCTTAGTTGCTCGCGTTCTACGAATCGAAGTTTGCTCCATGCGTTCCAGATCAGCTTTGTGCTTCTTTTCTCTGTTTTCCTCTCTCGTCTTCCTCGCTTTCAGATTTTTAAACATCCTGAAGGCCTCCTTCTGTTCTTCCGTTTGCTTATCACTTCGCGACTGAGCAGAAGTTTCGCTGTGCCCGGTTTTACCGGAAGCTTTCTTTTCGCTCCGTGCTGATCTTGGATCAGTTTTTTCTCGACTTTCTGACTTCACGCGCGAGCTTGGACGGTTTCGACTAGCGGCTTGTTTAGGTGTCTCGACTTTCGAGCTTATCCTTTCTTGTCTGCTTGAGTATCGGTCTTCATCAGAATCATAATCATCAGACACCACAAAGTCCTTCAAACTGTCTTCTTCGTCGTCCGTCGGCACAGCAGAACCAGTGAATGATGAAACCGTCGGACTCTTTTCCTCTTCATACTCATCATCTTCTGATTCGACAATTTTTTTACGTCGATTTCGAATCACCGGCATTTCATCGTCCGAGTTTTCATTAAATGAGATTGGTGGGGGTCTTGCTTTTCTTCTAAGAGGTCCTTTAGATGTTGATGGACCGTCTTCTGATTTATGCTCTGCCAGTGCCGCTCGAGAAGCATATCTCTCTTCATCATCTGAATCAACTATCTGCTTCCTTCGCTTTGGACGGATTCCTATCGACTCTGATGAAGGAGAGCGAGATCGTTGAGGACTGACAGCTTCGTTGAGACTGGTAGTCACTTGAGGCTCTTGTACTGCAACTTTCCCATGGCCGAGCTTTTCCACTAGTTCACCGAAATGTTGCTGAGCCATTTCTGTGACGGCATCGCGACACGTCTGTTGAATCATCTTCTTGTAATTTTCAAAATCTCTGGCGCTGTATCTGGGTACATCGTCTGGATCCAATCCCTGAGTTACACTCGTTGACGGTTCTTGTTTCAAAGAAGACAAAACGGTCGATGAAGACGACACTTGCTCGTCGAGAACCTCTTGTTTAATAGTCCTTCGAGGCTCATCATCTTCAATAGTTATTACTTCTGTAAAACATTGGTTTTAAACTATATTATAACGCAAGATCTCACCAATTGGCTGTTTCGATTTTTTCTGTGGCTTCCTCTGACTAGAGGTTTCCGGATCAACCGCCTTCACAGCTTCAACGGGTTTCTCAACTCTCGGAATTAGCGGTTTTCGATTACATTCAGCATTTGTTTCATCATCTGTCCGATGCACCAATGGTTTTGTGTCAGCAGGTTCGTCCTGGGATTCACTCGATTCGGTAGGTGATAATCGAGGCCTCGGCGTAAAAGCGGAAGGTGGTGGCTCCTGGTCAGCAGAGACGATTGGATATACGTTGATGTTCATGGGATTAGACAATTCGCTTCGATCAGGCTGCTGGGGCATCTCGTTTCTATTCACTTCTTGAGGTACCGGAGCACGGAAAGACGGAGCATAGTTCGGTGGGGCACTCTGAAGTTGTGGGAAAGATTGAGATTGCTGCGCATACAGTGCCGCCGGATTTATGTTTTGTGGCTGACATTGTTGTTGCTGCTGTGGTGGCATCAATTGATTTCGATCCAAAATTCTCACAGGGAATCGGCCAGCCATCCTCGGATCCATTCCGAACGCCTCTTGTGGTATGTGACTTGGATGCATGAGGTTTTCTCTGAGAGCACCTGGATTCATTTGACCAGGGGGAGCAAACTGGTGAGCAGCCATTTGATTCTGTTGATTATCAATCCTTTGAATCATATTGGGAGCTCCCTGAGGAGCTACTTGCTGGGGCATGTTGTGTCGCATTTGATTCGGCTGCATCGAATGGACCATTCCAGGCGCCTGTTGATGATGGTGCTGAGGCTGTACTTGTCTCGCCGCTGCATGAAACTGTGGATGCATCATTGGTGGACCCGGCGCTCCCTGTTGCATTCGTTGATAGTGTAGTATATGTTCAGGGCTAAACATAAATTGCTGATTTGGACCCATCGGGAATGCTTGTGGATTAGGATTGATGTAGAGCTCGTGACCGGGCGGAAGGTGACATCGCAGTTTATTGCTGATCGGCAGATTTCTTTTTCGCATCACATCAACAATGAACACAGTATCCACCATGATCCCTTTGAAGCACACAGAAAACGGACAATTGTCCACGTACTCGATGAATGTGGGAATTTTGTCCTTTTCTTCCGGTGAGAGCTGGCTTAACATATCATATATCCTTTTTCTTGCGACTTCATTCTCCCTCATCCCTTCTTGATGTCTCTGTCTCTGCATAGAAGCGATCATCATATATTCTGGAGGGGGGCCTTGTGGACGCTGAAGGTGCTGCATGTGCGGCCGTCCATGGTCAGCATGCCTTTGATTATCACTCGGATTAGGCTGAGGTTGTCCGGCAAACTGTGGTGGATGAATTGGAGGTTGATGATGATGAAGCTGAGGCAAATTCGGCAGATTCGGAGGTGCTGCTGGAGGTCTGGCAGATGAACTTCCGATGTTGCTTTGTTGTTGTCGAAATGAGGGAGTTTGTTGTTGTGCCGCTAGGGAACGCATCGATTCCGATGAAACGGCTTCAGTCGATTGGCCTTGTTCGACAGCGTTTCCCTGAAGAACACCACACAGAATGAGCAACAGATATGAATTGATATGTAACTGGGTATCTAACTTTAGCTTCTGGCAATTGATTTTAAAACAGAGTATGGGTTTGTTAGTGTGGGAGTATAGAGGAATACAACAACTAATTATGAGGAGCGTGCATTAGAAAACAAATGCCCTTTTGGAATATGTGTGGTGGAAATCTCAAACACTTACATTTATAGGTGTTGGAATATACTTCGGGGCGCGATCGAAATCTTTTCTCATCTCTTCTGTACTTACATGCCGCCGTTCGGATTCCTGAAATCCGAAAATTTGTGATTAGTGATGGGAAGAAATCCGCGAAACGCACCGTTCTCACAGATCGAGCTGCGGGCGGATTCTGCTGGTGACTTGAAGACTGAGATCTGTGAACTGGAGCACCCTAGAATAGAAAAGGTAAGAGTAAGTTGCGGAAAGATAAAACGAACAGTGTTTCCAGGTTGTTTCGGAAGAGGTGGTGGTGCAGTTTGTTGAGAAGTCATCGGAGGAGGTGCCACCGAAGACTGTTGGATTGGGAGACCGAATCCGGGTATTTCGTCTGAAACGTATTATTATCGTTAAAACTCAAAATCGGAGTTGACAATAAATATTCACACGTTCACGTGAGATATCTCGTAGCAAAAAATCACTAAAAACGCCGAAACATGCTGCGTCTCTCAAGTCACACTACACGTTTCGGTGTTTCTAATTATTTTCTTGCTGCGAGATATCTCACGTGAACGTCTGAATATTTATTTTCAACTCCGATTTTGAGATTTAACGATAATATGAGGCATTGTAATATTTCTCGAAAATCTCACTTGTCGGGTCGACCGGAGCATAGTCATTGATGTTGAACGTCTGGCCGGGGCCGAACATCTGAAAATATAATCAATAGAAGTTCTGAGTCAGCATTAGCACGATTCGAGAGATTAAAATAATTTGAAGGAAGGAGAGTGAAAAGAAAGTATGAAGCACGGGTTAATGACCGTGAAAAAAACAAAAAATAACCAGGAAACACCGTTTTCTAGGCAATTAACTTAATATTACATTTGAGTCAACAGTCAACAAAAACTTGGAATGAAACAGATTATTTTCTGGCAAAGCTGCGATCCATATAACCATGTGACCGCTGGACGCCTCCTTTTCGACTCTGCAGCCGTTTCTCGACAGTCATATCGTCGCATGCATCACGCATTTGGCTCCTGAAAATAGTTTTATAAAGAAAATGATTAAGTGCACCAATTCGCTATCTTCCACAAGATACTGCAGAAACCGGAGGGGCTAGCGGGGCAGTAAACAGCATGCCGCCTGCATGCCGGAGGAGATGCCATTCTCTCTAACCGTCTCCGTCTCTCGAGTGTCTCGTGAAAAAAGGAGTATCGATCGTCTTTATTGCCGCGGTCTAAGGATAATCCTATTGCGACATAATCCGCTGGATTATTGGAAGATAAAAGGCTCTAAGAAACATAAGATAACAATCTCAAAACAGATCCGCAAATCTTGTCATAAGAGCAACTGGAAAATGGAAAAAATAACATTTTACAGGGTTTTACTGTATAATATAACTTATACGTAATGAAACATGCATGACCGAAAGGAGAATGGATACCTGATGAATGAGGGAGCGTAACCGTTCTTATCCGCTTCTTCTTTCTCTTCTTTGTCTTCTACTCGCACTCGTTCCACATTTTTCGTCCGCACTTCGTCTCTCCATTTTACATTTTCTTGCATTTCTGCCAACCGAGCCGCCTTCTCTTCGTCTGTCAGAACATGGCGAGGCTCTCTTTTGTTGTCGTTTCCACGGCCAGTCGGCAACTTTACAAGCTTGTACTCTTTCCGCGGTGCTCTGGCCTCTTCTTCACGCTCTTCGGCGGTCCGCTTTCGCATCTGGAATGACGTAATCGCAAGAGTTCAAAGTGTAAGAATACTGTAGGCGGCGTCAGTCGACTTGCCAGGAACTATGACATAATAAGCAAACATTACAAATCTTACAAATGTTACACATTCGAATACAAACCTCAACAAGACCGTATGACTTGGGCTTTTCTTTCTCGTTGTCACTATCTAATCGCCTGCGACGTGGATCGACGTCATTATCAGAATCGGATTCAGTTCGCTGCAAAATACATTTGTAATGATTGAAAAGAAGTCGCTTATAAACCGAGTCGTCGCATTTTCTTTGCAGATGTTGGGGGATGTGAGAGTCAAACTGCCGAGCCGGCTTATCATGAGAAGAACTTGGCTTGTCAGTTGAGGGAGAACGAGATCTCGACTTTCTGCTCGTCGACCTGAAGAAAGTTGTAGAAGTTATTGGAGGGTGGGAGGAATGCCAGACTGATATGAAAATACGATTACCTTTCGGCATATTTAGTTTCTCTTGGTGATCGGTGTTTCTTTTCCTGACTCTTAGATCTCTGTCGTCGCGGTGACTTGGATCGACGACGAATACGGTCTCCACTTTTAGATCTCGGACTTCTGTTTGTTAAAATATATCAATTCATTCATGTTTGTTAGATATAGCTCACCTGGATCTCTTCTTCCGACTTTTCTCAACACTCCGTGACCTCGGTCTGTTCTTTATAGGAGACCTCGACTGTCTTCGATTGTTTTTTCCTCGTTCGGCACTTCTAGACCTCGATCTGTTTCTTTTAGGAGACCTTGATTTTCTCCGATCATTCCGTTCGCGTTCAACACTCCTTGACCTCTCTCTCCTTGGAGATCTTGACTTTCTTTCCTTCCTGTCATTTATTCTCTCTTTTTCAACACTCCTGGATCTCGATTCTCTTTTTTCTTTTCTATTTTTGAGCCGGTCGCTACTCGAGTTTCTTCTTCTGCTGATTTTTGACTCCTCACTCTGATCACGTCGCTTTCTTTTTGGCGAAGGTGATTTGTTTTTTTGAGAACTCTTTCTCGGCCGATCTTCACTGCTGTCTCTACTAGAGTTCGACGAGCTTCTAGATCGTTTCTTCTTCTTTTTCTTGTCCTTCTTACTCTTCTTTTCTTTTTTCTTGTCTCCTTTTGAAGTCATCATTGTTTTCAGCATGTTCTGCAGTCGCATCTTCATCAACGGATTGTCCATAATCTCGCGTCGCTTCGTTTCTTCACGAACTTTTACAGCTACAAAAGGATCTTCAGACTTAATAATGTCTTTTTGAAGAGATGAAGTTTTCAATCCTGTTGATGGACCACCGGCATCATACACAGTTCTAAAAGCGCATTTTGAAATAATCATCATAAATGTTTCGTTCTCACCTTGTGCCAACGATCGAGTCGATCGTTTCCGCCTTCTGAGCATTCACTACATCAGAGTATTTCTCGAAATTTTTGTCAACCTGTTGAAAAACACTTTCACTAAAAACAATACATACAACAACAACAAACTTTTTTTCCGAGCAGGTAATCTTCGCGATGAACATTTGATTTCGCTCCCTCATACATCCAATTAATGGACCCATCTTTGCTCATTGTGAAAAAGATTACAGTTTTAGACAAAATGCAATAATGAGAAAGACCAACAACGAGTAAAATTTGAAAAAGGGTGCACTTGTTTGAACAATTGCAATCAATCGCCGACAGTGCGAAAGTTCGGCCACAGTCAGATGGCCGCCCTTTCCCTAGGCCACCTAGTGACGTAATGGGCGGGAAACCAAAAAGAAAACATGTTTCCAAATATTTCGCGAAAACACTCTCCGGAACCGAGTACTCTCTCTCTCGAGTTCGGTGAATTTCTGGTTAATTACCAAAAACGTATTGCTTTTAATTAATAATAGCCATCCAACTAGCACCGAATTGCCAGAATCCTAAGTGTGATCGGGAATGTTTTTGCGAATCAAAGATGCATGAAACTTTACATTGTGAACTGCATGTCGATTCTAGGCCTAGGGTTTTGAGTTAACGAAGAAAAGACACTTTTTAGTGGCAGTATGGAAATACCCGGGAGGCGATGGTCTCGCCACGCGGACTACGTACCAATGGTTTCAGCTGTGTCAATTTCCCTTCTGTATATATTTAATACAGTATATTCGATATATTCGTTTGAAAACGTCGATCTCTTAGTAAATCCGGAGAAAATCAGTGAAATGCCGTAAACTAATCTGAAATGACACTGACCTCTATCTGGCCTCTTTACGCTCCTCCTCTTCCCAAATGTCATTTCACAAAGAAGTTCATTCAGGCTCCAGGATTTTCCGCTACCGTGCAAGGGTATTTATGAAATATTCTGAATTCACAATTCTCTATCACTAAAATCCGTTGATTTTCACAATTCCACGAAATTACGGATCATTGAAAGTAGTATTACCGAACATTGTCCTGAACAGAATTTAGGAAACGTGGAAGCTTGAATGTACCGAGAGAGTTCAGAATAGTCTGTTTTATACTGTCTCCAAATTGCAAAAAAAACTCAAAACCCTCGGTTTAGAAGAAAACAAAAACTCGTGATGAGCAGCCCTCTTGCATCCTTCTGCAGTGTGATTACATCCCATAAATCATTTCGTTTCGGCCATACGCAATGAGATATTGGAAGAATAAAAGCACGTATAAATCAAATGGACATTCGACGGAATGCAGCAACTGTGCCTGGCTTCTGATCAGAGCGAGAGAGTGTTGACAATGATGAGACGCAGCGTTGTGGTTGAATTCCACTGAAAAGTGGAATGGGAGCTCCGTGTGGTCGAAGAAAAGGGAATTTTATACTGAAAGACTGAATAGTTCAGGGAAGGAAACGATACTTAAAATGAACTTTGGAATGCAACGTGTCGAGAATGAAAAGAATGCGTGGGAAAATCTACAAATGAATAGAAATCGACACAAATGAAACACGATGTTGAATTGAATTCGAGGCCAAAGTCTAGAAAGAAAGAACACGATCAGATTACAGATACATGTCGGTTTGAACGGAGAGAGAGAACCTTCGACAATGGACTTCACGGAGAAGGCACACTTGGAATAGAAATTTCAGACGCAAACACGAATCTCGCAGTAAGATCCAAATTTAATGCAAAAACGGATGATGTACGGTATTCATCATCTTTGCCACTTGATATCCGAGGTCCGCAGCGTTGTACCTAGGCACCGCAAAGTGAGTGGGCGTGGCCGCGCGTTTTTTTTCTGACAACTTTTGATTTTGGGGTTTGAGGGCGTCTTGTTTTTTAGTTGCTCATATAGCTCATATTTAGTAGATATGATGATTTTCTAGATTTTCTTATCAATGTTTAACTTGAATCAAGCGACCTGTTGTTTTGTTGTCGTATTTACATGGGATGTGTTCCATGTCTGTGACAGTCAGTCCCCCCTCCGCGAAACCTCACTTGACTGTTCATTTTTTCGCGGGCGGCGAACTTGAAATATATGTGTCTAACTGGAGTTTCTCCGAGATTGTTCGAGGTAGAAGATACTGCGATTCATTTTCGCATAGTAATCGGCAAAGGACCATTATAAGAAGAATAGTCAAAACTCAAAATGCATGTTTTCAAAGCAGGATCTCTAAAAACGGGGTACCGTAACCCTTCAGTGAAGCGCGCTTGATGACGTCGGCCGGAGAACCCAATGAGCAGGTAAATGGCGGACAGGTAGACATACTTTTATGTGACAAACAGGCGTATCCACCAAAAACCGGCCATATGAATCATATGATATGAGATATCTGTTCCCTTCTGTGAGTTAAGATAGTTTAGTTTGATAACGTGCTAGGCCAACGCACAGCTAAATAATAGGATGTGATTTGAGGAAAACTCCGCATTAGATCTTAGGGAAAGATAGGTTAACCTGGTTAATTCATTGAGGTGAAAGAGGGCGTGTGCCAAGTACAGTGGGGAGACCGCTCCACGAGTCAGAGGCTCGAGAGCTTAAATAACGAGGGAGGGAATGCGGAGAATTTAATAAAGGGCAGTCGGTGGGTGATGGACGGCTTGACCGAGCCGGGGCGATGTCAGGTGAGATACAGTGGTCGTTGTGGAGACGGAGGCGCGGTGACGATGTTGTCCCGTGTGCCTGTATCATCCGTGGGCGTCTTGGAATGCGGACTCTGTGGTTGGGATGGGGCAAAGTCCGTGAATTCCAGGAGATCAACGAATGACCATCCGTTACAGTATGCATTGTGGCGCCGCTTCATTCAGAAGTCGTCAATGAAGATAAGACGACAAGGCGGACCTCCTCGTACCGAGAAGATGGGAACAGCTGAACACAATCGGATCACACCCCCGCCGCTAGCAGATGCTGGAGCAGACAGTGGGCGGTTTTGAACCGTTGTGCGGGGGAAATGTGGAAAAGGGAGATAACACAGGCCATGACGATGGGTCTGTGCGGTTTTGAGACAGGGGTTCATTCCATTCTTGAGTATTTGACATGAGACTTCCGAAATTGGAAATCCGATGTCAGCGCTTCAAAAGTTGCTCAGCAAAAGCGGGCTTCTTTTGAAATGAAGCCAGGGAAATGAATGCGGATATGCAGCCGATTACAGTACTTGCGCTTCTCTGCTCCATTGAAACTGAGGATCAAGAAACAATTATTATTATTTATTGAATAAATCAGCAATAGTTCGAATACAGGAGACGATTATAATTCTCCCATCGATTTAATTTCCATATAGAGTCCCGTGCCGGTGTGATAGATTTCAATGAAGTTCTCCGAGTTCGGAATGTCCACTCGGTGCTTTCCGAACCGTCTTCTCGTTGAGTTTATCCGCGGAAACTGTGAGAGATACACATCGACTGTCGCATCGCCGTTCGCTTCTACAGTGTATCGTTCGAAGTTGTCGCCATGTTGCACAGCAAACTGAAAAGAGAAGAGAGTTCGGAACGACGACTGGCTATTTGACTCACCTCGACAAGCATTTTCACGTCTTCCGCCGACAATTGAGTCGAGGAGAAGTGCATCTTTCGGAAGTGAGCCATTTTGCTCAGCGGACACTTATCGGCCTCGAAGTGCACCTCGCTCGCTTGCTTCCACAGCTCCGAGTCCGTGCATTTCGTCGACTGTCCCGTCCAGCCGCAGCGTAAGCTTCCATAGATCCCCCGGCTGGATGTGTGCAAGAATGAGCATCGCGTCGTCTTGTCTCAATCTTGGTCTCATCCTCAGATGCCGAACACTCATCTTGTGCTTCGATTTGCTTAGTTCCAAATGAATCGCATTCAGCAGAGCAGCCATTTCACTTTCCGTCTGCTCTGTTTCCTTTGCTTCGAAATGCAACTCGCATGATTTGGGACTCTTGGTAATAGCAGCTAAATCAAGCACAGCCATTTTTATGAAACTCTCGTCTTTGATCAGTTTCTTTCAGTATCCACGTCTGATAACACATCCTTCCGGATCAGAATGATAGCTGAACTCCCGCCTTTCGTAATCTCGATGGAATCCTTGAAAATGTATGATCCTTACATTGATCGCGTTTTCAGTCAAAGCGAAATAGAATGAAATGCCAAACGCTTTCGAATTGTCGACGATTTCGCGTAGTCCCCACGAGCACTTTCGTAGAGACATTCTGAACGGATTCAAATATTTCAAAGGGCATCATCGGCAAATATTCCGGTTGTTTTATTTTTTCTTTTATTACTCTGCGAAACAACCGAAATCAGTGGAGAAGCATGCAGGTACCAAACCAACTTTATCTCGTGAATGTTGCCGGTACGTAATGTTTACACCAACAATGAAAATGCTCAACTGTTCCCACTGTGATAAACGTCAGTTATAGCCCGACTAGCCTCGAGAATATATCCAATTCTCCGACGATTTGCTTTCTGATGTTCCATGGCATATGGGAGAGGGTGGGAAGAGATATCATGGTGGGACGAGACGAAAGTGAATGAAGAGAAATGAAGAGATCGTGAGAATGAGTCTACAGCAGGTCACTGATCTACAACGAACTCTTAACCCTTTGGCGGGCGGTAGAACTGTGTTCACAATCTCGCAGAGGGCACTTTGGTCGGCTGGGTGTTGCCTCTGGGATAGAATTGGCCTTCACACTGTTTGTTCCTGGGAGGTGTCGGAATCAATAGAGAACATTTGCCGAAGAGTTCCGAGATGAATGAAGCCAGGAACGTACAAGGGCCGTTTTGCCAGGCGTCAGTTTCAAAAAACGCTGACTAGGGAACCTTTTAAGTATAGGTCTTAACTTTGACAAACCACCTACATAGATCGAAAGAGGGCCTTTCAGAGGGTGAATATCCGTTTTCAAAAGCTGCTTACTTGAGAACTCTGAAGTACTGAAAAACCGATCTGAAAATCAGCTATTTTTCAACACACTCCTGGGGACCGTGCGGGTCGGCAACCACCGCTCTTGTCACCACACTTGGGGAGGTTAGTTGAGCATGTCCCGGTGGCGCAATGGGTTAACGTAGCTTGTGAACATAGGCTCTTTGGATCCTAGTGAGGTCCCGCCACGATTCCAGCAACTCTTGAACGGTTTGAACTGTTGTGCTCGCTGAGAACTGACACTGACACTTGAGAAAACGAAATTTCAGTTGTATTGGATGGGTTCCGTCTCGAAATCTCACGGATTCCTTTGTCAACTACATACAAGAAGAGGTTGTGAGCTGAAGAGTGGCCACTGCCGGACGGTGTCTTCCCAACCACTCTCCGAATCAGAAAACGCGTTTCAAAACGATCACGTCTGTCATTCATCAATTTGTCCAAGACCCTGGACAATGGTTGCAACAGTTTTTCAAGCCCTCCCGGGTGGATCTCCGGTATCCAGTTAAGGTATCGAAGACCGATCAGATAACCTCCTGAGGTGGTTTATTTCGACACGGAGAAGGCAAAAGAGAGATTCGCTCCCTCGATAACCTCGCCGCGCCAAAATCCATTTCAGTTCGACCGCCATCGTTTCCGTTTTTTTTGTCTCCTCCCGCACCTTTTACGATGTTTCTCTCTCTCTTCGCCGTTTTCAATCACTAGATCAATCAATAGAGTTTCATTAGGCGGTTCAAAGCTGTAAAAGGGGAGAAAACTCGTTCTCTCGCTTGTTAACAATGACACCCGTTGACCGCCATCAATGTTTCTGTTTGTTTCATTCACTCCTCACCTCAACCGCCGCCTCCTCCCCCTCCAGCCATTTCTGATAATTCAATGACGAGTAGCCGTGAACATAATCGCCTCCTCTCCGTCGTTTTCTTGTCGATTCAAACCGGTAGGAAAAGGACGAAACTGTACGGTTTGAGACTGTTTGAGACATTTTCCTCCTGTACTCCTCGACATTCTTCTTGATTGATCTGAGATGTTTTGTGATATGGGAGTTAAGCCTAGAATGATCGACTACGCCTGATTCTTGCGTCCCGCCCCAGATCATGTCATCGAGGTAATCCGATATTCCCGTTTTCTACGTGTGGGCTATATCACTCCGTTTTTGTATCCGTAGGTAATTTGGTCGATTTGATTTATTCACCGACGTTTCGAATACATCCTCATTCGATTCTGGCGCTGTTTCCCCTCTCTCAAATTCCTGATTGACCATTCGTTCCTGTTGAAAATCTCCGCAATCCTCTTCCAGAGAATATCTTTTCCAAAATCATCCAGATGAAAGTTAACGCATTTCCATGGAACCGTGTTCTTATTGGTTGACATACTGATTACTGTGACTGAAGTTTGACACCTGGTCGTTTGACATTGAGGCAATTCTAACCGACGTCCTGGAAATTTGGCTCTAAAATAAGTTTTGTGTCGATTCTTCGATGAAGTGCCATCATCATGTCGTATCTCTGGACATTACCAGCACTCAACATGTCACTCAAATTGTAAGGAATGTCCCTATGTGATCCGATTTTAGAGTGAATAAGTGAATGCTAAGGTTTTGTTCCCAAGTTCTTACATATTGGGAGGAGAGTAACGATGACAAATAGTCACACTTCCCCTCGGTGAATGCTTTCGAATCTTTCTGAAAGTGCGTATTCGTCGAAGGAGGGAGCCCCATTCAACGCTTTGTTTTGAGAAAACGGCCTTCCCAGAGTCTAACTCTCCCTTAACCCCATACGGAATCCCAAACGATACACTGAGTAGTATCATTTCTGGATGAACTCCAACTGATGTTCCGGATCGCCCATTCTGGAACGGAGTGCCGCTGTCTTCCTCTGAAACGTTCCATTTTTCCAAAGATCGTGTTCAGAGCCTTGTAGTCACTTCCAGTCGTCATTCCTTGATGACAAGACAGTACGTACACACTCAAAACAGTCGACTGATTCGATTATTGATCCCCCCTTCCCGTCCCATTTCCCCTCCAATTTCAAGTGTTTTCCATTCCAAGTGCACCATTCCCGCCTCCCGAGACCAATTTTCGAAGAATTTCAGTTGCCTCGTGTGTGTGAAAACGTCGTAAATCTTATCAAATTCGTCTCGTCCGGCGCGGTTCTAATTTCTGGTCTGCTTCGCTCCGATCGCCCGCCCCTTCTGTAGATCGGGTCGGTTCCATTCTTTGGTGCCCTCCCCCATCATTCGCGACCGCCTGTTCGCCATGTGACCCGGGTATCAAACGGTTTATTGTTCGGAACCAACGAGATCAACGTTGCTTCCCAACAACGTGGTGTGTCAGGGGAGAGAAACTGTACTTGGACAAATGATGGATAGCCATATTTTTGGAGAGAGAGGAAAGAACGTAATGAGACGCCGTCGGAATCATCGAATCAGTTTGTGTGGTGGCAGCGGGAGAGATGATAACGACCCGCACCGCGCAAGAATACCTCTCGTCGTCGGTTTTTTGATGAAGACGCGTCGAAGTTTCGAGAGAGAGAGAGACGAATGAATCGGTCGCATTGTGAAATATGAGGAGTCGTCTGGCGAATGTTCCCAAAAGGACATTGATCTCTCTGTTAATGGGAAGATTCATATCAAGTGCATCACTTCCTTCTTCTATTTATCCATCATCATCTTCCTGTTCCATCCACTGTTTCATCCGGAAACTCGTCGATCGCCTGAAAACGGGAATGTGTGTGTGAGTGTCGTCTCCCCCACCCCAAAGTGTCCTTTTTCGAAAACATTCCAAGTCCAAACTCCTAAATCACCTCTCACTTTTTGATTCCTCCGCAATCAGAAGATGTTGACTTGGCGTCGTCCGTGTGAAATTGCATTAACAGAGTGACGATTAGCCACGATTCGAACACAAGGTTAAAGAGTGTCTCTCGGCTGTTTTTCTGGCATATTACCCGCGGACAGTACCTGTTCTTTTCTTCCCGGTTCTTCACAAATCATATCAGTCTGCTGCAGTGCTAATCACCCTCTATTCCGTTCGTCTAGACGTCTCCCCCCGGGTGGCCAATGACCAATTCCATGTTCATTTTCGTCGAGAGTACTCAGCAGCTACTCGTCGTCAAAAGTGACAATTGCCCGTGCCCGGGCGAGCGACGGCATCGCGAACATTCCCCTGCCCCTTCTCCGCCTCTCCGTGCCCCTGTTTCTCTGACGATCATCGCCAGTCACAACTTGTGATAACTTTGTCATTTCTCTTCTCCCTTCTGTGGCCTGCCAACAAACACTCACACAGTTTGTTTTATTTGAATAACAAATTCAGTACACTCCATTTTTTATGAACGCCATCGACCTTCTTCTCGAGTCAATCATAATAAACATGTTTTGTCTCTCTTTCCCGTCTCTCCAAGTGCTTTCTTTCTTTCAGATGGAGAAGCACAACGTGCACGACTTCGAGGAGCCAGGCGAGAACCTGAAGCACAAGATCGAGGACGAGGAGGATTCGGAGAAGTTGCTCTGCGGCTTCGGAGCATGCACCCCCACGTGGCTCCAGGGATTCCACAACGCAAAGTGTCTGCTGCTCGTGCTCGGAATATGCGCCTTCATCCAGGTACCCTCCACCGCAAAGTTCAATGAACAGTTTGTGTTTCAGAGTTTCGTCGTCAATGCCATCTTCCCCGTAGGACTATCAACGCTGGAGAGAAGATTCAAAATGACCAGGTAATATCTTCTTTTTCTAGAATTCTCTCGAATTGGTCATGTGTGAACTGTTTACGACGCCCGATGGATGCCCTTCCGATTTCCCCCACCGTACACTTTCAGCACTCACACGGGAATCATCTCCAGTTGGTATGACTTCGCAGTTCTGCTTGTCGTTTTTCCCGTGTGTCACTGGGGAAACAATGGACACAAGGGACGATGGATCGGATGGGGAGGTGTCGTGATGGCCCTCGGATCGCTGATCTGTGCTCTTCCCCACTGGATGGTCGACATCTACCATCCCGATGTGGACACCCTCACCAATCAAACCGACTTCGGTCAATGCGCGAACAGAGACGATCCAGAGTGTACCGGCAAGCCGTACTCTTCCTATTTCAATCCATACTTCTGGATGTTCATCTTGGGTGGGTACAGTGTCCCGTTGGCTCCCACCAATTGGGAACTGTTGCAGGTCAAACCCTTCACGGAGTCGGATCGACGCCTCTTTTCTCGATCGGAACCACGTACATGGACGAGAACGTCTCGCAGAAGGCGTCTCCTGTCTACCTGGCCATCCACGCAGTGCTCACTTCGTTCGGTCCAGTCATCGGAGTGTTCGCAGGAGGATTCCTCTTGAATCTTTACGATGACTTTGACAGAGTCGACAGGTACACTCAACTCTCCATTCTCTCGAAGAGACACTTCTTCAGAATTCCGATGGAGAGATCGGATCCTCGGTGGGTCGGTGCCTGGTGGGTCGGCTTCATCATCTCCTCCATCTCGGCTCTCCTCATCGCCTTCCCAATCCTCGCCTTCGCTCGAGAACTTCCAGAAGCCAAGAGACACCGTGCAAAGGACGTGAATCAGTGTCACGCAGCCAACGGAGATGTCAACGAGAAGGCGCCGAGGGACCTGAGCAGACTCCCCGCGTGTGTCTTTGTGAGAGTTCTGAACACTTTGTCCAAATGTAAATTCGGGTTTCTTCAGAAAATCCTGAGCAATCCGACGTTCCTCGTGTGCATCTTCGTCGGGATCTTCGAGTCGATCATCATCAACGGCTTCGCTGCGTTCATGCCGAAGATTCTCGAGACGCTCCTCTCCACCAACCCCACCCTCGCCTCCTATCTCTCCTGTAATCCTTCGATCCGTCCGTTCTCTTTCTCATCCTCATTCCCATTCCAGCCGTCGTCATCTTCGCCGCTGCCACAGGAGTCATGGTCGGCGGTACGATCATTCGACAACTCAAACTGCAGGTGCGTGTTGTTTTCGTTCAAACCCCGTCGAATCGCACGATGATAAACCACAGAGAACGCGCACTTTGCGTGTCATCTTGCGAATTCCGAACCTCCACGCGTCGATCACATGGCTTCTCTTTGTCTCTTCTTGATCCCCCGCGCACACGTTGTAATCCAATTATTCCATTAAGAACCGAAAACTTGTTAAGTGACAGAGAGACACATTTGAAGAAGTTGTCAAGTTGTGAAAACGGAAAAGGTCAAAGGTCTTCGTCTGATTAAATGCCAATTTCAGGTGGGCGGAATGCTGAAAATGATCATCGTGTGCCACGTCGTCGCCCTGCTCTTCACCACCGGCCTTCTCAGCCACTGCCCACAGCGAGAGTTCGTCGGAATCAACCTCGGCTACGAGGATTTGGGCATCGAGAAGGTGCACGACTTCAGCATCGCTTCGCAGTGCAACGCCGAGTGTCACTGTAAGATGGAGTGGAATCCGGTTTGCGACCGAAACACCGGACACATGTACTACTCGGCGTGCCACGCTGGATGCACGGCAATGACGAAAAATCAGGTAAATTGGGGAAGTGAATAAGTGGTAAATAAGAGGAGATGCGCAGGGAATGTCCGAATGGTCGGGGTGCGGTTGTCTGACTGCCAACACGACGTTCCACAATCTGATCCACGGAGTGAGGGCGCATCCGGAAGTGATGCACCAGGGATACTGTCATCAGGACTGCGGCTACAGGGAGTACATCCTCATGGTCACCCTCTTCGTCACCGTCGTCGCCAGCTTCGCATCGGGAATCCCCACCCAACAGATCATGCTCCGCGTCGTTCCGTTCGATCAGAGGACTCTGGCTCTCGGTATCAACTGGACTTTCGTTCGGCTTCTCGGATTCATCCCCGGCGGAATTCTGTTCGGAGTCATCATCGATACGGCGTGTCTAGAATGGGGCGAGAGCTGTGGAAAGGCGACGTCGTGTCTGGTTTATGATCCATTCAAGCTCAGTTGGACAATCACTGGACTCGGTGAGTGGGAAGGTGTCTTCCGAGAAACGTCATCGTCTTTTTCAGCCATTGTGTGTAAACTTCTCTCGATTCTCGCCACAATCATCGGCTACATGACATACCGTCCATCGGATCTCGACAATGCAGGTAAGTGTTAGGGAAAGGAGGGATAATAGTAATCCAACTGAAAAAAGCACCAGCTGTGAGTTCTGTAGGAAAAGGTGCGTGGAGTCGAAATTTGCGTCGGAAAGAGGCGCCTTCTGGGACTGTCGAGCCTCTTCTGAAGCCAGTCTAGACGGTAAGAGAGTGTGCTTTCGCTAACTCTCGCCGTTCCGTCCCATCCACTAATTCAGGGATTATTCCGGATTCACGTCATCCGTGTTTCATTTCAGGATCCATCCAAACCGTCGACAGTCACTGTCACACTGCACTCCACCTCGTTGTCAACGACGACCGCCTCCCCGAGCAGGCAATTATCCACGCGAGCTACGGTCACATGTAACCCGCTCAATTATTGTTTCCATTCACTCATTCCCAAATAATATACGGTAGCAGACTGTTTCCCTTCCTCCACGGGTATCTCACCTCTTCCCCGTTCACGCAATTAGAGCATCTCTACCGTAAATTATTGCACAATCAGGTTGTCAGGTTGCTTTATGTTGTGCCTTTTTTCATGTTTTCTATGTACATACCGTTGACGATGAATATTATCAAACAGAAAAAAGCGTTCATTCCATTGTACATTGTGATAACAGAGACGAAATTGTTTCAAATTTTCAAGAGCTGAATGTTAGAATAGTTAGCAATAGTCTCACCGGGACGTAGCTCGCTAGCGGGCATGTTAATCGACATTTTCACGTAGTTTCCAGTTTGTCCTTTGGCGAGAGTGGAAGAGTTTACGAAGACGGTCTGGTTGATATTCTTCGCAGATGGAGCTAATCTTGACGGCGCAAAAACGATGTGCGGGGAGGAAGTGAACCGACCAACTTCAAGAACATCAGTCATCGAAGAGGGCATTTCTGCGGGTTCCAGTGGGTAGATTGATTGTTGGGTTAGAAGATGGCTACTCAGGCGAGCAAGTCTGTCGCAGTTTTCTTGATCCGAGGATCGGTGGAATTCTGAGTTGCTCAGTCCTTGGATTGGCTCGCTGCTCGTGACGGCGATTTCGATTCCTCCCTGACCAACACGGAGCACGCATGGATCCGGAACAAACATGATTCGCTTTTTCACACTGTCCAACTTCTTGAAATTGAATGATGGGCAAGGGAATACGGGTGGAATGCAGAGATCGTGAGTAGCACTCGGTTGAATGATCACTTCTGTTTTTGTGCTGAAAATGATCAATTCTTGCATGCAAATAGGTAATTTTGAACTCACTCGTTCAATTTCCCTTTGATTTTAGTCATCAAGTCTTCCAATAAGTCATCATTAGTCACCGTGAAAATCGGCTTCTTCAGGAATGTGTTTCTCCGGTCGATGAATGGCCCCGTCATAATCAGAATGTCAGGTTTCTCTTTGACGGCTTTGTCGAGCAACTCGCAGAGGTGTTCATATCCGCAATTGTCCATCGCCGTGTAGGGACCACACGCAAACCAGATAGTCTCTGAACACAGTTTTGGTTTGGTTCGTTTTAAGTGTTTACGACAACAACTCACTGCTAGTATCTGTTTGAATTCGGGAAACAGGAAGCGCGGGAACATTGAAGATCCGATCCACCTGTAGTTCTTCTCCAGTTTCGTTGATTCCGCGGACAGCGACGATTTGACCGGGGAATAGAGTCACATCGTCTGTGATCTTGCTCAAGTCCAGGCGGACCATTGTTCCATCTTCATCGTCTGTAACATACGCATTGTGAGAAGCAGATTTCATTTTTAACGTACTAGTCATAAGGGCAACTGAATGTTCTCCGAACTTTTCTACATCTCTCGTGTCGTCATGAACCACTTGTCCGTAGGTATACACCACGTCTACAGACGGAATTAGTGGATTTCCCCAGTCGACTATCTCCTCGAAAGTGTTTTGTAAAAGTTGCGCAAATTCTCCCATTCTTCTGGCTTTGGCTGAAAAAAACGAACTAATGATTTTTTGCGCTGAACATTAGGAAACCTTCGATGACAAGTGACGATTTGTCTCCTCCGTACAACGGATTCGGCTGTTTCGAAATGACCTCGACTTGCCCAGCGTTGTTCATCGTCGAGCTCAGTCCATTCTCATGATATTTTTTCCCGCGAATGGTGCTAATGACATGACCGGAATCTGGGCGTCGTAAGAACTTTTCGTTTGCCGGAGAGTTTCTGAAGTCGTAATAGAATTTTGAAAAAATATTTTTAGCGCTTACGGATATGGAGAGAACTCGTAGTAGTGACCCTCTAGTTTCATATTAACCGCCGTCGGAATATTCAGAAGATTATCTTTTTCATCGTCACCACCAGCGCCGCTCAGGATGAATCCACTTCTTTCAGCAAGGGGAACTCGTCTGAAACGAACTTTTTTATTTGAATTTATAGTTATGAAAATGTCTTACGCTGGTTTTTTAACGGATCTCGGTGTCTGGGCTTTTTTCTGTGCCTGACTTTCAAGACTTTCTTCTAATCCGACGAGCACGTTCAAATCGACACGTTTCTTGCCTGCATTGTTCATAACCGAGACTATCTCGTCAGAAATATCATCCGTCGATTTTCGATATGTTTTACATAGTCTTTCCACTAGAAAACTTGATTGAAACGCAGGCTTCACATACTTTGAACTTACACTTTTCAACGTAGTCATCTGATTCGGGACAGCACAAACCGAAAGAATCAAGATTATCATTTAAAGTTTCCAAATCGAACTCGAATGCCATTCTATGACGTAGAAATAGCAATAATAATTGAGGGGAAAGCGGTGAAGAACTGGGGAAAAATACAAAAGTTTAATCACTCAATTTTCGCGCCCTGCCTTTCTTTGTCATTGGAGCGCGTTAGCACAGAGAAAACCGTAGAAAACACAGTGCGAAGTGGCACAAAATATTACACTGATTTATTTCAATGAACATAGTCAAGTTGATGGTCAATTTACTGGGAACAGTGTGTCTTGGCTTTTTTATGTGAAAAAACTAAAAATAAGAAGGTTCCCGCTCTTACGCCACAGCTGCGAACTAACGCCAAAGAAGACTATCAATATTGATATCAAGCGAATGTTCACAGAATTGGAGAACACTAACGAATGTTAATAAACTGATTGTGAGGAGAATTGAAATGAGATTATTAAATACAAACAAATATAAAAATAAACAAGTGAGCCATTGCAACCTAGTACAGTAACAGGAAGGGCTCCCGAAGACATGATACACTGTGAGCGGGCGAGCAATGCCGAAATGGAGCAAACACAAAATATATGCGCGGGGGGAAAGAAGTTGGAAGCCGTAACAAACAAATCAACAAACAGAGTTGGCGCCTACTGTCTAAGAACCTGTTCCACCCCTCTCCCCCGCAGCTCACAGTTCGTTTCGTCAGTGGATCTTTCTGGTTCTCTTCGGCTGTGTGTGTGTGTTCAAATGTCAATCGTGGGGCGTTCTCGCCCTCTCACTCGGCCGTTATCATTGGATTTCCCATAGCTTCTCGGATTTTAACTAAACAATATCTCTGGGCGTCCGCAGGAGTCGGGGCAGACATAAAGAGCACGCAGACGGCGAGTTGAATTCTGCCGACGGGAGCCAACAAAAAAGAAGTGTAACACACGGGAAGGCGGCCCGAGAGAGCACGCGAGCCGGAGAGACGCAGAGCAAAGGCGCTGCCCGCGGGAAGAGAGCGAGAGGAGCATCTCGGCAGAAGGCACCCGCAAATCCTTGCATATTTACTCCTCGCACTCTCCCAATTCGCTTTTATCTTGTGTTGCCCTCGAGACAAAACTTGCAGACAATTTCAGATTCTCACAGTTCGAAATGGCTCAAATCGTGAGACAGAGCAAGTTCCGACATGTGTTCTGTAAACCAGTTAAGCACGAGAGCTGCATGTCCGACATCAGAGTAGGAATGCATCGAATCCCCGCTGAAAACGAGCCGATTCTAGGTCACTGAGATCACGTGGGACTCTCTGTTCTGTGACGTCAATCCAAAGTTCATCGCGTTCATCAACAGAGGCGCCGGCGGTCCGTTCATGGTGATTCCGGTCAACAAGGTACTCCCACACACACATGTTTCCCGTTGTAAAGTTCTTCGTCATGTTATTTTTCGCCCCTTCCCACTGATCATAAACAGCAACAACTGCTATCTAAGCGGCCAGTGAACACATTTTCAGATAGGAAGAATCGATAAGGACTACCCGTTCGTCGATGCTCACAAAGCGCCGTGCCTCGAGGTCGCGTGGAGTCCGTTCAACGACAATGTGATCGCTTCGTGCTCCGAAGACACCACGTGCAAAGTGTGGGTCATTCCGGACCGGGGGCTCTCTCGCAATCTGTCCGAGCCGGCTGTTGAGCTGACTGGACACCAGAAGAGAGTGAACACTATCGCGTGGCATCCCGTCGCCAACAATGTCCTTCTCACCGCAGGTAATATTCCGTCTCAGTGGCCCGTGTGAGGTTCCGAGCACTCGACTCAATCGGGGTTGAAGGAGCAGGGCGAGCTCTCAGGAGTTTAAAACATCCTTACTTCCACTTGATTCTCAAATTGCAGGAGGCGAGAATGTGATGTTCATGTGGAACGTTGGAACCGGAGAGGCACTTCTCGAGATCTCCGGCCATCCGGATCAGATCTGGAGCATCAACTTCAACTACGACGGTAGCCAATTCGTGACGACCTGCAAGGACAAAAAGATCCGAATCTTGGACTCTCACACCGGGGAAGTGCTCCATGAGGGTACCGGTCACGAGGGTGTCAAGCCACAGAGAGCCATCTTCGTGAAGGACGGACTTGTGCTGACCACTGGCTTCACGAAGAGATCCGAAAGACTTTACGCGTTGCGTGCTCCCGAAGATCTTTCGACTCCGATTGTCGAGGAAGAGCTGGACACGTCGAATGGAGTGCTCTTCCCGTTTTACGATGAAGACGCCGGACTCGTGTACCTCGTCGGAAAGGGAGACTGCGCGATTCGGTATTACGAAGTGAACAACGAGGCGCCGTTCGTGCACTACATCAACACGTACACAACCAGTGAGCCTCAGAGAGCCATCGGATTCCAATCGAAGAGAGGAATCTCGTCCGAAGAAAACGAGATCAATCGAATCTACAAACTGACGACGAAGGGAGTCGTCGACATTCTTCAGTTCTTCGTTCCCAGGAAGTCCGATCTTTTCCAGGTAGTTGACAACGCGATCAGCCATTCATCTGCTTATTTTCAGCACGATCTCTACCCGGACACCAGATCGACAATCCCTGCTATCTCGGCCGAAGAGTTCATGGAGGGAAAGAATGCGGCTCCGAATCGGCAGCCCGTGAATGCTGCCGCTGCTGCAGCCGCTGCCAAACCCAAAGTTCAAGTGGCCAAGAAAGCGAACATCCTCAGCACTCTCGCGCCCACTGCGTTCGTTTTCATTCCCAACTACACAGAAAGAACCGTTGGATTACAGTGCTGAGAACGTCCAAACGCAGTCATACTCCGAGAGATCCGCCCCTCCCTCGTCGGCTCCTTCGCCCCGCCCGTCCGCTTCTCCGCGACCTCGTCCAGTCGTCGACGATGATATGGGAATCGTTACGATGCGGGAAGCTCCGCCGAGCCGTCCAGCCTCTTCTAGAGCATCTAGAACTGAAATCCCACCGAAAGAGGAGAAGGGACCGGACCCGATGAAACCGAAACAAGCAGTGAGTGCCACTTCCCACCGCTTCAACTCCCCTCGCTTCTCCTTGCATGCCCCCTTCCCATCACTTCTTCCAGGTGACCCTCAAGTCTCGAGCTCAGAGGGACGAGCCAGGAGGCACCAACCAGACTGCCGGACAGAGGCGAGCGGCCGCCGAATTGGAGAGAATCAAGCGGGATCAGGCGAGGACCGCCGACGAGGACACTTTGGCTCCGCCGCCGCAGCAGTCGGCCAGAGCTTCCGCTTCTCCACGTGGCAGCGTTTCTTCAGATGTCGGGGCACGTTACTTTTCAATTCTCATAGCCTAATAGCAGCACTTTCACTAACATTCCCCACTTTTTAAATGGGTCAAATGGGTTCAATTTCAATAGCGCTTTCTGAATTTTAGTGTGAATATTTTCAGCACGTTCCTCAAAATATGGATGAACTTTTGGATGATTTGATGAAGATGAAGGCCGTCCTCCGACAGCACGAACGTCGGATCCGAATGCTTGAGGAGGAGATCGCCGATCGGAACATGAGCAACGCCTACTCTTTCTAAGACACCCCCCTCTACTTCCTTATGTTTGTAAAAATGTTTGACCCATATTTCAAGCAATAAAAGAGTAACTACTTCAACTTTGACGCCTTCGTCTGCCTCGAAAACAATTCCGGTTATGTGACGGGAGTGTGGCTGTGTGTGTTGTTAACCACGCGTATCGCCTTCACTCACCGACACTTTCGATCGCGCGCTATCCGATCTTCTGCCGCCCCTCGGGGTCTTATCACTCGTCCTTCGCCCTCCTCTCGTCACTTTCCTTCGGATCGCCATCCTTTCCGAATGGTTCGTGTTATTCTCCTGTTCTCTTTAGTTGTATCCTTCGTCGGCCCTCCGGCAGCCGATGCTTTCCTCGCTTCCGCCTTCTCTTCGGTCTCACAAGCCGGCAAGACTTCCAACTGTCAGGACTGGAGTGACTATGGACCGTGTTTCAGGTTTGTTTCTGTATTCGGAACAGTTGTCTTTGATACTTGATCTCCAATGAACCGGGGGATTTCTTTCAGTACATCCGACCGCTCCTTCTGGCACCGTCTCCCACAACAATGCTATCAGAACCGTTACATGTCGGTTAGTTGTCTGTTATCCATTATAATGGCACATATCGGTTATCAGTTAATCACTGGAATCGGAAACCCGATCGTCCAGAAGGTGATGGACTACGCGGAGCTGTTCAACAAGTCAGCCGACGCGTGTGGAATGTGCAATGTTCAGGTCGCCTGCTCTCCTCGATGTGATTACGTTCCTGGGTATGAGACACATGCAGGAAACAACAACAACAAAAAACAACGTTCTATTATTTAGAGGCAACTCGTTCGGCGTCGTCGACCGGATTTGCGATCTGCCGACCGAGAAACAGGCGTGTGCCATGACTCCGCAGGCGTACGACGAAAGCAGTGGACTGTGCAAAGTGTGGCCGCCCAGGTAACCGATTCACCCGCTTGCATCGAAGAGATCTGTTGCAGACACACAACCGCAGTTGACTTCCTCGGCGCTCTCGTTCCTCCGAATATTCGCGATCAGGTGTGGTCGTTGAAGCCACTGAACTGCATCAGCATCAACGGCAAGTGCTACTGCTGCTGTGCCCCGTACACTCCGAATCCTTGCGATGCACAGTGCACACTCCACCCGTGCTCCAGAAGACAGTCATTCTCAAAGACACAAATCAAGATTCTCCGAAGGAAATGGCTCCAAAAGCAGGAGGAGCGAGATGGGAACGGGGAGGAGTAAACTGTCGGTTTAATAAGTGCTCATCCAACTAATTGTTTTACTAATAATGGAAGACCGTTGAAATTCAAAGACATTTTATGAACTTTTCGCCATCGAATAGATACACGTTATGTGTGTAAATAGAGGAAACCCGTTTGAGTTTCTCGATGTGTGCATCTGAAATGGTACAATGTAGTCCGAACTCTGAGCATTTGAACTGACCTCTGTCTTTCTCATCTTCTGATTTCTCTTGTTTTCTGATTTCCTGCACGACTTCTTCGTCTTCGTCTAGAAACTCTTCGTTCTCAAACGGATCCTTATCCACTTTGTCCTGTATAATGATATCTTGTTTATCATTTCTGTTCTTTTTATCGGTCACTCTCTCCCCCTTTGTAGTTGTAGTTTGTGTCTCTATCCCGTTCACTCACCTCTTTCTCTTCTTCTTCTTCTTCCCGCAAATCGATCACAAGAACAGCCCGTCCGTCGTTGGAATTGCAAAAGTGCGCGAGTGCCGCTAACACAGATCCCATCTGCGATCCGTGTCCCGGCGCACTCATCGAGCAGATCATCGCCGCCACTTCAGTCCCAAAACTGTTTTTGATCGCTTCGTCGATGCATCCGCACAGTAACGTCTTCCGATTGTAGCCGAGACGAATCCTCCGCAACGCCGAGATCTTCGACGACCAATCGACGTCAACTGTAGGAATCCTGAACTATCAAATGAAAATGGGAACGGTCGATTCTCACTTGTCGAGAGGTTTTCTCCTTGCCCAGAAGACTATGTCATCTGGATTTTGATCCGCCCATCTGATCGCTTTAGCAAACAAATGATCTTCAATTTTCGGAGATTCTGTGAAGACGACAGACAGAGAAGTGCACAGCTCCGTCATTTTCTGGAAAGACGCAGAGGTGCGCTTTTTCGGATTTGTGAAAAACAGGTATTATCAACGGGATGACGTAGGAAAAACGTGTGTTCTGTTATTCTGAGTACTTTATTCGGGACAGTTTAAGCATCAATATGGATTGTCCACAGATCATTGAGAGTGAATCCATTACGAATCGGCTCAATTGCCAGCCCGAGTTCTGGGTTCAGAACAGGGATTCTGTTCTCTTCTGTGGTAGTGTGATGTCCGTCGAAGTAGGCGGCGAACGGATCCGGACGGATGCTCTTCACGATCTCGACGTCGTCTTCGTTTGTATCGATCACATCTAGTTCTTCGTCTGCGTTAACACGTGTTTCTGGTTTCTGAAAACAGATGGATTTGATGATTGGAGGACACATGAGGTTTCGATTACATCAATTCTCTCTTTGACATAGGAAACGCCGAAAATCGGTTTGAGCAGGTGAGCCTTGTGGAGCGATTGAATCGTCTTCAGAAGGTTATTAAGTCTATCTTGCGGGTCGATTCTGAATCCGAGGACGTACTCTCCGCTGCTCGAAGTGGTCTCCAGCACGAGTGCCATTCCGAACTTTGACTCTCGAACTCTGGCTGAATAGAGAGTCAAGAACGGCACGGAGACATTGTAGCCGATGTTCATCTCGGCGTACCAAACGATTCGGATGTTGGTTATCACGAAAACCCCGAGACTTCCCTGAAATGAATTCAACCATTCGGTACGGCTCGAGTCTTTCCTAACCGTCTCCGTTGATAAATTCCACACTCCAGTGACGTTTTCGATTATTGTCTCCTGGGGAAGAATGCGAAGTGTGCCGTCTTCCCGGATGAATATTCCACGCATTTTCAGTTCTCTGTACATTTTGGTCGTTTCGTACGCACGACTAATCGAAGAGATCGTGTTGAATAGTTTCGAGTGCGACGGGGCGCTCGTCGCTGTGAAAATGAACTCGAATTTTGTCGTCGAGGAGTTCACTTTGGCAAGCACGTAAATCGCTTCGCACGAACCTCCGCGGTTCCTTTGCGCCAACTGAAACACCCTTTGAGTGTTCGGCAACAGTCCCAATCACTCACCGAGGTGGCAGTCTTGCTCTGAACTCCAGTGATACAATTCCATCCGATGGTTATATTGATGCGTGGCATAGAGGCCGCGTGCCAGATCAATCGCAGATTGGTCACTCGCATCGTGCCTGAGCGTGTTCTTCTGTTCAAATGTTTCTCTTCGGAACCCACCTCTGTCTCCGTTATTTCCCTTCGTATCCTCCACTTGTTCCACTTTAGCCACTTGAACTTCTCCATTGATCAGACGCAAAAGTCTGAAATCGGTTGCTATAGGTGTCGTTGTTCAATTAAGCTCACTTGTGATCGACGTCGAATCGGATCTCCCTGTCCTGCCAGATGTCCTCTCCGTTGACGCGGTCCATTCTCGAATATCGAGTGGTTATGCTCTGCGCGCGTGAGCGTTGCCGGCGTCTGTTGCCATGACAGCAGAGAGTATACACTGAAGGAAAAGGAGGGAAAACATTCATGAGGAAGTAAGTCGTTTGCAATCACATCATTTTCAGTCGGGAAAGGAAACGAGTCGAATCACACGGGTGAATTTGGGAAACGTGTAGATATGGATAACATGAAGAGTTGTGAATTTGGTCACAAGTTGAGAACCGAGATTGTGATTGAAAATAAGTGATCTACTTAGTTTAATTACAATTTGTAAGGAAGGCAACGTGGATAATATTGATAATAATGAATATTAAGATAAGAAACTAGCTGGCGACTCCTTGTGAGTAGGTTCCAGATGGCGGGCGGAATGTTTTGGGGAGGAAGTGCATTTGGAACGGGCTGAAGGAGTACACGGGTTTTCCCACATTCTTCCGGCAATTCTCACGACGCACACCGTCTTTCCGCAGTGAGCTGACAACCTCGGATATCTGGAAACAAGTTCTTTGGACAATTTTTAAAATACCTATATATGTACCTGTGTAGTGTTGAACCCGCAGGTTTCCCTCAGAACTCTGCCCTGTTCTAGAGTAGATGCCATTCCAGTACGGTCTTTTCCACTCTGAAATAATTTTATCATCACGTGTACCATATCAATCTGTTTACCTTGCAGCAGATAACAGATTCTCCTCCGAGCTGTTCGCTAGCCATCATTGCCCACTCGAACATGGCGAGGTTCTTCCGAGACGGTTCACTCGACACTTCGTTCACGACTTCCATCACAGCTTCTCTTGCTCGCTGGCTTGCTTCATTTCGGTTGGCAAACACGTTCAACTTATCAGCAGCATCTTGATTTATTGTGCTTTCGACGGTGACTCCGCCAAATGACTGTCCGAATGTGGCCTCATGATTGACTCCCAAGTTGAAGTAGGCGGTCACGACACCGAACTCAGAAGTCCATTTGATATTGTCAGGTAACGCGTCGAAGTATTCGTGGGGCAGTGGAATAGCTACTTTCAGATTGCTCCTAGAACCTTGAATAATTGGAATGCAGGTTCGGCAGACGGCGGACGGGGCTCGGACGAGACGGAAACGAACGCGCTGTTCGAGACATTTCCAAGCCTCGATAGCGTCTTCGATCATTCCTTTCTCATCACCGTAAGCTGACAGGAACGAGAAGATGACGAGCAGAAATTCTAAATTTAGAGGGTATTCTGCGGTGTCTTCAATAATCGAAACCAACCGTCAGTGAACGGAACGTTCTTCTTTTGGATTCTGTTCAGGATTGCAGTTGTAGCAATCGTGATAGCTTGCGAAAGAACAAAGTCTGTTCGGATGATAATGTGGAAGTAGGCGTGAGCGATGGCAGGTTTTTGCAACGCTTGAACAAGAGAGAAGAGTTGCGACTCGAGGATGGAATCGGCGAGTGCAAGAAGAATGTCCAGACAAGTAGATATCGCCTGCCGGGTGTTCTTCTCGCATGCTTCTCGTTCATGCGGAGCTTCATTCAACGTGTCGATGACGGCGATCTTCGTGTTCAGACTGACGCTCATCGCATCAATCCGATCTATTTGATTCTGAATGTTGTCATAGACACGCGTCTCGGGCATCTGTAGAATTAGTTATTATTCTGAACTGTTTTCTATGAGCATACCTTGGCTCCTGACGTTTCCCTGCGTTTCTCTTCTTCTAACAAAATATCAGAGCATCGTTCGACGTCGGGAAGACTGGAGAGAACATCTTTGAGTCCTTCGTAAACTTGTTTGATCCCTGCGTGTACTTGTAGACAGATCTTGTCAGGACTTCCGAACTTGGCGATCTTCCACTCTTTCTCGATTTTGTGACTCAACTCTCCGATAGTTTTCTTCAAATCCAACAGTGTTTGTCTCTTCTTCCAGAACGTAAAATCAAAGTTGTAGGGATCGATGTCTAAAAGGGAGTACAATTTGACAAGGCCTCCGTTCTGGAAAAAAACATTAATTGAACATGTCACATCATTCGGAACGAGTACATTGTAGCGATACGGTATAGCAGAGGCAGTTCCAGCAGTAATAAAGTCGCGTTTGTCGTTGGAATTTATTTCATAGCTGGAAATGATTATTTTGATAATCCGAAGAGCTATGCTTACCTGTGAACATGTAGATTTGTTGGAACAAGACCAAAAGCCACTCGGTGTTTTTCGGTGGACTTTCGGAAGTTTGGTCCCTGAAGATAAACGGTTTGAAAAATGCATTCTGAAAAGCAAATACCGAATAGGCGTCTACAAATTCAAAGCATTGCTCATAGGTTTCCGACATTTCTCGAAGTTGTCTCATCACTTCGTGCAACCACCCGACCGAAGATTGCGGCCACACTTTTAGTCGGCTTTCCAACACACCAGAAAACCTGCGAATTGTTCTCTCAAATATGAACAAATATTAATGCAACTTACTCTGTTATTTTCTTTTTGTTCAGCTTTATGATTTCTTTGGGAATAATGAGAGAGAGCTTTGTTTCGAACATGCACTCTTCCACTAGAACTCGTCGAGCTGGTAGATTATTTTGTTGCGAGATAGCAAAATTGTGAGTGATGCGGAGAGGAGCAGTGAGATAAAAGTTTTGAAAGGAAGACGCTTTCGTGTCAACGGCCCCGTCTAGATCTCCAGAAGCTGAAGGCGACATTGTGTAGAACTTGTAGGCGAGCTCGTCTAGTTCTGCGCGAGCCATTTGATGTGAACACGTGGCTAGCTGAAAGTAACCCGAACATTCTTTGCATTCACATTGCACACTTACTTTAATCATCCATTGCTCTCTCGTTTCCTCACTGTCTACAGTAATTACAAGGTTTTCTGACGGATCACTGAAGGTGAGAACGAATGAGAAGCTTTCTTTTTCCTCCTGAAAAATACAGAAAATTTCAAATGAAAAAGGATAGAATGACTCACGTTTTCCTCGAGTTTCTTGATGATGACTCTTTCGAGAAGGAAAATGAGCGGGACGCACGCAGTGACCGCTTCTGCGCTGCTGCACTCCTCGACGCAAAGGACGTTGCCATGGAGAAGAACCTGCGACGTATGAAACGTTCCCGGGAGGTGAGGAAAGGAGACTCACTCTTGCCGAATACGTCTTGGATTTGTAGCATACGGTAGCCGTTCCAGACAGATTATACGCGACGCTTTGCTTTGTGAACGCTTTGAATATCTCATTAGCGTTGTCTTCGTCCATTGTACCTGAAAAAATTAAGCATCTACAGCGAACGAGAGACAATGAAAACCAGTTTTAAGATAAGGAAGAACACTTTCAAAGTGATAATGTGTCATCAAACGCCACGAGAGAGCGTGGAAAATGTGTTAGCGGCGCAAGCGGTGTCGCCGTAAATCGAGAGGGACGAGGAAAAGAGCATCGCCTGCTAGGCCACTCGTCTCTTCCGAGCGGAGTACACACGCTTCCCCATGGGACCCACTCAATATTTCAAGTCCTGCTCCTTTTTATGAAAAACTTGTGCGCTACTGTAATTTTTTTTTGAATTCTGCAACTGGATGAATTCTGCTTTTCTTGCAAACATACATATTTGTTCTTCACACAGAAAATATCGCTTTATGACTCATTGACGCATTTATTGAATTATTGAACAACCGATAATTTTCAGCTGTTCCGGCCAAACTTCCAGAATGTGTTGATCTGTGCGACGTGAATATGTTCTCAACCACAATGGGATTTCCGTCGACACCACTTGAAGCCAAGCAAGCTCTAGGAATCTCATCTGCCATCAATGCCGGTAATTTTTCGATTTTCGCAAAAAAACTCACGTGAATTCACGAAAATTTATTCGCGTTTCTCACGTCTTACGGTAAGGATTACTGTAGTCGCCGCGCTTTTAAAAATGTTTTGAACGCCCCAATTTTAACCTCGTTTTGCCCGCGAATGTTGCCACTAACTCGCCACTTAAGTTTGCGCGAAAAATCGGACAAAGGAGGTGAACGAAAAATTTTCACCGGCGCTTCCGACGCAAATCCAGCAATTTCAGTGTCATCCGGTCTCCGAGCGGGCAGTCCGATGCTGTCAGCCAGCTACGAACCGCAATTTTCGTTCTCCCGATGCGTTGAACAATGGAAGGGCAAAGAAGTCGCGCGGTGGATCGAAGGTTTATCGATTTATTTCTAAAATAAATACAACCAAAACATTTTGCAGGTCTCGGCGATCAAATGAATCCGTACCTAGGTATGATTCGTGACAGCATTAAAAGCGGAAGACAACTCGAAGCTCTTGATGACGATTCACTGAAGAAAATCGGCATTTCGGCGCTTGGAGCGAGGAAAACAATTTTGCAAGCTGTGTCGCTGTTGCTTTATTTCGTGAGTGTTGGTTTTCTCTAAAACCACGTATCCGGAAACTTTATTTTTCCTCAACTAAAAAATTTGCAGTGTTACGAATCGGAAGAAGAAAACCTCCAGCGCCTCGCTCAACAAGTGAAAACTTCGTGTCTGTACATTGAAAGAACAATGACTTCTGCAATGAAAATGCGAGAGAAAGCGATACGACGCGCCGAAATAGTGAATATACTGAACAGTGTCTCGAACGCAGTGCTCACTCTCGCCGAGCACACAAAACGACTCGTTTTCTGGCTCGACCGGACGCCATTCGATGAAGATCCGGATTTTATCGAAGTGCGGAACAGTGTGTCCACGTACATGTGGAACCTTCTTAGGAATGTCAATGTGCAGCCGAAAGCTCTCTTTGAAACAGGCGGTCAGATTATCCGAGTGAGTCTAAAAGAGTTTTCAAAAATAAGTACATTCGTGTGGTCAGATGTCGAAAGAGCTCGCGTACGAATGTCAAAAAATAGTCGATTGCGATGATCCGCTAGTATTATACTCGTGTTTTGTGGAAACCGCTCAACTCAGGCGGCGAAGTGAGAATATCAACTGGGTGAGTGCTTATGTTTAAAATTAAATATATCCAATCTTCAAACCATTTTAGGGTTTGAATATCCAGTCGTCGTATCGGGGAGTTCACGTTGTCAGTGAGATCAAAGAAGGATCTCCAGCCGATGCGTGCACGAAAGTTGATGCTGGTGACGAGATTCTGATGATCAACGGAAGAACTGTTGTCGGATGGGATCTGACGAGTGTCGTCCAGCGAATCGGCGCTGTTGATGTCTCCGAGCTCTCGCTTGTCATAAAAAGGCGTCCACGTGAACCGCAGTTGCCAAAACAGTCGAAGCTGGCAGCTCGTGCTTTAGCCCCCTCCAGCCAAGCTGCGAAGACGTATTCAACCGACGACTACGATCCGTTCGGACAGTCGGAACCGTTGAAAAGACACCGCAGTTGTCATGTCATTTCGGAGATAATCAAGGAAAATGAAAAGAGAACGTGAGTATTCCCTTGATTTTCTTCAAATCAAAGAACAATTGCAGGAGATCAAGTCGTCGTATTGCTCGTCGCTCATCAATTGCGTCGGCATGCCCTCGAAAAGAACAGAAGCACATCGACGAGCACACTGTCGATGAGGACGAAGACGATTGGGACGTTCACGAGTTCATTCGAGACATCGACGGAGAAGAAGAAGCACTGGTTCCACGAATTGCGAAGAGAACTCGCACGATGCGGCACCAACCTGACGGCTACGTTCGAAGTTTCATTGACAATAAGTTGGTGACAGATATTGAAGACGACGTTGTCAACGATCAGCTCACATTCAACGTGAAATGTAAGACTGTTTCAAAAACAATCATCGAGCGGAAGTTTCCTTGTTCAGGTCCCACTGAGTTCGCCCAAATCAACGAAGTCGATCGGGAAGAGCTCAGAGGTCTCAACCTGCCGGAAGCACGGATTTCAGATGACGACTGGAAAGCGCCTTTCCAAGAATTCTCTGCTCAAAGCTACAGATCCGTCGGAGATTCGAATATCTCCGCGTTCAGTCTCGACTCTCCTCGTCTTCTTCCAGTCTCGAGCCGCATGACGTCATCAGTCGACGAGTCTGCGTTCGGTGTTCTTCCCAGCCCTTCCACCTCTTCAATGAATAGTGTAAGCAGTCCGGCACCATTCGGCAAGTTTCAAATGTCTTCGAGTATGACGGAATGGTCTCCGAACCCGGACGAGCACCCTGGATCACCAGTGGCGGCCGCCTATGCGGGAATGGAAAAACTGTTCGAAGGATGGGTCAAGCGACGGAAAACGCGCGCCGAATTGAGTGCTAACGAAGTGACTAATAAGTGGCCCAAGTGTTGGATGTGTCTTCGTGGACACTACTTGCTTCTCTACTCGAACCAATACATGAAACGGCCCGATATGACGATCAATCTAACAAAATCCACCATCTCCGACTCAACAGATTTGAAGACGTCCAAGAAAAAGTGAGTCCCTCTCCGGTCTATTGTTCCATCCGTCATCCATCACATTCAGCATTTTCCGCATCACTTGTCCTCCATTGGATTACCATTTCTCGTGTCTTACGTCGATGGACTGGAAGAAGTGAGCCAAACACACATTCTGAATAGATTTGCATTTCTTTCTTTCAGCTGGATTCAAAAAATGAAAATGGTAAAAGAGATCTATGGAACCAACCAATCACGAGTAATGTCACAATGTAAGTTCGCACTTCAGCTTTCAGTTCGAAAGTTTTCATTTTCAGCAGTTTCAAGTTATAATAACGATCTGTCGGATCAGAACCACTTTCTGGGACATCCACAGATGAGTACGAGCCAGGTACGTTTCTATCTAATGTCCGAAGCAAGATTCCTCTTTTGCAGCACGCCGATTTGAGCACTTTGCCTCGTGCTTCAAATGGAATGTCAACGTCGAAGTCTGGCTCGTCTGGCTTCAGAAGCAAATGAATAAAAGAAGAAAAAGAAATATCTGTCCCCTGCATGTGAATATTCTTGTTCCATCCTGTACATTTATCCCTCCCACCCCTCCCCCTTTCTAATGCTTTACCTCCTCACCCTGTCACACCACACAACCACCTGGCTTTTCTTCCCGTTGCAATTGGATTCAAGATCTTGTTCCGGACACCCCTCTTGTGTCTTTACTCTCTCATGATTCTCCCCCCTCCCCCCATCTTTCTCGCTCTCAGCCCAATCCATTTCTTTTCAGTTTCACAATTTTTCTAGTCGCACCCCAATCTGTCTGTCAAGAGGAGCTCCTCTCATATCTCTACTACAACCCATTTCTAGATGATGTTGTTCGAAAAAAGGTGGATAACTGACTTAATAAACTTGCATTCTGAATGATTGATATCGCTTCTTTGAATCGGCAGAAATCCTGAACATATCTTCGATCTCTCTGATTCTTATCAATTACTATCATCTCAGATGCGGTTATTACTCGTTTTACTGGTAATAGGAAGCGTGTTAGCCGGAAAGGACGACGAGACGGTCTCTCGAATCGACACCAACAAGTATTCGGTGGCCCAGGAGAAAAAGTATCTCCTGTTCGAAATAAACTTCGGAGAAGGCTTCAATCTCCGTCGCGACGTCTACATGCGGGTGGCGAACACAGTGCGAGCTCTTCGCGAATCCGGCGACAACTACATTCTCGTTCTGCCTCCGTGGGGACGTCTTCATCACTGGAAACGAATGCAAGTGGCTCTGCCGTGGAGGCTCTTCTTCGACGTCGAGAGTCTCGCTCGGTTCGTTCCAGTGATGGAGTTCGAAGATTTCCTCGATGGTCAGTAGACGTTACCAGACGTCTTCTCACATTTGAATTGACAGAAACGGGAAACAGTCCGATAGACCAAGTGATTTATCTGCAACACTACGCCGAGGGATGGGGCACTGAATTCGTGCGGAAATTCGACGAGAGACCGTGTATGCCGCCTGGAGACTCGCATTACAGAATGGAAGATGACAGTTTGTGGTGGGAATGAGAAGAGAATCTGGGCGAATGTTCCGACTGTTCAGGAGGGGATGGTTCTACTCTTATGAAGACGTCCGTTCCCGCAATTTCAAGTGTGTTTCGATTCAAGGAGACTCTGAAACTCTGAAAGAACTTCTTCTGCACGCCAATTACTCTCGGAAGACGTCCGTGATGATTGACAGAGCCGAAACGATTCTCCACGAGCACTACGGAGAGGTGGATTACTGGAGAGCGAGACGGAGCATGCGATACAGTAAGACGCTCGTGGAGGCTGCCGATGTGTTCAGGTGAGCATGGGTTTCAGAGACTTCGAGAGATGTTTCTGTAGGAAAAAGTATCTGGATTCGGATGACAAGAGAGACAAAACCGAGTTGGTCGCCGATTGGACGAGAGAATCGGAGAGACGGAGTGCTCTCGGAGGGCCGTATATCGGAATCCACTGGAGACGGAGGGACTTTCTCTACGCGAGAAGGGACCAGTTGCCGACTGTCGAGGGAACTGCGCGTATTCTGCAGAAACTGTGCAAGAAGTTGAATTTGAAACGAGTGTACCTGGCAACAGATGCTCCCGAAGACGAAGTGCACGAACTAAAATCCTACTTGAAGGGCGGGATCCAAGTGTTCCAGTTCACGGACTCGCATCACTTCAATGATCCGCAGATTGCAATTGTGGACCAAGTGAGTCGGGAGACTCTTGTCCTGGCTAAAGCCCTGTTTCCAGCTGCTCTGTGCTCATTCCCGCTACTTCATCGGAAGCCACGAATCGACGTTCACATTCCGAATCCAAGAAGACCGGGAGATTCTCGGATTCCCAATGTCTTCCACTTTCAATCGGCTCTGTCCGGACGATAAACCGGACTGTGAGCAGCCGGCCAAGTGGAAGATTGTCTATTGATTGTGCGTAATCCCCCGTACGGGTCTCTCTCTCATCAATCCATAATAAACGTTCACCGTGTCTCTGTGTCTCCGAACCGTGTCCTCCCCGTACAGTGCCTTCCGCAACACTGCTTCCGAATTAGTGTCCTTTGTATCCTCCGGTCGTGTCTTTTGCCCGCCACAATCGCGCCCTCTCCCTCCGACTGCGGCTGCCATCAGACCAAACTAATACGGCACAGAAAACGAGAGGCGAGAGGAGAGAAGTTTCCGTCGTCGTCGTCGTCGCGTTGAATTCTCCCGCCCCGACCACCGCGTGTCAATTTATCCGCTGTCTCCGGTTATTCGAGCCGTAAATGAGCAGGCGAGCATGAGTAATCGTTGCCTTTTTCGCTTAAATGAGAATGAGAGAGAGAGATTTTTCTTCTTTTTCTCCTTCACGTCATTGGATTTGAATTGTAAATTTCGAAGCGAAGAGTGACGGAAGTAGGTAATATTTCCTCCTTCGACGCCTACTGTAGCAGTCGAGAGCACTCCGATTTCACAAGAAGCCCATAAAAAAGAAACTATGACAAGTTTCCGGCGACATCCGTCCCCAGTGAATCACCAAATCTGTCGCTATTCATGCAAACATCTCCCGCTTCAATCTCAACTTTTCTTCATCCGCCTTGGCTTCCGAATGTTACGAAATGCGTTCTTCCGTTCCAAAAACCGTATTCAACGCAAAGAACCGCCCGTTTAATCGTTTCGCACTTCCCGTTGCAGCTCTCTCTCTCCCTTGCATTCTCGCACTTTTTGGGCAGGGTTGCATAATATTCAAATATGTGCGCCTCGACGTCGCTCAGTTTTTTTGCTTATTTGCCCGCCCTTCTCTCCCTCCTTTTCTTCGTTTTCATGCCCTTTTTTCATACACATATTGATTTCGGCTCTCTCTCTCTCTCAACGATGGACGACAGATGGGCTCACAGAGCACGCGCTCCGAGAAAGGGGCGGGGTTGTTTCGGAGAAAAGGGGCGTACTATGACACAAAAACTTTTTCATTAGATTGATTAAATTTGCGCGGCTTGTTGAGTGAGATGGCCTTTTTCAACATACCCATCGAGAAGAAGAAGCCATTCGAAGAAGACTCGTGACGGTCGTGTGTGTGTGTGTGCGGGGCCGCTTCAATAATTAATGAGATGAGATGGGATAGAAGGCGGCGCGCGGAGCATGGTTCGCGCGGGCTCAGGCTCAGATTCGCGCCCAACGCGTCCCCCGGGGGAGCCGAGTCGCCATCGTCTATTTCGGGGACGAAATGTCATTCTCCTACACTTGATCTCTTCCTCTTTTCGCATTTCATCAGTCGTTTCGGAAAATGCCATCTCTCTGGACAATCCGTCGTTTCGTTTGGCATTTCAAAGTGCTACGGACTCCGACAGAATGAGCAGGGGAACCGCTAATTGCCTATACTTCGTCATCTCATGCGTCGTTCCGTTGCCGTGGCAGCTAATCACCAGCCACCATCCGCAGCTCTCAGTTTTCAACGACTTCTCTCTCTCTCTCGTGTGATCAACAAGAAGAACGTTTGTTTTGAGTTTTCCGTGACCCCCTCCCCATGATTATCATACGGAACGAGAGAGAAGAGAGTGCGAGAGAGAGAGAGAGACTCTTGAGAGTCAAGTTCTCCCTAGATGCTTGAATTACCCCCGCTAAAGTGGACAGAAGTCCCCTCTGCTCCCCGCCGGAAAACATAACTTCTCGTATCGGGTTTCTATTATCTCTTCGTAATACACAAAACAACCTTTGATAATCCACCCATCATCAATGACTACTGATGAGCAAGCGGCTTCCGGAATCGCTCCGAAAGGTTGTGCTCTTTTTGCTACTAATCCAACGGAGAATCAAAGTCCACCAGTGTTTTGACACTGATCCCGTTAGTAATCGAGGGGTCGTCGAGAGAGAAAGAGTGGCTCTCCGCCTCCCAGTTTCTCTTCTCCCGCCTTCTGAGTCTCTCACCTGCTCCACTCCCTCACTAATCCGTTCTCATTTGCACCTCAACGTTTTTAGTTTTCCAGTTGCTCCTCCTCCTCCTCCTTCTCTGTCCCGTTTTTTCGCCGTTTTGCTCGCTCACTGCCTCAGAGATAGAGACGACGACGTCGACGGCGACAACAGAAGCAACGACGACGTCGGGTCAGTGTCTTAATGAGAATTCTGCCCCCGTCTCTTTCTTTCCTCGCCCCATCTCTCATCGTCGACGGACTTCTCCCTCCCACCCCTCCTTCTCTGCCTATTTCGTTTCCATTTCTGAATTGCTTCTCTCTTTCTCTCTCTCTCTCCTTCTCCTCTTGCTCTCGAAGAGCTCAATCTTTCCTCCGTCTCTCCTTATATGCTCCACACGCACTTTGTCTTCTCTTCTTCTCCCGTCTCGATTCGGAACATGGCCTCCAAAAGATGTTTGCCACAAACTTGATGACGTCGTTGAGCTGTGCTCGCTTTCATTTGGCGGGGCCCGCGGCGGCGGCGACGACGACGGAGAAGGAGCCACAGGAAATTAGAAAAAAGTGCACGACGGGCGGCGAATAATAGACGAAACGCCTCCCCGAGCACACCTTTCCACCCGTCATTAAGCCATTCATAGGTCTATTTCGAGTAGAAGCATGTCTCGTCCAGCAATTCTCGAAATGTGGTCGAAAAGATCAAGGAGAAGACGCTGTTGTTAGATGTTCTCGATCAATTCTCTCACACCCTCAATACTAAGCTATGCTTATCAGTCGGAGTCCTATCTGAACGGTATGGTCAGTTCAACCTGATTTTTCTTTTCTCCGTTTCTTACAAATTATCAGTTTATCCCAAAGTAATAGACTTTCGTGGGGTTTTCATGTGTGACGCTCTCCCGGAAAATATGCTACTCAGGGGAAGTATGATTGTCGATATTGATTCTTGGAATTCGAAAAGAACACATTAGGTTTGCTGTTGAAAGAAAAAATGTAAAAAATTGTTAATGACAACCTAGAAACATTTACAATTGATCCGAATCATGAATGGAAAGATGTGCAAGTACATTCAACATTCAATGTTCAAAGAATGACTTCTAAAGTTGCAAGAGCATTCAAATTCTGTTCTCTCTCTCTCTCGGAGTTCCCACGGCCGCAGCCTCTTTCAAAGTCACCTTTGAATCCATTGGCCAATGAAAAGCGCACGAAGGGGAGCCAAATGAGATACGGCTCGTCGTCGGAGCAATCATCGGTTTGAGTGATATGAGTGAACATTCTCTTCGTTTATCTCTCTCTCTCTCTCTCACCCTTCGTCCTCTTTCCCATCGCTTCTTCTCCTTTCTCCCGCCCAGGTGCAATTTCCCACGCTTTCATTTTCACTCAGTTTGTATCGTAAAACGAATGTTTTCTCTCTCTCTCACTGCCCACTGCTGATTCATTGTTTTCTCAAAACAAAACTTTGCTCCTGTCCATCTTTCTCCTCCACTCTCTTCCAAAAATGCCAATTTCATTTCTCATTTGCGATCAAACACCACCAACTCTCCACGGCAACAGAATTCATTACGAACCGCTGCTTCCCGAGTGATCCGCCGAAAACGCCGAAAGTTTCGCATCTCTCTTCCGCCTCGCCTATGTGATCATTTATCATTTTTGTTTTGCCCCCTCTCTCTCCTTCTCGAAATAATGCGGGAGCCGACAGAAGCAGTAGACCGAGTGCTCGGCGAGCGGAGACGCAGACTCTCTCGGACTCTTTCCTTCTTCTTCTGCTTCTGCTTCTCGGGACCGCCTGGACGGCGGAGCAGACGGGAGGAGGAGGTCCCCCCGTCTCTGTGGTTTTTCCAATTAACACTGACGCCAAACTGACTCCTTTCTTGCTGTTTTTATTGATGGAATAGACAGGCGACGACTGGAAAGTCAACACGACTCTTCGTCTTCTTCTTCTTCTTCGCTATTCGTTGTTTTCTCTCCCTCTCAACTCGCGAATCCTGTCCAAATATGATATGAATTGTGTGCGAAATAAGGCACACACACACACACGTCGTCGCCTCTCTCTCCCTCTCTCTTGTTTTGGCACGCCGTCCCGTGAATCAAAATCAGATTCAGAGCCTCCTCTCTATTTCAGACAAGTGTCTGTCTGAAGCTGCTCACCTCCCTCCCGCCGCCGAATCGTTCGACTTCGTCCTCGTCGGTCTGGACGTGTGCTCAGCACGACGACGGCACTGCGGACGACGATTGCGGACTCTGCGGGGCCGCACATCTACACGACAAGCATCGGCACTCGCTGGTCGACCGATCCGATGAGGTGTAATGACCTGAAAGTGAGTGAGCATCAGCTGACGATGCACTTCCTCCTCACCTCACTCCATTTTCAGCGTGCTGTGGAAGATGTAGTCCTGCGGCCAGATGAGAATCGTCTCGCAGAAATCCACCATCGAGATACAATCGCAGCGCTGGATCTGTGCCAACTGGAGGCCTCTCCATCGACCCCGCGACCTGATGAAATCACGGCGTCCACTATGAATGCGTGCTCTTGCTCGAGTGAGATAGTGGGAGTGCAGACGTCTTCAACAGTCACCGCCGACTCTTCGCGTCCTCCTCCTCCCCTCTGTGCCAGTTCTTCCCTCGACGCCATTATGTTTCGACAGCAACCGATCCCTTCGCATCGTCACTCGGCCAGTGGTTCCAGACGGCAGTCGAGAGTCTATGCGAACTTGCATTCGAAGCGAAAACGGAGTAATTCGTTGACAAACTACAACAAAGGGTCAGTGTTCCCCCGTGGGCACCTTCAGTCGAACCCGTCTCCGTTTCCAGCCAATCCCTCTCAGTCTCCCTCCCGCCGTCCGCCCGACACACTCCGCATCGCTTTGTGAACGAAGAAGAGGCGTTTCGAAGTGAGCACTTTCTCGCAATTACAGCCATCTGTGCACTTTTAGGTTCGCTAGCCTCGTCCGACTCGCACTCTTCGGTGGCTCGAAGCGACGAGTACAACAATGGATACGTGCTCGAGGAGGAGGAGACGACGGCCATCGGTGAGTTGTGTGTCTGGTCTCTGGAGGCGGTGGGTACATACTGGAAACTGGGTAATAATAATATTTACCCGCAGTTTGCGTGGGACGAAGAGTTCGTGGACACCGTAGATCGTTATCAGAGAATAAACATGTTATCGGTTGGAAAACGAGATCTTCTGCTTCAGGAGCACCCACGGAGCCACCGTCGCTGCTGCACTCGAACCACTCCACGTGCTCCTCTTCCTCGTCTTCCAATCCGTTCACCACGTTCCGGCAGCCTCGAAACGATTTCGACGACGACATGATGGACTGCGATTGACTCCCAACAATCATCTGAATCAGCTGCTGCTTCTGTTCTTCTTGCCGTTCCTGTCCCTAGTTCTCTGCAGATTCTCGTCTAGAACCGGTCGTCTCTCCCGTTCTTTTCTGTCCTTTCTCGGCTGGGTTTCATTTGTTTCCTTTTGCGCTTCTTTTTGTGATGCTGGGGACCACTGTCCCAAAAAACGATTAGTTCACTGTTTCTTCTATTCACTAGTCCCGAATTTTGTGATATAAACGCGATGAATACTGTATTGTTTTCTTAATTATTTGCGTACTATTGATATCACCACTCCAGTGGATCGGAGTCTCTCAGTTTTCGAAAATTTCACGCCCAATTCACTCATTCGCAGCCAAGACGGAAGCACTTGAAGTCACGGGCTCATTTCAAATTCTGCATTTAAAATGACCAGCGGAAACTTTTTCTCAAGATTTGAACCGGAAACACCTCATGCGGACCTTCTTTTTCAAACCGCCCAGTTCTCAGTTTTCAGATGCCGCTTCCGGGAACAAATCGTTTCGAGTGGAGTAATAGTTTAATTCGTGGGCGGAAAAGTAACCAAATTCATATAAATAAGTTAAATTCGGGTATTTTACCGAGAAAGGAATGCGCCGATTCGATTTCCCCACCAATTATGCCCGTTAGCAGTCTGTTCGCACCGGATGACGCCGGCACTCCGGCTGGATGTGTCTATGAGAGGGGTGATCGACAGGGTCGGATTCCTGGGAAAACGGAATGATGAAAGGAAGATGGCTAAGAGAGTTCTCCTTCGATGGACGCCCCTTGAACCCTATGAGTGGAGTTACCGTTGAAAATCGATCACAATGTCACCTTCCTCGTGAAGGCCATCATAAATACCTTTCCAGAAATGAGCCGAAACGCAGCGAGTAAGAACAATTTTAAATGGGGAAAAGTTATTTTGTTCAATATGTTCTTGTTCCAAACTGAGTTTAGACCTTGTTCATAGCTCTCAAAACAAGCGTTTTCTTCGCGAAAATTGTGAGTATTTTCACGAAAAATTGAGTAAAAAAATACAACGGCATCCATTGTAATATGGATTTTACGGTACTTGCGGAGTCTGAAAACCGAAAATAACTTTAATTTTCAAGATAGTTAAATGAGTTATTTGAACGATGGAAATCGGTCGAATCACAAATCACAGAAACTATTCATTAAAGATCAATTTTAATTGCATCGAGATGAGAGAGGCGGTGGGAGGGAGACGGCGTGTTCCGGAACGCCGCTTGTCTCGAATTCCAGCCATTTCTCTGATACGAATTGAGCGCCGATTCGCTATAAAACTTTCAGGTGCCCCGTCTTCGCCTTTCCTTGACATGGAACAGAACAGGAAGTCTCGCCACGATGACTACCCTCCCCCCCTCTTTCGTCCTGGATTCAATCTGAACCGCCCTCATAAGATATCACCTCGCCGCGACTAATCGTTGCGCCCAAAATCCGCTGATATTTGAGAGATGAGAGTCTGTTTTACGAGAACTAAACTGTCGTCGTCTCCGTATTTTACGATACCGTTCTCGGTATCTTTGAAAGTCTTCTTCTTCTTCTTCTTCTATCTGTCTCTATGTGTCTTTTGTGTGTCGGTCAGTTGAATGGGCGCTTCGAAAGTTGTAAACTGCCGGAATTATGCAGTGATCAGATCACTTGTCAATCACTCCTTCTCTTCTCCTTCTTCTTCTTCTACCTTTGTATCTTTTTCCCCCCGTGATAACGTCTTCTGAAACCGCCCGTCACTTTCACCTTCCACCCCTCGTAATCATTTGGTCAGTGCAAATGACCTTCTCAACGAACACTCTCCCTCTCTTTCTCTCTCTCAAATCTGAAAATCGACCGCTCCTTTGTCTCTGATTTATTCTCGTCTGTCACGGAAATCGACCGCCCGAAACCGTCGTCGTCGCATAATTAATGATCGAGTACTTTGAAGGGGCGGCACTGGGGCTTTCTGAATCATCACCACGGACCACGTGTAGTTGTAGACCTGTTTGGGCCATTATGTGTAGTGCGCTCTATTCACATAGATAGAAAGTATAGTGATAAGGAGGGGGAATGTTCGAGGAACTGGATAAGCGGGGGAGACGAGGGAGAGGATTTGAAACTATTTGAACTGTCGGGAACAAGGAACATTGCAACCTGCAGGGAGATTGAGAATGGAACTCCACTTCCACAGGGATCTGGATCTCTCTTAAAATTTGAGAATGAGTGCTTCCGGTTACTGGGGAGTCGATTGCGCATAGTGACTACCTGCGCAAGTTGCTGGTTTTTGAGATATTTTGGAAAGAAAAGACAATCCATTCGACCTGAATTACGCTCTCGTGGCACATTCAAACTAGGGTTTCAACGTGGAAACTTTGAGACGAAATATCTCGAAAACTAGGAATTCCAGGTAGTCACTGTGCAGAATAGACTCCCTCATTCTCAAACTTTGAGGATCATCTCAATGTGGAGTTCCCTTCTCGATCTTCCAGCACACTCCGGATCGTCAATTCAGATTGCAATGTTCCAATGTTCCGATCCTTTTTTTCCGGCGAAGCCAAAAGTGCAAAGTGCCTTGAAACAAGGAACAATTGTGTCAGTTTGTCACCATCGCATGATCTACAAACCCCTCTGAACCCCCGATCGCTTCATTTCCTGATCTTCCGTGGTCGCCGAACACCACTGCTGTTCTCTTCCTCCTCTCCTTTCAATGGGACCGCGCAAACAGTCAACAAAAAGGAGAAACGGTTCAGTTCGTCGTCGAAATCAAAGAAAAAAGACCTCTTCGTCTTACACAAAATCACACACAGTCCCACTGAAAAAAAGCGTCGTTTGTGTGTCAGTCGTGTCTCAAAAAGTCATAAATTAGAACAATGGCCGATGCGGGGGAATCCCCCCAATTTCACGAAGGAAACGTGATCTATCGAACACTGGTGACTGGGATGGATCAAGGGACTACTGTAAGGCAGAGAGAAGACTCGCCAACAAACCGTCTGTTGACCTTCTTCTCCTTTGAGTCTTTGAACTAGTCGATTCGGCGAAGAGGCTCCATCCGTAGCTCGAGGATCCTCATCAATCCCTCCCTCCGCGCGATTCTCCTCCCCTTCCTTATCTTTGCCACCCATCACTTGCATCCTCCGACAGTTCATTGACCATCGATTGATCGTTCCCTCCAGATCGACCTTCCTTCGATACACTGCTCACTCCGATGCTTCTTCGACGCCTTCTTATTTTCCTTTCACACCGACAAAACGCTGTTTATCGTGTTTCTACGTCACCGTGCCACCGCAAACACTCGCTTCTTCCGTTCATTTCTTCATTTCTTCCGATGCGCGAGAGGACAAACGAGCGTAGCTGCTGTGAGTTTCTCTCTACTGCTACAGTACCACCTTTTCGCCGAATTCTTTGTCACTTCTGGTTTCTCGGTCCATTGTTCGTCCCTTCTATCACTTCCTCCTCCTCCCATCTCGTGGGTGACCAGCACTCTTCCAAGTGTCCATTTCGTTCTAATTGCTGCTCATCTCAATGATATCCGATCCGATGGTGCCCAATTAGTCTTCTTGTTTACAGTGCCCTTCCTTCAATTACTCTCTATCTCCTCCCCCCTCACCAGTCCACTTCTCCTCCTCCCCTCGCACTTCTCGCTGTAATCACAAACTGTAAGACCCGCATTCTCTGTGCTGATTTCTCGATCCTTTTGGATTCATCAGCTGCCTCTGACTCCACACCTTCTCACGGGGGCACACCAAACGAACACGACAAAACAAACAAATGATCTTTAAAAACCGCTCCTTTCTCTCTCGCTCGCTCGCTCGTTCGGCTACGTGCTGTCATCGTCGTGTCCTTCTCCTCCGTTTTTCATCAATCAGATGCGTTATCAACCGATAGACACACACGTACCGGTCGAGATATGCCTCCCCTCGTCGTTTTCTCCCCTCCAATACTGTAGTTCATCAGTCGTCCGGCCCACGCGGTGCCCAGTGTCCGACGGATATCAGCTGAATCGATCCGATTCGACACGACGACGACGAACCAATATCACTTTCGGCGAAACTTGTTCCCACGCCTTCGCCCCGACATTCCAATTATCTCTCTCTCTCCCCCTAACGACCGACGATTTGTATTTTTTCATGCCTTTTTTCCCTCCTTATCATCATTATCTTCCACCTGATACAGCAGCAGACGCAGCCCAGATCTTTCTTTTTTTGCAGAAAATAATCAAATCCAGACTAAAACAAGAGTTATCCTGAAAATAAGCTGTATATAGTGGCCCCCGCAATGGTTGGCAATGCACTGAAAAAGTCGGCGTCGGCCATCTCGGACACTGTTCGTCGCACGTTCTCCACGAAGACGTGGGAGCACAGAGAGCAGTTGCACTCGCTCACAGAGAACGTTCGTGCTGTTTCGAACGGAACATGTGTGTAGTGTCTTCGTTTGCAGGACAAGTTCTTCCTGCGAAAGGTCCGGTGGCAGATTGCTCTTCTCGCCCACTTGGGATTCGCCATCTCGTTCGGCATCCGATCGAACTTCGGAGTCGCGAAGAACCGAATGGTCAACAACTTCACCGACGCCTATGGATACATTCACGTACGTTTCCCCCCGATTGCATCATCACCGCCATTCCCATCCGTTTTCAGGAGAAAGAGTTCTACTGGACAGCCACCGAGATCGGAATGATGGAGAGCTCCTTCTTCTATGGCTACGCGGCCTCTCAGATTCCCGCCGGAGTGCTCGCCGCCAAGTTCGCCCCCAACAAGTTGTTCATGCTCGGAGTGCTCGTCGCCGCCACGCTCAACATCGTCACCGCCTTCTCTCTCAAATTCCACCCGTTCACTGACGTCTTCGTCATGTGCCTTCAAGCGGTTCAGGGACTCGCGTTGGGTGTCACGTACCCAGCGATGCACGGAGTCTGGAAGTACTGGGCGCCGCCGTTGGAGAGGTCCAAACTGGCGACGACGACGTTCACGGGATCCTCTGTCGGAGTGATGATCGGACTGCCCGCTTCGGCGTACCTCGTGTCCCACGTGCATTGGAGTGCTCCCTTCTACGTTTTCGGCGGCGTGGGCATACTCTGGGCATTGCTGTGGGCGTACGTGTCGGGCTCGAGTCCCGCCAATCACAGCTATATCAGTGAGGACGAACAGACGTATATCACAGAGAAAATCGGAACGGTGACTGTGCAAAACATGACGGTATCGAATGGTTGATCAGTCCCCTTCACTCGAACATCTCTTTCCAGCTGACGACTCTTCCGTGGAGAGATATGCTCACTTCGACCGCCGTCTGGGCCATCATCATCTGCTCATTCTGTCGTTCGTGGAGCTTCTTTTTGCTCCTCGGAAACCAGCTGACCTACATGAAAGACGTCCTTCACATCGACATCAAAAACGTATTGCCCTCCATCTCCAGCATCTAAAACTAACATCTCATGTTCAGAGTGGACTCATTGCCATCTTCCCTCAACTCGGAATGACTCTTGTGACACTTGTCAGTGGACAAGTCGCCGATTACATCAGAGCGTCCGGGAAAATGGACACGGGAAGCGTCCGCAAGATGTTCAACACCGTCGGATTCACCATCGAGGGTGCGATGCTCGGCTCTCTCGCATTCGTCCGTGATCCGGTCATCGCCATCGCTTGCCTCATCATCGCCTGCACCGGATCCGGCATGACACTCTCCGGTAGGTCACTAGCAGAAGACATTTATCAAAGTGTGTCTATTGCAGGTTTCAATGTCAATCACTTTGACATTGCGCCCAGATACGCGCCGATTTTAATGGGAATCGCAAACGGTCTGGGTGCGTTTGCAGGCGCAGGAGGGCTTATAACGAACACTTTGACCTACAATGTGAGTGGATGACTCATTCCGACGACGCGTTTCATCTTCATTTCCAGAATCCCGACGGCTGGAAGTGGGTGTTCGTTCTGGCGATGTCCGTCGATCTATTCGGAATCATATTCTTCCTCATCTTCGCCCGAGGAGACGTTCTGGTACTGTTTCGTTTTCTCCGCTTCCCCCCGCATTCGTTTGTTTTCAGTCGTGGGCCCGCGAGCCGGAAAAGGAGGAGACGTTCAACGAGTTCGTCAGAAGAATGTGTACGTTGTTAGACAAGAACTTGGTGACCATGAATAAACTTTCGTTCATCTAATAATAGCAGCAGCACTAACTTCCTTTGTTTCGTGTCGTTCTCTTTTGTTTCGTTTGTCTGTGTGTTTCCTCGAGTATTCTCTCCTTCGAACTGACTTCTTTTCCAGCCACAATCGTGAGAAGCATCTCGAGGAGGACCAGAAACCGAAGTAGTGACACGGATTATGCAAAGTAAGCGAAGAGTGCTCGGAAAGCATTCGACGATGTTTCTTGCAGGATGGAGGAAGAACGTCAGAATTCGTCGGAGATGAAGGCGTGCAAGAAGAAGGACGATTCGACGGAGGACGCGGCGGCGATGAACGAGCCGAAAGTGCTCGAGGTGGTTCCCGAGGAGCCGGTGCAGAAGAATCTGAAAACGGACCGACCTGAAATCTAGACACGTGTGCATCGTTAGGCACGCATCCCCCTCTCTCTATTTATACCCGCGATCTCGCTCAGGAAGTGTTGTTCTGACTGGCGGCCATGTCGCCGTGTGCATCCCATTCGTATCACGTTCGCAATTTCGCCCTTCACTTTCACTTTATTCCCGTCTCAATCTACTCATTTTTCATGGAAAGGACCTAGTCAACAACGTCTTTGAAACACCACTAAAGCTCATATAAACTTGTTTCAACTCTCACGTTTTCATTCGATTCGTTCGACTGGATCTCGGTCTGATCTTTGTACAACAGCTTTCCGAATTCAAACTGCAAACGCAGAAAAACAAAAAAGGAGGATATCACGTGAATGATAAGAGAGAAAACAAACCGACCCGTATCATAAGATGAGCGGTACACGTGACCTAGAAGAAGTGAGGATCAGAAGGACATCTCGTATTGCGGAATGATCAGCTCTCCAGATGTTCCGCCGATTCGATATAAGGAAGAGATGACTGCTGACCCCTTCTTCTCAGACACAACCGACAATTCGAACGAGTCATCCAACTGAAATCGGAGAACAATGTTGTGTCACTTGTCGAAATTCATGTTCCTCATCTTCCTAATAACTCGAAGGGAAGTCCTCGAAAAGTAGCATCGACGTGTCCGGAATGAACCCACAGTCTGGGAACCAACGCATCGTTTTATCAGACGCACCCAGAAGTGTTTTATCATTGAAAACGGGAAATGTGCAGAACCTCTGAACTCTGCGAGCGCCCCTTGTCGCCGGTGCTCCGCGAGTCTGCAAACGCTTCTTTTCTATTGCTAGCCATAACATTGTCAACACTCTGACATCACTCTTCCCACCTCTGAATGCTCTCTGGCCACAAACAGGTTCAGACAGTTCACGAGGAGCGTTCGTCTCTCCAGAATCCGAGGAAACTCTCGATGATGATCGTGGGGGATCTCGACACTGTCCACGGAGAACGTCACAAAGATCTCCTGAAACTCATTGGTCCTCTCCGATTTCCCCCCGGAAAGTCCCCCAACTGTTCTCATTGTGGCGCAGCGGCAGTAATCTTTGCGCGGCTAACATGAGAAACGGGAAAGGAGTGAGTCACCCGCGTCGGTCTCATTTCTGTGGTCGACGGGATGACCTGTGCAAAACAACGATGGATGGGAAGTTTCGTTCGTGTTTACTTTGATGCCAAGTGCAGAAATACTTTCGTTCCGTCTGCTGCAGGGCTCGAAGGATGAATGGGTTGACGATAAGTGACAAGAGAGCGTACGAATGAGAGAGACTCAGACGGGGTGATCTCCGAAATGCATACGATTGGCCCGAGAGAGGAAGTGGTTCTTCGGATTGCAACACTGTTCGGGAAAGGAGGTGTTGTCCGATTTCAGAGAAGAGATGTTAATCTAATAGAAGGAGACTCTGAGAAGTCGGCGGAGAGGTCCCATTTCTTTTCGACACTGTTCAGCTGAATTCAGGACCTGAACGAATGATGCCCGAGTGATCGAGAAGTGTCGTCGGTTGTTATTTCACTTGACGTCTTCACCTCGACCATCGTTCCTCATTAAACAAAACAGTTTAAAAAAAAATTTTATTCAAAAATTGTTGAACATTAGGCAGAAAGGTGAGAAAATGAGTGTATGTGAAACTTGATGAGTATTTATGTGTATATACATTTGAGTGTGTTTGAGAAGACATGGCACGGGGATGAGAAGAGTGAGAACCTAAACGGGATCTATTCGAGATAGATTGGAGGGAGAAATAAATACAACTGCATGTGGTAACTATCAGAACATGAGGAAGCCTATTAACCAGTCGATCTGTCCTTTCGCTTCTGGGCTCATTTGTTCGTATTTGCTTTCCGGAACATTTCCCCAAGTGAATACTTTGCTCAACTGAAATTCAAATTTCGATGCTCGTTCTCAGTGGAATCACTTACCTCTCCCTTCGTAAAGTTTATCAAGCTCGTCCATTCGTTCTGTTTGCGAACTTGGTACTCCAAATCGGCCACTTTGTACTCGTACTTGGCAATGTTCATGCTGTGAAGAGCACGAGACTTTCGCGAACCGTACGTGTTCGTTTTTGCCTATAACCAGTTTGCAATGAGTTTTTTGTCTCCATGAAAATACAGTAATACCCTTTTGGTCTTTATGTCTTTGCTGGCCGTATCGAAAGAACGCTTTCTCTGGTGCAGGTTCTGAAATAAGGGAGTTGGAGAACCGCCTCCTCTGCGATGATTGGTACCTGATACAGTTTCTTCAAAGCATTGTCTGATCTTTTAAAGCTGTTGAAATGTACGTCGATATCGTGTCTCTTCGTTTTATAAACGTCTTCAGTCATGTAGAAAACATCGCTAAGCGGGATTTCCATGTAGCGTTTAATGTAGACGTAGCACTCCAGGAGCTCCGCTTCAGCCGCCGAGTTAGAGTCGGACATCGTGGCGACCATTACTTTCTTTGCGTTCAACTCGTCCAAAAGATTCGCCTCTCTCCTCTTCTTGTTTTCGTTATAGGTCTTGCTATTCTTCTTGTTCGCCTCCTTTCTTCTCGCTTCGAGCTGTTCCTTTGTCATCTGCATTTTTTGTTTCTTTCGAAGACGCCGTCTTTCCTGTGGCAGTTCTGGCGGGTTCGCGTTATTATCTAGAAGACGTACGAATAGATACAGTTATGAATCATTAGACTGACCAAAACGAGAAGATGATTCCGGTTGATATTCCGAAGAGCTGCTACTAGCCGGGCTTGACGATCCGGACGAAGCTGGAAGAAAGCTTTTGTTTTTGTTTTTCTTTGTTTTATCAACCATTTCATAGACGTAATTGAAGCTCTTTTCTCGTTAGTAAGCAGTTACAGTTAAAACTAAAGTGCACAAAGACTACACAGTTCTAACTTTAAATAAATCAGTAACGAAACGACGGAATTCATACAGCGAGTGATAAGAGGAGCGAAACAGTGCATCCATCTGCCCCACCGGAAAGTGTAACTTCTACCAGGAGTCATCTTCGAATTCTCGCATATTTATATCGTACCGTGTCATTGATATGAGTCAGAAGATAAGACAGAGAGAGGAGAGAGAGGAGAGACATTGATAATCGCAAAGCGACAGCCCACTTTTCGTTTCAACCCTAGCGCGGCAATGAGAACGGCAAGAAGCGAAAAGTTGCAGAGATGTTTTGGAAGGATTCTTGCTAATTCCGATTAGTCACCCGAATACTCTCGCCCACCTTCGTACTCTTCTTCGTCGTCCCTTTCAGAGATATCCTTTTGACTCACAGTCATTTGATTCATTCCCAACGCCACTGAAAACCTAATTTTCATTTTGGAAACAGAAATAGTTCACAACTCACATTCGTCCTGATACATGTAGTGTAGGTCGCGGATAGGAGGTGCTCGATCTTCATTGAGCGACTGTCGCATAGTGCATTGTCTCTTTGGAAGACGTCTGACTTCTGATGAAAGGGACCGTCCGCGTCGGCTCATCGTGTGAAAGCCTTGAATAGTAGTTTGCGAATTCGAGAGAGGGAGGCATTTATTTTTAAATTTGTTTGCTCATTCTTAGGTTTCCTCAGTCTAAGCAGTTCCACAGGAGGCGGTCTCTACACACACTCGAAATTATCACTCACTTTTTGTGTTTTTAAAATCGTTCTGTTGCTGAATATTTCGTTGCACATCAACGTAGTTATTGTTTTTCAAGTGCTCCGTTATAAACGCTTCTTCAGTTTTCACAATTGGAAATTCTTCTGGCGACCAGGCGGAACTTCGGATTGTCTCTATCTCGTTTTCAGAAATGGTTCTATCCAACTCGGTCTAAAAAACTGTTCCACGGTTTAAAATTGAAATAATCTAGTTCACAGAACTCACCAAACATCCTTGATCGTGCTGGAACGTTTCCAACACATCCGAAAGAAAGTCGTTTCGATTGTTCATGCCGGAGGTTTCAAACTGTTTCAGAGCCTTGCGAAGAAGCGACTGTAACAAGAGGCGGTGAATTATTAATAATAAATGGAGGAAACGTCGAAGAGGCGGGCGGGAGGAACAAGAGAAATAGACGACGATTGGCTGGGCCGAGGATGCTATTATGAGCAAGTGACACAGTGTTTACTGTAAAAACTTTATTTTAACGGCGCCCCTAAGTGAACGGCACCCTTATTTAAATAATAAATGCCGTTAAATATTCAACGGCACTAAAAAATTTTTAAAAATTGCACAATTTAACGGCATGACGCTGAAATTGAGTTTTTACGGTATTTGTTTTCCACACCGTTTGATAAATTTCACTTTATAAAAAAGTTTTTCTTTAAAAAAATTGTATTTTTGAATAAATACTGCCAAAAGTAAACAAAAAAAACATTTTTCTTTGGTCGCATTCCAATAATTTAAATTCGAGACTCTCGCAACGAATGCTGTCTGTCGGCGTAGTACGGTAGTATTCTCTCAGATTTTGAATAAATCTCAAACATTTAAACACGCGCTTTTGACACAATTACGAGTAATCGCACGGCATTTTTGCTATTTTTTGAATTAAAATTAGTAAATAATTAGATGAACTGTAGTGCTTTTTTATTTATCAGTATTTGCAGAATCCACGAACCGTGTGTTCGTAAATTTAAAAAGAAGCGAATTTGGCCAGTAAATAATTAATTGATAAATGAAACTTAGGAATCCTTATCGAAGTGAGAAACTAAACTGAGGAAACGCTGAGCAATGCCGATCAGGCCACTCTGTCTCTCTCTCTCTGTCACTTTCTTTTCTGTCCTCCCCTTCTGATCTCCATTTTTGATCAACACAACGTCTTACTCTGCTGTAGATTCAAATTGTTCTGAGGAATCGCAGAACCAAGACAGAATCGTGGCGCCAGGTGATCGGGAATACAATCTTGTCGAATAATGACGTTGACGTTTCGCCGATGAAAGAAGCATTTCTTATCAGAGGAAGTAATTCAAGAAGAGCAGTTTTCGGTTTTGAGGTTTCTGTTATCACGGTGATCAACAAAACTCAATTTTTTCCGGAAGAGCTGATGATTCAGAATCGGTAAGACAATAATTTATTGATGGAAAGAGACAGGACACGTTTTTACACTCAATCGGTTATTTAGCTGTTGGGAATTCGGCACACCATGCATTATAAAGTCATTTAGAGAACACACCATGTTAACACTTTGCTACTGTCTAAAATTTACAAACAAAGAAGTTATGGAGATATTAATAAGTAATCATGCGGGAGAAGATTGGAGGATGTGGATACCGCTCTTCTAGAGTCCATTATGCGCGACAGCGAACTTATGGGGTTCGGCACGAGAATGATAGAAATAGAGAGCAGTTTTGGATATGTTCCAGCCAGCGGTTAGCGTGGCAACGAAGAACATGAAAAGGAATGAGATGGGATAGAGGAAGTACTGTGTCTTGTGGAGAATGGGAAGAGCTGTGTAGCCGAGGAACGTGATGTAGACGTAGTAGCAGGCAGCAAGGAACCAGATGGTGTTGCCGAGAAGTATGGACAAGAACGCAGGCGAATCGATCAAGGCTGAAATCATGACTTCGTTAGGGTGTACTGAACACGTAAGCTTGAACTTCGCTTAAGACCGCAGCAAGTAAAACTCACTTGGATATAAGATCGGCACAATGACATGGAGTAAGATGAGCATTGGGAAGAAAGCGTTCAAGTGAACGTCGAAGCAATACCCCCATTCAACATCCTGGTCGCGAACTTTTCGGAGGAACCTGTTGGATGTCCACCAAAGAACTGTGGCTATCACAATTCCCACGGCAATGCAATCAACGAATACAGACCAGAGGAAAAATGTGAAAAATCCAGTTTTCGACAGTCCGAGGGCATACGCGTAGAACATTGAGGAGAAAAGCAACGAGAGGCTGGAAAATGTTCAGATAAATCACTCAGACTGGGTAGGAACGTACGAAAGAAGTACAAGGAACGCCGGGTCGTCTCTCGCAAACTGATCTTTGGTACCTGTAAAATGAAAATCACAAAAGCGTTCCCTCTTCAAAACTCACGTTTCCTGTATATGAAGTTTTTGTACACCTTGGACGGTTTAATGAGCAGATAGAGCATTTGCCAGAGTGCGAACTCAAAGTCCATCTGCCTGATGTGCACTAGACGACGTGTAAAACGGGACAACTTGGCGAAAGCTGACATTCTTACAGCAGTAAGACACCCGACACGGTCAGTAGCACTGGAGTTCTTGATCAGTCAAGTTAAGATTACTCAGGATTACCTGGAGGAATATGTCGAATATTGACCAGGAGATGTGTATCCACTTCTCGCTGGTTCGTATCGGAAGCTACGCTGTGAAGACGGAGAAGTGGCTGCGCTATATGACGGCCCTGGCTGAATTCCAGTTCCACGTGGCTGAGCGCTCATGTCATAGACGCTAGATTCCCGAACTGCGTCTGAACGAAGAAAAATTGAGCTCAAATTACTCCTTCGAAACAATAAAGTAAGATTTGGTTGGATTTATACCACGAAAAAGAAGTTCAATAATTCAAAAACAATGGAATAATTTATTTAAAACTGATATAACCCCTTCAGCAGCTATATAAATTAGTGCTGAACTCGAAGAATAATCGAAGCTTGTATCACATTGAGACGGTGTTTGGATTCTGAACGGAAACATCCAATTATTATCTTTTTCTGGAGAACGTGAACTACCTTTTCGCGATTACTTGTTTTTCTGGTTAGCGTTCAAGTAGTGGAAAAGGACGACGAGCATGAGCATAGCGATGCCGAGGATGTTGGCGGCGATTCCGAGTTGAACGTCACTGATCATAGCTGGAAACGGACGGATTTCAGGCTGAAATGTGGCAATGAAACCGAATTGAACGTGGTGACGACGGAGAGATTGGGGCGCGTTTGCACTGCCAAGCTGGCGGACGGCTCTCTGCGTCTCTACTCTCTCTGCACACAATCGATTTGAGAAGAGCGAAGCAGCGAGACGGCTGGTTCCTCTCTTCTCGTTGTTCGGTCAGTGCACTCACTCACTCCGGCTCTTCTCGCCAGTCGCCTTCTTCTTCTTTCTTCCCCTAATCCACGTTACAACCGGCATTACGATGAGCGAGAAGAACGAACAAGACGACATCCCGCTCGCCGATGATGGTAAGATTTATTAAACTTTTCAGAGCAATCAACTATTTCAAAAAATAATATAATTCATTTATAATTTCATGCTTAAATAATCATTTCCAGATGACACGGTAACAATCATCAGCGGTGGAAAGACGCCTAGAGCAGCGCAGCCGCTTCCGAAAGAAGAGCCGCCAGAGGATCCGGAAGAGAAAGCGAGACTGATAACGCAAGTTCTCGAACTGCAAAACACTCTGGACGGTGAGTATTTCGATGATCTGCGGCTCTTTATCTCAACTTCAGATCTTTCGCAACGCGTCGAGTCGGTCAAAGAAGAAAGTCTGAAGTTGCGATCAGAGAATCAAGTTCTCGGACAATACATTCAAAACCTGATCTCTTCTTCTTCGGTTTTCCAGTCTTCACAGCCTTCACGGCCCAAGCAGTAGGTGTTGTGTCGTCCTTTGCTCCAACCCTTTCCCCGCTTCCGAGGTGCCCTTGGTCGTTTTCCAAGCACTCCTCACTCAATCCGTGTGTATCTGAGTCTGTCGTACACTTGATTGTAACCAATTATTCCTGCGCTCCTCTCCCACATTGGGAACAGCCTCTCCCCCATTATCCAGTGCATGCTCTAACCACTCTTGTCATCTTCTAACCCGCTTCAAGCACACATTCTGAACCGCCTGTTCTTGTCACTCCAGACTTTTGCTTAGATCAAGTACGCTTCGGCGTATTTTTCACAAGAGTTGTTGGAACCCCTCATCTAATAATTGCATAATATATTGCATAATAAACTTTTCAAGACGCAAAATATGCGAAAGACACATATGAGCGGTGCTTTGAAAAAGAAACACGGGATTTTTTTTCGGTGTGCGAGAACCGTTTACAGAATCATTTTTATTGCAGAGCGGATTCCGTTCACGACGACGAGTTTGGAGAATACGAGTACTAGACATTCAAAACGCTGAGGATATTAGTTTGTAAATAGAAATTGTCTTTCATCGCTGGATCAATTGAGCTCAACACCTCTATTATAAAAATTACTTTCAAGAAATGTTTTTCTTATTTTTTTGTTGCATTTTTATCTAAAGCTGAAGTGTGAAAAATGTGGTGTAAACATTCTTACTTGAAAAGGCGCGCTTATCTTTTCTCTGCGTCTCTCGCTAGCGAAGCGTGCAAGCAGTTTGGGAAAAACGGAGTCCACTACAATTAGATGCGCGATTCCAAGTTTTAATACCAATACTATCCTGTTTTCAATGCAATTTGCGTACGGCAATTTGCTTTCTTTTTTTGAAAAACTATTCGTATTGAAAAACGAGGAGATTTTCTAACTTCGGCCGATCGTAGTTATAAAAAAATTGTTTTTAATCCGTTCCGTGCCTTTTTTTAGGCAAATACTGAATGACTTTTGGATTTTTGACTTTTTTGACTTTTTGACTTATTCGGATTTTTGACTCATTGAACTTTTTGACTTTTTTCACTGAGAGACTTTTTTCTAGATTTTTGACTCATTAAACTTTTTGACTTTATTCACTGTTTGACTTACTCACTCATTCAATTTTCAATTCGGATTGGTGACTTTGCCAGCGTTTTTCCTCACTGTAATCTGTACTCTCAGTATCGGAAATATACTCAAGTCATGTTTTGCATTCACCACAGTTGTACGGGTACGGTTTCCGGGGCAATTTACTTTTTCCCTCCCATTTTTTCGAACAGGCAAGAAAGACGGGAAATGAGCGAATTTCCCGGTATGAGGCCTGAAAATTACAGCACATAATCAACCGTTATAACCGTTATACTATTACCTATCACGCCGTTATACTATTACCTATAACAACGGCACCTCTACAAGTGTCCTATGAACGGTTGTAAAGCAAACAGCGAAAAATAAATTGCCCCGGAAACCATACACATACAAATGTGGTGTATGAACAAAATGACTTGAAGTATTTAGTGTATCTAGGTATCCCCGATACCGAGCGTACAGATTACAGTGAGGAAAAACGCTGGCAAAGTCACCAATTCGAATTGAAAATTAAATGAGTGAGTAAGTCAAACAGTGAAAAAAGTCAAAAAGTTTAATGAGTCAAAAATCTAGAAAAAAGTCACTCAGTGAAAAAAGTCAAAAAGTTCAATGAGTCAAAAATCCAGAGAAAAGTCAAACAGTGAAAAAAGTCAAAAAGTATAATGAGTCAAAAATCCGAATAAGTCAAAAAGTTGAAAAAGTCAAAAATCCAAAAGTCATTCAGTATTTGCCCTTTTTTTAGTGCCGTTCACTTAGCGGTGCCGTTAAAATAGAGTTTTTACAGTAGATTAAGAAGGGCCCATTGTATAAAATTTCAGGAGAACTGCACCGAAGCAGAAAATACATTACATAATAGCGCGCTCTAAACTACGATAGATTTAAAAATTTCCATGTTTCAAAATGTTTCAGTTTTATTTAAGTTAATACTGTTGTGACTCTGGCCAGAGATCACCCAACATGGAAAGCTGTGATCCGCGCCACCACGGCGGACTACGGATCGTCTATGTAACTAAGTAAAGTAAGTAAGTAAGTAACGTTAATAATAGCAAAATGTGACGAAAACAGACCAAGCAGACCGTTCTTTTCAAAAATGTAATTCAAAAAACCAGGTACGCAAAATTGCGTAGCGGTTATTGCACATTCGTGTCGGGCTCGTTCTTCAAATTTTTTTCGAAAAGTTTTGGGAGAAGCAGCGCTTTGTTTTTTCGTTTCTTTTACTTTTGCATTCAAAAATAAAAATCAATTTTATAGAAAACAGTATTTTGCAATTTCGCTTGTTAAATACGTTTCGTTCACTTTCGTAGTGCAACTAAACCGAATCAAATATGGAATCGGCGGAAATTCCGGCTACCGACAGTGGGTATCCTACTCCTCGTGAAGACCTTCCATCGTCGGTAAATATTTTGATTTATCATTCACTGAAAGAGGTTTTTTTTCGCAGTCTCGCTCCGAATCGCCCCCATGCTCTCCCGACTTTGTCCCGATGACTTCAACCCCGTTGCGTGGTACTCAATATCAACGAATGAGAGATCCACTGGGTCCCCGCAGCAACTCTTTGTCTGATGAGCTCTCAACAATCGTCGAAACAGACACATCCGGGCTTGTTATCCGTACGCCTCAGGTATCGTTCTACCAACTTTACTTTCCTTCAGAAAATGTCAAGTCTTTGCTGAGTCTGGCGAAGGAAGTTAAAGCGAAACGACGTCAAAACGCCGCGCTCCACGACGAAAATGACACGCTGCGTGACCAAAATGAGTCTCTTCGTGATGAAAACCTCACACTTCGTGAGGAATCGAGAAGGATGGAGATCGCGAATGCTTCGCTCAGACAAGATCATGGCGAAGATCAATCGCCACCAATCATTCCAAAATTGAATCTCAATGAAGTAAACCAAGAACACGTTGTGTTGGGAAATCTCAAAATTACCGATGATATCAAGAAAGAACTACTGTCGTTCATCAAAAATGAGGAAGATCGCACAGTTCTTGAAGGAAAACTGGAGCACGTACGTTAATCAAAACGTTTCTCACGTGTTTTTTTTCCTAATTTTCAGATGCTCAACGCCGATTCCAAGCCACCTCCGTCGAAAGTGTTCACTGCGACTGCAACAGTCCAGGTGGATACTGAAAGAATGGATGCGGATGCGCAGACAGAGAGAGATGACCACGTCAACGTGGTGAATGCCAATCTGAAAATTGTAATGAAACGTTTAATGTTTTTCAAAGACCCTCTATTTTCCAGGAAGTCGATCAACTCCATTCCCAACTTGAAGTAACCGAGAAGAAGAACTTTGATTTGAAGAATCGTTTGTTCGATTACGAAAAGCTGAAAGCCAAATTTGAAGAGAGCGAAGAGAAGCTCAGAAGTGATCTGGAGAAGAAGTTGAAGGCGACTCAAGAGAAGATCGATCGATACGAGAACAAAATCGAAGAGCTGGAGCTCCGATTGAATAAGAAAAGAAAGGATCACGACGAAGTTCAAGCCGAAAACCAACGATTAGTGGAAGATCGGAACACTCACGAGTTTGAAGTCGATGAGTTAAAGGTACATTCGGATGAGATGGAAAATAAATGGAAAAGAAGCGAGGAGAGAGTTGAACAGTTGGAGAAGGAAATCCGCGAGTTGGAAGCTGTGTTGGAAGAAGAAAAACAGGCAAAGATAGAAATGGAAAGCGAATTCGAGAAGGCCAGAAATAAGTTGAAAAAGGTTATCGAAGAGGTGAGAAGAGAAGCGGATGAAGCTGACAACGAGAAAAACGAAGCCCTCGAACAACTCAACAAGATGCGAATCGAAAACAAACGCATCGTTAAAGATAACGAGGTGAGAATTCATTTTGAGATCATTACCAAACAGTCATTACAGTATCTCACTGCTGCTCAACAAGCTCTTCTGGACAGTGAAATTCAGTTGAAAAATGAGCAGAATGTGATGGCAGCGACGTTCCGAAACACAGAACAAAAACTACTGTTTGTTGAAGAACAACTGGCGGAGGAAAAACGATACCGCTTGACAGCGGAGGCCGAGATTGAAGATCTCAGTAGCGCCAAGCAACAGGTAACTGGAAAATTGCATTCATCGGAATTTTGCTTTTTTAAGCTGGAGAACGAAAAACGAGACGTCGATGAGCTCTTGGATGAGCTGAGAAAAGGAAAATTGGAAATCGACTATCTCCGACAGAAAATACAATTCGCATCCCAAGAAACAGATGAAATGCGACAGCTACGAGACGAATTTGACGATAGTCAGAGAAGAGCCAGAGAACTGGATGAGAAGCTGAAGAGTGCGCAGAAGAAAGAAGATGAGCTCACCCAGAAGCACGAAGAGCATATCCGAAAGAATGCGGAGAAAGATGTGGAACTGGTGCGTTTGCGGCAAGAAGTTTATGAGCAAAACGAAAAAATAATCAAACTGACGGGCGGCGCAAACGAGTCTCGTCAGATTATAGAAGAATTACAACGAGCACTGGAGTCTTTAGAGCTAGAATATGAAGACTTCAAGACTCATGCGAATATGCAATATATCGATCAGATTGGACAGCGAGACGAGCAAATAGCGCTCTTGCACAAGAGACTTGTCGAACTGGAGACCTATCCGGGTCAGACGATCTCCGTGTCCAAAAGGAGTGCTGAATCGCAGACCGACGAACCCGAAACAGCAGTAGTCGAGGAAGAGCAAAGTCCGGAAGTAACTCTTGTGAGTGAAGATCCTCATCCGCTGGAGAGAAACATCAAACTTCTCATCGACAAAATGGAAGAGTATATCCAAGGACGTAGCATTGCGGGTCTCGCGCCCAGCTTCCAGTCAGAGCCCGGAGCAGCCTACCACTGCGCCGAAACGTTCCGGCAAATTGTAGAAGTTCTTCGCGATCTTTTGGCTTTCCCCGAAGCACCGATCGAAAAAACGCAAGACTTCTGGAGTGCTCTCAATGAGCGTATGGAACTCCAAGAAACAGTGTTTCAAGAGAAGTTGAACACTGCGAAGAAGCTGGCTTTCGATGAAGTTCGACGCATTGAGGCAGACTGCAAGAAAACAACAGACGCAGCGGAAGACAAAATGTACGAAATGGAGAAGATAGCACAGCAACGACTGTATCTTGCCAACGAATTCAGAGAACAATACGACGTATCCTGATCGTTTATGATTTAGAAAATAAACATTTTGTTTTAGATCGAGGTGAAAGAAAAAGACGAGCTGGCCAAAATGCGCGAAGAGGAGCTCAAGGAGTGGGAGAAGTCGAATAAGGATCTCCGCGAGAGACTTGAACAAATTCAACACCTCGAACAGCTGTTAGTTCAGATCTTATTTTCATTATGCAACTAAGCAATCATTCAGAAATGCTCGTGCTCGACTCGAGCGAAGTGATAAACACGAGGAAGCAGTGGACGAACTGCAGAATGCTTTCAACAAAATCGAAAGAGATCTCAAGTTCCGTCTTTCGATGACTGAAGAAGAACTTAGTGTGGAGAAGAAACGTCGAGAGTACGACCGTGCCTCGATGACGTCGATCAAGAATGATTTCTACATTGTGGTGGAAAGGTGCGAATATCTGAAAGAACGAAACAGTGCGCGACAGAAGATGCTGAACGATTTGAAACTCGTTTTGCTGAAATGCATGCAAAGTGACGATGGAGAGAAAACCATCCACCTCATAACAAAAATGAAAGACCGATTGGACAGAGTGAGCGTTTTTATTTTCTTCCCAAAGCCAATATCTGATTTCAGTCTGGCCTTCTGGACGACACTGAAGTGCCCGGTAGATCTCAAACCGTGAAGAAACGGCGTGTTCTGAGCAATGTCAACAACTGTGAATAATTTCTCATTTTGGCTCGTTTATCTTTTTTACATTCCACTCATATCTCATTCTAGTGCCATAGGCCAAATAATCACCTTACGGTTTGTCAATGACGGATAAAATGTTCTGAGAGTTTCTTCTCGATGACCAATCAGAAAATTTATGCATTTTGCAGTTGTTTCTTAACATAAATACAGAATGAGATTGCGGTATTAAAGTTGAAGCGACAGAAAAGAAGAAAGGAGAAGTGATATGATGTGTGCGGAGAGAAATCACTGTCCGCCGCGGTTTCCGTTGACCAAAGCGATGAGACCCTCCTTGTATGCCCCCGAGCAGTCTCCCTTGATCATGTTCTCGAGGGAAGTTCGGTACAGTTGCTGAAACATGTTGCGGATGTCGGCCATATCGTATTCGGCACGTGTCACACACAGACGGATCAAGTCGTTGTCACGAGTGCCGAGACCTAGAAAAAGGAGGAGTTGGGTCTCGAAGCGACGACTGTTCTCACCTTTCATACTGTCGTTGAGCAATTTGGCAAAGTACGCCGGCCGGTTGCGAACGACGGCGATCACCGCCAAGAGCCCGTCGCGGACGTCGCCGCTGAACTCGGCTTCGATGGCCTTCTCGATCGGATGGTTGGACACCCGTTGGTACTCCTCGAAGACTAGTCTCAATTGGGCAAAGTTCTGACTGGCCAAGATGGCGTTGAACGTCGATTCGTCGGTTCCGAGACGCTTCTCTCCTGCCTGATAGAGACGTCGAGCATCTTGATTTGCACGAAGAGCGTCCGTCTGAGATGATTCGTCACGACCACCGGCGCAGAGAGACACGAGAAGGCGCTGCAATTAGAGACATGACAAGGGGTGGGAGAGGGAACTGAAATGGATTACCTTGAAGTGTCCGCTCGTCTCGCCGATCAGATCCTTCTCGAGGTCCTTCTTGTAGAGCGACTTGTAGGCGTCGCGGACTTGTTGGACCTGCGCATTCGTTCTCGAGGTCATTATCTCAATGAGGACCGATTCTTTGGTTCCCAACCCCTCCATCGCCTTGTGCAGCTGCTTTGCGTCATAAGCGGCTGGAGCATCCATGAGGGCGAGGATGAGATCTTCGAAGTCTCCGTGCAACTCTCCCTTCAGCTCCTTGATCAGATCTTTTCCATACATCACTTTGAACGCGCGAGAGATCTCCTGGCGTTGGTAGTTGGTGCGTTGGCACAGGACACTGATCACTTTCGAGTTGTTGCATCCGAGCCCTTTCATCGCCTTTCTCAGCACCTCCGCATCGCTATTCGCGTTGAATCCGGGCAGGGCGACCAGAGACGGATTGCCGATCATCACTGGAAAAAAGAGAAATGTGGGGGGAGATTCCTGGAGTTTTTGCGTCTGTGCGGTCGATGATTGACGACCTTGGTCATGTAAAGAAATGGCGGAAAGTGTTTGATTAACGCGAGAGAGACGGGAGAGAAGAGAGGGTGTCTAGAGAAAGTAAAGTGGTCGAGGAGCTGAGGGACTGTGGAGATTGAAAGCTGTGCGACACTGATATCAAATGTCTACGTGACAACTGATGTGATTTCGAGTTGTACATATTTACAGGAAGGTTCAAGTGCGGGAGGGAAATCATCCCTTCTCGTCTTATTGTATCACTTTCTTTTGTCAACAGACAGACAAAAAACCATTTTCAGAGAACGCCAATCTCATAAAATGAGCGATTGGAGCGTGAGAACAAGAGAGTATGGCGAGCGGATGATGCCGACAGGTTTGTCATATTTACGCGCGCGCGTCTCTTCTCCCCCACTCTCTCCCCGCCCCTCCCCCCTCGGAATGGCCGCAATTTCACAACAATTCAGAGTATGAGTCACCGTCTCTGACGTACCAGGCTGTCCGTATCCTTGATTCGGGAAGAATCCGCTGTTTCCGCCCATCGGAGGTCCCTGTTGAGGGTATTGTTGTTGTTGCTGTGGATACTGTTGCTGTTGTGGGTATCCAGTTGGTTGTTGAGGATAACCTCCCGGTTGAGGTGCAGAATTGAATCCGTACTGCGGTGGCTGTGGATATCCGGCACCTCCTCCTCCTCCCGGGTACGGTGCTCCTTGTCCGGGATAGCCTCCCTGTCCAGGATACGGTGGCTGACCACCCCCTGGATACGGTTGTTGTTGGGGCTGCCCGTACGGATCGTAACCGGCGTTTCCGTATCCGGGCTGTTGAGGCGGCTGTCCGTATCCGGCGTTCCCGTACGATGGTTGTTGAGTTGGATATCCTGTAGAGAAGATTGACAATGGGACACCAGTACAACTGTACTATCTCACCTCCTGGATTCATATCTTGTTGCTGCGGTTGAGAAGGCGTCGAATTGCCCTGTTGCTGACCGTTCTTCTGTTGGTTGTTTCCAGTCAAACCGCCGAGTTTGTTGTCCTGCAATGAGACGTTTCGATTGAGAAAAAAGAACAAATAAATAGTGGAGAGTTCAGATTTGTGGTCGGCCGCAGCGAAATTGATAAACTCAGACGCGCAGAGACATCGAGATGAGCCGGCCGGCACTCTGCGAGTCCGCAGAGGACACGTGTTCAACACAAAAAATGGGCGCTAAAGCGAAGAGCGAGGCAGGCGGTTGAGCAGCGCTGAGCAAACAACCGCTGCTGACTAACAAAAATATAAAAGCGATTGCGCTTTTTTTGTTGATTTCCGGCGAATTGAATACATGATAAGCGAAAGGATGGTTATTTTTTGATTGTTTCGGATGAGGAATACGGTGGGCAGTTGTTGCTTCCGGAATATGATTCACGGGCGGAGCACAGAACTTACTAGGACGTCCTGAATACCGGACATGACGAATTTGCGAAGAGACATTTCTTTTTTTGGTTGCTTTGACAACTGAAAACGAAGCAATGTTATTGCAATGATCGGGGGAGAAAAGTAGAAGAAGAGAGCGGAAAGACACGCCCTCCCTTCAATTGAAAACGACACGCGATGAGGACGTTTTGTTATGGTGTGAGTAATCGAAAACACAAAATAGAGGAGAAATCGATTGATTTGCAGAAGGATAAACGCCAGTGCGCCGACGACATGGCAGCATCTCGCCGTTTGTTTCGGTTAAATACGCACTGTTTTGAGTGGCGAGATCGCGAGAGGCGGAGGGACAGGAAAACATGAGTCATCGAGGAGATGAGAAAGGTCTCGTTGCGAAATAGAACAGCAGGAGCGAAATGAGCGAAAGCATCTTGTGAAACTGCATCGCGGAAAAAACCAAGAACAAACACGAAATCGGGGGCAAAAGGTGACTGGTTCGGGGTCAATTTGTTTGGAGAGGTGGAGTCAGGTGATGCGACGTGGCAATGTTTCGTTCTTTCTAACATTTCAAGTATTCTACCTTTCAAAGAGTTTATTGATTGCTTGTTTCGTTTTATGTACAAATAATATCAGGTCACTCTTGAGGATTGACCGCCAACACGGCGCGGGCGAGTTGCTGGCGGAATTGGGCAAACGAGTCGATGTCGAACTCGAATGTCTCTCCTTCAGTCGTCGGCATTCGGATGTTGATGACCGGGCGGAGACTTCTGACCATGTGAGAATTGCCGATTACTGAAAACGGAAACATTTTTTCTGCCGAACAACTGGTGTTAATATTACCTATATTTATATCCCACTCTACAGTGTCATCTTCTGTGGAGGCTTCTTTTATCTTCTTCGTGACTATCCTCTCCAGTCGCACTTTTTCGTCATCATCAAGAACATCCGACTTTTGAATGTACTCTGTGGACTTGATCGAATGACTCGCTTTGAAGATTTCGCCTGACAAAGGAAAACTTCGACAGTGGAACTAAAATAACCGGAAATTACCGTATTTGACAATTGTATCCAATTCGTTCTGATCGCTGACGAAGTCTGATGGGAGTCTTTTTGAAGTCGTAGCACAGTCGTATAAAACAGAGAGACGATCGTCCGAGAGCATCTGGAGAAAGTGTAAGTGTAAAAAAGAAAGAGAATGTACGAGACGAACCTATAGGAAACGAGAAGCGACAGAAAACTCAAGTTGTTGAATAAAGGAGAGGCATTTGGAGCACATTTCAACAGAGCAAGAGCAGATGGAAAGAATGGATGGATGACAAGAAGGGGTGGAAATGCACTTTGAACTAAAATCAATGATAATTTGAGTTCTTTCTACAATTTCTCTGATTTACATATCGCTTCCATGGAGGTTACAGGAATAAACTCGATCTCCGCTGTCTCTAGACTCCTTCACAAGCTCACAGAGCAATTTGAACTTTGTTTTGTTGAGCCTCGCATCTGCGAAGAGCACCAACTCGACTTTTTCCTCGAACTCCTCTTTCGAAAATAAGTCAACGCAGTCATTGAGCTCGTCGCGCACATCTTTCTCTCTTTTACTTAGAAAATCCCATATCAGATGAAGGTTTGTGCTATTCACCCAGTTATGGTTGATAGAAATCGCATCTGTCTGGAATTGGAAATATGTTTTTTTTCTTTTGCAAGTGATGATATCTATACCAGATTATGTACTTGATGATACCAATTCGATGGAACAAAGACAATCTCTCCGGGTTCTTGGATGAAAGTGACCACTTGGGCTTTATCGAATTTCTCTGAATGGTTCCTTATGTCATCCACGAATCCTGATTCGGTGGAGCGACTACGAAAGTTTTCTTCATTTCCCGGAGGCATCATGAACCACTGCTTTCGCCCGCAAATATTAGCAGACCAACTATGTGAGGAGACGACGTCCGAGTGGAACTTCGTCCTAAGATCATGAAGTTCATTTTTTGGAAAAAAACAAAGTTTTTACCATGAACCGGCGGTCCCAAAGTATACGAAACGATAATCGTCTCCAAACGGATTTACGGACGTATCAGATGTCCACGATTCACAGTTCACAAAGTCGCGAGAGAAGAACGGATGGAGAGAGTACATCGAGATTCCGAATCTACAGGAAGCACGTGTTTTGAAACAAAATTGTTGAATGCTTACTCTTTTTGGAAATGCCAGTCTTTCAGATAAATTTCTGGATCATCGTACACTTCCACTTTCTTCAGATATTCTTTGAACATTGATGACTCATATGTACCATTTTTGACTAAAATTGGAACTACTACCTCTCCTAAATAAGTAATCTTGATAGTTTCGAACCAAAAGTATTTCCAAACCGTAGTTTTCCTTTAAGAATTCTTTGTTCGGTGTTCCGTCTGAACGGACCCAGTTTTTTCTCGCGGTCCAAGGAGCCGTGCTCCACTCTTCGAGAATAAATGGTTTGTTTTGGAACCCGAACTGAACTAAAAGTGTAATCCACGGTGTGTTTGGGTCAGCGATTCGAGGGACGGTTGTTTCCATCTCGATGTATTATCTAATATAATGATTTTTGATCATTCTGTACCCCCTAGTGTTTTGGAAAAATGAGGTGCGGCTGTTGAATTCTCAGCTGTCATTTTTTAAAATATAAGCGCTCAGCGTAACCAAAAAGGAGGAATATGGCAAGTAGCAATAAAAGTAGAAACAAATAATTTGACAAAAAGGGTTAAACAAGAAACAGAATAAAATTGAGTTTTTCCACAGTTTTTTAAGAAAAATTTTTTTTGACATAAAAAATGGAAGTGCGTCAAGAGATGCGTGTTGACGCGTTTCTTTGAACGCGCGCTCTTGACGCATTTCTCGTGCAGTGCGTGCATTTTTGAACGAATTTTTATCGGCTTCTTTTCTTGTGCGCCGCCCTGTTTATCAGGCGCCATCATTATCACAAAAAGTTTGTTTTTTCAGGATGATTAACATTCCGACCGCGATCCTTTGCCGAATGGGCGCTAGATCATCGATCTCGCGCACTTTCGGAACATCTGTCGTCGCCAAGGTTAGTGTGGATTTTTTGAACGATTAAGTCTGAGATTTTTGTGAGCATTCGTTGGATAATGGAATTGAAAGTCAGACAATCTACCCGGGAATGATTTTAAGAAAACAACATTCTTTTGGAAATCGATTTTCGGCAAATTTGCATAAAACTATCAAGAATCTTTCAATATTTCGCTTCCTATTACCAATGCTGAGTTTTTTTCAGTCCGAGACGAAGACCCCGATCCAAAAACTTGGATGGGAATACCTGCTGAAGCAGCGCGCCAAGAACCGTCCAATCGCCCCACATCTTACCGTGTATCAGCCCCAGCTGACCTGGATGCTTTCTGGATTCCACAGAATCAGTGGATGTGTTATGGCCGGAACCCTCCTCTTCGGTGGAGTCGGTTTTGCTGTACTCCCAGTCGACTTCACGACTTTCGTCGACTTCATCCGAGGCTGGAATCTTCCATGTGCAGTGACTGCCGTCTTCAAAGTGATAACCTTGAGTCGATAAACAAAACTTCGACATTTCAGTACATCATCGCTTTCCCAATCATCTTCCATACCTTGAATGGAATCCGTTTCCTTGGATTCGACTTGGCTAAGGGAGTCGATAACATCGGACAGGTATACCACCCGCATTGTTTTATCACAAAGTTTAAATTTAACAGGTCTACAAGTCCGGATGGCTTGTGTTCGGAGTGTCGGCTGTGATCGCTCTTGCTATCGTTATCAACTCGTGCCAGAACAAGAACAAGGCTGTCAAGACTGCCTAAGCACCGAGCCGAGCTCCGCCCTTTTACCATTTGCCCCTCCCTCCATACACCCATTCACGCGCGACCTTAACCCTCCGTATTCTTAGGTGTCCGTAAATCCGCGTTCCCCGATTCCACCCTCCCGTCGATTTCTTCACCGCTGTTCCGTTTTTTCTTCGTAGATTAATCGTGTCTTCTTAGAATGTATATTATGGAAAGAAAAAAAATAAAATTTTAGATCAATGACACGCGACACGGTACTTGATGCAACGGATATGGCGCATCCACAGAGCTCGTTTCGAAGGAGAACGATGGCCACCAGCGAAATGCGAGAGTATCTGTCGACAAAAGGCGCTGAACCCAGCAATCTTGGAGTAGATCGCATTTCTCCTGATTGCGTTTCCCCTGCTATTCCAACATCTACCAGGAGAATGTCAATAGGCGATCCATGCCTGTCAAAGATCTATGATTGGGAACAGCCAAGACTCGACATCGAAGGCTTTGTAGTGAGTAATTACTTGAAAAACCGTTTAAAAAAATAAATTTGCAGGCAGACTACTTTTCGTACCGCATTCGACAGAAAGGACTCGAGTGGTTCGAAGCGCCCGATTTGCCGTGCGGAGTTCAGCCAGAGCACCAAATGATGAGGGCTGTGGGGACAATATTCGAGAAGAAACATACCGAAGAGTTTGAGAATCTCTCCGAGCAGCTTCTAGCAGTTCCCAGAATTTCATTTTCCCTCTATCAAGAGGTCGTTCAAACTGTTGGAAACTCACAAGGCGCGTCATGTCCAATGAATTATGGGCGATTAGTGAGTTCTTTTGAAAATGTGTGTTATTGTGAATGTTTTCTTTAGGTAGGTCTTATATCCTTTGGCGGTTTGGTTGCTGCGAAGATGATGGAATGCTCGGAACTTCAGGGACAAGTGCGAAACCTTCTAATGTACACTTCCTTGTTCATCAAAACGAGGATCCGACAGTATTGGAAAGAACACAAACGGAGCTGGGTAAGAGTGTATTTGCATAGACATTAGCAGGCACTGGCGGTTCCTCGAAGGGCCCTTGACTCGGCGGGAGGCTCCGTTCTCTGAGGTGTCGTGATCCGATAATTGCGGGGTTGGAGCGAGGGAAGTGCGAGAGGGCAGCTGGAAAGACGCTATTGAATGTATTTGTATTCAAAGAAGAATAACATTTGCTTCTGGGAAAAATATAATACTGTAGATCGTGTTATTTCAGGAAGGCTTCATGGATCTCGCAGAGAAAATGAAAGCAAATCATGAACACGAAGAGAAACTAGCTCTGGGACCACGTAGACTTTGGTCGATAGTTGGAGTTGGAGTCACCGCGAGCGCCATCGTCGGGATGGTAGTGTGCGGAAAAATGATGTTCAAATGAACCTTCCCCTCTTCCCTGTAAATATAAACTGTACGTATCTCACCGTCTCTTGATCTGTCTTCTCTGTTTTCATCTCATGTTTCTCTTCGTCCCCTACAGTATTTACAGAATCTCCCCCCACTCTATCTACGAGTTTCAATTCGACATAATAATTTCACTTTTTCATGTTTTTCTTGGTTTCTTTTGTACTCGCAAAGTTTTGCATTGAGTTGTTTTTTCTTCAACAGTTTGGTCCGCAGCTTTCTGTTTTTTTCATAAACTACGGTGTTTCGAAAGTTGATTTTTTTTTGGATTCCACAACAGAATCCCGGCAATTTTAATAATGGGCGCGGCGACGACAATTGAACCGAATGGTAGTGTCCGGTTCGGTTCTCGTCTCACGTCATCTGTTATTCACGGAATGATTCATTTCATTTCAAACTTTCGGTCCATTCTTCGCCCAAACAAGACACAATGACGTGGCAGTTTCGTTTATCAATACGACCAATCAATGGTCTTTTCGTTTTGAGAAGATGACCTTGTTGTTTCGAGTGTAAACTGCCGTCTTCTTCTTTTCAATTCTCTTGTCTCCGCCTCTTTTTGTCCCCCTATAAAAGGGATCGGGAGTGGAAGGGTGTCTAGTCGTCGTTACAATGCGAGCTCTTCTCTGCGCCTCCGCCCTTCTGTTGGCTCTCGCCATCGTCGAATCGAAGAAGCAGACGATCACCGTCAAGGGAACGACCATCTGCAACAAGAAGCGAATCCAGGCCGAGGTGACCCTCTGGGAGAAGGACACCCGTGAGTCATTGTGCTCGTGACTTCCACAACCCCATCCGTTTTCAGTTGACCCCGATGACAAGCTCGCCTCGATGACGTCGAGCAAAGAAGGAGAGTTCTCGTTGACGGGATCCGACGACGAGATCACCTCCATCGCCCCATACCTCATCATCACCCACAACTGCAACGTCAAAAAGGCCGGATGCAAGCGAATCTCCGAGTTCGTGATTCCGAAGGAGAAGGTCGGCGGAACGTACGACATGACATACGTCACTCTCGACATTCTCTCCGCCAAAGACAAGGAGAAGTGCTAGACGTTACACAAACAACAGCCGTTTCCGTGTACGAAATCACAATAAATATCCGAAAAAACCTTGATTTGTCTCGGGTGACCATGAACTACGAGATTCCACAGTTACTCACACTTACTCTCCCAATTGGCGTCGTTCTGCGAGTGGTCACGACGATGCGGGTGACATTCACTCAGAAAACTCCGTGAAATATTCAGGGAATATTGGGAACTTCTGTTTCGCAACATTTCCTAAAAAGTTCACCAAGTTCTCCGGAAAATGTTTCTGTTAGGAAAACCGATAGGGAGGCGACATAGGTGACAAGGCTATTCAAACCTGTTGATTTTGAACCCGATGTATTTATTTTTATTTATTTTTAAAAGTTCCAGAAACTGAAGACAGTTGCGGACAGTCAGCATCCACGTGTTTCGGCTGGAGATATCATAAAATTCGATAACGGGGAAAATATTTTCAGCAGAACATTCTCATGATATCTCGCCGAAGGAATATCGACTATTGAACAGAGAACAAGAGATTATTCTGATATACAGCGACGAAGGACCGTTGCTCTCAAAATATCCGCTTCTTCTGACACGGTCTCCACGGTTTCCAATTCGAAAAAAGAGAGTGCGCGGGAGCGCATCTGCAAAATAGCCCGCGAAATTTGAAAATGAATAATAATTTAGCACTGAAAATGAGAGTTTGTTGATTTTTCAGCAAGGAGGAACCTTTTTTCCGAAATTTTCTCTGATAGAAGTGTTCGCAAGTGCACGGCGCAACTTTTGAATGCTCGACGGGCCCAAACGGTTCGATATTCGCAAAGTTATTTAAGTGTGTTGTTTTGGCTTGAAAATTAACAAATTTTAATTTTTCTCGAGAACCAATTTTTCTTTCAAAAATCCGTCTGGACAAATTATGAACAAGATCCTGGCGATCATTTTAAGCGCTGAAACGTCTGAAAATATTGCGATTTCGTTGAGTTATTCAAACTTTTGTGGTCCCAAAAAATTAAATTTACGCTAAAACTGCTGTTTAGAACATCTAAATCTTGTGTAGTAAGTCAATTGATTTTGTTAAGCTGTTATTTTCTCAAAAATCGATGATTCATAACACATTTTTCTTTGGAAAATGAAATTATTTTTGGTATTCCAAATTTCGAAATCGAATTTTTTTTGGAAATTCGTCGTCTAAAATTAATTTTACATGAATTTGAATGTTTCTTCTATCATTAATTTCTATTTGCTCATCGATATGAGCATTTTTCGATAGACAAAAAAGTGGGACGTTACGAAATTTTCGATATCTCAGCCATTTTGCAACTTTAAGAGGTGCTCGAGTATTCAAAATGACCGGTATGTGATTGTAGGCAATAATTTTATGCGTTTTCTCGGATTAACTCCCGTTCTGTCCATTTTTTCAACTTCTGAAACAGATTCACGAAATTCGCGCTCGTCGCAAAGTGCGCCAGCGTGCTGAGAGTTGTGCCAGTAAGCAACCTGCTGACACATAGCTAACCGTGGAGAGCGTGTCTGAATGTGAATACGACGAGTGCAGACAACAAAGGATCTGCGAGAAAGCGTTCCGGTCTTCCGTTTTATATTAAACGTTCGATCGTTTTCCGGTGTTGTCACTCACCGACTCCAATCCGAGATTACAATGTTTCGAAGATTCCGCTGAACAAGAGAAGTGTAGCGTGTTTTCAGAGATCTCTTTCTCTCGATCTACAACACTCGACGCATTCACTGTAATCGTTCCTGGTGCGGATGTCAAATGCAATCGCGCTTTTTGGCTCGAATGTGTGAAATACAAATTTCGCTGCGTACTTCGCGTCTGCGTCTCCACAAGTCTCAAACTATTTCAAGCTGCGTAGTCGAAATAGCCGGAAAACAGGCGAGACGCAGACTCTGTGGAGCGGAGGAGCACCATTGCATTCTATGCGCACTTTATGATTCCGTGACCGTGATCCGGCTCCTTACTGCTAGCAATCCGAATCACAATTCTACAAGAACTCTTGTACCACATTCACTTGGATTGGCCTTTTGGAAGCCGAGAGAAGCCAGTCACAGTTCCAGCGGCGGATGTTTTCCCCTCGGGGCTCGTCTCTCAACTTGCCGGAGAACTTGTCTCTAATTATCTGTTCGTTACTGTTTGTTGTTGAGAGAACTTTGTCTTTCCTGTCCATTCGCAATCCCCTCTTTCGTGGCTTTCTCTCTCGTTTTCTCTTCGGAATATAGCATTCGCAACGAGTACCACTGAACCCATCTTCCGCGATATGAATAAATGCCAGTTTTTGTGAAGCCGACCTTCTATTCTCAAGTTTGATCTTTAACAGAGACTAATTTCCAAAGTTTCCAAAGCAGATTCCTTCGAAGTCGAGAAGTTATTCATCCTTTTTGCGAAGCTCTGCCACATCCGAATGAGTTCATTCCCTCGTGCTGTTTAACTCTTCTTGAAATAGGCTGTGAGGTCAAAAACTGCATTGAGTCCATGGGTGTTTGATATTTTCTGTTCTACGGGTGCTCTTAACAGTCAAGTAATCCACTGCGGGTTCGTTTCGAATATTTCAAAACCAGTCAGATCGTGGCGGCTAACACCGCTCTGTCGGCTGGCGCTGTGCCTAACTTTCTGGATCACATCGAAAAGTGGTGTGGATTGTCCGGCCTCTATTCCAAACCTCTCTGCGAAAAGTTGACTCGATAGGCTCAGAGCCGGATGAGAAAAAAGCCGCTGACAGACAAACGGACACTCACAGAAGTCCCCCATTAGTAATAGTAAAGATAATCTAGGGGTGTCGAACAAACGCCATGGCCTGTACTTAAGTTCCCACTCAAATCACAATCAGTGCCCACAGTTAAGATCCACCCCTGCGCTTGTGTCTGGTCTTGTTGAATCATTTACCACTTTCTCTCTTTCTGTAATGTTGAGATGGGCACGAAGATACGAAAGTGTGGGAACACAGGCCACACGTGCTAATGCCGGTGTTAATGCGCACGAGTTATTCCCCCATCCGCGGGGGTTTCACTCACCTGGAACGTGATGATCCAGGCGAGTTCGGGGTGTTAGGAAACAGAATGGAGACAGGTGTACAGCACAAAAACAGATGGTTCTGGTCGGTGTCCTTATGAAGAGTTTATGGACCCACTGTTTACGATGGGTCTTTCTCTTCTGATTTAGGGCTGACACTCCTCTTTCAGCCCATTCCCGAGGTCCCGGTGGTGGTTGGTTGGCGGGAAGGCGATCTGATAAAACTGATAGAGAACGGTAGTTTACAATCAGTCGATTTATGTCCGAGTGACTGATCTATCAGTTAATCTCGAGAAAGCGGGCGATCGGATGGAACAAAAACACGTGGAGTTGCAGAGTTTCAATGCGAAAAAGAGAACAATGCATCTCTTTCTCTTTTTGTTTTCGTCCACCATCTCCACGTCTCGAGTGTGTTCTTAGTGTTCTTAGTGTGCCACGTGGCAGGTGTGACATTCATTGACACGTGTCTCGTGTTTTGGTGTGGCGGCACGTCGAATCGGTTCGCACCTCGTCTCTCGACACATATCTCGAAAACATCTTTGTTTCGATCTGGAGCAATCGGAGCATTTCGAAAATTACCTGCAGGTCTGTTTGAGAAGATAATGATGGTCCAAGTACTGATATCAAAGGAAACGATGAGGTAACGTCATCTGAGAGATGGGGGCCACGGGGTGTTCTGCGCGAGGGGAACCTTGACAACGGACCGTGTTTCCGACGGGAGAAGACGGGGATTGATGTGATCATTCCGGAACTTTATCAGCCGAGAGCATCTGCGTGCCGTCCATCTTGTTGTCTTTAGCGGCTCGACGCAACACGATTACATGGTCCCCGCTGTTCCGAAACGAGATCTACCGTTCCCTTTTCCCCCCTGTCATGATGGACTCTTCATCCGTTTCCGACATGCTTATCTATTTCTCTTCATGGTTAGAACACTACAGTCGACATCCGGTGGTTCCTTGATGACGACCACGAATGAACTACAATCAAGACAGAGTGGCTGATCAGAGTACTATCGGAGAGAAGGTATTCAAAGTGAGATTGGAGAAACGGAAAATCTCGGAGCTTCGTAAAGTTCCGTAATGTCTTCATGGAATTCATCCGGACCGAACCAAGTGTTGAGAAAACGGAACATTTTTGAATTAACAATTTATTAATAGACCTCTGGAACACCGAAATGTGATATCAAGCTTCAAAAGAGAAAGACAAATTGGGAGAAAAATGAAACAATTTCTAAGGAAAGGGATGATTTTAACCTGATTGGAACCCGATTTGAATGGGGAATTGTGCTCACGGCCGGCTCAGACGACGTTGACTTCTGGCTCGACTTCTTCTTCCTTCTTGACTTCGACTTCTTCTTTGATGTGGGTCATTGGAGGAGTCGGGAACGAAACGGGCGGATAGCACGGGAATCCGAACGGGAATGGAGAGATGAGCGATGGTGGGAGGTTGGCGGAGACCATTTGGTAGAAGAGTGGGTTGAAGAGCATCGGATTGATGGGCGGTTGTGGGGCGAACATGGACGGAGCGAAATGGGGAACGGTCGGTGGCGACACGGACATCGTTCTGGCCTTCTTCGGCTGCGGAGAGGACACTTGGGAGCATCCTTCCTCGGACGCGGAGTCATCTCTCGAGGGCGATCCTCTCTTGCGATCCGACTGACTTCCCTCGCGGAATCCCTTCGCGAACGGGTTGAACTCGATCTTGAGCTTGATGACTGCGTCGTTCTGGAATGGGTGACAGTTGAGATGGGCACGAAGATACGAAAGAAGTTTGGGAACACAGGGGGCACACGTGCTAATGCGGGTGTTAATGCGGTTAAAGTTATCTGCCGAACATCTCGGTTTCTTCACTTACCTGGTACGCAGTGACGGCGATGAATTCGGTGTAGGAGAGCTTTGTGGATGAGACGAGACGGGTGGACGGCTGTGGAACACCGATCGGACTGTCGGAGGGAGACTCGTAGATCGAGAGGACTGGGATGTACTTGTGCATCGAGTGGAGGAAGATCTGAAAGAAACCAAGATGGGAATTGGCAGGCAAATGGGGGTGACTGACCAACGAAGCGTTCGCCGCATCCGAGTTGTTGGTGATTTTGACGCGGTCGAAGCAGATTGGATTCAGCATCCACTGTCTGAAAATAGATGGATTACACACGAACACTGGAGAAACAAACTCACTTTCCACTCATCACTCCGTCCGCGTGCCACACTTTCTTCGGCTCCTTGTGCTTCTCGGCCTTTCCCGATTTGGCCCACTCTCCGTTGCTGAACTTGTAGCGGCTCTCGTCGACCGGCTCAATGTGCAGCATGAGCGCGTAGAGCTTATCGGCCACCAGACCCTTGATCACGTACTCGAGCTTCGGGAACATCTTTCGGCCGGACTTGGTGACGATCATTTCGTTGGTTTGCGAGTGGAACAGTTTCCACAGATCGTCTTGACGCTTCGCCAGGGACACGGAGACTTGCTCGCTCATCATGATCTGCAATAGGAATTGGAATGAGAGGAATTGGTGGAGAGGAGAGAAGTGGAATGAGACAGAAAGGTGAGTGGACGAACGGAAACTGACTGCTGCTCGACACATCGACGCCATCTCACGTTGCCACGTAGGCCCCGCCCCCGCGAGAAGGCGGGAAGGCGGGGACGACGGGTACGGTGGAGCGTCTGAGTGTGAAGGTTTGCGCTGAACTGAAAGAGATGGGCGGGGCTTCGAAGCGACTGTCGGCAAGATTCAAGGAATCCAAGGATACGGAGAGGATCTGAAGACGAGCCGCCGCCACCGCCGGTATACTAGCGGAAAGAGCAGAGAGGAGTATACTTTGCGGGTGAAAAGAGCAAAAGAAAACACAGATTTCGATGCCGCCGATTCAGGTGTGAACAGTAGTCCGCAACCAATTCTCCACGCGCTCTCCTCGATTCCTTATCAGTCTCCCGCGATACGGTAGGCCATCAAAAAGTCGTTAAGAGCGTTTTATGCACTTCATACACAAATCAAACATATCCGGACTTTATGACATTGTTTGGCCGATTAATCAGTGGAAATGAACACTGATTTTGACAAGAATAAGGGATACGGTGTTGATGGAAACTTAGGGCACTTTTGATGAAGATCTGATATTATAGTTTCCCCTGGGATGACCCAGCTCTTGCGATAGCGGCTCCTATCACGATATGATGTGTCAAAATAGCTAAATTACGAGTTCGCCGCGAACGTGGACCTCGCTCTTGGCCCGAAAAGTTTTAAAGTTGTCTGTGTCTCTGAAGTTTACACGCTGCCTCGCTCTTTCGTTGCGGGACCTTCGCGGACACCTCGACTGCGGAGCCCACGCTGGTGACGAACGCATAATTGGTTCTAGCAAACTTTTGCAATTTTCAAGAATTGCAAAGAGGTTTCCAATTAAACCGAACCAGTTTTCAGAAGTTTCCTGTAATTTCTGAACCAAGATCAGCCACAACCGCCATCTGGCTCATAGCGTCACTTCCTCAGATAATAACCACAAAACATAAACCACCTGTACTGAGCCATTGACCATAAAAAACCCTAAACTGTAAAAATCAACAATTCGCCCTTGTAAATCGATGTAAAACAAAACATTCCCAGACTGTTTCAGTCGGTTTTCTAGACAGAGTTTTATGGACCCACTGTTTACGACGGCTCGTCTGATTTAGGGCCGACAGTGAGCTCATTGGCGTTTACGACCGTCTTGGAGAGGTGGAGGTGGTGGTTGGTTGGCGGGAAGGCGATCTGATAAAATTGATAGAGAACGGTAGTTTACAATCAGTCGATTTATGGCCGAGTGACTGATCTATCAGTTAATCTCGAGAAATCGGGCGATCGGATGAAACAAAAGCACGTGGAGTTGCAGAGTTTCAATGCGAAAAAGAGAACAATGCATCTCTTTCTCTTTTTGTTTTCGTCCACCATCTCCACGTCTCGAGTGTGTTCTTGGTGTGCCACGTGGCAGGTGAGACATTCATTGACACGTGTCTCGTGTTTTGGTGTGGCGGCTCGTTGAAACGGTTCGCACCTCGTCCCTCGACACATGTATCTCTTTGTTTTGTCTCCATCTGAACCTGTGTGTAAATTTCCAAAACAGAAAAAAACAATCCGAGACAAGAACTCTAGACGATTGTGATACCAAGGCGGTGCATTAAATGCCGAGAGAGAGACGAAAGTGATTGCGTCAACAAGGAGCCGAAAGCCGAGGCTGCCACTGAAAGTGAACCGGGCGTTGCGTAATTCCTTCCGACGTTCCGAGACCCGCATGCCGACTGCGCCGCTGTAAACGCGAGAGAGAAAGAGCGGTCTGGCGCACTGCGCGGGCGGTCTCGTTTCATGTAGTTGCACAACACCGAGCAGAGTATATGATGCGGATGATGGACTGCATGCAGGGCACGCTCGTATTACAATTAGCGACGCCTGTCAGCTGTGTTGGTCCAAGTACTGATATCAAAGGAAACGATGAGGTAACGTCATCTGAGAGATGGGGGCCACGGGGTGTTCTCCGCGAGGGGAACCTTGACAACGGACCGTGTTTCCGACGGGAGAAGACGGGGATTGATGTGATCATTCCGGAACTTTATCAGCCGAGAGCATCTGCGTGCCGTCCATCTTGTTGTCTTTAGCGGCTCGACGCAACACGATTACATGGTCCCCCGCTGTTCCGAAATGAGATCTACCGTTCCCTTTTCCCCTGTCATGATGGACTCTTCATCCGTTTCCGACATGCTTATCTATCTTCAGATGTCGGATTATCAAAAGACCAGAGTATACTGTATAAGTCCGCCATCCCGCCGACAGTATACTTCCGCTAACCGGAACTCTTTTGGAAAACGCGAATCGCTTCCGACAAAGGCACCGTTCTCTATCAGTTTATCACCCGAACGCGCATCAATTAGCAGAGTTGATATGTCAAAAGAGTGTGTCCGGTCGACTGGATTGCGTCGAAATACGCGTGTCATCGGAGATTGCTATCGAAAGAGGGCTGTTTTGATAAAGAGATGGGTCCGTTGCCGTCCTTCGCTCCGGATACGTCAATCTAAAGCAAATGGGGATTCAGGAAACACACGGGAATCGAATGTTTATTTTTGCTCTTTTTACCACTTAAATCACCAAAAACCGTCGGCGATGAGTCGCCGCTGAGTCGTTGTTGTCTTCATTCCAAATATACGGTTCTTTGCTGTTTTCAGTTCTGCTTTTTGACGAGAACGTAGCAGAAGCATTGATGAAGAATACTTAGTTGTGCGCGAAGTCAGTCAGCTGGAAATAATAAAATGTTTCCTAAACACGAACTACCAGTTTCGGTTCGAAAGTTCATAAAAATGGACGTTCCGAGCAAATGAAAATCTAGAAATCATCATCACTATGGTAATTATCACCTGTCTAAATATGTAAACTTGGAATTCGATGAACCGCGCTCTGTCGAAAGTTTCCAGATTCCGTCATGATTTGTTCACTGCGCACAGAGAAAAGTGCGCAAAACATCATTATTGTGACGGAGCGTAAGGGTTTTTTTTCGAAATTCCCCGTTTTCTAGGAGTGATCGTATCTTTATATCAGTTCGTAACGTGGCGATTCAGGGCGAGCAAAGGGCACACGCGCCCGCAGTACAACCTTTTCATTCAAATTATTTTTTGAATGACCCGTGGCGTCCAATAAAGTGCGCCCCTCTCGCGCCGATGACGTGCCGGTCGGTTACACAGTGCCGCCAAATGGTGTGTCACCGACGCCAGAGTCCGCCCGCCGCCGCCGTCCCCCACTCCCCTCCCCCTTCTTTGTACTATTCTGCTCCTTGTGATCATCAGTGTGTTTATGGTCATTTGAAGTGTATGCGGATTTGCATAACACAGTGCTTGAAAACGGGAAGCCGCCTCGCGAGATACCACACCGTACAGTCGCGCCGCCGAATGTTCGATCAGTTCACTTGTTTCGAAGTGCTCGTCCCACTTGAGATACGTGCCAGAGTAATGAGTGAACAAACGGACGCGCCAGTTATTTCGAGTCGATTTTTACAAGTTGCTCGCCACGTTTGACACTTTTCCTTTGTTCATTCTCCTCTTTTTTGTTCCCTATCTCAAAATTCTCTTATTAACTCTACTGAAATACAGAAAAGTGTTCGTGTTCTCTATTATAGTCCCGTGTGTGAATCCATATTTCTTGACCACTGCTATTTTCTTTTCCATGTCTCATCGCTCGTACTGAACGCCCCCGCAACTCCATTGTTCTTTCTACCAGCCCATATTTCTTTTATTTCATCATTCTGCACTTTATTTATTTCGCTTTGAACTAGTACACACGAGTGTGTGAAACGATGTAGGCGGAACCGAATCAGTAAAGTAACGATGTTCATGCTTGCTCAACGAGCCTGTTTGCTCTGCGGATCACGCCTTAACCTCCCCCCAATCATTTGTTCATCCTTGGTTAACAGTGGGTTTATGAAGTTCAAGCGTGTTTCTGAGATTTTCGACCGAAACCGGGAATCGTTTATTGAGAACTCTTCTGTTTTTCGGTTGTATTTCTCAAATGCTTGGCTCTTTTGAATTTCTCTCTGGATTACGGTCGTTGGTGGATTCTTCCTTTTTGCGTCGCGGTGATTGCGTCATTGGCGTCCACCGCGCGTTCAAATTCAACTTTCAAATATTTTTCATTCCAGTGGTTCTCGATTTTCTTCCACTTTTTGTTACCAAAAACTACTATTTCATTTTAAAAACTTTTTTCAATGCGAAGTTTCTCGCGCATTAATAACAGCTGTTGTTGCGACTGCCGACCGAAACACGCGCCTGTTTTTCGCACACTGTTCCACATTTTGGGTTATCTCAACCACAAAATCTAGCCACTCTATGGAGAGATCGCTCGCTTCCCCCAATGTTTCCTATTTGAAAACCTCAGAGATTATATTTTTTCGTCTTCGGGAAATGCTCAGTTGAAATCAGATACCCTTCATTTCGGTCTTCCCCTATGTTTCCTTTTGCTCTTTTTGGTTCATTGTTTGTGTTTCTTTTCAGATTTCTAACGAATCCTACGACTCTGATAGCTCAGTCGCGAATTAAACGAAAATGACGGATACGCAAAGGTATGAATCACAATTCATTGAGTTATTGGATTTTGTCCGCCTGGTTATATTGAATTCCTTCCCACGGCATGGGTGTATCTGATCGGGAAGATGAAAAGTTTGATATTAATCCCATCCGCTTCGTGTTAGGTTGAAATTGTTACGACAGATGGTGAGGGCGGCTCAAAAAATTGAAGTGCGCAAAAAAGTTTGACCATCTGCCATCTGCTCGTACTGCCCGATACCGAGAACAGCCGGGAACCATTTGCGCGGTCGACGACCATATAATCATTTCACAATTCATTTCAGCACCCAAATGGGCCGCGGTAAGAACGCTCGACGAAACAAGAGCACCGCTTCTGTCGGTAGCAAAAAAAACCGTACGCCATCATCATCGACTGTCAAGTTCCAACCGAGCGTTGTGAGTTATTTCATTGATTCATTCGAAGTAATACATTCTTTCAGGACGGGTTCACTGCTTTCCTTGTCGTTGTTTCGAGACTCGGAAAACACGGACAAGAGTTCACATGGCATGATTTGAGAAAAGTTTACCATAGGGAGACTCAGCGAGTTCTCAACGTCGAAGAGCTTAACGCAATCTTCTGTGTCAAAAACATGACAAAGTGAGGCAAAATCCAATTACCATCTACAAACGATAATTACTTTTATAGAAAAGGAGTCTTCGAGCTCCCAAAAGTGAAAAGATTCCTCGTCTCGATGGATGGCAGTATGATGTGCAGATTCCGACTCATCGCTGACCCGGAAGAGTACAAATCCGAAGAAATTCCGCCGCTCATGACTACATCAACGGACAGCGATGGTGAATAAACACGAGAGAAAATAGTTTGAAACAAATTTTCCAGCTGTGACCCATTCTTCGGCTTCTCCCATCACTTCAGAAGATGTGCCCTCGTCTAGGTTGAACGAAAAATCTATTGCCATTTCGACGGATTGTGAGATCAAAACTGGACCCACATCAGACTTCAGCAAGTCAGATGTGTCTCCGTCACAAGTATCACTCGCACATCAAGCATCAGTGCAGTCGTCGTTGACTGATGATGAGGGATGGGCATCCGGAAGAGATGTAATATATATATATATATTGATTTACAGCCGCTGGTAATTGGAAATATGATTTCAGACACGATCGGAGAACTCTTCTCCAGTTGCCGTCGATGAGGTAGACGGGGCCACGAAGAGGAAGAGCGCCGAATTGGAAGACGATGTTTTCGAAGTTGACCAACGAATTGCTGCCGGAAGCGATCAGATTGACGGAGCCGTCATCAATGACGAAATCATTGTTGAAGAGGCAAAGTCGGAGGACGTGTGGAAGCCCGTAGAGTTCTCTCGCTCATCCCCTCTTCTGGTCACAGAATCGGTCGAAGCCGCATTCCAGGCTATTCAAAATCAATCTTTCACCGATTCTGCAAGCAGAACTATTCCGGAAACTTTGTGAGTTCTCTAACTTTGGTGAAAGACATTGTGAATGTCGAATCGTGTTTATTTTTATCTTCATCCATGATCTAAACGCTTTCTTTCTTTAGAAACGTGTCGGAACAAGCAAAAGTGCAGGCGACGCCGCGGAAAGTGTGTGCGCCTGTGGCCGCCGAAAGATCGACACTCTCTGAAGAACTGGCCTCTGGGCCACCCATTAAGAAACTCATCGAGAAATTCGATACGGGCGTTAACTTCGCTGATCACAAGACAAAGGCCGAAGGATCCCCTACCAAGTCAATATATGCACATGTTTTGGAGGAGATTGGAGAAACTGACACTGTTGAAGATCAAGTTTTCGTGTTGCCGAAAAAAGAGGAACATGAAGAAACAGAGATCACTAACGTTATCTTCCGAAGCACTTCTACCCATAGTAGCATCATCGCCCAAGAAAAAGAGCAATTGGCAGAGTTTACTGCTGAACTGACGGCAAAGCGGCGTGATAAGTCTGTAGCACCGACTGATACAACAACCGATGAGACTGAAGCTGCATTCGGTGTTAGAGAGCAGTCTTCCATGACCTCGCTCGATCGAGAGTACTTCAATTCGAAAATGAAGAAGAACGAGGATCTGTTTACAGAGGTGAGATCAAGGACGAGTCCGTATAATACTGTTTGGTTCAGCTCGGAGTACAAGACGCTGACGGATTTGAATTGAAAGCGGGATCGAAGAACTCCTCAGCAATCAGTGCACAGAAATCAGTTAGCAATGAAAGTGAACAAACTTCTGCTGGTCTTGTGACTGTTATCGAGAAGGTCTCGCCAAACGCTGCTCAAAAAATCAGCATTCGGAAAGAATCTTTCGAGGTAGTTATAAGTTATGAATATTTCAAACCAACATTGTCGTATCCAGAGCGACGCTGACGTCCCGTACTCTCTCTGCAGTGAAGATGAAGCTGAGCCAATGACCATGATCGAGAAGTCGATGAAGGTTTCCCAGAGTGCCGAGCAGCTGTCCACTCCCAAAGAAGAGAAACCAAAAACGGTCGTTGTTAACGTGGAGTTGGACGCAAAGGCCAAGAGAGAGTTGACAGTTGATACCAACTCTTCAGTCAAGGAACGAATTGCTGCGCTACAGGCTGTTGTGGGCAAGAAGCCAGTTCCAATTGCAAAAGTCGACAGTGTTGAAGACAAAGAGGACAGTCAAGTTCTGAGAAAAAGCGAAGAGCTTTCACAGACACCCCTCGAAGTCAAGCCTCCAGCACAAGCGGTACTGTTTTTTTCCAAAAATTACTAAGAACTCGCGAATTACAGACCAACTCGGATGGTTCGATGCGACGTCGCCAGGTCAGATTCATGCGTGGATGCTGCGTTGTGCAGTAGATACATCTTCTGTCTCTCTAGCCATACACTCCTCATCTCCGACACGTGTCAGCGCTAAAATGGTGCTCTCTCAGCTCTGAAGCCACCCTGTAAATGACATTATCACCTATCGCACTAATTTTATCTCATTAATTTCTCTTTCCGTACTTAGAATTCGATTTGATTTTTCTTTTATATTTCACCCTTATTCAGTACGAAACATTCAACATAACGATATCCCACACTTCCCGTTGTCCGGTTTCGCAAACCATGCCCAGACAGTCGCTTGCTTTCTCTAGTTCGTTCCAAGACGTTCTCAGGATAGCTGAGAATATCAAAACTAGACGACGAACTGCTCACCTGAACCGTCCCACAAGTGTCTTTGTTCATCTATTTCACAACTCTATCCTCCACAAATTGTTACGTTCCGTTTTGTCAAACCGAAGAAAGATGAAATTAATAAAGCGATCAACACAAATCAACGTCCTTGCAGGCCTTCTCGGGCGCTTCCTTGTTCTCAATGTCCTTCTTCAGCTCTTTCTTCACCTTCTTCAGCTCCTCCTCGCATTCGTGATGAAGTGGCAGCAGCATAGTCCAGCACAGAGTTCCGATGTTCACATCGAGCCACGCATCCAGGTCATCGTCTCCGACTTTCTCTCCTCCCTGAGAAGAAAGAAAGAGTGAGTGCTCAAGTGATCGATGGGTTACCTCAACGAGAGCTTTGCACACATCACACATGGCTCCGTGGTGTTTTTTGAGGTTCAGAGGATTGGCTGGAGAGGCGAGAAGAGGTCCAGAAGCGAAGAGAACGAGCAGAAGGAGAGACGCAGAGAAACGAGGCATTCTGAAAGAATGGAAATCGAAAAGTGATTGGAGAAGTGAATGAATGAGGACGGGAAGCTTATCAGGCTGATACCGATTCGATTCCGATGTTTAGAGAGCAAAATTCAATGATTCGCAGTCACGTTCACACATCAGATGACACTTTTTCGTCGATTTGACAACGGAGAAACCGTGCATTTCGACTCGAAGTGATAAGAATGCGCGGGGATTGCAATCGGGTGATTGATGCACTGAGTTATCAGTGAGTGAAGACCACGCGGGCATGAGTCCAATGATTCTTTGATCCGTATTCAGTGATAAAGAATCGAGGAGCAAAGGTGAAAATGAAATGTATTCAAACACTAGAACCGAAATTATAAAACCGAAGATATGGCAAACGTACAATAAATATGTGAAACTATCAAATCATACAAACAACGAATACATAGTAATTAGAAGCTGATCGTCAGTTTAGTTAGCGGACTCATCGGTTTTGGTCAAAGCATCCCACGCAATCTGACGATACCTGGAAATTCTTAGAGTTTTCAGACGTTTCCATAACCTCAACTCATACCGTTTCAGCTGCTGCACAGGCTCACTAGAGGACGTGACGCCTCTTCCTACGATCACAATGTCGTTCTGCTGCACTTCGATCGCTTCGTCGACTCCTCGCCATTGCTGTCCGGCCGAGTCGGATTTCGCATCGAGATTTACTCCAGGAGTCCAGTTCAGTAGATCGGAGAAGTTCGAAACTCTCGTCTGAGCAATGAACCCGGATACGACATCGCGGTTCTGGTTGGCGATTTTGGTAGCGGTTTCCGTGTATCCTTCAAGTGCAGTCAAGGATCCTTTCGTGCTCAATTGCGCAATCAAGAGCACTCCGCTGAGCCGGTAGGCGGAGTCGTTGATGAGTTGCCGGAAGACTCCCGAGATGCTGTCGCTTCCTTGCACAGCGTGCACTGTAACGACATCAGCCCAGCTCGCGATTTTCTGGTATCCGTTCAACTGCAGTAGGGTGGTGTTTCCAGTGTCTGCGAACTTCTTGTCTTCGAAAATGATAAAGTCCATGTCGTTCGCCAAAGTAGTCAATTTCCTCGTGAATTCGTCGCTGAAGTCAGTGATCGCATCCGCGTGCACTTTGACGGCCACTACGAACGGACCGGCTCTCTCGGCAAGCTGCAGAACCTCCTCGGCAGTTGTGTAGTCGATGGCGAGGCACAGATTAGACTTCTTCGTTCGCATAATTGTGAGAATCTTCTTGTTCAGCGGCGACACAGTCAGCGATTCTCGTTCGGCCAGTGGAGTACGTAGAGAGTCCACGAACGGAAGCTTGCTCAGATCTTCAATTTCGCTGCTCAGTTCAAGTTTGGTCGGGGAGGAATAGTCCAAGTTGAGGGCCTGAAGTATTGGTTACTTTCTCTGAAACGCGAAAGACTTTACTTACTTTCACAATTCCGTGCCACTGTTCCTCTGACACTGCTCCAGTCGAGTATAGGAATGTAAGCACCGAGTTCATATCGAGAAGGCTATGAAGAGTGACACCGGCGTCTTTCAGCTTCTGACGGCCTCCTTGCTCTCGGTCCAAAATGCAGAACACATCGGAGGCGACCAGATTCTCAGCAGTGAGCACTTTGACGACGTCCAGAATACTTCCGCCAGTAGTGACGACATCTTCGATGAGAATAAGTCGATCGTTCGGTTGGTACAGTCCTTCGATGAGCTTCTTCGTGCCGTACGACTTAGCTTCCTTTCGAACGATCAGAAGCGGCTTTTTCAAGAATTGACCGGCAGCCACCGAAGCGTACGGAAGGGCGGCATACGGCACGCCAAGCACTCCGGTGTACTCGGTTCCGCTGCTTTCTACAAGCTTAGCGAGCGCTTCCGAAATAAGCATCTGAAAAGATGAAGATACTGCTGTCGTTTTTTTTTGAAAATTACCAATAGGCCAGGATGACCGAAGCATTCGCGGAGATCAATGTAAATAGGGGAAATTTGTCCGGATTTCAGTTGAAACTCGCCAAATTTGAAAACATTCGCTTTGAGCATTTGGCGAAGTAAGTTCCTCTTCAGGGCTCCATTCCTAGTTTTTTCGACAAGAGTGCTCATTTTCTGAAAAATAAACAAAATTTCGTCAAATAGTAGGCGACTATACGAATGAAAGTCAGTAATAGTACGATTTTCGTAGGAGAATCGGTAATGAATGCGAAAAGAGGTAGGTGAAAGATAAGATAAGCTGCAGACTGCTACTAAACAGACAAAGAGAAACCGAATGTAGTACGGCGATAACAAGTTTCGAATCGGAGAGGGGAGAGAAACGCGGCGCAACGACGCGGAACTGGGATGATAAGCTCAGCTAGACCGCTTTCAATCTCCATGAAGTAGGAACAGAGCACACATTCCTGACTTCAAAGTTCTGAAATTCCCGGGCTCGGGTGCCGAAAGTACGGTGGAAAAAGTTCATCGACAGCATATCTGACGACAGTCCGCAATCATCTCGGGCTGCGGTAATTTAAAAACTAAAAAACAGTTTTTGCAGAAAATCGTGAATTTTTATTGCACGTGGTCCGTAACAAAAATCAAACATTTTGTTCTGTTTAATTATTCACTCGAACAAAACTTCATTGTCGGCCAATCAGCGAAAAAAAAAACGAAGAAGCAAAATCAAAGCAGTTAGTGACAATTTTCGAAGAGTAACATGTACTTGCGAAATTATTATAAAACTCAGCTGGAAATCGATTACTGATATCGAAAAGATAATCAAAAACACGGGAACATTATTTTTAGATGTCGGTATTCACTGCCGTCCGTCTCCTTCCAACAGAGAATTCAAACAATGACTGGGTGGCTACGAGTACAAAAACGATAGCATTTGAGGGGAAAGAACACGAATTCGGTAGCCGTTCATTCATGAACCATTTTCATAACAACTATATCAACAGATCATGTTTTCTCAAATCACAATAACGTGGAAGTGTATAACTCGTCGTGTCGTCTAATTGTGGAACGAATACTTGATGGATTCAATGGGACAATCGCAGCTTACGGACAATCGGGAGCCGGAAAAACGCATTCCCTGTTGGGAACAGCTGCCGAAAAGGGAGTTCTACAACTGGCCGGAAGCCACCTGTTGCAACTCATCAATGAGGTACTCACTCATCCCTCGCAATCACTGAAATACTCGTTTTCAGCGTCTCACTGTGCAGTATATGGTCAAAATGAGTGCATTCGAGATTTATAACGAGAATCTAGTCGATTTGCTGGATGAAAGAAACTCGCAAAACTGCCGGATAATCGGAGACAAAATAGTCGGAGCAGTTGAAGAGATTGTCGAATCGAGCAAGCACTTCCTCGATATTTGCCAGAAAGCTCAAGGTATCAGTCATTTGAAACCGTTCCCAATGTTCGTTCAGGTCGTCGGAAAGTGGGCGAGACGCAGTTGAATCAGAAGTCGTCTCGTTCGCACGCAGTCTTTCAGCTGATTGTTGAGTCGTGTCAGCTGGATGTTCACACCCGCAAACAGTCGACGACCGTTTCGAAACTGGTGGTATTGGATCTGGCGGGCAGTGAGAATGCTCGGACGATGTCGAATGCGACGCAGACGGCCGAGAGTCGCAAGATTAATCTGTCGCTCCTCGCCCTCAGTCGAGTCATTTCCGATTTGGCCGACAATCCGGCGAGCAAGTGAGTTGCTCTTTCTCTCTGTCCTAGAAGTACATTGTCCTTCAGATGTCTTCCGTTTCGGGATTCTCTACTAACTCGCCTACTCAAACCGGTTCTCGGTGGAAACTCGCACTTTCTTCTTCTCTGTTGCATAAGAAAGTCTGCCAGCTCAGAGACCGCGAGCACAATTTCGGTTAGTTTGGAACTCTTGGATTGCATTGTTCATACTGTTTTAGTTCGGGCTGAAAGCAAAGAAAATGCCAAACGAAGCGAAGAAAAATGTGGAAACTGGAGAGGCCGCTCTGCCGGCTCTTCTCGCTGAGATCACCGATTTGAAGAGGCAATTGGAGGAACGGAAGAAGGAGACGGCGGATCAGGACAAGCTTCGACTCGAGGAGCTTCTGAAGAAGGTGCTCAATTCGGAGCCCGATGTGAAACCGTCGACGTCTTTCGTTCCGAAGAGACGGCATTCCATTGCATTTGGCGGCGGTTACTCGTCAAACCGTCAATCACGACTCTCGGCCGAGGTGGAATGGAGTGATAAGTTGCGAGTTTGTGATAAGGAATCATTGTTCAAAAGCAATGTGGAGATGATTTTGGAAGGAGAAAGTATGCAAGAGGAGGAGAAGGAAAACACGAAAGTGGCTGAAGAGGCATCGAGAAGTGCAGACGATGAGATGGAGAATCAACGGAAACGGATAGAAGCATACGGGAAAGCGTTAATTGAAGAGAGGGAGAAATCGAAGAGACTGGGGGAGGAGTTGGTTCGGAGAGAGCAGGAAGTGAGGAATTGGAGAGAGAAGGCGTCGATGTTCGAGGAGAAGTACGTGGACTTGAAGAAGAGAGGTCTTCGAATGCTGGAAAACAAGGATGAGCAGATGAAGAAAATGGAGACCGAGTTGGCGGAGAAGACGGTGGAACACGAAACGATTGAACGGAAACTGCAGGAAGAGAGGACAAAGAGGAACAGAATGCGGAAGGAGCTCAACGACGCGTGTCGATTCGTCGAGGCGTCTCTGGAGGAGGAACGACAGTTGCGCAAGGAGAAGGAGATTGAGCATCTGACGGAACGGAGCGAACGGAAGGCGCTGCAGGACAAATTGGAAGAGATGGTGAGTGACGAATGAGCATCTGAACCTCTGAATTGAACTACTCTTTTGAACACGAAAATGAACATGAAACACAGCCATCGACACGTGTCACTGTTTTCAGAATGCGGCGAAACGGGGGATCGGCGGTCCGGGGTCGTGTTCGATTGAGGATCACACGACGCTCTCCGACAAGTGCGACGTGCTGATCCGGCAACGAGACATTCTGATTGCGAGTGTGAGTGATGGAGGGCTCTCGTCCATATATCAAGAGATTTCAGTTGAACGAAAGGACCGGCGGACGCGAAGATAACTATGAACAGGATCTGGAGAAGAAGAAGAAGAAATAGAGATTTATTGAAGATGTATGTATGAACTGGTAGACTTATATAGTGATAATAAACTTCACTCTGGTTGATTCCAACTCTTTTGTGCGCGGATCCCCCAACCGAATTGCCGTTCACAGTTCAGTGAGCTCTGTCAAAGATCCCTCGATTTGGTGTGCCGGCGACGAAGTTCTACGTGTTTTCCGGGGGGTGGCGCCGCTGACCTTCCATCGTCGACGCCACTTAGCCTTTCCTCTCTCCCTTTCTCTCACTCTCGTGCTCAGTGATGCGTTCTCCAATTATGAGCAGATGACGTGCACAGGAGGCGCGGTGTGCTCCCTCGTCTCTCCGCCTCTCTCCGGAATGGATGCAACATAAGCAACACATACACTCACAATTTTCGCAATTTAGTAAATTGAGTGCGCGTGGAAGGGAAGAGTGCGTACGAAGAGACCGAAACGACACAAAAAAGAGGAAGAAGAAGAAGTGGGGGGAATCCACGGAAGTGCACACTTCCTCCCAACCAACTTCACGGCGGATCGTTTCCCCGAACCGCCCTTCGTGAGCATCACAAACCGACAACTCTGAATCGTCTCGCTCCGTCGCACATGTTCTGGAAACCGATCCGTTCCCGGAATCCTGTCCTCCGCTTCCACGTCATGTCACTCTCCGGAAGCGTCAGAAATTGGGGCGGAATCGTCGTCCGGAGAAGACACAATTGTTATTCAGTCTCTCGTCTGCACTTTTCTGTTGTTTTTTCTTTCTTTTTCTCTATCAGACTCCGCCCCCTTCTCCTCCTTTTCCCTTTCTTTTTCGTTTCCCAACCGTCCAATTAATAGTATAGTCTCTGTTCGTAATCCCAGCTCTAATTATTATTTATCTTCTCTTTTTTCCGCCCACCTTCCCTGCCTGCGTCTCTCTCTTCCTCCTCCTCTCTCACCGACTCGTCATCTAATCTTTTTCAAGAACATCAAACACATCATGCCTTCCGGAAAACTGCCGCCGTTCGGGGCTGTTTTCGAGCCGACGAACGAGGGGATTTTGATTAGATAAGTCAACAAGCTTCCGGCGACGACGATGATTTGTGTGTGCGAGCAGGGAGGGAGAGAGGGCTCTTCTTTTTTCTGCCGTCTATGAATCGTCTCGTTTCCGTCGTCCGCCGCGCTGTCTCGTCCATCCATCCGATGAGGCCTCATGAGGAGGAGCAGCCTCCCCCCACTTCTCGTTTTTCTCTTGTTTTCCCCTTATTCCCCTTGCGGCCCTTTTGGAGGACTTTGGTGCAATCAAAACGACCTATCCGCCGCCAAGAACAGTCCAACAGGCCAGAACTTTCGGCCGCGCCTAGATCTCTGAATGATGATTCTCTCCTCATTCCGATTCCAGAGGTCCTTCTCTCTTTTTTCAACGATTCTCCTAATCTCTGATCATTTCGAGACCCGTCTTGCTAATCCACCGACGTGTCACTCATCCTTTTCGACTCGAACCTTTTTTTTTGGCCGAAACCCGCGTGCGCGCGCCCATGACGTGCCCCCACCCGCTTCCAAATATATTTATTGCTTCTGTTATGGGATTTTTCTGTGCACACCATTGCCATTGACGTATTATTGTTTTTTGGGAAGAAGAGAAGAGACACACAACCCGAAATTCTCTTGTTTTTATTTGGTTTCGTCGTCGTCGTCGTCGCCGCCGCCATCTTTGTAGTATTCGCCCCGATTTCGCCGTGTGTTCCTCACCTTTTTTTGTCCCCGAGCACTTTGGATTCCGTTCCTCGCCGTCTCCGTTGTTTTTCTGGTTTCTTGGGACAACAATCGGCAGAACCTCCTGCACACATACTAATCGAATCAAACGTGCTCTCTCTCTCTCTCTATTCGACGGCAACACAGGTAAACTGATTGCTGTCGGCCGGTAGTCAATGAGAATGTGAAACGTGTGGTTTATGACCCCTTCGTCGCGTTTAACCTTGCGTTTTTCATAGAAGTGGACACGTTGAGAAAACAGGAAGTTTTATGGACCCTCTGCTGGACTATTTCTCGCTATTTTCTCCCCTCCTCACTCTATTATTTCCTCATGTTTCCCGCCCGTTCGTGACCGCCCATGTCGCCTGTTTTCGGGTCTTCCGAAGGTGCACAATCCCTCGAGAGAAAGCGGCGGTTGCTAGCGAACGAGGAAGAAGATGTTCGTTTCCCAGTTGAATATCCGAAGACGTGACTTGTTTTGCTGGGCGAACACACGGATTTCTGCGAACGAAGGGGGGATTGTGGTGTCAGTGCAACTACTTCTTGTCAGAACTTTCCGAGGAGAATCGGCTGAAAGAAAGTTGTTTGATCGATCAGCGCGGCGCAGGTGCAATTCACGAGTCCTCAATGTCAGTCTTGCCCTGAACTTTGCCTTTTTCCCTTCGAATCTGCCTTCTTTTTTCCTTCTACAGTATTCCACCTCGGTACTCTCCCCCCACATCTTGCCGCCATTTCTTCCACTTCTTCTCTTGTTTCTCTTTTTTTTTTTCTCTTCGCTCCGTCTTTCCATTCGAATGAATAACACATGCGAGTGAGGGAGAGAAGCACAAGGACACAACTCAATTTTCCTTTTTATTTACAATGATTTTCCGAGGAAAAAGGGCTGGAGCAACAGGAAAGGGCTCTCTCCTTTCCACCTCATTGATCACAGTTCCCCACCACCACGTGGATTCGGCATGGGAGAATCCTTTCAATCGCGTGCCCATAAAAGTTTTGGAGTTCTCGGAGATTAAAGTGCGGGATTAGGAGAGTTAATCACGGGAGAATGAATGTCCGGAGAAGAAGAGAATTGGCAGGTGAAGGGGGGGGGGGGGGGGGCGAATGCTGCCGACTCTCTGAAACCTTGTAGTCTCCAACTGATTTATGAGCTCACTTGGTCGAAACGAAACTGGAAATGCACACACTCCTCTCGTCTTATCCCCCGCTTCTCGTCATTCGAAATGCACCGCTACGTGGCATTCTCAATGTGTCGTCGACAAGGACGCCCGTCCTCTTCGCGACAAAAACACCCATCGGCCCTCGTCCGTGTGTTCTTCATTCCCTTCTTCACTCACTTTCAGCCATAATTCGCGATGCTCACACAGAACGTTGGTCTCTGAAAGAAAGAAAGAGGAAGTGGAGTGCACAAGTCATCAGTCCTTTATGGTTTCTCCAAACTCGTCTTCTCCATGCCGCTTCATTGCCCCCCGAGTGCCCTCGAAACTTTGAGCTCTTTGAACAGGTGCCGCCATATAAAACGGCTCTTCGTCTCCTTCGATCTCCGATGCATCGCGGGCGCCGTCTCGAACTGCTGAATATTCATGTCGATTTCATTTTCATTTTCGGACGCTCGCTTCTCAAAGAAACGTTTCGCATCGCGTGCATTCCCCTCCCCTTTCTCCCCCCGCTTGGCTTCAATTTCAACTCAGTTGCTCATCGAGAACTGTCTCTCTCTTTTCTCGGCAATCTTCCAACTGACTCACCTTCCTGTTTTCCTCCACCACCATTCCATCCCCCCTTCCTCTCAAATTTGCGGTTTGCAGACTGACGTGTCCGCCGCGCACCGCTCAATTATCTGTCGAGACGCGAACTCCGCCCTCCTTCTCCCCCTCCTCTAATCTCGATTCCAGCGCCACCACCCGCCCACATGCAAATGTTTCGGCATTCGTCGGCCGATATGTGGCGAGCACGGAAGCCGTTGGAGCGGAGATCGACCGAAGGACGGCGTTCGTCGGTCGTCGACTGGATCAACGGACTCGCGGACAACAACAACTACAAGACGGATCACTGGGTCGAGAGGTGAGCATCTTCAAGACGTCTAATGATTGTGGTCTTCAGACATGACGTTGGTTGCGAACGCATGACTCGGAACGGAAGTGTTTGCGCCGTCGAGGAATCAGAACCCGACGTGCCGACACAACACAAGGAAGTGCTGCTGACGAAACTCAAAATAGAGGTGATCGTAACGTTTTGTTTTCTTTGAACGTCTTTCCTCTGCAGATAAAGAACATAATGGCAGAGCACGGAGCGAAGAAATACCTGAATCTGAATTCCCCCTACGTCAATTCGCTCTGCGGTAAATAATGACCACCTTCCCCTCTCCATAATGCCGAATGATCTTCAGTCGCGGTGGACGCGTGTCTCATGGACGGACTGCGCCGACGGCTGCTCACCCTGTTCAACAGTCCGTCCTCGATGACGCTCCTGCAGATCATCGCAAAGTCGAACGGGTCTGCTCAGCAAGTGCTCGAACAGACGAAGACGATCGAAGAGCACCACACGAGTGCCATTCCACTGCATCTCATATGGATCAGAGAGGCGTTGTACATGAAGTCGCTCTCCACTATCATCAATCATTTCATCGATTCGAAGAGGTTAGAAATCACCCCTTAGGCGCGAAAACGTTGTCTGCGTCTCCAAAGTTTGCGCGCTGACTCGCTCTTTCGTTGCGGGACCTGCGGCGACACCGGAGTTACGAACACATAATACAGAACATGTATTGACAAATGAAGGAAAATGAGCTTCTGAACAATCAGGACCACCAGAGAGTACAATGGACATTTCAGCGTTCGTCGCTACTACGACAGCAATGCGCTGCTGCTGGACCCAGTGAAAGGGCGGCTCGTGGCAACTCTTCTGCGTGAGTCTTCTATGGAAACAAAACGAAACGGGAGGAAGAGGGGACCGATTAATCGAGTTTCGGTGCTCTTCACAAATGCTTCTCATCTCCACCCTCGCGTCGTGCCAATTATTGATTAATTTGTGCCTCGTTGGCGGCGGCTCCACGACTTCACCGGGGGTAGAAATGAGTGTGTGTGTATGCGTGGGGCCGACCCGTCGCCACACCAAATATGGCGTCGAAAAGGGAAGAGAGACGGAGGAAGAGATGCAGAAAAAGAGGAAAAAGAAGAAAAAGAAGCATGAGCAGGGGCGAAGCGAAGAGGCGCCTGACGGGAGGGAAACGAGGCCCTTATTCGTCGTTTGAGCCAGAAGAGACGACGGCGCCGTGGAGTGTGTGTGTGTGTGCAGAACTGCTTGTGACACTCGAGTTCACGTGATTTATCGGCTGCTCTCTCGCTCTTGTTCTGTCGGTCTTCGAACCCTCCCGTCCCCCCTGATTAGTTTGGAAAACATTACAATTTCTCAACGGCCTTATCAAAAATGCAAATTAGAAGTTCGCGCACAGAAAAACAAGGCTCCGCGGCGGCGGCTGCCAGCTCATAAATAGGAAATTGGTACAGGAAACCCGCCGGCGAGCCTCTTTCGCTGGTTTCTGATCTCGGCTCATCTGGTGCAGCAGAGCCCCTCCGATTTCTTTGTGCGTGTCTGTTTACAAAATAATCGAGTTTTTCGTCTGCTCCACAGGGAGCATGTGCTCCTCGCATGTCTCCCATTAATGGAGCAGAGCAGTACAACTCGGGCTCTTCTTCTCGCATTTCTCCTCCTCCTCCTCCCCTTCTGCTTCATCTTTTTATGATACACTAATGAATATTCCCTTTAGCTATATACGCAAAACCAACGCTCCCGCCTCATCTCTTTCTCTTTCTCTCTCTCTTTCCCTCATTTTCCTTTTCGTCACAAATTTGTGTGGGGCTCGAAAATGAGGCGGACGCAGATGATGATGATGATGATGGTGGGGGGCCTCCGTCGTTTCGCTTGCCTTCACTCCCATTCTCTTCATTTCCCTTCTCTCAATCTCTCCGGTTTCGTCGCTCCCCTAAAAGTAGAAGAATGGCGTTGTTTTCGAGAAGAAGCCCCTCGATTTCCATTTTAATTCGAAAGCCGTTTTAGTCGCGCCGTGCATGGTAACATATCGACGGATGAGCGACAGAATGGATCAAGAGGCCACTGCCGAAGAGCTCGTCGAGGGCGCCGCCCGTGTTCGGAACGGAGAAACGACCGGATCCACGTCGGGAGTCAGCTCGAGACCTCCGCTATCGGTGAGAAAGGTTCAGTTGCTTTTTTCGTTTTTTTTCGTTTCCAAAGTATCGCTTGCGTGGTTTGAGTTTGAATGGACTTCCTGCATGACTCAGTGAATCTCGTGCTCTCCGATCAGATTACGTGCCTGAAAATGTATTCACGAGGCTCATTAGACTCGAAGAGGTGCACTTTACGCTGTTATCACTGTCTATCACTCTATGTCACTGAAGAATAACTCCTCCAACTGGAACCTTTCAGATGACCCGTCAAGTGTCGAGCATCGCAGCCTCTGTGGAACGAAATGGCTCCGTGAGCCGCGACTACGTGTTCTCCCTTCATCACAGCTGCAAATCCACTCTGCTCTACGGAAAGAACAACGTGTGCGTCGCAATGAACGGAAGTGACTTTGCCAAAGGTTCGCATCCATGAATAGTCCCCCTGCCAAAGTCCTCCTTCAGGCTACATGTCGCTACAAAAGTTCTACGACGGCAATTTGTCGCTGAAATGGGTGCCAAATCAGCTTATGCACGCCAGTTCCCAGCCCTCTTCAGGCCACTCAAACAACGGAGAATTCACTAATTTCGGGAAGAATACGATTAACATCGAGATGCGTGACATCATCTACATCCACTTGCACCAGAACGACGAGTCCTCTCCCGCGTGCCTCACTTTCGTCAATTGCGAGGGAGTGCAGTCGGCGCCGTTTCAGCTGCCCGCCGGTCAGCACTCGATCGCTTTTCTTGCCTCTCTCGAGACGGGACTCGCTCCTCTCCTCCGACTCGATCCTCCGTTGTGGACGGGATCTACGAAAGGTGAGCAGGGAGTCTCTATGACAACCGGAGAGCATTCCCGAGAGACGCCGATCAAGCGACAGCTGAATTTTCAGAGAAAATCCTGCCTCGTCTTCGGAAACGCTCAACGGCAGTTTCGCCGCCCGCCATGCTCGACTACGTTTTCCGGTTGGTCCGTACTTCCGGAGTGGAGCCGTCTCCGGAAGACATCGAAGAGACACTCGCCCCGTCTCCGCTTCCACCCATCCACGACAACTGGTAAGAAACGTCCCCCAACCACCTCAACCATTCGTACTCTTTCAGCGTTTCATTGCCCAATTCTCCGTACATCGTCGACAACGTGGACAGCATTGTCAAGTGAGAACCATTCTTTTGTTGTGTTCCGATGCATTCAATCATCTTTCCCTCTCCCTCGCCCTCTATATATTGACACGCTTCCATTTCAGTTTTCAAATCGGAAAAGCATGTCAGTCAATGCGAAACCAAATCATGGCCAGAGCGTTCTACGGATGGCTCACCTACGTCAGACATCTGAGAACAATCCGAACGCATCTGCTGCATTTGGTCGACACAAAGACGATGATATGCGACGACGATTGCGACGCCGTCGATGAGAAATTCTGGAAGAAGTGCCGCGCGGAGCCGACGGTGAATAGGCGTTGAGAAGGGGATGAGGGAACAATGAATGTTTTGCAGAAGGAGAACGAGACAGAGTTTCTGAGAAGAGTCTACTGGAGGGGGATCGAGGGAGTGAACTCGAAGGAAGTGAGGAGACTCGCATGGCCGTTCCTGTTGGGATTGTTCGAGTGGGACGAGCATCCGGAGGCCAAGATGGAAGAGTTCACGAAGAGTTATTGGCAAGAGGTGGGGATTCTGGGAGAGGAGAAGGCAAACAGGACGTTCAGATAGAAGAGTGGAGGGTTCTCGAAGCGGAAGTCCGGCGTCGAGACGAGGAGGCATTCAGGGCGGCGAGAGCACGGAAAGCGGCCTCTCCGGTGCGCGAGGAGTCGTGTGAAGTGTTCGAAGACCCGAATGTAAGGGTTCCGAGAGATCTGAGGACTTGCTCATGGAGCATCATTCCAGGAGCCCACCTGCTCGAGTCACTTCGACCGTGAGAACTTGATCTCTTTGTTCCGGGTGAACTTGCACAGAATAGACAAAGATGTGGAGAGATGCGATAGGAATCTGATTTTCTTCTCGAATAAGGACAACTTGGAGAGCCTGAGGTGAGCGGCGCGTCTAATGGAATGACCCTTTCACTTAAAGCTTCCCGGCGGCTGTGTCAACAAAAGCAATCCTAATTGAATTGCAGACGCGTCATGTACACTTACGTTCGTCGCAATCTTGAAGAGGGCTACACGCAGGGAATGTGCGACCTTCTGGCGCCGCTTCTTGTCATTTTCGAGGACGGTAATGAGTGGAAACGAGAACAAAAGGACACTTGAACCCTTTCAGAAGCGCTAACTCTCGAATGTTTCTCGCTTCTCATGCTGCGACAACGTGGAAAGTTCCCGCAGAGACCGGGAATGTCGAAATGCCTCCTGAACCTGAGATCTCTTATCCAAGTACAAAACATCCGCCCTACCGTAATCCTCCCCTCTGTTACAGGTGGTTGATCCCCAAATCTATGCTTTGATTGCCGATATCGACTATGCCCAAGCTCTTTCGTTCGCCTTCCGATGGTTCCTTCTCGATTTCAAGAGAGGTTCCCAAGCATCCGAGATCTTCGTCCACATCTCCTCCCCTCTTTCAGAATTGTCCTACGAGTGCACCTACAAAGTCTGGGAAGCCATATGGGCGGCCCAGAGATTGCGTATCACCGACGACTTTGCCATATTCTTCGGATTAGCGACAATCACCAACTATCACGATGTTCTTATCACTAACAACTTTGACTACACTGATATGATCAAGTTCTTCAATGGTACGTCACCAATCGCCCAACCATTTCCTCTCTTCGTACTTTGCAGAAATGGCCGAGAGACACGACTGTTCGCGGCTGCTCACATCTGCCCGGACCCACGTCAAATGTTTGCAGAACCTGGTGCAACACCTCAAATAGAAGAGTGTCGTCGATCGATCCGTTGTTTTCGGGTGCATCTCCCCATGTGTATCACCTCCGATCTCTATGCATATTTCCGTCTAGCCGTCATGTCTTTAACTGCGAACATAATCAGCCGACTCATTTCGAATTTTCTGTTCAAAGCGCTGTGTCCCACGCACCTCAAGTACCCGATACACACCGCCACAATCAGTTTTTTTAGTTTTTCATCTCGCGAGACGACGACAATAAATGCATTTCTATTGTTCTCCATACCGTACTGTCCGCTTCGCCAGCTGAGCCTTCCGGGCGGCTCTTTCCGCGGCACACTCCTCGAACCGGCCATTACTCATGCATACTTTGACCCGCCCGATCACCATCCCAAACACCCCGTCTGCCAGCCCGTCCGGCCATTTTTGGTGCATGAAACCGGCTATTTGAGGGTTTGAAGCATCAATTAGCCGCCTCCTCGCGAATCCTTCAATTTTTTTGGCGCTTCCTCTGCCTAATAACGCATACGACTGACTGCTGGCGGCGGCGGGGCGAGACGTTTCGACCACTTCGTAACGTCGTCTGCTGCTGGACTTGGAGAACCGTTCCTCGGAATGTTTGCGCTCTCCTCTTGATTTCATTACCAGCTTCCTCCTCCTCCTCCTCTTCCCTTTTGTGGTTCCTTTCTTTCGCCAATCCACTTGAAAAACAACGAACGCACTGTTTTACACACTCACTTGACTCTTTCCAACCATTTACACAAACTTTTTTCCATTTCCTTTTGGTTAGTGACAGCCATTTGGTCACAATCCTCTTGCCCTATAGCCCTTTTTCCAAGTTTGTCCGATCACTACTTCCCGATTGTTTCGGAAGAATGAGCAATTAAAAAGTGTTGCAAACGGGACACTACTCGTAAAGCGCGCCCCGTCCGCGCCGTTTACAAGCCCTATTTGCACACCTTTCGTCCATGTTCCACGTTCATACTATCGTTTCGTGGCTATTTGCGAGTAGCATTCGAGATGAATTCAGTCTGCCTCGACGACTGTTCATATTTGCACACCAACGCCCAAAACTCGGGACACATGATAACAACGGCGTCTCTTATCACTTCCCCCGTCTACGTCTCTTTTTTGTGCTGTCCGTTGTGATGTAAATGCAGAGTACTGCATCAAGACCACGTCATGTGGGAACTCTTTTCCGCTTCCGGCCAGTTCTTGTTTTGTATTCAAAATGCACTCCAATTGTTCTCAACCGAGTCACGTCTGAACAGGTAATCCCTTCGTTCGGCAGTTGAGACAGGAATAGAACCTTCCACTCGTGGGTCATCCCATCCCATCGGCTAAATGTTGGTTCTGTTGACCAATGCGCGATCTTGTACAAAATGTGCTGCTGATAAAGTGAGCGACTCGTGCGGACTCGTCCTCGAGCCGCTGTTCCTCTCTCTCTCTCATCAATGACACTGCCACGTCAACACGCGCCGCCCATCACACACACACACATCGACACTGCGAACAAAAAACGGCCGCAATTATATGCGATTATTGAAATCGAAACCGACGGTGAGGAGGATAAATGTGACTGCCACTTGGTCGCGGTTTCGGCCGCTTTTTTCGTTTCGTCCTTGGTGGCAGACTGCCCCACAAAAAACCGAGTCGACCGAGGTGCCACGTCTTCCGGAGACTAATTCGACTTCGAAGAAGAAGACCTTGTCAATCGAATGACGTGGCAATCCGAGACGACGTGGAAGGTCGTTTTGAAGCGGATTAGAGTGAGAGAGAGAGAGAAAGAGAGAGAGAAAGAGAGTAGGCGACAAGAGAGAGAGGCCACGTTTCGAGTTGTTCAGCTGTGCATAGTGCCTCGACACAGCGCCCAGGTGCAAAACATCTGGAACCCTTCCATTCACTCATTCATCTTCCTCCCTCTTTCTGGGCTCGCAGAGCAACTAAATGCTCCGTGCATTAACAGTTTCGCTGACGTTGAAAATGAAGAGAGTGCGAATACTTTTCGGCAAACATTTCGGTCGGTTCCTGGCACTTGGAACAAGAAAGTTGCAAGATTGGCAAACACGTACTACTCTCTCGATTCGCTCCTTCTTTCATTTTCTCTCGGGGCGACGACCCTTTTTTTAGCCGAACGGAACGGCTCGAACGTGGCAACACGATACTCTCGTGACGTGGCATATACTATTGGTCTCTCGCTTTTCCGAAGTGCGATCCTGATCAATATATCAATGTCTCTGCGCTTCTTCTCGACCATACGCACAGACCGGCCAAGAGAAGAAACAGCGAGAGAGAGAGAGAAAGCAGCTTTTCGTCTCCAAAAATGACATTGCGCGGCTTTTGTGTGGCGGCTGATCGACCCCCTGTTCCACAACACAGTTTATCTCTCTCCATCCCAAACGCCACGTTTCATTTTGTTTATTCGTTGGGACGTGTGCTCGTCTCCAATATAAACTAAACCATAAAACGGAAACGTCGTGTGCATAGAGACACCAACTGCCGTTTTTCGGACGGAGGCGAGGGGGTCCGAGAGAGAAGAAACAAAAAAGTGTTTTGTGGCAGAGCAGCCAATGTTGTGTCTCCACGTCGTATTCTTTCGATTGCCCGGAAACTTAATCTTCCCGAAATCCGCGTTCTCCTCCCCCCTCTAGACACACTCAAAATTCAAATTTGTCAACCCTTCCTCCTCCTCCTCCTCCTCCATGTTTCCTCCTCCTCCTTCGTCATCTCCTTCTCCATGTTTCCTCCTCCTCCTCCTTCGTCATCTCCTTCTCCTTGCCTTCCGTTCTCTGCGCTTCTCTCATTGTCGCCTTCTCTCTCCGCACACGCTCTCCCTTCCCGAATACTTCTCATTCTGTCCAGCTCTCTCTCTCTCCCTCGTGTCGCTCGCCCCCAAATTTCCATATTTTCCACGGGGGGCTTTCATCATCAAAACTACGTGGCATCGGGGAACGAGGAAACACCTCTCAGGGTCACTTTTACTTTCTTTGTTTTCCCACTTGTCTCTCTCTCTCTCTTTCTCGGCTATCGTCCAACGAACTGACCGGCAGGTCTCACCCCACGGCACTTACTCGCGAAGAGTTTCTTCTCAGTTTCTCACGTGAACATCTTTTTCTTGACCTAGCCTCACACGTTTCATTCAATTCTGCAGATGTGCTGAGATGGCGAACTGGCCGCGAGTTTCCCCCATCGCCTACGTGGCTCTCGGAGTGCTCCTCGGCTTGTCTCTATCGATTCTGTCTCAATCGGGAACGGTAATGCTGCTCTTTTTCTCTATATATCCATCATGGAAACTTTCAGACAACCTACGATGCAGCCGCGCGGATAGCCATACTTCGGGCGTCTCGAGCCGATCCATTAGACGGTCACAATCACGCACATGCGAATGATCCGGTAAGCGTCATCCTTCGGTTTCAGGCATCTCTCTCGTTTTTTTCAGCACGGAGAGGAAGACGTCGACGACAACCACGCGGACTTTGCGCCGGTGCAGTTCCATTCGAACGACTCCTCGCACAGTCACGACGGCGAGAGCCAGGTGGCAGACGAGATTTCGAAGAAAGTACGCGTCTTTTGCTGGATTCTGACTGGAAAACAGAATCATGACAAACGGGCGAAACACGTGAAGGCGACGTGGGCGAAGAGGTGCAACAAGTGAGTGTTTGACTTCTTTCGAGAGGCTCCTACTGGAACCCAATGGCTTCCAGGTACGTGTTCATGTCTTCTGAGGAGGACGCCGACTTGCCGGCCATCAACCTGAACGTCTCCGAAGGCCGAGATTACTTGTGGGCGAAGACGAAAGGAGCGTTCAAGTACATCTACGACAACCATCTGAATGACTTCGACTGGTTCCTGAAGGCCGACGACGACACGTACGTGGTGATGGAGAACCTGAGGTTCATGCTCTTGGCTCACTCGCCCGATGAGCCTATTCACTTCGGATGCAAGTTCAAGCCGTTCACGAAGGGAGGCTATCACAGTGGAGGCGCTGGTTACGTGTTGAGCAGGGAGGCACTCAAAAAGTAAGCTCGAGGAGCACTTCACACCCCCATTCATTCGCATTCAGATTCATTGAAGTGGCTCTTCCGGACAAATCTCTGTGCTCGCAGAATCACGGAGGCGCTGAGGACGCCGAAATGGGAAAGTGTCTGGAGAAGGTCGGAGTGAAGGCGGGCGATTCGAGAGATGCCGATGGACACCACAGGCAAGAGACGAATCGCTTCGGAAACAAGGAGAGATTTATTTGCAGATTCATGCCTTTCGTGCCGGAGCATCACCTCTCGCCGGGACACATTGATCCAAAGTTCTGGTTCTGGCAGTACACCTACTACCCGATGGATCAAGGACCGACGTGTTGCTCTGGTCGGTCTATTGATGCTGATCTCTTTTTGTTTCTTGGCGCCAATGCAAACAGAGGCTCCCGACGAAAAGAATATCAATTGTTTTCAAAGACTTGACTATTTGCTCTCACTTTTTCAGATTATGCCGTCTCCTTCCACTACGTCAGCCCGAACTTGATGTATGTTCTCGAGTATCTCATCTATCATCTGAAGCCTTTCGGTGAGTAGGGGATTGCCGTTCCTCTCGATCTTCCCATCCTTCCAGGCATCGACCGAGCCATCCGGGTGCCGAAGAACGAAACGATTCTGCACACGGCCTACTCGATCTCTCGTTCCGAACGCGGTCAAGACGACGCATTCCGGGAGCGACCCGAAGTTGCCTTATAAGCCTCTCTGTGTTCCATTTCAGTCGATTCTAGTTCCAGACAACCCCGGGTGATTAATCTCTTCTAGTGTTCCCTTTGACCAACTCCGCTTCTTCGCTTTGGGCCCCCCTACACATTCCATGACTGATGTCCGCGTTTGCCGCTCCTCCTCCTCCTCCTCCGTCCCCCTGCTTCCCCCTTTGTTCTTCATTTGTTTGTATCACTTTCAGTGAGTTTAGTTTGGATGTTATTATATAATTATACGGGAATCCTCAGAGTTTTACATGTAAATGTGGTGTTCAAAATGATACTGCGCCGTGTTTTCTAGTCGATTTGGCCTTTGCTTGTTTGCCTTTTTCCCCTCTTCACTGTGTTTCGAAAAATGAATTGAATTGGTTTATCACTTGTTTGAGCAGAATTAGAAAGTACACCGTACGAGATATTCAGACGAGAGGAACGAAATAAAGCAGAAGAGAACGTTTGGCGTTGTGACGAAATAATGACAATTTGAGCACGAGCATCTAGGCATTGAGGACGAGAAGGAGCATGAAGACGACGGCGATGAGGACGAGGAGCGCTGCGACGATGGCGACCATCAGGGAGCGACGGTGGGTGTCTGGCATCTGACGCACCGTCGTCGGGAGCACTGTTATCGGGGTCGCGTCGTCTTTTGGAGGGCTGCAAGATTTATTATCGAATTGAACGCTTTAGCACTTGAGAATCGAAGTGAACGAGAATAGTATCGATGATTCAACTTGTTCCCCTCAAAAGAATCAATAAACAAGTGTTACCTGATGACAATCAGAGGTGACGACGAGGGGAATCTGGAGGACGGCGACACTGGAACGTTGTAATCGGAAGACGTCGTCGAGAAACGTGGACTCTCGATCTTCTTCTCTCGCATCGCCTCGGCTCTGAAACCTTCCCGTTTGATCATCTGTGCACGAGTGCAACTGACTCTTTGACGATGGTCTGGTTGAGATATCCCTTCGGAGTGAAGTATCCACTATTCGCCGCCGTCTCGTTCTCGATTGTCGTCGTACACGGAACAGGAACAACAGTGTCCATTCTGAAACTCATTTCGAGATGAATAATTGAGAAGATGAAAAGGAATGGAGGAGACGAAGAAGAACAAGAAGACGACGAAGAATGACATTGTCACTTTACACCGTCTCTCGCCCCTCTCCCACCCCCATCATCAACACGAATCTCGTCTTCGATCTTCGATGATGACGTGGCGGAAGGAGGCGGTGGTCACGGAAAGAGCAGCGGAAGCGAGCAGAAACGACGACGAGTCATCTGATTAAGTGGATCGGCGGTTTTCAGCCAGATTAAAAACATCAGTGGAATAGTGAAAACACGTGGAACACAATGCAAGTACGTCGGCCTAATCCCGGCGAGAGATTTCCGTTGAAAGAAATCCGGAAGTCGGACGAAGCGAAAACAATGAAAGTGCGTACTTGTACATATTTGGTGATAACGGTGAATCACCTGAAGAGGAGGAATCGAAGAGACAGCGATGATGAGAGACGGAGGATGCGAAAGGAAGCGGTGAGAGTGAGTGGCAGGTTGTGGGTACAGTGTGTAATTGACACGCTTTCAGGCGCTCTCCCACACAGTGGTTCTTATTAATTTGTGAGAGGAGGGGAAGAGGAAAAGGAACAAAACACATCTGGAGAGAAGTTATGGTAATGGCCGGCAATTGGAAAGCGAGAGATTGATGAGGTGAGGTGGCCGAAGCGGCGGATAATGGGCAGAGGGATGCGAGGATTAGATTATGCGAGTGATGGCGGATTGGAAGCGATGGAGGCGACGGAGGCGACGGAGGCGATTCGAGGAGGGTGGAGGGCGAGGATCACGGATTAGACTGACTGAAGGCGACGCACTGTCTCTTGACAAGGTGTATTCCTTTTGATTCTGTCGAGATTCCGGGAAGCGGCGGTCGGGATTTAGAGCGGAACGCTGTGAGGGAGGATGACGATTTGTGGTCGACGGGAGGATGAGGAGGCACATTATTGCTTCTTCCATGCACAGCTCAGCCTCATTCCGCACATTCTTCGAGAATGACACAACGAAAAGGAATTTCAACTGTAACAGTGTAACATTCAGAGAATACGAGTTTCGACAGTTCGTTCAACTATACAGTATGATTGTCATAATCAATGGGCAAAAAAACGAACGAAAAATCGCAAAGAGAGAAAGAGCATCGGGAGAGCAGTGGACACAAACTGAGCATTTCCGGATTAAAATATTTCCGAGTATTTCAGTTATGTACATTCGTTATAAATATTTGTATCTTTTCCGGAATCTTCTGAGAACAAAACCTTGAATGTGACACTTTTCGCAATGAAATCACGCTTTTATCGCCAAATACGGAGGCTCTTGGAATAGAAATATAAATGGAGTTTGTTAAGAAGTGGAAGGGAAAATCCTGGGATCAGACGACGAGAATAGAATCGAGGAGAGCCGTGCGAGAGCGGCGGAAGAGTTTAAGAACAACAATCATCGGCCGAATGACGACGTCAAGAATTGGCTTCTGATGAGAAACGCACAGACGATGTGGGAAACGAACGGCAGTGAGTCAGCGGAGGAGAGACACTAATCCCGACGCCTTCTCGATTCAAAACTAACCGGTGAGGGGAGGGAGAGACACAACTTCTTTGTCTTCCCCTTCGCCTTATTTTCCCACGAATCAGCAGCCGAATCCACACAAAAATTTGTGCGCGCGCGTGCAAAATAAGGTGCATACGTGGAGATCGGAAGCCATCGGGAGTGGGTGTGAAAAGAGACATAACGACGAGAAACAAGTGCACTTGATGATGGTATTCTTGGGATATTGGGAGGAGGAATCTCTGAGAGCAACCGGATAAACAGCAGAAGAATGCGAGCTGATGATATCAGTTGTGTTGTTTGCGAGACGACGGGACGGATCGTATTTTGATCTGGAAGGAAGCCGAATCGACTGACAGCGGCGAGAGAGAGAGAGAGGAATGAACTTGTCTCTCGGAGGAGTCAACAGAGATTTCCACCTTCCCCCCGTCGACCGACGCCTTACGCAATCCTCTTCGTCGTGGGAATTTCACTCGAATCGAAAATAACTCGACGACGATATTGATGAATTATGAATGAGTTGATGGCGAAACTGCCGGCGGGGCGCCACGAGTAAGAATCTGAGCAAACAGCACGGAAGCGAGGGGAAACTGTCGGGAGAGAGAGAGGATCCGATTTCAACTCGACACGAAGAAGGTCAAAAGTGCGAGCGGAATGGCACAACAAACGAAGAGAAGACGAAGAGAGACGGGTCTATTTCAAGAGTGTGAGAATGCGTGTGTGAGCACTCTCGGAGAATGATGATTTTTAGGCGGCAAATCGAACGAATATTCTGCGAAACGAGGAGCAGTTTCTCAGCAAAAATGTCAGAATTGGGAGTTCAGTATTGGCACGGGAACACGGGGTCATGCATCTAACACTAATTTGCTCTTTTTGGCTCTAACGCATTGAATTCAAATTTCATTGCGTACTCTTCACATTTCTCTGACTATGTATTTCAAGCTTCACAGTCGAAATACTTAGTGTTCGGAAAACGAGTCGCAGACAGCGGAGGAGCACGATTCCATTGCTCTAAATATGGTTCCGTGATATTTGGAGTAATCTCAATATAATTTCTGGCGGGAAGGATCACTTCTTCACTAATATTTCCGTGAATCAGTCGAGACGAGAAGGAGCAAACGAGAAAAATAACAAACAGAGACCAAATTCTGCAGACTCATTGGACAGATGTGTCGTCGAAACACAAAGTTTGCACACACTTGTTGGACACTCTTTGAACAGTTGTCCGGTTGCTCAGAGTGCTCTGAGACAGACGCTTCCAGACATCAGAAGACAAAGAATAGAAAAAGGATTTGAGAAGTGGGAGGGGGGAATCTTGTTTTGACTGCCCAAATGCCATTCGTACTCCACTCTCTCTTTCCAGCAGACAGATGTTATTCTGTTCGCCGCTTGATCCAGAAGTACATCTTTGCATGAGAACAGACAAGAAACTGGAGGATGCTCCTCGCAAGGCAGCTAGTGTCTAATTGTGCTCCTGCCGACTGATTCATCAGTGCAAATATTTGACAAGACTGCTTGCTTTTCGACCGGAAAACGAGCGCCCTTCCAATCATCGTGTTCAACTCTTTATTACTTCTGTGTCGATGCAAAAACCGTATCAATGTGTGAAGGAGGAAAACAAGAGAAAATCGCTAATTCGATCTGCAAATTCCATTCGGCTCCGTCTTCAAATTGTGCCGCGAGAAGTCGATGAACGCCTGAAAACCGTCTGAATCACCTTCTCCGCGAAGTTCTCCGAACCTTCGACACCTCCACAAGTGCCGCATTGTGTGGTTCGCTGGAACTCCTCCCCGAATTGTTATTGTAGTTGGTTCGTCGGCGATGGATGGGTGTGGAGACGAGGATGCGCTCCTCAAGCTCGTACATCGGATCACAGTTGAGTCCCTCTTTGCAAGGGATGAACACTGGTGCCGGTCTTCTGCAACGAAAACATTGGGATTTGCGGGCGGATGGATGAAACCTGTTGAAGACGCTATTGAAATCTATCCGTTCGGTGTAGGCGTGTTTTTTGATTGCCTCCAGACCGGCGACTCGCTTGTCTTTGTCGAACTTGAGCATTGTGTTTATGAAGTGGATCAAATCAGTTGGCCAGTGTGCCGGGTACGGGATCGAAGACTCTCGGAACGCCACGTACGCCTGAATCGCCGCCGTCTCTTTCTCTGGACCTCTTCTCTCTCTCTCACCTCTTCTGGTTTGGTTCTGGAGCTGAATTCGAACGGAGTTCGTCCTCTGAGCATCTCATAAAAACACACTCCGAGTGCCCACCAGTCCACCCGACTATCGTATCCGTCCTCCATTCCCAGGTACGTCGCGTACACCTCCGGAGCCATGTAGGGCCGTGTGCCCGAGTACGAGGTGGCCAATTCGTCATGCTCCAACTGCGTCGCCAAATTCAGATCCGTCAAGTGGGCGTGTCCTTGCTCGTCGAGCAATATATTCTCCGGTTTTATGTCTCGGTGGACAATTTTCATCTCGTGCAAGTATTCGACGGCCAAGCAAATTTCGCACAAGTATAATTTGGCCCTACAAAAGAGAAAGTGAGAACATCGGAGAACGAGTGAGCTCACCGGTCCTCTGCGAACTTTCCCTGCTGGCTCAGGTGATATCTGAGATCACCACCGAGCAGAAGATCGGACACCATGTACATGTAGTCGGGGTCCTGAAACGGGAGTTGAGGGAGAACTCGATGGGAGAAGGACTCGCTTGGAAAGTGTACCAGAGGTTGACAATGAACGGATGCGATATCTTGCTGAGCAGTGTCAGCTCTCGGATCACATTGGCGGCGACTCCCTGCAAGCGCTCTGTTACAGGACGGGAGCCCTGGCAACTGTACCTTCTCGATGCACCGCCGCTTGTTCATGTACTTGAGGGCAAAGTATTTTTTGGTCTTCCTCTCCTGGACAATGCACACTTTTCCGAACGCCCCTCTGCCGATGCTCCTGATGACCGAAAAGTGCTGAAGACACGGCGCCGCGCCGGGTTTTCCCGAGGTGGAGACGTGCGACGTAACGTCACTGCCACGTCTGACCACGCCCATTCGGCCTCCCATTCATCGATGGACCTAGAAAACAAAGTAATGATGAAGGGGGGGGGGCACGTGATAAGACAGTGATAAGCGACGGGAAGGAGAGCACTGTTTGCATTTGAGAGTGCAGGTGACTGCTCAAAACACGAGTAAAGACGGTCGGGGGCGAAGTGAGCAGCAAAGATTCCCACGCTCCGGCACGAAGGGACTGAAGGGGGCGGCAGTGGGGGGGATGTGCGCGTTTCTTTCGGTTTCAGAGACGCCGTCGCCGCCGAATTTTAATTAGAGTTACTCTTCTTCGTGCCGCCCGCGCACTCGCCTCCCTTTCTCTTCTCAGCTAATTACATTCGAAATTGGCATGATTATTACGAGAAGAGGACCGAAACAAACGGACCGAGAGAGAGAGAGAGATAAACGAGAGAGAGAAACGCTGAGAGAGAGAGAGGTCCGGGGAAGGAGCAAACGAAAACGGAAACGGCGCGAATCTGGGCGCTGCGTGGAGCCCTAATTGTCTGCATTCAACTCGTCGTTTTGCAAACCACCGACACAAAAAAATGTGAACTTTGTGAGGGAAGCGAGAAGGGATAAACAGACGACACTCGTGGCCGGATTGTCAGTCAGATGGAATGAATTCGAGCAAAAAAGAGAGAGAGAGAGAGCTCGTGAGAAGAGGTGGCAAGGATTAGGCACTTCGGGGTGGCACGAAAGATGGGCAAAGGGAAGAAGAAGAAGAGGGAGATGATGGAGAGCAAGAAGGGATTCATTGGAATGAATGCTCCGCTGCGGCTGCTGCCACTCGAATATGGAGGTCACTCGCTCGGAAACTCACATAAAAGACTGCTTTCCGGCCCAACGGATTGACGAAAACGAATGAAAACTCGCGAAACAGGTCTTGTTTTGTGAGAACTCTTGGGAAGGTTTTCGGATTAAACGGAGGAGAAATGATGAAGAGTCAAGAAGGAAATGAGAAGAAGATCAGCGTATGTTAGCTGAAGAAATAAACAAAAAACGACGCCGAATCGAATGTTGAACAGAAACCGACAAACGGAGAGACGGCGAATGAGGAGAAGAAGGAGGAGGAGGAGGAGGAGAAGGAGGGCGAGCTTTTTCTTCTTCTTTCCGAAAAACAACAACGATGAATTCCGAATTGGCGGGCGAAGTCGCGTGGAACAGACACAAAACGGGGGCGGAATGAACTGGTGAATCGGGCCGAGAAGGGGCGAAAGACCACTCGAAAATTCATTGAGAAAGCTGCGGTGGGTCCGTTGTGGAACGAGTTTTTTTCGTTCGAGAGTCGAAGGATTACTGACTTGAAAATGAACTTTCGCTTCTGTCTTCGCTTTCTGAGAGGGTAGCCGAAGTGACGTAGCAATATAGTGATCTCTATTCGAGAATGGGGTTCGGGAAGCGTCCCATCGAAGAGATGTTTCCACTTGCCGCGAACTTTCCCTACTTGACAGGTGATGAGGGGAGGGAAGAAACAAGGGACGACATCTATATTAGTAGTGCCGTATGTCCTCATGTGCCGCACAACACGTCGCCATCGATTCTCTTTCTCTCGGTGTGCCGAAGAGAAAGAGATGGCAGACACTGCGTCGTCGTCCGCATGACGGACGAGCGAGGAAGCTCAGCTTAAACCTAATCATATTTGTAGCGACGGAAGAGGAGGCACTGCCGTTGGACACCAACGACACTGCGACTGCTGCTGCTGCCTCGGCTGTGGCTGTGTGTGTTCACATTTCATGGCTCTCAAAAGAATATTTTATCAGTAGGAATGCAGAATGACAACAACGGGCGATGTGGTAGCGAGTGACAATAATACGCGAAGTTAGAAGTTATTGCTGTTTGTTAGTCTCGAAGAAGGCGCGCGTCTTTCGGATGATCTCACCGAATCCGAGATGAGTCTGGGTGCGGTCGCCGATCCACGCGGACAGCTTGCTTTTTGTTGAGTCTTTCGCGAATCGCTCGTCAAACAAGTAGACTGCGGCGTAGTCCTTCCTGTGTCGAATGGCTCGACCGATAGCCTGATTGACGGCGTGCATGCATAGAGATTCGTACAAGAGTGAGCCACCGTTCGTCATTTGCGAGTCGAGATACTGCAAACAAATCACAGGATTGCCATCCACACGCTAAACCATCATCCTCACCCGCATTCTTTCCCGCAACTCGACACTCGTCTTGTTTGGATACGGTAGTCCGATTACAATGACGGCGCGACCGAGTTCGTCGCAAAAGTTGATTCCCTCACTCATTTTTCCGCCAACGACTGCGAAAAAAATGGCTCCTTTGGGAGTTTTGGCGGCACGACTGAACCGTTCCCAAACGTCGGAAGTCGACTGGCGACTTTCCGTGAAAACGCTTTTCTTCTCCTGCAAAGTTTTGGTTTAAAAAAAAAACTTTCTTAGTTTCGATCACCTCAATACGTTTCATAAACCCGAACTCGGTCATCTTTTTTTGAAAATTGAACAAGAAGTCGTATGACGGAACGAAAATGACGACACCATTTGGTAGATGAGGGACGAGTGTTTGAATCGAAAGAGCAAGCGATTTGAGAATGGCGTCGTTGGAACGGGTCTGGTAAGTCAGCTGGAACGGTTTTCCGTCGACAGTCTTCTCAACTGTCACGGCTAAAAGTTGGGAGTCATCAATTACGTGAGCGCAAGAGAATCGACGAATGGAATCTGGCCCAACAGCGCCATGAGAAAGTGTTTCGACGAGAAGCTGAGCTGGTTCCATGGTTCCGCCGACGAGAACGGTGGCTCTGCAGGCATTCACGACCTCGGCGAGACGATCGGCGGGATTCAAGAGCATGAATCGAAGTCTGGAAGAAATATATGTTGTTAGAAAACTTTTTAGTGGTACAGACTTGGATTCAGAAGCAGTTCTCTCGAAAATAATGCGACCGTCTTCACATTTGTTCGTTAGTGCGTCGATGAACGACTTCAATGAAAAGAGTGGCGACGGGACAGGTCGAGGCGGCGGAGCAGGAGCGGTTTCCTCTTGTTGAACGGATTCTCCGGCTTCTGAAACTTTGAATATTAGTTTTTATGGACTTTCTCTCAATACGGCGACCTTGTTGTTTAGCCATCAGTTTCTGAATTCCACTTAGTTTCGGCTTATCGTTTTCTTTTTTGACTTCCTGAAAAAAAAGCATAATTTTTCGGGACAAGACCAAAAATACATTTCTTTGCATTCTGAGGTAGAATCCGTGGAATTTCTTGCACAAGTCAGTTTTCTCGATGTAAGCAGTCAGCTTGAAGAGATTGAGTTCGAGAATATTCAGATGCCGAGCGAACTGAGCCATGGTGAGCACGTCTTGTTCCGATTTTCCATTTAAGAACAGAAGAATTTTGTTAGTGAGCGACTCCAACTGCTTCATATACAACAGATTCTTGGCCTTCAGACGGAGCCTGTATACATCAATGTACTCGCGAATGAGGCGTAGGGCGACGGTCAGCGACTTGGTGGAGATTTCGGCAGAGTACAGAGAGCCTGTAATGACGAATAAGACGATTATCGTAGACTAGTGACTTACTGATTGTGTTCAGAACATTGTGTGCCTCGTCAAGAATCACCACGTTGTCTTTCAACTCGATTCCCCAAGACTGTCGCGTAGCATCGTGAAGCAGCACCTGATAGGGGAGAAGAACAAGCTGGCACTGCGGAACGGACTTTCGAGTCGCGAAGTACGGACATCCGAACGACATCTTTCCCTGTTTTGTCACTTCCAGTGTCGTCGTCAATTTGTTCGCCAGGACGCCATTGACCACGTCCTCGATCTGTGTTGAGTTGTAGAACTCACAGGACGTCGCGCACGTCTTCTTCTTTCTCTGCGTACTCTCCATCTTTTGTTTCTTCTCACTGTCGGATGATCGGTTCTTTCGCAATTCCATGCATCTCTCGTTGATCAGATGATTAAGTTTCAGCTTCTTAACGTCTTCGTTCACGCAGAGAGTTCCTCGAGAAGCACATGTGACTACACGTGGACGGAAGCGTGTCTTTCCCAACTCATCTATGAGTTGCTCCAGTTGAGAGTGAGTACGCGAGGCATAGAAAATCTGAAACAACTCACAATTTCATCAATTTTAGAAATACGAATACTTTCAAACAACGCAGTGGTCGTTCTTCTTCTCGCTCGTCTTCTGGATATTCAGTTTTTCCCTGTCCTTCTCCGTCTGAATGATATTCTTCGGATGGCGCCAATTCCTACAAAACCGAATCAGAATCCTTCCAAACAAATCCATTACGTCTTTCACTTCGTCTTCCTCGTTATCCACAGAGAAATCGTCGTCTTTCTTCGCCATCGCCTTCCTTTTTCTCGTCACATTTCCGCGTTTCGCCTGTTCGATTCTTTCGTTCAGTCGCTTCCTATCCTCCATCTGCTCTATCACTTCGTCCTCTTCCTTCCTCGCCATTCGCTTTTTCGCACTCGCTTCCACCCAATCGTCCGTGTCTTTATCACACTCTTCAATCCTCTTTCTCGTTTCCAGAAGTCTCTTTTCCAGCTGACAATTGATTCGTTCCTCTTCTCCCTCCAGCCACGTCATCGTTGAGCAAAGCACGCTCAGCGACTTTCCGGTGCCCGTCGGCGATTCGAAGATGCCCACTTGACCTCGTTCGATGCATTCGCGAATCTCTCTCATCAGACGCAACTGAATGTCATACGGCTGGAACGGGAAGGAGAATTCGTCCATTCTGAAAGAAGAGTGTCAAGTGCTTCCTTTGAACAGCTTTATTTTAGAAAATAGAACAAAAGTAGTAGACTCGTGAGGAGTATATTCAAAAAATAGGCTGAGAAATTCATATTCATAACTCATTCACAATCAGTTATTGTTCGTTTAGGGATAAATATGAGTTGGAACGCGGTTCGACAGAAAACTCGGGTAAGAAATGTTGTTGTAACGTAAGAATTAGTAAATGCTCGGATGAGCAGCAATGCGATCAATCGTTATCTGGTATTCTTCCATGAGCCGTTCGTACGTCTGGCTCAACGTCGAAAACTTTGTTTCCTCGTCCATCGATCCGCAAGCGGCCTGTCGCAGTTCATCTTCAGACAAGGCCAGATTGAGACGTTTCCAGTCTTTTTCACTTCTTTTCATCGGTACATAAAGTCGTCTTTTCACATCGATCCTCTGAGCTTTCAGCTCTTCTTTGTCTTTTTTGTTTGTCACACGGTATCTGAGAATTTCGTAAACACGTCGTGATTGAGCTTTGGAAATTTTCAGTTTTTCCAACGCGGCAGTGCGCGTAGCTTCTGTGTAACCGTTCTTCAAGCTTGCTGTTGAAAACTCAGGAAGTTGCAGACAGTTAATACAGTCAACGTAGTCACGGAGGAAAGTGAATTGATCTCCGGGTGCCTCTACTGTCACATCGAAAACTTCTGGAGTAGCACGAAGATCTCGAAGAAAAGATTCCATGAAACGAGCGCCAATTCCAGACTTTCGGTACTCCGGCAACAGGAGCATCTGAGCAATGCGCGGGCGAACTCTATCGATATAGTTGTAGAAGCGGTAAAGAGAAGCATAGCCAGCGACACACGGAACAGTTCGACCATCCCCTTCACCGGAATCTCGCATCTCGTATCTGAAGAACTTCAATGAGCGTCAAATTTCGAAATAATGTCTTACATGAAATAATGCAGCCAGTTCTCTTCGGAATTGTCAGTGAGAGAGCAGCATTCGATGAAACTGAATATGTTAATGTTGACATAAATCGATGAGAATAAAACGACTCACTACATTCCCAAGGTCTGAATTCTTTCCAGGAACAGATCAAACTCTTCCGATTGTTCGGCCACTTTATAGACTTCGAATTTCTTTCCGTTCGCCGAGAACTTGTGGACAACCTCTCCGTAAGGCTTGAAATCCTTTTGTTTGAGCAGCTTCTGCTGGAACTCTTCTTTTCCCGACACAAGCACATTCGGTCTGACATCCGGATGAACTAGCTTTCCCACGATATCATCTGCTTTGAGACCCTTCTCCTCCTTGAATTTTGCAGAGTAGCTAACATTGATAAAGCTGTACAGTGTTTGTGCGGTGTGGTGGACTGTAACCTCAAGATCCTCGTAACCAAAAATGGTTTCTCTAAAAAAATTTGATCATGAAGAATTGATGCTGGTGAACCCACTCTTCGCCGAAGTGTTGGTAGACCATGTCCGGAACGTATCGCGGCGCTGTACTCATTTCTTGGCTGTTTTGCACTGAAAAAACACTTCAGTAGAATTTCCTATATAAAGCTCACAAAAAGTCATTTTGACAGCGCCAAGGCCTTCCGAAACAAATTTTCGGGACCTGTTAACATTGGTGAGATCTTCCATTACCATCCTGAAACTTTCAGAAACTCGTTAAACATTGTTTTTTGTTTGAAACAAACCACTTGGAGCAGCTAGAAAAAGCGTGAAACCGGCTGGCAGAGAAGTGAGTGTTCAGACAGGACAAAATTCAAATCCTTGCGAGTTTGTTTCGCGGGGGCGCGTAAATCGACACAAAGTGTGTCTCTTCCGCGCGAGACACATCCGCCTTGCACTTGTCTGGCGTCTCCCCGTGACACGTGCTCACTGCCGCCTGCTTTCGTCGTTGGCGTCTCGTCACTGCGCGCACTGTCTCTACTGCCGGGTGGCCCTCCTCTGGCCGTCGGCGCGGTTTTTTTCGAAATACCCTCGTCCAGTTGGCAAGTTGCCAACGGCGAGTCCCCTTGACCTTGTTCGCTTTTTATTTTTGTATAAAAACTAATCGATTGGGAATATTTCAATTGCTAGACATTCAAATTTAAATAGCCATAGCAATATTATTGCACTAGAGATTGTCGTGAAAAATTCCCAATTGCATCACAATACACATGAGAAAATAGTTTTTTTTGTTTTTTTTTCAATTCAAAACATCGGGACAGTAATACTGTAGTTATGTTTTTGTAGGCTACTATAGGAAAAATAAATATCTTGCAGTCTAGGTGTTTTGAAGTAAGATATTAGGGGCACTAAAGATCCATTAAATGTTTATTTTCAGTTTTTTTGAGAATTGTAAACAAACTGGGTGATCAAATTTCCTCTTCAATATGATTCCTTCTATTCTCATTATTCTTAGAACATTTTTTAAATTTTCAGATAAAAAGAAGTTCGTCTCAGGTTCTCGTTTTTTCTTTGATGGGAAGTCCATCAAATAATGTATGATCGTTCGAGTAGAGCAGGTATGTGATCATTTTGATATTATTCACTAACCTCGAGAAAGTTTTTAAGGAGAACGTTGTTCCGAAAACTCAGTCTTCGAGTACCTCCAATCTTTGCATGGTTCTAAGGGGTGGCACAATTCCAGCCTCTCTTCAGACATTTCCTGGTATGGAACATGACAGGGGACTTTTCAATGGATTGTCCCAAGACACGACATCAAATGGAATTTCACAAATAATCGAAAGTTCCAATGTTTTTGACGATGAACGAGAAATTGAGGTATGGTGAAAAATCACCTTGTTAAATTTTTCTTCCTTTTCAGGCTGCTGCTGCCGCCTCTGAAGCTCAGATGAAATCATCTTTTCTTGCATCCACCGCGATGGCAACAGTTCCACCAGTTACTTCAGTTCCACCTGTTGTTATTCCAACTGCGACTCCGCTGATGGTTCCCAATCAAACGTTGTCTCCACTTCACATAAGCATAGGGGAGAGTCCGAAAAGTGGTGACACGGTGAGTGATTTTCTTTTCTACATTGAGTTTTAAATGTTTTTGTTTCAAGACTACGACATTATCGAATGGATCAAAGGACAACGAATCTTCGAATAACGGCTTCCAGGGCCAACGAAAAACGTTCCAACTGCCTGTTTTCCGGACTTTGAAAGATTGTCCACCACGTCCAAACACTTCTGTAGCTCCTCCTCCGTCTACCCCTATTATTATGGGTCCACCGACGAACTCGAATGTACCAGTCTTGCTGAGTCCGGCAGGAAATTTGCATAATGGTTATCAGTGAGTGCAGCGCGCTATTTCATTATCAAAATTGTTCACTTTCAGTCGAATGTCATCCGGCGATTCTGCTCCCTCATCCCCTAGCATTACGGGACGTTCGTTACCGAAAGGACAGATGATGCACCCACTGTCTTCACAAAAGTGTCTCCCACCGCCAAGTAGACTTTTGAACAACTCTCTTCCTCCTTCGGGCCATCCAACGAACCGGTCGTCTTGCTCTACCGCATCTCCCCAAAACGGAAGAAAAGATCACGAGATGACGAGACGTCGAGCACTTGTAGACAGAATAGCAAAATCACGTGGACCGGAATACGTTCACTTACTTCCACAAGTCGAGGGACTCACAACAACACAAACATCGATCCTTCTGAGAAAGCATCGCGGATCTCTTCAAGCCAACGGAATGCCTTATTCATTGCAACAGTTGATAGACTGTGGTGCTGAACCAGACAAGACCACGGAGGAATTCGTGAAAAAGATCAAGGACGCTAATCACAAACGAGTGAGGTACAACGATTTCGATGATCTCACAGACATGAGTGATTTGGAAGAGGACTTCGAGTGCTACAAAAATGCTCCGGAGCCCAAAAAAGAGAAAGACGCGCCGCGTTGGGCACCGAAGCGTATGCGCTACAGCGGAATGTTATCACGAGCCGAAGTGCTTCTCGCTGAGAAAATTGCTTTGATGGGAATGTTGAAAAATCAAATTACGGTGATGGATGCATCGTGTGGAGTCAGATACAGAGGCGAAGGCAATACACGACGAAGGAGAAAACTGAATGGAATGTACTACTTGTACGATAAATCGCCATTCCACAGAATATCCTCAATTCAGTTTGGATGTGCTCGAGCTATGCCTTTATACTCATGGACTAAAAGAAAGCCCCACAAAGATATCTTCGAGTATGACTGAATTGTGTATAATCTTTTATAACCGCCGGTGTTTTCAGAGATGGAAAGGATGACAGAAGTAGCGGAACAAGCGGTACCGCCCTTAAACCGACAGCCAACCCGAACGAGAAATGGGTGGCTACAGCTCAGTACAACGTCGTATCGTATCTTAGTACCGAAAATAGAAATAAGGAGAAGGAGACGAGAGAAATCTTCGAGTACGACTATGAAGAGTACAAATCAGGAGAAGGTCTACAGCAAGTTAACGAGCTCTCCTCGTTCGATCCACTCGATTTTATCGCCACACCCGACTGTGAGTTCTATTATTTTTCGAACCACAGGTATCAAACTGTTTTCAGTCACTCCATTCGAAGAGCGTCAAATGGCATACATGTACCGTTTGTCAACCGCTCCGTCTTGCACTATCCGCAAGAAACACGGCAGAGCCATCTATTTCGAGACAGACGATCGTAAGAATGTTTCTGAAAGAAGTAGCGACTTGAAGTACGTTTCATTCGTTAGATGACAATCACCATGATCATAATTTCAGGAAAAAAGGCGACAAAAAGAAAGAACGAAAGCGTGTTGACGATGCGAGCAGCGACGAAGAAGAAACGTGGACCGCTTCCAAGACACCAGCTAAAAAACGAGCACGTGGTCGGCCTGCAGCGGTGGGAACAGGAAGGAAGAAGACTTCAAGAGCATCTGTTACTGCAAAACCGGAGCACGGTATATACATGGATTATCTGTTCGATGATCAGATACATGACGACTTCAATGCTGCGAATTTGCCACCCTTAGCTGTTTACGCGGTAGATTCTATTTATCTTGATATTTCCTTCATAATAACATCTCTCAGCACATCCATGTACCAGAGTGGGATCCAAAAGCCATACCCGATTTCTGGGAAGACATCGAGGAGCCCCTTGCTGAAGATTCCTTACTTCACACAGTTGCCGAACAGCATCATACATTGGTCCATGAAGAGAGAAACCGAATAAAAGTGAGATATCTTTTAGGAACAGACAGTTCAAATAGTTTTGTGTTCTAGAAAGACAATGAAAAAAGGAACCGTAACAGACCATCAGCTTTGAAATTCGGAGCTGCAACACCTCAAAATCAAAACAGCGAAAAGAAGGAAATTCCGCCGTTCGACATGAGCATGTTCGACTCGCACTTCGATCCATCCCGTCGTCGATTCACGTCGGTTGTGAAGTCGTTCGTTCAACGCGAATTTTCGGCCGATGACCCGTTCTCGTAGTGCCATTATCATTTTCCTTCCACCATAACTCTAGTTTTTCGCGTTACTCTATATTAACAGATTAACCCACAATCACCGAATCTCTTTCTTATCTCGAACTTCAAAACGTTGATCTCCCGAGTTCGAGTTGCCTTACGAACTGCATTATTGAATGAGTTGGCCTGTAAATTGTCCTCCCTTCCCCAAGTTGTCACTTTATTAACGTCCCCCTTCCGGTTTTTCTTATATCTTTTTTTGACGCACTCGGCAAACCGTTCTAGAACCTTTAAAACTTAATCCTCTTTAAATTTACAGCCCACCTCTTCCCCCTTTTCCCTAAGAACAGGTTAAACTATACTTGTCGAGTTGTTTTAACTACCTTCCACTATGTTGATTTGTTGTTCTCACCAATTTACTCTCGCAACTCTTTTTCATCTTCACCGCAAGTTCTGAATGTCCTTGCGTTTTCAATACCCACATCCTCCAACGTTCACTTCATTTCACTAAAAATGCGTTTGTTTTCGGTTACTCGAAGTGCTCCTCCACGTTTCCTCCTAAGCCACACAGAGTATTATGCGTTAACGAGAGGCGGAGAGCCGGAAGTTGTCGTCAAGCCTTGAGACGAAAACGAAAAAGGAAAAAAGCTCTCACAAGGGAGGCTCATTGAAAAAAAAGTTTTACGGCCAGCTTCTTGTCAACCCATAGTATCTCATTGTTTTCTGATCATGATTTCCACTCTGACAGTTGATGATTTTGTACTTTTTTTTCTTTTGCCGGTCTACATCAGTATGTGTGCTGTTTTGTAACATAAAAGTTATCAAAGTCACACTCTATTCGGAAGCGGCAAGTCTGTTATGTGTCCAGGTCTCAATATTTGTCGGCGACAGCGGCGGCGTCGCGGTTGCGTCATGGTGCAAACGCGCTCCAGCGAACTACTTTGCCCGTGTCCCGCTAGTCTATGTTCGGCGACTTATCTCGTGTGATAAGAAGTTCGATATCTTTCTTTCCCTCACTCTCGATATCTCTCAAGCCAACGCCAGTCTTCCGTTTTCAGCCCCGAAAAAAGCCAACCGAATGCAGGCGATCAATGTAAATATTGGTAGTCTGTTGCAGAACACCGGTCTTCTTCGAAGTCGAAATGGTAAGTACATCTATCTTTCATGACGTGGTATTTACGGAAGGGAAGCTCCATATTCATCGAATTATGAAAGAAGCCAAAAGTATTTGCTTTTCGCGTTTTTAGTTATTCGGCGGTTGACTTCATTAAATTCAAGACAGCAAAAATATCTAGACAGCTTTCTAGATGTTTGTTGAAATATTCAGCGGCTCGACATAAGATTCATACGATTTTTTTCAATCAAAGACGATACAAAATGACGCAATAGCACAGTTAGCCCGAAATCCGATGATGTATCTCAGACCGAACTGTTGTCAAATCCAAAAAATTGATAGTCACTGTTCTTACAATCCCTCTGGTGTTTTCGAATTTTCTCATGACACGCAGATCATATGTCCTGGATAATTATGTTTTGTCACTTTCTCTTGCCGACACTCTCACTATTTTTAACTAACCTATTTAGGAATCAGCCGGAACAAAATGGACTTTGAAGCGACTGCGACATCGATCAAGAGAATCTACCACTCAGTTTGGAGGCAGCTGGGTAGCGCATCACCGGCAGTTATTCTTCAGATGAACCAGCTGATTCGAGGTGCTTATTCACGACAGTGCCACTTATCCTGTGATATTTCAGATAACATGTTGTCGAGAAGATGTTCAAAGAAGTCAGAAGTGGTGTTCCATTTCGATGACGCTGTTCTCCGATTAGTTCCGTCAACATCATCGATCTGTAAGTTACAGACATGGAACTTGCAAGCTGTATGTTCACCATTTGCAGACATCCAGCAGCGCGGGTTCCGTACTCGGAGGCAGACGTTAGGCTGGGGAATGAAGTCCAAGCAGCAAGATGAATCAAAATCCCCGTTCTCATTTTTCTCCGACTTGCTTTCTGGAAAGAAAGCGAAGTCATCGGAGGGCGGTGTCGAGAAGTGGAATCAGTATGAAGCTGATCTGAAGAAGCTACCAGAGTCGCAGCAGCGAACGTATACGGTAATTGACCCTGGAGAAATGGATGCTTACCGATGTTTTCTCTCAGGATGGCTTCGTGAAGGGTCTTCTTTCCAACGGAACAGCTGGCGCTGGAAAAGAAGTCAAAAAATCGAACACACTCACCCGCTTCTACATCTTCCTCGTCTTTTGCATCTTCTTAGGTTATCTTACTGGAAGTAAGTTCCCTCTATTTTTTACTCCTTGTTGCCTCCGCTAACAGTAGTCCCTCGTATTTTTTGCTGGCATCTAGCGTAACCCTGTCGGTTTCTGATACTGGGCGACTTTCATTAATTCTCCCCCTAAAGGAATTCGTGTGCGTGTAGGCGATCGACAAATCGGCTCGCTATTCTTCTCGAATTCGCAAGAAGTGAACCCCGAAGACGTGCAAGTCACATTCGAAGATGTTCGAGGAGTGAGTTGAATAAGATGAACGTGCGACGAAACAAACGATTCAGATGGACGAGGCGAAACTGGAAGTCGAGGAGATTGTGTCTTACTTGAAAGACCCAGAGAAGTACTCGAGACTCGGAGGAAGACTCCCCAAAGGAGTTCTTCTTGTTGGCCCGCCTGGCACTGGAAAGACCCTGCTTGCCCGAGCAATCGCCGGTGAAGCTCACGTGCCATTTTTCCATACTGCTGGTTCCGAGTTTGATGAAGTTCTCGTGGGTCAAGGTGCTCGGAGAGTGCGAGATCTCTTTGATAAGGCGAAGGCTCGGTGGGTTAAACAGCGATCAGATGAGTACAACCTCGAAATTCAGCGCTCCATGCATCATTTTCATCGACGAAATCGATTCCGTTGGGTCGAAACGTGTTTCTAACTCGATTCACCCGTACGCGAATCAAACCATAAATCAACTCCTCAGGTCGGTGTATAACGAGTTTTTTATCCAGTTCCCAATTTTTTTTAGCGAAATGGACGGATTCACAAGAAACGAAGGAATCATTGTGATCGCGGCGACGAACCGCGTAGACGATCTTGACAAAGCACTTCTCCGCCCGGGACGTTTCGATGTTCGCGTCACTGTTCCAAAACCGGATTTGGCTGGTCGAATGGATATCTTCAACTTCTACCTGTCGAAAATCGTTCACTCGGCCAATGTTGACCCGAATGTTCTTGCCAAAGGATCAACGGGATTCACCGGGGCTGATATTGAAAATATGGTCAATCAGGCCGCTCTGAAAGCTGCCACCGATAACGCCCTGGAAGTGTCCATGGCCTATTTGGATGAGGCACGAGACCGTGTTCTAATGGGTCCTGCGCGAACCGGAGGACGTATTCCCGATGAGGAAGCGAATAGAAACACTGCTTATCACGAGGCAGGGCACACTCTCGTTTCGTTGTACACGAAAGATACAATTCCATTGCACAAAGTTTGTTATAACGAGTAGTTTACAATGATCGCAATTCGTTTCAGGTCACTATCATCCCTCGTGGTCAGTCTCTTGGCCACACAGCCATGCTGCCCGAAAAAGATAGCTATCAAATGACAAAGTCTCAAATGCTTGCCACCTTGGACGTAATGATGGGAGGTCGGGTCGCCGAGGAGCTCATCTTCGGAGATGATCAAGTCACTACTGGAGCTGCAAATGATTTGAGCAAGGCGACAAACATGGCTGTTCAAATGGTCAAAACTTACGGAATGAGCGATAAAGTTGGATTGCGTGATTTCACCGCCGAAGAAAAGGAGGGATCTTCCCTGGTAAAAGTGTCTGACTTGTCGCCACAGACTGCTGAACTTATTGACGCTGAGATTAACCGGCTTCTTACTGAAAGTTATAAACGGGCTAAGGCAATTCTGGAATCGAAAAAGGTTAGTTGGTTTTTCCGTTTTATTTACGAGTATAATTTATTTTTTGCAGAAGGAACACCAATTGTTGGCTGAGGCTCTTCTCGAGTATGAGACACTGTCGGCAGATGAAGTGAAGAGAGTGATCAGTGGTCAGAAGATCAAGAGACCGACGCCTGCTGCTGTCAAGAAGAGCAACGATTCGAAACGTAATCAGCCATCTCTGGTGCTCCACCTGTTCGAAGAGGAAGGTCGCGGAAAGCAGTGATTCATTTTTCTCTGTCTTCCGTTTTAATAATATTAGAACAATTTCCGTATGCTCGTTTACAGGTATCCACTCCTATTCTAGAATTCTTTCGCTCGCTCTCTTTCTCTTACCCGTGTCCCCCTCATCATCCCTGTAGTTCATCCGCTGTGTCCCCTTCATGCATTCGCTCGCTCTTTCCGTCTATTCTCCTATTGTCGTATTACTGTGGCTATAGTTTTTTTTCTCGAACAAAGGTTCTGTGCACATAAATTTCATTCATTCAACATTTTTTCTCATCTAATCAACTTTCGAACATTTCCGATTTAAAACTTGAAGAAACGTCTTGCTGGTCTGTGTCGTCTTCGCCAACACATTGCATTTCTTATTCTCTTCGTCTGTCGAAATGTACACGAAGACGGTCTCGAACCGTTCGGTGCCAGCGAAAAGACGCCACGTGTCGAAGTCGATGCAAGAGAAACGAGGGAATTCTCGTCGAAACGAAGAAACATCAACCGATTTTGGGATCGGAAGGGACGCGAAAACGGCGAACAGTGACTGAACGATTTTAATCGATTCTGAAAACGAAACGTCATTTGTGGATGCGCCAAGACCGAAAACTTTGTTCATCGCAGAATTCAATCGATTTGAGATCCAGCTCTTCGGACGCTTTATTCATATCGATTGGAAACGAGAAAGTGGCCTGTTTCAATGGTTCTGGACTCTGGTTCTGGCCGATAACTGAATGGAATACTGGATTCAGTCTGAAATCAGACATGTCTCAGCAAACTAAGAATAGAGTTGAGACTCACAGACGGCTTCCACTCGGTACTTCTTGACATTGAACGATAACAGACACGTGATCACTGTGAAAGAACGCGGAGAAGGGAAGAACGACGAGAAGAACTGCCGAGGAACTGTTGGCGACTGCTGGCAGAGAGCTCACCGAGTTCTCGTCTTCGAACACAATCCACCGTGTCGTGCAGTCACGTGAGGAGGTTTTCAGTTTTCTGAAGAACGGAACGTCATCGAATTCTTGGTCAAGATGTGCTTAAACTATTTTCGGCTTTTGACTCTTGTGGAATGGGGAACACGAGCAGTAGTGAGAAGATCATTACGAATAGCAAAACGTATGTTCTCTGTTAGAAAGTAAACTTTTATAAAAATTTTAGGGATTCGAAAACTATATTCGAATGCTTGAAAATGGTGGAAAATCAGAAAACTGGCGAATACAGTTGCACCCCTCCCCCTTTTCCTTCCCGTCGCATTCCTTATTCCCAGTCGAAAACCGTAAAAAGTCAAAATTAGAGAAAAAAAAAGCAATTGATCCGAATCCACTTTCACTCACATTTGACTGTCGGGCAGTTTGTTCGAAATTCGGATTCTGGTGACGACGTGCATTTCGAAGCCGAAACTTTCGATAATTTCGAACGAGCAACACGAATTCTCCGTCGCAGGGATCGATATTTCGCAGTTGAGCATCTGAATTCGGTTCTTTTTCTCTCTCAAAAATCAGATATTTCCCGTACATCTCTGATGTATTTTCTGCTTTTGGCGCTCTCGTTTCTTCCGTTTTCCGTAGAAATAGTCCGTAGAACTTCCTTCAGAATCGACTTCTTCGCGTGCATTTTCTTCTCTAACAACTTCAGATTGTCTTCAATTTTCTCGTCTTCCATCTTCAGAAAACTCAAAATTCATTCAGATCAGTGTTTGTCACATAAATTTGATTTGGTTTCAACAAAGTTAGCTTCCAGTAGGAGGTCCGCTACTCAAATAAATATTTCATTCACAATAACGATATCAACTTTTTTCTGAGACGGGGAAAGGAGAAGAGATGATGAGATGGAATTGATATTAGGCAGTCGGCAAAATATCTTGTCCCTCGAGCAGCACTGTCGTACTGTAGCAGAGGTCCCAGTATTGCGCGACTCCATGTTTTTCGAAAAACTCGCGAGCTTGCTTCTCGAGAGTGGCCGTGTGAACTGTAAAATCGCGGAAGTTTCGCCGTTTCACTTGACCTTCCCAGATCTGAAAAATATTCAATTTTGCTCATATAATTTGACGACTGCTTTCTACCAATTCGCAAAGATTTCTCTCTCCTGGCGCATCCTTCTCTGCATCCTTTTTCTGTCCAATGATTTCGTCGGCCCACTTGATTCTGTTCAACATGAGGTTACTGTAAAACTTCTGCTGCTTCGGTCCTCCTTCCACGACGATGACGTTCTGCGCCTTGTGCATCATGATGGCACCGCTCATTTGGAGTTGCTTCGCGTTCGTTTCGACTTTGAACTTTTTGGATGGATGAGCCAGTGACTTGACGCTTAAATAACACCAATGAACTAGTGAACACATGCGTGTGTTTCTCCTACCGATAGACAGCCACATTAACTGCGATAGAAGTGTCTTCGGACAACTTTTTCGTCTTCTTCGCTCTTTTCTGATCCTCCGTCAGCTTTCTCTCTGCGTTCAACTGCAAAAACAATGATTGACGTGGTTTCAAAGTCTATCCTTTTACCGTTTCGTGCTTTTTGAGTCTCTCCGCCATCTGTTTCCGAACGTGAGCTTCCATTTTGGTCGGATCTTGGATTGCTTCATTTCCGAGAACTCGCATGAGATTACTAATCTTGACTTTTGGTTCTGGCGCCTTCTCGAGACCCAGCCGAATCTTCTCAGTCTTCTCTTTCAAAACTTCCTTTCTATTTTGTCTTCTGATTTTCTTTTTCTCCTTTGTTGTCAGATAAACTTTCAAATACTGCTGAGAAAGTGGTTCTGTCGGGGGTCTCATGGAAATGGGATGCTCGACGAGCTCGGAAACTGTCTGTGAGTATCTCTCCACATCATCGACAGATGGGATTTCATCGTAGCTGCAATAGAAATCGTAAGAACTTGAAACTTGAAGGTTAAACTTACTTGACTTTATCCAGAACTAGCATGTCCCACCACTCGATATCGGGCACTCCGTTTTCCATTTTCGCTGTTCCGGTCGGTGTAACCATAGCTAATTTGACAGCCGAAGAGATTCCAGTCGACTGTGCCGCAGAAGAAACTTCGCTTTGAAGCCGTTCTAGTCTCGCCATTGTGCGCTGTTTGTTGGCCAGTTTCTCGAATTCTCCCTTTTCGTGGAAGTTGAAACCGCGCCTTCTCCGATCTGCCGTCTTCGCATTGATTCGGGGATCAAGATATTCAATAAGTTTCTCGGGCTCTTTGGCTTCTTTCGTAATCTGCTGCTGTACCTTCTTCTCGACCTGCTGAACTACTTCTGGCAAAGGAGCCATGACTCCCGCAGGTCCCGCATTAGCTACGAGCGCATTCAACTTCGCTACGACGGGCTGTCGAGCAAGTTTCGCCTTCAGTTGCTCCATTCGAATCTTTTTGTCCATTGAGTGGTTAATGAACATAGTGGCCTCGTCTCTTCCAAGAGACAGTGTTTTCTGTGTTCCGACCGTCGGAACTCCGCTTATTGACGGATCGAGAGCCGCCTGTGGTTGGAGAGTTCCCGCCGCTACAGCCATTTTGCGCTTCTTTTCTTCAATCTCCTGCTGTGCTTTGTATAACAACTCCTTCGTTCTCAGCTGGTCCTCAGTCGTCACATTAACTTTCTTTTCCTCCATTGCCCGATTTGACGACGAAGGTTCATAGTAATTTTCTTCGACTCTACGTCCATTTCCATTTTCAGGTTCCTTCTTCGAACTTTCCCTGCCTCTGAAACTCTTCTATGCAGCGGAATGGAATCATCGAATGAAACCCCTACCTATCTTTTCGATCATCCACCCGATCTCTCTTTCTGTCACGACCGTCTTCTTTCTCGTTTCGAGCTCTCTTTCGCAATTGAGGATAGTGATCGCACACGGCCGTTATCACTTTTCCCGCTTTGTGCGAGTCTTCGACTGCCGACTGAACGCGTTCTTTCAGCGTTTCATAGTCGTACCCTTTCTTCAGACATCGTTCGACAGCGTCAATGACCTGGAAATACGTTATGCTTTCAATGATTGCACTGTTATTCATACTTTTCTTTGTTCTTCTCGTCGATGCAAATATCGATCGCAAATATCTTCCAGCTTTCCCATCTGAAACTGTTTGAATAATACATGAAAACATTTGAAAATTGAAGTTGAGATATTGAAAGAGGTGTAAAACTCGAGATTGTGAACATTGAAAATTGAAATCACCATATTCATTGAATATATTCAACTTGGACGATATCAGTCAAGAAAACAATATGAAATCCACGAGATTCAATGCAATACGTCGATACGGCCTCAAACATTTTACAAGGATAAAAACAGTTAATCATAATAATTAAGAGAGGAAAAAATAATCGGGAGACAGGGGAAATGGACATTTTAAAGAAACGGAGGAATTGTCTTTGAGAACCACGGTATTAAAAGTTTTCCGGTTGGATGGTTGAGAGATCTTTGCTGAAATTTGTTCTACTGGCTGACAACAGCATTACAGATCGACAACTTAATCTACTCATAAATAAATTAAGTGGAAGTGGAGGAAGTGGAGGGCAAGTCAATGTCGACGCCGTTCCTTGAATCGCCCGAGTCTTCCTCTTCATCGTAACGTCCGTTGATTGCCGACGAGAGAAGTTTGCTCAGATCCTTTCCGTCAATCTTCTCCTCGCCTTCTTCTTCTTTCAGCTCACGCAGGGCATCTGAACAGATTCAAATAAAGGCCACAATAACGGGAATGAGCTTACCTTCGTCGAGTTGTCCTTTGACACCGTCAGTAACCTGTTTTTCCAACTGGAGTTTCTTCCTTGCTAACGCGAGCATTCCTATTTCAACAGTAGCCTTACTTACTAGACGGGTAACGAACACGGGTTTCTCTTGTCCCATACGATGACATCTGTCTTCGGCTTGCTTATCGTTGTAAGGATTGAAGTCGATATCGTGGATGATGATGTGATTAGCTGATGTCAAGTTGATACCCAGTCCTCCGGCTTTGGTAGACAACAGGAAAACAAAGAGATCTTTTGAAACGTTGAACTCGTTAATCATTTCTTGACGATCAAGAACTGGCGTTTGTCCGTCAAGTCGTTTGTACGAATATCCACGAATGTTGAGGTACACTTCGAGGATGTCGAGCATCGATGTGAACTGGGAGAAAATCAGAACTTTGTCCCCCTTCTCCTGGATTTCGGGAAGCATTTTATCCAGCTGTTCACATTTTCCACTTCTCAGCGCCAATTCTTCGTTCAATAAAAATTTGCTGGTGCTGCGGAAACGCTCGCACAACTGATGGATTTTGATGTCGGACAAGTAGGCAAGATCTTCGGACACGTGTTGCCACTTTTTTTCGGCGTACGCCTTCTCTCGGAGACACAACTGCTTCGCTATCTTGTCCAGCTTGGCATCAGTGTATTGTGAACGTCGAAGAAGTGGATGATTGGCTGCCTGGCGGAGTCTCATTAGAGAACCATACGAATCTCCCGCGTCTTCCGAACGCTGCAGTCTGCAAAAATATCGATTTGTTTGAGCAACTTTGTTATGATTATTCAACTTACACATCCACGATATCGTCATACAGTTCCTTCTGCGGTTTCTTCATTTCCACTTCAATAATCTTCTCCGACTTGGTTGGAAGACTGACCAGGACCTGATTCTTGAGTCTTCGCAAAATGTATGGCTGCAGAATGGACTTGGCTTCTTCAATACGATCTTGTTGGTACATTGCTTTGTCTTTCGAGTCGAGCGCGGGGCCGATCTAAAAGTTAGCTAGTTGATAACTGCTTTCAATGAGAAAAAACCAACTTGTTTGAAATGCTGCAGGAGATGAGTGATATCTTCGCAATACTTATTGAACACCTTGTGAAGAACAAAGTACATCAGAGAGATCAGCTCAATTAGATTATTTTGGAGAGGTGTTCCTGTCAGAAGAATCTTTCGTTTTCCCTTCACTTTCATGAGTCCTCTGTATCGCTCCGAATCACAGTTCTTCAACATGTGTCCCTCGTCGTAGACAACGTAGTTAAGCGAAAAGTTTTTGAAGAACTTTTTATCGTCAGATTTAGATGTGACCATGTTGTACGTTGTGAGAATCACATCAATCTGAAAAATCATTTTGTGGTGGAAAATGAATGTCGGTAGACTAATGAACGACAATTCCAACACGAAAGCATCATGAATGCAGGCTTTCCTTATAATTTCACCCATTCTAAGCCACCAGCAACTTGAGAATTAGCTGATGGAAAGATAATGGGTCGAGCGGGACGGAACTCGCGTCGGCCACCGGCCGGTGGCAACTGTTCCCAGCTGCGCTATGCGAGCATCCCCGCCCGAGCCGTGTGGAGTGTACTTACATGATCTCTCTGCTTCTTCACTTTATGTCGTAAATGCTTTCGCTCGTCTTGAGTTCCGTAGTATGTGAGAAGCTGAAGAAATGAAACGATGGTGAAAACTAACGAATAAGAAGTATTACTTTCAGACTAGGACACCACTTGTGGAACTCTCCGTGCCAGTTCTCAACGGTCGATGAGGGAACTACAATGAGATGTGGGCCAGCTTTGCCGATTTGTTTCAGATAGGACAAGAACGCGACGATTTGAATTGTCTTTCCGAGTCCCATTTCATCTCCGAGAATGGCGTTCAGTTCTTTGTTGTGCATCATTATCAACCATTTAACACCAACGATCTGATAGTCGTGCAGAGAGCAACCTTCTTTGAGCAGAGCCAGCTCCAGTGGCCCTTCGGTACATCTTTCAAAGTCTTTCGCGACAGTTTGAGCGTGATCTTTACAGTCATCCAGGATGCGGGAAAGGATTCCTCGCTTCTCGAGGTGTTCCATGTATGCCTCAATTGCGTTAGCTCCTCTCGTAACTCCTTTCATAGTCGTTACCTAAAAACATAGTTACGTGCGAGCGTTTCGTAACTATTCTTACCATTGCATTATATGCATCAAATGGTCTATTAGCAATCACATAATCAGCAATTTTGTCGTTGATTCGAGACTGCATCAGCAGAATTTCTTTAGTGGCAGCATTGAAAAACTCGCGACATTCTCGCTGGTTCTTCGTTTCTCCGCGCTTCGCCCGACGCTCTTCGATCTGAAATGTGCATTTCAAAGAGGGAACCTTCACATTATCTCACATCACTGTCATCAGAAGGTGTCTCGTCGCCATCTGCATCAATCTCTTCTTCATCTTCTTCCCAATCTTCGTCAGATTCCACTTTCTTCTTCACTTGTTTCTGAGTTTTTTCGATGACTGCTCTGAGAGACTGCTGCTGCTCCTCCTTCCTTTCGACTGGTTCTTCGTTGTTGTCTGATTCTCCATCATTGATAAAGTCACCGTCTTCATCACTTTCGTCGATGATTATCTTCCTCTTTGACGCAGCCGTCCGTTTTGCAACATTCGTCCGCATAACATTTTTCGGTGACAACGAGCCATTTAACCGAGGCTTCGTCATCCACTCATCGTCACTTGAATCCGAAAGAGTTCTCACTCTTTTTCTGTAAATATCTTTTGAATTTTGAACTGCAGCTGTTTTTCCTACGTTTCTGGCTCCGGTGTCTCAGAGTCGTCGCGTCTATATTCACGAGGAGCAGCTTTCTTTCTGAAAATCGATATACTTTTCTCGGTTTTTCGAGCAACATCCTTACTTGGCGGGTGTTTTCCTTTTTCTGCCAGTGTCATCTTCGTAGTCATCATCGTCATCTTCATTCATGTCATACTCCTCCTCGTCTTCGCTGCCCATCTCTTCATCGACATAATCCTCGTCATCTCCATCATCATCACTTCCCTTTTTAGCCCTCTTGGCTGAAATTCATTTTTCGGAGAACAGTTTCCCTTTTTGTCTTTACCTCCGTACTTGGTACCAGCTCCAGTAGTCCTCGGTGGTCGTCCATTCGGTCTTGTCAAAGAGCCGTTTATCTGAACACAAATATTCACTCTTAATGATTTCGAAATAAAACTCACGTTCTGGGATAGAAGAGCTTTCTTGGCGTCCATATCTGCTTGCAGAGTCGATGATTGAGTGGTGCCTTGATGGGCAATACGCACCCTTTCGCCGGACTCAAAGTTACTCGACGACATGAGTTCTACAAAAAAAAGAAAATTGATCCTATAATTAGGATGGAAAGGGACACATCGTACGTGCAGGAGAGTGTGTTCTTGGCATATAGGAAGCATGATAGGACCCAATGGTACCCGAGATGCGATAACTTTAGACAATGATTGAAAATCAATGTGAAAGGCCGCGAAATTCGAATTGAAAAATGGCCACCGTAAACGTCAAGGGCCGTCAATGTGTACGCAAGCACCACAAACTACGACAGTCCGTAAATCACGTCACCAGAGCGGGAACTCGAACACTAACTTTGTGTATATCGGATTTTCAATAAAACTGTTTTGATTCATGATTTGAATTCAATTGAAAACGTGAATAACTTTTGAATCCGTTAATAACTGCAATCTTTTTTCTAGGCGTCGCGCTTTTTTAATCAGTAAGAACCCAGCCGTAGCAGAAGTAAAAAGGACCAATCCAAAAAAAGCAATGTGACAAACTTTTATTAGTCGTAATGTATTTCGCATGCTAACGACCTTCAAAACTTCATCGCAAAGTTCTCCTTTTCCGCTTCTCGCAGTCGTGTCCATTCGCTTTTTTCTAAATAAAAAAGTAAGAATGTGTTTCTTTTTCGACGTGACGATATTCGATTCGGGCGCACCATTTGTTGTTCTCTCAGTGTTTCTTCTGTTCGGTCGAGAATCTCTGTCCACGACTGCTTCCGGTGAGTCGCTCTGTCGCTAAGCAAAATTTTGTAACTACTTATAAGGAAGATATTTATTCACAGAAACCTTTTTCAATGACGGCAGACATCGTTTCAAAAAAAAAAGAAAAATATATATTCAATAAAACAAGGCTCAATCAGTCTCCATTTTAATCTCGAACCGATTCGCCAACCCGGTTGATTGTCCCGCAATCCCGTTAGCAGCCCGTTCTGCCACCGAACTCCAGTTGACACCGAACAACTGGGGTCTATCCTGCATACGGAGGACGACTTGAAGGGCATCCGCCGCCACCGTCTTCTTCTGTTGCGCACACAGTTCCTCCGCTTGTTCCAGTATGTCATCCACAAGTTGCACAGCGTTCACTGGTTGTACGGGGCTCCATCTGACAGAAAAAAAAATGATTTATAGACTTTTCGCTTACAAACTTTTCGATAGATTTAGCAAGTTCAACAAACAAGAACTGCTTGGATTTCCATGCGATCGCTGCATTTCTGACGTATTCGGCAAGCAGATCGAGAGACTTTTTCGCATCCGTTGCATTGTTAAAAGTGGGCAAGGCGAGAGCGAGGGCCGTCAAGTTCAGAGTAACGAGTTTGGAAACACGAATTTCTTTTTCCAGATTAGAAAGACCTTCCATCTGATCGTCCGAATCGTCATCACTTCTTTCACTGAAAAATTAGATCACATGTGTTTAAGGAATATGTACATTTTCTTTTAAACCTTATCAACTTCTTAACATTTTCCGCTACTTTCTCGGTTAGCCAATCTGCAGATGCCACGTCTCCAGAGATCACAGACCAGGAGGCAACAGTCGAAAGACCCGAACAGGCGTACTCAGCGTTCTTCTTCGATGCCTCTCTCCTAAGAACTTTCACAATCTCATCTGCTTCGCTGGCTTCTAAATTTGTTTTGAAACTGAATCCGGTTGCTGCGAATGTCTTGCTCAGCGCCTTCAGGATTTCCACCTTTCCATCCCAAATCCTTCCACTCAAGTTTTGAATCAAACAAAGTGCCGCATTTTCTGTAAAATCGAGCAATTGCATTGTGCGAAACGACAGTCATGCCTACTCGAAGTTTCGAATCCAGCATCGGTTTTCAGTTGCTCGAACACTTCGCCAACCATCACAGCAGCCTGCTTTCGAACTGCCCATACTTCACTGTTGGTGATGAGATCTGTTGCCAGCGCGAGGATCTCGTCTTTGAAAAGCCGCACGGCCGCACTCGTGGACGGAACGAGCTCTGCCCACACCTCGTCCCACGCCTCCTGCTTCTGTCGTGCGACTTCGTCGCCTTTCGGCACTTCACGACATCTCTCGAGCATCACATAAGGAACGATTTGTGAAGTGTATCCACTCAGAATTTCTGACGAATTGGACGCTAGATTGCTGATGACATGGCAACTTGAGTTCTTGAGATCCTCTGAACGTAAACGTCTAATTTGGATTATGTAACCGATTTGATACCATCACTTGTGAGCAGATCTGACACGACTACTTTGATCAACTTTTTCATTTGATTTTGGGAAACAAATTTCGCCAAATAAGACAGGGTGTTGGCGAACTGCTTCCGGATGGATGGATTCCTGTCCCGAATACCTGGCGTGAGAGCTGCTAGCAGTTTGTCTGGAATGTCAAAACATGACAAAGCATCAGTTTTTGACCAACTTACCACACTGAGCAGTGTGGTCAATCAAGAGCTGCGGGGCACGGAGGGCCAGCTGAGTGACGAATTGTGCTGCGGAGGATCGAGTGGATACACCAACAGATGAACGCAATGTCTCGCACATTTTAGGGGTCATGTCCACGAGAACTTTCGCATCGATCTGAAATCGAAACGTCGCTTAAAATACACATTTCAGGTTCATCTCACATGAGGTAATAAGTCATTGATTGCAGTCATCATGGGAGAACCTCTGGCGATGCTGGCACGGGCATCGTCGAGAGCCTCCATCTGCTCCTGTGTTGATCTCACTGCCAAGTAGTTCAGAAGCGGAGTTTCGTTTTCACTGATGGCGTCCATCAACAATGGAATCAAATCAGCAATGTACGGCTTCAGCTGCTTCCCGGCTGATTTCGTCAATTCTAGAACAAGTTTCAGACAGAAAAGCGTGTTTCCTTTCACAGTCGACTTCAAGATTCCTTGATCGATGACAGCGGGAAGGACAATTTCAAGGAACTGGTTCGCTTTGTCCAAATTGCTCGAGGACCCGAGACGAATGATAAGTTTCGAGATGGCGTCGGCTGCTCGATTACCCGCTTCTCTTGTCGATTCTTTGACGTCGTCTCTCACGCGTAACACAGATTCCAGAAGTTGCGGGATCATTTTGTGCATTTCCGGGGTGTCGTGCCCTCGGAGAATGTCGGAGAGCGCAAGACAAGCGGATTCGCGGACTCTGAACTCTCTATCGGTGATGGCAGGCAAAAGTTCCTTTGCGATCTCGTTTGCGAACTCGTCTACTACATTTTTCCGGTTTGCAGTCAAAATCGCCCAAATCGATCTCATTGCTGCCTGCACCTTGGTATCAGGATCATATCGGAGTCTGAAAATACATTCTTCATGGGGAATGATTACGCAACTGACCTGAACAATTTCGGAACTAATTGATTGAAATAAGGTTCGATTTCCTCTTTCGCATTCTCCAATAGTGCTCCGAAGCCGTGAGCAGCGCCAAGTTTGGAGTTCCATGTGGCATTGTGACGAGCAAGTTGCATGAACTTGTAGACGAGATCCGGTTGATTCAAGTCCGACGCCAACGTCAACAACTCCTGATAAGTGGTGAGTTTTCCTCTAAAAAAGGTTTCCACTGGAAGTGTGTCTATTTCTACAAATTCACAAACCCTGTAGGTGTTTGTCCCAGCTGACCACTCTCGAACAACTTTGTCTCCCCAGTGATCTTCGTTTCTGACCGCTTTCCCTCGGACAACGTTGTCATGAGCAAGTCGACCAATTTCTTGCGCAGATCAGCATCGGCAAGACCGTAAACAACTCCCATTCCTTTAGAAGAAACATCTTGCGAGAACTCGTCATTCTCTGTGAGTCCGTCGGCAAATGCTTCTTGCACTGCCGTCAGCAACTCAGCGTCGTTCAACACATCAGACTTCCACTTTGCAAAACTTTGCATTACCATGAGAAGCCAAACCAGCTGTGCCCGACGGAAATGTTGATTTTTGTTTTCCTTTTTCTGAAAAATAATACAGAAACATGTGGAAAATCTCATCGAGAACTCACATCGTGCAATGTTTCCTTGATGAATGCAACAATTCGTTCGTTGACTATCTGAACCCTCTTTTCTGATCCGAGCCGTTCTGCCAGTGTGACAGTATTCCCGTCCAACAAATAGAAGTCTCTCTTCGTCAGGGCATGACTACCGAGAATCGCATCGGTGAACGATTCCCCGACGACAAGCTGAAGTTCCTGTTGCGGTGGACCCTCTCCGAAATGAACGAGACTTCGTGCGGAGTCCTCGTAACTCGAGTCGTCGATCGCCGATTCAACGAGTCCACTGACCCATCCGACTACTTTCGCAGCGTTTTCCTTCGTTCGCTGAGTGAACTCCTTTCTCGACACTGCGATCTTTTCGCAGTTAGCTATCAATTCTACAATTACTCGTTTGTGTGCCGTGTGATCGAGAGCCGTTAGATTGTTCTGCAACACGAATCCAGTTGCTCCGAGAACCGACTCGAGGGACGGTGTCGGGCGTTCGTATCCGGTTTTGATGAAAGGAAGGAACACTTCTGCGATAAGATCGTAACCGGCCGTAGGGAAATCAACAGTTGCACCGAGGACGGGAGTGATTGCAGCTGCACAAATCCACGCGAGGCCTGGGATCGACTTTTGGACGAATTCAGAGTGTGAAACTCTGAAAAGCTCCGTCCTCGTCGCCTGGTCTTCATCGAGAAGTGCCGTCAGAAGATAAGTTAGAGCGTTCGAGAACTCCAATCTCACTGAATCGCGAAGTTTTGTCATGCAAGGTTGAAGAGCAAATTGGAAACGATTTGGAGCATCTGGCGTTTCTCCACGTTCTCGCAAAAACGTCTGGAAAGCAGCTAGGAAGCAGGATGCAATCCGAACGAGATGAACATCTGAGGTTAAACTGAATGAGGAGTCATCGGGGTGCACACGAACCAGTAGTGTCGGTCATCGCGTAAAGTGTCATTTCAGCCGCTTTCTCGAGCATGTCCGCGTTGTTCACTTCATGCATCATTCGGACAATACGTGGAGCTACACTCATCCAGTGATCGTCTCCTTCTACAATTCGCAGATGAGCCGGAGTTTCCATGACCAACGTTTCGAAGAGAGCATACATGTATCTGGCACACTGAAACAGCAATGTTTTGAGGAACAGTACTCTATGGCTCACATTCTGATGAACGATAGAGTTGTACGCCTTTGCGGGAGCAGCTTCGTTCCCATTTCTTCTGAAATCTTTCTGTAGACTGCTCCACAGGAATCCGATAACGAGCGGTGCAGGAGGAACAGCTTTTTGTAGGGATTTTTCCAGTTGGCGGAAAGCTTCCGACCTGATCGGATCTCTCGCATCGCCGGAAGCTTGCAATAGCATCCATCGTAGATCCATGTCGTTTTCACCGATCAAAGCTTCGGCGTATTTGAGAGAGGCCAACCGACAGCTGGGTTTTTCCTGAAAACACTCAGTGTTTTCAGAAGGGTGAAAATCATGACTTACAGATGTGATGTGCTCCTGAATGACTTCTCTCAGTGTCGTTTTCAACTCTTCTTTGTTTGATTCTATTAGAAGTGGAAGCCACGTAGAAAGGCACGAAACGATTGAACCAGCCACGTCTTCGATTTTCTCCTGACAAATTCATGTTTTGAAAAGATCGTCTTTAAAAAATGAAACTAACATTTTCAAGATCTCTGAACAATTTGACTACGATGAAAGTGTCATTGAGGATGAGAGACGGCTGTCGTTTGCCAAGAATGGACAAGCAATTGTAGACCCCACTCAACGCCACGGTGCTCTGAACACGTGGAGGGGTGGGTTCCTCATTCTAGAAACACCATCCCCTCCTATATTAAATATCTATTCGTTTTTGTTTTGGTTGACGGAACAACGCTAGTAGCGGAGATTCGTCAAGCACAATCAGATGATAAACTAACCATTGATATTGGACGAACAAGATCACGAAGTTTCTTGAACATGATGGGCGCAAACGGTTTCAGTGCGGACGCTGGCATCTGCTCGACAACCAAGGCGAAGAAGTGCATGATCGATGTTTGAACTCGAACACTTTCACTCGAGCATCCGTTCATACAAATCTGAAAACATCTTTAAGAACAGTTATTCTTCTTCTTCTTCCGGTTACCTTGATATTGTTCATGAATGTTATCGGTGCTAATCTCGACTTTACCAAGTACGTAAGGACGGCTTCTTGCACGAACTGATTGCCGTAATCCATCTGAATGGAACCTCAATGTGCATTTAAACGTGTTTTTTACTTACAAACTTGTTAGGATCCGTCGGTTTTTTGGCATCAGCTTCTGAGCCGAGATAGAATTGCATCAGTCTGTCGACTACCGACTTGTCATTAACGAGCGTTTCAGTTGGCAATTTTTTCAGAAGACTCTCTGCCAGGTCGTCAACTCTGAGAAGCAGCATAAACGCGATAAAGAATTCAATCAAGCTCACTCATTCAGTCTCGAAGCGGTGGCAGTCAAAATAAGAGGAAACGCTACTTTGTCGTCGAAGATCTCTTTGCCGAGAACTTTCAAAATCATAACTTTCGTCTTTCAATTTTCGATTTTTGCGAATATTTCTATTAAGTTCATCTTACCTCCGTTAGGTTCAATTGCTCCGGAAACACTTTCTTTCCGATTTGAACATACTCTTCAATACTCATTCCGGGAAGCTTTGGCGTTGGATTCATCATTGGAATTCGCTCTATAGCACCGTGAATTTCTTCCCTGGAAGTGTTCTTGTGGGGAGACTGATTACTGGTAGATCATACGTGGTACGTGCGAAGAATATGAGAATTGCTTGGAAAGTTCTGGCAAGTATTTCAACATCAGCTGTGCGGAGGTCCAGGGCGGGCCAGTCTCTTTTCTCCATTTTCGCCAGCTCGTGAAGTCCGGGGAGCGAGAGGGCGAGAAGACTGAATTTAAGACTTTTCAGTCTGAAAGAAAGAAGAAAACTCACTCATAAATGTAGTTTATATCATTCGGCTTTTTGCTCAACGACTTCAGATAAATAGGAAGAACTTCTATCTGTTCGTTGGTCCCAAGTCGATCTTTTGCGTATTTCAGGTAGACGAAACTGAGATTCTGAACAGCCAAACGTGTTTTCAGATATTTCTGTTAACAAACCGAAGACACTGGGTTCGATCCTTGAAACAAGTCCAAGAGTCGGTGGGTTGGAAGGTGAATTGCTCGATTACTTTTTACTACTTTGTTGTATTGGGTGAGGAACTCGGTGACCTGGTTGACCATATATTTGTTTCGAATTTGTCAGAAAATGTCGACGTACCACGTTCAGATGTTCGGGTTTCTCGCCAGCAAACTGAATGATATCAGCTAAGAAGCGATCAGTGATCAGTTGCAGCTTAGGATCAGTATTTGCGTTTATAAGACGAAGAAAAACTCGCTCAACTGCAAAACAACGTTTCCTGCACGTTTTCATTTTTACAACTTACCATCATCTGTCGTAGTCACACTCGAACTTTCTTCAGCCGCCGGCTCAGATTGATCGACTTCCATCCTGAAATATCAATTTTAAGGCTTTTGGAAAGCTGGTTCAAGGAACAAGGCAAGATATCGCTTCCTAATGAGAACAACGAAATATCGAAATAGGTGTGAACTTTTCCAAAAAAAGCATTAAAAATGTCATCAAATTTCCCGCACGCGAGGTTGGAAGAGTTTCGAAGGAAGAGGAAAAGCTAGGCTGTCTGAACTTTTTCCGACTTTCAACTGATTTTGAGAGCTCAAAAAATGATAGTGTTCGATCGAATTCGACAATTTCATGGCCCCGTGTCCTAACTATTGTGTAGAAGAAAGATAAAGCACAGCATCTAACAATGCGGCAAAAAAGTTAAACACATAGTAAATCCAAAGACGTTCTCGTAACTGCTAATTTCGAATGTATCGGTTATGATCTACGAGTTTGCTGTTGACAACTTTTTGATATCTCTTATTAATTTTGAGATATAATGATTCTCCGGCAGAGCTCTCCTCAGTTGCGGGTCCATTTCGATGGCATCCGATAGTAATACATTATAATGTGCATGGGCCCACAACAGTTTCGAAATAGATCATAAGTATACAATGCAGTGCAATATTCTATTCATTTACGCCAATAGTCAAAATAAAAGAGCACAAAAGTTTCATATCAATTCGAATCAAAACACACACTTATATACAGAAAACTATTCGATTGAAATAGAGGTTATCAGTGTCTAGCCATCGTTACTTGTTGAGTTCGTCGAGAACTTCTCGTACACACATTTCCAGAATGTTGCCATCGATTTCTCCCTGGAATCAAAAATTGAGTCAGATTTGTAACTAGTCGTTGGAACCTTAATTCTAGCACCTCTCGTCTTGGACTTCAAAAAGAAACGCCACCAGCAGTCTTCGTTGAAATGGGCTTCAGTGACTGAAAGCATGACTTTTTCGCAGGAGGGTTCCAGCAATAACTGACCGAGAACGAAGTTTATCATCTTGTGATAATTCTCCGAAAGCTCCTGAAACTTCTGTTCGGAGAAGTAGTAATTCGTCGTTCCACTTCTAGTTCCAATGTTCGCAGGGAGTTGTAGCATGATTACAGGCTCAAATATGACGGTTTTGTTCGATTGAGCACTCTGAATTTCCTTACCTTTTCGGAGCCAAAAATGAACTTTCGTGATTCCAAAACGGTGGTGGCGACATGATAGAGTGGATCGGAAGCACGGTCGGCCAGTGCTTCCTCGCACTTTTCAACCAACGGGTCAATCAGAAAGTAGCTGCTCTCGGCGAGAAGTTCCCTTAGTCCGCGGGTGGTTTCCGGAAGGGCGACCCATCCGTCTCGGAGGAAGTTGAGAATAACATGGAAATGCCGAGGATCTCGATCGATGAACACACAGCCGTCCTCGTCGATCGGCACCTGAAAAGGCGCCTGAATGGTCAGTGTGGGAGTGGAGAAAACTCACGGGAACGTCGGTTGTGAACATCGTCTTGAGCATGGAGTCGTGTTTGGAGAGGGTGGAGAGAGACGTCTTGAACACGACTCCCCCCACATTCAGTTTGACTAGTCGGTCAGGAGTCATATTTGAAACTGACCAAACGCTTATCGCCACTTGAGTGGGAGTTGTCTCTTTCCGCGTCCCCCACTGTTTTCGCACTGATAAGAAGGCACGTGCTCTCGCAATTCACTTTATTTATCGACAAGAAAGTTATCAAGTGACGGAATGTTGTTACAAAGCATAATCTCCATTCAAAGAACCCCGTGTTCAGGCAGTGACACTAGTCGCTCGCATCGCCTCGTCGAACTCTTCGTCCGTCAATTCGGGTGCATTCGGCTTATCCCACTTCTCAATGGCATCCTCCAGTTTCGTTCGGAGATCACTCGCGGTCGGTCGAGAACCCGCACCCACCGTCAGCGCCTCTTTTATGATGCCGATGGTCTTCTGACTGATTGCTCTCTCGCTCTCCCATTTGATCATCTCGGGACTCTGCGTTGCCAGTGCAATACTGCCTCCTTGCTCGTAAACCTTATTGAATGGGTTCTCGAGGTAGACGAACTCGTACAGACACACGCCCAGAGACCACACATCCACTGCCGTCGTCAACGTGGATCCGATCTCGCAGAGGAACAGCTCCGGCGCCCTGTACATCATGCTGCACCGCTCTTCCGCGTCTTCCCTGTACCGGTGATGCTCTGCAGACGTCTCGATCTTCAGTGGCATTCTGGAAAGCTTTTCGACCGTCGCTCAGTTCATCTCTCAACTGATTTCCTTACTTTGTCACAGATCCAAAGTCAATCAGCTTAATGTCGTCTCCAGTCTTCAGAATGTTCGCCGGTTTCAAATCGAAATGAGAGAAGCCGTGTGTGTGCAACTCCTCCACAGCCGACACAATTCCCAGGAAGTACTTCAGCTGTTTGAGCTCTTCCATCGGCTCTTTCCCTCCTCTCAACTGCTCTAAATACTCGGAAAAGTTCATCGAGTACCGATTGAACAGCAGATAATGGTCGGAATCTTGGATGATGTGGGCGATGAGATCGATGACGAACGGGTTCTCGTGCAGCTTTCCGTACAACTCCGCCTGCAAACCGCCGCCCTCTTCCGGTCATTTGTTCGCACCCACCTCCTGTTTGACCCTCTCCTCTTCTCGTCTCGTGAACGCCACAATCTTCTTTACAATCATCGGATCCTTCCCACCGCCCGGATCCACTTCCATGATCTTTGCTGATCCGCCCACTGCCACCGTCTTCTTCACCTTCAACCGGTATCCCTCTCCAGTGATATCGGGCACTTTCGACGTCACACACCCCATCTGCCAATTCCTTAATTCCGCTTTACACTCGTCAATCTTCTCCTGAATCGCATGTATCTTCCATTGATCTTTCACAATCTCCTTCACTTTCGAACTCTTCAACAAGACAATTCATTAGTTTTTGATTCGTGAAACCGTGTGTTAACGAGCAAAAATAAGTTAAAAATGCGCTCACATTGAGAAAACCGAACATTTTGAAAGGCACAAAAGAGATAAGAAATGATAAGGAATACGTGGTCACAGTTCGCTTCTCTCGGGTTTCGGGGCCACGAGCGGCGAGTCCTCGGTGTCGGAAACGTATCCCGGCTCGTTCGTGTACTTCTGAGGGAACACGACCAGTGGGTACAGGGTGTAGGCGTCCACATTCAGAGGCGAGAATTGCGATGACCACTCCTGAAGATTCGTTTCAGTTCTCTCTCTCACTTTCAGTTTTCCCTACTTTATTCGGATGCTTATTGAACATGATCGGGAGATATTCATCCACTGGCACCATCTTCTTCAGTGGCTCCGGAGCGAGTAACTTCTGTGCTCCACTCAACGAGAGCATGTATCCGAGGGTCCAGTAGGAGTACTCGACACTCGAAAGATGCCGATGCTGGGCAATCCACAGTTCCTCCTCGTCCGACTGTTTCTTCCTTCCGAGGTAGATCAGATCCCACGCCTTCCCAGAGGCCTCCAAGTCTTGCAGAACCTCTTTCACTCTCGTCAATCCGTCATGAGAGAAACGCAGATCGTCCTCGAACACTATCACCTTCTCGTACTTGTTCTGGACGACATCTTGCCATATTCTGAAACCGTTCCCCTACCTTGACAGTCATCCCCACCCGCCTCACCTGTAATGGCTCAGAAAGCATCCGATCTCTCCGTTCTTCATCGGCCTCTTTGTAATCGGATCGAGATATCCGTCGAGAATTCGGTAACTCTTCAGTTCGTCAGGCAACTGTTCCAGTTTCTGTCCGTCCGTCGCCTCGAGAATCGAGAATTCGACGCCGAGAAGTTCGAAAATCCTCTGCATCCGATCGAATTTCTCTTTCCGACGTTTCAAGTTTATCAAATAAATCCTGAAAGCATCCGTTTCATAGAGCCCTCCGTCCCCCAAACCCACTTGTCCACTCCGTGTTTCTCGGATTCCGGCTGCCACGGTCTGACACTCCGCGACACAAACGGAAGTTTCCGATCGTCGGCGAGAAAATCGGCCAGGTGATATCGGATCGTGTTGCGTCGTTCGTTGACGTCGAGATCCGGGCTGACGAAGATTCCGTAGTCGACCTGGTTGTCTGCCCAGACGGCGATGTCCATGTTCTTCGCAGACGCGAGGAACACTTCCGACGGATCGTCGGGACCTTCGTAAAATGGAAGATTCTCTTTATCGAACGTCAGATACGAAGCGTCCATTGCGGATAAATCGATTGCCACTGGGAGAGAGAATGAGAGAATCTAAAAGGATCTATAGATGGAGGACTCAACCATTCTCATTTGCACCTCTTCCCGAACATTACCCCTTTCCAGCAGCTCCTGTGACGGCTCATCGACGTTCGACGATCCATCGATCGACCGGAACAGCGGAACGACTACAGTGTGCGACTTCTCGGCGAACAGCAACTGAACGAGGCTGTTTTCCGTCGGAACAGTGTCCCCGCTCATCATCAGACATCGGACCGTCCTCTGGAGTCGGGCGTTTCGCAACGCCGTCTCCATCCAATTCTCCGTCTCCTCGATCACTTTCACGTGCTTGAAGAACTGTTTCGTCGAGTCGATCCACCTGAGAGTGTTCAGAGTCAGTTGGCAGTGTGTTCTCGAATTACCATTTGACCTGATGAATTGTGGCGTCTTCTTTGCTGAGAACGAACAATTCGAGGCGAATGCGATCTTTCGGATAGTCGATATTCTCGATCCATCCCAACAAATAGGGGATTGCGTGCGCGTGTTCCGAGAGTCCGATGCCAATGTAGACGGGCGGATACAGATGTCTGACGTCTCCTTCGTCCGGTTCGGCCCCCGGAAACAGAGAAACCGAAAGAACGGGAAGAAGAAGAAGAAGAAGAAACGGAAAGATCGTCATGGGCGCATCGAAAGAGATGGTTCGTCGGAAACAGATGCGTAATTGCGACCGAATGGCTGACTTAGCTTGCTCACACGGGCGAGACAGAAGAGACACAGAGAAAGGGCATCTGGCGAGCAGGGGTCAGTCGGGAGAGAGAGAGCTGCGGCCGGCCAACTGTTGTAATTCGTCATCGATTTTTAGGCGTCCTCAATCGAGACACTTGCCTCTCCGCATCCGGTCTACCAATTAAACGAACACTTCAGAGCGCCGGATCGGTTCTCTTCAAAAATTGCGAACCGAGTATACGGTGCTTGCGCTTGTACAAAAAAAACTATCGATAAATCCATCATTTATTTCTCTACTAGATGAAAAATGAAGTCAGGAGAACCCGCCTTCTGTCAGTTATAGACGATCAGGTACATTCGCAGGGGGGAAAAAGGAAAGAAGATGGTAAAATAGAAGTTGATGGAGATGGCAGTCAAGCCCTAAAAATTTGAGGTTGAGAAGAAACAAACCAATGACGCTGGGCCTCTAGATCGACTGAGGACGGACACAATGGAAAGGATCTCTTAGACACATGCTTGATTTAGGAAAAATAGAAAGGATAGTAGTTACAAGAAACTGTGAGAAGGGAATAGAAGAATGATGAACGTATACAGTTTTGGATATGAATACAGACATCGAGAAAAAATAGTAAATTGAGGGGAAATAGAGATATCCCCTAAAAGCATAGTAATTTGAACGAGTTAGGCAATGTACTCGTAGAGATCTTTTTGTCCTTCTACCCGGAGCATGTACTCCTTCTCGATCAGCGATCCGATGCATCGCTTGATCATCTCGACCTTCGGCTTGAATCTTCCCGACAGCTGAGTGATAACCTGCAAAGAGTTACGTATTAAAGGTATTGGAAAACTTTCTAAAATAACGTACCTCAGCAACAAGCTGTTGATGGTTAACTCGCTTACGTGTCTTCATAATTCTCACAATGCATGCCTGAAAAACATGATTGATCACAAGGCTTCCAGGTTGGACAACTTACGCTGATCACACTCTTTCTATCTTCCTCGACGTTCTTTTGGACGTGTTCCGTGTCACGAACCAACTCCTGTTTAATGCTGAGCTTCGACAGATCCACACGGACCTTCTTGTTGGCGTACGTCGAGTTCAGACCGACTGTGGCATTCATTGGAATTTCCTCGCCCTGAAGCTCTGCATCGGCCTTCAGAACAAGATTCTTGATCAAGGAGCCGACGATCATTGGAACCGTCTTAGGATCCATTCCAGTTGCTTCTTGGATCTGTTCAACTGTGTAAGTTTCCTGCTCATTGAACAAGAGCAGAGTGCACATTTGTGCGGTGGTCACCTGAAAAAAGATAACATTTGTTGGACGACGAGTTAAGTCTGACTTACCGTGAAGACATATTTCTTCGAGAAAGCGGCCGATGTGATTTCTCCACGGCACTGCGAATACACCCACGTAAGACGGCGGCCATTGAATTTCTCATTGTAGAACTGAGTGAACACTTCGATCGTCTTGGACAGTTGTTGAGGTAGAGTGAGGGTGCTGGTCGGGAACGTTGGCCACGAGCCAGAGCTGAGCACGAGCACATTGAACTCGATAGCCTTGCCACCGACAGCATGTTGCTTCTTATCCTTGAAGTCTGCCGTCAAATCTTTACTGACTTGCGTGTCGTTGACCATCTTCGACAAACGAGCCGTGTACTCATAACCACACATGCTTTTCAGCTTTGATATGAAGTTAGCCTCTGCTTCATCACTGGCGGACAAATCGTTGATGAGACGCTTACTGAACATCTTTGTATAGAATTTAGAGAACACGTCCTTATCGTCGATGTACTTGAAAACGATCATCTGAATTATAGGTGATTAAAAATTCGAAATAGGGTAAAGCAAGCTTACAATTTTGTTAAGAAGATCTTCGAGCTCTCGCTCATCTGGCATTTTGGAGCTTTTTCTAAGCAGCTGATCACAGTATCTAGAGAGAAGTTCGGCTGACTTTGTAAGCTGAGCATTGACTGGGGCACGTTTAGTAACTGCGTTAGTGTTGATAAACTGGGTGGCGGCTTTGTCGAGTGACTGCATGAATCCTGGCTCGTTCTTGAATGACTGATTCACCAGCAACTGGTATCTCTGATGAACTTCAAGGAGCGTTTTCACGTAGAGTTTGGCATCAGTGGAAGCCTCAACAGCAACACGTTCGAGAGCCTCTTGACCTTCCTTGGTGATGTGTCTTTCGAGAGAAAGTCTCAACTGGTCCAGTCCATTAGAGACTCTGTCGCACAGCTTGAACATCCTCGACAAATCGTCGTCGCGCTGAGATACGAGAAGCTCGCCGAACTGACTTTGGAAGAACTCGAGCTGATTTGCAATAAGTACTCCTTCACAGCAGTTGGCGAGAACAGTTTTGGTGGAGGAATTGAGGTAGAGCTGGCATCTGTCGTCTTCCTCGTCGAGTCTCTTTTCAACTTTAAGCATGTACTCAGTTACATTTCCTCCACTGTTCAAGAACTGTGTAGCTTCGTGCGTGTAAAAATCTCGAGTTGCTTCAAGGAATCTGCTTTCAAAACACTCTTTATAAACTGCCAGCTTCTTCGTTTCACCATCCTTCTTCGAATCTCCGTCCGATTCGTCAACTCCAAGTTCTACCAGGCATTCGACAACACCTGAGATGTACAGCTTATTGATGATGACGCCGGTTCTCTCGGAACGAATCAATTCGAGTACAGCATCGATCACTTTTTCTTTCAAGTCCTTGAACAGAGTTTTCTTCCACACGACAAGAGCGAGTGTGTAAACCATGAAGATGTTATCGTGGCCTTCATCGAGCTCTCGGCGAATCCAGTGCCGGTTCAAATAAGCGAAAATTCCATCCATCACCTTGGAGGAAATTCGAAAGTTTTCCCACTCAGTTGTGTAAAACTTCAGAAGGTCTTCTCCGGAGAGTTCAATCCCTCGTGTGAGAACATCCACAACGTACTTTGTCACGTACTCTTCTACTCTCTGATACATATCGTGACCAACAAAATCGGCCCCGGTGTTCCTCCCAGTATTCGGATTTGGAGCGGCTTCCGTGGCACGATCCTCTGGTTCTCTGCGAGCTGTGGACAGCGTTATCGAAGTGCAGTAGTCGTAGACGCTCCTGAAAAATACTTCGCTCGAGGCGCTCTTTTCGATCAGCACAACTGCAGAATCGATTTTGTACGACTTACGTGTAAAGTGACATATAATGCTGGGGTGACATGAACTCTCTTCGGTATGCGACATCCAATCCTTCACAAAGCTTGCCCCACACTGCATTTGGGTCGTTTCCCATTTTTCTCGGCTCGGTATTGGTCATTCTGCAAAAATCGATGAATGGAACAAATCAAGAAAAAAAATCCGGAGAGCTGGAGCATGCAAAATATAAAATTAGCAACAAAATGAGAGTGTTTATTCAGTGAATCATCGGAATATTGGGAATTTCGCAAGTGACAAACTGAGAAAAGTGATAGAGATGCAGAACAAGTGAGAAAGAAATTGCGGCAAACGCGCTCCAATACAAAATCATCATGTGTTGTACACACGCACGAGTTCTAGAGAGACGACGGTGCACAGCTCGGAGAGGATAATCGAGATCTTGGCGATCGGATTAGCAACCGACGGATTTGAGATAATTAGCGGACGGTTGCACGATTGGAGCAGGTGAACGCGCGGCCAGCAACGTCGTATTGATCTGGACGACCTTCCCAGCGGGGTAGCTATGACACTGGGAGGTAGAGTGGGAAGGGAGAGTGAGCAGAATTTACAAGGGAGGGAAAGAGATTAATAAATCGATTTCAGGTAACGAAGGGTTATGAAATCCCAGTTCCTCTAGTTCAGAGTTTAATGACATTATTTCTGAACTCTCATTTGAAAGAGTTCGCTTCTTAAAAATTAATATATTCTTTTGCTTATGAAAAGGTTGCAAAATTTGGAATGCTAGAGATAAAAAATGAAAATTTAAACAATTGAGGGGGAAATTGTCATTGTTTTTGACACAATTCAGTATAAAAACCTATTTATCATAACTTTTTTCTTATCGAAACGATGCCAAGGGCGCAGTGAAAAAACGAAAAACGTGCGAGACAACGATAAAAACTAGGAGAACACAGCGTCGGGGCTACTCTCCTTCACTGCCCTACGTGTGCGATCAAGGCGATCGCGTTTTAGAGACGAAGAGTGCAATGATTTGCAACAGCAATTACGATCACATGAGGGAGAGAGTGAGAATGGAAAAAGACAGCTGCGAGGAGCAGAACGAGTGAGTGAGTGAATGAATGAGTGAATGAATGGATGAGTGCGAAGATAGGAGATCTCTGGACCAGGATAGGAGGCAACGTGCACGCTGGGTCAACCGCATGTGAAGAGAATACGGTGGTACACGACATAATGAGCGTTGGACGACAAATATTGATTCTTGGTCGAAGAACAGAAAGAATCAACGGGGGAAAAATGGGAATGGAAAGAATGAACGCTCACAAAAAAGAAGGTACCGTACTATCGAAGCAGTTAAAGGCGCACATAGCTCTCAGGGTACTGGTCTCGCCACGAAAATCTAGTTGAACGAAATACTCGCGCCACGGCTCCTTTTTAATCACTTTTCATCGGATTTTTCCCATTTCATGCTTTTACTTGAAAAGCACGGATGTCGGTATTCACTGCCGTCCGTCTCCTTCCAACAGAGAATTCAAACAATGACTGGGTGGCTACGAGTACAAAAACGATAGCGTTTGAGAAAAAAGTACACGTGTTCGGTAGCCGTTCATTCATGAACCATTTTCATAACAACTATATCAACAGATCATGTTTTCTCAAATCACAATAACGTGGAAGTGTATAACTCGTCGTGTCGTCTAATTGTGGAACGAATACTTGATGGATTCAATGGGACAATCGCAGCTTACGGACAATCGGGAGCCGGAAAAACGCATTCCCTGTTGGGAACAGCTGCCGAAAAGGGAGTTCTACAACTGGCCGGAAGCCACCTGTTGCAACTCATCAATGAGGTACTCACTCATCCCTCGCAATCACTGAAATACTCGTTTTCAGCGTCTCACTGTGCAGTATATGGTCAAAATGAGTGCATTCGAGATTTATAACGAGAATCTAGTCGATTTGCTGGATGAAAGAAACTCGCAAAACTGCCGGATAATCGGAGACAAAATAGTCGGAGCAGTTGAAGAGATTGTCGAATCGAGCAAGCACTTCCTCGATATTTGCCAGAAAGCTCAAGGTATCAGTCATTTGAAACCGTTCCCAATGTTCGTTCAGGTCGTCGGAAAGTGGGCGAGACGCAGTTGAATCAGAAGTCGTCTCGTTCGCACGCAGTCTTTCAGCTGATTGTTGAGTCGTGTCAGCTGGATGTTCACACCCGCAAACAGTCGACGACCGTTTCGAAACTGGTGGTATTGGATCTGGCGGGCAGTGAGAACGCTCGGACGATGTCGAATGCGACGCAGACGGCCGAGAGTCGCAAGATTAATCTGTCGCTCCTCGCCCTCAGTCGAGTCATTTCCGATTTGGCCGACAATCCGGCGAGCAAGTGAGTTGCTCTTTCTCTCTGTCCTAGAAGTACATTGTCCTTCAGATGTCTTCCGTTTCGGGATTCTCTACTAACTCGCCTACTCAAACCGGTTCTCGGTGGAAACTCGCACTTTCTTCTTCTCTGTTGCATAAGAAAGTCTGCCAGCTCAGAGACCGCGAGCACAATTTCGGTTAGTTTGGAACTTTTGGATTGCATTGTTCATACTGTTTTAGTTCGGGCTGAAAGCAAAGAAAATGCCAAACGAAGCGAAGAAAAATGTGGAAACTGGAGAGGCCGCTCTACCAGCTCTTTTGGCCCAGATAACCGACCTCAAACGACAGTTGGAAGAACAAAAAAAGGAAAATGCCGATCAAGACAAACTTCGTTTACAAGATCTACTGAAAAAAGTGCTCAATTCGGAGCCAGAATTGAAAACAGTCAAGACAGAAAAACCGAAGCGACGCCATTCGATTGCTGTTGGAGGCCGCTCGATGAGTACGGCCGGGAATCGCTCCGATCGGCTATCGAATGTGTATGGGCTCTTCCGAGTAGATGAGGAAGATCTCGAATTGGACAGTGGAAGATCGAGTCCCATGAGCGGAAGGTGTAGTAGAATGAGCCTGGATGAGAGGTAGCTTCTGTCAAATGGTGAATTGTCCACATCTCGTTTCAGACCTTTCACTCCACATTCGGATGATTCAAAAAGCACGCAAACCGACTTTGCCTGGGTTGAAAAAAGTTCCTATGAAGAAATGGTGCGAATATCCCAAGATCTCAAAAACAAGTTGGCAGAACTGAGCGAAAAGTTTGAAGAACAAAGGAAAGAGTGGCAGTCTGCGCGTACGGAGGAAACTGAAATATACAAGAGGAAAATTGTCGATTCAGAAAATCAGTTGCTAGCAGAAAAATCGAAAGTTGACACCTTGAGAACAGAGATTTCTCGAAAAGATGACGAACACCAAGAACGGGTGAACGAATTGGCTGCAAGGGTGGAAAAGTACGAAGGCATGTATTCGGATCTCAAAACGAGAGGTCGGCAAATGCTCGATGGAAAAGACGAAAGAGTCCAAACACTGGTAGCGGAAATTGCTCGAAAAGACAAAGAACACGCGAAAACAACAAAGCAGCTGAAACAGAAGCATGAAGAACTGGAGGGGAAGTACGCCGATCTCAAGAAACGTGGACTGCAAATGCTCAAAGAGAAGCAGGAAACGGTAGATGATCAGCAAGTGGCGATTGCTCGTATGATTGCTGAGAAAGAAGAGCGAGAAGTGGAATGCGAACGAACTTTATCGAAAAATAAGAAACTTCAAGAAAAAGTTGCCGATGAAATGAGAAAAGCTGTCGAAACTCAAAGAGAGAGTCTGGAGAAAGAAAGAACGAAGCGAAAAGAATCAGAACACAAGTATAATGCATGCAAGAGTGAAGTTATTGCACTACGTGAGAAGCTGGAAGAAATGGTCAGCTGCGTTTCATGACGATATATCATTTTTATGTTTCAGACAGTTGCCACTCGAGGAGTCAATTGTGCATCCAGTTCTGCCCGCTGCTTAGATCAAAATCATGTTCTACTAGCGAATAAGTGTGACGTTCTGGTCCGACAGCGTGAGCTTCTCATTAACACTGTAAGCGAGTAGAAAAGGAACATTTGAAGGAAAATACATTTTAGATCAACCAAAGGATCGATGCGAAAGATCAGCAAGACTAGTGAACCTCATACCCCAATTCGTGTCGAATAAGAAAAGCTCAAAGTATATTTGAAAAATCATCGCTTGTATATCACCCATTGTATATGTGAAACAAACTTGTTACTAAATAAATAACTGCTTTTGAACTCAAATTTTGCATAATAGCGTGGTCGAGGTAAACAGTAATAGTGAAAATGAATGTTCATTTCATTTGAAAAAAAACGCAAAACTCGTAACTCGTAGCTGGCAAAAACAGAATGGACGAAATTCAAGCGATCACCGAGGGAAAAGTGAGAACGGGGAGGGATTCTGCTGAAAAACGAGAATTTCAGATAATTGCCAAACGATGGAAAGTGATCGAGAAACTCGGCGAAGGCGGAATGGGCGCCGTGTTCAAAGTGCGCGACGTGACTCGTTTCCGCACTTTCGCCGCGATGAAAGTCGAGGGAGACGTGTCCGATGGGGGCGTTTTGAAACTCGAGGCTCACGTTCTCAAATCACTCGCATCGATGGACTTTTGTGCGAGGCTTCTGGACGCGGGCGACCGGAAGTCTTACTGGTGGGAACTGGGGGGCTGAGGATTACCCACGAAAAACAAAATTATTTGAAACTCCGTCATAATTCTCAACTGTTTCCGAGATATATCCCAGAGTTGGGAGGAATGAAAAAAGTTGGCTCCGGAATCCGGTTAAACAGAAAATTTATGTCAAACTTGGATTCTTGCAACTGTTGTTTGCCCGAAAGCAGTGTCAATAACTAGACATTTGATGGAAAATCGTCCTTATTCTTTGGAAAAAATGAGGTTGGGAAACAATTGAAACTTTCAGAAAACAGCGTGATAACGCAGAATAAACTGAACAAAAACAAAATTATGAAACAACAAAAATGGAGAATAGAGTTTTTATGATAAATGGTTTGCAGTTTCATGGTGATGACGTTGCTGGGAAAGGATCTGATGGCTCATAAGAGAGACGCGAACGTTCCGAGACTGTGCGATCAGACAACGCTCCGACTCGCGATGGCCACTCTTTTCGCCATCAAACAGGTTCGTTTCGGAGAGTGTCTCTGGTCCAGTCAGCCTTCAGATCCATGAAATCGGATTCACTCATCGCGATATAAAACCCGGAAATTGTGTGACCGGAATCAACGGAAGCGACGCCAAAAACGTGTATCTCATCGATTACGGTAAGAATTCGTTTTGATTCGGAGTCTCAATGTATTCAGGAATGGTTCGACAGTTCACTGCGAAAAGAGACAACGGAGTGATTGCTCTGCGAAGAGCGCGTTCCGGCGAGCAATTGTTCCGCGGAACGCCCCGTTACTGCAGCATGAATGTGCACAGTCGGAAAGAACAGGGACGAGTCGACGATCTGTGGTCGTGGCTCTACATGATGATCGAACTGCACACGGGACTCCCGTGGCGGCGGTTGACGGATGAGAAGGAGATCGCGGAGGCGAAGCGACAGTGTCCGATGGAAACTCTTCTGAGGGGGTGTCCGAAGGAGTTCGCCAATATTCACAAGTACCTGGAAACTCTCGAATACAAGAGTCGACCCGACTATTTCGGACTTTGGAGCGAGTGTTTTTCCGGATTCAAAAGAGTCCGTGGATCGTTTTTCGGCCGATTCGAGTGGGAACTGAACAAGGGAGGCGGTGAGGAACTGTTCACGGCGCTCTCGATTAGTGAGAAACGGGCCGCTGGAGACTTTAAAGTGGCAACCAGTGAGTGGACCAATAATAAGAACAGAGACAGACCATTGTTTCCAGAGATGCAAATGGCGAAGAAGATCTGGCCGTACGCCGACTCAGCTAACTTCAAGAAGAAGATTTTAAATCTGTGAATTTCTGAAAATGAATAATTACTTATACTTCGTTGGCAGTAGCAATGCCTTCAACACCAATACATTTCGAATCCCCATTGAGCAATTTACTTCATTACATCAGAATATTCACTAAAATATGAGTAAATTGGTGCGGATCTGATGAGGGGATGCGGGGGGCTGGGCGAGACAGTGTTACAGAAAAAGAACGGAGGGGGTGAAGTGGTGGGAATCGCTCAAATAATTTAGAGAATAGAAGATTGCTCAAAGGTGAAACATGCACTAGCAGATGGGAGGCTGTACATTCAATACAAGAAAACGGGTCGAATGGGAGGGGGGAGAAACGGCGCATAGATGAACATCTCATGTTTTAATTGTCGAGGGACCATGTTTCTTCGGAAATATACAACTGTTACGGGAAACAGTTGACACTACAAGTGTTTCGGAGGTATTGCCGACTTCTGTGAAGAGACAAGGAACCTCTGTGAATGGGAAGGGTGGGGTGTGAATAAAAAAGAAGAGGAAGAAGAAGAGGGGAGAAGTGAAAGGGTCCCCAAAGCAACGTCTCTAAAACTAGCATCGCAATTCAAAGCTTGTTTTTGGGACTGCGAGTGGGGAATGAATACACGCAGGTTTTTTTTTCATATTTCAGATTTGCAAGCTGAAGCGAATGCGGTGGATGTATATATAGAAATGGGGGTGAACTTTTCGTCATTCGCAACAACTTCTGAATGAGTGAGGCAAAAGGTTAAACATGCAAACTTTCAGAACAACAGTCAGTTCTAGCTGTGCGACCGTACATCTGAAATTTCGAAAAGGGTAGGAGGGCTTAAAATAGAAGGCACGAAAAAGGAGACAATGAAACAGTACTAATAAAGACAGAAAAAAGCGCTGAACAGCGCAGAGGGAAGGAAAATGACGCGTTAAACCATTCATTGAGCAGGCGGTTGTTGCTCTCGCTGTGCACCACCTTGCTGTTGTTGTTGCTGTTGCGAAGGCGCCGCAGCTTGATGAGAAGATTGGTTTATACCTTCAAAACTTGAGAACCGGTTAGAAAGCTGGTGAAAAGTGTACCTTGTTGAGAACTTCCAGAGAATTGCTGTGGAAGTGAGTTTTGACGAGACATGTGCATCTGCTGTTGTTGCTGCTGATGCTGTGGGTGCTGTTGCTGTTGCGCCTGCTGTTGATACGGTGGCATGTTCCGGTAGTCGAAATAGTTCGAGTTTGGAAACCCTTGCTCTGATCTCTCTCCCATCATGCTCGGCTGTGCTGAAATTACTAAGCAAGTAAGTAAGAGTAACATGCAAGAGAGAACGAGCATACCATGGTGATTCTGTGGCATCTGCACTTGCTGTTGCATCATCATGACATTGCCTGGATAGAACATTCCCTGAAAAAAACATTGATAACTCATTCATGGGTGCTCGTAATAGTATCACGATACATTTACCGGAGGCAATGAAAAATCACCAAAGGTTTCGAAAAATAACATGCCTGTTGCTGCTGAGGATAGTAATGATGTTGCCCGTGCATTTGCGGGTGCATCACGTGAACATACTGGCCCATGTGCCCTTGCTGCATTCCGACCATCTGAGTTTGTGGTGGAGGGGGTCCTCCTTGAACAGGGCCTTGCTGTGGCACCGGCTGCTGTGGTGGTTGGGACTGTGGAGTATTGTTTTGTGGAGAACCACTGCGCTGCCCCGATTGGGAGCTAGCAGATCCGCTCAAACTGGCATTGCTGCCACCCTCCGGCTCGCGGTGCATTCCCATGTTGTTTCCGTTCTGAAACGAACACTTTCACAATACGAAGCATGAAAAAAAAGAGGGAAGCGATTAAGATGTTAAATTTTGATTTGAGCAATGCAATGCATGCAAAGTTAGCAAAACTTATTTGCTACCTGAGCTTGTGCTCCTTGTTGTCCTTTTCCACCGGTGTTCTGGTCTCCGCGTGGACCGGGAGTGGTCGGCTGGCTATTCGGATGGGACTGTGGGCCTTGTTGCTCGCCTCCGTATTGATGAGGCTGCTGTGGTGGTTGCTGGTATCTCTGCATTCCTGGTGGGATGAACACTGGTTGTGCATATCTTTGTTGGTATCCTCCTTGTGGGCCTTGTGGTGGAACCATTTTCATTTGATATTGTGCTTGTTGCATTCCCGGTGGGTATTGTTGTTGGTAGAACTGTTGCAAAACGTACACTCGAGAGAAAAACAAATTGACCTTACCTGTGGAACTACAATGGGTCCTGATTGGGTGATGGGGTAGAAGCACGATGGAGATTCACGGTATTCTCCATCGCGGCGATGTTGAGGGACGTTTTGTCTTCCATCTGGTGGTGCCCCTCCAGCAACGCTCGTTGGGACTTGAGGGTTTCCTGGCGGGTGAGCTGTCACCGGCGCATTCGCTGCAGCCCCGTACATTTGACCTGGTACTCCGGGCATTGGCATTTGCTGCATCGGGTACTGTTGATTTGGAGCATATCCTTGCTGTCCCGGTTGAGCCCACACCATAATAGGTTGTCCTTGATTCGGTGGAACGACTCCAGGGGCCATGTGCGGAACGATTGCTCCCGGCATTCCCATAGGAGCTCCGGCAGGCCCTCCTGGTGGGACCATGAGCGGCTGCTGTTGGTATTCTGAAATAGCTTGTTGCTTCATTCTGAAATTTTTTTCTCACCTTGAGGAGTGAACTGTTGTGGTGGAATTGGATTCACATTTTGGGCCGATGGGGCGGTAGGAGTTGTCGGAGTTGGTGTTGTTGGAGCTACACGGGGCTTGAATTCTGGAGCATTTATGTTGAATTTGAAAGATGAGGACTTCGAAGTAGCAATGGAGGAAGTTTCCGAAGCATCAGTAGTCGACATATTTTCACTGAAAGCACCTTGTTCGATTTATCATCTGAAATTTTCACTCGTACCAGTCGGAAGGCTTCTCATCGCCATCATCTTGTTCCTCGCCGCTTGTGGAAGGCTCGTTTCTTTCTGAAAAGGATTACTATTGTAACACAAATTCTTGAGAATACAAACCTTTCTTTCGGCAAACTCCATCAGTCTGCGAACCAGCAACATCCTCGTTTTCCGATTGCGGCGGTGGTGTAGACTCGGCAGAAGAACCCTTTGAAACGAGAGAGCTTGGTGGTCCACGGTTCCAAGCATTAGCCGAGTTTCCTGGCACAAGAGGAACTGGCGCTGGCGACTGTTCTTTTGGAGAATTAGCAAGATCAAACCCGGTTCCCCAGGTCTTCAAATCTGCAACTCGAGAACTCGAGCCTTGGCTTTTCTCGCCCTCATTTGCCGGCTGCTTGGAACTTGGTCGTGGGTCCAACATCTGCTTCTGCTGATGACGGAATGACTGATCATGTCCTTGGTTTTGACCTTTTCCTTTGGCCATCTGCCAGTCTGGAAATATTTTTCCAATTGGTTAAATTTTTCATGAGGAAACACAAAAAAGTGATGACAATTCAATCAAATGATTGTTTGGACAACAGACCGCTGGACGGCCCCAGCAGCAGTGTTGCTCGTCCTTCGCGGTGCGTTCGCAAGAGGAGAAAAGAGAGAAAGATCAGCTGATGCGACGTGTATTACAAACCACTTGGGCGCTTGGCTTTGAGCGTGTCAATAGGCATTGGACTGTTTCGAAATCGTCTTGTCGACTCCCGTCAGCGGGCTGATAGGAATCGACAGGGAAAAAAAGGTGAATGAGAATGCAGAACGAAACACCACAAAATCCGGTATTTTGCAGCAGAGATGCCAATGGAATATGAAAGAAAGTCGTTTGTCGAGATTCGAAAACCTAACACGAGCCGAAAACATGAAACGCACACTCAGAACTGACCGATTCGGTACGCGCTAGAGGGAGAGAAAGAGAGAATCGAGTGATTGTGGAAAAGACGCAGAGAGGACACAGTTACTGCAGCGCGTCGCCGGTGGGCGGACTGAAAGAGGTGACAGGGAGGGTGGCGCGAGGAGCCGCTCGCCTCACCGGAAAGAGAGAAAGAGAGCGAAGCGGCGTAGCTGCGGCAGGCGGGACGATGCAATGATGACGTGTTGCGTTGCAGCACGGCCAATCGCAGAGAGCGGCGCCAATCGATTGGAGAGAACACAATTTTGAGAATAAAAAAACTTGTGATGATAAGCAAACGCCGAGCGGAAATCATTTTCTTCTAGAGGTGAGACACACTTCCTTATAGTCAAAATTGATTGAGCACGTTGCAGAGACGAATTGGGATTTTTTTTAACCAGTAATAATTAATTAGCTTTTGGGTAAAAATATGAACTTATCGATACTGTATTGTAGCGAATGAGGAAATACTGATAGATTTCTAAATTGTTCAGAAATCAGCTGAGTAGGTAGACAAGCGCCGACGAAACTATCCTTGGGTTGTTTGTGAACGAAAGAGAAAACGGTTGCAGCAGTGGTTAGCGGGGCGCATTATGTCATGCGAAATGGGTCAAGACAAAAGAACGCAAAAAATGGTCAGACGAGAAAGAGAGAGAGAGGAGGGCACTGGAGAACAGCGAGGGTTTCAAAAAAGAAAAAAGATAAGAATCAGCGGGCTAAATTCAGAGACTTTGTAATGAAACGGTACACAAATAACTTACCGTTTTCTCGGCAGTCTTCGTTCTGCCGACGGTTGTTGTAGTTGCCCTTCGGGCCTTGCTGTTGTTGCTGGTAACCTTGTGACTGAGCCGGGGGTCCGTAGCGACTGTTGTTGGCCGAAGAGCTGCCACTGTTGCGACGATCACTTCGGAGCCCTTCGGCTCTTTTGTTAACTGGCTGTCCATTTGGAGTGATATTTGGGTTACGACGTTGTTGCGACTGTTGATTGAAGCTGTTGTTGCTGTAGTAATGTTTATGATGAAAGGCTCAGTGCCACTGAACAAACTTTTTGCCTCGGCGTTGATTAGAGTTGAACTCAAATTCGTCTTCTTTCGTCGTCTTATCCAAATCTCGCTCGACGTCATCATTCTCAAGATTTGCATAAAACTTCGACGACTGGTTTGATTCAATCTCTCGAGCCAGTTTATCTGCTCGGGCCCGGTCTTCATCAGTACCCACAACTTCAACACTGAAACAGATTTGTAACAGAGTGAAAAGAAACAAGAGAATACGTGGTATACTGTGTCAAATCATCTCTGAAAGTGGATACTACGTTCATAGCTTCGTTCACGGCGAACATGTCGTCGACAGACCATCCAAGACCGTTTCCAGGATTATTGCGACGTGGGATGACAGCCACAGGAGGCTGGAATTATCCGATAATCAATTTAATTTAAATCAGAACTTACAACAATCTCTTGTTCTTCGATAGAGACAGCCACACCTTCCTCTCCCTCCCCTCCAGACCACTCCTGCAATGCTTCATGGTCTGCTGGAAGGTCACCATGATACTGTCTGTCCGTGACGAATTTGCTTGCTGAAAATGGTATACAAACTTTGATCACATGTCTTTTTGACTTACAAATTTTCTGTCCTTTATCCTCTTGATGAATGCAACAAAGATCCACGATGTCTGCGAAGTGTAAAAAGATCTTATCATGTACTTCAGATTCTGTTTTCATTAGATGCATTTTATTTTCATCGGTTATTTTAACAGCTTGTGTGATTGCATATTGCTGAGCCTGGAACAAATACGATAAGGCTAATTATTTTCTACTCCACAATAAAATTACCTCAGGATTATAGGAACATACGATACCAGTGTAGCGCTCCTCAAACCTTGTGCTGACCATGACTTCGCGGCCCTATAACAAACCGATTTTAATGATTGAAACGGTCAGTGTTGGTATGAACTCACAATAAAATCGTTCATTGTGCAGAGTACATGTTCGACTGCTGAGTGACCCGTTGTAGCCTAAAGTGATTTATGACGATATGCTTCTATTATACTGTCCTTACCATTTTTTTATTCACACTGGATGCAAATAAAAATTAAATTAAACGGTAACTCTTTCGGTAGTTGTCCGAAACACAGTCTGGGTACACCAATGATGCACCTGAAATACTTATTTTGAAGAATCTAGTCACAAGCTACAGAAATAAGAAGAACAGTGAGAGTTTCGAAACGCAGTGAGTCATATTTGGTTGAAGAGTATGTGAGAATGAGCAACCAATCAAAAACCTTTTTGAGCAACCGATTAAAACTAAAATTCAAGATAATAAGATCTTATTTCTAAATGAGCATATGATTTTCGAGGACAAAGACCTCATATGAGCAAGGAAAATGTGTATATTCGAAGCTACTTCTTCAATCCGTTGAATATACTTTTCGTAGAAAAAAGGCAAAAGCGCTTTTCGCAATCAAAATAAGTGCATAATTGCAATGAATTAGCAAGGGAATTCAAAAACGCGGAACAGTGATAAGGGAAATTGGAGAGAACACCTGCGGTAAATGACGCCAGTTTCCGACGTCGGGATCGACACGCCGACTCCGCCCACTGCAACCCGTGCGCACGCGTTTCCGCAAGACCACCGCGCGCATTTGCAACTCTCTTATTTTCGTGAAAATCAATAGAATAAACGAGTTGGTGTGAGTTGGGAAGGGACTTGAAAGACAGGAAATGTAAATATCATTCGTTCAAGAACTTTCTATTCGACTTATAGAAAAGTTTTTACAACGATATGGTTTATTGTATTGTCCCATCTGAATAATTGGAAACAATGTAGCTATTTCCATGTGAGTCAGCAAATGGAACCACTGGTTAATGTGACAAAACTGATAATTTACGGTCGCCGTTAAAAGATATGCGTTTATGTCTATCTATGCGATAAAAATAATTAAATTCCCTCTCAAAGCAAATGCGGGAAGAGTGTATCAGTTATCCGGAAAAAAGAAGCACATGTGACGTGGTGGGGCAGTTTCACCGCTGCGGCAGCTGCTGCTCACTGTACAACGCAGTACTGCGCAGTGCAGTGGGTGACCTTGGACCATTCATCTAGATGGACTACGTACTGTTGACACCAGTCAAGGGAACATGGAGACGTCGATAGGTCACTTTGAGATAAGAACAAGCAAATAAACAGTGTCGGGGGAGAAGAAAGTACATTGGAAGAGGAGGAAGGAGGCAGAAAATTGAAAAATTGTGCGCTTGTTTGTTTATTAGAGGAATTTTTTGAAACTAATTGGTTTAACAGGGAGAAAATGATATGGAGTTGATTGATAAAATAAACATATGTTCGGAGAATATTCTTAGCTTGAAACAGCTCGCTTAACATGAAGTTTTTTTCCGGGTCCTGAAATCTGTTGCCATGAGAAAAATTCCCCCGAAAAAACATTTCTGAACTGAAAAGTCCAACTTGTCGTTCAAAAAACATGGTGATAGACATTGGAACTCACTGAAACACCCTCTGGAAGTTTGAACTTTTGATTAATTTATACAAAAACAATATTCAAATGTGTTACATCAGAGATAGACGGAATGAACCCTCCTGAACAGGAAAAAAGTTTTCCGAAATGCGGAATGCGGAGTCTCACCGAATAGCCGGCAAACAGAACTCTCGGAAGCAATTTCGACAGTCATGCTTATTATTTTTGAATCGTACTATATAGTTTTTTGGGAATCCGGATTCCGTCCAACTGTGGTCAACCGATGAAGTTGTAAGCAGTGTTCCATGGAGACTTTCCGAATATACATTGAGAGTCCAGTGTCCTGAAGCTTCGGGTTGTTCTTCGAGTAAAAAGCTCCGTAGAGCCCTCTCTTTTCCTTATCCGGTCTCCCTCCCGTCTCGAATCGTGCCCCTCGAAACACGCCGTGCCGAGGGAAAGTGTTCACAATTAGCGATTGACCTCGAAATGATAATCGCAGTTTCCGTCCGCCGATCCACTCGAATGTTGTTTTTTCGATGCCCGACACCCGCCCTCCGTCCACACAACAAGTCCATCGGCTGAGAAGTGCAACCAGTTTGTCTCATTTAGCACTGTTACAGAGAGAAGTCGGTCCGAAATGTAAGTTGTTGAACTGACAGTTTCAAAGACTTTTGACTGAGCAACTGCTATTCGCCAAGTCACTATTCTCGACGTTTTCATCTCATTTGACAGTCGGTTTAGAAGAATCCATTGCAGAACAGTTCCTGAACATCTTCTCCTCGTTAGTCATTTTTCCATTTCAGATCAGGTTCCTCATGGATTCGTCGTTCGACTCTTCCGATTCGGAGGTAAGTGTCCACTTTCGATTCTCGGCGCGTTGTCATCGAATATTGCAATTAACACATATGATATGACCTCCTCCCATGCCGACCGTTCCTCACCAATTGGCCGCCGATTCACGAAACGCGCAATTATATATCTTGTCGTCGACCGGCTGTTTATTTATCACTGGTCTCTTCGTTTCCTTTTCGCATCTCATAATCGAGTCTCTTGTTTTCCGAATTGCATTCTCCGAATTTCGGAAGCACTATAAGAACGTCTCATCCTCCTCCACTCATATACCGTATCTTTCGCTTCTTCGATTACAGGGTGGCCGAAAAAGTGTTGCCGTGATTTTTGTGTCCTTTGACCATAGTTCGGTCAATTTTTAATATTTTGGCTAGGTACTCCTGGCAGGGTTTATTTAGACGGTATTGATGTCAAATACAAGTGATAGCTCACAAAATGACCTCCGTTGGCGACTTCGTAGGCGCGATGTCTCTCTTGTCCCGTTTGCTGGGATGTCGCACGATGGCGTCCCACGCCTTCATGAGGGCGACCTTCAGTGACTCCTGTGAGGACGAGCACAGGCATTCATCTCCAAAACGGCCTAAGCACTGTAGTTGAGCGGGTTCAAATTCGCCGAATACGGAGTCTAATATGAAATGGGAAAGTGGGATAATGAAAAATCAATGATATTTAATGGATAAGCAAAAAAAAAATTTTTTTTTCAAAACTTGATCATTATAAAACATTCAAACCGGGCGAATACTTATGAAGATCCCTTTATCTTGAAGCCAATGCTAACCTTTGAGGGACTCTTTCTCATTGCCCCCACTCATTCTCAAAGTTCCCAAGTACCTCAATTTCGCGCAATCCTCCTCCTCCTCCTCCTTCACTAAAACCTAATCCTCTAATGTCCCCAATTAACTCATTTGGCAGTTGAACACAGAGATTGGCCACCCGGATAAGCAGTGATTGATCAATCACTTTGACACGAAAAAACGGGGCGAAATTCGAAGATGCCTCGTCGCGATATGCCAACCGAACACACTCTCTTGTCCGGAAGGTGGTAGTAGTAGTAGTAGTAGTATCAGTGTATAGGACGCCGTCCACACAGTATTTAGGTCAATTATTCAACACATCGGCCTGCCGCAATCGTCCCTTTCTTGTAACATTTTATCAACGCCGCCCGCAATGCCTCCATGCACTATCTCTTATTTATCATATTGTTTATCGCCTCTGGTATCCCCCCTTCGAATTCATACTTTTCTCTCTCTCTCGCTCGCTCCGCTACTCTCCGGTACCAGCCACCTTCCCCTCTTCTTCCCTTATCTCCCCAGTATTTGATTGACGACGTGGCAACAGTTCGTCCTTCACTTCTTTCTCTCTCTTTACCTGATTGTGCTGATTCACGTCGTGTCGCTTCCCGCCTTTCATCTTTCCCACCTCCTCTGTTTTATCTGCATGGGAACCCTCAAATAATCCTGCCTCCCCCCGCTCGAATCGAGAGACGATCCTTCAAAAGGCTTCCAAAATCGGTCACTTTTCCAGGAGATGTCCTCATACTTTGGCGCCCAGTCATCCGGCGCCTCGGATTCGGCGGCGTTTCGACAGAGTCCCGCAGCCATTCGGTTTCAACGGAAAGCCTCCACAGGATCAGCACCCGTGAGTTTTATTTCTGTCACTTCATTGCTCTTTTTACCTAACTCTGCATTGAATGGCTTTTAGTCGTGTGTGGTCGCTGTAGACCTCCCTGAATCAATCGGCTCCCTCTCGGACGGTAACCTTAACCTTGAGAGCCTCCCAGCACACTCCGGGTCGTTCCCGACTCCTCCTCCTCATTGACTTCTTCCCCTTTTTATTCCGTCGCACTTGTCATCGTCTTCTATTCGATCCGTCTGTCCGTCCCCCATTTCTTGTTTTTTTATCGCTCGCCCCGTGGCGCTATCATATCCACTCTGCACTTTGCGCCGTCTTTTTGCATCTAGTTTCTGGGGGAGACTTTCGTTTGAAAAAGGGCAAAAGCTGTGAAGAGAAGCGAATAAGAAGAAGGAGATGATGACACCTCGAAACGCGTTCGCCCGCAACTGTTTCTTTTTCGTCGCATTCTTCCTTCTTCTGATCTCCCGCAGTTTCACTCCGCCTGATTGCTCTAATTTCCGCGAGAGAAGTCACTCGTGGAAGTCACTTTTGGTTAGATTACCAGTAGCTTCCTATTCTCTTCTACTTTTACTGTTCATCACTGCAGTCTCACAATAAAATAATACCTTTCTCAGTTCACGCCCGTTCAACAGCTGAAGAAATCAGTAGTACGGCATTCAAACCACCATACAAAAGTTTCACGTCTACCTACTTTACCTGTGAAAAGCTAACAAGTGGGAAGTGCCCGTGGGATTTCGAAACGGGACCTATCCCGTCCGATAGATTTATTTCGACACGGGGTGTCCGAATCTGGTCTCCAACTTTGCGAATTTTCCACAATAAATGGTCCCAATGTTTTTGCTAAATAGGAAAGTCTACAAAAAAGTAATTGGCCGAATTTCGGAAAAACTAGAGAATCATTTGGGAAGGATTCGGCCATAAGTTCGAAAGAGTGAGTTTATCAGTGGAATTCCGGCTGTGATATCTCTGGAATCAGTTGTTCTCTCTCATGTTCTTGAATAACTCTCACCTTCCGGTCTACGTCCCCCATCCGTTTTGCACCTTATCACTTTTGGATGGCGGCGTCCATTGTCATCTTCGATCAATCTCTCTCTCTCCCGTCTCCCTCTATTTCCGTTCACCCTGAATTTCAAAATTTCCGAAATTTCTCGCGCGCGCCCGCCCGTCGCCCGCCTGTTTATCACCCGGTCGCATGCGTGTTCCTCGAATGGGGTCAAGATCATTTAATCAGCGTCTCCGCGCCTCGACCGCTGCCTCGTTTCGTTTATAACTGTTCGTAATCTAGATGATAGGGTGAGGTGGGTGAGGTGACGCGCGTGAACAACTGGAAGTGGAATCGTCTGAAACGGGATGGGGGCGAACGGTTCGGAAGATAAGCAAGGGGAGAGAGAGAGAAACCGTTTATCACCTATCCCATCGGATTTTTTCGCTAATCCATCATCGAAATCTGGCTTTGTGATGTTTCAAAAACACGTCTTTTGCAGTCAGTACCGCCCCCTTCGGTACCGCCTCCAGAGAGCAGTGCGGACGAAGAAGAGCCACGTGCGAGCTCGAATAACAACTATTCGTCGACATCTACAGTAGCGGCACCCGGAAGAGAACCGACAAGAGTTTCAACTCTCAAAGTGAGGGATAATCACAGATAAAGATGATGATGATGTTCTGATTCAGAGAGAGGAAAAAGAAAAGCGACAGAAGGAGCGTATGGAAAAAGAGCGACGGGAGTTGGAAGAGAAGCGAGTGAAAGAAGACGAGATGAAGAAGGAGGAGACTGCAACAGTGCATCCGTCACTCGGAGAACGGACCAGTTACGTCGAAGAGCCCCCATCCACCACAACTACCCTCGACCGTCGGGATCGCAAGGCCGAGAAGGCGCTCGTTCGACGCATCACGAACGAAATGCAGATGGCCACCTACGTGCAGCAAATCGACTTGTCAGCAGTGAAGCAGCCGGTTGGAGCCTACACGCAAGGCGTCTTCCGCATCCGAATGCTCCGTTTCGCCGAAGCAGGCCTCCGGAGAACGTTCTGGGTCGTCGGGAAGATGCTCGCAAACCACAAACTCGCGTCGTTGTTCATCGCGGTTTTGTGCTTCGCAATGGCTCTCGTTCTGCCCGCCATCCACCGACACCATCTCTTCGTCGACCTCCCGTTCTCGCACATCTTCGGCTCCGGCAGTGACGTCATCTCGAATGGAATCGGAATTGTGCCGAAAAACCAAAACTTCAACTCTACAAATCCGGCATTTTCGTGCATGAATTGGCGGGATTCGAATCACTTTGCAGTGCTTCTCAAAACGATGTGAGCGAGTGAGAGAGTGGAGAAAATGTGAAACAGACAAATTTCAGGACATCAAGAGACACCATCCTACGGAAAGACGCCGTGCTCGCATACACGGCACTCAAGAAGAAACTGGACCACTTTCCGGTGGAGAAGAGAGAGTTCCTGGTGCAGTGCTCTCTGGAATGTGAAACTGACAAGGATATGGTCGACAGAATCATCAAGAAGAGCCCCCAGGTGGCACTCACTTACCCGGAGACGTTCGTCAGTGTGAGCAAAGACTCGACGAATCTGACGCGAGTTTACCTCGGAGCAGCGATCGGAGGAGTCGAGACAGACACCGATGGAGCCATTTCGAAGGCGACTTCTTTGCTAATGAACTTCGAGTTGAGGGAGGATTTGACGGGAAAAGAGCACAACTCTTGGCACAGACATTTTGAGGAACAGGTTTGTGATGGGGACGGGAGTGAGCTCTGAGAGAGAGTGGAGTTGCAGACGAGACTCACTGCCGCACCGAACATCTCTCTGATGGCCTGGTCACCGGAAACGTTCAAATCGGCTGTCGTCAGTGCTCTTCAAGACCAGTACTGGTGAGAAATAAGGGGAAAAGACCAGAACGAATAACACTGCCGCACGGGGGGCAGACTGAAATCCTAGTTGCTCAGCGAGCCATCGGGTCTTCGGGCACCCATGCTCTCTTCTTCCAGGTGTCTCCAATTCTGTCTCATCATCCTCTTCCTCTTGTGTTTCTTCGGCTCTTTCGGAATCAATGCCTATCAGGTATAAGCGCTTCCCCGTGCGCACACACACAAACATGCTGTCATTTCAGTCGAAGCCCTGCCTCGGAGTCATGATATTCATCACACTGCTCGCCGTGTCCACCACAGGTATGACGGAGGGAAGAGCAAAGGGGCGAGAAGGGGACGAAACCCTCCAATTATTCCAAATTCGGATTGAAATATAATCCGCCGCGTCCGCATCTCCCGCTCTTTTTTCTTCTCTTCCGACCAATTTCCCCCCTTCTTTTCAGCGCTCTCCATGCAGTTCTACCGTAACCTTCCCATCGATCCGCTCGTTTATCCCATCTGCTTTGTGACCATCGGTGAGTCTTTTCTTCTCCATTCTTCCTCCTTCTTGAATATTCACGCGCCCTTCTCCCGCCCCTAACGACGACTTTTGAGCCGCTCCTCTTTCTCCCTCGAGAGAGAGAGAGAGAGAATCGCAATCCGACCCCAATTATCGTTTCGTTCTTCCCCTTCTTCTAGGGATCTATTTTCTCGTAAAGACGCGTTTCCGTCGTCGAATTAAAAACACATTGAACACGGTTTTATATTGGTTCGCAGCCATTTCGTTTTTATCGTCCCCCCGCCCGCCCGAAGATTCATTGCTCCCTCGCCACGTGTACTCGAATTCTTCAGCGGACAAAAAGTGTTTGCTTACATGCAAATCGACTGTTCTTTTCTTAACAATAACACCGATTTTAGCAAATATTGTCCATTCGATGCGTGTTCAGTATTTAGAAGAAACCGATTGGTTTTCAACTGTCATTCTTCCAATGGATCCATAGAGATCATTTCCCAACTCTCTCACTGTTAATTGCAGCCATCGGCCTGCTGTGGCTCTTCCAATTGCACCTCAGCTGGTCTCGTTACTCATCGGCAGCCGTCCATCCGACCGAAAAGATCGCCTTCATCCTCTCCCATGACGCCCCTGGAATCGCAGCAAGCGCAGTAGTCATCGTGGCCACTTTCCGTGAGTCTCCGCTGTTTCACTCACAACAATGACTCATTTTCAGTCGCAATGGCTCTCGTGATCTCCAACGGTCACATGGTCTCTTCGTTCCTCGGAATCGCCTCCTCAGTTGCCATCCTTTTGGTGTTCACCGTTTTGTCAGTTTCGGTTCCCTTCGAACATCTCTAACTATTTCCCCATTTTCAGCTTCATCTCAGTGTTCGTGTTCATGGGTGGCAGTCGCGAAGCTCGCGGAGTCAAGTGGTATCAGATATTCAAAAAGGGAGACACTCACTTCACTGGTCAGTCCACTCATCCCCTCCCTCCCACGCCTTCCATTACAGCTCCTCAACTCGCTTCGTTCGATTCTGCGTCTCTCTTCTCTCTCCACGACCGCCTTCTGGACGCCCGTCCGTGTGCTTCGCGAGCCGTCGGCGCCTTCGTCATCAGCCCCAAGATCCGCTATCCGGTCCTTGTTCTCTGCACCGCATTCATCTTCTTTGCTATTTATGGATTCATTAACACTGGGTACTCGAATTGATGACGTCATTCGTGTTGAATATGTTGAATAATTGCAGAATCGACATCAAGGAGGAGTACTTCCTTCCGGCCGGATCCGCAGAGAAATCGTTCATTGAGCAGTACAGAGAGCAGTTCGGAAAGACCACTCAATTCATGGAGCTCACCATCGAGAACAGCATCGAGTACCATGATCATGAGGTTCAGAACAGTATCTTCGACCTATTGGACTATGCGATCGTGAGTGTTCCCATCGGGATTCCTCCACGCATTCTGCTCTCATTTTCAGGAAGAAGGCTACGCGACTCGCGCCGTCAACTGGCTTGCCGACTTTGCTAAGTTCGAAAAGGCCAGCATTTACGATGTGAATCCGGTGCGTTTCACGTCTCCATGGGAGCCCCGAGTCCTCAACGCATTCGTTTCGTTTTTGCAGGACACATTCGTGCCAGTCGTCAATCTCGTCTTCCTGCCGTCGGAAACCTACCGAAAGTACTCGTCCGACATCATCATGGACCGCTTCCAGACGCAGATCGTCAAATCGAGAATGTACTTGGAGCTGACTGTCAAAGGATTCACGCACAGGTGAGAGACATTCTCTCGGGTTCCGCTGACATGCTGACACTTCAGAACGACGTTCGTGGACACTCTGTTGAAGAGAGCGGCTGCGAAGGGAATCCCGCTCTCCGTCGACGTTCCCTCTTCCATGTCCCTCCGCCACGACATCAGTGTGTTCACCTCCGGAATGGTCGCCTTCGGAGTGGCCATCGTCATGCTCTTCTTCGTTTCCCTCTTGCTCCTCGGTCAACCAGCCCTCACCGTCATGCTCCTCATCACTTCCATCGCAGGTCAGTATTCCTCCACTCCTCCCTCCACCATCTCTCTCTCTCTTTCAGTTCTTGGAGAGACCGTCGGCTACGCCTACTTCTGGTCGGTTCCGATGAACATCGTCACTCTGACGATGGCTCTCGCCGGAAACGCGCTCACTTGTGTCATCGTCATGGCGTTCTGCTACAGTTACTCAATGTCCGGAAAGTCTCAGATCCGTGCCGGAGTCCGCATTCAATACACGTTCCAAGTAAGTTCCAAGTGAGGTGTTCCCCCCGATTACAGCACCCTTCCAGGCGACGCTCGTCCCCGTTCTGTTCGCGTGCATCGTTCCTGTCCTCACATTCCTTCCCCTGCTCTACGTCGACGTTCCAGTCGTTCACCATCTGTTCAAAATCGTCGTGCTCAATGCAGCCGCCTCGCTCATCCACTATCTATTCTTCCTTCCGAAGTATGTCCCCATCGTTCTCCTTCTCGAATTCAAACCAAACTCTTTCAGTATGATGCTCGCCTTCTCCGAACGCTTCGGTTTCTCGTGCACTTCCCTCAACTGTGCCGAGTTGTGCTGTGACATGGACGACGAGTCGTCGATCTACTACATCCCGACGGGCGGTCGTGCCATCCATCCCGAAGGACTCTACCATCATCCGTCCTACACTTACACTGTGCCCAAACCACTCATGAATGCCCCACCACCACACTATTTGGCGATTGCCGCCCCACCAGTCAATTCCATCTACGGACAAGCCGACTATGCCTCTCGGGGAGAACTCAAGAGGGAGTCTCGTCGGAACCGCAGACACAGTGAATCGTCTTTGGGAGCATCCGAAAACGACGAAACGCCTAGAAGAGATCGTGAGTCGAGAAGACGCAGACAGCGAAGAGCAGTCAGTCGTGACAGTGAGATCTACGAGGATCTGCCAAGCCCAGTGAGTTCTCGAGCATCTGAATTTCACTGAATTCGAGTTTCAGCGCGTCGTCACCTCTTCGTCCCGTTCCACGTCTCCACGCCGTCAACAGCCAGGGAGCATGCGTCGTCCGAACCACTCCGGACCTGCCAATCCTCGTCCGCAAGCATTCCATTACGATGAGGGTGCCCAGTGGCGTCCGTACGTGCAGCCATCGCCCTACGTCTTCTACCCGGGACCAGTTTACGGACAACAGCGACGATAGCCGCCCTCCCACTTATTTTTCAACCTCTTGCTCAGGGATTCATCTTGAAAAACTCATATAGTTTCTTTTTTTCCTTAAAATCGCCGTGACAAGTCAGCCATCTAACTCCCCCTCTCTCTCTCCTGCCAAGTTCTTTCATTCTACCCAAGGTGCTAATATTATATCACAGTTTAATTTATTGAACGATGTCTTCTGATTGATTGATTACAATGGAAGCAAATAAATAAGACATTTGATACTAATTCCACAAGCCACCCAAATATCTCACTCAGTTAGTACAGAAATACAAAAAATGTGTTGAGACGCGTATTAAAGCCCTTACATTCGTGTGCCGATCAACAGCAGTAGCCTTCCTCTTCCAAGTTAGCAGCTTCGTTCGCTTTAAGAATCAGCCGCTCTTGCTCCTTTTGCTGTCTTTCGTCGTGCGATTGCACATGCATCGGTTTACTCTGTTGAAGTTTGTGCAGCAATGTGAGGAAAATTGATTCAACGTGGTCTGCTTCAGAAGCGGATTTAGCCGATGTTTCGAAGAGCGCCATGTTGTTACGATCAGCGAACATCTAGAATATTGACGTTGGTTCGGTTTCAACGCATCGGTCCTACCTGAGCTTCGTCTGTAGAAACCCGATTCGCGCACTCCACATCACATTTGTTACCAATCAGAATGCGGGGAACCTGAAAAGAAACACAATTCAGATGGATGAGTTTTGCGACTTCTTACCTCGCTGTCACCAACAAGTCCGTGTTTCTCACACTCCTTTATCCACAGAGCCAAATCGTTGAATGACTCCCGACTGGAAGAAATATAATTTTCTTTTCAAATCTTAAATCGAGTTCTAACCAAGTAACATCGTAGACGAACACCACCGCATTTACATTTCGATAGTAGTGCGCTACGATGGATTGGCGATATCGTTCCTGTCCGGCGGTGTCCCACAGTTGAACTCGGAGCAGTTCGTTTTCTATGACACAACTCCGTTCTCGAAAGTCAACACCGATCGTCGCTTCCGTGTGTTCGGGGAATCGGCCGCAACAGAAGCGAAACGAGAGACATGTTTTACCTACCGCTGCGTTGCCAACTATAATTACCTAAAACTGGAATGAAAGAGGAAGTTCCAAGAAAAACCTACTTTGAACGTTCTCTTTAATTTGTAGTTTTTAGTCGCAGACGGTGCCAATGCCATTTTCTTGTTTGTCGGAGCCGATGGAGCTTGTGGTTCAGGAGCAGGTGGAGAAGGTGCACTGGAAGGATAGGGTACACGAACTGGAGTCGACGAAACGGCAATCGGGTCGGAAGCGGCGGCAACAGGAGGTGGTTGGGATGGCTGATCAGCGACCTAAACAAGCTTGCGTTTCGGAATTTTTTTAGGGTTTAATGGATTACCAGTTCGTCGGGATGTGTTGCATTGACTTGTTTCGGTGGATCAATCACTGTTGCGTATGTACTGAACTGGGGAGGCGGAATACTCGGAAAACCGCGCTGATCTGCCATCTGAAAATAATAACATAAGTTACAGAGAAGCCTTGGAGGAGCGGATGAAATAAGGTACTTTAGAATGTTTGAAACACATTAGTTGACTAACGCAATGGAGCAAATAAGGGTTGTGATTTACGAATTTATTGGAGTGGTTATTGAGGATGGCGTATTAGATAAAACAGAATAGTGTGAGAAAATAATGTATTAGGATTTGGAGCTGTACGGTGGCCAAAGCTTTCCTTGGCTGACGAGATCTTTGAAGACAATTTTGATATGGTGCGGCTGAATCGGTTTATCGGTTTCTTTGCGGATTTCACGCAGTTCGACAGCTTCTTCGACGAGCTCTCCGACGAGCATTTTGGCTAGCGAACGAATGGCAATGACGAGCTGATCACCGGCAGGCGCACCGGTCGTTCGTTCGATAACTCTTTTGATTTCTGCTTTATTGAATGTAGACCTGATCAATGCACGAATAGTTAAAGAAGGAAAAGTCATAGATACATACCTTCTATACACTTCGTAACGCTCGAGTTGTTCTTTGGAAAAGTTTCCTAGCAGGACCAAGTGCTCCAACTGTTTCAGCTCTTCTGTTTTCTCGATTGGTGTTATTTGTTTCGGACGCTATAATACTAGATGGATAAAGAACTGGCTGCAAACGGCGACTTACTGCATCTTGCGGCAAAACGCTTTTTGCTTGAAGCGGAAATTTTTGCACCGGTCTGGACCCAGACGAGGATGGCATTATCGGAACTCTGCAAAGCGGTTGTTGCAAAACATAATATTTTTAATGAAACGAACGGGTAGAGATTTTTTTTAGAAATCGCCTGTTCGACGATGGCTTTGATCTTTTTAGGTAACGGCTCTGAACTTATCGAACTCCTTTTGACTTGTTTAGGCAGTTTTGGTACAGAGTCTATGAGATTCGTTAAAGCATCCAGACCATCGAGAGAGATTTTTGTATCGTCTGCTTTTTTCGGAATTTCTTTCGACGGCACCTCGCTTACGCCGCCAACCTGCATCATGCGTTTCAGAATAAAAATAAAACTTATGAATACTTTTCGCTTCCGTTGACTTCCATTCGGACATTGATCACAGAGAGCAGGCTGAGGTGTAGGTTCGGAAATTTCGGCAGATTTACTGACAGCCTTAAAAAGTTAATGGAAGCCGGAACTACAGAATTTCCTACCTTCGCGTCCACTATTGGAGCTTCATATGAAGCTATGTTCTTTTTGTTTGTCAAGTCCTGCGTATTTTCTGTGCTCATCGATTCCGCTTTAATTTCATCCTCTTGTATATCGGCGTTACCGTCATCCTTTCCATCGACAGCATCACCGTCGTCATCATCACTGCTGCAGCTGAGTGCAGAAAATCGGCAGCCCGCACTTGACAAGAAGAGTATTACCTCATTGCCATCTCTTGCAGAAGGTCTATCGATTTCGTCGTTTGCAGCACCTCCTCTTTCTCCTCCTCACCACTACTACCTTCACTCTCGCTAAGCCCACCAAACAAATCTTCTGATTTTACATTGGTCGACATCGAGATTTAGCCCCAATCTGCAATATTCACAGTCCGCTTTATTACGATTTACCGCTATTTACAAGCGAATTACAGTGTAAAACAATGAAAAAAAATCAGTTGACAACACGTCATGAAGTGTCGGATCCTAGGCCATGGCCTAGAACTTCGGTTGTGTACTCCTCCTAGATAAATTGTTTTTTACTGAACAGTGAAAATATTTTTCTATTCAATAAATAGCATTGATTGATATTTTGTTAGGCTTTACTTTGTTGCTTTATTACTATTTTGATTACGTTGTAGATGAGCTGCACCATTCCAGTCACCATCGATTTCTCCGGAGGAGCAGAGTTTCTGGTCAAGGCAAAGACGCAAAAAGTCAACATCCCAGCAGGTACATTAATCATTCAATTGCATATAGGCGATATAGCTTTCACACTATGAAGAAGAGCTTTATGTAGTTCAGACGAATCAACTTCTCCTACTTCCAGACTCAACGCTTCGGGACGTCCTCAAATTCGTACGCGACAACCTTGTAACCGATGTGCACAGGATAGACATGCTGTTAAACGACGACGCCAGCGAAGTCGCTCACGGTATTGTTGTTCTGATTGTTTTGAAAACTGACATCTTTCGTTTTCCAGGAGTCATCACCCTAATAAACGACACGGACACTGGACTGCTCTCCGAGTACGAGACCGTCATTGAGGCAGGCGATACGATAACGTTCGTTTCCACACTTCATGGCGGCTAACCCAACACTCGGCTGTTTCTCGTTTTGTTATTCCCCTGTTGTTAAGTTGTTTGTAAAAAATAAATTTATTGAGCAATAAGGCATCTGTGCGTAATCTAGAAATCCGTAAAAACCAATCAAAGGCGTTTGAAAGAGATATTCATGTCAATGAGATTAATGTAGTTCTGGAGCCTCGCAACGGTCGCCCTCGTGTTCACTAATGTATGGAAGTCGCTTCGATTTGTAAAGAAGCATCAGCCAGAAGATGATGTTGAAGAGGACGAACTGAAAATGAGCGATGAGATTTGGAGCGACACGGAGTCCGCTGGTCACCACAATTGGGAACGCGGCACGGCTGACGATGTCGATGTGGCTGTGTCGGACACAGAAGCGACTCGGTTGTTTGATGACTGCGATGATCGAGGTGGGAGCGGCGTTACAGGTGCACTCAGCGAGGCGCACGTCTGTGAACGTTGGATAGATCGGTTATTGCTTAAGAGGCTTACCGTGGAGGATGTCGGGGGTGGGTGGAGCTGGTTTGTGCTCCATCTTCTTCTCTTTTCGCCGACGATCCTCGTTCTTTTTCTGGAAATGAACTGGTGATTGAAGTTCTCGAGGAGCTCTGTGAACCTTTGAGTATGCGACGCACGCGTACTCGATCAACGCCAAAATGACAAGAAGATAGCAGAAACCGAGGAAGACGTCGACCGCTTTGACGTAGGCGACGGGCGGCAGTCGACGGTTGGTACCGGTCATCAGATGGGTCTCTGTGAGCACTGTCATCGTGCCGATGAGTGTTCGGGAGGGAGCCGAGTCACGATTGATCCAGAATGAGATCTGAAAGTGCTCGATGAGAAGGGAAGAGTCAAAGAGTGTGTTACCCATGAAAGAACAACGACAAGACTGGCAGGAAAGAATATTTGAAGAAAGTAGAAGCCGCTGTCGCGATCGAATATGAAACTGACCCGTAGACGGGAGTAAGTCCCTGAAAACAAAGTCAGTTGGAGCACGGGAGCAAACGATTTGTGTGACGACACCTGACACGAAAGGTCGAACTCTTTTTATAGGGTAATAAGGGCTAACGGGAGGGTAATCATGACCGGCTTTATGGCGTGTACTGCGAGCAGCCCCCTGCCGCCGCAAGACACCCGCAATCGACTGACTCACCCGAGGAAGTGCTGGCAAGTGTGCGTTTTTGGCATATTTTGGTAAACTGGTAGCTGGACAACTCGATGTTCTCGTCCGCCTTCACCGCTGTCGCACAATTCGGCTCCTTCGAAGTACACCAGTTGTACTCGATTTCGGCCGTCGAGTAGGCGTCTGAACATGTTGATTGAGTCGGGGTCTCTCGTGTGACACGAAGAGAAGCATCATCATCTATATACTACGGAAAGCAGAAACAAATGACAACGGACTTCATAGAGAAACACGCAAGAGTAGCCGCCAGCAGACATTCTCTATGGGGGCAGCAGCACTACTAATCGAATGGCACACACCGGACCAAACAGAAATGTACATGAAGGAGAGGGAGAGAGGAGTTATGTACAGAAATGGAAGAATGAGTGGGCGAGGAGGAAGAGAAAACATGCGGAGACGCTTCTGAAGATCACAAGGCACTTGGAAGACTGCTGGGAAGACGACGTGGATGATTCTGGAACGGCTGGTTGGATGGGGGGTTTCCACTGCAAACATGCGACGAGAACCGGGCGAACAAGACCGATTGCACTGGGAGGAACAACGAGAAAGGCGAGAAAGAGTGAGGAAGTGAAAGATGGGAGGAATGGCAGGAAGAGAGTTATCAACTGATCATCACCAGTGGATGTGTTGCCACTTGTCGTTCTCCTGGATCTTGTCGGAGGAGTTCAGACTCAGATATTTCATGTACAGCCAGTAGATTACTGCAAAGACTGCCGTTTGCTGAAGAAGCAACGCACGGAACGAACTGTTGAAGACGGAGAAAGAGAGCGGGAAGCAGTATCGACTGAGTTTGTCGATCTTTGCGGGAGTCCATCGCTGACAGCACGTTTTCGATGCCTGAACGGAACTGATTCGGATGGGGATCCCATCTTCTGATTACCTTCTTGGGCCTCGCGAAGGGGGCGGGCCACAGAGTGTGTGCTCCGTCGGTGACGAGTCTCGGGTGTTGCATCATTGGTATCGTCCTGCAGTCGCAATTCTCCGGGATTTCCATCAGCGGATTCTGGAATCGAATACTGCGAAACTCGATGTTCCTGCTCGCTTACCATGGAAGAGTTGTGTCCAGCAAAGTACAAATCGGCCTGAAATTGGGAAAGTTATCAGAGGACAGAGAAGCGGAAGGTCTACGGCAGTCTACTGTGGGACCACACACTCGGTGCTGGAAGCGTGGACACTCGTTCACTCGCTCTGAGCCTAACAGCCAATCGGTGCGTAAATCTCTGATGACAACTACACGACATTTACAAGGCACGTGGGGTGGAGAGAGAGAGAGATGGCCTGCTTGGACTAGTACCTGCACATAGCTCTTGGCCGGTGTCGAGTTTTGAGACATTAGGGTCATTTCGTATGACTATAAAACGATTGCGAAATCACTTTGACCTGAGGAAAAGAGCTGAAACACTGGACTCACGTTGTTGTTGGCAGCCTTGGGGCTCGCGTTGAACATGGGCATTTCGTTTCGTTGCTGCTGTTCCGCCGCCTTCCGTCGCTTCTCTCGACGCAGAACCAGCCGTTTGTTCATGTAGGAGACGATGGCGTACTCGAGGAGTGAGGCGAAGACCATCACGAAACTGAAGAAGGATGCGAGTGAAAGTGTCAGATGGGTGAGTCAGGCGATTACCAGAAGTTGAGGAACACATCGAGACCCTTCACGTAGGACACTTTGGGCATTGAGTTGTTGGTCGTCGTGATGAGCGTTGTCATCGTGAGCACAGTGGTCACACCGAGACCGACGCGAGCAGGAGATGCTTCTCGATTGAGCCAGAAGGAGACCCAAGAGATGGTAACGATGAGGATGGACGGGATGACGATGTTCATCGTGTAGAAGCCCATGTTGCGGACGAGAATCACTTCGAGAGCGAGACGAACGTATTTTCCTGGAACACTCCGCTTTTGATGCCGTTCCGTGTTCGGGGCATTACCTGAAGACGTCTCGGCCTTTGTAGTGTTCACGAAGTAGAGCGTCGGCTGGAACTGCGGCAATTGGAAAGTGTCGAATTTGACGGCCGTCGTCTCGAGATCCGTGCGCTTCTTTCCCCAGTAATAGTCGATATCTTTCGTCTGGTACCCGTCTGTAAATCGGTTCTCTCACGGAACTCTCTCTCTCTCTCTCGCTACATAACAGTGTCTAAGTGGGTTAGGCGGCCGAGGTTCAGATATGCAAAAAGAGTGGTGGTGTACAATGAAACGAGAACTTTCGAAATGGGAACTGAAACAACAGAGAGCGGAAGAGGAGGGAACAGTGTCTCAGGGAATTTGGCTGTTCCGTTGCTGCTCTTCGATCTGGCTGAGCCGGATGAAGTAGGCCCAGTAGCCGACATTGAAAAGGACGAAGATCTGGAAAAGAGACGGACGGTATGAAAGGAACGCGGCGGTTGGTTACAGAAGGAAACACGGATCTCGAGTACTTGTCGATGTTCGACGGCCGCAGCCACCGCCAGAAGCGTCCAAAGTCGTCGTCGCCGATGACTGCAGCTGTAAGCGATGAACACATAATGTCAGTCGATGACTCGTTCCCACTTTGGTACAGAAAGACAGACGCTTGTGAGTTGCTCCGGCCGAGCATCGGAGTCAGTTCGTTAGGCACTGCATCCTCATTCTGGAAGCATGCGGTTAGTGAGAAAGAGAGACGTGCGGAGTGCGTACTGCAAATATAATTGTGCGTTGTGCTTCGGGAATGTACAGATTGGACGTTCGGTCGGTCGAAGAGTAGAACGGGCGGTACGTCGTGTTGTTGAAGTAGGAAGGAACCGAAAGAGTCCGTTTCGGGGGAGGCTCCATTTGAGGAAGAGGAGTGAGCATTCTGAAGGGAACTGTTCTGAGAGGAAGCGGTCTCCCGTGTGTACCTGGACTCCTTCCTCGCTCTCACCAACTTCATTCTCTTACTTATGTATCCAACTGCCGCGTATTCGAGAAGTGAACAGAAGACCATCATGAAGCACACACCTGCAACACTTCTCTCTTTCCTTCTACCGTTCCCTCTTCTTGCTCTCAATCCCCCCTGTCTAACGCAGTCCATAGTAACGCCATGTCGTGTCGTACATCTCGATGCGACATGTGCGTTTTTCAGTTGCCAACAAATCAGAGGCACATGTCATCGTCAAGACAGCGAAATCTGCGTTTTCGCCCCGCGCCGACTCCTGCTCTTCCCCCCACTGCCTTCCAATTTGACGTAATATTTGCCGGCAATTTGCCAGTCAATAGATTGATGACAACTCTCTGCGCTTCATTCTCGCCCGAATTCTATCCGCTGCCGGCCAGGTGGCGGATGAATCGGTGAGACGCAGAGCTTGTGAAACAAGTGTGTAAGGGGGCCCCGGGGCGGACTCGATTAGCGGGTGATAAAACGAGAAAAGAGACACACGCACACACTCTTCCGCGACAGATTGCAACAATTTGTCGTCAGTATCATCTGCCAGCAGAGGGGACCCCACGCAAAAACGAGGTGCGAAGTGATAATGGCAACGATCAGAAACCACACTCACCGAGAAATATGTCGATGCTCTTCACGTAGGACACTTTTGGCATGGCGCTCTGAAAAAGGAGCCGCTTGAGAAACGGAACGAGTTGAAGTGAAAGCGTACATTGGTCATCGTCATCAGTGTGGTCATCGTGAGCACAGTGGTCACTCCAAGAGCAACTCGCGCAGGGGTGGCATCCCTGCTCAACCAGAAGGACACCCACGAGATGACGACTATCAGAACAGATGGCAGATAGATCTGGATGATATAGAACCCGATGTTTCGTTTGAACAGGAAGAACCAGCACAGACGCGAGTACTCGCCTGTAAAAGAGCCGCTGCTACTCGGAGACACCTTCTGCCCACCTGAGCTGAGTTTCTGCGTCTGATTGACCACTTTGATCGACTGGAGCACGAACTGCGGCAGCTCGTACGACTCCGTCGACACTGACTTCTTTTCATGCGAAACGTACACAATGTCGATGATACTGTAGCCGTCTGAAACCACGCAAAGCGACACGTCACCCACCACAAAAGAGTCGTCGGTTAGAGAGAGAGAGAGAGTATCGCAAGCACAGTGCGTTCCGAGAGACTCGCCCCTTTCACATTTCACATGCGACCCCCCGGTTAGTTGGATGACACGTGGCAGGCATCGAATTATGAGATCATGGAGTTATGGTTACGATATGGTTACGATAGAGGGTTACGCGGCAATCCGAGCACTCGGCTCGCGCACTTCAAGGTTAGTTTGGCATGAACCGAAAAGTACAAGCAACGGAATGGTAATGGAACGGAAGCGTGCAATACGGAAAATCGAACCAACCTGCTCTGTAATTTCCGACGAAATTTTTCTCTCCGACGACTTGCGGTGGTTTTTTTGAGAGAGAATGAAATTACAATCGAAGGGGAAGAAAACGATGAGAGGAGAGGGAGGAACAATAGAAAACGAGAGAGAGAGGATTTGAGATTGATGATGATGTGTCTCTCGATGTGTTCTTCTTTATTCGACGATGAGACTTTCAGAGAGAGAAAGAAGAGAGAGAGAGAGAGAGAAAGAGAGGAGGATGACAAAGAAGGATGTGCAATCGACCCTTGATTCTCTGGCTACAAACGGCACGCCTACCCCACGACTAGGTTGAAAACACACTCGGGAGCGGTGATGGACACCATCGCACTTACAGCTCTCAATCTCCAGTTTACAGTGTTGCGAGTCCATCGGGAACAGCTTCAGATCCATCGGACACGTGGCGGTTACTGTCAGTCTGCAAATTGGTTCCCTTTTCTCTTGCTCTCCCAGCTCTATCTTTCTCTCTTATAAGCCTTTTTGACCACTCTGCTCGTAAAAACGGCGTAAAATGAAACATCATCTAATCCCGACTGGCCCGCGGAGCCGCTCCTTCAATGGGTGGTATTAGAGGGGCCGTCGTTATCTGATTCTGGTCCCCTCTTGCTCACGACTTCTTTCTCTCTCACCTCTGACTGGTGTAAACTGTTCCGTCGCTGTCGATTCGAAGGAAAGAGTTGTGAGTGGTGGCCAAGTGAAAGAACGACTTCTTCTCGTTCGGAAAGAACGTGTCCGGCTTCCACAGTTTCTCCAGATAATCGACGCCTACAGTCAGCGAATCAATCTCTTTCGACAGCCCCAAATCGAGAGTTCCGAACGCAAGACGCGGGTCTTGCCACGTTTGGCGCATATAGAAGTCCAGGGTGAAGTCCATGTCCACTTCAGAGACGGCGGAAATGGACGACACGTGTATCGTGATTCCTACATCGACGGGCTTCTCTCCGTACCTGAAAGTCTTCTTGCACTCCCGTCGCTCTCTCTTCTTCGTTACCTAGGCCGTAACCTCTTGTCATACGTCGTCCGATTAGTTAGTCTGTCAAGAACTGACGAGAGAAGTGCCGTGTTGATGTGAGAGTCCCTGCAAACGAGAGACATAGGAAGAGAGAGTGCACGTTTGCAGTCAAACGGATCCAGGCTCCTCTTCTGCTTTTCGCGGTGGGCGCCTAAATTAAATTGCGACCGCCACCAATTCGGTTTCGTCAAAAAAGAAGTGGATGGAGATAGAGAAGGTGACGAAACGAACGTGAAATTGACATTTTCGCGCGAGCATAAATTGGATTTGATGACGATCGAGAGGAGGAGCCCCTCCCGTAATGGACCCGATGCTGTTCTTTTTCGTTCGACAGGTTCTTTCGAAAAGTGGCACACTATGGGTCCAAACTCGATTTCGCAGCGAAAATGTGTTTCCGTTTGGAAGGAGGAATTCGGGTTTTTAAAGGTTTCGAAATGAAGAGAAACTTACTCATCCTGACAGAGAACGACGTGCAGACAGAGGTGCGCGGAGAGCAGAACGACAAGAGTTAGTGGACGTGTCATCGGAAGAACAGCTCGTCAGCTACGGCAGCAGATCATAATCCGGTCGATCTGAAGCGATGGGAGGGCTGTCTCTCCTATCAGTTAGATGGGAATCGGTGGCGGCGAGAGGAGATGACGGGTGGGGCCGGTGAAGATAGAGATAGAGAGAAGGAGTAGAAGGGGGATGTAAAACACGCACAAGTTGAGCCAACACGGGAGAACACGGTGACGGAGGCGACGGCGATCCCGGGAGCGAGAGCACGCGTCGGGCACGGAGGAGCAGAGCGCCCAACTGTTCCGAGAGGAGGAGGTGGAGGAGACGGATAGCAGCAGATACAACCTGAGAGACACGCCTCTGAAAGAAGAAAGAGTGATTGTGAGCGGAGAGGGGAGGAGGAGGAGCGCTTGGTCAGCGGCGGCGACGGGGCGGGACGTACAAACACCTGAAAGGGCGGAAAGAGATCAAGCACGTCATCGAGAAGGGAGGCGAGGCGAGGAGCACGCGGCGGCTCTCGGTGCGAAAACTTGCTGATTGGTAGGCGGAAAGTGTAAAGATAATGAAATAGAGAGAGAGAGAGAGAGAGGACAGGGGATGATCATTCATTGTTCGTCACTCACAGAAGCCGTCGTTTCGTGGCTCCTCCAATCAGAGGCGCCTTCGGTCCGAATTTGATGCTCTCTCTCTCTCTCTGTCGGGAGACACGACACCTGTATCGGATTTCCGATGAGAGCGCGGCGGAGACGATAGCCGCGAAAAATGATATCCGACACAGAATGCATCGGAGCTGTCCTGCTCTGGCTCACGATAGCACGCATGATGCTCGACGAGCAAAACACTTGGTGAGAATGAGAAGCGCTGCGGGTGTCGTCGACGACGCGGTCGACTACTCATTATAAATCAATAAAAAAGTGATAAAAGAGACATCAGTTGTCACTGCTCTCTCTCTCTCTCTGGCTCATTTCCAAAATACAATGAAGCGGCCGAGGGAAGTTGAGAGGCGAAATTTCGAGAGGAGGCGCGTATAAAAGATCAAGGAAACATCTGGAGTTCATTTAGATAACGGCTGTCAACGATCGGCGGCCAGTGGCTGCTGGCCAACTTTAATAGTTTTGGGTCACCGGATCCACGCAACTACAGATCAACTGAACAAGAACGACAAATCTGTTCATCCAGGGGAGGTCGAAGGCATTGATGAAGTTGCAATCGCTCCGTTAAAGAGACAAAGTGGGGTGACGATGGTGGTGTTGGTGTGTCTCGCATCTGTATCTATTCATCTTTGCTTTCTTGCGAGAAGCGAAAATCGGCTGACTCTAATTTCCGGCGGATCTCTGATTTATACGAAACACTCACTTAAACTTTTGTAACACCATCCAACAAACACGATTACAACTAAGGATCACAATAAATTACGCCACTGAAACCGACTTCAAATAAATAGGAAACGAATACAGAAATGGGTATTGTAGATGGAAAGATTTTTCGAGTAGACGGGAAAATAAAAATATTTAACAGGAAGCATCGAATAGAAAGTAAGAGAAAGAGAATGGAAGTGGTATGGAAAGGAAGCAGGACCACGGGAAACAGTGAATGGAAAAGAGGCGGGATCTGCCGAGCCGCTGTGTCGGCTCCGCCCCCCTCGGGTTTGCAAAAAATCGGCGAAAGAGAGACCAGTGTGGTTCGGAGAGAGGGAGTCTTAATCCGAGGCGCGTCCGAGGCGAGTGAGCTGAAAACGTGCATAATTATTCAAATGGAAAAGTTTTTGGAGGACCTAGTTCCACGGATGCGCCGCAGCTACATGTTCTTTGTTCGGGCGACAACTCGAAAACATTTGTGGACGGAATGAAAAGAGAGAAAAGAGGAAGGAGCGGCTGGGTTTGGGCGTACAAGGAAAAAGGACACCCATAGAATTGGGTGATGAGACGCGACGAAGCGAGGAGGAATCAACGACAAAAAGAACCGACGAACGGAGCCGCAAAAGGGGAAACCTTGGACTCCATTCACTGTTAGAAATAGCAATAGCTACGAGTGGGGGAGGAGGAAGTCGAACAAAGTTTGTCATTTTTTTAAAGGAGGAAATGATCCGAGTAATACTTGTTGGTTTTTGATACGTTCTTTTGGCGAATCGGTCTCTTCTTCCAGCCGAGCGGCTCGCACTTCCGCATTCGATAAAACGAGTACTTTTTTCGTGACTCGTTCAGTGGAAAAAAGAAGAATAAGACCATCTTGTGGCGTACTTCATAAGCACCAGGTCCTTCGAAAGAAGAAAACTAGGAGAAAAGAAGGGAAAGGAGGAGAAGAAGCTCAACGAGTGAAGGAAAAGAAGAAGATGGGCACAACCGGCGGGTGAAGAAGAAGGACAGATTGTGCAAGTGTATGCACAAAATGTATGTGGCCCGTCGGCGAGCAATGCTCCGCACTGAGCGATTTGAGCACCACGATGATGAGTAAAGTGGAATAAACTGGTCGAAGAAAACGAAAAAAAAGTAAATGAAGAAACATGACATATGGAGCACGTGGGCTTTTCTTCGTCTCACTCATTTGATTCTTATAGAGTTTATTAGAAAAACTGGACAGCTGGAACACGATGATTTCTTAACGAAATCTCCTATTCTGGGAATTCTTTCCCATAATCCCGGAAGGGGGCACCCGAGAATTGTTTCCAGAAATAGGAAGTCTTGCAGCCATCATGTTCTCAGCGATTTGCCCTCCGGCGACGCCTTTCTTCACAACTCTCGTTCACGAGTCATTAAATTTTTGAGCCGAACTGCCATAACTTGACGGCGCCACGTCTCTCCGATTTTCAAACGGGTCGGCCAGGGAAATGTATATCCGAGATGACGTGCAAAGCCATTAGACAAGTCAATTCTTGAAGACCCGAAAGGCTCATGACCTCGCCCGCCGGCATCGGAGCAAACGGGCGAAGAATATACATCGGGCGGAAATTGGCGCGGCGCTCACGTGCGCTCGAATCAGATGCGCCAGATCTTTGCCCAAAAGAACTATAATTCGCTGGAGAAAACAGTTGAAGGTGACACAAAGTGGCATCTTTCAAATTATATTACCGAACCGAAGAGCTTTGCACTCAGCCGATTGGATTGGACCGACAGGATGACGCGCATAAAACGACAAGGTTCGTTGTGTCCACAAGGCCGTACGCATCTTAATCGACTAATCTGCCAAATGCATTTTCGCGCCCCATCCTCCTTTTTGTCGATCTCCGGAAGAGCTGGACAGAGCAGGAATATGCAAATGTCAGCGCCTTGTTTAATCGCATGTGTCTTGATCAGTTTAAACAAGGAAGCGAGCCGGAACCAGGAACTAGTCCTACTTCTACAATGACTCTATTATACCAGTCCATTCGGAGGAAATGTGCGGGCGAAATAAACGAATGAATGAAAAACCGACTCCACTAAGAGAATGTAACATAAGAAAGGATTCGTTAGAGACAAGAAAATCAAGGATTAGGAAAAACAGTGGTTCATCAAGACTATCCCATGTTTTTCTAACCAATTTCCGTTCAAATCAGTCATCAAACGCTTTCATGTTCGTCTGGCTCTTCGTTTGTGCGTCTCCTCTCCGCTTCCCCGCTACTCCTAATAAAAACAATTTCAGAGTAGCGAAAGATGGAGTAGTCAGGGAAGACAATGAGCATCACGTGATAAACACGGAGGGAGGTCTTTTTCGAGTGGTCCATCTTCAACTATTTTTCCCTTCTTCTCTCCTTCTCCCTCGCCGGCGCCGCCGCCATCTCTTCTCGAAACAGTTGAAGTAAAGAGAGTCTCTGCTCTTCACGCATCTAGCACAGGGCGGTTCTTCGGGTCGGGTCGTCAGAAAATACTTCTTCTTTCTTCTGTCTTTTTACGCCACCGCAAAGAATCCTTTTCACACTTATACAACGCAACCGCACGGAGGACAAATGAAGACGACGAGTAAGAAGAAGAAGAAGGAGGAGGAGGAGAAGAAGAAGAAAGCGAGGAAGGGAGAAAAGGGAATGTTGATGACGGAGAATCACGTCATCGACGGAAGACGAGCGGAAGGAAGCGCGGGAGGTCGAAACTGTGCAATAATTATCCTCTGTTCAGTATTACTGTAGCTTAGAAGGAAAACAGATGTGTGCCGTCGTGTCAGGCAAGGTGAACAATTGCGCTTCGCGACGGGAAACATCGAACGCTTTGACGTTGATTCGCAGAGGCATAGTAATCGGGGAAAATGAGAATGCCACGTCATTGGATGACATGATTACTGGAACATTGATTCTGGGATACATCTGTTCGAACTGGCGATGACATTCGATTTCAAACGAGTTTTCAATGAAATTATCATTGAGTCAGGTACTGTACTTCCGTACTTTTTTACAACTTCATTGACCAACTAACTAGTAGCACTTTATAGGGGGATTATCAACTGTCGCCTGGCCCACACTAAAGCTTTCTATTAGAACATCGAGACGCATGGAGAGAGATTATTTCTGTTGCAAAATGATTGGTTGAAGAGGGACGCACTGGAATAAATATGAAGTCGGCAGTAGTAAGTGGAACGAAAACACTTATCGATGAGTAGAAAAAGAGAGAGGAGGAGTGAGGGGAGAGAATTTCTGAAACCGGGATGAGCGAAAAGCACTGAGTAGCAGTCATTTCCTGCTCATCAATGAATAATATATCGAAAAGAAATGAGTTGGCAAGTTCTCTTTTTCAGTTTAAAGAACGAGTTTAGGAACGAGATGAAGGAGTAGGAAGAGCAGTGTCTATTGAAGACTATACTCAAGGGTGCGTCTAGAAGAAGGTCTATAACCCGCCCCGAACTCTTGAATAAGCGGAGCAAGTTGTCGGCGACACAAAGACGGATGTGTTTTGTCCGCAAATGTTCGTCGTGCTCCTTCCATTTCAAGACAAAACTCACTGGATTATGGTCGACGTCCCAAGAGGCGTGGTGCCCACTCAGCCTGCTAACACGTCGTCGACACTGATGGACGACATGTCCGGACGGACATGACACCACGCGGCAGAACCGCATTGCATGGTTCATAAGAACAGCGCGGATTATGTGATTAGCATTTTTCGTTCATTCATTTCGAAGAAATAGCTTTGAATGAATTTGCAGCTGCAAAATCGTCATTCGCTTCGGGCACTCTCTGCTCACGAATTCGGACTCTCATCCGTCTTAATTGGCGACGCATGCAAAAAATAATCGTTCGCCCGCTCATACGAATCGCCGTGTTTTGAGCGACCCAGGAAGGAAAAGTAATCTTTCGGAAAGCCATCAAATGCAGCGGAGTCATGGAAACTGCGGGCCGGAAGATTTATTTTATGATAGTTTTTATGAGGTAGCAATCAAAAAACCAAAGCTGGCCAGGTTGACTATACTCTATTATATGAAGAAGAGGGGTACTTGTTCGCTTACTAGAGGTGATTTGTTGGTTTCTCTGTGTTGCACACCCAACATTGGAGTTGAATGACGAAAAACATGCGCAAAATGTATCGAATCAGGCGACAAATCGGAAGAATGCTCGTCAACTGTCATCACTCCGGACGCGGTCTCTTGGGAACGCGGACATCGTCTGTACGCGAGGGGGATGCCGAGTGTGCGCAGAAGCAGGCGAGGAACAAGAAGAAACGATGGGACGCGGAGAGGACGCAGTGAGACGTTCACCGGGAAAAGAAGCTCAATTTGATTTAATTTCTGACGACGTAGTCGGGGAAAAAGAAGGAGAAGAAGAAGAAGAGATAAACTACGCCAACATGTGTCGACAGCTTGTTCGTCGGAAAGCGTGCGAACAACAGCATGCGATAAACGTCAGAAACACAAGAAGTGTGGCGGGGGTGTCCTGGCGCCAGCAAGAGACTCTTCCTTCATCTATCAAACTATGAACGTAGAGAAAAGAGCCGGATGAAGTATTCCACTGGGGGTCAGTTGGGTCGAACGGCGCTGATTCATTGAGGCAGTTCAAGTCACGAGAGCAGAGAAAAGAGAGATAGGGACAAGTGAGGGAAGAAGATGAGTGGGTTGTGAGGAAAGCAAAGGGAAGGAAGTGATTTCTCGGCGAGGTCACAGGTCACTGTGCCAATTTGGTTATGGAAATGCGGGGGAATGACGAAAAAAGTCATGACTTGTGAGATTTTCCGAAAGTTTGTGGGTTTGGGAAGCACCACGAGGTGGTGAGTGAATAGGAAAGGAGGAGGACAGAACACCAACTCTAACAGAATTACATCGAATTCTTTTCCGAAACCGAGAAAAAAGCCAAAAGTCAGATATCGAATTCCGCGGTGCGTCTGTTGACATGCTGTCATATTTTGTTCGTCCTGGGGGGCTTCGCACCGCGTTCTAATTTGATTCGCATCGGTTATGGACAAGCAAAAGAGCAGGCGAATTCGACTAGAAAACCGAAGAGAAAAACGGGATGAGTCGAAAATCGAATCAAGTTCGCAACGAGAAATGGCGAGGATCGCAGGCGGCAGTCGCGACAACAAGGGCAAAAGGTCCTCCGGGAAAGGGATATAAGGGGATAGGAAAACTAACCTGGTCGCAGAACTGCGTTGGGTTTACTAATTCCGTGCATCCGTACGTCACTCTCATCAAATTCTTTCTTTTACCTGTAAGGAGACAGTGGGACTCGTTTCCGAACGAATGACTGTACCGTAATCTACAATGTTCTGGTATTCTACATAGTTTCCACCACCAACGACAAAAAGAATGAGGTCTTGCGCTGGCTGTTGACGAGCGAGTGCAATAGTCCTGAAATGGAAATTACACTTGTGAGAGCTTTAAGCAAACATAAAACACACTCTCTTGTCGGCTGGTGCATAAGTTTTGGATCGAAGAAGCAGTATGTCTCATCGATGTCGTTGTTTTGAGACGATCCTCCCATCATCTGGTTGATACCAACAGCCGAGGAAATGCCCGCAGACGACGGAGGGGTGTTCAACTGATCGACCATTTTGGTAAGTGGCAAGTTGTGCTCTTTTGGAACCAAGTTCTTGACGCCTTCCATCACGAACTTCGAACTGTGACTGAGCAGTTTTCCGAACATGCTTATGGTTTTTGTACCAGCACCCTGATGCTCTTCCGTGTGTGCAGAATTAGCAGCACGCGATCCCAACTGGGAAATAGACCTGGGACAAATAACTGTTGGCAAGAATAGGAAGGTTCGACAAACTTCAGTTTCTGCACGTGTTTCAATGCTGATTCCTCGATGCCTCGTTCGCGCAACAGGTTCATCATTTGATCGTAACCGTTTTGATTCACAGTTTCTTGGCAAAGGAATGCGATAATCAACACACGGAGTACATCTTCTTGATGACTGATAGCGCTGAGGAACTGCGTCACTGGCTGATCTGAAAACTTCTTGTTGTTTGAGAATAAGATCATAATCTCACCGAGTTGCGAATGTTGCAACAGTTTTTGCTCTAACTCGAAAAGAACGTCGAGCTTTCTCTCCTTGATGACATCGAGAAGCGTGGTAGCGACATTGGTGTGCAAATCGATCAATCGCTTCGCTTCGAGAAGCTGCGGAAGACTGGTCACGGTGGATCCCAACTTGGCAGTCGTATCAGCCAGAAGCGTTGTCATCGCTTCGTCAGCTGCCTCGTTGTCTCCGCTCATCCCCTAATACGAAAAGTAAATGAAAATGAGAACATTTTTGAACTCTTACCATCGCTTGCTTCAGTCTCTTTATCTCCTCCTCGCTGTTTCTGTACGCATCCAAGTCTTCCTGCACAGCTTCGGCTACAGCTGGGAACGCACTTCCTTTGTGATTGTTCCACAACTTATCGGTGCCCCCTGTACCCATATCGTATTCCTTTTTCTTTCCGGCGCCAACATTATTGATTGTCACTCTATTTTGATCAAGTTCCTGGAAGAGAAGAAGTTTTCAACGAGTATCAATCGAGAACTTATTACCAAGACGTCGTGCATCAAAGCTTGATACGTCCATGTATGATGAAGCATAGTAGCAAGATCTGCTCCGCGGTCACCAATCACGAGAAGCGGACGAGATGTCTGCAAAAGTCCCATGCGAACTCCGTCCATTGTGAACAGATTATTCCGAGAGTCGCGGAGATTGTCTCGCAACTTCTGATCGAGTTTCTGAAAAAAAGAAATTAGCATGAAGCATTAGTTTTTATGAATACCTTTGCAACCATTTCTGCAGCATTTCCCTTCGGACATCTGATAATCGGCACGATTCCCATCGTCGCGCACACGGCAAACAGGCCATCGGCAATGGACTCGAGCATGGAATTAACGGCAACGTCCGATGTTCCAGGAGAGTTCATTGCATAATACGAAAATGTACTATTTTCATTGTATCGGCGGAGGACGAAGAGATCGTCTTCCAGAGAAATAAAGTTCAGATACTGGTCCACTACCTGCAAGTTTACCGATTTTTAAGCGTGAAAAAGAGAAAAGTCACCTTCTGAACTTGACTGACAGCTCCTCCATGAACGGCTGCAGAAGCCAAAGACTCCAACCGAGGCCGAGCAAGAGGAGAAATGAAATTGCAATAGAACGAGTCGTACATGGCCTTTTTGAGATCCTCGCTCATCAAATCAATGTTTTCATCTGACGGAGAGACGAAATAAATAGCGGGAACATCAGTGAGCGGCTCTCGACGAGCTCCAATGAGACTGGAAGGCGGAAGTTCGAAAACTCTCAAATGGAACAAACAACTTACAGGTGAAGGGTCACACCAAGTTCTCGTAACTGTTTGACCGGCAGAAGAGGCGAGATGATGTCCTGTCCAGCTTTGTCAAGAATCAATATTTTCCATACCTAGAAATCGGTTCATTTTTAACAATTTGCTTATGAAATATCTTACGGGTTCTTTCACTCCCGAATTAATCACTGACTCATTCAGGTTGATCATCGTCCGCAGAGCAACTGAAAATTTGAATAAAGCCTGTATTTCGTGTTCATCCCTACCGATCTGCCGCGTTCGTATGCTTTCCAGCTCCGCAGGCATTATTCAAACGGTTTTTCACTCGATGTTCTCCCGTATATCTCGTTGAATAATCTCGCCAACTTGGTGTAGATTTACGGCCACGTCGAATAAAGACGCAGAACGCGTCAGCTGGTGCTTAATGACACACTTCTCGTGCTAGCGCTTTTGCAGACTTATTTTTGAGCGAATTTTGAAACGTTTTCCGACGGAAATTCGACAAACTGCGATGAAAATTGGGATCAAATAAATTTTGAAATTTAACAATTTAAAATTAAAATGCAAACATATTATGACGTGGCGATGTGTATAGATTAATAGAAAAATTAAACACGGTCGAGAAGAGAGTACAAAACACGTCCACTTATCGTATTATTATTTCGTATAACCAATAAGAAACAATAAAAAACATTGTCTATAAAATTCAGACTTGAAATTTAAAAATTACAGTAACTGGAAAGAAATTCTGCAATCAGGCGGCAAATATAGTGTTTGACCACTCTCGACTTTTCTGAAACATGTTTTGTTGATCCCGTAAACAAAACAAGTAAACAAGATCAGACTAGATCCATCGGACGGGTATAAAAGGCCGCATTTCGGTCACTCGCACCAGTCGAGTTCATCAACTCAGCGCTCATCTATTAACCATGTCCATCTGCCCGTACACTGGTCGTCCGTTCGGTCTCTTCCGCGACGCCTCCGAGGAGTCGCTCCTGCCTTACTGGGCCCAGCGTCAGCACTTGTTCAACTTCAACAACGTCGTCCCGCACCAAGCCAAGGAGGTCGAGAACACCCCGCAGAAGTTCGCCGTCAAGCTCGATGTCGCCGCTTTCAAGCCGGAGGAGCTGAAGGTCAACTTGGAGGGACACGTGCTCACCATCGAGGGAGTCCACGAGCAAAAGTCGGAGCACGGATTCACCAAGAGGTCAGTTTGGAACCAACAACAAATCATTTGAATATCGATTTCAGATCGTTCACTCGCCAGTTCACTCTGCCGAAGGACGTCGACTTGGCTCACATCCACACTGCCGTCAACAGAGAGGGACAGCTCTCGGTCGACGTTCCAAAGACCGGAGCCCCAGCCTCCCGTGCCATCCCAATCCACACTTCTGCCGGACACGCTGTCACCCAGAAGCCAGCCAACACCACCGGAGCCTACTAATCGTCTCGATATTGTAACTTTGTGCATCCACCCGTTTATAGCTTGAATAAACAGTACGAAAACGCAAACTTCTCTCGTTTCTTCTGATGTCTCTCCGGGGAGAAGCCCCCGTTCCGATGGACAGTGTGCGGGGTGTTGGCGTCTGTTTACGTGTCCTTTCCTTCGCTTCTCGTACTCCCCTCGACGTCATGTTTTGTGCTCTGCGCCGTCTGGGAGTTGCCATAAAAATTTCATATTCATTTTTGGTGATTCGGTCGGTGGGTGCCACCACCAGCACAGCTTTCTCTGCATGTGAGAGACGCGTGATCGAGTGACTCAAAGGGCCACACAACAAACGTTCTTGCCCTCCGGACCGCTGCATTATTCCATTTGGCTGACCTCCCCGTATCGGCCGCCAGTTTGTGACGTAGGCAGCGGTGCTCGAGCGACTAATTCGTGACTCTGCAAGAGTAGACGGAAAAGTTTTTGATGAATAAATAAAGGACCACCAGGCGGACACAATTACAACGAGCCGGCTCCAAATGAGGTCCACATGGCTCGAACAGCAACAATTTACGACTGGAAGCAGCGGAGGGCTCGTCTTGCCGCGGGAGGAGTGTAGCTTTGTAAAGTAGACGAAATGATTCGAAATCCCTGCATCCCGAATAGAAAGGAAACATGAAAATAGTGCCTTCTTGTCCACAAATCACTCTCTCTCTCTCTCCGTTCATCATCGAAACGCCTCTAATTGTGTGCTCTTCCCAATATAGTCGAGCATAAATTTGGATCCACGTCAGTCCTCTGCAGATGCCGACGTCATTCAGCCCACGAGGTCCATAAAACCGAGAGGCAAGTCCCGCGGCGGCCGCCAGATCATTTAAATCTGAACACACTTTTACGTCCACAGCTCTCTCTCTCTTCTCACTTTCTGTTGTTCCGCTCTGAGTACAAATATATAAATATGTATATACGAATCTCACTTTACTTGAGTACGATCATTACGAAACCTCTGGAGGGGTGGCCGGGTTCTCGGAACACCAACAAGATCATTATATTCGTGCGTGTGTGTGTGTGTTCGCTTGCCTCTTTTCCATATTCGGAGCGATCCGCAAAGCCTAGTTTCTCGTTGTTTTCGCTCCGATTTTTGGTGTGTTCCCGAATCTGCACCGGTGTGGATGACGTGAGCGAACGGATGAGGTTCGCGAGACGGCGATCAGTCGAAAGAGGATCAGCGGCACTTAACTGATCATCTCCCTCATCTTTTCTGATGAATTTCCGAGAAATGCGCAGGGAATGCTTGCTCAAATATCAAAACCTTTGCGTTCAAATCGCCCCGCACCCACTCCATACTGACAGTCACGCAACTTCTCCGAACTCGTGACGTTGCTCTCTCCCGATGTTTTCCACTTCCGCGTTCTTCCACAGCGCCTCCGCTATTTCGGTCGGACTCCCATCGTTTCGTTCGTCTTATCCGCCACCCCCTCCTCCGAAATCCCTCCATCGCCGTTGGCCATTTTCCGTGAGCAAAAGTTCTGCAACTCTGTCTCGCCCACGCGCTGATATTGTCAGAAGACGTCTCCTGTTGCTGATGTGCACATCAGCGACAAGAAGATCAACTCCACTCTTCTCTTTATTTATACCCGACCTTTTCGCCGTTGTTTCGTATTTCGAGCGCACATCGCTTATTTGACTAATTGGGTTGGCTTCTTTCCGTGTTTTTGCTCTGGTCGAATTCATTACTCTTGTAAACTTTCTTGGAACTTGAAGACCCTCTGCACGTCATGGACCCTCCGAAGTCTTTCGAAGACCGATTCATTCATCGTTGCACTTCGGAAGTGACGGAGAAGCGGCGGCTCATTCAGATTTCAGTGCGAAGGTCACACCACAGGCCGTAATCCGATGCGTCTTCTCTCACACCCTCCCAAATTTGTTCATTGTTTTGCGTCGTCGTGCAGCCCGTGATGCGTCCTTACGTCTCCCCTCCTGCTCATCGTGTAGTTTGCTCCGCGCGTTCACGCCCCTGCGCACTTACAGTACTCCAAAGGCAGCAATGGCGGCAGCTGTCTGGGTGTGCTCGAACCCGTGACTTTCGTGTAATTTCATTCGCAACGACCAACTGCACATTTCGGGAACTACGTAGACGTACATAATTGGTATGTTTGTCACCGCATTCAACGCAGGTCAAAAGTTTAGTGGGCGGAGTCGGTGAGTCGTGCAACTCGGGTACTTTTAAAGATACTTCTCTTGGCTATTTCGATCCTTCCGGTCGTTTTTTGATCTTGTCAACTCATAACGCTGGTCTGGGAGCTAAATCTGGAGACAGGGAAGCGAGAGCAATTACTGCGGAAGTCGCCTTCGGAGCAGCCACCGCCCGTGTTCTCCCACGGCATTTCGCTTCTCTCTCACACGTTCATTACACTTGTTCCTCCAAAATCACTCTTTCGTCTCTGTGGACTGCCCGAATTCGTATCCTAATTGACTACCAAATGCCGCCGCCGTTCCCACGGTTTTTCGTCGCGAAATCCGAGCCGCCCCAAACATGTTTTGTGCGCGTGCCCCTTCCGCGTCCCGGCCAACGAAACCGTCGTCGTCGTCGTCGCAACGTTGAATTGTGACGCATTTCCAGAACAATTAGGCGGTTGACGGACACCTGTCCGAGAGTTTCCCCTGGATATAAAGAGGCCACTTGAGACAACTTTACTTCAGATTAGCCTTGTCCAGTGTACGACGGCTGATCCGCCGCCCTCTCGAGCCCTCTCAAGCCCCAATCAGACATCAGAGCATTCCTGATCTCTGTCTGTCTCTCCAGTGACTAAGTTAAGTTTCACGCTCAACGGATTCCGCGAGAGACGTCATCAAAACAGAAAGAACAACACGTTAAAACATCCCACCGAAGGACTCATTCCATCGGACGACTCGTGCGATCTTTCCTCTCTTAACTTTACTATTTCGGTCCATCAATTGTGAGGTCTCCGGCAGTTTCTAAAACTCGTCTCGAAATAGTGTCGAAGAGGCGGCGGTGGTCCCATTCCATTCAGCCCATTTCCTCTCCCCGTGCCTTCAATCTTCACACTCCTCCGACATTAATCTTCGACAGATGACGTCTGAGGGACTATTGAATAGAAGGAGAACCGCCCGGCCGAGAGAGAGAGCCGACCTGAATAGGTGGGCACTTTTCGTCGAATCTCGTATAAATACGGAGGGATGACGGGTCCCTCCCGTCGCCTTTTATTCTTGGTTTTCTTCTGAAAAGAAGGAACGAGAAATTAAAAACGCAACGACAACGGACCATTTGTTTTTCTTTATAAGTGTGCTGATCCCTCCAATCTCCTTCTCCTTTTCTTCGGCTGCCCCCGGTTCCAAAGTGCTGCTCTCCCAGTGGGCACATCTTCAATGTAGGCGTTGTTGTTGAGCCTAAATAGACAGAGCAACACACATTTTAATGATAATTGAGGTCGATGTCTGTGCCTCGTGAGTCGGGGGGAAGAATGCTGGTTCCACCCAACCGATCAACGTCATTTTAATAGAAACGGCAAGTATAAAAAGTGGATTCGTTTCCCAAAGATCCGCTCCTCGGATTCGCCGTCAGATGTTCTTTTGCTCCGCTTCGCGTCACATTCCCTTCGTAAAATATGAAAATCCGCGTTGCAAACGGTACTTCAACGTGTAGTTTGACTAGTCATTCACCAGAAACACCTAATCCTCGGCCTCTCCAATGAGCAGCAAGACACATCCGGGCTCTTCTGGAATTCCGATGGCTCATTCATCAGCCGCTCCTTCTCAATCTCGCCTTCGTTTACCTAATCTGTCATTCTCTCCTCCTCCTCCTCCGCCGCCGCCGCTTCCTTTCGTTCTCTCTCTCTCTCTCATTCAAGTGCTCTTTTGGAAGCAAAAGGGGGCGGAGTCTCCGGGTCCGGTCTTCCCCCCGAGCAGTCTCGAATTTCGCCTTCGCGGAGTCCTCCGCACTCGAGTAGTTTGCATACTTGACGGGTTCAGCCGCAAACAGCTGCGACTCGTGCCCCGGTGGTGGGGGTGGTTTGATGCGGACTTGCTCTGCATCAGACACTTCCGTTCAGCTCCAATTGCATGTCATCCGACCTCTTCGTCCTTCTCCCCACTCGGCCCCTCTTCCATATCTCGTCATCCTCCCCCCTACGTTCCTATTCTTTGCACCGTTTCCTGTTTTCGGTGCCCAACTCATTTCCTTGCAGATGCTGTTGGTCTCGTTGTTCAGTCTGTTCTCCGTCGCGTTCGGAATGCGAATTCTGCGTCGTGAGCTCGACGAACAACCGGCGGCGTTACTTCTCGAGCTGGGTCCCCTGGCGGTCGTCGCCGACGATCTTCAAGAACTCCAACTGGCCGATGCGTCGTCGCGAGACAAGCGAGGCGTCGATCCGTTGAGCATCCCCCGCCTCATCAAAGAGCCGCCGTTGAAGAAGAGGAGTGACTTCAAACGCGGTGACGTCGTCTATCCGTCGGCCGCCAAGCAAACTGTTCCGTTGGTCCGCGTCAGGGAGCCGCCACTCAAGAGGGGACAACGTGAGTGTCGTCGAATCACGAGAGTGAGAGTGATCCGATTAATTGCAGTGTTCCTTGAAGAGGTTCTCCAGTTCAACGACGCAAACAAACGCTTCTTGGACCCGGCTCGGAGGATACGGTAGGCCCACCGAATAGTGGAGCAAGGGAACCATTCCGTCGTTTCAGATATGCCTCGAACCGTCACATCTACTCGTGGTAGAGCAGCAGCGTTCGAACGACAGCAAAAGAAAAGCAAAAACAAATTAGTGCACATTGGGTACGACACTTTCCCCCCACTCTACTCCCCCATCTCTCTCATTTTCTTTGTCGAGAACAATAAACACGTGGCAGAGTTTGTTTGAAAGTTTATTATTATGTCTATTACTTAAATCTCTCTATTAGACATTAAGAAGAACAACGATCCGTTGAAGATTGAAGAGCAGAAGTGTAAATACAATCGACGATGGCACAAAGAATTCACTTTTGGTTTTTGTGAGGGGGGGGGGGTGTGGAACATGAGAAATTGGGGGGAAAGGAGAGGGGTTGCAAGATCAGCTTATTGCTTGTTTCCGTCTTTGACATTGTCGTAGAACAAGTTTCCTCTCTTCGTCTGCTCCAATTCGATCGACTCGAACAGCGCCTTGAAGTTTCCGGCTCCGAATCCCTGATGGTTCTGTCGCTGGATGATCTCGAGGAAAAGCGTCGGACGATCTTGGCACGGCTTGCTGAAGATCTGCAGCAGGTATCCGTTCTCGTCGAAATCGACCAGGATGTGAAGCTTCTGCAGACGATCCATGTCTTCTTTGACGGTGATCGAGGCGCTGGCGAGTCTCTCTTTGAGGTTATCGTAGTAGCTGGACGGGATCGAGAGGAATTCGCAGCCACGGGCACGGAGAGCCTCGATGGCGGTGATGATGTCCTTGGTGTTGAGGGCGATGTGCTGGACTCCGGAGCCTCCGTAGTAGTCGACGAACTCTTGGATCTGCGACACGGCCTTCTTTCCGGAGGAGGCTGGTTCGTTGATTGGCATCTGCAATGGAACTGTGTCTACTGGACACCGTCTTTCTTAAAATACCTTAATGGTCTCCTCGAAGTTGGTGACGACGATGGAGCGAAGAGCAGAGTACTCGGTGTGGATCATCGAGTCGTCGACGGACCAGAAGCGGTGGAATTTGAGAACCTTCTCGTACCACTGGACGGCAGAGTCCATTTGAAGATCGGGCTGATTTCCGACGCAATGATCGAGGAAGTTCAGTCCGACATGGGGCAGAGTTTGGAAGAAAGTACGTGGCATCGGGTGGGGCTTGAATCCCGGAAGGAACGCTCCGCGGTAGTTCTTGCGCTCGAGAAGAGTGTGATCGGACTCTCCGTACTGAAAAGAGGATCATGCGGACTCGTTGGACCCCTCGTCACTTACAGTTCTGAGGGTGGCATATCTGACAGTTCCGTCCTCATCGGTCTCTTCGGTTATGTCACGCACGATCGTGGCCCCGGCCGCTTTAGCGTGAGCGATGATCGAGTCAAGGTCCTCGACCTCGAAGCAAACATCCTTGACTCCGTCCCCGTGCTGCACCAAATGAGGTCCCAGCTCTCCGTTGTCGGGCAGAAGTGCCGATTCGAACACGAACACGATCTTGTCTTGCTTGACAGCGTGCTGAGCCGTGATGCGGGATCCCGTCTCGAGTCCCTTGTAAGCGAACGGCTCGAATCCGAAATTGGCACAGTACCAGTAGGCGGCCTGTTTGGCGTTTCCGACAATGAATCGGACGTGATCGAAGGCGACGAAAGTGCCGATGTCTGGCTTGGCTCCTTTATCGAAAGTGGACATGTTTGCTGCAAGTTGAAGTGTTTTCTGACGGAAAGTATTCGGAGGATGGGAGAAGAGATGGAAGAGAGAGGGAAGGGAGATCGGTAAGAGATAGATCGAGTTGGAGTGAAGCCACGGAGAATACGTGCAGAATCTCTCGTGTGTCTGCCCTTTTATAGTCGTGTCGAGTGTCAGTTCGACACGGAATTCGTCGACAAACTGAAAACAGTCGATGTCTTTCGACGGGGCGGAGCCTATCGTCGACACGTGACAGTGACCAGACCGAAAATAGTGATGCAATCTACCCGAAGAGACCGCTGATAACGCACGTGGGTCTGTGAGCGTTTCGTTGAAAAGAGAGAGAGAGAGCGGTGGCTGCGAATGGCGACGAAACGGAGGGGCGGGTTATCTTTGAAGATCGGAAGACTGCCACGTCAATTGATAAGTACGTGCAGAGGATACAGAGACTAAACTCTCACAAGGACACGATAAACTTTGCGAGTGTCGTCATCTTTCCCATCTCGTCTATTATCATCCATCGGCCCAATTGACGACCATAAATCACTGCCAGCCGGTCTGTGTGGTTCTTCTGTTATCGAGAGACCCATCCGATTGTTATCAATCGCCCTGCTATCACTGACGTGGTTCTGATGACCTCGTGTCGTTCCGACTACATGACAACCTACAACATCCACTTCCTCGCATGCTTCTTTCCCTCCTATACTGTTAATTGACAAACCTAAATCGGGCGACGAAATGCGCTGGAGAGTCGCGACGGTCAGACGAAAGACCGTTAGTTTTTGATAGCGATACGTGTTGTTTGTTGCAAGCGGCATGGCGACGAAATTGGGAAAAGACAGGGCGCCGGGAAGGGGAAGCTGTTGACGGAGATGACGAAAAGAGGACGGCGGGAGGCGTCAGATCTGCGCGAGGAGGCTGCTGGCAACCGAATAGCTCCCAGTCACATATTCGAGTATACGTTTTTTTGCAGAGAATTCACAATGAATCGTTTCACCTCGTCTTCACGGGGTGTTCAATGACTTTCCGCCTGATATGTTGATCTTACGTTAATCAAAATTGCCAATTCTTCTCACAGCCGCGATATTTCGATATGAAAATCACATTTGTTTCCTTCGGAATTAGCATGGCGAGTCCGTGGTTCACTATGCCAAACGAGGTCAGACGGAGAAAAAAGAAGAATGAAGACGAGTTAAAGATTGCGACACTCATGGTGATACTGTTCCTAATCTCGAAAACCGTCTGGCTCACCTGCCGATTACTCGTCATTTTCTCATTATCTAGTGGAAAAGAAAGATAAAAATAACTTCGCCCTCAAGAAAGTGTTGCTCAAAACTTGGAAAAAAATTTAATTTTAACCATGAAAAAATTGTTCCGCAGGTTGCCCAAATTCTCGTGTATTCTCTATGAAATTGGTTCATTATCGCTCAGAGATCATTCTGAAAAAGAAGAGAAACTCGGAGTCATCAGAGCACTTTACGATTGAATCCGTTTCGAAAAAGAGCCGTTCCGATCGACAAAAACATCTTCAGTTGGCTGTTGAAAACGTTGAACATGCTGCATTATTCCCAGAAACTGCTTGAAATCCCAGCCCGTTTTCCAGTAATTTCTCGGAAATTCTCCAAATATTCTTGGAAATCCCGTTCTTCATTGTTCTACCGACAACTTTTCTCCGACGCAAAACACCATAAACACGAACGAATAAATGAAACGTGGCCTACGGATTGGCTAACCGAACTGTGCTACAAATACGCAAATGTCATCGGCATTTCGACCCGGCACTGTGCGTCATTCTCTCATTTGTTTCGTTGACTTCAAACCATTGTCAAAAGAACGAGAGAAAAGTAAGTGTTCTTCCGACGACGTCCTCTCGCCACAAGACGCTTTTGAGATGCCGCTTCCAAACAAAGCCGGAGAACCGGAGTTCAAATTGAAAGTGGAGCCGAGCGACAAGTTGATAATCAAGTACAAGGCTCCCGTGGAGGCGGTTGTGTCGATGAACATCACGAACACGCTGAAAGACCGCGTCTCGTTCAAAGTCAAGTGCACCGACAACGACATCTTCCGCGTGCGCCCGCCACTCGGCTTCATCAAGCCAGGCGAGACGGCGACTGTGAAGATCTCTCTGAAACCGAGGCCCGCAATCGACCCCCACCGACACTTCTTCGCCATTTACCACGTGAACTGTGTCGACAAATCGGCGAATCCGAGAACTGTGAGTGCAAGGGGGACGATGGGAGTAATGAGCGAGTGGGTTTCAGGTGTGGAATGCCGATACGAAGCCCGATGGAGTGGTTCGGATGCAGGCGGTTCTGCTGGATATGACGGAGCAAAAGAAGAACGGCGGAGAGGAAGATGATAAGAAGGATAAGAAGGATGATAAGAAGGAAGATAAGAAGGACGACAAGAAGGAAGACAAGAAGGATGAAAAGAAGGACGACAAGAAGGACGACAAGAAGGAAGAGGAAAAGAAGGAAGAGGAGAAGGATGACGACAAAAAGGACGAGAAGGAGTGATGCTCCAAGACCGATCCGTCCAGTTTCTAGCTAATAAACACTATTTTGAATGCCCACTTGTTGTCTTTGAAATCCAAATAATTGGAAGATGTCTGCTCTAAAAATCAGAACTGCCATGGAATCGCACCATATCGCACTTTTTTTGCTCTAATTTAAATATAAAATCTAATATAAAATTCTTCATGGCTCCGTCTAGAAACTCTCGAACTGTTGCCAACTGCGTAGATGAAGTAGTGTGCTAAAATGAGTCGCAGACACTCATATAATTCCGTAATTCAGGAATGTTCAGTTTAGTGTAAGGAGAACCGTCTCGGCGGAGTTTTCCCAGCGAAGTCGTCTGAGCCCCTAAGTCTAGAGTTTCCCGGATAGCTGACATTTCAGCCCACGCTTCCCCAGCTTCATCCCTCTTAATTGAAATACTTTAGCCTCGTCTCTCCAATCATACCACACTCTATTTCCAGATCGTCACGAGCACAGCAACTATAAAGGACGACGCCGAGCGGACACTTGGCGATCCCCTTCCTACGCTACACCTAAATCCTTTATTAGTACTCAATAAATCTTTTCCCACAATCATTGTCCCTTACTATAGGAAATATCGCTACCGAATGGGGAATTAGCCGAGACGCCTTTTTAGCCATCAATTTGCTCTTTCGAAGATCTTTCTCACTGTTTCTTCAAAAAACAGAAACACAATCAATCGAAACAATCATTTATCATCACACAAGTATCGATCGAAAGGACAGTTCATAATGCGATCGGTTCTCCAGAAATACTGTTCGGCGGTGAGAACGATGAACAAGAAGGCGGAGAAGACAAAGTAGGAGACGAGGAATCGGAACGCACTTCCGGCCATGTACACGTAGTTCTCTGCAATCGGAACCCGTCAAGAGACCATCAGAAACCAGTGTCTCACTTCCGTCGGTTCCCGTCTTTCGGTGGTCGAGTCGACAGAATCTCAGACCCTGAATGGCGATTTCGGCGAGGATTCCGAGTGCCAGAATCGGAATACACACGGGCACGATGCTCGAGGCGAGACTGCGCTCCCAGACGAAAACTTGGAGGACCATCATCACACTGCTGCTCAAGTTGAACTTCAGCAATGTCATTGTGCCGAAACATCGGTGCAAGTCCACTGAAACAAAGAACTTCATCTCGATCATTTACAGTCCCTTTCCGGCACCTTTCGTCTCCATCAGTTTCTTGTGCGATTTGAGGATCTCGAGCATTCGGAAGAAGGCAAAGTTATCGTAACTGAACAATCGGAGAGTACTGTATCCCATCGTGGAGAGCGTCAACTCGATGAGCAAAAGGCACCAGATGACGACCATCGTGACGAGCATCAACACGTAGGAGCTGACTTTCATGCGAATCGGGACCGGGAAAGTGACCAGTTTGTCGCGGGGAAGCAGTCCCAGTATCTCCTCTGAAAGCCTTTCCTCTCGTCTCTCCGTTGAAATCTCTCTCACCGTCTCCGTCTCCGTCCTCTGTTTTCGTCAGATCAATCGGCGATGTGGCTTCTGAAATGTCTCTTGGTATTCCTTATTTGTCTCTGAATTCTCACTCGGCTCTGCTGCTGAATCATCAATGTTGGTTTCCAGAACAGAAGTGTCGAATATGCGATTCTCCTGAATCCGGTGCCAATGATCGCATGTTTCCGCCGACTCACCTCGGCGATTTCCAGTCTCATCTCCTTCTCTTCCGTCTCCACACACCAGTTATGACGGAAAAGTTCAGCTTGGTGAATCATTTTCTCAAATGAAAGCAAACGGCGGAGATCTGGAAAACCGCTGTGATTCAGAACAAATTGGTGCAATTTCGAACTGACAAATGTAGTAAACGAGAGAGAAAACAGTGCCTGTCATCATAATCATTCGGATGGAAACTCTGAGGAAGTAGATGGTGCTCGAGTGGATATCAGAGCCCATCGTGAACAAATGGCACTGAAACAGTCGGATCTTTTCATTCGAAAGCGGAAATCTCACCGGCGCAAGGATAGATCCATTCGCATACGTTTCGATTTTATTTATTGATCTCATTCGGAGCAAATAAACAGGTGAGGAATATCATACAAAAGACAGAAAACAGAGACGATTGTTGGAGCCACGTGTAGAGTTCACGCCCAAGTGCCGACCCGTTCGTTCACCGATCCCTGCTCTCTTTTCTTCCGTTTCAACTTGAAAATGCTCTTCCACGGCTTCCGGAACCTCTTCGGTTTCTCCTCCGGCGCCCTGTAACAGTTGCTCTGATGCTCTGAAGCTCTGCTCACTTCTTACCCTCCGACATCCTTTTTCTCACTTTTCACCACCTCTCTCTTCGATTTCTTTGATTTTTTGGATGGTTTGGGCGCAGAAGTGTCCTTCTTCTTCAGTGAGACCTCTCCGTTCCTCCGCGACTTTCTCGATTGACTCTTCTTCGATTTCCGCTCGCTGGGTGGCTTTCCAGCCGGATCCTGCTCCTCGCCGTCCTGTTTCTTGCATCGTAAACTCGTCTGCGAGTGATATCGACTGTTGTCCTCGAGTCCTGAACATGAATATTGTCAGTTCTCAACGGTAGGCTCCTCCCCCAACTTCGAACACTTTTGTCCCGTTCTAAAACGAATCCCTTCATCTCGTTGCTCTTTTTCAACGTTCTCGATTTCTGCGACCGAGAGTCGATCGTCTTTCCGATATCCGGATTCTTTTCCGTCTCCTCCGGCAACGGAATCATCTCTTCCGGGTCTAAAGGCTTCGCCCGTTTGCTCTTCTTCTCCGATCTCTGTGACTTTTGAGACTTTCGAGACGAATCAGATTTGTCTCTGCGGCAATGGAACATTCGAGTCTTCGTCATCAATACTCACTTTTCCCTAACATAGGTGGAATTTCCTCTTGCCGAGCAAAAGAATATCAGTGAAATCATCGATGAGAGTTGTAAAAATGCACATATTCCTTCTGCGAAATGTTTCAGTTACTATTGGGAATTCTTGGAAAATGACAAAAAACAACGCACCCAAAATCATTTTCCCAAAGTTGAAAATGAAAATGAAAAAGTGGCAGGAAAAAGTGACAAGTGTTCGGATTCAAAACAATAACACATTCATTGTGAATAAAAAGAGAAACAAAACAAGTTAAATGGAAGAAAGTTCGTCTTCGAGAGCCTTCGAAATCAGCTCCATCAGGTTGATTCCGTTGATCGGCAGCTTTTCGTTTCCATGCACAGGACACTTCTTTTTCGATTTTCGATCGACAGAGATCAGAGAATTCGAGTGGGGGATCGGGATCATCGGAGTCTTCTTCTTCTTCTTTCTCTTCGGACACCCCTCCTTGTGCTCCACCACGACGCCTTCTTTCTTTCCCATGTCAAAAGAGACAGTCGGCGGCGGTTTGGAGGCACGACTGCTCTTCGAAACGGCCTCCGCAGTATGGAAAGAGTGCTCTGGAGCCAAGTGGTCGTGTGTGAGACTGGCCGTCGAGGAGACGAGCTCATCGATAGAAGACGATTCGGACGGAACAATGTACGCTTTGCGGGGGCTGATTCCAGTTTTCGGCTCTCTTCTCGTACGGTCCAACATGTCAGAAACACTGAAAACAGTGAGAATAGGGCACGTGGTACCTCCGGAATGAGTTACCGTCTCTTTTCGACATTCAGCAGCCACCTGGAGGCGTCGAACTTTTCAATGTTCTCCTGGAGTTCGCGCACGTCTTCATAGACACTCGCCTGCTCACGAGTCAGTCCCTCACACTTATCCTGCGCTTCCTGAGTCTTTCGAATGAGAACAGTCCGTCCTTGAATGGCTTCTTTGAGTCGGTTCTCGAACTCCGCCTCCTGGTGACCAATCTCCTGACACATCGCCTTCTCATTGAAACTTGTTCTCACGATTATATCATTCAGAAGCACTTTCAGATGACACATTTTCTTGCGGAACGCTTCTCCGTAGATCATGTCCATGTCCTGGAAGAAATCAATTCAGTCGGATTCAGTCCAATTCAGAAACCATCGGCTCCTCAATCGAATGCAACAGGTCCACTCCCACTTCGGGTTCAGCCCTCACCGACGCGGCGGCGAGTCTCGAAACGTCCAGTTCCAGCGAGTCCTTCCGTTTGAGGAGTCTCTCCAACTTCTCCTCACCGCTTCGATTCGATTTGTTCAGTTTTCGGAGTTGCTCATTCATCTGCTCGATGCGCACCAACTTCTGCCGTGTGTACTCGATTCGCCGCTGCGTTTCAACTGCAATCGACCGTCTCTCGTCTTTCTTTTTCTGAGCTTTTATGCGTTCGGTCGGAGCGCAGACCATTCAATAAAATGCGACGACCATTGTGACTTTTCCTCTCCCCGCCGCTCCCTTCAATATATTTTTCCGTGCCTTTTTTGTTATTGCCACCCCCTTTTCCTTCCTCCACTCATCGATTTTTCCATCAATCCATCGTCGATTCGAGGAGGAAAGAGGAGGGAGAAGAGTCACAACAAGTTCGCAGAAGTGTCACAAGTTGTGGTCGTCTTCTCCTCCGCCGCCGCCGAGAAATGTACAACGCAAACCGTCCGGTGAGTGAAACGTGGCAGTTTGACGAAAGAGTCGCGGAGCCCTCGGAAACGCTTCAAATCCGTCAGAGTGCTTGACGGCACTCATGTGGAAACGGGGCCAAGTGGACCCATGAGACCCGGGGGCGCCCCGCGAATGGCAATTGAAAGAATGCGTGTCGCGTCTTACCATCCATGTTATAATCATTCGCAGCCATCTCCGTAGTCAGTGACAATTCGAAAAATAAGTTCCCGATTTTGTCCGTGGACCACTTTTTTGTTCACGGGTGTTCCAGGCTATGACGCGATAACGGTTACATCAAAGTAAAAGGGTAAAGGGTATCCGCTATATCTAGCGACGAAGCGCTGACGGATAGTTTTTAATTATTTAAAAATTAATGTTTTCGTTAAATACATCTCCAAAATCCCCAGAGATAGCTTACTTGTCGTACAGAGCTTGAGTACGACAAGTTAGCGTTTTCTACTGTAATTAGCTTTTTCACTGAAAAAATGTCACAACCGATTTGGCAATTTTTCTATTTCACTTTTTCGAAAAATTCATCTTCTGAAGTACACAAGTTTTTCAATTAAAAAAGAAGTTTACAATATTTATGAATATGCTGGTAATGTCTACTGTAAACATTCGTTGACGCGCGCAGCGGTACGTCAGTGTACCGTAGTAAACGAAAGTGCCAGTGAAAACTCTTTGAAACAATCAATTTCTTTTCCTACTTTTTGAATTTGCCTTCGACGGTTTTGCACCCGTGGAATAGGTTGTTGGAATTTGAGACTTCATCAGATAATAATAACAGGTATTTGCGTGCGGCCGCTCTCATTCTCTGATTCTCTGCACGTACCCGTATCGCAGTGTGATCTCCGGCTGACTGGGTCGCCGTTGCAATGCGTGTCATCTATCCGCCGCCGGCAGCATTCGTCAATCCGATCCGCTCAATCAATATTGTAATGGAAGGAGGAAGGAAGGAAGGAAGCGTCGGCGGTGGTGGTGGTGCTGCTGGTGGCGATCGACAGCTACTGGTCACCGATAGAACTACTGACCGCGCATTCCCGCACGGGAGAGGAACGACTGGACGCGGCGGACCGAATGTCGCAATTGGCTATGCAAACATTCGTTTGTTGCTGTCTCTCGCGGCCCCATTTTTCATCATTATTATAATATGAATTGCCGCGCACCTTTTTTTTTTTCTTGCCCGCCTCGCCCAGATTGCACTCGTCTCGCAGCCAAACTCTAGAAGCTTGGCCGAGAAATCCGGCCACATCCCCTCGTCCCCAGGCGAAAACAACAACTTCCGCTTGCAGGTTCGCCATCATTGGATGGAGGACTACAAGTACCTGTTCAAAGTGGTTCTCGTAGGTAATGCAGGAGTCGGCAAGACATGTCTAGTCAGAAAGTTTACACAGGTGAGCAAATTATCTAATTATTTCCTCAATTAACATTTCAATTGGCAGGGCATTTTTCCTCCCGGACAAAGTGCAACAATTGGTGTCGATTTCATGATAAAGACAGTCAAAGTAGGAAACGATAAAATCAAGGTTTGCATTTTTTCGTTTTCGCCGAAAAAAGTACGTTATCTATTTTCAGCTGCAAATTTGGGATACTGCTGGACAGGAAAGATTCAGATCGATCACACAAAGCTATTACAGGTTTCCTTTGACCTTTTTTATCGAATTTATTTTTTTTGCTGTTCAGAAGTGCGCACGCTATCGTTCTGGTCTATGATGTATCATGTCAGCCGTCGTTCGATTGCCTTCCTGAATGGCTTGGAGAAATCGAAAGCTACGCAAACCGGCGGGTGCTCAAGATTCTTGTTGGTGAGATTGACAATTAAAATTCAAATCATCATACAGTATGCGCTTTCCAGGAAATAAAGTAGACAAGGGAGACGAGCGAGAAGTTCCCGAGAGAATTGGAAAAGACTTCTCCGATGTGAGTTTCTGTTATTAAAAAAACCTAAATTTCCATTCCAGGTCAACCACTTCGACTACTTCTTGGAAACGTCCGCTCTAGATGCCACGAATGTTGATCAGCTGTTCGAGCAGGTTGCCACGAGACTGACAAATGATATGAAGATTACTGATGAAAGGTAAGTGTTTAAAGACTTCATTGAATCCAGAAACAATATGAAGAACGTCAATAAATTTAAGAAAATATGAATTTTAAGCCATTTTTACTAATATTTGAATTCTATTGAAAACGGTTTGCCAGTTCTGCTTAAAAACTCTTCTAAAAAGTTAAACTTCAGAGTGCACCAATATCGGGCAGACGCCACGAACTCATCTTCCAACTCGAGCGGTCCCATCAAGTTGATAGACCGCGCCCAGAATCAACTGAACTCTTGTTGCAGTCGGCAGTAGCCTTTTTTTTTAGATTTTTCCTGTGATATGAGCTTCTTCTCCGCACAAATCAACCCCCTAGTCAGCCCCACATCATCAACCTTCATCCTGTGTTACAGTATTCCCGCATTTCCATTGGAAAATTTTCAACCCGACAATCTCAAACCGCTCACCATGTTTTGCCTTCTATTCTGTACACTTGGGTTTATTTTATAGCATGTTCATAGATAAACGTTTATGAAACTTCCGTTCAATTTACCGCGTATTCTACATTCTTGTTCACACATGTTTTCTTGCAATCAAAATGTGGTTATTTTTAACGTCATTGGAATCAAAAAACCTAGTAACGTCTGGCTACGCGTAAGAATTGATAACTGGGTGTAGTGCGGAAATTGAGAGATAGCATCGGGAGGAGAGACGCAGACGGTCACGTTGCCCTGATAGCCGTTCTCCATTGTCTCTCACCCAGTGTTTCTCGTTTATTGACCACAATTACTTTTGATTCCTCCCAGAATCACCCCGCCCTCACAGTCAATTATGTATCGAGTCGCAAACACAGTCAGGTAAATTCGCCAGTTTCTCTTTCCCGCCATCCCACGTTCTTCCTCTTCAGGATGGCTTCCTCCGCGTCCAATGCGACCACAATCGCTGCTCGTCACACACAGTACAGCCACGCCAAAACGGGCGGTTTCAGTCAAACAG